>CM037587.1:78377603-79801603 GCA_021018995.1 Chloranthus sessilifolius
TTGTGGCCTATATGGTGACGAGTGATGCTATTTGATATTGTATTGCTCGCATATGGATTTGCTGCACTTGTTTGCAAAGTTGGTGCCGTTATCTATGATGTCCTTAGGCATGCCGAATCGACAAACGATGTTGTTCTCAACAAGACTGGCCGTAATGTTTGTGTAAGATGATGCTTCTACCCATTTAGAGAAATACTCGATGGCAACCAAGATAAACTAATGCCCATTAGAAGCTTTTAGATTGACTTTTCCGATGGCGTCGAGGCCCCATGTGGCAATGGCCAAGGAGTGGTCATGCTGTGTAGATCTATGGCTGGAGCATGTATTAGACTAGAGTGTTTTTGGCATTTATAGCATTTTTCAATGTGCTTGCAATAGCCACTTTCCATGGTAGTCCAAAAATACCCTTGCCGTAGGATTTTATTGGTGAGCATGTGCCCATTGACATGGGCCCCATATACCCCTTCACGGATCTCTTTCATGATGTTGGCTGCCTCGCCTTCAGTTGGGCATCTGAGCAAGATGTTATTACATGATCACCTATAGAGGCACTCACCACAGATGACATAGTTCGCCACCAAACATTGGATGGTCTGCCTATCCATCTTGGGCATACCTTCGAGAAAAGCTCGAGTTTTGAGGAAATTTTTGATATCTGAGAACCATGGAGGCTCATCATTAGGCTTTTTGGATCCCTCAATCTGGAGGTAAAAGGATGGCTCATTCCTTTGTCCGGTCATGATTGGTTTCGTTTTGATGCCATATGAAAATTTGGCCATTGATGCCAATGCTGCTAGTGAATCGGCAAAGCGAGTTCTTGCTCGCGAGACATAGGAGAAGGTAGCATGATCAAAGCACGCGACCATATCTTCGAGGTGCTCGTGGCAAGGGATCAGCTTTTCATCCTTTGTCTTTCAGTCTCCATTAGTTTGGCAAATGATCAGCTATGAATTGTCAAACACCCAGAGATGAGTTATGTTCAGGTCAAGTACTGCTTATAAGCCGGCTATGTAGGCTTCATACTCGGCCATATTATTGGTGAAAGGGAAATTAAGCTTGATGGAGACTGGTATATGTGACCCTTTTGGTGAGAGTAGAATAGCGCCAACTCCTTGACCTTTGACATTTACTGCCTCGTCGAAGTGCATTACCCAGGACTCCTCTACCTCCTTTGTGTCATCCTCTATCATAAGCAAGATGTCTTTATCAGGAAATTCGGTCCTTAGACGCTCACAATCGGGTAAGGGGTTCTCGACAAGATGATTGGTGAGTTCTTACCCCTTGATTGACTTCTGAGTGAGATACGTGATGTTGAATTCAGATAAGAGAAGTTGTCAGCGTGCAGTTCGGCCAGTGAGGGTTGGCTTTTCAAACAAATACTTCAACGGATCCATTCATGATAGTAGGAGAACAACTTGGGATAGCAAATAGTGGCGGAGCCTCTGTGTAGCCCATACGAGAGCCAGGCATGCTCTATCCAGACGAGAATAGCGAGTCTCATAATCAGTGAATTTATTACTTAGGTAGTAGATGGACTGCTCTCTTCTTCCTGTCTCATCATGCTACCCTAGGACGCATCCCATTGAAACCTCCATTGTGGAGAGGTACATTAAGAGTGGTGTCCTTAGTTCGGGTGGTAGCAACACTAGCGGGTTGAGAAGGTAGCCCTTGATCTTATCAAATGTTACTTGACTGTCGTCGTTCCATTCAACGGGCAAATCTTTTCTTAGTAGCTTGAAGATTGTTGTACAGATAGGGGTGAGCTGTGCGATGAATCGACTGATGTATTGTATCCTGCCTAAGAAGCCTTTGACATCTTTCTCGGTGGATGGCGGTGGCATTTCAACGATGAATTTTATCTTAATCGGGTCAACCTCGATGCCTCTTCTGCTAATGATGAAGCCTAGGAGTTTTCCTGACATGGCACCGAATCCGCATTTATGAGGGTTCAGGCGCAACCTGTATTTTCTCAGCCTCTCAAATAGCTTTTGGAGGTTTATCAGATGATCACCTCTCTCTGGTGACTTGGCGATCATGTCGTCAACATACACCTCAATTTCTCGGTGCATCATGTCATGGAAGAGTTTTGTCATTGCCCTTTGGTACGTCGCCCCAACATTCATCAACCCAAATGGCATGACTAGATAATCGAAAGTTTCCCATGTAGTAATGAACGTTGTCTTCTCTCAGTCTGTTTTGATCATTTTGATCTGATTGTACTAGGAGAATCCATCCATAAATGAGAGCATCCCATGCATGGAAGTGTTATTGACTAAGATATCGATGTGTGGAAACGAGAAGTCATCGTTCATGCTCACCTTGGTCAGGTTTTTGAAGTCGATGCACATGTGAACCTTTCCATCTTTCTTTGGTACAATGATAATATTGGCCAGCCATTGCGAGTATTTGGAGACTATGAGAAACCCTGCATCATACTGTTTAATGACCTCATTCTTCACTTTCAGCATTCATTCTGGCTTGAGACGTCTCAACTTTTGATTGACCAGCTTAACATTTGGATATAGCGGCAGCTCATGCTCGACCAAATTGGTATCTAAACCTGGCATATCCTCATATGACCATGCAAAGATGTCTTGGTATGACCGAAGGAACTCAATCATGCTTTTTCTATCCTCAGGAGATAGCGACGTTTCGATCTTGGTGATTTTAGGAACCTCCTTTGTACATAGGTTTATGTCCTCTATTTCTTCAATGATTAGGATAGGGCCATGCTCAAAATTGACAAATTGTTCAAGGAGCTCATGGGGTGCTCCTCAATAGGGATCTCCTCGTCCAAACTAGTGACTCCTACCTCTTCTTGTATTTCTACAGGAGAGGGGTCAATTTCACGTGGGATGGGTTTTTCAATTAAGGCATCATTTTTCTTAATTTTATTGAGAATTTTAAAAGATAATTTTTTTGGATTATTTTATATTTCTTTTTTTTTTTGGATTTTCCTTTTTCTTCGGAGATGGGTCCTTAGTAAAGCGGGTCCTTATATACACATGGTATTGACCGCCAAGGGCTAATCTCACTTTTTATATGTAGGTTTTTTTTGGGAAGCTTGAGCCGTATTAACGGCCACTCGATACTTCCAGGGTTATGGGCATTGGCGCCCAATTCCTCACCTATGGTGCCGTACCTTTACCTACTCTGATGGAAGAGGCTGATTGAGATGGCTTTTCGGAGTCAGCCTCTGTCATGTTTCTCATGGGCTCGTCTGGGACCCAGTTCTCAAACGTCAACATGGGGTTGTGGTGGTTTATGGTAGGTAGTGCATTGACGGGGGTACGTCTTCCTCGAAGAGGGATAGGGATGTCAAGTTTATTTCCATATCTGGAGGAATGATTTTTATGACCCTTACACTCACGAACATGCTCCAGATGTGTGGCCACTTAGGAGACTCATCTTCCAGGTCTATCCCCCTGGCTTTGGCAGCAGCAATGGTTCGAGCCTTCTCCTTGGCCTCTTGGACCTCCTCTTCTGTGGGTTTGTAACCTAACCTGAGCTTGATTTGTTGTCTGCCTCTGGCTCTAATTGGGTCTTTCTGGCCTTGTAGGCGAGGACCTAAGCCTTTTCCTTTCTAGTAGCCCCATTTCTGGAGTATGGAAACTGCCGCGATCAATTCACCCTTAGTTTTTAGGGAGACCCTTTTGAGAGGTTCGGGTGCCACCACTGAGACATCATATTGAAAGCTATGGAGATCCGTGTTTTCAGCTGTGTGTGGTATGTCCAGTACCTTGAGGTTCTCGATACTGTGTGTGGCCTTTTCTCCTTCTTCCTCTCCCTTGCCTAAAATGGTGATGATCTTCTGTTCTGATATGAATATGAGCTTTTGGTTCAAGGTTCAAGGTATTGCTCCGATTTCGTGCTACCATGGATGCCCTAGCAGCAGATTGAAGGAGGATTTGATGTCCATAACTTGGAAGGGGATGGAGAAGGTCATTGGCCTAATGGTGAGCTCAAGATCGACTTCTCCAATTATTTCCCTCCTTGTATCATCAAATCCTCTGGCGCTTATTCTAGTTGGCCGGAATGTGGAGGGATCCACCCCTAACTTGGTTACAGTTCTCAGATGGCACGCATTTAATACTAATCCATTATCTATCAGCACCAATGGGATTACCAGGTCCCTTGCTTCTACTGTGATATTGAGGACTTAGAATGATTGTTTCCATCAATATCACAGTAGAAAATACATCCTCAAATCTAAGGGCTCTACTTGGGTTGGATTGGGGAAGTAATCAGCCAAATTTAAGGGCTTGATTACCCCTATGCTTTTATCTCCCTGATCCCTTTGCTTTGCTGTAATAAAGTCTTCTCAGATGAGGATATGCTCTGAAGGGTCAAACTCTTCACCATCATCCGCTATTACATTGACGGTGAGCCTTAGGCCCATTCCTCCTGGTGGATGTGGTGGTATCGGGACCTGATGTATGTTGGCATGCTAACTTTCTTGGGAAAGTTTCGAAGGGATATTTTGCAGGTGTCTATTAGGTCCTGTATCACATGCTTTAAAGGAAAGCATCGATCGGAAAGGTGACCTGGTCCTTGATGGAAATTACTATGAGTATTAGGGTCATAATTTTTGGGGATTGGATTTGGTGGTGGGCATGGTTGGAAAGATGTAACATGACCTTTTTCAACTAACAAAGGTAGAAGGATGTTCAAGGATTGCCCCAACGGTGTAAAGACTCGATAGAAATAGGCCCTTCTTTGTTTCAGGGTCATCTGTGCCCCTTGCCCATTGCATGTTCTCTGCATTGGTTCGCTTCGTGTTGGGGCCAGCTGTGCCACCTTAAACTAGAATGGGGTAATGTTGGTGCTAGGTTGTGTATTTACGACTGTCTATATATCCACCCTGGTTCTTCTCTCATTCCTCTGTTCAGTGAACTTTTAGACCCCACTGGTTATGTTTTCACTTAACCATCCATCTCTGATCGCATCCTCACAATGATTTGCATTCCTTACTATGTCAGTAAAGGTACACTATTGTTGGTATACCAGAAAATCCGAGATGACCGGTAAGGTGCTTTTCAAAATTAGCTCAATTTGCTCATCATAGGTGTGCAACCGTGGGAATCTGGATGATCCTGTCGCGACGATGCGCTCTCTAACGAAAAATATAGAGTCGCCACCTGGAGCTTTCGGTGTCCCGAGAAACCTAGTTTATTTTTATGAGCACCGAAGTGCTAAAAATATGACTCTGAATCCAGTCCACACCAAAGGCTCTTGGGTAGGGGCTTCGGTTATCAATCGGGAAGGTGTTAGGCACCCGATCAATCCGCTTAACATGGTCTCTACTAATGGCCAAAAATAAAATGAAGTAAAAGAAAAGAAAATGGCTTCCTCTTGCCCAAAAGGGCTTCGAATCCTATTTGTGCCCCTCCGTTCCTACCGAAAAGTCGGCGGCATAACGGCACAAATGGGAGGATGGAGGGAGCTAGAAAGAGATAGGAGAAGAAAGGGGAGAGCCGGAGCCCTCGAGCCCTTGTAGCACCGTAGGAGAGCCTTGCGTGGCTTGCTTTGATGAGCTCTTGAAGGCTTTGTATGATGGAAAGTAGGGTTCTAACTCTTAAGGCTTGAAGCTAAGAGGTAGAGAAGGGAGGCTAGGGTATCACACACACCTAACCTAAGGGTTTTCTATGAAATGCTAAGGTCTAAAGGAGTTTTGTGAATTCTGGAATTTGTATAGGGGGTGTGCACCAAAGGGAGAAAGATCTTCTCACTTTAAGCTCTTCCTCTCTTAGTTAGAAATTCTCAACCCTTAAGCAAGAGGGATGGCTCTCTATTTATAGAGAAAGAGAGGATTAGTGAGGGGTTAACGTCCCAATTGGATTAGCAATTAGGTAATGGGAAATCTAAGGTTTCCTAGGGTTTTTGGAGCCTTGAAATGTGTGGGAAGGTCCTCCAATGGTGGATGATGGGATGAGGCCTTAAGCCACTTAAACGGGTGCAAATAGGCTTTTAAAAGGGTGCAACAGAACTAACAAAACACACCTTAAAGGTCAAGGTGGTCAACAAGTCAAATCCCAAACACAAAATTCGAGACAAAATCCAACAGTTACTGTTCATATGTCTAGCACAACTAATAGTTGTGCCAGGCAAATGCACAGTAAAATAGTGCAGAACAATGCCTGGAAGTCAGCTCGCGAGGATGGGGCCCACTTTTGAATCTAACTCAACTATTAGTTACGCCAGGCTTAAAATGAGGGAGAATTGGCTTCGCACAACTATTAGTTGTGCCAGGCAAAGTTTATTACTGGTGCAACTATTAGTTGCGCCAAGTCCCTAAGGGGGCCCCCATGTCCTTAACTTTCTGCCCCCGGATTCGGTTTGCCATATCTTTTGACGTATACCTCTGATTGGGGCGATCCTTGGATTGTTGGAAAGCTGATGACCTTTACTCCTCAATGGTGTGAGACTCGATCATAGTGGAAGGCTGTAGCTAGTTTTGATGCACCACTCTTCATCCATAGCCTGGTAAGGTTAGGTTTAGGGTTTGAAATGGGTTCTAAGGGTAGGGATTGGTTTCTAAAGGTTCGGGATAGGTCCCTAAGGGGTCTAGGGTGCTTCCTAAGGGTTCCATATATGCCATCAAAAGCTCAAAAGTGCACCTCTCTCGAAAGGTGTTTCGATCGAGCCTTGGGCCAAATTTGGGTGTTTACAGATGCCCCTCTTTGGTATTCGATCACTAATGATCGTATGCCAAAGAAAAGAGACATCCAAAGAGGCCCAAGGCAATACTGACGGGTCCGCTGCATTCAGAGCAAACTTTAAACATCCGATGAGTAACACGGAGAGAAAACGAAAGCCCTAAGGTGCCAGGCTAATCATTCATTTTTTGAGGTAATTGGTTCCCAAGCGCTTAGCGACATTACTGGGCATAATCGAGGTGGAATGAGTTGCGAAAGCCAAATAGCTAGGAAAAATGTTCGCTTCTCGAGTTGCGAAAGCCCGTTAGTCAAAAAAAATGTCCTCTTCTCGAGATGATTTGAAGGTGATTAATGCTCGAGATTCATTCTGAATGCAGCAGCTTCCTAAGTAAGAGGGGTGATCGACCTACATTCAAAGATAGGCGCGAAGTAAACATACGCAAGGCTTCACAGTTTGTGTCCAATCCTACAAGGCATTTGATGACCTCATTGGATTATTTGTGGGTGCCTCTACTGAAAGCAAGGTTCGAGATCTTTGGGCGAACCCATCGATCCCAAAGTTTATTTAGCATGACCACCCGAGCAAAGTGAATAGATGTCACAATGCTTTTTGGGAGTACGTGCCATTTTTCTGAAAGCATGCCTCAGCTCAGCATGACCTAGAGTATCCTGTTTCAACTTCCTTGAACAGATCCAACCAAACATTGGGCACCTCCCAAAAGGGGGCATCCAATCCTGGTCTCTGTTGACAATTATCATAATCATCAATTAACTATGCACAAACATGCACCCATCGGGGGCAATAAGCAACAACAAAGGCGATGGAAGCCTCGACCCGGACCCACCCGAGTATAATTTACGGGGACAAATGACCATCATACGGATATCCAGACGCATGGCGTACACTTTATAGGGATACCGCTGCCCATACAGGTTTTAAGTCTACAAAAAAGAAAGGAAATGAACCCTTTTGAATGTATGGTTGCACATAGTTTGATTGATATGTAATCTCATCCTCAACAGGTTGGTCTCAACCAACGACTGACCTTTTCCAACGGAGAATCTGAAGCTTAAGACACCCACGTTCATATGAATCCAAAGACAAAGCGCTTGGCTCAAAACATTTAGTAGTGGAATCAATTCGATCCAAGCATTTACTGTTTGACCAAAATTGACACTACCGCTCCTACTTTGAAGTAGGATCCATGGATCCAAGGCGAACCTTTGACCTAGTACATTAATTTTGCACAGCTGCGTTGTGGATAAAATATTGATATTTTACCATATCGAAAATACGTGAGTGCGTAGGTGGGGAATACAGACCTGTTTCCGATATATATTTTTTTGGATTTTCAAACTATTTTGGAATTTGAAGTTATTATTTCATGTGAATTTTTCGATTGTCTTTCGGCTTCTTTGTGGGAATTCTTCTTTTCTTCTCTCTTTTTTTTTGGACTTTTTATATTTCCGGTGTAGGACCAAGGTGCTCATCGACCTCGGTCCGCCTTTATTTTAGCACGGCTTCCTCGGCAAGTCGACGGATGATCGAAATGCCGTTCCGGGAGTGAGTGCATCTGCAGAGGTTGCTAAAATAAATAAAGACGAAGGGGGGGAACCGACCCTCCTATCTAGCCTGTACCAGGCCCAAGACCCGCCCAAGTACCTAGCACAGCTAATAGTTGCGCCAGGCCAATAGGGGCCTCAAAATAGCCTGGCGCAACTAATAGTTGCGCCAAGCAGATGGAGGGCAAAATTTTGCCTGGCGCAACTATTAGTTGCGCCAGGCTTGGCTGGGGGAATTTAAACAGCTCGAGTTCGGGCTGGGGGGCTTTGTTTCGAATTTTTCTCCCCCTCCTTCTTTGAAACCGAAAACCGCCTCTTCCTAGGGTTTTCTTTCATTGCTTCTTTGCGTGCCTAATTATTGTTGCCCTGCTTGCGTGGATCGAGTGCCGGCTTACGCTAGATCAGAGACCCATCTTCTTTCAAAAGGTAACCATTAAAACTTACTTCCTTTGGTTTCTCTTGCTTTTTCTTGTAAATATTGCTATGATCTTGCATTCTTTCATGAATAATGGTTTATCTTCATTGTATGCTTGTTTATTGATGATAGGTTGGCAATTTTTCATGAATGGTGCCCTATTTTTGTTATTTTGTGGAATTTGTTGGTGCCTAATGTATATATATATATATATATATTTGTTTGTTTTTATTTGTGCATATAGAATGGACTTTATTTTTGTTGTTTATTTATTATTTATTTATTTATTATTTTGCATATATTTGATTTTTTTTTTTAACACTAAATTAGAAAGAAGAAGGGATTTTCGGTTTCTTTTTTTTGAAAATTAAGGAAATGATTTTTAACTTCTCTTGAAATTAAGAGAACAAGAGATTTTATTTGTTTGGGAAAACCAACTAAGGCATATTTATTATTATTATTATTATTATTATTATTTATTTATTTATTTTTCTGATGGTAAGGATTTTTTGTTGTTTTGTTTATAAAAGAAAGGCTTCTTTTTTTTGGTTTTTGATTTTTAGGAGCATAAAAGAAAGGGATTTCTTTTGTTTTAAAACATAAGGTTTTTTTTTTTTTTTTCTTTTCTTATTTCTTCTTCCCCCTTTTTTGTTTAAACAAAGTAAAAGTTTTTTTTTTTGTTGCTCCCTTTTTTTTTGAAAGAACAAAGTATAAGTAAAAGGTTTTGTTCTTCTATTTTTTTTGTTTTTTTCTTTTTGAAAGAACAAAGTAAAAGGTTTTTTTTTTGTTTTTTATTTTGTGAAAGAAACAAAGTTGCACATGTATCTTTGTACTTGACCAGCTATGATTGCCTTTTGTTGTCCTAGTATGTCGGGCGGTGATGAGCATATTCCTGAGGAGGGCCCCGAGGAGGGACCTGAGATCGTTCATGGCCTGCGGGGGGAGGAGTTTGTCTGGGTGGAACGAAGAGCGGGCCCATGGCTCGAGATGCAGGGTGAGGCCGCCCGGGTCGGCCTCCTTCACTAGCAGCACACTCATATTTCAAACTTTGGCATAGCGGGCAAGGTAAATGAAAGGCTCAATTTATTTCCATTATGAACTGTCTCTCTCTCTTTTTTTCTTTGAACTGACATGTATTTTCTTTAGGTGTAGGACCTACCTAATATTGTGTTCTGCGGGGGGTGGCTCGACTTTCACAAGTTCTACCTCTACGTTCCCCCCGTAGTGAAGGTCTTGTTGGAGCAGGTGGGCTTTGGGGAGTTCCTGTCTTGTCCCACCATGAGGGCTGACGCTGCCTATTTGAAGGCCGTGATTGAGAGGTTTCGCCCTGAGACCAAGACATTCCATATGCCGTATGCCGAGATGACGTTGATGCCTGTCTGTTGGGCCATGATTACTGGTATCAGGGTAAGGGGGATATTGATATCCGATCTCGCGGTACCAAGCCGAGAGGACATTATTCGACTGATTGGGGCCTATCCTCCTCGCGGGCAGACCCGTGGCACAGAGGTCAAGATGTCTTGGCTGACCTCCCTCTTTTCCGTTGATGAGTTGGTGGACTTGGGTCAGCCAGATAGGGTGCTCTACATCGCGCCGAAGCGGGCGATTGTCTTAGCACGCATCACACTCCTACTCCTGCTAGGCAAGACCCTTTTCACAAATGCCAACGGGGGCCGAGTCAGCTTGGCCCTATTGAGCGTGAAGGACAATTGGGGAGACATCCCCAGGCACGATTGGGGAGGGGCAGGGTATGCGTCATTGATGTACAATTTGTCTCAGGTTACGACCAAGGATTTGAAGTCTGTCGTGGGTTTTTGGGCCGCCCTGAAGGTAATTCCGCATCCCTTTGCCCTTGTCAAAAATTTTACATGATCTTTATGTGCTATTGACCTGCTCTTATGTGTTGTCTCCTCTCTTTTTTTTTTAGGTATGGGGATACCACCACTTCCACCCTAAGCTCCCGCTTCTTTTCTCGGAGGCGCTCACCTATCCTCTGCTCAACAACTGGCATCAGGCCCGATGCTGTTACGTGGGCCTAAAGCACCTGGAAATGGGCCTAAGGTCCCAACTTGATTTGATGGTCCCCGAGCAGGTAACAACTATCCTTTCTTTTTTTCAACCTTTGTTTATTTTTAGCTTGGAAATTTCCTCTGACTGAGGTCTTGCTTGCTTGGTTTCTCTCTTTTTTGACTTGAGCAGATCCTCTCTGATCCATACCTTGCATCCCCCTTCTGGGATCGAGCAGCTGTAGGTGCCTCCTGCTTATTCAATAATCGTCGTGCCGTATTCTTTTATGGAGCGTGGGCTAAATTTTATTACTTGGGAGTGCGAGTGGAGCACCAGTTTCAGGGCTATTATGCCATACCCGTGGACCCTCCGGCGGATGTCTGGTATCCTGTTGGCAATATCGAGGAGCTCACAACAACCTTCTTCAATAACGGGCTCCCTATCCATGCCCTTCATGTGAACGGGGACTATCACCTTTGGTACGAGTGCTTGCCCCATCGGTTCATCTTGCTGCTCTTTGTTCCCAACGCCAATTTTCTGGCATTTGGTGGCCCGCTCGGTCAGGTAATTTGTCTCAGCTTGGATTAGTTATTTTTCCTTTATTTGGTTTTCTGCCCCCCTCTAAGTGGATCTTTCTTTTGTTCACAGTTCACCCCAGGGGATGATTCGGATGGTGAAGGCGGTGCTGCTGATATGTCGGGGGTGGATCCCTCTAGTGCTGGTCCCTCTGGTGTGGTCCCTCGGGAGAGGGCTCGTCGGGTGCTGGTCCGTCAGGGACATCACACACTGGTATCCCCGTTGGAGATCCCTCCATGGTTTATGGGACATTCTGGTGCCTTGATGATAGCTTCTTTCGAGCCTCTGCGCTGATGTAGATCGACAAGCATGACTCTCTGCCGAAGCGGCTTGCGTTCCCCCTCCTGAGGTGGTCTTAGGGGTAAGCCTTTTAATGGCCCAATCTCTCTACATTTTGATTTCTTTTTACATATGCTTTTAGGATTGTCCTGACATTTGATATTACATTGTTCTGAATGTAGGACTTCAACTCAGCCATGGAGTATGCGGCATACCATCATCACCTGGCAGAGCTTAGGGAGGTTGAGATGGTGAGTGCCTTGCCGTTCTATTCCTCTTCATTTATTTTATCATCATTTGCCCTTTAACTGATCCTAACTCCTGACTTTGGTTTGCGCTTCGCAGCATGCTCATGTTAAGGAATCGCGCTCCTTGCTTAGCAGGATCTCACAGGCGTGGTCTAGGGTGGGGGACATGCGAACCTTTCAAAGTTCTTCTCGCCGCCACAAGTCAAAGGGTGCAAACCAGGGATATGTGATCGGTGCTGAAATATGACTATATTTCATACCTTAAATCCTACACTTAGCCGTTCGATGAAAGTATTTGATGGTAGTTGTGAGGTTTTGATGATAACAAGTGTTTCTGACCTTTGGATCTTCCAAGTGTATAAAAGAAAGAAATTAAAGGCTACAAAAGAGCTATGGACAAAAAGGGTCCAAAGAAGCGCTGAAATCCGTGAAGGGAATCAAACTCCATCAAGAAGGGGAAGATATTGAAGTTGCCGCGACGAACAAAGTGTAAATAAGCCTTCGCGCAGTTGGAAGAAATGGCCGTCGCGCGGTTCCCGCACCACACACTTCAACCTAGCGACTACAGTCAACCTAGCGATGACTGATGAATAAAAGCAACCACGCGACAGTGAAAGTATCCTTCTCCAATTCAACCACACGAAGAGCACTATCCAACCCAGCGAGGAGAAATCCCTTGTTTAACCCTTGTGGTCAAATTCCTCAGAGAAAATGTGTTTAACCGATTCGGGATTCCAAGAGCAATCATCAGCGATGGCGGTTCGCATTTTTGTAATACCCATTTTGCCACCTTAATGAAGAAGTATGGCGTCACTCACAAAGTTGCTACGCCGTACCATCCACAGACTAGCGGTCAGGTGGAAGTGTCTAATCGGGAAATTAAGCGAATTCTGGAAAAAACGGTCCGACCGGATAGAAAAGATTGGTCAAATCGGCTCTCAGAGGCTCTGTGGGCCTATCGGACCGCATTCAAGACTCCGATTGGAATGTCTCCATTTCGAATTGTTTATGGGAAAGCTTGCCATCTTCCTGTCGAATTGGAGCATAAAGCATTCTGGGCGATAAAAAGATTTAATTCTGACATGCAAGCAGCCGGGTCGCATTGCTGATTGCAATTGAATGAATTGGAGGAATTACGCTACGAAGCGTATGAGAATTCGAAGATGTACAAGGAACGGTACAAAAAGCTGCATGATGCGTCCATTTCTCGAAAAGAATTTCACGTTGGCCAAAAAGTTTGGTTATTCAATTCCCGACTGAAGCTCCACCCGGGAAAATTAAAATCTCGATGGGAAGGCCCATTTCAGGTAGTGTCCATTAGTGCGCATGGTGCCATTGAAATTCGGAGCCTTACTGACAATCGCATTTGTAAAGTTAATGGGCAAAGACTCAAACCAATGTTTGAGCCGATCACCCAGTTTAAGATTGAGGCGATACACCTCCGTAATCCTGAGGATTGATCACTGAAAGGTCAAGCTGTCAACATGTAAACTCAGCGCTTCCTGGGAGGCAACCCAGTGTGTTTTACTTATTTTTGTTTTCCTTTTTGTTTTTGTTAGTTCTAGAATTTAGTTTTTAGTTTAGTTTAGGTTGTTTTTTACTTTCCAAATACATATAGCCACATTACCTTCAATCTATTTTTGGTCATGTTCTAATTTGATGCATATATTCTCTGCACCTGATCTTTGTGTGAGGTACTTTTCAACAGGTTTGGGGGTGCCTACTTATTTCAAACAATGAGGGCATTGTCATTCTTAGGTTTGGGGGTATGGTTATCTATCTTGTGTTATGTATTTAAAAAAAATAAAATAAAATAATAATAATAAATAAACAATTTAAACCATCATACATGATTTACTTTGCAGTAGTTTTCAAACTTTAGTTGATGATGCATGAGAATTTAATTTTGAGAATATTGATGGCATATTTTGATTACTTGTATCTAGGATAATGAAGCTTAATGTGATAATTTGTGGATGACTTTGAAATTCATGCTTAGAATTTGTGCACTTATACCAAGCTAAGATTTAGAAATCGATGAATTATTTTAAACGTTGGATCGTAGGCTCTTAGTGGAGACTAAACCTGGTGAGCTTTAGAGCTAATTTCCCGTCATTGATGAGTGAATACATAAACTCGGAGTTTTCTTTTAATACGAATTATTTTGCATAATCTCATACATTTTATTTTTGGCTTGTGACTTTGCATAAAATCAAATTCATATTATTGTGTTAGAATCGATATCTACTCAAGACAAATCGGCAAGATTACCATCTTTTAAGGATATGATTGAAGGCCATCTTTGGCTCGTTTGTGCTTAAAATGTCCCACCTCATATAAATTTATCCTTCTAGTACCCCTTTGAGCCTATTGAAAAATTTACCTTTATACATTCTTTGATAAGCCACATTAACCTTTAACCCTTTACCATTTACGAAAATTCACTTTACCTTCTTATTTACGAGGACGTTGGGAACGAGGGATGAAATGAGTGAAAAGAGAGTAAGTGGAGGGATACCGGTTGTGGTGTTCTTGAGAGTGTATGGCAAAAATATAAAAGAAAAAAAAAAAGGGGGAGAAAAAAAAAAAAAAAAAAAAAGAGAAATTTGACAAAGAATGAAAAATGTGAGGTACCATTAAGAAAAGAAATTCAAAAGAAGAAGAAAGAGTGAGAAAAGAAAAATATTGAAAAAAAAAAATGGTGAGAAATTAGAAAAGAAAAAGAAGAGCAATAGAAAGAAAAAGTTAGTACCTTTTCTGATTTCTCAGAAATTTTGAATCTAAATTCCCTTTCTTTCTTACCCTTTCCTGAGCCCCATTACAACCCTACAAAAGACCTTCATGATCTGATCTTGCATTGGTAACTGCCTTGTGGAGAGTAAATATGTGATACCTATGACACTTGATATGACATGCTTAGGATATTCAAGTATCTGTTCTTATGAGATCTGTTTTTTTTGTTCATTGATTACATCGTGTTTCATTTATCATGTGAGACCTTTTTATTGATCTCTCACATGTGTGCGAAAACTTACCCATCATCGGAGTGATTTTATTTCGAGAGTATACCTAAAGTGAGGATTGAGTTGAGACATGAGATCCGATGATTTTCCGTTTGGACTAGTTCTAAGATGGATGAATCTTGGTTTTGGTATGCACACACTTCACGTTTAAGCATGAATGAATGAGTTATCTAACAATTTGAGCATTAGATTAATTTGAATGGATACTAGCATGATTGACATGACATTGGTATTTAAGATTGATGATTCACATGTTGAACCAATTAATGATGTTTTTTTGTTTTTGAATGGTATATATGTTATAAAAAATCATGTTTTGAAAACTCAATTTTGCCGATGGTTTGAAATTTTTTTTTGGAAGTTTGTGGGTAACTTCACTGTAAACCCTCAGGAGACATAACTCCTCCACTAGGGATCACCTAGGGGTTTAAAGGCTTGTTGCACATGCTAAGTGCAATCGTGTTCCCTACGAAAGTGGCATTTAAATTTTAGGATGTTAGTATTTTTATATTTATCATTCTCTTTGCTCGAGGACTAGCAAAGTGTAGGTTTGGGGGTGTGATCGGTGCTGAAATATGACTATATTTCATACCTTAAATCCTACACTTAGCCGTTCGATGAAAGTATTTGATGGTTGTTGTGAGGTTTTGATGATACAGTGTTTCGACCTTTGGATCTTCCAAGTGTATAAAAGAAAGAAATTAAAGGCTCCAAAACAGCTACGGTCAAAAAGGGTCCAAAGAAGCGCTGAAATCCGTGAAGGGAATCAAACTCCATCAAGAAGGGGAAGATATTGAAGTTGCCGCGAGGAACAAAGTGTAAATAAGCCTTCGCCCAGTTGGAAGAAATGGCCGTCGCGCGGTTCCCGCACCACACACTTCAACCTAGCGACTACAGTCAACCTAGCGATGACTGATGAATAAAAGCAACCACGCGACAGTGAAAGTATCCTTCTCCAATTCAACCACGCGAAGAGCACTATCCAACCCAGCGAGGAGAAATCTAACCTAGCGAAAGTCATGCATTTCAACACGGCAACCTGTTTTCTGAGGGCATATTGGAGATTTCCACCAATTAGGGCATCTACTTCCAACTAGTGTCAATCGATTGAGACATGAAATTCAATCGATTGAGACAAAAAGGCAAAAGTGTCCTAAAGGTGATTAAATTAAAAGTTCAATCGATTGAGATTTAAGCCTCAATCGATTGAGGCAATTAGGGTTAGGTTGAATCGGCTATTATAAATAAGAGGCTGCGGCATTGTAAAAGGGAGCTTTTTGAATATAGGAGTTTTTATTCTGAGAAAATTTGTGTAATAATTTGCCAAGAGAGACTTTTGTAGAGGGTTTTCTTAGAGTAATAAAATTGTGTTGAGATTTTCCGAGAACATATTTTATTTTACACCTTCTTTGCTCTTTAATTTGGGAATGGTTTTGAATGAAATTGAAGATCTTGCACCAAGGATGAGAGGCTAAAGGCTGTAGATCAAGGAGGATGCGATTCCCAGATAAGTACCCATATTTTATGTTTAATGCCATAGTTTGATAATTTCATCATCAAATCATTTTTCTCAAAGTGTAGTGATCATGTTTTTATTGTTTTGATCTAAAATACCATGAGATACGCTATGCTTTTCACATGATTCATACCCGGATTATTTGAGTCATTGTTTTTAGATAGGGTATGCCGGGTTAATGATCATGCCTAATTACTAGTCATGTTTCTCTTAGAATGATGGTGTGTTTGATGTTAATAAAATTATGGGTTTAAAAATAGAAAAGGGTATAAATCTGGGGTAGCAAATTCCTTGATCTTGTTTTTAAAATTTGTTCTTAGATTTCTCATTACATAATTTTTAGATTAATTTATTTTCTTTCTTGCAATTAGAAAAGTGTTAATTTTTGGTAAAAATTAAATCTGCCCCTTGGTACTTCCTCGGGGATATTTTCTAAATCTCTAAGAAGAATTGATTAAAATTTCAGATTTCCCTGTGGGTTCGACACCCTTGTTCTTGCCTTACTAGAACAGATCTTGTACACTTGCAAGGGTTTATTTAAAATCGATCAATAGGCCTTTAGTTTTTTTAAAAAACTCAGTACTTTTTGGAATATGATTTAGATCTGTTTAAACAGTTTGGGGGATGGTTGATGTGATGCTATGGAAACAAATTATTATTATATATATATTTTTTGGAAGATATTTTCGCTTTGATTTTATGCCCTGATTTCTTAGTGTCGGATCCGTTTCTTTGCAGGATGTGTTGGCCCAAAATGTTTTCAGAAAGTGACCCCTGGGTTGCATGCCTTGATGTAGGATCAGTCTTGCACATAAACAAAACAAATGCCCAGTTGTTAAATGAACAGGGTGTGTGAAACAAACAAAAGGGGTGTAAGTCCCCCAGTTAGGTCCTGGAATCGCTGAAGAGGGGGAGCTCGGAGTGTGGCGCAACTATTAGTTACGCCAGGTCAAAATCTTAGCCAATTTGTGCCGGCGCAACTAATAGTTGCGCCAGGCAAGAAAGGGGGCCAAAATGCACTGGCGCAACTATTAGTTGCGCCACGTTTAACTTGGGGACCAGTGGGTCCTTATACACCCGAGTTAGTCTAAAAGTTAATTTTTTTTTTTTTGACTTGGTCTCTTTGACTGGTTCATTTTGCCCTTGCTTTTTCAAGGTGGGTCCATCATCATACATCAATTTTTATCTTCTCAGAAGATCCCTGTACGTTCATGGACCCACTTTCCAGCCCTCCCCTACACGGAGGGCCCGGAGCTAATTTGCCCCCCCTTGTTGGGCTTGGGGCCCAAATTTTTAACGACCTGGTTTGGGAGCTTGAATGAGAGTGAGCTCGCCGACTTGGAGCACCTTGGGCTATCTCACCTTTCCTAGAGGTTCCCCTTCGGTGGGAACTTCTTCATGCCGCCGCTTCATTTTGGAATGTCAACTTCCACATATTTCGTTTTGAGAAGCGGGAGCTAACCCCAACCCTTGAGGAGCTATCCAATTTGTCTGGCCTGAAGCTTCATAGGGGACTTGCAAGAGTCATGCCTCAGTCGGGCTATTCCAAATCCGTTCACCTTACTCTCGGTTTGAAGAAATCTGAGTATGAGAAAAGTCTCATTGGGTCCACAAGGTGCTCGCTAAAATTCCTCAAAGAACTTTTTGGTGACTAAAGCCTCCGGAAATTGCTAGTTAGGAATGTTTTTAACATGAACGCTCTAGCACTTGGTCTCATCTCTGAAATCCTTTTCTTCACCGGGGGAGGGAGCTTCTCATTGGCAGTTTGTGATATTTTGACGGAGCTGGAGGCGGGCCGGTCCATGATGCATTTAGTGCTTGCCGAGCTGTACCGATGCCTTGATTCCTTTACTTTGGGTAAGGTGGAGGGCCTTCGGGGATGCCCCTTGTTGCTTCAAGTATGGTTGGGTGAGCATTTTGCTGTTTTGGGGCACATGCCCCGCTTTTATATTGCCCGAGGCAAGGTGGCCCAATGTTTTCTAGGTAGATGCCACTTGCTCCCCCAGGGCGATATGTCAGCTCTAAAACTTTGGTTAATCGATGCCAAGCTGACATGGAGGCTTCCTTGGCTAGACCAGACCTTCCCGATAATTCGTAGTAGAGATCACGAGGGCATCACCCTCCTAGGATTGACGGGCAACACCTTTTACTTCCCATTCCGAGTGTTGCGTCAGTTCGGCTGCCCTTAGCAGGTGCCTTGTGAGGCCAGACCCCCTTTTATGTGATTTGAACTTTTCTAGGGAGTCCTCTGGGGACATAGATCGGATTGCAGCTCTTTGGGAGATGCATCAGTCGACACTGATGTGTGATATTAAGCAGGGAGACTCGGTTTGGACTTCTCCTGAGTATGAGGCCTGGCTGTTGACTGAGTGGCCTACTGTCGATGGTCTAGATTTGTCAGAGATTATTGACACTGGAGGCCCCTGGTCAAGGAAAGAGACGGCACTTCCAGCTCGCATCGAGTTACTGGTGGATGAGAAGAGGATCCTGCACGAACTTTTGACATATGAAAAGGTTAGAGCATAAACAGGAGAGCGTGAGGTCCTCTGTTTGACGGGATCACTGAGAGACGCTTTTGGAGCTGCTGATTCTTCTTGGAAGAGGTTCAAGAGCCTGCATGGTCGTTGGCTGACTGAACGGAATGTCCGGGAGGATGACCTTCATGTTGAGATTAGCGCATTGAGGCGGGAGCTGGGTCGCTAACTCCTTCCTGCACACAGAACTTTTTGCACAAATCATATATACAAAAAAGGGGTGTAAAAACACCCCTTTACAGATTCACATATATTTTTTGGTATACATATTTTCTTTATGTTTTGGTTGTTTTTGCTTATACTTGTAAAAAGGAAAACACGTTAGTCATCACACCGACTGCTTTTTTTTTTGTAGGACGTGGTGTAAGTGGTGTGAAAGGCAGTTTATTATATACATCTATACAGATCTATTGGCCTTTTGGTTTCATTTTGTGCATTTTTTTTTTGATGCCTTAACCATTGGGTGAAACTTTGGGAAACCCTGGGTCTACCTTTGAGCATGGTTGAACCCTTCCTTTGAAGTTAGACCCGGGTGGGTTTCCGATTTTTACCGAGGCCGGAACATTGATCCCTTTGGATTGAGTTAAACCTTTCACCTTGCCTCGGGTCATACGTTTGACGGTGCGGGTTTCACAAAGACAATTCTGGTCGGGGCCCGATTCAAACTAGCATGAGCGGTCTAGTCAGACAATGAGCAATAGGGAGAGTGACAAAAAACATTATTTTTTCTTTTCCTTCTCTTTCTCATTTTTTTTATCTCTCCTTTTTTTACCCGTGGCACCCTTTCGGGTTTTCACCACTTCCATGGGTTTAGCTCTTTTACCCCAAGCGCCCCTTCAGGTTTTCACCTGGTCCGCACAAACTCGCTGTTTTTACCCGTAGCGCCCTTTCGGGTTTTCACCACGTCCATCTTGCTTTGAGCTTGTATTTTAGTTTTATTATTCTTATTATTTTTTTCTTTCGTTTCTTTATTTTTTCAACAGCCACGACATAGACGTCGATTCCATAATAGCCGGCTGGGTGAGGTTCAGGTGTCGTCTCACAACTCGGCTTGTGTTGACTTTAACAAATGCTATGACTGCTTATGAACCTAAAAAGAGGGCTTTCCTCAGGGTGTAGCTTGGCCATGGGTCAGGTTAGGATTTGAAGGTATGCTGGGCTAAAAAAGTGTTTCTTTGATACGGCTTCAGTTTTCTCAACAAACTTTCTTCCTTGGGGATCTTACTGTACATGCCCCATGATTTTTCTATACATTTTTTATTCTTTTTGCTCCATTTCAGGCAATCTTTTTTTGAGGTTTTACTTTTTCAATTTTTTTGGGTCTTGATGGTAACTTTACTTCCCTTTATATATATATATACACACATTTTTTGTTGGAAAAGGGGGTTTATTGAAAGAAAGGCCCAAGCTCAAATGGGGGTAGCAAAGGATATCATCATTTTTAGGGATGCTTTTTTGCTACTGTGTTTGGAATGATGGCCTCTTTTGAGTGATTCTTAAGCAGTCACATATCTGTTTTACCAATACTTACCTTATCGCGATAGACTAAGAGTAGAACCATCGGACGTATCTAGCGTTGATGGACTCAAGAAGATGATCTCCATCCATGCTGGCAAGGCAGATGGCATATCCCGACAACACTTCTCGGATGACGTAAGGTCCTTCCCAGTTTGGCTTGAACTTTCCTCTTGGATTGGCATGGAGGGATGGGAAGATCTTCTTCAGCACAGTGTCTCCTACCTTTAGATCTCGACCGCGGACACGTTTATTGTAAGCGCGTGCAATTCGCCCCTGGTAAACTTGAGTGTGACACAAGGCTAGGAGTCTCTTCTCGCCCAATAAGTTTAATTGTTCAAAGCGGGATCTCTCTCTCTCTCTGTGCTTCAGGTAAGCCTGATACTATGAGGATTTGGAGCGAGGGTAGCGAGGGTACTTCAATCTCTACTAGGAGGACAACCTCGGTTCCATACACAAGGGAGAATGGTATTGCCCCTGTAGCGGTACAGATCGATGTTCGATAGGCCCACAAAGCAAATGACAGCATTTCACTCCAATCTTGATAAGTGACGACTATTTTCTCAAGGATGCGGACGACTGTCTTGTTCGCGGCTTCTACGGCTACATTAGTTTGACGCCGATAAGTGGATGACCGATGGTGCTTGATATTGTATTACTCGCAAAGGTCTCGGATGCGCTTATTTGCAAAGTTTGTGCTATTGTCCATGATGATATCTTTGGGTACTCCAAATCGGCACACAATATTGTTATTGAGAAACTTCTCAACGTGACTGGCCGTGATGTTGGCATATGATGCCGCCTCTACCCACTTGGTGAAGTATTCAATGGTGATGATGATGAACCGATGTCCGTTTGATGCTTTCGGATTAATCATTCCGACAACATCAAGACCCCAGGTAGCAAATGGCCAAGGAGTGGTCATGCAGTGAAGATCAATGGCAGGAGCGTGTATCAGACTTGAGTGTTCTTGACACTTGTAGCATTTTTGAACATGTTTGTAACAATCTGATTCCATGGTGGTCCAAAAGTATCCCTGTCGTAGGATTTTCTTAGCGAGCATGTGACCGCTGACGTGGGCTTCGCATACTCCCTCATGGATTTCTTTCATAATATTGACCGCTTCACTTTCAGTGAGGCACCTAAGGAAGATGTTATTGTATGATCGCTTGTAGAGGCATTCCCCACAAATGACGTAACCTGCCATTAAACGTTGAATGGTTCGTCGGTCCGTCTTGGATGTACCCTCTGGGAAAGTTAGGGTCTCGAGGAAATTCTTGAGATCCGAGAACTAAGGTGGCTCATCATCAGGCTTTGTAAGTTCCTCAATCTAGAGGCAGAAGGTTGGCTCATTCCTCTACTCGATCATGATCGACTTCATCTCAACACCATAGGGGATTTCAATCATTGACACCAAAGTTGTTAATGCATAGGCAAAGCGATTCCTTGTCCGGGGGACGTATGAGAAAGTCACATCTTGGAAGCAAGCTATCAGATCCTTGAGGTGTTCATGATAGGGGATCAGTTTCTCGTCTTTCATCTTTTAGTCACCATTCGTCTGGCATATGATTAACTGTGAATCACCAAATAATCGAAGGTGAGTTATATTCAGATCGAGAGCCGCCTATAGACCAGCGACGCAAGCTTCGTACTCAGCCATGTTGTTAGTGCAAGGGAAGTTGAGCTTGATAGAGACGGGCATGTGGGATCCTTTCGGCGAAATCAGAATGGCACGAACTCCTTGGCCCTTGGCATTTGCTGCCCCATCAAAGTGCATCACCCAAGGTTCCTCTTCTTCTTCAGTATCGTCTTTCATCATGAACAAGATATCTTCATCGAGGAATTCAGTTCTCAAAGGCTCATAATAAGGTAAATGATTGTCAGCAAGATGATCAGCAAGCGCTTGCCCTTTGATCAACTTCTGAGTGATGTACGTGATGTCGAATTTAGATAATAAAAGTTGCCTTTGTGCGGTTCGTCTTTCCCTGACATAGCATCAAATGCACACTTCTGTGGATTCAGTCATAGTTGATACTTCCTTAGCCTTTCAAACAGCTTCTGAAGGTTTACCAGATGGTCGCTTCGCTCCGGTGACTTGGCTATCATGTCGTCGACATACACTTCAATCTCTCAGTGCATCATGTCATGAAATAGTGCAGTCATAGCTCTTTGGTACATTACATCGGCATTCTTCAGTTTGAATGGCATGACTCGATAGCAAGAGGTTCCCCAGGGGGTAATGAGCGCTGTCTTCTCGCGATCAACCTCTGCCATCCTTATCTGGTTGTATCCTGAGAATCCATCCATGAATGAAAGCATCCCGTGCTTAGCTGTGTTATCGACCAAGATGTCGATGTGTGGTAATGGGAAATCGTCCTTTGGGCTCACTCTATTCAAATTATGAAAATCGATACACATGCAGACCTTTCTGTCCTTCTTCGGTACAGGTACGATATTGGTTAACAACTGCGGGTATTTGGATACCATGAGAAATCCCGCATCATACTACTTGATGACCTCATCCTTGACTTTCAACATTCACTCGAGTCGGAGACGTCTCAGCTTTGGCTTGACTGGTTTCATATCAGGGTAGAGGGGCAACTCATGCTCGACCAAATCAGATTCCAGACTAAGCATGTCCTCATAAGACCAGGCAAAATCGTCTTGGTATGATCGAAGGAAGTCTATCATGCTTTTTCTTTCCTTAGGAGATAGTGACATTCCGATTTTAGTTATCCTGGGAACCTCCTCAGTTCCTAGATTGACGTCTTCGGTCTATTCGACAATAGGGGTAGGGCCATTCTCAAAGTCGGCAAATCGGTCAAGGAGCTCATTGGGGAGCTCCTCCAAGGTGATATCCTCGTCCAGGTTTGTAACACCTACCTCTTCTTGTATTTCTATAGGGAAGGGGTCGATTTCATGTGGGACGGGCATTTTGATTAAGGCATCCTTTTGTGGGACATTTTTTGGAATTTTAAATGGCAATATTTTTAGACTTTGGATTTTTTTAATGTTTTTGTGATTTTGTATTTTTTCCATGTTTTTGAGATTTTGTATTTTTTTCATGTTTTTGAGATTTTTGTTTTCTTCGGAGACGAACCCTTGGCAAGGTGGGTTGTTGTATATACAAGGTATTGCCTGCCAAGGGCTTATCTCACTTTTTATAGGTTATTTTTTTTGAGAAATAGGTGCCCAACTTTAGGCCACTTCCTGCTTCCAGAGTTTGGGGCAAAGATGCCCAGTTGCATACCTGAGGGCCTACTTCTTCACCTATTGGGGTGGAGGCTGCTGACTGATATGGCTCATTGGAGTCAGCCTCCATCATATTGATCCCCATTTTGTCTGAGATCATGTCCTCAAATGATAACTTGGTTTTGTGGTGATTCACCATAAGGGGGGTTTGTTCAGGTACCGACCGTCGTTCCTCGAAAAGGGACAACACGACCAAATCTATCTCCAAGCTAGAAAGGGAGATCTGGGGATTGGTGGGATGGATTGGGGCTGTGGGTTTGTGTTTGATTATTTTAAGTGCTTGCTACTGACTTTATTAGAGACACTGATAAGAATGGGGTGAATGAAAATGAATGAAAGGTGGATTGAAAATGACAGAGCATCAAGCCTAAAATATGCACAGTCCTGTAAGATACAGGGCCTGTTGTAGCAAGTTTTGATAAGTAAGAGTTTGTCCCATAGGAAAGTTGATCTAAAGCTCCAAGGGAGCTATCCTTAGTAGGCCCTCCAGATCTGACTACAGATTTGGCAATCCTAAATGGAAGGGGATTTAGGGTCACTATAATCTAAATTCTATGGTATCCTAATGTCTAGATTACAGAAAGGGTTAAGAAGGATGGTGGAGTGAGAAAATAAATATAAAAGGGTGAGAAGTATGTTATTAGGTACATATCTGATGGGTCTTGTAACACAGACTCAGATTTGTTGCTATAGAAATCCTGTCCAATGGTTACATTATCACCAAAGAGGAGAAAGAATCCAACTCCCCTGTGCCATAATCCAATCCCTTAAGGCTATAACCTGTCCACTTAAATGGTCACAGACTATCCACTAGGGGAACCACAATCCAGAGATGGGTCAGAACAAGTTTATCATTGTAGGCACTACTTCATCCAGGCTACAAACTCAAGAATCCATAGGAACCTCATCCTCTAAAGTTCTGTGTATGGGGCTAGGCCTACAAAGTGCACAAGCCTGGACACACAGGACCAGCAAGAGTTTGAGTACTAGCTTTTAAGCATGGCTGTTCACTGCTTTAGAAAGACTGCAGTGATCCAGTCACAAGCCTACAATCTCTAAGGCTGACTCAGATCTGCAATCTGATGGTGGATCTATTCACTATAGGGGAGCCTGTCACTGCACAATCTCTCACAAGGCTAAAAGCACAAGTGCAGAGAAGAAGAGTCTGTCTTAGTTCCATGACTTGGCCTCACCCTAGGGCTATAATCTGTCCACTTGAATGGTCACAGGCTATCCACAGAGGTTATCCTCCTCACAAATGGCTAAGACAGAATAAGAACATTGCTGCCGCCACCATGTTCGCAAGACTATAAGCACAAGTTCCCATTGGGATTCAGATATAGTGGGTCTTGTGGTGGGGGAAGGCCTACAAAGTGCCTAACTTGGACACACAGGTCACTTAGATCTAAATAGTACTTTAGAAGTAATCCATTGCTTACAAAACAACTTAGAAATAGAGGATCTCAAGGCAACAGCCTTGTACAACACAACTCACAACAAAAACAACATCCCATACATGCAGCAGATCCTATTACAAAAAATCCATTAAAATCTATACCAGATAACCATACAAAAGGGCATAGCCAGCAAATGCTGGACTATGGAGAGAAAGAAAAAGAAAAAAGAAAACTCCTAAACCCTAACCTTAGCCTACTATAATTCTACAGTTGGTTTTTTTTTTTTTGAGAAGAAGCACAGAAGTTAAGTCCCCAAAAAGGATCCTCCAAACCTAAGTTAGGCTTAAGCTTATATAGCAATCGGCTTTCCCTCCAATTAGGGTTAGGAAAACCCTAATTTCTCAATATAATTGTGGCTCATTCTTGTCCCTTGGATGCCTCGGGGCGTGTGCACAGAGATTGGAGCATTGGAGTGCATGCCCTAACTGCTAGAGATTTCCAGATTATCCTTGCAGAAGTGGGGAGAAGTTTAGAACCTGATCCTCGCTAGATAAAAAAGATTTCTAGATCTAGCCACGTGGTAGAGTTGGCATCGCGAGGTTGAATTGGCTTGAAGTTCATGCAGTCGCGGGGTTTACATCTTGGTCATCGCGGGGTACTAATGGCTGTTGCGAGATTACTCTTTCAGCTTTGAATGGCATAGGGATTTCTCGTGCGGTTCGTCCCTTGGTGAATCTCGCGACAGATCTTCGTGAAGAAGCAATGTTCAAGAGTTCCTGGGTCGCGCGAGATTCACTGAAGGTCTGTATCTCGCGGCCATTATGCGACAGCTGTGCGTAGGAATACCTGAAGCTTTCTCTTCTATGTGAGTCGCGCGAAGCTTAACGGTTCTTCTTTTGAGCTGTGCGATACTGCGTGAATGCTTTAGACTGAGCCTCGCAAGGACCTCACGAATTCTGCTTTTCAATTCTCTCTGGCACCAAACTGCACGAGAATGGCGTGCAAACTGTGCAACCAGTTGTTGTGCTTCCTCCAGAAGACCGCGACAACTACGCGAAGGCATTATCTCTGGCTCAATTGAACTCAGAGACATTTGTGCGAGGCATTCTTCTTAGATTATTTATGCTTGGATGTGCCTATGCTTCAGCCAACTCTTTGTCTGGGTTCATCCTTTGTTCTGCTGAGGTATTTTTGGGGCAACAATGAGCTTCTTGGCATGGTTAGGGGTTTATTGGCAGCTGCTGTTTATTATCTACAGAACAAGCTTAAAATACTTTTATTAAATGACTAAGGGTCCAACAGAGATTATGTTAAGGGGTGAAAAGTGATACTTTTTAGGTCTTAACACACCCCCAAACCTAATCTTTGCTAGTCCCTTAGCAAAGCTATAAACGCCACTTTCGTAGGGATCACGGATACATTTAGCATATGTACCAAGCCTTTTAAACCCCTAGGTGATCCCTAGTGGAGGAGTGAAGTCTCCTAAGGGTTTTCAGTGAAGACACCCACAAACTTCACCATTAAAATCAGTTAAGTATAGTGCATATAATGACAACACAGATTCGAATGTTTAAAGTTTCATTCCACACCCATTTAACACTTAGAGGAAACTGCAGCAATGTTTGCAGGCCATTTAGAACTTAAAAGTTAACATGTGTTTGCTTGACCACCATTCATTAGAATTTCAATGTATAAAAAAAATCAGTACCCAGCTTGCCTTTGATTCAAGGTCCAGGTTGGATACCACCCTAATGAGGTAAAAATTCAGACCCAATTCTCACTAGGGCTATCTCTCAACATTAATAACCTGAGGGTGTTCATAATCTCAACTGCTCAAGAGCAGTTGCAGACCCTAAATCGGTTTGCAAGCATGAGCATATGCCAAGCTTCTAATTTCTGACATCTTCAAGGATTTTCACCATAGATTGGGCAGCTCTTCATCTCCACATAACAGCTCATTTGACTTTGGATTCACAAGGTCTTTTTGAATGGGTTGTAATGTGGCTTATGGCTAAGGGGTATACAGAATAAATGGGTAAAAAGGGAGTTCAAATTAAGAAATCAACAAGTTAAGGAGTGGCTCATGAATTCACAACCTTCATTTAAGTAAAAACTTCATCTTTCTTTTGTATTTCAGACTCAAAGTGGCCAGCTTCTCCTCTTTTTTTTTTTTTTTTTTTTTTTAAGTTTTAGATGATGATGTTCTCTAGACTTCTCTTTCTTTTTCTCTTTTTATTTTCTTTATTCATTCTATTGATAAAATGCCACACAACTGCCATTGATACACAGCTGCTCACAAGTTGCTTTTCTTCACTTCCTACAGAATATTGGACCATTCTTAGTATCTTTACCTCCTTCTCCTTTACCTTCTGAATTCTCAGAGTGAGGGTAAGGTTGACTCAGGTAATGAGGTTAAGGTGTAAGTTTTCTAGTGTTTGTGATAGAAAAAATATGATTTTAAGGTTCAACTAGTGTATGCAAAAGGGCAGATTTTGAAAGGTTGGATTTTTAGGCTCAAACTATCCAAATGAGGGCCTTGGATCATTTCCTTAGTCTCATGAGTGTTGTCAATTAGTTTTGATTTGGAGTTGCCCAACTTCTAATGAAAAAGGCTTGATTCACTCAGTCCTTAGAGCAGAAATAATGCCAAAAACACTCTTTAAGAGTAAATGATGGGCCCAAATCTCACTAGGTATGGTCTTCAATTTTAACTCATGAGGTGTATTTTCGTCTGTTTCTCTCCTCTTAGGCTCGCTGAGTACTTAACTAAATTTTTTTTCTAATATTAGCTTCATGGTGGTGTCAAGATCAACTTCTATCTGTTTCCAAAAGTCTGCCAAAATATTTAAATTTTTGCATGTTTCCTCATTGTATCAAGTTAAGTGAAAATTAACTTTATTCATCCCAGTTAAACCACCATTACTGCACTAAAATTAACTATTCTATTGGCTGACTGCCACACCCCCAAACCATTCAGAGTAGTGTCCTCACTGGTTCAGAGGTGATAAAAAGTAGTAGAATCCAAGCAGATAGACAAAAATAAACACAAAAGAAGAGAGAAAAATAGAAAATGCAAACAGAATAGTATGAAACTAAAAGAAACTTGCATTAAAATAAAAAGAAAATATAACAAAAAGATTGAAAAGGAAAAGACAAAATGGGGGGGGCGGGTCAATGTGTAGCCAGGGGAGGGTTTGAGGAAGATGGAGGGGGAGATGCAGGTGTTGCCATTTTTTTCTTCTTCTTTTCTCTCTTCTCTCTTTTTCTCTTTTTCTTTTTCTCCTTGGCGAGGATCCGTTGGACCTCGTCAAATTCATCCCAGAAAAATTGCTAGGGGTCCGGCTCCTTTGGCGGTGGGGGATCTTCCCAGATGGAGTAGAATTTGATTGGGAACCCGAAGGGGGTATCATCCGCCATTTGGGTGAGGTGGTATGGACTTCTAGGGGTAGAAGAGGAGGGATGAGATGAAAAGTGACTGATGGCCGGTTTAAAAGAGAGGGACGAGGGAATATGAATCGACGGAATTGAAATTGCGCCCCTTTTCAAACTTGGCAATAAATGAGTGTTGTGTGGGGAAAGAAGAAACACACAACTGGCTCTTTAGAAAAGAGAAGGAGCATTAACTGATTGTCCAAAGATAGGCATGGTATTTAAAGAGGTAAGTGTATCGCGCGGGGATCCTTGCGAAGAGCAATCAGTGATGAGTAAAGGACATTTCTCGCGCAGCTGAGCTGGGGATCTTCACGAGGTAGCCTAAGATGGCTCATCAATTTGAAGAAGAATCCATTGCAATCCCTGAGGCAGGTATTTGCACAAATTTATATAACCACCATCTCCATCTGTCCTCCACATGAATTACTATTGCAAAGAAACATATCCTCCCTAAACTTTTCCCATGAATGGAAAAAGAATAAAATTAAAACTAGCAAACAAACAGAAAGAAGCACACAGAACAGAGCAATAGACAAAAAATGGCAATTCTATTAAAGTGAAAGAAAATATTTACAAATGTAGTTACAAGAAGAAAAACCTAATCTACAATCTAAAAACTGGGATCTAATCTGATTTCGAATCTGTAAGGAAATCCCAGCCCATCCTTTTAGCTTGTGCCTTAAGGGCAGCTTTGTCTTATTTCTTCTTTTCCTCCCTCTCCATTTTCTTTTCAGCTGGTGTTTTCTTTGCAGTTGGAGCTTTAGGTGCCCTCACCCTTACTTTTGATTGCTTGGGAGCTTTTGGTTCCTTGGGTTCTTGAGGGGCTTTTCCTTTGCGCTTAGCAAGGGGGGTGGCAGGGGATTTTTCTTTGCCTTTGCCTTTGGCTTCTGCTTCTGCAGTGGGGACCACTGGAGATTTCCCTTTTCCTTTAGCTTTGGGTTCCTCAGTGGGGACCACTGGGGATTTTCCTTTTCCAGTGGAGTCAGGTTGGGCAGGGGATTGTGCCTCTTCAGACCGGGCAGCAGGCTCTTTGCCAATTTTTAAAGGGACAGCTTTGAGAGCAGACCTCTTAGCAGTGACTTTCCTCCGCTGAGGATAAGTTTGATTCTATGGTGGTTCAACAGAGACCATGGTAGGGGTAGGTTGCTCTGTAGTTGGAGGCTGGTCTGTATGAGGTGAAGCAGGAGCTTTTCCTTTGTCTTTCTGGGGCTTAGGTGGTACCTCCAGAGATGGGGTTGTTCTAGGAGGACATTTAAGAATGACATTAATCAGTTCAATGAGCGTCTGGTTGATGTGCGGGCACATTACAAATGAATAAGCTGTAACAAATTTACCTAACTAATTTGAGGATGTCAGTCTCATGGATCTCCTTTTAGATTTTTTGGATCTCCTGTGCATTGTTAAGCCATTTTTCAAGCATTCTTGTCGGGCATTCGCTGCAGCAGCACTGGATTTCTCATACTCCCAATTTATCTGATGATAAGTAGTTATAGCCTTGGCCTTTTGGTAGGCATCCAAAATGTTTGTCCACCCCAATGAGATGCTCAAAAGCTGCTGTCGATGTTCCTCCGTCATTTTATCAATCTGCTCCAATAGGTGTTGCTACCCAGCTGTGCTTTCTTTATTTGTTTGTGGTAAAAGAAATTTAAAATCAAAATAAAATAGGGGATGAAATCAGCACAACTGAGAAGTCCTAGACCTGCAAGATACAGGGTCCATTGTGGCAAGTTTTGATAAGTAAGAGTTTATCCCACAGGGAAAGATGATCTACAGCTCCAAGGGAGCCATCTCTAGTAGTCCCTCCAGATCTAACTACCGATCTGGCAACCCTTAAGGGAAGGGAGTTTAAGGTCACTTAGTTTACAGATCCTAAGGTAGCCTAATGTCTAAACTACAGAAAGGGTTGAGACGAAGGATGGAGTGTGGAAAATAAATATAAAAGGGTGAGAAGTATGTTATTGAGCCTAGATCAGAGGAGTTTTGTAACTCAGATTCAGATTTGATGTTATAGAAATCCTGTCCAATGGCTATGTTATCACCATTGAGGAGAAAGGATCCAACCCATCTCCCTGCCATGATTCAATCCCTTAAGGTTATAACTTGTCCACTCAAATGGTCACAGACTATCCCATAGGGGAACCACAATCTAGGGATGGGTCAAAACAAGTTAATCATTGTAGGCACTATTTCATCCAGGCTACCAGCTCAAGAATTCATAGGGAACCTCAACCTCTAAAGCTCTATGTGTGGGGCTAAGGCTATATAGGACCATGATAGCTCAGACACATAGAACCAACAAGAGATTGAGTACAACCTTCGATCTAGCTGTCCATTGCTTGAGTGAGGCTACAATGGTCCAGTCACAAGCCTACAATCTCTATAACTAGATCAGATCTAACATCTGATAGCAGATCTATACAAATATAGGGGAGTCTGCCTCTATACAATCTCCCACCAGGCTAATACAAGCTCAGGTGCAGAGAGGAAGGATCCATCTTGGATCGGTGGATTAGAATCACCCTAAGGCTATAACCTGTCCACTTGAATGGTCACAGACTATCCCAGAGGCTATCCTCCACATGGAGCCCAAGACAAAACAAGAATATCGCTGCCACCACCATGATCACAAGGCTACCAGCTCAAGCTCCCATGGGGATTTCAGATCTAGTGGGTCCTGTGGTGGGGCTAAGGCTGTATAGGACCATGATAGCCCAGACACACAGGTCACTTAGATCTGAGTGGCCCTTAGAATCAGTCCTCCATTGCTTTGAAACACAGCCAAAGCACTGGCAGATCACTAGGCTGCAGCCTTGCATAGAGCAGATCACATTCAAACATAAATCCCATAATGTAAAAAATTCTATTATAAAACTTCCATTAAACTAGTTCAAAATGCATACAAAGACATAGCCAGCAAGTGCTGGACTATGGAGAGAAGGAAAAAGAAAAAGAAAACTACTTACAGCTACAAAAGAAAAGAAAAACAATCTTAGATCAAATCTCCAAGAGATGAGACGTGTTCCCAAATTTGTTCTAAGATATCTAAACCTAAGCTAAGTATGGGTTTATATAGCAGTGGTGTGGCAGTGCATTAGGGTTAGGAAACCCTAATTTTAATGATGCCACATGGCCTAAAAGTGATCCTTGGATGCCTCGGGCGCGTGCACAGAGATTTAAGCATGGGAGTGCGTGCCTTAATCGCTGGAAATTCCTAGAAAGTCCTCTGTTGAAGCGATGGAAGTTGAAGTTCAGAGCTTCGCTAGGTAGCTATTATTTTCTAGACATGTCACTTGGTAGCTCTTGCTCTTCGCGAGGATGGTTTGACATTGAAGCTTCAACCATCGCGAGGTTGCCTTGGTTTGCTCTTCAGGTAGTCGTGCGGTAAAGAATTGTGCTCTTGGTAGATTGGACTTCACGAGGTTGAGTAGACATCAAAGCCTCAGATGTCACGGGGTTGAAGTTCAAGCAGTCATGAGGTAGTTGTGCATTCACTGGGTTGATCTTTGCGAGGATGGATTTGAAAAGCGCGAGAACTTCGCGAGCAGTTCTCTTCAATGGACTTCGCAAGTTTCCTCGTGAGGCTTTTATGAGTTTTGAATTATGCGAGGTTTCATGTCTTAATTGATCTTCACGAGGATGCTTTCTTCTTGAATTTGCATCCCGCGGCTACTGTGCGATAGTTGCTAGAAGAGTCGTCTGAAGCTCTCTCTCCTCAGCTGTTCTGAGCGAACTGCGTGAGGTTGAGAGAGGTCTGCTTTGAACTGCGTGAGACTGTGCGATGTGTTCTACTCTTGAGCTTCGCGAGAGCTACGCGAGTTTATGCTTCTGAAGCTCTTCAGTCACTCAACTGCGCAAGAAGTTGTTGTAAAATCTTGGGAAGCTCAGTTGGACTGCGCGAGGCATATTTATCCTGAATCCTCTAAAGCTTGGGTCAGCTGCGCGAGGCTCTTTCAGGTCTGGATTCAGAGTCCATCCTTCTGAGGGACTTTTGGTGCCAAAATAGGCTCCTTAGCAAGATTCCTGGCCTTATTTTACTACTGATTATTACCTACATAAAATACTTAACAAGAACTTATTAGATGGTTAAGGGTCTAATCAAAGGTTAAGTTAAGGGGTGAAAAGTGGTACTTTTCAGGTCTTAACAGTAGGGGGGTCTCAATTGATTGGCGAAGCTTGGCCATGCCCCTCAGGACATCCTTCCTCAGGTAAGCATTATCCCTCCTGTGATGGAGGATGGCGAGGTAGGGAGGGCTGTAAAAATGATGTTTGGGAGCTATGGGCAGATAGGAGGTGGAAGGAGGAAAGTGTGCTTGGTCCTGAGGAGGGGAAGGGGGGAAGATAGTAGGGAAGTCAAGTTGTGGGGGATGGGGTCAAATTGTTCTGCTGTGTAGATTTGGTAGAGAAGGTGGGAGGGTAAGATAAGAGGGGGATGGAGGGTATAGGGGAAAGGAAAAGGTGTAGGCTCAATGGGAGTTGGGGTGATAGGGGATGGAAAATGGGAATTGTGAAAGGGATTAAAGGAAATGGGTGGGTAAGAGTTAATGGTGATGGTGGAGGGGTAATGAGTCAGGAGGAAAGTCTGTTTGTGTCATCTGTGGGTGGATGGGTGGTGGAGGGATGGGTGGGTTAGTTAAGGTGTGTAGGGTGGATTGGATGGAGGTTAGTTCAGTTGCATCTGATCCTGTTTTTGGGTATTGGTGGATAGCTGGGCTTGAATGTCTTGGAAAAGGGAAAGGATAAGGGGTAGTGTGTAAGGGATAGGAGGTTGGGTATGTGAAGAGGAGGGTACTGGTTGGAAAGGTGAGGAAGGTGCATGATGGAAAGTGGAGGGAGGGGAAGAGGGGGGTTTGGGGGAGTGATGTTGGGAGGTAATTGGGGAGTCTGGGAGAGGGGTGTAGTAGGCTGGTATTGTTTCAAGGAAGGTGGATATAAAGGCTTGGAAGCCTATGGATATGTTAAGGGTTAAGTCAATGTCTGTGAGGGGGGGTGTAGTAGATATGGCTGGGGTAGTGGTTTCTGCAAGGTGGGGAGTGTCAATGGGGATAGAGGGGATTGAGGGTGGTGTCTGGGAGATGGTTGGGATGGTCTCAGTGGTCTTTCACTTTTTGTAGGAGATGAGTGGGGGGCTAGTAGGCTTAGGTGGAGATAAGGGGGGAATTGTGACTGTGTACTGAGGTAAGGTAGGGGATGATGAGTCCTCCCATGGACCAAGCACAGGTGAAGGGGGAGTGGGCATGGAGGATGGAAATCAAGGGGGGTGAGAGATGGATTCAAGAGGGATGGTGGATGCAGGGATAACAGGTGCTGCTGCAACTATGGAAGTGGTAAGCTCTAGGGGCACCTCCTTTGTAGCTGGGGTAAACCCTGATCTAGCTGCTTCTGCTTGCTTGGGCAAGGCCTGAGCCTCAGCTTTCTTCTTTTTCTGGCCCCCCATCAAGCTCCTGCTGATTCCCCATTGCCTTTTGGCAAAGGTAGTAGGGGAAAGGGTGGTGGTCTGCTCAGTCCTTCCTATCTTGTAGCCCCCCTTGATCAGCAGCGAGATAATGATTCTTGTATAGGGTAGAGTGTGAGGCTTCTTCTTTGACCCTAACTTCTCCACTACGTCTTTCATAGCCTCAAAAATTAGCCAGGCTGCATGGAAGCCATGGCCCATGTGGTAGGAGTAGACAACATCCGTAATGGGGGTTCTCCTTTCTTGCTGATGTCCTGAGCAATATATATTCTTCCGCAGGACTTGGTCAATGAACATCAATTCAGGTTCTAGTTCCCTTCTTCTGATTGAGTCCTCGGTAGCTTTTAATCCTCTAGTTAGGGCCCGTGCAATTGTATCAATCGATGCACTCAGAGGGGGGCCATATCCACAACTAGGATTGAATGCTGCTAAGATGCCCAACACCAGCAAGCACCCTTGTCCATCGTTGTCCTTCTTGACCTTGATGTGCTGATAAAATATCTGCACTAGCCTGGGGTAGGCTAGTGTTGGAATTCCTCTCATCAATGGCATCAGGCCGCTTTGCTCATAAATTATACTGCAGGGGTAGAGAGAGGTTCTTTCTAAAAAAATGGTACATCAAAGGCTGTTTCAGGCTCCAATGGAATTGACTCCATGAGCTTAGAAGGAGTAAAGAACTTAGTGGTTGGTACCGCAGCCTCCTCAACCACTTCCTTTCCTTTTTTGGGGGACTTTGAAGTCTTGGCCTTTTTAGGGGTGGTCTCTGCAGGGTCCTTGTCCTTCCCTTTTCTCTTCTGTGCAGTTTTTGAAGCCATGTCTAACACTGTCCTATAGTATGAGAAACGGAGGCTGAAATCTAGGGTTTGGTTTGATTTGACGCACAGGGCACCTCAAGATCTCTAAGCAGAGGGCAATGGATGGGGGTGGTATTAGGAACAACTCTGTAGATTTTATGAGTGATGATGAGTAGGAGTAATTGGAGGGAGAGGGGAAAGCGCCAGAAGCTAGGGTTTCACAGAGGGAAGAAGGAAGAAAATAATGAAAAAGGGACAAAGCGTGGGGTTGAAATACTTATCGCGAAGCTCGACGCGCTTTGGAACATCTGGTCACGAGTTTGGAAATGAACCTAGCGAAAGAATTGATTAAATCTAGATTGCGCGACAATCTCTCAAGTTATCCTTGGAGCGCGTGATAGAGTGAGATTAATTCATGTGAAATGTGCGAGCGGCTCCTAGGTCTCTTTTGGATTGCGTAAGAAGCTCTAAGGTTCATTTTGAATCTTGCGATAGACATAGAATCTCGCAATAGTAAATGAAGTATTTCTATTGAATTACGTGAGAGTCTTCTAGTTTACCTTGTGAACCTTGCGACAGCCTGATAATCTCACAATAACTACTGAATAGCTCGATGTGGACCATGTGAGAGGTTCACTGGTGTAAATGAATCGCGTGATAGCTGATGGATGGCCCTATGTGAATCACGCTTAAAGTTCTCAAGTCTGCATGAATCTCGCGACAACTATTGAATGTTTCCATGTGAACTGTGGAAATTCTCCCAGACCTCCTTTTTAACCTCGCGAGTGCTTTTGAATCTCGCGATAGTCACCCAGGTTCCCCTTTTTGGACCCAGCGACAGAAAGGTATAAAACAGAGAGCATGTTTGCTGTGGGTGGATCCTGGGGATGACTCTCTCCTATGGCTACCTCTAGACACATGTAAACTCAATCATTCAATCAAAAACGACCTCCCATATTAGGTGTGCAGTAGAAGCTATCTATTGGAAAACAGTAAGAATTAAACCATGCATCAAAAGCTTAAAATAGATTGGTCCAGATTCAGATAAGACCACGAACAAATCCTAAAGAATAGCAACAAGCAAGATAAATCAACCAAAAACATCATACATATGATACAGTAATGACACACCTGTGGATCAGTTTGAAGAAGGAGGTCCTTGAAGGGGAATGGTGTCCATGAGTTCAACAGGTTTTTCAAAACAAGGCTTAAGCCTCTGACCATTCACTTTCAAGGTTCTCCCAGACTTGGGATCCTTGATTTCCATAGCACCAGATGGGGAAACATGTATGACAATGTAAGGACCTTCCCATCTAGATTTCAATTTGCCCGAAAAAAACTTAAGTTTGGAGTTAAACAACCAAACCTTATCACCAGCAATGAAACTCTTTCTCAACAGCCCTTTGTCAAAGAAAGTTTTGGACGTTTCCTTGTAGATCCTGGCATTGGCATACACATCCATCCTTAGTTCTTCCAATTCGGACAGCTGCAGCAACTTGTGAAGACCAGCAAAAGTTAGATCTAGATTTAAATGTTTGATGGCCCAATAGGCCCTGTGTTCTAACTCCACTGGGAGATGTCAGGCCTTGCCATAGACCCGTCTGAATGGGGACATACCAATGGGGGTCTTATAGGCAGTCCTATAAGCCCACAGTGCATCATTAAGCTTGTCAGCCCAATCCTTCCTATCAGTCCTCACAGTCTTCTCAAGGATATGCTTGATCTCCCTATTTGAAATTTTAACTTGCCCACTGGTTTGTGGGTGGTAGGGAGTAGCAATCCTATGGATGATAGAATATTTCTTGAGCAAGCTCTAGAAATTTCTGTTACAGAAATGGCTCCCCCCATCACTGATAATGGCTTTAGGGGTACCAAATCTGGAGAAGATATGCTGCTTTATGAACTTGAGGACAACCTAATTATCATTAGTTCTTGTGGCAATGGCTTCACCCATTTGGAGACATAGTCGACTACCACTAAGATGAAATGAAAACCATTTGAAGGAGGGAAGGGGCCCATAAAGTCAATACCCCACACATCAAACAATTCTACAATGAGGATGGGCTGTAAAGGCAGTGAATTTCTTTTAGATAGCCCTCCTAGTTTCTGACATCTTTCACAGGTCTTGCAGTGTGTATTGGCATCTCTTAAAAGAGAAGGCCAATAGAACCCACATTGCAACACTTTGTCAGCTATTTTTCTCCCACTAAAGTGACCCCCACAGGCATTTTCATGGCACATGGCCAGAATACTGGGGACATCACTTTCGGAGACACATTTCCGAATGATTTAGTCTGCACAATACTTGTACAAGCAAGGTTCTTCCCAGAAGAAGAATTTGACCTGTGAGAAAAACAGGTCTTTGTCCATTTTTTTCCAATGGGCAGGAATCTTGCCTATAACTAGATAATTGATAATATGTACATACCAGGGAACTAAAAACTGGATGGCAAACAACTGCTCATCATGGAAGACATCATTTGTAGTAAGGTCATCAACACTTTTTTTCAACATAATTCTAGACAAGTGGTCAGCCACCACATTTTCTACACCCTTCTTGTCCTTGATTTCGATGTCAAACTCCTGCAACAGGAGTATCCATCTAATCAATCTAGGATTTGCATCCTTCTTGGACAGTAGGTACTTTAATGCTGAGTGGTCAGTGAAGATGACAATTTTAGACTCAAGTAAGGTCTAAACTTGTCCACAGCAAAAATCACTGCCAGAAGCTCTTTCTCAATGGTCGTGTAGTTCAATTGAGCTTCAGCAAGTGATTTGCTGAGATATGCAATGACCACAGGTAGCTTATCCTTTCTCTGGCCCAAGACAGCACCTATTGCCAAGTCAGATGCATCACACATCAACTCAAAGGCCAAGGTATAGTCAGGTGTTTGGAGTATAGGAGCAGAGGTGAGGCAGATTTTAAACTTTTCAAAAGCCTCAAGACATTCAACAGAAAAATCAAAGGGCACATCCTGACAGAGTAGGTAGGTGGCCCAATCGTTTAGCAATCTTACTGAAGTCTTTGATAAACCTCCTATAGAATCTAGCGTGCCCAAGGAAGGATCTGATTTGCTTGACTGTTCTTGGAGGGGACAAATTTGCAATGAGGTCAACTTTGGCCTTGTCTACCTCAATTCTATCTTTAGAGACCACATGGCTCAACATAATTCCTTGTGTTACCATGAAGTGGCTCTTCTCCCAACTTAAGACCAAATTGGTCTCTTCACATCTTTGTAAGACTTGATGGAGGTGTTGTAGACATTGGTCAAAGCTATCCCCATAAACCGAAAAATCAGCCATGAAAATTTCCAAGAATTTGTGAATCATATCAGAAAAAATTGCATACATACACCTCTGGAAGGTGGTTGGGGCATTACACAGTCCAAAAGGCATCCTTCTGTAAGCAAAGGTGGTAAAGGACAAGTAAAAGTAGTTTTCTCTTGATCCAAAGGGTGCACAGGGATCTGGTTGTACCCTGAGTACCCATCAAGAAAATAGTAAAAAGCCTTCCCAGCCAACTTATCCAAAATTTGATCAATAAAAGGGAGAGGGAAGTGGTCTTTTCTGGTTCTGGAGTTGAGTTTTCAATAATCGATGCAAACTCTCCAGCCAGTGGTCTCCCTGGCTGTTCTCAACTCTCCAGACTCAGTTGTTATCACTGTGATGCCAGACTTCTTGGGTACCACCTGGATTGGTGCCACCCATTCAGAATCAGAAATGGGATAAATTACCCCAGCATCCAGCAATTTAATAATTTCTTTCAGGACCACCTCCTGTATGTGAGGATTAAGTTTCCTCTGCATTTCCCTAGAGGGTGTTGAGCCCTCCTCTAGATGAATCCTATGCATACAGATTGATGCATCAATCCCTCCTAGATCAGCAATGGTCCAGCCAATTGCTTTCTTGTGCTTCCTCAAAACTGTTAGCAATTCCTCCTCTTACTCACTGGTAAGAGAAGAGGAGATAATTATAGGAAGTTTCTCTTCTTTCTCGAGGAAAGCATATTTCAATGTCTCTGGCAGCTTCTTGAGCTCCAGATCAGGGGCGTGTTGGATGGATGGCAGGATTGGTGTATTATTGGTTGGAGGAAGGGGTAGCAATGTAGGTTTCCAATTGGAATGCTACACTAGCCCACAGAAGACCTCACTAGGGGTATGTCTTCTGGCATTAAAGTTAGGCTTCCTTCCTCCACCATATTCCAAACTTTAGTTAAATCAGTGACAATGTTGTTCCACTTCAGCAAAGTGGGCAGTTCTTCTTCAACAATTTCTTCTAGTATATCTACTACAAAGCATTCCTCATTGTCCAGTTGAGGGTACTTTTCACTGTTGTACACATTAAGCTCAACTTTCATGTGTTCGAAAGTGACCTTCATGATCCCAGACCTGTATTGAATGCATGCATTGGCAGTGGCCAAGAATGGTCTGTCCAGAATAAAGGGTATTGGGGATGTACTCTTGCTGCAACCCATGTCCAAAACAAGGAAGTCAGCAGGATAGAAGAACTTGTCTACCCCCACTAGGACATCCTCAACCACTCCCATGGGTTTCCTCTCAGACCTATCAGCCATCAAAAGAACAATGGGGGTGGCTTGAGCTCCACCAAACCTAGCTGCTGATACACACTGTATGGTAGCAGGTTAACACTGGCTCCAAGGTCCAATAGCGCCCTCCCAATTGTGTGGTCTCCAATAATACAGGGAATAGTGGGTATTCCTGGGTCTTACAACTTCTCAGGCATTGTCATGGTTAATACAAAATTAACTGTATCAGTCGCAAAGACCTTTTTGGACAAATGGCCTCTGGCCTTCCTTTTCTGAGTACAGAGGTCTTTCAGAAACTTTGCATAGGCTGGGACCTGTCGGATTGCATCAAGTAGGGGTAAATTTTTTTTAACCTGCTTAAAGGTCTCCATCGTTTTCTTGATCTGTGCCTGACCCTTATCAAAAGGGGCAGAGCCACTCAAAGCTTGAGGAAATGGCAGCTGAGGTACTGCTAGTTCCTCAGCTGCAAGCCTATGATTAAACTTTTATTTTTTTCTTTTTTCTATTTTTATCTCCTGCTGAGGCGACAACCTCTTTATTTTTTTCTTGTTGAAGGGTAGCAGGCAGTTCTTGACTCTGTGCCCTAACAAAGTCTTTATCACTTCCACTTGACATTTCCTTGGGAAAGACCTCTCCTTGTTCTTTTCCCACCTGGTTGTCTACCAGCTTGCCAGACCTTAAGGATGTGATGGCATTGGCCCCTTCAAAATTTGAGGAGCCTTTTTCGATGGAATACTGGCCTTTTGGGTTGGCTACTGGCTGGCTTGGCAACCTGCCCTCCTCTCTTTTAGCCAGAGCATTGACTATTTGGCCAAGTTGCTCTTCTATTTTCTTAATGCTTTGACTGTGAGAAGTTAGTCTGATTCAAGGGTCCAAGGCTTTACAATTGGGCCAAAACCTGGTCCTCGAAAGAAGCACTTTGAGGCTGAGGTAGGGGAACTACCAATTGATTTTGTTGCTAGGACTGCTACTGTTGGAAATTCGACCTTGGGGCATAACCCTGGTTAAACTGCTGCTGTGGCCTTTGAGGTAAGGCCAACATCTGTTGTGGCTATACATAATTGTCTTGCCTCCACCTCAAATTTGGGTGGTCTCTCTATTGGTAACTAGCATTTTTGTGCTGGTTTCCATATGGTTGTTTACTGTTGCCACCAGATTGTTGCTGTAAAAAAGATTGGGCAGCAGCATCCTATTCCATTACATACTCAGGGTATTGCCCTGCAGATGGGCACTCTTCCACAGTGTGCTATGGAGATTGGCATATCAGACATGCCTCCCTCACTTGTGCAGCCATTCTGGGCTGCACCATAGTCAAAAGTTTATTGAATCTTTTAGTAAGATTGGTCATTTGCATTCTCAGGTCGTCATTTCCCCTAACTTCATACATTTTTCCTTTAGAAGTCTCAGCAAGCCCCAGCTTGGGAGGAGGCTCCTAAACTGTTGTAGATGAGGACATCTTCTGGAAAGCATTTTCACTTATGACCTCGAACAAGTCCCATGCCTCATCAGCTATTTTATACATGTACGTTCCACCACAAGAGGCATCTACCATGTCTCTGCTCTTCTCATCAATCCCATTGTAGAAGCTCTGGACAAGCTGCCAGTCAGAGATCTTGTGGTGGGGACATTGTTTGAGCATCTCTTTAAATCTATCCCAACATTGTTAAAATCTTTAGCCGGGGACTGGACAAAAGAAAGTATGCCCTTCCTCAATTGGCTGGTCTTGGTCTCTGGAAAAAATTTAGACAGAAATATTGTCTGGAGGTCTTTTCAGGAAGTGATGCTGTTGTTTGGGAGAGTGGATAACCAGGTCATGGCCCTGTCCTTTAGGGAAAAAGGAAAGAGCCTTAACCTAGTGGCTTCTGGTCCCAAACCAGCAATGGAGAATGTCATGAATAGGGCCAAGAACTGGTCAATGTGCTTGTAAGGGTCTTCCTTGCTAAGCCCATGGAAAGAGGGAAGCATTTGGATGATGGAAGTTTTGATTTCATAATTTCCTTGAATATCTGAGAATTGAATGCTGAATGGAGAATTGTAATTATCTGGAGCATTCAATTCCTTCAATGTTCTAGGTTGCTCTTCACCCTTAATTGTTGTCTCTATTTCAATAGGGGGCTTGACTGTGGTGTGTTTGTGCCTTCTCGGTCTTCTACCCCTTTCAATCTCAGGGTTAGCAGGCTCTAATGTAGGACTGAGGGATCTCCTCCCTAACATGCATACACACCAACAGCAGGAGAAACTATTCGCAAGCACATTGCACTAAAAAAAATTACAACTATCCTAATCAACTGCTTATGGAATCTTCAAAGGAGAAATAAACTGAGGTTTTGAAGGTCAGAGAAGTGCAAACAGAGGTAGCTAGACTCTCAATACAATTCCAGTCTCCTTCTCTGCTACGGTCTAGATTTGCAAGAAAAATTCTAAATGTAAATCAACAGTATCAATTATTCACAAGTAGAGCTACCAAAGAATAAAGAATAAAAAATCTAGAGTCTACTAAAAGATCAATATCCCTGGCAGCGGCGCCAAAAGCTTGTTTGATTATTTTAAGTGCTTGCTACAGACTTTATTAGAGACAGTGATAAGAATGGGGTGAATGAAAATGAATGAAAGGTGGATTGAAAATGATAGAGCATCAAGGCTAAAATATGCACAGTCCTGCAAGAAACAAGGCCTGTTGTAGCAAGTTTTGATAAATAAGAGTTTGTCCCACAGGGAAGTTGATCTAAAGATCCAAGGGAGCTATCCTTAGTAGGCCCTCCAGATCTGACTACAGATCTGGCAATCCTAAATGGAAGGGGATTTAGGGTCACTATAATCTAAATTCTAAGGTATCCTAATGTCTAGATTACAGAAACGGATAAGAAGGATGGTGGAGTGAGAAAATAAATATAAAAGGGTGAGAAGTATGTTATTAGGTATAGATCTGATGGGTCTTGTAACTCAGACTCAGATATGTTGCTATAGAAATCATGTCCAATGGTTACATTATCACCAAAGAGGAGAAAGAATCCAACTCACCCCTGTGCCATGATCCAATCCCTTAAGGCTATAACCTGTCCACTTAAATGGCCACAGACTATCCAATAAGGGAGCCACAATCCAGAGATGGGTCAGAACAAGTTTATCATTGTAGGCACTACATCCAGGCTACAAGCTGAAGAATCTATAGGAACCTCATCCTCTAAAGTTCTGTGTGTGGGGCTAGGCCTACAAAGTGCACAAGCCTGGACACACAGGACCAGTAAGAGTTTGAGTACTAGCTTTTAAGCATGGCTGTTCACTGCTTTAGAAAGACTGCAGTGATCCAGTCACAAGCCTACAATCTCTATGGCCGACTCAGATTTGCAATCTGATGGTGGATCTATTCACTATAGGAGAGTCTGTCACTGCACAATCTCTCACAAGGCTACAAGCACAAGTGCTGAGAAGAAGAGTCTGTCTTAGTTCCATGACTTGGCCTCACCCTAGGGCTATAATCTGTCTACTTGAATGGTCACAGACTATCCACAGAGGTTATCCTCCTCACAAAGTGCCTAGCTTGGACACACAGGTCACTTAGATCTAAATAGTACTTTAGAAGCAATCCTCCATTGCTTGCAAAACAACTTAGCAATAGAGGATTTCAAGGTAGCAGCCTTGTACATCACAACTCACAACAAAAACAACATCCCATACATGCAGCAGATCCTATTACAAAAACTCCATTAAAATCTATACCAGATAATCATACAAAAAGGCATAGCCAGCAAGTACTGGACTATGGAGAGAAAGAAAAAGAAAAAAGAAAACTCCTAAACCCTAACCTTAGCCTACTATAATTCTACAGTTGGTTTTTTTTTATTTTGAGAAGAAGCACTGAAGTTAAGTCCCCAAAAAGGATCCTCCAAACCTAAGCTAGGCTTAAGCTTATATAGCAGTCAACTTCCCCTCCAATTAGGGCTAGGAAAACCCTAATTTCTCAATCTAATTGTGGCTCATTCTTATCCCTTAGATGCCTCGGGGCGTGTGCACGGAGATTGGAGCATTGGAGTGCGTGCCCTAACTGCTAGAGATTCCCAAATTACCCTTGCAGAAGTGGGGAGAAGTTTAAAACCCGATCCTCACTAAGTAGAAAAGATTTCTAGATCTGACCGCATGGTAGAGTTGGCATCGCGGGGTTGAATTGACTTGAAGTTCATGCAGTCGCGGGGTTTACATCTTGGTCATCGCAGGGTACTAATGGCTGTCGCGAGATTACTCTTTCAGCTTTGAATGGCACGGGGATTTCTCGCGCGGTTCATTCCTTGGTGAATTTTGTGACAGATCTTCATGAAGAAGCAGTGTTCAAGAGTTTCTAGGTCGCGCGAGATTCACTAATGGTCTGTATCTCGTGGCCACTGCGCAACAGCTACGCACAGGAATACCTGAAGCTTTCTCTTCTGAGTGAGTCGCGTGAAGCTTAAGGGTTCTTTTGAGTTGCACGAGACTGTGCGAATACTTTAGACTGAGCCTCATGAGGACCTCGCAAAGTCTACTTTTCAATTCTCTCTGGCACCAAACTGCACGAGAACGGCACGCAAACTGTGCGACCAGTTGTTGTGCTTCCTCCAGAAGACCGCGACAACTGCGCGAAGGCATTATCTCTGGCTCAATTAAACCTAGTGACATTTATGTGAGGCATTCTTCTTGGTTTATTTCTGCTTGGATGTGCCTATGCTTCAGCCAACTCTCTGTCTGGGTTCATCCTTCGTTCTGCTAAGGTAGTTCTGGGGCAACAGTGAGCTTCTTGGCATGGTTAGGGGTTTATTGGCTGCTGCTATTTATTATCTGTAGAACAGGCTTAAAACACTTTTATTAAATGACAAAGGGTCCAACAGAGATTAAGTTAAGGGGTGAAAAGTGATACTTTTCAGGTCTTAACAGTTTGTGTGGGGTCAAATGGGTTGCCCCATTTCGATCGATCTTTACGACCCCTGCGCTGACAAAGGAATCCCTGATGTGCGGCCTAGGGCGAGGTTTCTCTTCTATGTTGATTCCTCGAGCTCTTGCAGCAGCGACGACCCTGGCTTTCTCTTTGGCCTCTCGAACCTCTTCTTCCGTGGGCTTGTATCTGATAAGTAGTGAAAAATACCATTTTTTACCCCTAAACATGAGCCTTGAAAGACCCTTGAGAGGACTAAATAAGTGCTTTAGTGTTCATATTGCAGCTAACCAAAAAGACAGGTCCAAATCTGAAAACCATCCTAAAATGATCAAAAAGCTGACAACGCATGTCAAACTCAAAGAGGGAGTGAAGAAATAGCCTCAGCAATGGCTAAAAAGGTCCTAAAAGAGCAAGAAAAGACCTGAAGAAGAAGAAGGATCCATTCGCAAAGAAGAATGGAAGCTAAAAGTTCAATTCGCAAAGAACATCTACTATTCGCAAAGAACTTTGAACTTTGCGAAAAGAAGAGAAGTCCTTTGCGAAAAGACCTCCTGAAGCCAAAATGCTTTGCGAAAAGAAGAGAAGTCCTTTGCGAAAAGATCTCCACAAGCCAAAGTCCTGCGAAAAAGATCTCCTGAAGCCAAAATGCTTTGCGAAAAGAGATTACGGAGCCAAAATGCTTTGCGAAGAGAGATTCGAGCCAAACTACTTTTGAAAAAGCCCTTAAACTATGCGAAATGGCATTACGGGATTTGCAGCTCATCCGAAGGTATTTCAGAAACTTTGCATGCGCCCCAATGCGTTTTAAAACCCAAGGACATTGGAAGATTACGACCGAACCAAAGGCATATTCCACCCCATGTGAACACCCAAAGATGAAATTACTTGGCGAACTTCTAGAAGCTCAAACAGATTTTTGAATTACATAGCAAATTGATGCCTCTGTTTCTGATTGGCTAAACCAGATCCAGATCAAGATTTCATCGCTTAATGTGACCGATCCCGTGCTCCTATTGGTTGATACAGATCTATCCAATTCGATTGGTTGATACACATCCGAGTGGCTTAGGGAAAACTATAAATAGACAACCATTTGCCCAATTTGGGTATCCAGATTTTAGAGTTTTCATCTCTGCTTCATTCCGGCCGTAAAGCTCATCCGATTCCCCCAGTAATCCCTTCTTGTATTTTACCTTTGAGAGCCATTGCGAGTGATTTGTACTTCCAAGTTCGGATTCAAGATCAGAATCGAGGGCTCTTCGAGAAGCTCGATCAGAAGTCCGAGGGCTCTCTAAGAAGCCGAGGTTCTCAGAATTGTAACGCTGGATTTTAAAAGGTTGTCAGAATTTGTGTCTTCTCCATTGGAGTCATGTCGAGGGTTCCAATGTTCACCTTAGTGCATTAGACTTCTTTAGATTCACTCATCCGCATCCAACTTCCCTTAATTCATCATCCCGTATGAATTAGCTGCTGGTAACCTAATTCAAGCAAAGATTTACAAAGTGATGTTCATGTTCAAATAAAAATAGGCCACAAATAGTCGATGATCTGTGACAAATCACAGCCCATAAGTCTAAACCTATTCCTTAATTCGATTTATTTCTCTTACATCTCCGGTAGCCGAATGAAGATTGAATCGCTCTGTTGAACTACGATTCTCCATTAAAATTCAAAGGCTAAAATACATGAAGCTATTATTTCGCATTTGTCTTATTTTAAACACCTCCACAACTCGGATCCGGATCACGAAGTTAGTTCTTTTCTTTATTTGCTTTTAGTTAAACGTGACAAAACCCAACACTCTCTTTTATCTATTCTTTATTTTAGATAATTTGGTAGCACAGATCCGAGGTTTATCTCATTTTAGACAAACTTCTCGTGGGACGATCTTGAAATACTTACTTTTAAAACTTGCTACAATTGGCCCCGATCTTGCAGCCGTTGTTAGCCCCAATGTCTTGATATCCCTTTCATAAGTTAACATCCATATAATTTAGCATTCTTTAATTCTTTAATTTTTGCACACATTTTTGGCAATACTTGGAGCGACAACAAGTTTTTGGCGCTGTCGGGAAGTTTGTTCTAAAATAGGTAGACCTAATTTTTTTATTTTGTAGATTTGATTTTTATTTTAATTTTTCTTTAAACTCGCACTTTGCATTCCAAGTGCTTGATTAAATGTCTACGTAGCTTTGTATAGAAAACTGCTTATCAAGCAGAATTTTTTTTTTTTTCCGAGTTTTTATTCTTTGCCTTCTAGTTATTTGAATAAATGTCACGCCACTCTTTTGTCTTTTTGTCAAATTTGGGCAAAGAGTCGAGTTTTTCTTTTATTTTTGTCAATACTTGAATAAGGTATCCATAGCTTTTGGATGTTTGCAGATCTGAGCAACATCCAACAAGGAGCATCTGGACCAAAGTGAGCAGATCCGCTTGAGTTTGCATCCCTTCTCCTTTGCATTCATTTTCTATTTTTAAATTCTTGAGAACCAGCAGCTCTTGTGTTTAATGTTTGTTTTGATTATAATTTCTTTGCCTTTTAGGCATGCTTTTTTTTTTACAAAACCAAATACAAAATAAAAGAAGTAAAACACAAATAGAAAATCTACGAGTTGTTTCTCATTATTTTCAAAGAAGAGTAAATAAGGGCTCTTGTTGAGCGATCCAAAACAAGTAAAAAACAAATTTGGATAGCAATATGGTACATTGATTTACATCAGCAAATTCAAAAAAATGAAAAATAGAAAAATAACAAAATTGTTGAAAAAGGTGAGGAGGAGAAATTTGATCCTCACCTCCCATTTCCCCATGCAATGAAGTCACATTCTCCTTTTAACAAAGGAAACACAAAATTGAGGAAATGATGGAGACATTCAAGCAAGTTAAAATTAATCTACCTGCTTGATGCAATCAAACAGTCCTCGCTTATGCAAAATTTCTCAAAGATGTGTGCACCCACAAAAGGCAATCTAGGATACATTTATCCAAGAAGGCCTTTGTCAGGAGAAAATCAACCAAGTGCTATCAATTGCAACACCACCTAAGATGCAAGACCCTCGAATCCCCACAATCCCTGCATCATTGGGGAGCACACCATTGAGAAAGCCTTGCTAGATCCGGGTGCTAGTGTCAACCTCTCTGTTTATGAGAAGCTAGGTTTGGGAGAATTGAAACCCACTCAAGTGGTGTTACTGAATGACAGATCCGAAAGGAAACCTATGGGGTTGATTGAAGATGTTTTGGTAGGAGTAGACAAGTTTTTCTACCTGTGACTTTTGGTGTTGGACATGGAACCAACCAAAAGTACGCCATCCTCACATTATGGGAAGACCATTCCTCTGACTAATGCATGCATTCAATGCGTGTCCGCATCATGGAGGTGTCTTTGGAAATATGAAAGTTAAATTGAATGTGTATAATGTTGTTACTCAACCTCAATTCTCTCGAGGAATGTTTCCATGTTGACATCATTGATGAGTGGTGGAGGAGTCTTTACAAACATTTCGCAAGGTAAAGACTCCACCATCTATTCTAATCCTCTGCGCCTTTTCTCTTGTCGAAATCAAAGGTGTAGATCAGTGATCTTTTAGCAAAGAAACTCACAGAGGAAACCCTCGGATCGTGAATCGCTTCTACTCTTATTCTTTCTGTGATTCTTTGGTACTTAAGCTACATTTGAGGCCATTTTAAATATGGGAAAAGCAGAAATCTCTTGCCATGTTCCCTAAATCTTGACCAAGAAGGCAAGAAAACACCCCAAAGCCAAAGGCAAAGCCAAGAAGTCTGCAAAGAGAAACTTTCAATGGACAAAGCAGATAGGGTTGAAAAAGAAAAAAAAAATACATGAGGAGCCCACCCGCCTCGAGCCCAGTCCGAGTGTCCCCATTACCCATTCCTTTGGTTTTGCCTAACCCATTCATTGATGCCTAAGCTCATACGAGCTATTGGTGGATGAAACTTTTTCTCCTCCAAACCTGATTAAGCGTGCTATCTTTAAGATATCTCAGGAGGCTTCCTCAAAGACCATCCTCACTCCATTACCCGAGAAAATTTACCCAAGGATGACAAAGGCGTGGTATCGTAACCTCACCCTAGTCACAAGGAACATGCCGATGTGCCAACCCTAGTTATTTTATAGACAATCGTGGACTTAATCAGGATCACGAGGACATTGGACATGCCCTAGGGATACCTTTTCAATTCAATCTGATGGACCCTTGATCGCTCTCAAGTTGCCTCTTTCAGGAGATATGGCTGCCCATTTGACACAGGGGCATGGTGGGTTCGGGCAATCAATAGTGAGAAGAGATCTGCCTTGCAATATCTCGATGGATTCCATACTCCGAGAGAGTTTTTATGTTATGGGCACACCAAGAGAGGCGAACCCCATCTTAGAAGCCCTCTTTCACTTCTCTAAGGGCAATTCTTCAATGCCCCATGCCGATCTGAAAGCAATGGGTGATGAGTGCCAAGGTAAAAAGGAACAAGATTCGGCCTCCCTTTGGAAGACTCATTACCCTCTTAAGAGCCAAGTTTGACATTGATAGGAAGAGCCCTTTGAGGTACTCACTCCTCACAACTTTGGCAAGAAAGCCCGGACCACAAGTCGTGCCATGTTAAGAAGAATGAGGGAAGTAGGAGAATCACTAGCCCCTACCAGGTTTACAAGCCCAATTCTCAATTGTCTCTTTTCTTATTTTCTTATTTTCGCTTTTTATTCTATTGCAATTTTTTTACTAACCAAATTGCTTTTTTGTTCTCCCTATTTGAAAAACTTACAACCCTCCCCTACTCCCTTTCCCTTTTTTCCTTTTATTTTCTATCCAAATTTACGATGTGCTTGTCAGAATCGTCATTATTGTTGTTTCATTGCCTTTCCCTAATAATTGTCCACCACCTTTGAACCGTTGAGGACACTGCTTCCCCATAGGTTTGGGGTGTGGCGGATAAGTCCCGCTTAGGGAATAGTTAACATAAGGGCAGCAGAATCACCTAAGTAATTAGGAAATGTATTAATTTACTTAAGAATCATGACAACTAGAAAATTTAAAATTCCGTTGCCAAATTTAGACATTCTAAACCTTGCGATATTCTACATTTCCATGTTGAATACACCATAAAAACATACCGGTATCGACGTAGTAAGTCAAAAGGAAGAGAAAAGGTAAAGATATACTTAAAAGCTCAAGGAAAAACCATAACCAGTGAGAATTGAGCCCATATATTTTCCATCTACTGTTGAAGAGTGATCGAGGCAATTTTTTTTACGATTCAAAGGATTGGTAGAGGCATTAGATCCACTAGAAGTTAGGAAACTCCAAATTAAAACAAATGTGACACTCATGAAAGCGAGGAAAAGATCAAGGCCTTCTTTGAACTTGAACCTATGAGAACCAACCAAGAAAAATCTGCTGTTTGTACCCCATTTGGTATAAATCCTACAATTCTTCATCAAAATACTCAAAAGTACTTGCACAGAACCTATGGAACCAATTCAGCCTTCCCTCACTCGAGAATTCAGGAGGTAAAGGAGAAAGAATCGAAGATGGACCATTTACGGGCAACATCAAGAAAATGAAGAGAAAATACCTCAAAAAGCAGGCAATATGGTGGGAGAAAAGAAGAGACAAACAATGTGAAAAGTTTCAAGCAAAAAGGCAAAAAAGGGACCTTATGTTGAAAAATGCAAGATCAAAGAAAGACTCGATCAATCGTGAATGTGAGAATCTTAAAAGAAGAAGAAAGAAGCTAAACTCAAAAGGTGGAGTCATGAACCATCTCCTGACTTCCGAGTTCTCAAATTCAAACCTCTGCTCAAATTGCCTTCCTTGAAACTTCACCCATAAGCCATACAAACAAACCTAGATTAAAAGCCCTTGTGATCCAAAGTTGAGTGAGTCATGTGGAGATGAGAAGTGACCCAATCTATGGTGAGGAGATGTCAATGATGCCATTGCCTAAGAATCATGCCTATGCTCATGCTTACAGATCCATTTGGGAGATGTAATCGCCTTGAGCTTGAGTGAAAATGAACCCTCAACAAAAACACTGATGAGAGTATACCCGTGAGTATTTGGGTTGGAACTTGAGCACCTTAAGTATGACTTATAACCTAATTTTTATCCATAGGATGAGCTTCTTCACATTTGTATGATTTTCTATGACTGCTCACAGATTGGAAATATTGAAACATTCATGAGGTTTATAAATGTTTAAATTCTGCAAACAATAATCAAATTTTCTGTTTCATCATTGATTCAAGAGTAACTAACCTCGCTCCTTGATTGCTCATTTGATAATATTGCAATCGATGTTAACTGCTTCATGGAGAAGTTTGTAGGGTACCTTCATCGAAAACCCTCAGAGACTTCACCTCCTCTAGGGATCACCTAGGGGTTTAAAAGGCTTGTTGCATATGCTAAATGCACTGTGCTTCCTACAAAAGTGGCTCTTTACTTTGTTTTTTATGTTTCTTTGCTCGTGGACTAGCAAAGCTTAGGTTTGGGGGTGTGATAAGTAGTGAAAATACCATTTTTACCCCTAAACATGAGCCTTGAAAGACCCTTGAGAGGACTAAATAAGTGCTTTAGTGTTCATATTGCAGCTAACCAAAAGACAGTCCAAATCTGAAAACCATCCTAAAATTATCAAAAAGTCGACAACGCATGTCAAACTCAAAGAGGGAGTGAAGAAATAGCCTCAAGAATGGCTAAAAGGTCCTAAAAGAGCAAGAAAAGACCAAGAAGAAGAAGGATCCATTCGCAAAGAAGAATGGAAGCTAAAAGTTCAATTCGCAAAGAACATCTACTATTCAAAGAACTTTGAACTTTGCGAAAAGAAGAGAAGTCCTATAAAAGACCTCTGAAGCCAAAATGCTTTGCTAAAAGAAGAGAAGTCCTGCTGAAAAGATCTCCTGAAGCCAAAGTCCTTGCGAAAAGATCTCCGAAGCCAAAATGCTTTAAAAGAGATTCGGAGCCAAAATGCTTTCGAAGAGAGATTCGAGCCAAACTACTTTTGAAAAAGCCCTTAAACTATGCGAAATGGCATTCGGGATTTGCACCGTCCAAGGGTATTTCAGAAACTTTGCACGCGCCTAATGCGCTTTTAAAACCCAAGGACAGGAAGATTCGAGCACGAACCAACCAAAGGCATATTCCACCCCATGTGTAAACAGATTTTTGAATTACATAATGTAATTGATGCCTCTGCTTCCGATTGGGTCAAACCAGATCAAGCATTTCGATTGGCACGTAATGATCCGGATCCCGGTGCTCGACTTCTATTGGTTGATACAGATCTATCCAATTCTCGATTGGTTGATACACATCCGAGGCTTAGGGAAAACTATAAATAGACGAACCATTTGCCCAATTTGGGTATCCAGATTTTAGAGTTTTCATCTCTGCTTTCCCCATTCCGCCGTGAAGCTCATCCGATTCCCCGTAATCCCTTCTTGTATTTTACCTTTGAGAGCCATTGCAGTGATTTGTACTTCCAAGTTCGGATTCAAGATCAGAATCTGAGGGCTCTTCGAGAAGCTCGACTGAAGTCCGAGGGCTCTCTAAGAAGCCGTGCTCTGTAATTGTAACGCTGGATTTTAAAAGGTTGTCAATTTGTGTCTTCTCCATTGAGTCATGTCGAGGGTTCTCAATGTTCACCTTAGTGCATTAGACTTCTTTAGATTCACTCATCCGCATCCAACTTCCCTTAATTCATCATCCTGCGAATTAGCATTGGTAACCTAATTCAAGCGACATTTACAAGTGATGTTCATGTTTTGAAATAAAGAATAGGCCATGACTAGGCGATGATCCGTGACAAATCACACCATAAGTCTAAACCTATTCCTTAATTCGATTTATTTCTCTTACATCTGCGGGTAGCCGATGAAGATTGAATCGCCTGTTGAACTACGATTCTCCATTAAAATTCAAAGGCTAAAATACATGAAGCTATTATTTCTGCATTTGTCTTATTTTAAACACCTCCACAACTCGGATCTGGATCACGTAGTTAGTTCTTTTCTTTATTTGCTTTTAGTTAAACGTGACAAAACCCAACACTCTCTTTTATCTATTCTTTATTTTAGATAATTATAGAGCCAGATCTGGTAGCACAGATCTGGAGGTTTATCTCTCATTTTAGACAAACTTCTCTGTGGACGATCTTGAAATACTTACTTTTAAAACTTGCTACAATTGGCCCTGATCTTGCAGGCCAGTGTTAGCCCCAATGTGCTGATATCCCTTTCATAAGTTAACATCCATATAATTTAGCATTCTTTAATTCGTTAATTTTTTGCACACATTTTTGGCACACTTGGAGCGACAACAGTATCCTAACCCGAATCGGACCTTCTGACCCTTGGCGACAACTGGCTCTTTTCTTCCTTGTAATCCGGGCCCAAGTCCTAGGCCTTTCTGGTAGCCACATCTTTGGAGCATAGCCACCGCTGCTACCATACCGCCTCCTGTTTTAGGCATGATGCCCTCGATGGGCTCCAGGAGTATTGCCGACACCTCATACTCGAAATTATGGAGGTCGACATCCTCAGCAGTGTGTGGAACATCCTCAGCAGTGTGCAACCTTTTCTTTCTCACTGTGCTCCTCTCCGATGATTGTGATAATCTTATGCTCAGATGCAAATTAGAGTTTCTGGTGCAATGTGGAAGGTATGGCTCAGACCTCGTGCAACCATGGCCGCCCCAATAACAGATTAAATGAGGATTTGATATCCATGACTTGAAACAAGATGGAAAAGGTCATTGGCCCTATCAATAGCTCAAGATCAACTTCTCCCATTATTTCACTCCTGGTATTGTCAAACCCTCTAGTGCTAGTTCTGGTGGGCCTTAACATGCACGGATCAACCCTGATCTTGGTGGCGGTTCTTAACGGGCATATATTCAATGCAGACCCATTATCAATTAGTACTAAGGGGATAATCATATTTCTGAACTCAACGGTTATATTCAAAGATTTTGGGTGACTTCCTCCTTCCTCAGGTAAATCGGCATCGAAAAATGAAATGGCGTTTGGAGCCATCACTTGATCACTTATTTGCCCGACTTCATCCTGGCTAACTTGAAGTGATACATGCACATTTTCTAACGCCCCCATTAATGCTTGGAATTGGAGTAGGGACATCATCTATAGGTCCCATACAGTGATATGGGCAGGCATTCTTCTCAGCTAAGTCTCCAGTATATGTTCTTGACTCATCTTCTCGAAGGGGTTCACCGCGCTGTCTTTCTTTCCTTCGGGTTGCGCCTATACTACAGTTGATGCTTCTAGCTGCTTTGATATCCTCCCTTACCTGGTAATAAAATTTACTGCCCCTTCTCTGCTGCTACTACCGGCATTGACATCTGTTTGTTCATAGCTTAGCGGGACCTAATGAGGATCATATGCGGGTCCTGAGAGCTAAAAAGGTATTGCTGCCGGTACTTGAGGCACTTGTACTGTCGGCTCAGGAGATGTGGGCAATACTTGATTCACCTCGGTGGTAGCGGTTGGGTGGAAAGATTGGGCTTAATGGGGGTGGTGGCATTGGAGGGAAGGAGGTAAAAGTAGGCCATTAATAGCTGATAGGTGCTGGCGGCAGATGGGGGGTCTGATGGGCCGTTAGATAATTGACCGAGGTGGTGGGCTTTGTCGGTGGCTGAACTGAGGGTGATGGGGTGGGCGCAAGCCATTGATAACTGATGGGTGCGGGTGTTGGATTGGGGGCCTAGTGGCTTAAAGGGTAATCAATGGGGGTTGTGGTGTATGGTGGCAATTGAAATGGGGTGGGCGCAGGCCATTGGTAACTGGCGGGTGCGGGTGCAGGATTGGGGGCCTGGGGCTTATAGGGTAATTGATGGGGGTTGTGGTGTATGGTTGGTATGTATTGATATTTACATAATTGACGGGTGTGGTGGATGAAAAGTATGCTCGGAGATCCAAGGGTTCAAATTGTGGGGTTGGTTAGGGAAATATTCAGACAAATTTAGGGGTTCAATTACCCCAACACTCCTTTCTTCATAAACCCTTGACAATGGTGCCACATAATTCTCCTAATCACTGATATAATCGGATGGGTCAAATTCAAACTCCTCCTCATCTTCTATCATTCCGACGATGGGTCTGGGACCTGCTCCTTCGGTGGGATGTGGGGGTAGTGGCACTTGGTAAATATTAACATGTTGAGAGGGTGCAGGGGGAATGATTTTCCCTGCATCGATCAAATCCGGGATGGCGTGCTTCAATGGGAAGCAGCGATTAGTAGGGTAACCCGGACCCTGATGAAAATTATAGTGGGTATTTGGGTCATAGTTCCTTGGGATCAGGTGAGGAGAAGGTTGTGGTTGGCGGATAGTCACTAATCCCTTTTCTACTAACAGGGGCAAAAGTACACTCAATGATTGCCCCAGAGGTGTGAAGACTCGGTCGTAGTGGGCTCTCCTCTGTTTCGAGGTCATTTGCATTCCTTGCCCATTCCCCATTCTTTGCGTCTGCTCAGGCCTAACAGGTGCTGGTGGGGCTGCCTGAAATTGAAACAGGGTTGTATTGTTATTGGGCCGGGTATTGACTATGTTTTGGACATCGCCCCCTATTCTCTTCTCATTCCTTTGCTCTGAAAATCTTCTAACCCCACTGGGTCCACTCGGCATATTCTAATTCAGACGCCCCTCCCTGATTGTGTCCTGGCATCGATTAGCATTTCTCACCAGATCAGTAAAGCTAGTCTGCTGCTGATATATTAAAAAGTTTGAAATCACTGGCAGAGTGTTCTTTGAAATTGTCTCTATTTGTTCATCATCAGGTAATTTGTTCTTGACCTGAGCTGCCAATGCTCTCCATCGCCCCAAGTAGTCGCTGAAGGTTTCGCTCTGGTTCTGCTTTAAACGGGCCAAGTCGGACTTACGCAGCTCGATGTCTATATTGTAGACATATTGTTCTTGAAAGAGGTGCGTCAAGTCCCTCCACATTTTCATCATAGACGGTTCTAATGATGTGAACCATATTAAAGCCGGCCCGGTCAGACTCTTTTGAAAGACTTTTATTAGCAGTCTTTTGTCCTCCCCGTATTAGCACATGTCCCCATAGTAGGACTTCAGGTGCGCAATAGGATTACCATTTCCATTATATTTGTCGAAGGCTGGAATTTTAAATTTGGGGGGCAGGGGGACCTCAGCGAATAAACATAAGTTTGTGAAATTCGTGGCGTGAATTTCAGCACCATCTATTTTCATCAGCTGCTTTTGTATTATGTCTAATTATTCTTTCAGCTGTTCTGACTCTTTTGATACAGGGGTCGCTTTCTTGGCCGTCAGTTGGACTTCACTCTGGGCCACTAGGGGGTGGGAAATTATGGGAGGAGGGTTGAGGCTGGTCAAAGCCCCAGCATAGGCTTCACTATTCCTAATCTATTCCTCTTCATACTGCTAGTCGGCATAGTGTGCAGCGAGGGCGGGATTCTCCTATTGTTGTTGCATGGGTTGGATGGGAATGACATGAGTGGGGGTTGGGTGAGCCCATTGCGGGGGAGGAAAGGCTTATTGGGTGATGGGAATTTGGTTTTCAGGTGGGGCCTGGTGGGGCCATTGGGTATGGGGGAAGGTTTTGGAGATGGCCTTGGGGTGTGGGGCCATGGGAAAATTGGGTTTGGGGGATGACATGGGTTTGACCCAGCTGTGAAGGTTGGGTTAAATGTTGGGGGTATTGTGGAAGGTATGAGTGGGGGGCTCGGGTTTGGGCCATGAACCCTTGGTCATTTTGGGTCATGGGCCACTGATAGGTTTGGGCCATGGACCCTTGGTAGGTTTGGGCCACGGGCCCTTGATGGGTCTGGGCCAATGGGCCAGGGTAGGTTTGGGAAAAGGGCCTTTGATGGGTCTGGGCCATGGGTCCTTGGTGGGACTGGCCCAATGGGCCTTGATGGGTCTGGGTCATGGGCCATTGATGGGTTTGACCTAATCGGCCTTGATTGGTATAGCCCAATGGACCGTGATGGGTTTGGGCCATGGGCCCTTAGTGGGTCTGGGCTATGGGCCCTTGGTGGGTCTAGGCCATGGGCCCTAGGTAGGCTTGGGTGGTGGGGTATTGGGTCATGGGGTCCTGGGCTATGTGGAAAAGGGGGGTTTGGGCCAATGGGCCTTGGGGTATGTGGGAGTTTGGAGATTGGGCCATGGGGCCTTGGGGTAAGTGGGTAATGGGGGTTTGGGTGGTGTGGATTATGGGGGGTTGATGGGGGTCATGGGGGAGTGAGGCATGGAGATTGGCTAGGGTATGGGATGGGTTCATGGGGTGTGGAGGAGAGGGGGTGTTTTGAGAAGCCTTCCACATGGAATAGGTTTGGAACATTTCTTCCATCATGGTCATGGAGGAAGGGTTGGATGGAGATGGGAGATTTAAGGGGTGATGGGGTATGGAGGTGGCGGAAAAATTGGGCATGGCCACGGTAGGTGGGGGGGTATGGGGTGGATGAGGGGATGTACTAGGTATGTTTTGGGATGATGGGGGGCATAATGAGGAGGGAAGAGGAAAGTTGGGCATGGCCTCGGTTAAAATGGGCATGACCCGGATGGATGGGGGATTTTGTGGGGGGTTGGATAGGGTGGAAGTGGTGTATGTGAAGGTGGGTGGATCAGGTCTATAGGGGGATGATGGGAATTGGGGCATGAATGTGGATTGGGAAAATGGGTTTGGGTTTTGTATGGATGTGGATGGAAGATGAGTTGGACTTGGCATGGCTTGGGCAAAAGATGGAGAATGGGGGTTTGGATTTTGGATATTTTGGGGGGTAATGGTTGGGAATATGGGGGCGCTGAATGGGCCGGTGACGGTAAAGGGGGGTTGGGTGAGGGGGATGGTGGAAAAAACTTCTCCCGAATGGGAGTGGGTTGGAGAATTGGCGGGGATGAGTCGGGATCGGCATAAGCTGGGTTCATTGCCCACGACATTCTTCGAGAGCGGGTCGGGTAAAGGTGCCTTGGGTAAGGCTCAAAAATCCTCCTCCTTCCCCTACGGGACGGCAGAGGGCAAGATGATGCCGTTGTGCTGGCACCACAAACTATATATATATTTTTTGGGTTTTGATTATATATATTTTTTTGAATTTTTTTGAAATTTTTTTGAAAAATAAAGGTTCAAAGGCCTTGGAATTCCCTTCTCGGGTGGCTCTCGTACCTTAATTCAAGACTCACAGCGATGATTTCGATGCACTTCAAAAGAATCAAAGGAGAACCTTCGATCTATTGAAGGCACATAAATCGAGGCAAACAACCCGATCTCCCAAAATGAGCAAAAAAGAAGTTGCCCTCTTTTGACCGGTGGGGGCGTATTGGTTGTCGGAGATAGCGAGGCCTAAACAAGGCACTAAGCACACTAATCGGAGAACTTGGGATGTGAAGAAGGCCACAGATTCGGGCTGGTGTGGTGCAAAACAAACTTGGCGCAACTAATACATGCGCCCAGGTTGCAGGGGACCGATTTTACACTGGCGCAACTATTAGTTGCGCCAAGGTAAAACTTTGGATTTTAAAGCTGGCGCAACTATTAGTTGCACCAGTTATAAATTCCAATTTTTTACACTGGCGCAACTAATACTTGCACTAGGCAAAAATTGATCCTCCAGAATAGATGACAGTAGCCACTAATGCCCGAAATGAGTCTCTTTTTTGTGGTTTTTGTGGAAGCTAGGCTTCCGGGAACTAAGCAATCTTTGATGATCGATTCTCTCCTCACCGCACCTAAAGGGTTTGAGTCCGGTATAACTCGCTAGCGTCTCCTCAAGGGTTTTAAGCTTTTGGAATGGGAACCCACCCGATATACCTCTGGCGCGAGCGCCTTCTCAGATACTAGGTGGGCTGGGACTTTTCTGGATTATCACCACTAGGGGTTGCCGCCATACTAAGACCCGGGTGTTTGTATGTGTGCCTAAACCCAACCCTTTGAAAATCTACCCCATAAAAAAATAGATTGATTGAGCTCCCTAACTTGGTTCAATTTTATTTTTTTTCAAAGCTTTTCTCTTTTTTTGGAAGTTTTCTTTAGTTCAAAGACCGGGGGAGATTATCTCGTGCCGCCACTACGGGCCGGCGTCCACTGATGGAATATGAGTGCACGAGTAGGCCCGCCAATCGGCTAAGGCACTTTAAATGACGGAAAAATAAGGGAATTAAAAGACGATGCTCAAGTAGGCCCGCCAATTGGCTAAGGCACTAAAATGACAGAAAAGTAAGGAATTTTAAAAGACAATACGCATGTAGGCCCGCCAATCGGCTAAGGCACTAAAATGATAGAAAAGTAAGGAATTTTAAAAGACAATACGCATGTAGGCCCGCCAATCGGCTAAGGCTCGTAAATGACGAAAAAGTAGGGGTAAGTAAAACGACTTAATCAGAGGGGTGAGTAAACAAATAGCAAAAATAAACTAAAAAAATAGCAATAACATGTTAGTGAAACTAAAAAATAACAAGGCCAAGTTCAAAGGGAAGCTCTACAAGCTACTCCCCAGCAGAGTCGCCATCTGTGCAACCGTGGGAATCGGGACGATCCCGTCATGACGATGCGCTCTCTAATGAAAAATATAGAGTCGCCACCCAGAGCTTTCGGTGTCCCGGGAAACCTAGTTCATTTTTATAAGCACCGAAGTGCTAAAAATATGACTCTGAATCCGATCTACACCAAAGGATCTTGGGTAGGGGCTTCGGTTATCGATCGAGAAGATGTTAGGCACCCGATCAACCCGCTTAATGCAGTCTCTACTAATGGCCAAAAATAAAATGAAGTAAAAGAAAAGAAAATGGCTTCCTCTTACCCAAAAGGGCTTAGAATCCTATTTGTGCCCCTCTGTTCCTACCGAAAAGTCGGCGGCGTAACGGCACAAATGGGAGGATGGAGGGAGCTAGAAAGAGATAGGAGAAGAAAGGGGAGAGCCGGAGCCCTCGGGCCCTTGTAGCATTGTAGGAGAGCCTTGCGTGGCTTGCTTTGATGAGCTTTTGAAGGCTTTATATGGTGGAAAGTGGGGTTCTAACTCTTAAGGCTTGAAGCTAAGAGGTAGAGAAGGGAGGCTAGGGGATCACACACACCTAACCTAAGGGTTTTCTATGAAATGCTAAGGTCTAAAGGAGTTTTGTGAATTCTGAAATTTGTATGGGGGGTGTGCACCAAAGAGAGAAAGGTCTTCTCACTTTAAGCTCTTTCTCTCTTAGGTAGAAATTCTCAACCCTTAAGCAAGAGGGGTGGCACTCTATTTATAGAGAAAGGGAGGATTAGTGAGGGGTTAAAGTCCTAATTGGATTAGCAATTAGGTAATAGGCAATCTAAGGTTTCCTAGGGTTTTTGGAGCCTTGAAATGTGTGGGAAGGTCCTCCAATGGTGGATGATGGGGTGAGGCCTTATGCCACTTAAAGGGGTGCAAATAGGCTTCAAAAGGGTGTAACAGAACTAGCAAAATACACCCCAAAGGTCAAGGTGGTTAACAAGTCAAACCCCAAATATAAAATTCGAGACAAAATCCAACAGTTACTGTTCATATGCCTGGCGCAACTAATAGTTGCGCCAGGCAAATGCGCAGTAAAATAGTGCAGAATAGTGACTGGAAGTCAGCTCGCAAGGATGGGGCCCACTTTTGAATTTGGCGCAACTAATTTGGCACAACTATTAGTTGCACCAGGCTTAAAATGAGGGAGAATTGGCCTAGCACAACTATTAGTTACGCCAGGCAAAGGTTATTACTGGCGCAACTATTAGTTGCGCCAAGTCCCTAAGGGGGCCCCCATGACCTTAACTTTCTGCCCCCGGATTTGGTTTGCCATATCTTTTGACGTATACCTCCGATTGGGGCGATCCTTGGACTGTTGAAAAGATGACGACCTCTACTCCTTAATGGTGTGAGACTCAATCATAGTAGAGGGTCGTAGCCAGTTTCGATGCACCACCCTTCATCCATAGCCTGGTAAGGTTAGGTTTAGGGTTTAAATGGGTTCTAAGAGTAGCGATTGGTTTCTAAAGGTTCGGGATAGGTCCCTAAGGGGTCTAGGGTGATTCCTAAGGGTTCCATACATGCCATCAAAAGCTCAAAATTGTACCTCTCTCAAAAGGTGTTTCGATCGGGCCTTCGGCCAAATTTGGATGTCTACAATAGGGTATTCTATTCCTGACATGGGTTGCCAATGCTCTCCATCGCCCAAGGTAGTCGCTGAATGTTTCGTCAGACTTCTGCTTTAGTCAGGATAGATCTGACTTATGGGGTTTAAGATCTATATTATAGACATACTGCTCTTGAAACAGGTGGGTCAGATCTTTCCAGGTTTTAATCATGGATGGTTCAAGGGAAGTGAACCATCTCAGGCCCATAAGGCTCTTCTGGAACAATTTGATGAGGAGTCATTCGCATCCAACGTATTGGCACATGTCCCCATAGTAGGACTTAAGGTGTGCAATGGAGTTGCCCATGCCATTGTATTTATCAAAGGTTGGCATCTTGAATTTTTGGGGTAAAAGGACTTCCGTAAATAGGCATAAGTCAGAAAAGTCTATGGCATGGATTTCAGCTCCACCCATCTTCATCAATAGTTTTTGGAATTTATCCATTTATTCTTTTAACAGCTTTGACTCCATGGATGGTGGGGCTGGCTCCTCAACAGGCTACCTCCATTCACTCTCAACTACCTGTGGGTTGCTCTACATGAGATGTGGGGGGAAGAAATTGGAAAATGCCCCCATATATGCCCCACTATTCTAGGCTTCATCTTCATAATGATTGATGGTATCAATAATAATTGGGGGAGGAGTGGGATTGATTGGATTTTGGAAGTTTTGGGCAGGTGCCTGATGAGACCCTTTTAAGTGGGGGAAGCTTTGTTGAGTGTTTTAGGGGGTAAGTGGGATGGTCAATAGAGGGTTTTGAGTGGGGGCCTGGTGAGGCTATTGTGCTTGGTGAAGATTTTAATGGCTGGGTTGAGAGGTAAGAGGATGGGTGAATTTGATGGTATGGGATGGGTTTCCATATTGGGTTGGGTGTGAGAGATGTGGATACATGGGGCCCATGCCGTGTTGAGAGATTGGATGAGATGGGTGTACTATTTGAGGGGGAATGGGGGCCTGTTGGGTATAGGTGAATGTGGGATATTGAGGGAATGATGGAGAGTTTGCTAATGGGGCTCCATGGTTTGGGCCTTGATGGGCTTGGGTATAGGGAACTGGGCCTTGATGGACTTGGGCCAGGGATATTAGGCCCTGATGGCCATGGGCATGGGGTATTGGGCCTTTATGTGGTTAAATATGATGTATTAGGCCTTGATGGGCTTGGGCCTAAGGTATTGGGCCTTAATGGGCTTGATCAAAGGGATATTGGTCCTTGATGGGCTTAGGTATAAGGTGTTGGACCTTGATGGGCTTGGGCCTGGGGTATTGGGCCTTGATGGGCTTGGGTATAGGGTGTTGGACCTTGAGGCCAGCTCGAATGACCCCATGGTTGATGGGAGGGGCCTTATGTGGTGTGAATTATGAGAGGTTGATTGTGGTTGGCATTTTGGGGGAATGAGACCTGAAGGTTTTAGAGAGTATGTTGAGGGTTGGATATATGGGATGGATGGGGAATGTTTTGGGAAGCCTTCCAGGCTATGTAAGTTTGGACCATGTCCTCCATCATGGCCATTGGATTGGTTATGGGGGTAAATGGGGATGAACCCTTCCAAGGTATGGGGAGATGTAGGCACGAATTGGGTAAAAGGGTGAGGAAAATTGGACATGACCTGGGTAGATGGGGTGATATGTGGTAGATTTGGGTTGGGGGGAATATGTGGAGTGGAAATGGGAAAATTGGGCATGGCTTGGGTGTATGTGGAAAAATAGGGTGGATTTGTGGAGAAAAAATGGGGTGTGCTTTGGGCGGAGGTGGATGGAAAATGTGATGGATTTTGGGTGGACGGGAGAAAATTGGGTATGTTGGAGGTGGAAGGGGAATGAGATAGAAGTTGGGTGCTGGAGGAGGAATGGGGTAGAACATTTGTAAAATTTTGAGTTGATATGGGGGAAAAGGGGGGGGGGGCGATTTTAGTTTGAGGTGGAGGAGAAGATGGGTGCACTGAAAGGTCTGGTGACGTTGAAACGGGTTTGGGCGGGAGAGTTGGATATGGGTATATCCTCTAAATTGGAATATGTTGGGGAACGGGGTGGGGATGAATTAGGATCAACGTAAGATGGATCAATCGCCCAAGACATGGTGTGGCGGCGGGTCGGGTATGGATTTCTCGGGTGAGGCCCAAATATTTTCTTCCTTCTTTCCCTATGGGATGATGGAGGGTAAGGCGATGTCGTTGTTCCGGCACCACAAGATCCCTTTTTAGGGTTTTGATTTGATTTTTTTTTTTAAATTATAAAACAAAAATTCTCTCCCTTGATTAAAGGGTGATTTATCCGGGGCCCTGGGGAACTCCTTTTTCGAGCAGAGTTCACGCCTCCGATGCCTCCCACGGTGGGACTCCGATACTCTTCGAAAGAATCAAAGGGAATCCGTTGATCTATGTGAGGACATAGAAATTCGTGCGATGACCCAATCCCTCAGAGGAGTTAATAAGAGGGGTGACCTCTTTTGACCGTCGAGGGCGTTTTGGGTGTCGAGAGGTGGGCGAACAGTCGAGAGTATGAAAATTTCTAAGCAGGGACTCTGGAAGGGTGAAAAGGGCCTCTGATTTGGGCTACCTAAATGAGAACAATCTAGCGTATGTATTATATACGCTAGGCTAAAATCATGGAGATTTGGCTTAGTGTGTGTATTATACACACTAGGCTAAATTTCTGTGATATTGGCTTAGCGTGTATATTATATACGCTGGTCAAATTCTCAGGGTTTTTAGCTTACATGTATATTACACACGCTAGTGATCAGTCATATAATATACCAATTTATCACCCTTAACTTAGTGTTTCTAGAACTTAGTTTGCTACTAATAAGTTAATGATGTGCATATATTAAAGATAATCAGTAAAAGAGAACCCAAGTGTTAATCTTCGTCAAAATGAACTCAAAAGGCAGTAAAAGACGATTCGCTATATACTGAAAGCTAGAAAATCGTGCAAAGATGATTGAGTGCTGTGATTAAAGAATAGAGTAAGAAATCATAATTTACGATTCTTCAGAATACGTTCAAGAAGCTGAAGCGATATAGAAGAAGAAAAACAAAAAATCGTAATTTGGAGAATCGTCCAGAGAGAGAGCTATGGAAGATAGAAAATCATGATTTACGATTTTCCAAGAAAGAGAAGAAAAGAGACAATCGTGATTTACGATTGTACTAATAGAAGCTTTCCTGCTGCTACTACTTTTACTAATCAGGTGAAGATCTTCACCATTTGACTGATCACAAATCTAGGAGATTGATGAAGAAGAATCTTATAAGGACTCTACTACTGAATAAAAAGGAATAATTCAGAAGCACATCAACTAAAGAAAGCAAGGAATTATAAAATTAGAATTAGAGTTATAATAAGAATCTTTTTATTTCTTTTATTAGAATTAGAACTTGTAAACCGACTCCTTATAATCTATAAAAAAGGGAGCTCAGTATAGGAATAAACTATCGAAGAATTTCACAGTATTAATTGACAATTGAGGTCTGTGTTTTCTCCCAATTAAAATAGCTTAGGATTTACAAAGTAACATCGTCCACAGTTCTCTAAGGTCTTGCCTGACAACTAAGGCTGAGGAAGCTAAAAGATCAACCCTTTGGATGGTTCTTCTTTTGCTTTCTAGTTTAGATTTTAATTTCTTTCTAGTTTATAATTTATTTTCTTTTATTTCCTGTTTTGTAATCATCTTCAGATTTTAATTTGAATTGACGACTCAGGTTGAATTTTGCAGATTAGTGTAACGATTTTTACTTTTCCATCTTCAGTTTTCTAGAATTTGATTGATGCCCAAGTTTTAGGAGATTATTGATTAGATTAAATCTGTATTGATAGGATTCTAGTTTTCATTGACGACTAACACTAGGATACTTGAGATATAGTATAACGATACTATTTAATTTCATAAATATCTGATAGCAGAAGATTGTGATTGACGACCATAATATGAAGTTTAAAGGTTAGAATTTATTTTTTGTAATTTAGATTAATAAACAAATTCTTTTATTCATATTTCTCCAGTAGATTAGGATCTTAAAAGATAAGTATAAGTTTTCAGAAAAATTAAATTAATATAGTATAACCTGTCTCTGTGGGAACGATCCTTTGCTAGTACTATAATTTCCATTGTGCACTTGCAATAGGTTAAGACTTAATTAGATACGCATATAAGTAGCTAGTCAAGTTTTTGGCACCATTGTTGAGGACAACGTTTTAATTTATTAATTTAAGAAAACAAGTATTTGTCTTTTGCTTTTGTATTTTTTTATATTTTTAATTTTCTTTAATCACTTTTTAAATCTTTGGTCTGTTTATTCGGAGTGGCGACACAGAGTCTCAACTTCCCCTGATCTGAGAAGCTCGAGGTGTAGATTTGTTCTCTCTCCCTGCCTTCTAGAATAAAAATTAAATAAAGTTAAACATATCAAAAACAAAGTTTTTCTTTTTGTATGCATCACACCTGATCTCGAAGTCTAGATTTCTTCGAGTGTGATCCAGAAATTGAGAGGACTTTCCAACATAATTTGGTAGCAAGCCGAATTTTTGCAAGAGAATCTTTTACCATGGCTGGCGATTTGTTAATCCAGGCACATTTATGCCCCATAGCTGTGACCGAGCCTTCTTGTATTGTTATACCAGAGGTGCCTGCAGGTCTAAATTATGAAATCAAGCTCCATACACTTCAATCTATACCGACCTTTCATGGGCTTGATTGAGAAGATCACTACCAACATCTAAGGGAGTTTAAAGAGCTTTGCACAGTGCTGCAATTATTGACTGCCAACAAAGAGGCCATAAAACTACATTTGTTCCCATTCTCTCTCAAGGATAGGGCAAAGGCATGGCTAATATCATTACCTGCCAGAAGTATTATCACATGGGAGGAACTGCAGTCCAAGTTCTTGGGCGAGTACTTCCCAATTGGTAAAACTAACTAAATTTTCCAAGCGATTCAAGACTTTAGGCTAAAACAAGGAGAATTATTTCATGAGAGCTGGGAACGAATGAAGGATCTGTTATAGAATTTTCCTCATCATGAGGTGCCAAATTGGTCGATAGAGGAAAGTTTCTACTAAGAGCTGACTGAGACTAACTAGTCTGCAATCGATGACATAAGTGGAGGAGCCTTTATGGCTCAGAATGGCTAGCAGCCCTGGAACTTATTCAAGAAACTGGCCAATAACTCAAAGCAGAAATAGGCTCTGCTTAGGTCTGATCCAGACGTCACTCGCCACGCCCTGCTCACATCACTCGCCACGCCCCGCTCACAAGGGGTGGACTTTACGATATCAACAAAGATAAAGTAAAGAAGGAGGATGACATGAGTACACAAATTTTAGCTCTGGAGCATCAAATCGTGGCATTAATGGCAGCCAAATCTAGCACTTCGAATAGCTCCTTGGCAAGCTACTCTAATAGCCAGGCTCAAAATTTTACTGAAAACCCAACTACGCCACCATACCCCGAGGTAGTGGAAAATGAACAAGGCTTTTAAGAGGGGAGACTATGGGTATACCTATAACCCGTCATGGAGGTACCACCTTGGAATCAATTATGGTTCCACGGGAGGAACACAACTAGCACCAACAGCTGTGCAACCCATATTTCCCCAAACTCAAATTTTTCATCAAAGATCTCAATAGTCAGTCGCGCAGCCTCAATTTGGACCACAAAGTAATAAACCTGATGTCACAGTTATTCAAATCCTCCGAGATTTACAGCAATAGTCGTATTAGCACTCGAAAGACTTACACCAGCTTGCTCAATTCTCCCAAGTACTTAATTCACACACGCAGCCCATTTAGAAGCTGGAAAGCCAAATAGGCCAGCTAGCTTCTCAAGTGGCCAAAAGGGAGAGTGGTCAATTACCTACGCAGCCAGTAAATAATCCTAGAGGACAAGTGTTCTTGGGAGAGACATTGCCTCCCCAAAATTAAATTTAAAAACCTCTTGGATCGTCGAGCTACCAACTCATCCCTTACACCCATTGTAAATTATGTAAACTATTCCTTTTTCTTCTTTAGGTATTATATACGACCTAATTCGTCGAAAAATGAAAGATTGTAATATCATACCTACTGTACATTATAACGAACAATCATATGGATTTACGATTGATCGTCGTTACGTATATCAGAAGCGCAGCGATTGCGATTCTTATTTACTAAAAGATAGAATCAACTGACGATTCTAGGTTAAAACTCAAGTGATGACCGGCTCAACAAGTCGTCATTGAAAACATGGCCTACATATTCGTAAAAAGGATATATAGGCCCCATTTTCAAACTCTTCAGTTATTCTCTCTTACCTTCCTGACGCTTCATCCTAACTGTTCTCCTACTCAACCCAACCATTTTACTTTCCTATACACCCCTTGCTTCCCCTGTTTTATTTCGGGAACCCTGCGTGCATTTTATTTCACATCTGCAAGTTAGGGTTTCCATCATCAAGAGGTAAGGTGGCAATTTTAATGATCAAATGGAAGGGTTTTTGCCAGAAAATTTCATGGTTAATTAATTTATTAATTCTTGCAGGAAAGGAAAAGAGTATTAGCATGGCTAATGAGACGGGCAAACGACAAAGGGACGAGGAAGAAGAAGGTAATAGTTCTGATAACACACCAATCATTAACCGTATTTCACGGTCTGCTGCCCTTAACTATTCTCTGTTATGCCAGCAGATAGACTCCCTACTTAAATGAAACACCATATCGTGGAAGCTGAAATTGCAGTAGACATTGAGTCTTTAGAAAAATTAGAAATGAGTGGAGAAGCCATTAAATATTTTAAGGATGTCGGGCTGAATTATTTCTTAGAACTAAGAGTCACACCAGTCTATCCTAGATTGGTGAGGCTGTTTTACAAAAATATGACCAAAAATAGCCAGGAACCATCCCCAATCCTCTCCACTAGTATCGATGGACTTGCAATCCAGATTACAAAGGAAATGGTCGCCAGGGTAATGCATGCTCCCTTGGAAATACCACAACTGTCCCAAGATAACCCAAAGGCCAACCTTTTGAGCATGCCATCAGATACCCTCCCTAACTTTATCCAAATGGCAATAAAACTATTAGGAAATCCTCTACGGGACAAGTCCTTTTTCTTTCAGCAGGACCTGGAAGCAAGGAGTTTATCACTTCACTTCTTCGATGTGTTAATTCATAAGACTATTCACCCCACGGGTCATGGATCATAGAGAAGGGCACTATTTACCAAGGCATTGTACTTAATGGAAAATTGCTATTGGTTTAATGTGCCCTCTTACCTTTTTAAAGTAATCACTATAATAAGGGAGAAACTGAGTCAAAAAAAATACCAGACGAAGAAGTTGACTGACATTTGGAGGCCTTATCACAAATCTCCTGATGAATGTGGGGTATAGTATAGATCCTAGGGAAAAAGCTTTACCGAGAACAGAGGAAGGTTTAACAATCCCAGTCTATAGGAGAACTTTAAGTGTCGAAAATAAAAAGAAAATCTCGCTCACTCCTCACACCAAAAGTACCCCCTCTATACCACAAGTCCCACAAATTCATAAGGACCGAGAAGAGACTGCCATAAAGCAGCCAACAGAAATCGTAGCCTCAGAAGTACTTATGAAAGAAGCTGTCAGTACTTCTACTCAACCCCAGGAGGGAGCAAAGATTAGCTCTCCAGTATCAGAAAGAATAACTAATTCCGGAGTCCCAGTTGTAGACCAAGCCAGTCTCTATGACCCTGCTTTAGACTCACTAGTAGGGCCCGCTATGTCCCCCTCCATTGAGGCAGACACACGACCAACTGTTATGGAAGCAGACCCTGTGAGCCAAGATATCAAAAGAATAGAAGAAATTCCTTCCACAATTGATCAATAGATTACTGGAATGGCTACCTCTAGCCATATCCCTATACCAATAGAGCATGCTGCTCAGCCTACATTTACTGCCAATAAAGAGCAAACTCTCATCGTTCAAGCTGTTGAAGCAGAACAAAGCTTCGAGTTACCAAGAGGGAGTTTTATAGAATTATTAAATAGAGAAGAAGTACACCTTAAGGATCCTCTAGTCACTACCACATCAATCCCTGAGTTAGAAAGGAGATTAAAGGCAGTAGAGCAATGGCAAATTACACATGAACCAACATTATTGCCATTCCAAGATGTAGTGAGAAAATTGAAGGGAGTAGAGCAATGGTTAAATACATTTGGCCCAAAGTTGGTACCACTACCGAATGTGGTAAAGAAATGATTGGAAGAATTTAAAAGACTAAAGAAGAGAGTCTCTGATACTACTCTGACATCTCAAGAGCGCATAGAAATAATCGATGGCTTGCGACGAAGAGCTGTGCAAGATCATCATGCGAGACAAAGAGAAGAGAGTCCAAGATGCCACTTCAACCCCTTCAAGCATAGATCACCCAGTTGCGAGCAGAGAATAGAATAATGAATGAAAATCAGCAAGATTGGGAAGAAGAAAGAAAGGTGTATGAAGATAAAATGGCAGCTATACTTGAACAGTTTCGAGGTTTAATGGTAGTACCTGATGATGCAGAAACTGTAAGAGAAAAGGTTCTTAATGACTACCAGCAATAATTCCACCAACAGCTGAGTGAGAAGGATCTCTTATTGACTGTAGTTGAAGGGAAAATAACGCAACTACAAGAAGATAATTGAGTCATTAATAAAAAAGTGCCTTGCCGCAGTAGCAAAAGAACAAGCTAAAGCAGAAAAGCTGAGAACAAAAATTAAACTAAAAGTTGTTATAATTAAGAAGTTGACTACGGATCTCAAAGACAAATAGAAGGCTGATAAAGAGCAACAGTGTCCAGAAGAAACTTCTTGCCAAATGATTGTGGAAAAAGAAATCGCAGATGAGGCCGAACCGTCAGCACATGGGGATTCACCTGCAGAAAAGGATCAAGATGGTTATTCAACAGCTGAGGTGTCAGATTGGGAAGATGACCCCACTACTTCTATCCTTGTACCATACCCAACATCACCAAGTTAGTTAGAATATTATAAACCTCACAGGTATGATCTCAATAGATTTTTCCTAGGTTTATACTCTTTTATATAATTAATTTTTTATAGTAGTTCTTTAGTTTTTATTTCTTTTTTTTGCTCATTGTAAATATTGAATTAATATAAGAAATTTTCTTTTGATTAATTGACAAACCTTCAATTTTTTTTACTAACAGTTTGATTGTTATTAACCTTTTTTAAATTTTTTTTGTCATTGATATCTTTGGAAAGCAAACAGATGTGTCTTTTCCTTCAAGTTTGGGGGAACATTCCTTATAGAATTTTTTTTCACATCTGGTAACGATCAATTATATCAATAATTTTTATAAAATAGTTTTAAGTGCCCACTATTTTTGTGCCAATGAGGGCATTGTCCGATTTAAGTTTGGGGGGATACACAACATCTGTGTATAATAAGTAATATATCAGTTATTAGTTTAGTAGTTTATTTTTGTAAAAAAAAAAATTCCAATTTTTAAATTGATTAGTACATAGGAATTATGATAGAAAAAATTACAAATATTGTAAACTTACGATTCATTATCGTAGAAGTATAATGATTAGAATATAGAACAGTTACAATTTATGCTTAGTTCGTTGAACACTGTATTAGAATGGATGTTTGAAATAATAGATTGATCTAAACTGTAAAATTTAGACTATAGTTTCAAAATTATAAATCAGTGAGACTTTGAGCCATATTTCCTCTTTTATTCAAGTCAAAAATTTCTTTAAACTTCTATGTTGTTATGAAATCTCATATTACTGAATTTAGAATCAAAATATTCTATGAATACGATAAATTGATTTTTTGTCTAGAACTATCTATTGGAAATATCAAAATAATAAGGCATCTATGCTAGCAAATTGTAAAGATGATTTAAGGTCATCTTTTGTTTATGTCAGAGACAAAAATCCAAAAATCGAGAAAATCTTATCTTTGAACCCATATTAGAAGCCAAAATCAAATTTCTTTGTACCAAAAATCTGATAAATCCTTAACCATATGTACTATCTAAAGCTTTCAACCTTTAACCTTTATATTTTCTAAGAATTTAGAATGTAAAAGAAAGGGAAAAAGAGAGAGTGAAAGGAGTAAAAGCAAAAATGGATAAGGGGAATGCTAAAAAGGAGGTACAACTGAAGAAATAAAATGAAGAATATGGGAAAGAAATGAAAAATCATGAAAAACGATTTCTGAAAAAGAACGATTCTTAAGTAAAAAGTTTTCAAAAAAAAGAAAAATCATAAAATACGATTTTACAACTGAAGAACTGGGATGTATAAAAAAAAAAAGTACAATGGGATGAAGTCATCCAATCATGTATACTTACTAAAAACAAAGAGAGAAGAAAAGATAGGAGAAAGAAGAACTAAATTTTCAGGAAAACTTTGAATCCTTCTACCTTTCTTTGATACCTTTTGAAACCCAAAGCCCCATTACAAGATGAAGAAAAGACCTTTCTGATTTACAATTTGCAAATGCATAAGCCTAGTAGAGATATGGATAATAGATATTATGGATTGTATAGGGAATCATATGGATAGAATAAGATTATCTTTTCCATGAGATTCATAAATTTTGGCAAGTATCTTTGACTGAATTTTTTTGAAAAATATATTGAGAGAACACAAAAAGTTTTGATATCCTTTTGAGAGTATGTCAATAATGAGTTTTTGAATAAAAATATTTTCTAAATCTGCAATTTAGAAAAATTTATGAAGAATAAACTGTTCACTGATTTGAATTGAAATTGTTAGAGTTCTAATCAAGGATAACTGTTGTAATGAAAAGTAAGGATAAAAGATTGGTAATTTTAGAAAATCTTAACAAACTATCTGTTGACAATTTGACCACTTAATTAACTTAGTTAATTTAATTAGTGTACAAAATTAGTTTAGAATTTTAATTTTAATTTTTTAAAAATAATTGTTTGAAAAATCCAAAATATTTGAAATAATGAAAACCTTCAGGAGACTACAACTTCTCCACTAGGGATCACCTAGGCGTTTAAAAGTTTATTGCATCTGCTAAATGCAATCGTGCTCCTTATAAAAGTGGCATTTAATTTAAGTTCTTAGTTTATATTTCCTTGTTTGCTAGGGACTAGCAAAACATAAGTTTGGGGGTGTGTTCAGTCACATAATATACTAATTTATCACCCTTAACTTAGTGTTGCTAGGATTTAGTTTACTACTAATAAGTTAATGATGTGCATATATTAAAGATAATCAGTAAAAGAGAACCCAAGTGTTAATCTTCGTCAAAATGAACTCAAAAGGCAGTAAAAGACGATTCGCTATAAACTGAAGGCTAGAAAATCCTGAAAAGATGATTGAGCGCTATGACTAAAGAATATAATAAGAAATTATAATTTACGATTCTTCAGAAGACATTCAAGAAGCTGAAGCGATACAGAAGAAGAAAAAGCGAACAATCGTAATTCAGATAATCATCCAGAGAGAGAGTTATAGAAGATAGAAAATCATGATTTACGATTTTCCAAGAAAGAGAAGAAAAGAGACAATCATGATTTATGATTGTACTAAAAGAAGCTTTCCTGTTGTTACTACTGTTGCTAATCACGTGAAAATCTCTACCGTTTGACTGATCATAGATCTAAGAAATTGATAAAGAAGAATCTTAAAAGGACTACTACTGAAGAAACAGTAGTAATAGGAAAGCAAGAAATTATAAAATTACAATTAGAGTTATAATAGGAATCTTTTTATTTCTTTTATTAGAATTAGAACTTGTAAACCGACTCCTTATGATTTATAAATAAGTGGGCCCGGTGAAGGAATAAATCATCGACGAATTTTACAGCATCAATTGACAACTGAGGTCTGTATTTTCTCCCGATCAAAATAGTTTAAGATTTACAAAGTAACATCGTCCATAGTTCTCTAAGGACTTGCCTGACAACCAAGGCTGAGGAAGCTGAAAGATCAACCCTTTGGACGGTTCTACTTTTACTTTCTAGTTTAGATTTTTTTTTTTCTAGTTTAGATTTTCTTTTCTTTTATTTCCTACTTTGTAAATATCTTTAGATTTTAATTTAAATTGACGACTCAGGTTGAAGTTTGCAGATTACTGTAACGGCTTTTACTTTTCCATCTTCAGTTTTCTAGAATTTGATTGACGCCCAAGTTTTAGGACATTGTTGATTAGATTAAATCTGTATTGATAGGATTCTAGTTTTGATTGATGACCAATACTAGGATACTTGAGATATAGTGTAATGGTATTATTTAATTCTTAAATATTTGATAGTAGAAGATTGTGCTTGACGACCATAATCTAAAGTTTGAAGATTATGATTTATTTTTTGTAATTTAGATTAATAAACAAATTCTTTTATTCATATTTTTGCAGTAGATTAGGATCTTAAAAGATAAGTATAAGCTTTAAAAAAAATTGAATTTATATAGTATAACCTATCTCTTTGGGAACGATCCTTTGCTAGTACTATAATTTCCATTGTGCCCTTGGAATAGGTTAAGACTTAATTAAATACGCATATAAGTAGCTAGTCAACTAGGCAAAAACAAACCAGAGTTGGTCTATTTTTTGGGTTTTCTGGAAGCAGTGCTTCTGAGGATTATTTTTTCTTATTATTTTGGGTCCCTCCTCATCGTACCTAGGGATATAAGGCTGTTTCGGGGTATTCTAATGCGCCCCCGAAGGGGTTTAAGGCTTTTTCTTAAGCTTGATCACCCACCCGATATACCTTCGGCGTAAACACCTTTTCAAATACTGGATGGGGTGGTACTTTTCGGGATCATCACCACTAGGGGAACAGCCGAACTAAGAATCGAGACGTTTATATCACTACCAATTTCCCCCTTTTAAAATCTACCCACGCAAAAATGAAGTAAGTCCCTTGTTGGTTCAATTTTAATTTCAAAATATTTTTTCTTTTAAGGGAGTTTTCTTAAGTTCAAAAACGGGCGGTGAGAAACCCGTGTCGGCTTTATGGATGGCATCCACTAATGGGATATGAATGACAAGAAAAGTAAGTGCTCAAGTTAGCCTGCCAAACGGCTAAGGCGGTAAAATGCACAAGTAAGCCCGCCAAACGGCTAAGGCGTGTAAATGACAAAAATAAAAATTTTCAAGTAAGCCCGATCCGCCAAACGACTAAGGCGGTAAATGACTGAATTGTAGGGGTGAGTATAAAAATGCCGAAAAGTAGGGGTAAGTATGCAAAAAGAGAGGAAAGTTAGCTAAAAGAAAAATAAAAATGCATGCAAACAAGGGGCCAAAACTTCAAGGAGAAGCTCTACAAGCTATCCCTAGTGGAGTCGCCATCTGTGCAACCGTAGAGTTTATTAGTTCGTCGTGACGATGCGCTCTAAATTTGGAGTCGTCACCCGAAGGTTTTGGTGACCCGGGATACCTCAAAATCAATATGTGAGCACCTAAGTGCAAAAATATGACTCCGGTTTACCGTTCTATGCCAAAGGTTCTTGGGTAGAGGCTTCGGTTATCTATTGGGAAGGTGTTAGGCATTCGATCAACCCGCTCATAAGCGGTCTCTACTATTGTTGTTTGGATGTGTATATAATATATATATATATATATATATATAATTATATATAAAAAGAAAGGAAACATGGACATCACTCCCCCTTGCTGGAAGGCACTCCGATCTTATTAAGCCCTTCATATCAGACAAAATTTGGGCGGCGTAATGGCTTAATTTAAGGATAGAGGGAAAGCAAAGAAGGTAGAGGAATAGAGGGGAGAGTCGAAGCTCTCAGGCCCTTGTAGCACTGTTGTCAACCTTCACGTGGATGTTCTTTCGATGAGCTTCCGATAGCAAATGGGTTGAATGATGGGTTTGAACCTCTAAGGCTTGGTGACTAGAGGGTAGGAGAGGTAGGCTAAGGCTTTGATCTTGGCAAACCTAAGAGATTTATGATGGAAGATGGGTTGTGATGGATGAACTTCAATTCTGAAATTTGTATGGGTGAATGCTAAAATGAGGGAAGAGGGATACTTAGTCTTTTTCTCTCTTTGGAAAATTTTCAAGCCTTTAAACAAGGGGGGGTGGCTCTCTATTTATAGAAGAGGAGAGGATTAGTGAAGGGTTAAAGGGCTAATTGGGTTAGCAATTAGGTAATTGGGATCTAAGGTTTTCTAGTTTCTCTAGGGCTTAGGTAGGTGGGAATTGGGTTTCAATGGTAGATGATAGGGTAGGATTCTAAGTGGAAAAAGGGTTAAAAAGAGGGTTAGGGGGGGTGCAACAGTCCTAACGAAACCAACACCAATGGGTGGGGTGGTCAACAAGTCAAACTCCAAATTCAATATCTGACAAAATCCCCAAAAATCACTATTCTAAGCCTAACGTGTGTATTAGACACGCTAGGTTTGGGAAAAGTGTTCTCTAAGAATCCTGGAAGTTCAGAACTCGCTATGGGGACCACAAAAGCCAATTTTGCCTAGTGTGTCTAATCCATCAAAATTGGCATAGCGTCTGTAATACACACGCTAGGCTAATTTCCTATTTTTTTGCTTGATTTTCAAACCATCATAACTTTCAGTATACAACTTGGATTGAGGCGATTCTTGACTTGTTGGAAAGCTGGGAATATCTTATTTCTGATGGAATAGATCTTAGCTCCAGTAGTGGTCTATGTAAACTTTGGCACTCCTTCTTTCAACCCCTGCCCGAGAGGGTTTAAAATGGGTTCGGGAGGAGTTTTATAGGTTAGGGTTGATTCCTAACGGTCGGGGATAGGCTTCTAAGGGTTTGGGTTAAGTTTTAATGTGTGCAACCGTGGATCCGTATCAATCAATCGTGACGATGCGCTCGTATGAAAACATATAGAGTCACCACCCAGAGCTTTTGGTGTCCTAGGAAACCCAAATCAATATTGAAAGCACCGAAGTACCAAATATGACTCTGATTTACTGATTCATGCCAAAGGCTCTTAGGTAGGGGCTTCGGTCATCTATCGGGAAGGTGTTAGGCACTCGATCAACCCACTCGTAAGAAGTCTCTACTTATGGCCAAATAAAAAGAAAAAATAAAATATATAACAACACTTCCTTTTGCCTGAAGGCACTCTGATCCTATTTAAGGCCCCCGCAATCACTGTAATTTTGGCTGCGTAACGGCTCAAATTCTAGGATAAAGAAAAAGCAAAGAAGGTAGAGGAATAGAGGGGAGAGTCAGAGCTCTCGGGTCCTTATAGCACAGCCGTGGACCTTCGTGTAGCTGTGTTCCAATGGGCTTTCGATGGCACTTGGTTAGAGAAATGGGGTTTTGATCTCTAAGGCTAGGGAGCTAGGAGGAAGGAGAAGTAGGCTAGGGGGAAGCTCTCACCTAAGCTAAGGGATTGATGTTGTAGAATGGAGTGCAAAAGGCAAACTAACGTGCTGGAATTTTTGAGGTATTAGTCCTGGAAAATGGAGGGGGAGCTCACTAGAATTTTCTCTCTTTTGGAAAATGTTTCAAGCCCTTCATCAAGGGGGGAGGGGAGGAGGGGGGCTCTCTATTTATAGAAGAGGAGAGGATTAGTGAAGGGTTAAAGGGTTAATTGGGTTAGACATTAGGTAATAGGGATCTAAGGTTTTCAAGGTTTTCTAGGGCTTAGTTAGGTGGGAATTGGATTTCAATGGTAGATGATAGGGTTGGGTAATAAGTGGGAAAAGGGTTAAAAAGAGGGCTAGTGGGGATGTAATAGTCCTACTAAAATCAGCCCCAATGGATGGGGTGGTCAACAGGTCAAACTCCCAATTCAAAATTTGACCAAATTCTGAAAAATCACTGTTCCTAAGCTTAGCGTGTGTATTAGTCACGCTAGGTATGGGAAGAGCTTTATCTGAGAATCCTGAAAGTTCAGAATACATCATGGGGTCCACAAAAGTCAATTTTGCCTAGCGTGTCTAAATGCTAGGTATGGGAAGAGTGTTATCTAAGAATCCTGGAAGTTCATAATCCATCATGGGGTCCACAAAAGTCAATTTTGCCTAGCGTGTCTTTTAGACACGCTATGCCAAAATCTGACAAAATTTCTCGCAATTCTGCTCGATTTTCAAACCATCATATCTTTTGGTATATAACTCGTATTGAAGTGATTCCTGGCTTGTTGGAAACCTAAGAACATTCTCTTTCCAATGGTATAGAACTCAGTTCTATCAGAGGTCTGCATAAACTTTGGCACTCCTCTTTTCAACCACTGCCCGGGTGAGTTTAAAACGGGTTCAGGAGGGGTTCTATAGGTTAGGGCTGATTTATAAAGGTCGGGGATGCGATTCTAAGGGTTTGGGTTAAGTTCTAAGGGTTTGGGAAGTACTCTCGGAAGTTCAGAGGGTATGCCCTTCTCGAAATATAAGTTAATCAGGCCTTAGGCCAAATTTGGGTGTCTACATATGCCCCTCTTTGGTATTCGATCACTAATGATCGCATGCCAAAGAAAGAAATGTCTGAAGAGGCCTAAGGCACGGTAACAGGTATGCCATATTCAAAGCAAATCTCAAACACCAAATGGTAACAGGTGAGTCTACGGAAGCCCTGTATGTCGGGAAAAAATGTCCATTCCTCAAGGGTATCTGTCCCCAAGCGCTTAGCGACATTACTGTGCATGACCAAGATGGTGCGAGTTGCGAAAGCCCAGTGTGTTGAAAAAAATGTCCGCACGTGAGGGGTGATGTTTGAGTTCCATTTTAGACAAGACAACCCTGTAAGTGGGAGGGTGATCGACCTATACTTCAAGATGGGCGTAAAGAAAATGACTCGAAGATTTACAGTTGTGCCCAATCTTACGAAGCATTGATTGCCCCATTTGATTGGTCATGGGTGCCCCTAGACAAGGTGGGGTTAGAGATTTTTGGGTGAACCCATCGATCCCGAGGTTAATTTAGTACAACTACCCAAGCAGAGCGAATATTGATGTCGCAACGCTTTTTGGGAGTGTGTGCCATTTTTCAAACCACCTATTTTTGTTATTTTATATTTTTATGTATATATATATATATTTTGTTTTTTTAGATATTTGTTCGAGGTTTTTTTAGCGTGCTCATCAACCCTAAACATTTTGTTTTAGTACCGTTTCCCGAGTGGATCAAATGAAGGTTGATGCGCTTTTTGGGAACATGTGAAACATTTTGGTCTAGCCAATAAAACCCGTCTGTCGAGCTACACCTGAATGAAGCAAAGCCGGCCGGGGGCCAAAATAAGCCTAGCATGTGTATTAGATATGCTAGGCCAAACTGGGGGGGAATTAAGCTTAGCATGTGTAATACACATGCTAGGCGAAATCTTGGGAATTTATGCCTAGCATGTCTACTAGACACGCTAGGCCATTTTATGTTTTAAAAGCGGTCGGGCGTGGCCAGAGACCCGAAAAGGCTCATAATTCAAACTTCTCTTCTCTCCCTCTCTCAAAATCGAATGGGAGCCCTACCTTGTGTCCCATAGATCCGATTCAAACCTCATGATCGTGCCAATGTCGTTATCGCCGATCGAGCACGTATTCGACGACGGATCTAGGGTACCAACCTTCACTAAGGTAATCATTTAAAAACCCTTTTTCTTTTGAATCTCTTTTGATTTTATGCCAATGTGGTTAGGGTTCATGCATCTAGATGAACAAGCAGTGTTTATTTCTTGCAAATGTGGTCCTTTGGGATCCCTATTGTACTTTTATGTGTAATTTTGTAGGGATTTTGGTGAAAACTTGGGTGATTTAAGCCCCCCCTTTCCTTTTTCTTTTTCTTGGATTTTTTTTTACTTTTATTTTATTATTGCATTAGGGCTTCCATATCTAGGTAAAAAAAAAGGATTTTTTTTGTGAAAGCAAATGCCTTTGATTGATTTAGTGATGTATGTGCACATTTGGAATGGATTTCGGCAAAAAATTGGTTAATTTGCACCCGTTCCCCCTCTTTCTTATTGATAAATGGTGGACCTTTTGAAAAAGTGTATGTGGCAAAAAATCGCTGATTTTTCTCAGTAAAGAGAGATTATTATTATTATTATTATTGTTGTTGTTGTTGTTGTTTTGTTGTTTTATTATTTTTTTTGTGTGTTTTTTGAAATGACGGGATGCATCCCACTTCTTTTTTTTTTATTATTTTTCTTGGACATTTTGGCATGCATGGGGCATACTTACCTTAGTTTGGTTTCATGTTTCCTAGAAAAGCATTTGATTTCCTCTTGCTCATTGTCCCTTAATATTTGGTGGTGCATCTCTTTTCAGGATGGCGCATGACCAATCATGTGATGAGGACCAGGCTCACGGGGGAAGCCCAGATGTGATCTTTGGTATCCGGGGTGAGCGCCTTATCCAGGTGCAACGTTCTTCTCCTGTTTGGTACGAGATGCAGGGTGAGGTGGCCTGCAGTGGGTTGCTCCATAAACATTACATCCACATTTTGAATTTCAAGATTGCTAGCCAAGTAAAGAGAAGAGTTCTTTGGTTGCTTTCCTTTATTATATTTTTTCATCCTCATTTGTTCTAGGATCTGACATCCTCCACTCTTTTGATGCAGCCCTTGCCCTAGATCATGTTCCGTGGGGGGTGGTTCAACCTTCAACACTTTTATGCCCACCTCCCTTATGTCGTGAGGTTTCTCCTGGCCTAGGCCAGTTTTGGAGACTTCCTATCCTGCCCTGCCATGCGGGGTGACTCGGCCTACATGGAGGCTTTGGAGGAGAGGTTTCATCCGGAGATGATGACCTTTTATATATATGTAGCTGAGATGACCATCTCTCCCATGGATTGGTCTATGATTATGTGGATTGCGATAGGAAGGGTGCCAGTGGTCTATCCTTGCGTCCTTGATCGTGAGGAGGTGACTCGACTGATTGGGGCCTACCCTTCCTCCAACAACATGACCGGCTTTGAGGTCAAGTTGTCGTAGTTGGAGAGTCTATTTGAGGCCGACGAGCTAGTTGATCTGCACCAGCCTGATATGGACGTTATCGTCGAGCTTGAGCGTGCCCTGATGCTGGCTCGTATCTCCCTTCTTTATATTCTGGGCAAGACCATTCTGCTAATGCTAGTGGGGGTTATGTTGCGCTGTCCCTCATTTGTCTTATGGAGAACTGGGTAGATGTGCATTGTTTTGATTGGGGCGGTGCTGATAGACAGCCTGGCCAGAGCTTCAGTTGGGGAGGTTGCCCCTGTCCACGATTTTTAGCCCGTGGTTAAGTTAACCCATTTGGTTTTGCCCTTCTTGGTTCGTTATTTCTGACTTTCATTCATTTTTTGATATGTTCCTTGCTTATCCATCTTTTCAGATTTGGGGGTACTTGCACTTCCAACCTTGTTGCCCCCTGCTCTTTTTTGATGAATACACCTACCCCCTCATGAGCTGCTGACACACGGACGATCGCCGGGAGTCGGGGATGAAGCACTTGGAACTGGGTCTGAGGTCTTAGTTTGACTTGATGATCCCTGAGTAGGTTTGATTATCTCTTTTCTTTATCGATTAGACTTTTTAGTTTATGATTTCATCGACTAACCGACGTGCTTTCTCTTTTTTGTACAGATTGTATTTGACCCATACACATGCCCCCCTTTTCTAGACCGCACTGTTGTAGGGTGGTCACTGTTGTTCGTAAACCACCATGTTGTCTTTTTCTAAGGTTCTTGGGTCTGAGCCTACTATCTGGGGGAGAGGGTCGTGCACTAGTATCGAGATTTCTTTGCTGTGCCGTTGGGTCCTCCCGAGGATGTTATGGCACCAGAGGGTATGATTGAGGAGCTTATCGGGAGACTCATCCATCATAGGATTCCTATTGATGGCATTTTCCAGTATGGGGGGTAGCAGTAGTGGTATGAGTCTCTCCCCTATTGGACCCTCCTTCCACGATTCGTTCCAGGTGCCAACTTTTTGGCATTCGGAGGGCCACAGAGCCAGGTACTTTTTCTTACCCTTCCTTTACTTGTTGGTTCATATTTTTGATTCATTAGGGTAGTGCTTTGCTAATCGGTGTTCTTCCTCTCTTTTTCTTTTTCAGTTTGAGGAGGTAGCGGGACTTGACATGGGTGCAGAGGCAGGACATTCGGAGGGGGCAGGTGCAGGACCCTCGGGCACTTCCTGTGCAGGGCCTTCAGGGATGTCTGTCACAGGGACCCCGATTGCTTTTAGGCATATGGATAATGCATTTCTCTCTGGTCTATGTGCTGACTTGGCTGAGCTTGCCCACCTTTCTGACGAGGTAGTTAGAGTACCTCCCCCAGAACTGATGCTAAGGGTGAGTTCCCTTTTTAGGGGTATGCATGCCCTCCTTGGTCTTTTTAGTCTGTTGATTTCTCCATTCTTCCCCCTTTGTAGGTTTATGAGTCAGCCATTCAGCAGGCGGATTACTATCATCACATCACTGACCTTCAGGAGGCTAAAGTGGTGAGTATGATGTTGGGTTGTCCCTTCTGCATTTTGTAGGTTTATTCTTTCTCCTAACTGATCCTTCTGATGTGATGCTTTCAGCGTGCTCAAGAGAAGGAGTCACGTTCACTACTTAGCCTGCTGTCCTGGGCGTGGTCCCATGTGGGTGATACCCGGACGTTTCAAAGGACTGATCTCTCGCGGAAGAGGGACTCTGAAGGACCTGGAGCATTGAAGGCCGCCTCTGTTGCTTTTTCCTTTCTATGAACATTTGATCTTTGAGTATTTTTTGGAACAATTTATAATAGCACTGTGATTGCTTCGTGCACTCTGGATATTTGCTATTATTTTGAATTCTGAATGGGCATCTTTGTTTTTCCTTCTTGGTTGTTATTTCTTGTTTTGGATGTGACCTGCTTACTTGAAACATGAAAGATAGGTTAGATGGCTTGGGAAACTACAATTATGCCTTGTTGCTCCTCTACCGGATAGCCATGAGTTTGGCAAAAATGGGAGAATGCCCCCTAATTTATGTATCGGCTGTGCTGGCGAGGGTCCATGTACTTCTCCTTTGTTTGTTGTGAGCCTGGTTCCTATAAAAGGAGAGTGTAAAACAGGTTAAGTGGTGAACCCAAGTGTCCCGGCTTGTGGCTTGGGGTGCCATAAAAGAGAAGTTGGTTTATTGTATGCAGGTAGATTGGTCCTAAGAGATGGGAAGATAGATCTTCCCCTTCCCCCCCCTCTCTTCTCTTTTTTTCTTCCTCCTTCCTTCTTTTCGATCTAGCGTGTCTATTACACACTCTAGGCATTTATGTGTATTTTTTGCCTAGCATGTGTAATATACTTTCTAGGCATTTTTTGGGACTTTTTGGCCTAGCGTGTGTAATACACATGCTAGGAATTTTCTAGGACATTTTGAACTAGTGTGTATATTACACACGCTAGGCGCTTTTAGACGATGGCGAGCCTATAAGGCTTGAGAGAGCACTCCTTTTTCTCTATTCGAAGTTGGGTTTTGGATTTTGCTCCAACATTTTTTCCATTTCTTCCCGAGGGTGGGTCCATTGTCCTACATTGAAGGGGGGCACTCTATAATGCATTTGGTATTGGTTGTGCTTTACTATTGTCTTGATGCCTTTGCCTTGGGAAAGGTGGTTTGCTTTCGGGGATGCCCTGTTCTACTTCAGGACTGGCTTGGGGATCAACTTGCCATCTTGGGTCCGTGCCTCACTTTTATGTTGTCCGAGGAGAGGTGGCTCGCTGCTTTTTGGGCCAATGCTCCAAGTTTCCACCGGGGAATATACTTCAGCTGTGCCTTTGGCTGACGGAGGCCAAGTTGGTATGGAAGCTTCCATGGCTTGATAGAACCTTCCCGATAGTTCGATCTAGATACCATGAGGGTATCACACTTCTCGGCTTGACTGATAGTACCTATTACTTCCCATCTCGGGTGCTGCACCAGTTTGGCCATACTCAACTGATGCCTTGTGTGACCAAACCACCCCTATACCCTTGATTTTCTCTTGGGGTCCTCTGGGGATTTTGATAGGATAGCCGCTCTTTGGGAAATCCATCAGTCGATACATATGTGCAATCTAGAGCAAGAGAATCCAACTTTGACTTCTTCAGAGTATGAGGCTTGGCTACTATCTGAGCGGCCTTTTGGTCGTCGCTTGGACCAGGCAGAGAGCAGTGATGTAGAGGGGCCTTGACAGAGGAAAGAGTCGGTGCTTCGGACCTAAATTGAGTTGCTGATAGATGAGAAGCGAGTGCTACATGAGCTACTAGAGAAAGAGTAGGTCAAAGCTGATGTTGCAGAAGCAAGGGACGGTGTTGTAGAGTGTGAGGTTCTTCATCTAAAAGGAGCCCTAAGTGATGCTCTTGGTGCTATTGATGCTTCCCAAAAGCGATAGGGGCCTTCATGATAGTTGGATGACTGATCGAAATGCTCGCGAGGATGCTTTACATGCAGAGATTAGTGTCTTGAAGTGTGAGTTGGGTCGTTGACCTGGTCATGCACATACTTTTTACATAGATCAAAACACCATAGGAAGGGGCATAAGAACCCCTGACAGATATCTTTTCGGTATATATATATTTTTTGTCTCTCTTTTCACTCTCTTTTTAAAGGTTGGGTACGACAACCATTATCTTTTTAAGATGTGGTGCGAGTAAAATGTAAAGATGAAAATGAAAAAGGGAAATCTATTATCTTTTTCTTGTTTTCTTTATATGTATAAGAAATGAAAAAGGGAAATTTTTTATCTTATATAAGTATATTTTCTTTATCTCTCTCTGTTTGTTTGATGCCTTAAATGTGAGATAAAGCAATGGGTCCCATTTTAAGCATAGTTTAACTCATTCATGGTCGGACCTGAGTGAGGTTTGGGATCCTTGCCAAGGTCAGAAAGTTTATCCCTTTAGATTGAATCAACCTTTTATCCTTACCAGTGGTCATGTGTCTAACGGTAGAATCTGATGGATATGCCTAATCAAGACTTGATTTGAGTGAACATGAGCGGCCCAGTTTGCAACCAGCTAATCAAGAATGTAACCAAGGGAGCAACTAAATACTTTCTTCTTTTTCTTTCCTTTTTCTCTTAACTTTTTTACTCACAATGCCCAAGATGGGGTTTAGCCATGCCCGTTATCGTCATCTTTCTTACCCGTAGCGCCCCTTCACATTTTCACTACGTCCATGGGTATGCATTTTTATCCTAGGCGCCTTTTCAGGTTTTCACCTGGTTTGCACAAGGTCGCTGTTTTTACTCGTGGCGTCCGTTCAGGTTTTCACCACGCCCATTTTACTTTGAGCTTATATAATTTCTTTTCCTTTTCTTCATTATTTCAAAGGTGACGACATGGACATCGACTCCGTCATGGCCAGCCGGATGGAGTTCTTTCGTTGTCTCACAGCTTGGCTTGTGCTTACTTAACGGATGTTGTGACTGCTTGTAAACCTTAAAGCGGCTTTCTTCAGGGATGTATCTTGGCAATGGGTTTGAAAGGGATAGACTGGGAATTTTGAAGGTATTCTCGGGTCTAAAAGGTTTCCTAGATTAGGTTTCAGCTACCATAATATGTCTCTTCCTTGGGGGATTTTCACTGTACATGTACTATGATATTTCTGTCTCTTTTTTTGTATATATATATATATATATATTTTTTTTTTGTTCTTTTACTTTTCAGACAATCTCTTTTGAGGGTTTTGCTTTTATGATTTTTTTGAATTTTAAGGGGAAGTCTTTTCTCTTCCCTCTTCTGTTGGTATATATACACACATTTTCATTTCCTAGGAGGGGTTTATAAAAGAAAGGCTCATGGCTCAATAGGTGTAGCAAAGGGTAGGATTATTCAGGGATGCTTTTTTGCTACTCGGCTTTGAAATGATGGCCCTTTTATGAAGTAGTCACGTATATATTTTAACAATACCTTGCCATAGGAGACTTAGGAATAGAATCGTCAGACGTATCCAGCATTGATTGGCTCAGGAAAGTGATCTCCGTTCATGGTGGCAAGCCAGAGTGCGTACCCCTGGAGCACTTCCCGGATGACATAAGGTTCCTCCCAGTTGGGCTTAAATTTCTCCCTAAGATCGACATGGAGAGTAGGGAAGATCTTCTTGAGTACAGTGTCACCCACTTTTAAATCTTGGATGCGAACATGCTTGTTATAAGAATGTGTGATCCTTCTCAGATAGGCCTAGGTGTGACACAAGGCTAGAAGCCTCTTCTCGTCTACCAGGTTTAGTTTCTCAAAGAGGGATCTCTCTCTTTCTGCCTCTGGTAGATCAAATTTGATGAGAATGTGGAGTGAGGGTACTTAAATTTCGACTGGTAGGACGGCCTCAGTTCCATACAAAAGGGAGAACGGTGTTGCCCTTATAGTGATACAGATCGATGTTCGATAGGCCCACAATGCGAAGGGTAACATTTCATTGCAATTGTGATATGTGATAACTAACTTCTCAAAGATGAGGACGACTGTCTTGCTGGCAGATTTGACGGCCCCATTGGTTTACAACTTATATGGTGACGAGCGATGGTGTTTGATTTTGTACTGCTTGATGCGCTTGTTTGTAAAATTGGTGTCGTTATTTGTGATGATGTCATTGGGAATGCCGAATCGACAAACGATGTTATTCTTGATGTAATTCTTGACATGACTGGCCGTGATGTTTAAGATGCTGCTTTGACTCATTTGGTGAAGTACTCGATGGCGACCAAGATGAACTGATGCCCATTCGAATTGTTCGAATTAACTTTTCTGACGACGTCGATGCCCAGTAGGGCAAATGGCTAGGGAGTGGTCATGCTTTGTAGATCTATTGTTGGAGCATATATCAGACTAGAGTATTCTTGGCATTTGTAGCACTTTTGAACATGCTTGAAATAGTTAGTTTCCATGTTAGTCCAGAAATACCCTTGCCATAGGATCTTCTTGGCGAGCATGGGCCCATTGATGTGGGCCCCACATACTCCTTGTGGATCTCCTTCATGATATTGGCTGCCTCACCCTCAGTTAGACATTAGAGTCGGATATTGTTATATGACCGCTTGTAAAGGCACTCTCCACAGATGACATAGTTTGCCGCTAAACATTGGATGGTTTGCCTGTTTGTCTTAGATGTGCCTTCAGGGATAGCTCGAGTTTCAAGGAAATTCCTAATATCTGAGAACCATGGAGGCTCATCATCTAACTTTTTAGATCCCTCAATTTGGAGGTAGAAGGCAGGCTCATTCCTCTGCTCAATCATGATTGGCTTCCTTTCCATGCCATATAGAATTTTGACCATTGATGCCAATGTTGCTAGTGCATTGGCAAAGTAATTTCTTGCTCGCAGAATAGAGAAGGTAATATCATCGAAGCATGTGATCATATCTTCTAGGTGCTCATGGTACGAGATCAGCTTCTCATCCTTTATCTTCCAGTCTCTGTTGGTTGGGAAAATGATCAGCAGTGAGTCACCAAAAACCCTGAGATGAGTAACATTCAGGTCCAAGGCTGCTAGTAGGCAAGCTACGCAGGCTTCATATTCGGCCATGCTGTTAGTGCAGGGAAAGTTGAGCTTGATGGAGGCTAGTATATGAGTTCATTTTGGTGAGATCAGAATAGTGCCAACTCCTTGACCTTCGGCATTTTCTGCCCCATTGTTATGATATGCTATGCCTATGCTCATGCTCATGCTTACTAACCCATTTGGGGGATGTAACTGCTCTTAAGCTTGAGAGAAAATGAAACCCTCAATAGTTCTTTATGAGAGTATGCCCTGGAGAGTTTTGGGTCTGATCTTGAATGCATTAGGTGTGACCTATAACCTAATTTTTGATCCACTGATGAGCTCAATGTTGACACACATGTGAATTGTTCTTTGGTGTAAACTGATTGGAAATGCTGTGCTTTCATGAGAAGCTTATACTGTTTAAATTTCTGTGCAGCCAAGGTGTTTGAATTTTTTATATTTTTACTGATTCAAGGGTGAACTAACTCTGCTTCTTGACTGCTCACTTGATAATAATGCACTTTTGTTAACTGTCTCATTGAGAAGTTTGTGGGTGTCTTCACTGAAAACCCTCAGGAGACTTCACTCCTCCACTAGGGATCACCTAGGGGTTTAAAAGGGTTAGTACATATGCTAAATGTATCTGTGCTCTCTACGAAAGTGGCATTTAATTTCTGTAGTTGATTTAATGTAGCTTTGCTAAGGGACTAGTAAAGATTAGGTTTGGGGGTGTGTTAATACCTGAAAAGTACCACTTTTCACCCTTTAACTTAACCTATGATTAGACCCTTAGCCCTTCAATAAATATTTGTTAAGCAATTTTTATAGGTAATAAACAGCAGTGCAATAAGGCCATAAATCCAGCTAAGGAGCCTGGTTTGACCCCAGAAGTCCCTCAGAAGAGTGAGAACTGAATCCAGACCTGAGAAGAGCCTCACGTAGCTTCCTAAAGCTTCAGAGGATTCAAAAAAATATGCTTCACGCAGTCCTCGCGAATTCCCAAGACTCCACAACAACTTCTCGTGCAGTTGAGTGATAGAAGAGCTTCAGAATCCTGCCTCGTGCAGCTGTTGCATAGTAGCCGCAGGATACAAATGTCAAGAGAACCTCTCGCACAGTCCAGAAACTATCAAAGCCTTGTGAGGATCCTCGCGAAATTCCATTAAGAAGTGGACTTCTCGCACAATTCTCGCACTGTTCAAGAAGAAAGCAGCCTCGCAAAGCCAGACTTAGCCTCACGAAGATCTATTGTGAAATGGAATGCTCGCGCAGTTCCCGTGCTATTCACAAGTAGCAATCCAACTGCGCGAAGCCCAATCTAGCGAGAGCTTAACTATCTACCTCGCGACTGCTCAAAGCATCAAGAAGCTGAAACCCTGCGACGTCTAAAGTTTTAATGGTAACTCATCCTCGCGAAGTCAGTGCTACCACGCTATAAGTCTGGGAATCGACTGCAACCTGGCAAAGCTCTGAACTCCAACTTCCATCATTCTATAGAGGACATTCTGGGGATTTCTAGTGATTAGGGCATGCACTCCCATGCTCAAATCTTCATGCACGTGCCTCGAGGCAGCCAAGGATCATTAATAGGGCATGTGGCATCGCTAAAATTAGGGTTTCCTAACCCTAATGCGCCGCCACACCCACTGCTATATAAACCTAAGCCTAGTTTAGGTTTAGGGCGAAAGAGCTCAGACTTTATCACTGATCTGAGATCATTTTCTTTTTTGTTCTTCTATAGTTGTAAGTAGTTTTTCTTTTTCTCTTTCTCTCTCTCCATGGCCCAGCACTAGCTGGCCATGCGTATGTATGTTTATTGAGATTAGATTAATGGAATTTTTTATTGGGTGTTGTACTTTTATGAGATTCGTGTGTTTGTGAGTTGCTCTGTGCAAGGCTGCTGCCTTGTGATCCGCCATTGTTTTGGCTGTGATTCAAAGCAATGGAGGACTGATTCTAAGGATCCATTCAGATCCAAGTGACCTGTGTGTCTAGACTATCATGGTCCGATACAGCCTTAGCCCCACCACAGGACCCACTAGATCTGAAATCCCCATGGGAGCCTGAGCTGGTAGCCTTGTGACCATGGTGATGGCAGCAATATTACTGATTTGTTTAGGACTCTATGAGGAGGATAGCCTGCAGGATAATGCTGACCATTCAAGTGGGTGACTATAGCCTTAGGGTGAAGCCAATCCGTAGGATCCAAGATGGATTCTTCTTCTTGCACATGTGCTTGTAGCCTTGTGGGAGATTGTACAAAGGAAGACTCTCCTATATTTGTATAGACCCGCCATTAGATGTTAGATCTGATCTGGTTATGGAGATTGTAGGCTTGTGACTGGACCATTGTAGTTCCACTCAAGCAATGGATAGCTAGATCGAAGGTTGTACTCAATCCCTTGCTGGTTCTATGTGTCTGGGCTATCATGGTCCTATACAGCCTTAGCACCACACATAGAGCTTTAGAGGTTGAGGTTCCCTATGGATTCTTGAGCCTATAGCCTGGATGAAGTAGTGCCTACAATGATAAACTTGTTTTAACCCATATCTGGATTGTGGTTCCCCTATGGGATAGTCTGTGACCATTTAAGTGGACAGGTTATAACCTTAAGGGATTGGATCATGGCACAGAGATGGGTTGGATTCTTTCTCCTCTTTGGTGATAATGTAGCCATTGGACAAGATTTCTATAACATCAGATATGAATCTGAGTTACAAAACTCCTCTGATCTAGACTCAATAGCATACTTCTCACCCTTTTATATTTATTTTCCCACACTCCATCCATCTTCTCAACCCTTTCTGTAGTTAATTCATTAGGCTACCTTAGGATATTTAGAATAAGTAATCCTAAACTCCCTTCCTTTTAGGACTGTCAGATCTGTAGTCAGATCTAGAGGGACTACTAGAGATGGCTCCCTTGGAGTCGTAGATCACTTTTCCCTGTGGGACAAACTCTTACTGATCAAAACTTGTTACAGATGGACCCTGTATCTTGCAAGTCTAGGATTTCTCAGTTGTGCTGATTCCATCCCCTGTTTTACTTTGATTTTAAATTGCTTTTACCACCAACAAATAAAGTAAGCACACTGGGATTCGCAACACCCATCGAAGTGCATTACGCAGGACTCCTCTATCTCTTCTATGTCATCCTCTGTCATAAACAAGATGTCTCCATTTGGGAATTCGGTTCTCAAAGGCTCGTATCAGGTAAGGGATTTTCAGCCAGATGATCAGCTAGTACATACCCCTTTATTGACTTTTGAGTGACATGTGATGCCAAATTCAGATAAGAGAAGTTACCAGTGTGTAGTTCAGCCAATGAGGGCCGACTTTTAAAACAAGTACTTCAAGGGATCCATTCTCGCTAGTAGGACGATGGCTTGAGAGAACAAATAGTGGCGGAGTGATCAATCACATAATTTATCATTTTATCACCCTAAACTTAGTGATTCTAGGACTTAGTTTGCTACTAACAAGTTAACGATGTGCAGATATTAAGGAAAAATAATAAAAAAAAGCCAAAGTATTAATATTCATCAAAATGAACTAAAAAAGCAATAAGAAGACGATTACGTATCAAAGATGATTCACTATACGTTAAAAGCTAGAAAATGGTAAAAGACGATTGAGCGTGGATGAAGTAAAGAAATAAGAAATCGTAATTTAAGATTCTCTAGAAGCGGAAGTAACACAAGAAGAAAAAAAGCGAGCAATTGTAAGAAAAATTGTAATTGAAGAATTGTCATAATAGGAGAAGCTAGAAGTTTATGATTTTCTCAAAAAGAGAAGAAAACAGACCATTGTAATTTATGATTGTGCAAAAGGAAAGCTACGCTATTGCTGAACTACTACTGCTTATCACGTGAAACTACCACCGCCACGCATAAAATTAGAAGTTTGTGAATTACGGATCTGAGAAGATTGATGAAGATAAACTCCAAAGACTTTTGCTGCTGTTAATAAGGAAATAAAGCCGAAGCACATCTACAATTTGAAAGCAAGGAAGAATAAAATTAGGGATTAGAGTTATAATAGGATACTTTTACTTTAGTACTTTCTTTTATTAGAATTAGAAGTCTTTGTAAACCAACCCCTTATGATCTATAAATAAGAGGGCCTGGTATAGGAATAACGATCAAAGAAATTTTCAGCATCAATTGACAACTGAGGTTGGGTTTTCTATTAATCAAAATTAGAGTAGATTTTTATTACTTTGTAGAGTAGATATCAGAGGCTTCTCGAGAGCAATTGACGACTGCTATTGGGTGCTAAAAATTAGCGTAGATATCCTAGTTTCTCAGAAGCAATTGACGACTACAGCTGAGGAGTGAAAGATATACTTACTTTGCTTTCTAGTTTAGATTTTATTTGCTTTATTTATATGCTTTGTAAACATCTTCAAGTTTTAATTTGAATTGATAACTCAGGTTGGAATTTGCAGATTAGTGTAACGGTTTTTACTTTTCCATCTTCAATTTTCTCAAATTTGATTGACGCCCAGATTTTAGGAGATTGTTGATTAGATTAAATCTGTGTGAAGGAATTTTAGTTTTTGATTAATACCCAAATTCTAGAAGACTGCAATAAGGTGTAATGATACTGTTTATTTTTATAAATATCCGCTAGCTGAAGAATGGGATTGACGACCTCAATCTGAAGGAGGATTAGGATTTATTTTATGCACTTTAGATTAAGAACCCATTCTTTATTCATATTTCTCTAGTAGCTTAGAACCTTAAAAAATAAATATAAAATTTGAAATAGAAATATAGATAAGATAAATATTTCTTCGTGGGAACGATCCTATACTAGCTCTACAATTTCTATTGTGTGCTTGCAATAGGTTAAGACTTAATTAGATACACATATAAGTAGCGATCAAGTTTTTGTCACCGTTGTCGGGGAAGTGATTTATCTTTTTGTTTATATTTCTATTTTAAAATAAATATTTATCTTTCTCTTTTTATATTTATTTACATTTTTAACTTTCTTTGATCACTTGTTAAGCTTTTACAGGTTTATTCAAAGTAGTGAGTCAGAATTCAACACTTCTGTCAGCCACAAAAACTAGAGGCTGGGAATAATGACTTGCAGCTGTAGATGGCAAACCTCTCAGAGAAGTTTGACAAATTATTGACTGTGATGCAACCCAGAAGGGCTGCTCAAGTGGTGGAGGCATGTCTGATATGCCAGTCCCCACAGCACACAGTAGAGGAATGCCCATCTGCAGGGCAATATCCTGAATTCGTATTGGAACATGCTGCTGCTGCGAAATCTTTTGGCCAACAACAATCTGGTGGCTACAACCGACAGCCATTTAGATACTAGCACCAAAATGCCGGTTACCAATGGAGAGACCACCCAAATCTGATGTGGAGGCAAGACAATTATATGCTGCCCCAAAGGCCACAACAATAGTTCAATTAGGGATATGCCCCTAGGTCTAATTTCCAACACCAGCAGCAGCCCCATCAGCAACAAAATCAATTGGTCTTACCCCCATCTCAACCCAGAAATACTTCTTTCGAGGACCAGGTCTTGACCTCACTGTAAAACCTGGGGTCCGTGGCTCAGACTATGAATTCTCATGGTCAGAGCATAAAGAAGATGGAAGAGCAGATTGGTCAAGTAGCGAATGCCTTAGCTAAAAGAGAGGAGGGGAGGTTGCCCAGTCAACCAGTGGTTAATCCCAAGGGCCAATTTTTGATTGGTGAAGGATCCTCAAACCTTGAGGGGCAGGGGGAACTTTCATTAAATTGATTCACAGAACTGTGCATTGTGTATGTTATGTATTTTAGTATGGTTCATTTTTTTTTCTATTTATAGGAATTTCTAGTGATCTTGTCGGAGTCTGAGTGTATATGACCTAAAAATTCTTCTGCCTGCTTTGCTTCTTGTCCCCTTTGAATTGAGTGAATGAATGAATGAATGATGGTTATACTGTTTTGTTAATGAGAATATTTTTTTTTTTTTTGGATATGAGGTTTTGATTAAATGCTTTTTGAGTAATTGCACGATTAATTGTTGGGAAAGCATGGAGAGTCTTGTTTAGAATGACTAAGGGTGTCCCTGGAAAAGAGAATGTGAGAGAATCCACCCACAAAATAAAGGAAAATCACAGACTAATGGGTGTGTGATCCTTATCTCTGTTTAGCTGTCGCGAGGTTTTGAAAAAGAGGCGTGGTTTCTTCTCGCGCAGTTCATAAGATGTTATCTTGCTAAGCTGTCGCGAGATTCAATACAATTGTGTGGACTCTCTCGCACGATCAAAATGAAAGTCCAATCTCGCGACCCACTCCTTCCCATCTAGCGAGCAGACATTTTCAAAGCACGCCAAGCCTCGCGATATATATAATCCAACCCCGCGCTGCTTTTCTTTTCTATTTTCTCTTTCTTCTCCAGCCAGCGAAACCCTAGCTCTGACTCCCATTAATCTCTCTCCTCCAGCATCCTTTCTATAGTCCTCCATTCACCTTCAAACTCTGGGGATTTGCTCCTACAGCCTCCATCACTAGTTGCCCTCTGATAGGAGCTCTCGCGGTCTTTCGTGCATCACATTGAACAGAACCCTAAGTTTTAGGGTAAGCCTCAGTTCTCAACCTTTTCTTTTCATTTTTCAAACTACATGTTCACAGAGGAGAAGTTCAATGGCCCCTAAGGGCGCCCCTGTGAAAAGAGCAAGGGATAAGGCTCCTGTGGAGCCCACTCCCAAGAAGGCCAAGTCCTTAATGGCGCCGCAAAAAGGGAAAGAAGTGGTTGAACTAACACCTGATTACTCTACACCCTCTGAGCTCCTGACTCCCATTCCCTTGGAGCCTGAAGCTATTTTTGACCTATCTTTCTTTGAAATGGAACCTCTGTCAGCCCCTACCATTGAGTTCATGCGCAAGGCTGGTTTGACCCCCCTACTGCAGGCTATCCCTGCACTAGCCTACCCTAGACTAGTGCAACTCTTTTACCAACACATTAGGGCTAGACCAGACCAACGTGGGTAGCTAGGCCTCCTTGTGTTAGTTGACAATTTTAAAATGTTACTCAGCCCTGAGTTGATTACTGAAGTAATGGGCATCCCTACTATCTTTGACCCCAACTGTGGATATGACCCCCCTGTGTGTGCTCCCATTGATACCATTGCACAGGCCCTTACCAGAGGATTGAAGGCCACCGGGGATTCCATCAGGAGAAGAGACGTGGACCCTAAACTTCTGTTCATTGATCAAGTTCTGCGGAAGAACTTTTATTGTGCCTGCCATCCGCAGGAGAGGAGGACCCCTATTGCTGATGCTGTTTATTCCTTTTCTCTGGGCCACGGTTTTCATGCTGTAAGGTTAATTTTTGAAGCAATGAAGGATGTGATGGTGAAGCTAGGACAGAAGTCTTACACTCTCCCCTATGCAAGACTCATTACCAAATTACTTTTGAGGGGAGGGTACAAGATACCAGTGGGGGAGTTAACTATTGACCTCCCCCCTACTACTTTTGCCAAGAGACAATGGGGGATCAGCAGGAGCCTGATGGATCTCAACAAGAAAAAGAAGGCTCAGGTTGCTTCTGAGCAAGGAGAGGGGACTGCTATTGCAAAGGCCACCCCTGCTCCGAAAAAGGTGGCTAAAGCTCCTGCTCCCAAGAAGGTGGTGCAAGCTCCTATAACTACTGATTCTGCAGCAATACCTCCATCCACCACACCTGCCCCTCCATCAGTTTCTTTGCCTATTCCATCTCTCCCTTTCCCTCTTTTGTCTCCCTTATCCATACCCTCACGTTTCCCTGTGATTAGTACTGTTGAGGACATTGACCCCCATGACAGCCCTTTACCTTCACCTCCATTACCTCAGTACACACCTCCAATTCCCCCATCATCTGAATAGAACCATGACAGCCCTCCCCTGATATCCTACCTAAAAAGGAAGACCACAACCTCTACCATTCCCTCACAGACACACCCTACTCTTTGTACAACCATTGCAACCATACATATTGACCCAGCCACCATCCCAGCCTTCCCTACTTCACCTCCACTCACAGACCTTGACTTTAACCTCGCCACTACTTTCGGGTATCAGGCCTTCATGACTACATTGCTTGACACCATGCCAACCCATGATATCCCTCTCCCAGATTCCCTACTTCCTTCCCCACATCACTCATCAGACCCTCCATCTCCTCCTCCTACAACCTTCTATCATGCCCCTACTTCCCCTTTCCAACCTGTTCCCTCTTCTTCTCATACTCCACCCCAACCAAACTCAGACACACTTACCCATATCCTTTCCCTAATACATGACATTCAGACCCAACTATCAACCACAACACATACCCAAGACCAAACGCAGACTGACATCACCAACATCAAATCCATCCTTCAAACATTGACAAAACCATCCATCTCTGCACAAACACCTCCTACCCCACAAATCCAGTCCCCTTCCACCTCTGACTCCACAGTGCAACCAGATCTTCCCCCCATTGACTTAACTACAACCCTCACCCTCCAAGACACCATACCCAACCACTCCTACCCCACTCTACCTATCCTTCTCCCACTCATTTTACCCCCACCACAATTTACCAACCAATCAACCCAAACAGACCCCATTCCTTTCCCATCCACATTTTCCATCCACCCACACACACTTTTAGCCCCACCAGTTCCTTTCATCCCATTCCCTATCCCCTATTACCCTTCCTTAGCTCCACCCACTTCCACTGCATCCACTTCATTTTCTTTTCCACCCATGCTCACCATTCCACCTCTCATATTACCTCCTCCTAGATTCTTTGACAACTCGACTCAAACAGACAACTTTTTGCCCAGCCCCCACATGTGAATGTCCTCTCTACCACCATTACTCCACCCCTCCAGGACCCATCACCTTCTATTTCTTCCACTCCCTTTCTACCTATCCTACCAAAACATTCCTATTACACCCCTCCTTACTTCACCCTCCTCCATGCCATGAGGGACAATGCCTACATCAAGAGGAATGTTCTCAGGGGAATGGCACAACTTCGACAATCCATTGAATCTCCTTTGCTGCCGAAATTGAGTGACTTGAAGCTTGCTCATAGATAGCAGCTGAGAGATATTTCAAAGGGGTGGGAGAAAATTTTGGAGACCCTCAATGAGAAAAAGGCTGACACAAATTACTACAAAGTGAATGTGGAGATGGAGAAAGCCAATGCCAAACTGGAGCAAACGAGAGCCCGGATGTATGAAAAGAAACTTAACAATGCTCAGGAGATCCACAGGCTCACTAAGGGGCTTTCTGATGCCAAACTCCTCTATGCTAAAAAGCAGATTGAAATTTTATAAAAAAGGATTGCATCTCTGTTAGGCCAACCAATTCAGGCCACCCCTCTTGCAACCGAACCCCCTGAGGCCCCACCTTCCACACACCCCGGGCCATCTTCTTCCATTCCCCCTGTTCCTACATCTACATCTCCTCCTCCTCCACCTCCTACTCAAATACCTCCACCACATCCTGCTCCAGTGCCTCCCCCTGTTAAATCTCCTGCACCCAAGAGAAAAAGGGCTGCTTCCAAGAAACCTTCTCCCTCCAAAAGAGCCACTGCTGCCCAAAAAGGGAAAAAGCCTGCACCTCCATCCCCACCCCCAAAGGCCACCAGAGCTTCTGCTCAGGATGACCCCTGTGGTCAGTTACTTTTCAAAGATGAACGCAGAAAGGCTGCTGCAGCCCTTGGATTGGACCCCATTGCTCTCTTTCCCTCTGATTCTAACTCTGACTCTGCACCACCTGTGGATCCAAGTGCTAAAAGTCCTGTTGCTCCTCCTTCATCAGACCCTGTTGAGCAAACTTTTCCTCAGAAAAGGAAAGTTACAGCTAAGCGGACTACTCATATAGCTGCCTCTATAAAAATTAGAAAAGAACAATCTGCCCAGTCTGAGGAGGCACCACCACTGAACCAGCAAGATAAAGGCAAGAGCCCGGTTGTCCCTCCTGAGCCAGAAAAAGAAAAATCTCCTCTTATTCCCCCTCAGCTCAGCAAGGGCAAGGCCTAAAAGGGAAGGGACCAAAGGGGAAGAGTCCCAAAGGAAAAAGTCCTATCAAATCACCAGAGCAAATCACAGAAAAATCCCCAGTGATCCCTCCTGCCCCAAAGGCCCCCAAAATGAGGGTGAGGGCACCAAAAGCTCCAACCATGCTCAAAACTGCAGCCCAAAGAAAGGAAGAGAGGGAACGAAAGAAAAAAGAGGAAGAGGCTCTCCTTCGAGAGCATGCCAAGAATATGGGTTGGGACTGGGTTTGATTCAGGCTTCGATTAGCTTGTACCTAGGATTTTTCTGTTTCTGCATTTTCTTTCTCTCCTATTGTTTTTCATTTTGTACATTTCTCTCTTATAATAGATCTTCTTCTTTTATCATTGTTATTTTTCTTTGTCTTGTGTCTGTTTTGCTCCATGTTATTTTCTTTTATTTTACCATTAATAAATTTGCTGCACACCCACCTTTGAATCAGTGGAACACTGCTCCTCATAGGTTTGGGGGTGTGGCAGGCAGATCCTGCCAATGGAATAGTTAACCTAAGTGCAGCAGAATCATGTGAGTAAGATGGAAATGGGTCATGTTCACTGAAGAATCAGAAAAATAATGAAATTTAAAATTTTTTCCAGACTTTAGGCATTATAAACTTTTAAAATTTCACATTTCCATGATGAGATCACCAAGGAAACTCACTTGTATCAGCACTTAGTGAATCATTAGAGAGAGAAAAAGGTAAGGACATACTTAAGAATTCAAAGGAAGACCATAACTAGTGAGATTTGGGCCTATACAAAAAATTTTCTTTGAGGAGTGACTAAGGCAATTTCTTCTAGCTCTAAGGATTGGCTGAGTCACTGTGCTCACTAGAAGTTTGGCAACTCCAAATTGAAACAACTGACAGTACTCATGATACTTAGGAAAGGATCAAGGACTTCTTTTGGATAGTTTGAGCCTAAACAGACAAACCTTAAGCAACTGCCCTTGTCCATACCCCCTTTGAGCCTTAAATCCTAAATTTCTTCAAAAATACACCTGAGTACTTGCACCTGAACCTATGTATCTGATTTAACCTTACCCTCACTCTGAGAATTCAGAAGGTAAAGGAATAAGAGTTGAAGATGGACTAGCTATGGTCAACATTAGGTGAATAAAGAAGTACCTCAAATTCTGGTAGTATGGTAACTGAGAAAATGGTGGCATTTTAGAAAAGCAAAAACAAAATAAAAAGAAGAAAAATGCATAAAAAAGAAATAAAAACAATAATGAAGAGGAGTAAGAGAGAAGTCAAGAGGGAACTTTCATTGGGAAAATTGAAATAAAAAAGAGAAACTAATCACTTCAAATCTGGAAACCTCAAAGAAAATGAAAGGGGCTAAATTAAAGAAGGTGAAGTCATGAATCACCTCCTTCACCTACTGATTTCTCAATTTTGAACCCCTTTTCAACCTTCCATTCTATTTTTAACCCCACTCCATAAGCCACATTACAGCCTAGTTATAGCGCTTGTGATCAAAAGTTGAGTGAGCTGTCATGTGGAGATAAAGAGTTATTCAATCTATGGTGAGGATCTGTCAATGATGCCAGAACTTCAGAGCTATGCCTATGCTCATGCTTACAGACCCATTTAGGGGATGTAACTACTCTTGAGCTTGAGAGAAAATGAAACCCTCAACAGTTCTTTATGAGAGTATGCCCTGGAGAGTTTTGGGTCTGATCTTGAATGTATTAGGTGTGACCTATAACCTAATTTTTGATCCAGTGATGAGCTCAATGTTGACACACATGTGAATTGTTCTTTGGTGTAAACTGATTGGAAATGCTGTGCTTTCATGAGAAGCTTATACTGTTTAAATTTCTGTGCAGCCAAGGTGTTTGAATTTCTTATATTTTTACTGATTCAAGGGTGAACTAACTCTGCTTCTTGACTGCTCACTTGATAATAATGCACTTGTGTTAACTGTCTCATTGAGAAGTTTGTGGGTGTCTTCACTGAAAACCTTCAGGAGACTTCACTCCTCCACTAGGGATCACCTAGGGGTTTAAAAGGCTTGGTACATATGCTAAATATATCCGTGCTCCCTACGAAAGTGGCATTTAATTTCTGTAGTTGATTTAATGTAGCTTTGCTAGGGGACTAGCAAAGATTAGGTTTGGGGGTGTGTTAAGACCTGAAAAGTACCACTTTTCACCCCTTAACTTAACCTGTGATTAGACCCTTAGCCCTTTAATAAATGTTTGTTAAGATATTATTGTAGGTAATAAACAACAGTCCAATAAGGCCATAAATCTACTAAAGAGCCTGGTTTGACCCTAGAAGTCCCTCAGAAGAATGAGAACTAAATCCAGACCTGAGAAGAGGCTCGCGCAGCTTCCCAAAGCTTCAGAGGATTTAGAAAAATATGCTTCGCGCAGTCCTCACGAATTCCCAAGACTGCACAACAACTTCTCACGCAGTTGAGTGACAGAAGAGCATCAGAATCCTGCCACGCACAGCTGTCGCGCAGTAGCTGTGGGATGCAAATGTCAAGAGAACCTCTCACATAGTCCGGAAACTATCAAAGCCTCGCGAGGATCCTCACAAAGTTCCATTAAGAAGTGAACTTCTCGCACAGTTCTCGTGCAGTTCAGGAGGAAAGCAGCCTCGCGAAGCCAGACTTAGCTTCACAAAGATCTATTGTGAAATGGAATGCTCGCGCAGTTCCCACGCTATTCACAAGTAGCAATCCAACTGCGTGAAGCCCAATCCAGCGAGAGCTTAACTATCTACCTCGCGACTGCTCAAAGCATCAAGAAGTTGCAACCCCGCGACGTCTGAAGTTTTAATGGTAACTCATCCCCACGAAGTCAGTGGTACCACACGACAAGTCTGGGAATCGACTGCAACCAGGCGAAGCTTTGAACTCCAACTTCCATCATTCTGTAGAGGACATTCTTGGGATTTCTAGTGATTAGGGCACGCACTCCCATGCTCAAATCTCCATGCACATGCCTCGAGGCATCTAAGGATCATTAATAGGCCACATGACATCGCTAAAATTAGGGTTTCCTAACCCTAATGCGCCGCCACACCCACTGCTATATAAACCTAAGCCTGGTTTAGGTTTAGGGCGGAAGAGCTCAGGCTTTATCACTGATCTGAGATCATTTTCTTTTCTGTTCTTCTGTAGTTGTAAGTAGTTTTCCTTTTTCTTTTTCTCTCTCTCCATGGCCCAACACTTGCTGGCCATGCCTATGTATGTTTATTGAGATTAGATTAATGGAATTTGTGATTGGGTGTTGTACTTTTATGGGATTCGTGTGTTTATGAGTTGCTTTGTGCAAGGCTGCTGCCTTGTGATCCGCCATTACTTTGGCTGTGATTCAAAGTAATGGAGGACTGATTCTAAGGATCCATTCAGATCCAAGTGACCTGTGTGTCTGGGCTATCATGGTTCGATACAGCCTTAGCCCCACCACAGGACCCACTAGATCTGAAATCCCCATGGGAGCCTGAGCTGGTAGCCTTGTGACCATGGTGATGGCAGCAATATTACTGTTCTGTTTTGGACTTTATGAGGAGGATAGCCTCTGGGATAGTCTGTGACCATTCAAGTGGACAGGCTATAGCCTTAGGGTAAAGCCAATCCGTAGGATCAAAGATGGATTCTTCTTCTCTGCACATGTGCTTGTAGCCTTGTGGGAGATTGTACAGAGGTTGACTCCCCTATATTTGTATAGACCCACCATTAGATGTTAGATCTGATCTGCTTATAGAGATTGTAGGCATGTGACTGGACCATTGTAGTTCCACCCAAGCAATGGACAACTAGATCGAAGGTTGTACTCAATCCCTTGCTGGTTCTATGTGTCTGGGCTATCATGGTCCTATACAGCCTTAGCCCCACACATAGAGCTTTAGAGGTTGAGGTTCCCTATGGATTCTTGAGCTTGTAGCCTGGATGAAGTAGTGCCTACAATGATAAACTTGTTTTGACCCATCTCTGGATTGTGGTTCCCCTATGGGATAGTCTGTGACCATTTAAGTGGACATGTTATAACCTTAAGGGATTGGATCATGGCACAGAGATGGGTTGGATTCTTTCTCGTCTTTGGTGATAATGTAGCCATTGGATAGGATTTCTATAACATCAAATCTGAATCTGAGTAACAAAACTCCTATGATCTAGACTCAATAGCATACTTCTCACCCTTTTATATATATTTTCCCACACTCCATCCATCTTCTCAACCCTTTCTGTAGTTAATTCATTAGGCTACCTTAGGATATTTAGAATAAGTGACCCTAAACTCCCTTCCTTTTAGGACTGCCAGATCTGTAGTCAGATCTGGAGGGACTACTAGAGATGGCTCCCTTGGAGCCGTAGATCACTTTTCCCTGTGGGACAAACCCTTACTTATCAAAACTTGCTACAAATGGATCCTGTATCTTGCAGGTCTAGGATTTCTCAGTTGTGTTGATTCCATCCCCTGTTTTACTTTGATTTTAAATTGCTTTTACCACCAACAAAGAAAGTAAGCACATTGGGATTCACAACACCCATCGAAGTGCATTACACAGGATTCCTCTATCTCTTCTATGTCATCCTCTATCATAAACAAGATGTCTCCATTTGGGAATTCAGTTCTCAAAGGCTCGTAGTCAGGGAAGGGATTCTCAGCCAGATGATCAGCTAGTGCATACCCCTTTATTGACTTTTGAGTGACATATGTGATGTCAAATTCAGATAAGAGAAGTTACCAGCGTGCAGTTCAGCCAATGTGGGCCGGCTTTTCAAACAAGTACTTCAAGGGATCCATTCTCGCTAGTAGGAGGATGGCTTGAGATAACAAATAGTGGCGGAGTGATCAATCACATAATTTATTATTTTATCACCCTAAACTTAGTGATTCTAGGACTTAGTTTGCTACTAACAAGTTAACGATGTGCAGCTATTAAGGAAAAATAATAAAAAAAAGCCAAAGTATTAATATTCATCAAAATGAACTAAAAAACCAATAAGAAGATGGTTACGTATAAAAGATGATTCACTATACATTAAAAGCTAGAAAATGGTAAATGATGATTGAGCGTTGATGAAGTAAAGAAATAAGAAATCGTAATTTAAGATTCTCTAGAAGCGGAAGTAACACAAGAAGAAAAAAAGTGAGCAATTGTAAGAAAAATTATAATTGAAGAATTGTCATAATAGGAGAAGCTAGAAATTTATGATTTTCTCAAAAAGAGAAGAAAACAGACCATTGTAATTTATGATTGTGCAAAAGGAAAGCTACCCTATTGCTGAACTACTACTGCTTATCACGTGAAACTACCACCGCCACGCACAAAATTAGAAGTTTGTGAATTACGGATCTGAGAAGATTGATGAAGATAAACTCTGAAGACTTTTGCTGCTGTTAATAAGGAAATAAAGCCGAAGCACATCTACAGTTTGAAAGCAAAGAAGAATAAAATTAGGGATTAGAGTTATATTAGGATACTTTTACTTTAGTACTTTCTTTTATTAAAATTAGAAGTCTTTGTAAACCAACCCCTTATGATCTATAAATAAGAGGGCCTGGTATAGGAATAACGATCAAAGAAATTTTCAGCATCAATTGACAACTGAGGTTGGGTTTTCTTTTAATCAAAATTAGAGTAGATTTTTATTGCTTTGTAGAGTAGATATCAGAGGCTTCTCGAGAGCAATTGATGACTGCTATTGGGTGCTAAAAATTAGCGTAGATATCCTAGTTTCTCAGAAGCAATTGACGACTACAGCTGAGGAGTGAAAGATATACTTACTTTGCTTTCTAGTTTAGATTTTATTTGCTTTATTTATATGCTTTGTAAACATCTTCAAGTTTTAATTTGAATTGATAACTCAGGTTGGAATTTGCAGATTAGTATAACGATTTTTACTTTTCCATCTTCAATTTTCTCAAATTTGATTGACGCGCAGATTTTAGGAGATTGTTGATTAGATTAAATCTGTGTGAAGGAATTTTAGTTTTTGATTGATACCCAAATTCTAGAAGACTACAATAAGGTGTAATGATGCTGTTTATTTTTATAAATATCCACTAGCTGAAGATTGGGATTGACGACCTCAATCTGAAGGAGGATTAGGATTTATTTTATGCACTTTAGATTAAGAACCCATTCTTTATTCATATTTCTCCAGTAGCTTAGAACCTTAAAAAATAAATATAAAATTTGAAATAGAAATATAGATAAGATAAATATTTCTTCGTGGGAACGATCCTATACTAGCTCTACAATTTCTATTGTGTGCTTGCAATAGGTTAAGACTTAATTAGATACACATATAAGTAGCGATCAAGTTTCTGGCACCGTTGTTGGGGAAGTGATTTATCTTTTTGTTTATATTTCTATTTTAAAATAAATATTTATCTTTCTCTTTTTATATTTCTTTATATTTTTAACTTTCTTTGATCACTTCTTAAGCTTTTACAGGTTTATTCAGAGTAGTGAATCAAAATTCAACACTTCTGTCAGCCACAAAAACTAGAGGCTCAGATTTGTTTCTCTTTGCCTTCTAAAATAAAATTAAAATAAAACAAAAACATAAAACTAAAAAAAAAAAATACAATTTGGAATCATAAAGTACTTGTTCAACAAAGCTAATTAAAATGGAAAATTTTAATGCACATATTGTAGACACCCAATTTTAGCCCAAGGCTCGATCGACACATACTTCGAGCAAGGCATACCCCCAAGCTTCCGAAAGCATCTCCCTTAGGGTTCAACCCTAACCCATAGAACCCTTCCCGGACCCATTTTGAACCCTTCTGAGTAGTGGATGAAAAGAGAAATGTCATAGTTTATATAGACCTCCTCTAGAGCTAAGGCTTATAGCATTAGAAAGAGGATATTTCCAACTTTCCAATGAGCCAAGAATCGCTTCAATCCGAGTTGTATATCAAAAGTTATGGTGGTTTGAAAATCATTTAAAAATGCAGGAAATTATACTAGCATGTATATTATACACGCTAGGCAAAATTGGCTTCTTCCTTCAGAATTGAGCTCCAGACGGGCCCCAGACTTCCCTTTTTTCTTAGGGAACACTGTTCCCAAGCCTAGCATGTATAATATACATGCTAGGCTTAGGAATAGCAATTTTTAGGAAAATGCCCAGATTTCGAATTTGGGGTTTGACTTGTTCACCACCCCAAAGTTCTGGGTGAGTTTTTTTATGACTGTTGCACCCCCATTAGTTCCATTTGCAACCCTTTAGCCATTTAAAGCCCCACCCTATCATCTATCATTAAACTCATTTCCCACCTATCTTAGCTCCCAAAAACCTAGAAAACCTTAAATCCTCATTACCTAACCAAATTAGCCCTTTAACCCTTCACTAATCCCATCCAACTCTATAAATAGAGAGACACCCCCCTTGCTTAAGGGCTTGAAAATTTTCCAAAGAGAAAAATCCTAGAGAGTTCTCTGTTCCCTTTTGAGCACTAAATCTCCAAAATTCCTGAACTTAGTTTACCCTTCTAGATCCCATATTCCATCATCAAACCCTTATATTTGGCTAGAACTAGGCCTTAGCCTTCTTCTCCTACCTCCTAGCTTCCAAGTGTTGGAGGATCAAACCCATTTTCTATCGGAAGCTCACCAGAAGCGCATCAACGCGAAGGTCCACAATGGTGCCACAAGGGCCCGAAAACTCTGGTTCTCTCCTCTATTCCTCTACCTTCTTTACTTTTCCTCTATCCTTGAATTTGAGCCATTACATTGCCGAAATTCCGGTGATTGCGGGGGGGGGGGGGGCCCTCAAATACGATCCGAGTGAATTCAGGCAAGAGGAAGTGCCATTCATTTTCCTCACTTATTTAATAATTTGTCCATAACTAAAGAAAGCTTATGAGCGGATTGGTCGGGTGCCTAACACCTTCTGGATCAATAATCGAAGCTCCTACCCAAAAGCCTTTGGCAAAGACTGATAAATCAGAGTCCTATTTTTGCATTTCGGTGCTTATGTATTGATTTTTGAGGTATCCCGAATCACCAAAAGATCCAAGTGCCGACTCCATCTTTTTTTTTAGAGAGTGCACATCGTCGTGATGAACCCGTAAAGTCCATGATTACACAGATGGCAACTTCGCTAGGGAAAGCTTGTAAAGCATCTCTGTGAAGTTTGCCCCCTTTATTGCATGTATTTTTCTTTTCACTAACTATTTTTATCCATTTTTGCTTACTTACCCCTACGATTCTGCATTTGTTTCACTTATCCCTATGACTCTGTCATTTGCATGCCTTAGACGTTTGGCGGGCCCACTTGAGCACTTTCGATTTTGTCTTTACACACCTTAGCCGTTTGGCAAGTTACTTGATTGTATAGATCATATTCCAACAGTGGACGCTGGCCCGTAGAGGTGGCACGAGATTGTCACCGCCTGTTTTTGAACTTAAGCAAACTCCCTTAAAATTGAACCAAGAGGGGGACTTAATTCATTCTTTAAGCAGCTAGATTTTAAAGGGGGGGAAAATAGGTTAGGATGCACCCGTCCCGGTTCCTGATAGAGAGACAACCTTAGTGGTGATGATCTCGAAAGGAACCACCCTATCCAGTATCTGAGAAGACGCTTGCGCTGGAGGTATATAAGGTGGGTGACCGAACTGTTCAAAGCCTTAAACACCCTTGGGGAATGCATTAGTTGAACTGAGTCGGCCTTGTATCCTTTAGGTGCGGAAAGGAGGGACCTGATAACAAGAAAAAATAGTCCCTTAAAGCACTGCTTCCAGAAAACCCAAAAGCTATAGACCAACTCGAGTCTGCTACTGCTGTCCAAAATATATATATATAAACTTTTTAGCCTAGCGTGTGTAATATACATGCTAATATAAAAATCCCCAGATTTAGCCTTACGTGTATAATATACACGCTAAGCATAAATTCTAGAGTTTTTTGCCTAATGTGTATAATAGACACGCTATGCCAAATCTCTAGAATTTTAGCCTAGCCTATATAATATATACGCATGCCTGTTCTGGCTCGAGCGGCCCAAATCTAAGGCCTATTTCACCATTCTCGAATCCCCTGCTTAGCGATTTTAATACCCTCGATAATTCCCACACCATCGACACCCAAAACACCCTCGTCGGTCAAGATAGGTCACCCTCTGATTGACTCTTCTGAGGGATCGGGTCATCGCGTGGATCTTTGTTCCATTCCATAGATCAAAGGTCTTCCTTTGATTAATTCAAGGTGCATCGAAATCTCGTAGTGGGAGACATTAACGGTGTAAACACAACCTAAAAAGAGAGTTCTAAGGCTCCGAAAAAAGCACCATATTCATCCACGGGAGAAATTCTTTTTTTCATATACAAAATTCAAAAAACCAAAAAAAATTAATCAAACCAAAACTCCAAAAAAAGAGAGCTTGTAGTGCCGGAACAACGGCATCGCCTTACCCTCCATCATCCTGCAAGGGAAGAGGAAGAAAGTGTTCAGGCCTCACCTGAGGAATCCATACCCGACCTGCCACCAAACCATGTCTTGGGCGGTTGATCCGGTGTACGCTAACCCCGATTCATCCCCGCTGTGTTCCCCAATACATTCCCATATGGAGGAGATACACATATCCGATTCCCCCCAATCCCAATTTAAAGTCACCAGACCATACGGTGCACCCAGTTGTCCACCCACCACTACTCAAGATCCACTCCATTGTCCTTACACATTTCCACCCCAGTTTCCCTCCCCCTTGACTCAAAATCCACCCCATTCTTCCTCCACATTTCCACCCCATTTTCCTCCCACATCAAATCAAAATCCACCCCATTTTCCCCACACATCCACCCATACTATGTCCTATTTTCCCCCCACTTCCAATCAAACTATGCCCAATTCTCCCCCATCCATCCAAACCATGCCCACTTTTTCATCCACATTAAACCAAAATCCACCCCATTCCTCCACATTCTCCCAATATACACCCACTTTTCCGCTATCCACATCCAATCCAATGCCCAATTTTTTCACATCCGCTTTGCATACACCTCACTTTCCCTCCACATCCAATCCAAATTCACTACATTTTCACACATCTACCCAAGTCATGCCCAAATTTCCCCAAGTCATACCAAATTTTCCCTATAAACCCCATCCATTGGGAGGGCTACCCACATCCACCCCCATAACCAACCCGATAACCATGATGGAAGACATGGTTAAAGCCTACACAGCTTGGAAGGCCTCCGAAAGCCTTCCTCCTCAAACCCAACTATCTCCAAATCCATCACAAACCCTTCAAAATCTCCACACCCCATTCCCCCAAAATCTCAATCAGGCGCCCATAGTCCATACCACCCAAAACACCTAACATCAGCCATGGGACCATGTAGGTGGGCCTCAAAGGCCTAATACCCAATCCCAACCCTATCAAGGCCCAAACCCAAGGGTCACATTCTCAAACCCTCCACAAATTCCCCAATTTCTCACTTACATTCACCCCCAACAAACCCTCATTCTCCCTCAAACAATAAACTCCTCTCATCCCATCCTTCAAACTGGCATGAGCCCCATTTACCCACATCCCTCACGCCCAACACAATATGGGGATCCATCCCATACCGTCAACCATCCCCAATTCACCCATCCTCTCACCTCCCAACTCAATCAGCAAAACCCCACTAAGTAAAATGGCCTGACCTGGCACCTATCTAAAACCCTCAGTTTACCCATCCATTTACCCCCCAAGTCACCCAACAAGTCTTCCCCCACTCACAATGGCCTCACCAAGCAATAGCCTAAGCCTTCTAAAATTTAATCAATCCCATTCCTCCCCCGATTATTGATGCAAGTAACTAGTATGAGGAAGATGAAGCCTGAAACAACGGAGCCTACATAGGGGCATTTACCAATTTCATCCCCTCACAACCCGTATTGACCAACCCACAGGCAGTTCAAAGTGAATGGATACAGCCTGTTGAGGGGACCAGCCCCACCATCCAGAGAGTCAGAGATGCTAAAAGAATAGGTCGACAAGATCCAAAAACAACAGATGAAGATGGGTGGAGCTAAATTTCATGCCACTAATTTTTTTGACCTATGCTTATTTACAGAGGTACCTTTACCCCCAAAATTCAAGATGCCAACATTTGACAAGTATAATGGCATGGGTAACCCTATTACACACCTCAAGTCTCACTATAGGGACATGTGCCAGTACGGCGGAGACAAACAATTCCTCATCAGAGTGTTCCCGAAGAGCCTCACGGGCCCAACTTTGAGATGGTTCACTTTCGTGAACCATCAATGATTAAAATTTGAAAAGATCTGATCCACTTGTTCTAGGAACAGTATGTCTACAACATAAACATTGAGCCCTGCAAATCTGATCTAGCTCGGCTAAAGTAAAAGCCCAATGAAACATTTAGCGACTATCGGGGGAGATGGAGGGCCCTTACAGCCCAAGTAAGAAACTGAATACCCGACGATGAGTAGAATGAGATGATCTTCAAATGCACTCTGCCAGTCATCTCAAATTTCTTAGTGTACAAGCAGTAATCTTGACTTGGTAAGGAATACCAATCATTGCGAGGATGCAGTAAGAGAGGGGCGATTAAACAAAATCGTAACTAGCGGGGTCCGCAAGTTCACAGAGCAAAAGAATGATAGAAGAATCGGGGTAGATGTGCAGACAATCATAAATACACAGCCAAGCACTAGTATAACCCCATTCCAGTTCAAGGCAGCACAGTCAACACCAACACTAGTAGAACCAGTACAGAGAACAGGCAATGGGCAGGGGGCACTAACGACCCTAGAACAAAGAAGGGCTTGGTTTAATCGAGTTTTTATGCCATTGGGGCAATCCTTGATCATCCATTTATTGTTGTTGGTTGAAAAATGTCTTATTTCACCCTTCCAACCATGCGTGCCGCCAAACCCAATCCCAAGAAATTACGATCCCAATACTCATTGAAATTTACACCAAGGGCTAGGTCACCCAACTAATCGATGCTTTCCCTTGAAGCATGTAATACAGGATTTGATAGAAGCCAAGAAAGTCATCACTCTGACGCCTCTCCAGGCAAACCATCATGCAAACATCCATTAGGTTCTGTTGTCGCCTCATCCACCAGAAGGAGCGGGCCTAAGGCTCGCTATCAACAAGATAAAAGAAGATGGGAAAGAGTTTGATCCTTCAGAATATATCAGTGCTAGGGAGAACTTCATAGCACCAAGGCAAGGAAACCGAGAGGATGGGAACATAAGAGTAATCGAGCCTTTAAACTTAGCTGATTACTTCCCCAATCCAGCACCCCAAGCAGAGCCCTTAGATTTAAGGATGCATTTCCCAGTACCAGCTCCCGTCAATCATGTCCAATCATGTTGATCCCCATATCAACCATATACAACACCAACCCCCTCCAATTATTTGATGCCCAATATTTCCCCATTACTGCCTCCGGCTCTGATTAGCTACCATTGGCTGCACTCTGCCACATCACCACTAATACAGTCATCCACGATTTCGGTAGACCCCATTTGGCCCACTTTTGTCATTCCTCCAGCCTATCCACCTCAAGGGATAGTTAACCATGTATTATCCAATTATTCAGTACCACCGATCCAGGAGCATTCGATACCCTTGTCTAACACGTTTTAGATCCCATGGCTGACCTATGACCCCCAATAGATCCCGCTCAATTACAATCAGACAGACATCAATGTGGGCAACAACAGAGAGGGGCAGTTGATTTTATTACACGATCCAGGAGGATCTCTAAGGAACATGAGCTACCAGTACCAGCCCGACCAGAAGAGAGAAAGGAACCCCTAGTAGTGCACCCATTTGAAAAAATGAGTCGGGAATACACGTTGGAAACACAGTTTAAAAGAACGTCGGCTCACATCACCGTCTAGGACCTACTAATGACATCTCTGCTCCACTACCAAGCTTTAATGGGAGCATTGAAGGATGCACATGTATCCAACAAAGTGTCTCCAGATGAGGTAGGGCAGATAATCGGGCAAGTATTGGCTCCTAACGCCATCTCATTTTCAGATGTTGATCTTTCGAATGAGGGAAACAATCATTCCAAACCCCTCAACAATACAGCAGAAGTAGGAGACTTGGTGATCCCATTTGTACTGATAGACAATGGATCAACATTAAGTGTATGCCCCCTAAGAAATGTAACTAAGATAGGGGTTGATCCCTCCACGTTCCGGTAAACTATTAGGGATATTTGAGGTGCTGATTATTATGTGTGATCAAAACAAAAACAAAATCAAAGTTAAAACAGAGGATGAATTTAGCACTCTAAAATTATCCAAGACCTGTAAGATACAAGGTCCTTTGTAGCAAGTTTTAATAAGTAAGAGTTTGTCCCACAGGGAGTAGTGATCTAAAACCTAGAAGGCAGTATAGTAGACCTCCAGATCTGGCTACAGATCTGGCAATTCTAGACTAGAAAATAGGGAAAAGAGAGAGAGTCTTTGGGGTGTCACTAGATCTAACCTACAAAACAGAAATATAAAACTAGATCTACAAGATTGAGGAAAATGAATGGTAAAATAAAATATAAAATGGGGGGAAATAGGCAGCTAGGGACTGGTCTTCATTGCAAAACAGATCAAGGCATGTGAATTTGCAGTTGTCCTTCATTTGGCTACAAGCTCAAGTGTAAGGTAGAAGAATCCACTCTAAACCAAAGGCTTGAACTGATCTTAAGGGTATGATCTGTCCACTTGAACAGTCACAGATCATCCTAGGGATTTCCTCCAAATGAAAGGATTAAGGTAGAATAATCCAATCTAGACCAGAGGTTTGAATTAATCTTAAGGCTATGATCTGTCGACTTTAATGGTCACAGATTATCCTAAGGATTTTCTCCAAATCAAAGGTTTCAATTAGAATATTAAAATCACTACAGATGTTGTGGATGCAAGGCTACAAGCTCAGGCATCCACAGGGATATTAAACCAAGGGAAATCAGATGGTAATCAATAGATCTACTAGAAACTGAATGGGCTATTCCAAAATACATGGATCCCATAGACATCTAATGAAACCATAAGATCTTTAGAATTAATTAAACATTAAAATGAACAATTTATTGAATTAAACAACTTACAATAACCTTGTTCGCAGATCTGTAGTATGTGCATCAATCCACACATCTCCAAGCTAAGATTACAATTACAAACAAGATCTGGACTGCTATCTAGATGGAATCCAACAGTCTGGATTAGGGAGAGAAGGGGGAAGAGAAAGAGGAAAAATATAAGCTAAACTAAGCCTAAATGATTCAAGGAGAACTAAAGCTATTCTATGGTTTCCTTGCTGAGAAATTATAACAGTAAGGAGCCTTATTTATACAAATACAATGATCCAAGTGCATTGGATTGCAGCCAATCAAAGAAGAGAGTTCCCATGCTAATCCCTATTTTAGCATGTCAGCCAATCAGAGAGAAGAGAGAGATCTGCCTCTGTTGTGTTTAACTGAAGTAGTGTGCTTCTCGCCAAAGATTTGAAAATTAGTTTATTCCCATGTGTAGCCTTCTCTTGTGTTTTGCAGTTCCCAGAAATGCCCCTACTATTATTATCAAACAGCCCCCAAATGGAACAATGCTCAATGCCATGGCTGCAAGGTAATGTTTGATGGTTGAAACTTAATGGGGCCCAAGCTGGCTGAGTTGCAGAACTTTGGATTGATGAAGTTTTAACTCTACAGGTTCATTAATGAGGTGGAGAAGATGAACTCGGGCTGATGGAGTGGAGTGCAGCAGCTTCAGGTGCATTCTCGTGAGGATGGCAGCTAGGTTTTTAGAGGTTATGGGGACTGTAGCAAGTAGGTGTCGAGAGGGTGAAGAACTATTTGAGAGGTGTTGATGGGAGGTTGTTGAAGGTCGACAAGTTGGAGAGTGGAAGGCTAGAGGATAGCACCTCCAGGCAAGGTGTCGTGAGGATGGGACTTCAACATGACAAGATGGAGGAAATTATGGATGCTGGTCAAGTAGTTGGTTGAAGGTAGCTAATTGCTTTTCGATAGGTTTGGAGTTGGTGTGCAAGACCTCGATAGGTTGAGAGGTTTGGGAGCTGGGAGTGCTTGAGAGGTTGAAGCTGTATATAAAGATAGCTATCGATAGGTTTAAACTCCAAATGGTCGATAGGTTGGAATGCATTTAAAAGTGAGATGTCGACAGTTTCAAATGAACATTTGTTCGAGAGGTTGGGAGCTGGTAAGCTGCTGTTGCTGAACCAGTCGATAGGTTTGGCTGGGGAGTCTACATCTACTCGATAGGTACTGAGTTTGGGAGCTGCAGTCTTTGATAGGTTGGCTGAAACTAGAGTTTAAAGCTCGACAGGATGCAAGGCTCATTTCGATAGGATGCTTGCTTTAAGAACTGTCGACTTGTTGGAGGTTAGGAAGCTGCAGAATGTATGTAAGATCCACTCTTCAAATGCTTTAATTTTAGCAGCTGCTCGAGCTCCACTCTGCTGAAACCTATACTGCTGTAGCAAGCTCAGTTCTAATGTGTACTTTCTCAATCATTTGAGAAGCCCAAGGGATGGCCTTGCTGCAGTGCTCGAGCTTCATTTTACTGCAGCTATACTTTGAATCTTTTAACTACACATGTGCTGCAGATGCCTGAGTGTTTAATTGCTGAAATGTGCAGTTTCTTTAAGTAATGCTGAACCATTTTGATGGCTGCTACAACTAAAAATGGAGCTCATGTGTGCATTCATTCTCCTATATTGCTGCTGCAGTTTGTTGGGCTGAACCACATGGCTTTGCATCTACTTAAGCTTTGAGCTTTTTCCATTGAAGATCTGATCCACTCAGAATCCACATAGTTGCTGCAATTGTTTGAATATTCAAAGCCTGCTCAAGTAGATGCAAACCTTGCTGAAGCTAGTCTGCTCTTGAAGGTGCAGCTTGCCATTTTGTGCATCCAACTGGCTGATGTGCAACACTGCTTTTGTAGTAACTTTTCTCATTGAAATGTGCCAGTGTTGCAGCTGTTTTAGTTGCCAGCTAAAATGATGGAACAAAAGGTTTTGACAGCAGCTCTATCCTTCCTTTTTCTCAGTGCTGCAGCAAAAGTTCTCCTGTGTGTCTATAGTTGCAGGTTTTGTGTTAGCTTAAGCACACCTATGATGCTGCAATCAGCCCCTTGAACTGCTAGTCTTCCTCTTTTCTCATCTTTATGATTCTCATCTCCTCTTATTGACACCAGCTGAAAAAAACTGCACTAACTGTGTTTTTTATTCCTAAACTGTAGAACAAGCTAAAGACAATTATAAACAGCTCAAGGTCTTAACAAAAGCCAGGTTTTAATGGGTTGAAAATGGTAAAAACTAGTGACTAACACACCCCCAAACCTAACCTTTGCTAGTCCTCGAGCAAAGTGAAATTTGAAACAACTAACCTACAAAACTAAATGCCACTTTCATAGGGAACACGAGTGCATTTAGCATATGCACCAAGCCTTTTAAACCCCTAGGTGATGCCTAGTGGAGGAGTGGAGTTTCCTGAGGGTTTTCAGTGAAGATACCCACAAACTTCTCCAAAAAATTAGTTAATATTAATGCAACATGCTAAAACAGAATTCAAGTAAAATAAAATTCATTCCACACCTTACTCATTCAATTTTTTAGAGGATTCTTAGCAGAAAAACAACAGTTTAATATTGAAAAATTTCTGTAATTCCTTCACTATCAATCAACTTATGTCAAGGCATTATGCATGAAAGTTAATGCAGAGCTTATTATCAAATTGAGAATTCTGTTTTGATAATGCCCCCAACAAACTTTGATTTCAGACCTAAGTCTTATCAGGGCTGTTACTCATAACAAAAATAGAAGGGTGCATCATTTCACACAGGTCATGAGCTGTTACAGCCCTCAAATAGGACTGCAAGCATGAGCATAGACATTGCTCTAATTTTTGAAATCTTTCTAACTCTTTTCACCATAGATTACACAAATTTTCATCTCCACATGATAGCTCAATCCATTTCAGATCAGTAGGGACTTTTTATTGGGTTGTAATGTAGCTTATGGGTGAAGTTTATAAAAAATTAAAGGGGAATAAAGGGATTCAAATTTGAGAAATAAATAAGGTAAGGAGATGATTCATAACTTCACCTTCTTCATTTCAGTACAATTCCATCTACTTCTTGAATTGTCAGATTTGAAGTGACCAGTTTCTAATCCTCTTTTCAATCTTTCAATGAAATGACTTCTCTTTCTCATTCTTTTATTTTGCTTTTCTATTTTTCTTTTCCTTTTTGTATGACTTTTTTTTTTTCTTTTCTTTTTATGGGCTGGAATGCCACAATACCAAATGTGCTTTCTTCTCTTTCAACCAAATATCATAGCTTGCTCCTCTAATGTAACATCCTCGAAATTTGGGCGTTGAACAATATCCTCGAGATGCATGCCCGACTGGTCATAGGTTTGACCAAGTGAAAGTCAACTCGATGACTATGATTTAATTAGGTTGATGCTAATAAGCACGTATGTGTAGTGTAGGATCTTGTTTAGATATCATATACACCTACCTTTTGTATATGTGTTTTACATCAAAGACATGAACTAAGTTAGAAAGCTAAAAGGCTAAAGAGAAGTTGTTTCTCTTCGTTTTGGTTGGTGTGAAGAGATTTATGAAGAGAGAGGGGGTTAGGAAGAAAGGGAGGAGTAAATGCTAGAGGATTGTGAATTTAAGAAGCCCGTGAGCTATAAATTACGATGGCAACGCGCGGGTGAACTCATTGGATTCAAAGCTAGGAACCCTAGCCCATAAATCAAGCCATTGAATCAATCAAGAGATTGATTTGAGGTGAGTTTTATTTGATTTCAAATGTATATATTGTTGTGCATTAGTTTAGTGAACAAATGGTAAAAAGCGAATTAAAGAGATAGAAAAGAAAGGGAGATGGAAAGAGGAGAAAACTAGAAAAAATGCCCGCAAAGGACTGAGTTACTAACAAAATCGATTAATCGATTTTGAAAATCGATCAATCGATTTTTTCTTAGAAGTAAACTAAGCAATAATGCCTGAAACTGATTGATCAATTTAAAATAGATCAATCAATTTTGGATTTCGATTAATCGATTTTAAATTGATTAATCGTCTGTGCACTCCCAGTGGCTGGAAAAGGAGGAGCCTAGGAAAACCGATTGATCGATTTGTAAATCGATTAATCGATTTTGGACTTTCGATTAATCGATTTTGGATTTTTGATTAATTGATTTGGGATCAATTAATCAATTTTGGAAATTCGATTAATCGATTTTGAAGATCGATTAATCGATTTAGACAGTTTCTCTTGACTTTTGTTTTGGACTTTAGGGTTTTGGGAGCCTTGTACCTTCTTTTATGCATCGTTCTTGATGCTTTGCTTATGCTATGATATAACTTAGGTCATGCAAGTGAGTGCGAGCATGGGGAACCGCAATGGACCTTGACGCTTGAGAATTTATGCACGTGAGGTAAGGAACGCCTTGAACATGTACTTTAATTGCAAGAACATATATGTAGTGATATAGAAAAGAGTAATTATGCCTTGAAAATATGAATCTTAAGCATGTGTGTGAATACTAAGCAAGGCAATAAATTGTAATATGAGTATGTGATGTCCCCAGGGGATGTGAATGTTATATGGGCATCTGTGTGATGCATCGAGCTAGTCACATTCCAGGGATGTATGGAAAAATGTAAAGTAAGGAAAAAGGGAATTGATAAGGCCTAATAATATAATTAGCACAATCATACGGTGAATAACTATATGTAGTGCACTTTCGATTTAAAGCTTTGGACCGACGCGGTGGGATACCCGTGACTGACTTGGCAGGATATTCGTGACCGGTACAGCGGCCAATCCGTACACCAGTTGGACATCCTAGAGACATATGTATGAGAATTATACACCGTTGCCTATGAGGAAGAGACCTGGGTAGTATTAAATGATTGAAAAAAGAAATAAAAATGGTCTGATTAGACGACGGTATTCCATCGGGGCTCGAGGCTATAGTAAATCGAGGACTATTTAAGTTATGATTTAAGTTTTTAGGCCAATCATTATCTTTTATGAGCAAGTTGAGAACAAGTAAACACGCGTAAAGCAACAGTTACATTCAGTTCATCTTTTCAGTCATTCAAATTATTTTCCAGCTATTTCATTGATAAATCATGCTTCTAAATGTCATGAAATATATGTGAGAGATTAACTTATATGTTCATTCAGTTGTTTCCCTATTGAGCTATAATGTAGCTCACCCTTTAGACTATATGTCGCGGGTCCGATGCTTGCTGTTGTTGCTGCTTCGAGAGACGTAGATCTAGGTGATTCAGATTACGTGCTTGGGGAGGAGATAGAGCCCCCTCCTGAGGACTTCTTCTAAGGGACCCCTACGTACTTTGATTTATTTTTTAAGAGAGTATTGTACGGCTTGGTATGTCAAGCCCTATTTAGGAAAAATGTATTAAATGACGAGATATTCTTTTGGCAAACCATCCAAGGTGACTGTTGTGTCATCACTGATGGTTCGGGTGGGTTTGTTTGCTCATGCGGTAGCATGATATTAGAACCATCTTTTGGGTAATTTATTTTGATGATATATATATAATAGAACTGGAGATTTAATTCGATATCAGTTCTTATGCTTCTATTTTATTTCATATTTGCTTGGGTATACCAATGTTCCGTGCAGGCTTATGGGGCATGACCTCGAGGGTCGTGCTGGTGGCACGGGTTTTGGAGTGCCAAAATCTGGGTTGTCACATCTAACCTCACTTCTCCTTCCATTTCCTGAATTCTCAGATTGAGGGTGAACTGAAATAGGTCAAGGGATTTTTGGGCTCAAATTTTCTAGTTTTTATCAAAGAAAATTTGAGATTTTTAATGCTCAAAGGGTGTGTATCAAGGGCAGTTCAAAGGTGGGAATGTTTAGGCTCAAACTGTCCAAAGGATGGTTCTACTTCATGTCCTCAATGTCATGAATGTTGCCCAGCTGTTTTAACTTGGGTTTGCCTAACTTCTAGTGACCAAGACTAGATTCAATCAGTCCTTAGAGTAGAAAAATTGCCCAAATACTCTTCAAGAAACTTTTTCAGGTTCAAATCTCACTGGGTATGGTCTTCCATCAAATTCCTGGGGTGTATCCTCACAATTTCCTCTCTTTTCAAGTTCACTAAGCACCAATTTTTGAAAAATTCTTGACATTTACTTGATGAAAATGTTAGAACTACAACACATTTCAGTTTTAAAAAGTTTTAATTTCCTCTTTTTCAAAAATCAGGTGGGAAATCATTTTATTTTAAAAAAATTTCATCCAACATAGCTGTACTAGCATTAACTATTCCATTGGCACACCTGCCATACCCCCAAACCTAAGATGAACATTGTCCTCAATGTTTACACAGTGAGTAACTAGGGGCAGCAGGGTAAAAATGAGAAAGAAAAATAAGTAGAAAAATAAAAGCAATATGCAACAAAGAAGAATGCAAAACTGAATATATGAACAGAAAAAATAAAAAAATGATATAGAAATGCAGAAAAATTTATGCTAAAAACAGAAAAATAGCAAAACAAAGATAAACAACTGAATACAAAATTACAAAAATGATGAAAAATAGTAAAACTAGGACACATATTAACCTAAGAAAGAAAATTCAGCAATCTAAAAACAAAATTGAAACTAAAATTCCTAAAAAAAAAAATCCTAAGACAAAATCCTGAGTCACTTGTGCTAAGGGAAATTTGTGATCCAAAAGGATGAACCAGTTTGCCACTTATGAATCTATGTGAATTAGAAAAATGATCAGCAGGAATAACACACAGTGAAAAGCAAGATTCATAAGACTGAGCCCCGTGTTGATGATGTGTATGAATCAAAAAGAATTTTAAAGGAATGAAGCAGGAATGCACACAGGTAAAAACAGGATTCATACACAGCTGAGACCACCCATTAATGGTGAAAGGTCTTGAAAGTAAATAAAATCAGTGGCTCCATTGAATTTACAAAGCAAAAATATGATCCATTGTTCATGAACTTTCATGAATCTTCAAAATTTAAAATCATGAACTCAGTAGTTTCAGATGGGGGTATAGGAATGTCAACAAAGAAAAATAGCCCATCTAGAAAAAAAATTTATGTTTTTATAATTTTCTATTTTTTATTTGTTTTGGAACAGTCGAGGCTCAACAAGAGACCTTATTTACTGCTGCTAAAGAATACAAATGAGGAAAAAGAAATTACGAAAACTCAGAAAATTTAGAATTACTGTAATTTAAAACAGGTTTTCTATATAAAAACTGTAGCAAACATTTATGCAAACATTTGGAATGCAATGTGCAGATTGAAAACTAAATAGCAATAAAAACTAAAAAAATCATATCTACAAAAATGAAAAACTTAGATCTACTAACTAGATCAAAACTCCTTGGCAGCGGCGCCAAAAACTTGTTGGGGATATTTGAGGTGCTGATTATTATGTGTGATAAAAATAAAATCAAAATCAAAGTTAAAACAAAGGATGGATTCAACACTATATAATTAACCAAGACCTGCAAGATACAGGGTCCTTTGTAGCAAGTTTTAATAAGTAAGAGTTTGTCCCACAGGGAGTAGTGATTTAAAACCTAAAAGGCAGTATAGTAGACCCCCAGATCTGGCTATAGATATGGTAATTCTAGCCTAGAAAACAGGGAAAAGAAAGAGGGTCTTTCGGGTGTCACTAGATCCAATCTACAAAATAGAAATATAAGACTAGATCTACAAGATTGAGGAAGATGGATGGTAAAATAAAATATAAAATGGGGGGAAATAGACAACTAAGGACTGGTTTTCATTGTAAAATAGATCAAGGCATGGGAATTTATAGTTGTCCTTCACTTGGCTACAAGCTCAAGTGCAAGGTAGAAGAATCCACTCTAAACCAAAGGCTTGAACTGACCTTAAGGATATGATCTGTCCACTTAAATAGTCACAGATCATCCTAGGGATTTTCTCCAAATCAAAGGTTTAAGGTAGAAGAATCAAATCTAGACCAGAGGTTTGAATTGATCTTAAGGCTATGATCTGTCGACTTTAATGGTCATAGATTATCCTAGGGATTTCTTCCAAATCAAAGGTTTCAGTTAGAACATTAAAATCACTACATATGTTGTGGATGCAAGGCTACAAGCTTAGGCATCCACAGGGATATTAAACAAATGGAAATCAGATGGTAATTAATAGATCTACTAGAAACTGAATGGGCTATTCCCAAATACATGGATCCTATAGACATATAATGAAACCTCAAGATATTTAGATTTAATTGAACATTAAAATCAATAATTTATTGAATTAAACAACTTATAATAACGTTGTTCTCAGATCTATAGTCTGTGCATCAATCCACACATCTCCAAGCTGAGATTACAATTACAAACCAGATCTGGATTGCTATCTAGATCTAATCCAACAAGCTGGATTAGGGAGAGAAAGGGGAAGAGAAAAAGGAAAAATAAAGGCTAAACTAAACCTAAATGAGTCAAGGAGAACTAAAGCTATTCTATGGTTTCCTTGCTGAGAAATTATAGTAGCAAGGAGCCTTATTTAGACAAATACAGTGATCCAAGTGCTTTGGATTGTAGCCAATCAAAGAAGAGAGTTCACATGCTAATCCTTGTTTTACCATTTCAACCAATCAGAGAGAAGAGTGATAGATCTGGCTCTGTTGTGTTTAACTGAAGTAGTTTGCTTCCTGCTAAAGATTTGAAAATCGGTTTATTCTCATGTGCAACCTTCTCTTGTGTTTATATGTTCCCAAAAATGCCCCTGCTGTTATTATTATCAAACAGCCCCTAAATGGAACAATGCTCAATGCCATGGCTATAGGGTAATGTTTGATGGTTGAAACTTAATGGGGCCCAAGCTGGCTCAATGCCATGGCTACAGGGTAATGTTTGATGGTTGAAACTTAATGGGGCCCAAGCTGGCTGAGTTGCAGAACTATGGACTAATGAAGTTTTAACTCTGCAGGTTCATTAATGAGGTGGAGAAGATGAACTCGGGCTGATGGAGTGGAGTGCAGCAGCTTCAAGTGTATTCTCTTGAGGATGGAAGCTGGGTTTCGAGAGGTTATGAGGACTACTGCAAGTAGGTGTCGAGAGGATAGCTGAAGGGGTGAAGATCAGTTCGAGAGGTTTTAATGGGAGGTTGTTAAAGGTCGACATGTTGGAGTGTGGAAGGCTAGAGGATAGTATCTCCAGGTAAGGGTTCGTGAGGATGGGACTTCGACTCGACAGGATTGAGGGGATTATGGCTGCTGGTCGAGTAGTTGGCTGAAGGTAGCTAATCGCATTTCGACAGGTTTGGAGTTGGAGTGCAAGACCTCGACAGGTTGAGAGATTTGGGAGCTTGGAGTGCTTGAGAGATTGAAGTTGTATATAGAGATAGTTGTCAACAGGTTTAAACTCCAAATGGTCGATAGGTTGGAATGCATTTAAAAGTGAGATGTCGATAGGTTCAAATGCACATTTGTTCGAGAGGTTGGGAGCTGGTAAGCTGTTGTTGCTGAACTAGTCGATAGGTTTGGCTGGGGAGTCTATATCTACTCAATAGGTACTGAGTTTGGGAACTGCAGTCTTCGATAGGTTGGCTAAAACTGGAGTTTAAACTTCGACAGGATGCAAGGCTCATTTTGATAGGATGCTAGCTTTAAGAACTATCGACATGTTGGAGGTTAGGAAGCTGCTGAATGTATGCAAGATCCACTCTTCAAATATTTTAATTACAGCAGCTGCTCGAGCTCCACTCTGCTGAAACCTATACAGCTGTAGCAAGCTCAGTTCTAATGTGTACTTTCTTAATCATTTGAGAAGCCCAAGGGATGGTCTTGCTACCTTGCTTGATCTTCATTTTACTGCAGCTATACTTTGAATCTTTTAACAACACATGTGCTACTGATGCCTGAGTGTTTACTTGCTGAAATTTGCAACTGCTTTAAGTAATGCTGAACCCTTTTGATGGCTGCTGCAACTGAAAATGGAGCTCATGCTTGCATTCATTCTCCTATATTGCTGCTACAGTTTGTTGGGCTGAACCACATGGCTTTTCATTTGCTGAAGCTTTGAGCTTTTTCCACTGAAGATATAATCCACTCGAGATCCACATAGTTGCTGCAATTGTTTGAATATTCAAAGCTTGCTCAAGTAGATGAAAACCTTGCTGAAGCGATTCTGCTCTTGAAGGTGCAGCTTGCCAATTGGTGCATCCAATTGGCTAATGTGCAGCACTACTTTTGTGATAACTTTGCTCATTGAAATGTGCTAGTGTTGCAGCTATTTTAGGTGCCAGCTAAAATGATGGAACAAAAGGTTTTGACCATAGCTCTATCCTTCCTTTTTCTCAGTGTTGTAGCAGAAGTTCTCATGTGTGTCTGCAGCTACAGGTTCTTTGTTAGCTTAAGCACACCTAGGATCCTACAATCATCCCTTGAACTGCTAGTCTTCCTCTTTTCTCATCTTTATGATTCTCATCTCCTCTTAATTACACCATTAGCTGAAAAAAAAATTACAGTAACTGTATTTTTTTTCCTAAACTGCAAAACAAGCTAAAAATAATTATAAACAGCTTAAGGTCTTAACAAAAGGCAAGTTTTAATGGGTAGAAAACAGTAAAAACCAGTGACTAACACCAGCCAGAACAAGCACAGGAGGATTCGATAACACAAGGAGGGAAATAATAGGAGAAGTTGATCTTGAGCTCACCGTTGAGCCAATGACCTTCTCCATCCCGTTCCAAGTTATGGACATCAAATCTACCTTCAATCTGTTGCTGGGACGCCCATGGTTACATGAAATCGAGGCAATACCTTCAACCTTGCACCAAAAGCTTAAATTCGTATCAAATTAGAAGGTCATCACCATTCTAGGTGAAGGGCAGGAGAAAGGAGAAAAAGTCACACAACATCGAGAACCTTTAGGTATTGGATGTGCCACACTCAGCTGAAGACACAGATCTTCACAGTTTTCAATATGATGTCTTAGCTGTATCACCCAAACCCGTCGGAAGAGTCTCCTCAAGTACAAGAAGTGGAATGACTGCAATAGTTTCCATGCTCCAGAAATGTGGCTATCAAAGAGGGAAAGGTCTAGGTCCTTGCTTGCAAGGCTGGAATGACCTAGTCAGGGCCAAAGGAGGACAACGCATCAAATTTAGCTTAGGCTACAAGCCTACCAAAGAAGAAGTCCAAGAGGCCAAGGAGAAGGCCCGAATCATTATTGTGGCTAAAGCTAGGGGAATAGACCTGGAAGATGAACCCTGATCATGGCCTCACATCAGAAGCACATCTGTAATTGTCGTAGTCATTAAAATCGATCAAAATGGGGCAACACAACTGACTCGCACAAAAGGGTTCCTATCCACGAGACTAATCCCCACATCATTCCCCTAGAGATTGAAATAGACCTGGCCTCGCTTTCACTCTTCGAAGAAGAGGTAATCCTACCTGCACATCCACCCATCCTGAACCATCCAAAACCCATGCTAATATTGGAAGAACAGGTTCAAGATGGACCCATGGTTAATATATTGGAGGCTGACCTGAAAAGCCATTTCAATCAGCTTCCTCCATAAGGCCAGGTAAAGGTACGACACCTCTGGTGAGGAATGATCAGTCACATAATTTACCATTTTATCACTTTTAACTTAGTGATACTAGGACTTAGTTTGCTACTAACAAGTTAACGATGTGCAGATATTAAGGAAAGACAATAAAATAGAGCTAAGTATTAATCTTTATCAAAATAAACTCAAAAAGCAGTAAAAAGATGATTGAGCATAAAAGACAAATCTTTGCCTAAAGAGAAATGAAGAATCGTGTTTTACGATTATGCGGAATAATATCCAGAGAAAAGAGAAAAGTGTAATTTACGATTCTCTAAAGAAAAGTCGTATTAAGTAAAGATAATACAAGAGAAAATGAAGAATCGTAATAAAGAATCATTAGCTGAAAGCCTACTGAAAATAGAAAATCGTGATTTACGATTTTCTAGAAAGAATAGAAAGAAGAAATCATAATTTATGATTTCCCAAAAATAGAAGCTTGCTATTACTGCTGAAAGAGAGAAGATACACCGCCATGCATATTTTTAGAAGTTTATTACAATTAGGAATATGACCAATCATGGATCTAAGAGATTGATGAAGATATACGTTTAAAAGGACTCTATTGCTAAAAATCAGAGAACACTCTAGAAGCACATCTACGGTTTGAAAGCAAGGAAGGATAAAATTAGGAATTAGAGTTATATTAGGATATTTTTACTTTAGTAGTTTCTTTTATTAAAATTAGAACTTTGTAAACTGACTCCTTATAATCTATAAATAAGAGAGCCCGGTAAAGGAATAAACCATCAAAAAAATTTTCAGCATCAATTGACGACTGAGGTTAGGTTTTCTTTTGATCATTTGAATAGATTTTTATTGTTTTTTAGATTTAATATCCAAGGTTTCTCAAGAGCAATTGACGACTGCTATTGGGTGTTGGAGATTAGTGTAGATATCCTAGTTTCTTAGAAGAAATTGACGACTGCGACTGAGGGGTGAAAGATATATTTATATTTCTTTCTAGCTTAGATTTTATTTGATTTATTTACTGCTTTATAAACATTTTCAAGTTTTAATTTGAATTAACGACTTAGGTTGGAATTTGCAGATTAGTGTAATGATTTTTACTTTTCCATCTTCAATTTTCTCAAATTTGATTGACACCCAGATTTTAGGAGATTGTTGATTAGATTAAATCTATGTTAAAAGAATTTTAGTTTTTGATTGACACCCAAATTCTAGAAGACTGTAATATGGTATAATGGTATTGTTTATTTTTATAAATATCTGAAGGCTGAAGATTGGGATTGACAACCTTAATCTGAAGAAGGAGGATTAGGATTTATTTTATGCACTTTAGATTAATAAATTATTCTTTATTCATATTTCTCAAGTAGTTTAAGACCTTAAAAGATAAATATAAACTTTGAAATAGAAGTAGAAAGAAAGATAAGATAAATATTTCCTCGTGGGAACGATCCTATACTAGCTCTACAATTTCCATTGTGCGCTTGCAATAGATTAAGACTTAATTAGATACACACATAAGTAGCAATCAAGTTTTTGGCACCGTCGCCAGGGATGCGCTTTATCTTTTATTTATATTTATATTCTCATTTTAAAAATAAATATTTATCTTTCTCTTTATATTTTTTTTATATTTTTATTTTTCTTTGATCGATTCTTAAGCTTTTGTAGTTTATTATTAGTAGCGAATCAGAATTTAACACTTCTGCCGGCTATAAATATTGCAGGCTCAGATTTGTTTCTCTCCGTATCTTCTAGAATAAAAATAAAATAAAACAAAAACATAAGAAAAAATAATAATTTGGCAGGAAATCATTATCCTTTCCTAATTGAGATAATTTTGGACACGTGCCGGTATTTTGGCCATAACTTTGGCTACGGGTGTCGGAATCACACAAATGACCCCAATTCGGAAAGCTTTTTGTGACATGCACGTCATAGCTACCTTTGGTAGAATTTTTCTTGAGCCCAAAATCTGCTTATTACCCTTCCAAATCCCCTTTTTTAGTTTTTTTTTTCTTTTTTGGTAATATTTCATTTAGTGTTTCAGAGGTGATTCTGAACCCAATTTGGGCCAGATTTTTATAGAATACTTCTTTTATTGCATATTTTTATTTTGACATATTTATTAGAATTTTCTATTGTAATAGCCCAGATTTTCCCAACCTGAATTTTCTGAGATATTTTATTTTTCTTTAACTTTACCCAAACCAACTGGGAAAACTCGAACCGCCAGATCGTATATCACAATCTGATACAAAATTTACTTGGTACATCCACACACATGTGGAAATCAAAGCAAATAATACATATGACATAATTTAAATATCTAGTTCTATATCCCACTTGAATAGTAAACTAAAGCAACCCACCGGTGATGACTAACCATCACCAAACAATGGTGTACAATAGGTATATAATAGCACAATATTCCAAGCCCAACTTACCAAAATCCACAATGTACCCAATCTACAATCTCGAAAATCTTACAAATCCTCAAGTCCTCAATCCTCAAGTCCGGTGTCTTGATAAGTATTATACCTGGGACGCATGGTCGGGGGGGGGGGTGAGCTACATCTAAGCTTAATAGAAGAAATTCAAACACAATTCGCATCTTATCATTGAAATGCATAGATTCAGTGATATAATTTCAAAACAATTTCGTATCAAACAGAGTTGCAAATATTCCATTTTTATTTTCAAAACAAAGCGAAATGGAAACAGAGCACATCGGAGACGAACAAAGATCAGAACAAAACATAGAGGGATATAGAAGCAAATTAGAAGCAAAATATATCAAAATAGAAATATGTTAGAAACAGAGACATATCATGATGAGAACATAATAAAATAGAGAAAACGTATCATCAAATTGAAGCATACAAGGAACGAAACATCTCAAAGAACATATTCGAAAGCCAAAGCATCCCATAGTGGGAACAAGGTAGAAACCTCGGGGACTCAACCCCTCTTTGCACACCAAGTATAACCGAATCATCTTGTATACGGGGAACAAAAGCACATATATATCAGAAGGCCAAAGCATCCCATAGTGGGAAAAAGGTCATAACCTCGAGGACTCAACCCCTCATTGCACATAAAGTATAATCAAGGCACAATCACGTAGGCATCCCGTATGCGGAGAACAAAACATATCAGATCATACAATCAATGAGAGCCCAAAGCATCCCATAAGCGGGAACAAAGCATCCCATAAGTAGGAACAAAGTAAAAACTCCGGGGACTCAACCCCTCTTTGAAGACTCAACTCCTCTCCACCACTCGCTGAAGATTTTCAGTGTGTTGATTTATTGTGTAATGGTAAAAATAAAATAAAAATAAAGTAAAATAAAGGACGGATTCAACACAATTAAAATAATCCTAGACCTGCAAGATATAGGGTCTATTTGTAGCAAGTTTTGATAAGTAAGAGTTTATCCCACAGAGAGTAGTGATCTAAACTTAGAAGGTGTATAGTAGACCTCCAGATCTGGCTACAGATTTGGTAATTCTAAGAAGAAAGAGTTTTTTGGGTGTTAATAGATCAAATTAATCTATAAAATAGAACTCTAAAACTAGGTCTAAAAGATGGATGGTGAAATAAAATAGAAAATGATGGGAAATAGACAACTAGGGCCTGATTTTCATTACAAATCAGATCAAGGCATGTGAATTTGCAACTGTCCTCCACTTGGCTACAAGCTTCAAGTGCAAGGTAGAAGAATCTGATCTCAGTCAAAGAATTGGATTGCTCTTAAGGTTACGATCTATCCACTTTAATGGCCATAGACCATCCAATAGAGTCCCTTTATTCTAAGGCCTCCATAAGAACATGGTAACCACTACAAATGCTGTGAATGTCAGGCCACAGGCATAAGCATTCACAGGAGTATCAGATCTAGAAAGATCAAATAGTATTCAAGAGATCTACCAGTTAAGTTGGTGGGCTGGTCCCATCTACACAAATTCAATCGAGAATCAAGTGAAATAAGATGATCTATAGATCAAACTAAGCAATAAAATCAACAATTCATTCAATCAAAATTACTTACAATGAAATTATTCTTAGATCTGTAGTCTGTGCATCAATTCATAAGATCTTCATGCCAAATTACAATAAAAAATTAGATCTGAACTGCTACCTAGATCTAATCCAATAGGCTGGATTAGGGAGAGAAGGAGGAAAAGAAAAAGAGAAAAATTAAATCTAATACTAAACCTAAATGAGCTAAGGAGAACCAAAGCTATTCTATGGATTCCTTGCTGAGAAATTATAGTAGCAAGGAGTTCTATTTATACAAATGCAGTGATCCGTGTGGTTTGGATTGCAGCCAATCAGAGGAGAGAATTTGATGCTTTAGAGTTTCCAACTTTGCCCTTGCCAACCATTAACATTTTTTACTGAAACCTTCATACAATCAGTTAGTCTTGCCCATGTGCAACTACCTCTGTTTTGAAGTTTCCAAAACTATCCCTGTTGTCCCTTAATATTTGTAGCCGCACTCCTCAAATAATTGCACCCAACCTGCCTAGACCGCCCCAAATAAACATTCAATTGGCTGTCCTAAAATACCTATGCTGCCATTATTCCTAAATAGCTCAAAATGGGACCCGAGCTAGATTAATTATAGAAATGTGGGCTGATGAAGGTTCACATTGGCAGCTTCATTAAAACTCTATAGCTTTGGCAATGAGGTGGAGAGATGAAGTGCAACACCTTAGGGTAAGGTGTCGTGAGGATGGTGAAGGTGGGCTAGCACATCTCGACAGGTTTGTAGGTGCAAGTTGCTATTCTCGAGAGGTTGGTTGCACTTCAAATGTCGAGAGGATGCATGGCTAAGAAGGTGTCGACAGATTCCAATCTTTAAGTGGTCGACAAGATGGAGAAGAAGGCTGAAGCTCAATCTATTCGACAAGTTTGATTGGAGCTTTAATGAGCAGCTAAAGATGTCGAGAGGATGGGCTGTGTGTAGCCACAGGCTGTTCATAGGTTCTGCAGTTTGCTGAAGCATCTTCTCGAGAGGGTGGAGCTGCTTGTAAACATGGCTATCGACAGGTTAGAAGGGCTGCAACTTAGAGTTCTTGACAGTATTGGAAGGTGTTGGTCGAGAGGTTTGGATTGCAGCTAAGGGAAGATGTCGAGAGGTTCAAGCCTTCAAATGGTCGACGGGTTGGCATGGGAGGTTTGAAGCTTGGATGCTGGTTGTGAGGATTGAGGTTGGCTGAAGATGGCAACTGGGATCTTGAGAGGTTTGTGCTCTAGATGGTCGACAGGTTCAAAGGAAGCTGGTCGAGAGGTTTGGTTAGCTTCAGCCTCAAGCTATCGACAAGATTGAATAGAGTGCTGGAATCTCTTGCTATCGACAAGATCAAGGCTTTGGAGGGCTCAACATGTTTGGCTAAAAGGCTGGGTGATTTCATTCGAGAGGATTGCTGAATGGATTATAGGTTGCACTCACTTTAAGCCTTCGACAGGTTTAACAATAGCTCAAGGCTTCAGCATCTATTTCGATGGGTTCAAGGCTGCAAGGCACTTCAAGTCGAGAGGTTGAGCTTAGGGCTGCTCCTATCAAGTCGACAGGTATGTGAGCTTCTGAGTTGAAGGGATTGCTGGAGCTGAAGAGTATCCACTCGAGAGGTCGATGGACTACTGGTGCAACTTGACAGGTAGCTTCTGATGCTGAAACCAAGTGCACTTCCATTTACTAGGTGTGCTGACCCAGCTTCTAAACAAGTGAAGTGTGCTTCTGTTTCAGCACCAATCCGCAAGGTGTAGCTGCTGTACGTCATGCCAGCTTTATCTACTCAAGAAGATGGCTACAGAAGGGAGGTATTGAATGTGCAGCTGTAATTGCATGGCTTGTTTGATAGGTGCTCTTTCTCAACATTGCACCATTTGATGGCAGCATCTATTGTGCAGTTTTGTGCACAAAGCTGAAGGTGTAGCTGCTGTAACTGAAGCTCTAATGCAGCTTCCTATAGTGCTCAGCTGCATGCTTTGATTCAGCTCTATTGGATGACTCTAAAACTCTCCTTATTGGCACTTTTTAACTGAAAACTACACTAAGGACACAATTAACTCCTTGCTGTAAAAGAACGCTATAAATAAGTATTAAATACTCTAAGTCCTATTAAAAGCCAAGTTTAAAGGGGTATAAAATGGTATAAAATAGTGCTTAACACTCATTTTTCAAATTCAAACAGTTCTCAATTCAACTTCCTTAGCGGAAAACATAAATAGATTCGAAAACGGAACAAAGCACAAACAGTTTCAGAACGGAAACCAATACATAAACGGAACAGACACACACATAACGGAACGGACACACACATGCGTTCAATTACAATATCATACTTCAAAGCTTTCATATTTTCAAAAACAATTACAAATCATTAATTTATATCACATTATCTATGAATAAAATCAAAAACCCAATTAGATGGTGAATTTCTCCTACCTTAATCTCAAAGTTGCGTGAAGCTAAACAAAGTCCTATCCATGGCTTCTCACCCTCAATCTACATTACAAATACACAATGTATTAAGGATTGACCTTAATTACAAATAACTTAGACATATTTAAGTGCTTTCTCAAAATCAAGGCGGAAATGTGTAAGTTCATGCTAACTCAAAATTTGACCCAACTTTCAGTGCAATTTTGACCCTTAAAAATTTTGATTCATGTAATTGTAAATTCATGAAAATCCTAGGTCTCGTTGTCCTCCTTCCAACACCTCAATAATTGTGTCAATCGGAATTTGGGACAGAAATTTACAGTTAAAATACCGAGGCAGTGTCGGCAAGCTCAATGAAAATCAAACACATAGAACTTGACCCAACTTCCCGCCCAATTTTGACCTTTAAAACTTTTGATTCTGTTAATTTATGAAAAGTACCACTTTTCACCCCTTAACCTGGCCTTTGATGGACCTTTGAGCTAGTTAATAATATGTTTTTAAGTATGTTTGTATAAATAGCAGGAAAATATAGCTTAGTGTTGCAATCCATCATTTTCAAGCCAAGAAGAAAGACTTTTGAGATAAGTTGTGGAGCTGAGGGATTATTAAAAGATTCACCATGGTGGTTCACACCATTGGAACAACTTTGGCATGCTTCAGGACCTTTGGAGGCCTGCTGAGTGCGAGAAAAGTGGAGCTCGGAGTAACGAAGAGCTGCTACAATGGATTAAAGAGAACATCTGTGACCACAGTCTTACTGCAACTAACTATACAAATTACACATTCAGCAATACAACACATTGTGATGTGTCACAATAGAAGACAGAAGCTGCTATTGCTGCATTCCACTTGTTGAGCAGCTGGAAATAGGGTTGCAGTTTATCCATGCAAGCAAGTAAGTAGTTGCAACTGCTGTTGCACAAATTGAGAAGACCCTGCATTTATGGATCTCAGTAGCTAAATGAACTCATGCAGAGGTACTACATAGCTGCAATGGCAGTGGAGCACATTTGATTTATAGTAATAGCCTCCCAAGCACATGGTTGGAGCAAGCTACAGCAGTGAAGCCAGGCCAAGCTGTATATCTGCTGCACAATCCAATGGAGCTACTGGTTGAAGACTCAAGCCCATACATGAGAATACATTGCTGAAGACTACTATAAACCAGGCAGTCCCATCACCAAAAGTTGCAGACCTGCTTCCCTAAGCCCCACCCTATAACATGAAGAAACTAACCTAGCGAGTTGTGCATTAAAGAGCTTGAGGAGTCCTTACGAGGTGCACAATGGAACCTGTCGCGTAGCTCCTTGCAGCAACTTTGTGAGCTGCAGCCTGCATTTTGATCTTCACAAGTAGCATTAAGTTGTTGAAGCAGATCATGGTGAGCTTCAATTTGAACCTTAGGAGCCATAAAGCTGCACACATTTTGAACCTCGTGAGCTGGGAGATGGAAGCATTTAAACTACTCGTGTAGTTTTCGCGCAGATACAGATTCAAAAAACCAGCTCGCACAGTTCTCGCGCACTTCAAAGGCTCTACAATTCATCTATGCGACCTGCAATTCAGCCATCCTCGCGAGCTATAAAAGGTGACATTTGATTTGCATGAGCTGCATTTTAGCCCAGCCAGAGCCTAGCGAGCTTACACTTTGAACCTAGCGAGATCTTAGTGAGAATGCATACCTGAAGAATCATCTGCGCGAGGCACGAGTTCCAGCAACCTATTTCAGCATCCATGGACATTTTGGGTATTTCACTGCTTCTAAGGCACACATCCCAATGTCCTTAGCATTCCCACACTTCCCAGGGCATCCAAGGACCATAGATGGGCCATGAAATCTGCTCCAAACATTCTTACTTCTGACTGGCTGCAAGCATGAAATGATGTTATGGATTGTCTATAAATAGTTACATTTCTGTTTTATGAAAGGATCCATAATAGGTGGATCACTTTAGTCTTTTTCTAGGTTTAGTGTTAGGGTTTAGTTTCGCTTTTCCTTTTCTTCTTGCCTTAGCACAGCAGTAATGCTGGGCTAAGTTCTTTGTAGTAGCAAGTCTTATTTCAGTTTTGTGTAAGCATAGAGAGCAGTTTTGGGTTTTTGCAAGGGCTACTGCCTTGAGGGCACTCATTGTAAGTCCTTTTTAATCAATGATATATCATATTTTTAATACTCTTTAAATCTATATTCTTCTATGCTTTTTACATAGATTTTTATAAGTTTGATGCTCCCATGGTTGCTTGAGCTTGTGGCCCTGCAACCATGGTGACAGCAGCAGTATGACTGTTCTACATCCAACCTTTGTGATTAAGATAACCTCTGAGATAGCCCATGACCATTCTAGTGGGTAGGGTATAGCCCTAGGGCTAGTCTGAATCATAAGGCTGAGATAGATTCTTTTTCTATGCACTTGAGATTGTAGCCAAGTGAGGGATAGTAGCAGAGCCAACCTCTCCTCTGCTTTACATCACTATTTTCAGTGTTTAGACCTGAGATTTTTGCATAGATTGCAAACTTGTGAGCTGGGTCATTACAGGCCCCTTTGTAGCAATGACTAGCTGATTCTAATGCCCCATTCAATCTGTGATTTTTAGTGGTTCTCACAAGATCTTCATAGATTATTTGATCCTATGGTTGCATGTGTTTGTAGCCTTGCAAGCATAGTGTCTGTGATGGTTTTCTTGTTCTGATTTAATCCATTGATTGGATGGAATTTGGAATCTCTGGGATATTTTGTGACCATTCAAATGGACAAATTACAATCCTAGGATCAGTTCATGCCTTTGAGTTAGAGTTGGATTATTCTACCTTGTAGATGTGCTTGTAGCCATCTAATGGACTACTGCAGATCTAGTTCTTGATCTGAGTTGCAATGCTGATTTACCCATAGCTATCTACTTCTCCATCTTTTTATTTTATTTCATCATTCCATCTACATTCTCTTCTTTCCCCTTTCTTTAGGTATTTTTATTTATGTTTTTAGTTTAATTTTGTGACACCTAAACACCTTCTCTTTACCTTGCTTTCTAGTGCAGTTTTAGAGTTTTCAGGTCTGTAGTCAGATCTGGAATTTACTATACAACCCTTGTGGTTTTAAATCATCACTCTCCATGGGACAAACTCTTCTTTAAAGTTGTTTCAATAGGCCCTGGATTCTTATAGGACTGTGTATTTTTAGATTGTTGTTTTCATCCATTTTACTCCAACTTTTGATTTATTTTTGCCACCATATTTTGACCACACATTTCTCCCAATAATCAAACAATTCTAAAATTACACAATAAGTTTTTGGCACCGCTGTCAGGGAGTTTTGATCTAAGTATAGTAAACTGAGTTTAGTTTTTATTCTTTGCGGATGTAGTGTTTGAATAAATTACAGCTGTATTTTTCCTATGATTTTTTTTGAATTTTCCTTATTTATTTTCTGTTTAGGGGTCTTTTTGGTGTCTTAAGTAAGCTGAATAAAGTGTAGCTGTAATCTCTTTTGTTTGCATTTATTTGCCTATTATTGCATGTGTAGTGTTTGAATAAATTCCTGTTGCATTCTTTTCCTTTATTTTACAGTTTTTCCTCATTTTTTGTTGTAGATTTATTCTCCGTTTTGTGTTTAAATAAATTTTTGCTGAAATTTTTTATTTTTGCAGCTCTGGAGCTGTAACATAAGGGATAGATCAGTTGTAGCTGGAAATTTTTTTCATCAGTTTGCATCTCTCTCCTTTGTTGTCTTTTCATTTCTGCAATTTTAAATTTCAGTAGCTGTATTTAGTCTTTAGTATTTTTATTCTATCTCCTGTGAGGTCATTATTTTTGCTGTGTGTGTGTGTCGTATGCTGGGATGAAGGTCACTCAATCCCAAGTTAGAATCTTTAAATCCTGAGATTGAGAGAGTCTTGAGCCCTAGGCCAACAACACACACCCCTGCTGAAAATTTAGTAATAGCTGAGATGGGTGAGCAACCAAAACCCCTTAGAGAGTATTATGCACCAGAGGCATACTCATCCCCCTCTTGCATTCAACTTCCTAATGTTGTGGGTAACTATGAGATCAAGGCTTCAACCATCCAAATGTTGCCAAGCTTTCATGGGCTAGACAGGGAGGACCCATACCAACATATAAAGTTGTTTCTTTCTCTATGTACTACTTTTAATATTACTGCCCTGGGAGAGGAAGCCATCAAACTGAGGCTTTTTCCTTTTTCCTTAAAGGATAAAGCCAGAACTTGGCTCTCCATGCTATCAGCCAACAACATACAATCTTGGAATGATCTTCAAAGCCAATTCTTGGCTAAATTTTTCTCAATTGGTAAAACTAGTCAGTTGAGGAAGAGCATAATCTCCTTTGCTCAACTCCCAACTGAAACATTTCATGAAGCTTGGGAGAGATTTAAGGAGTTGCTGAGGCAATACCAACATCACCAAATTCCTAGGTGATAGCTTGTTCAAAGCTTCTACCAAGGGATTGATGCAAAAAGCAGATTTATGATTGATGCATCAAGTGGTGACTCTTACCTTAGCAAGACTAATGTAGAAGGATGGGACCTATTTGATGTGATAAGTGAAAACTCCATGCAGCAAGAGTCTTTAATCATGAAATGACATTGTGCCAGCTGCTAGGGGTACAAATGAATCCATTTCCAAGGGAAAAGTGTATGAGTTAATTGCACACAATAACCTAGAGAGGAAGGTAGATAGCTTGTCCTTAAAATTTGATAAAATGCGGAGTGTGGTGCAACCCCACATGGCTACATAGGTTAGAGAGGTATGTCTGATTTGCCAGTCTCCCACACACTCACATCTTAACTGTCCCTCTGTTGGTTTATTTCTAGCCTTAGCAAATGAGCATGCCAATATTGTCCAATCATTTAGACAGCAGCCTGCCGGGTACAATTGGAGGAACCACCCAAATTTGAGGTGGTGACAAGTTGAATTGTCTCAAACCTAGCAACAGCAGGCATTGCCCTACATGTCTAACCAGTAGTCCCTTCAAGATTATGCCCCAAGAGAACAATTCCCCATCAGTCCCCTCAGCCAAGACATCTACCATTGTCCCCACCTCATCCTAGAGCCCCCTCCTATGAGGAGCAGGTTGTGTCTTCATTACAAAACCTTAGCTCCTTTTCACAGATTATGGATTTCCACACTCAGAGCATCGCAAAAATAGTGGACCACCTGGGTCATCTCTCAAATGCTTTGATGAAAAGAGAAGAGGGCTGGCTCCCAAGCCAAACAGTGACCAATCCAAGAGGGAAATACTTGGTTGGTGAAGTTTCTTCATCTCGTGAAGAAACTATGGCCACCAATGCCTCGAGGAATGGGAAGGAGGTGGCAAACCAAGATGTGGTTGATGCCAAGAGGTTGAGCATTAGGAGAGAAACTGAATAACAGGGGTTGCTGTTGAGCCCCAACTAAAAAAATATATAATATATAAAAATTAAAAAAATATATATATAAATTAATGAACCTGTTGAGCCCCATTTCCTCATGCTCTTATCGAGCCTTTCCTTCCTACAAGGAGAATGCTTTGATGGAGGAAATGAGGCCTGCTATATAGTTGTTGTCCTTGTTAAATGAAATGGGCTGAGGAGGGTGAAATTGCAAAGTTTTGACTAAGGATACACCCACCCATGTGTTCCCTCAGCCTTCTTTTGATTGCCCACCTGCTATGGAGCTGCCCCCGGAATCTAGCATGCAACTGTCAACTGCTAAATGGAAGAAATCAGGTTTGTTGCAAAATGCAAACGTATGACCATTCATTTTTATTTTATAGCTCTTTCCAATTCAGCTGAGTTCCAGATGGGCTGCAAAATTTTTAGTTATTCATGTACCCCCATCCAAGTTGTTTTGTACATATTGTGTTTTTATGATCTGATTTTGTCTGAATCCTGCTTTCAAAAGTGTGCTATTCATGTTGATATTTTTTCCATCAACTTAGATTTTGTACATATTGTTTTTAGGAATTTGTGTCATTGTTTTATTTTTTCTATCAACTTAGATTTTGTACATATTGTTTTTAGGAATTTGTGTCATTGTTTTATTTTCTTAGTAGTCACGTTGTGTCTATTCTATATTTTCTCCTTCTTAGTTTAACTTTCTGCATCTTTTTGCTTAGGTTTCTCTTAGTTTTCTGTTGTAGTTTAGTATGTTGTTCTATTTTAAGCCCTGTTGTCCCTATACATTTTGCATGAAACAATGCAAACACTGTTTAACTTAGGTTTGGGGGTGTGGCAGGTTAGGTAGGCTAGGAAAATAGTTAATTTTAGTACATAAAATATTGGTTAAATTGAGATAAATAAAGTCAATTCTCACCTAATCATGTAGAAAGAGGGACCTTTTTAAAACTGAAAATCTTTGAAAAATTAGCACCTCCATGAATCTAACATCAAGAAATTTTTTCAATTAGTACTTAGTAAACTAGAGAGGAGAGAAAAAGGTGAAAATACACCCCATGAGTTAAATGGAAGACCATACCCAGTGAGATTTGGGCCTATTAATTCCCTTTTGAAGAGTGTTTGTGGCAATTTTTCTACTCTAAGGACTGATTGATGCAACCCCTTTTCAATAGAAGTTGGGCACCCCCAAGTTAAAACTGATTGGCAGCACTCATGACAATAAGGAAATGATGTAAGGCCTTCATTTGGATAGTTTGAGCCTGAAATTCCAACCTATTAAAATTGCCCTTTTGCATACACTCTTTGAGCCTTAAAATCCAATTTTTCTTCAACAAATACTAGAGTACTTGTACCTAAACCTCATATACTTGATTCAAACTTACCCTCACTCTGGGATTTCAAAAGATAAAGGAGAAGATGTTGAAGATAGTTGAGAGGAGTTCAACATTTGGTGAAAGGAGAAGAGAAGCAACATGGAAACAACAGTGTAGCATTGATTATGTGTGGCATCTCAGAAAAAGAAAAAAAAAAAAAAAAAAAAATATATATATATATATATATATAGAAAGAGAAGTCAAGAGAAAAACTTCATTTGAAAATTGAAAAGAAGAGGAGCTGGCCACTTTCACTCTTAAAAACACAAAAGAAGATGAAGTTATTCTGAAATGAAGATAGGTGAAGTCATGAATCACCTCCTTACCTTACTGGTTTTTCAAAATATTTGAATCCATTTTACCCCTCTTATTTTTAATAAACGTCATCCATAAGCCACATTACAACCCATAAAAAAAACCTTGCTGATCCAAAGTGAAATGAGCTGTCATGTGGAAGTGAGAGTTGTCTAATCTATGGTGAAAATACTTGAGGATGTCAAAACTTAGGTACAATGCCTATGCTCATGCTTGTAGGCCCATTTGGGGTCGGTGACTGATCTTAAGTTGATGAGAATGTGAACACCCTTAGGTTTTTATTATTGAGAGATAGCCCCGGTAAGGATTTGGTCTGATTTTTAATTTCATTGTGTTTGTATCCAAACCTGATTTTTGAATTAAAGGAAAGCTTAGTACTGATTTTTGCACATTGGATTCCAGATGTAAACTTCTTAGTGGTGGTCACATGCATGTTGATTTTGAGTTTTAAATAGCTGTATTACTATTATAATTTCCTCTAATTTTAAAGAATAGGTGTGGACTGATGCTTCCTTCATTGAAATTTGTTTGATCATTGACTACACTATACTTAACTATTTTAATGGTGAAGTTTGTGGGTATCTTCATTGAAAACCCTCAGGAGACTTCTCTCCTCCACTAGGGATCACCTAGGGGTTTAAAAGGCTTGGTGTATATGCTAAATGCATCCATGCTCCCTACGAAAGTGACATTTACTATTTTTTATAACTGTTTTAATTTTTCCTTTGCTCGAGGACTAGCGAAGATTAGGTTTGGGGTGCGTTAATCTCCGAAAAGTACCACTTTTCACCCCTTAACATGGCCTTTGATGGACCTTTGAGCTAGTTAATAATGGGTTTTAAAGTGTGTTTGTGTAAATAACAGGAAAATATAGCATAGTGCTTCAATCCATCATTTTCAAGTAAAGAAGAAAGAGTTTTGAGCTAAGTTGTTGAGCTGATGGATAGTTAAAAGATTCACCATGGTGGTTCACACCATTGGGACAACTTTTGCATGCTTTAGGACCTTTGTAGGCCTGCTGAGTGAGAGAAAAGTGGAGCTCAGAGTAATGAAGAGCTGCTGTAGTGGATTAAAGAGAACATCTGTGACCACAGTGTTGCTGCAGCCAACTATACAAATTACACATTCAGCAATACAAAACATTGTGATGTATCACAACAGATGAGAGCAGCTGCTATTGCTGCATTCCACTTGTTGAGCAACTGGAAATAGGGCTACAGTTTATCCATGCAAGCAAGCAAGCAGCTGCAACTGTTGTTGCACAAATTGAGAAGACCCTGCATTTATGGATCTCAGAAGCTAAATGAACTCATGCAGAGGTACTAAACCAGCTGCTATGGTAGTGGAGCACATTTGATTTACAGTAATAGCCTCCCAAGCACATGGATGGAGCAAGCTACAGCAGTGAAGCTAGGCTAAGCTGTATATCTGTTGCACAATCTAATGGAGCTGCTGGTTGAAGACTCAAGCCCATACATGAGAATACATTGCTGAAGACTGCTATAAACCAGGTAGTCCCATCACCTCAAGTTGCAGACCTGTTGCACTATGCCCCACCAGCAGCTGCACTGCTGAACTGAACCACCTTGCAGCATGAAGAAACTAACCTAGCGAGCTATGCATTAAAGAGCTTTAGGAGTCCTCGCGAGGTGCACAATGGAACTTGTCACGCAGCTCCTTGCAACAACTTCGCGAGCTGCGGCCAACCTCGCGGGCCTTAAAGCCCAGTAGCAATGAACCTAGCGAGCAATAGATGCCTGCTAAGCTTGATCCTCGCGAGCAGCATTAAGTTGTTGAAGCAGATCTTGGTGGGCTTCCATTTGAACCTCGCAAATTGGGAGACGGAAGCATTTAAACTAGTCATGCAGTTCTCACACATATACAGATTCAGAAAACCAGCTCGCGCAGTTCTCGAACAGATACAGATTCAGAAAACTAGCTTGCGCATTTCTCGTGCACTTCAAAGGCTCTGCAATTCATCTGTGCGAGCTACAATTCAACCATTGTCGCGAGCTGCAAAAGGCCACATTTGATCTACGCGAGCTCATTTTTACCCCAGTGAGAGCCTAGCAAGTTTATACTTTGAACCCAGTGAGATCTTAGCGAGAATGCATACTTGAAGAATCATCTGCGTGAGGCATGGGTACCAGCAACCTATTTCAGCATCCATGGACATTTTTGGCATTTCACTGCTTCTAGGGCACACATCTCAATGTGCTTAGCTGTCCCACACTTCCCAGGGAAACCAAGGGCCACAGATGGGCCACAAAATCTGCTCCAAACATTCTTACCTCTAATTGGCTGCAAGCATGAAATGATGTTATGGATTGTCTATAAATAGCTATATTTCTGTTTTGTGAAAGTTTCCAAAATAGTTGCATCACTTTAGTCTTTTTCTAGGGTTAGGGTTAGGGTTTAGTTTCCCTTTTCCATTTCTTCTTGCCTTAGCACAACAGCAATGCTAGGCTAAGTTCTTTGTAGCAGCCAGTTTTGTATAATCATAGAGAGCAGTTTTGGGTTTTTGCAAGGGTTGCTGCCTTAAGGGCACTCATTGTAAGTCCTTTTTAATCAATGAAATGCCATGTTTTTAATACTCTTTAAATCTATATTATTCTGTGCTTTTTACATGGATTTTTATAGGTTTGTTGCTCCCATGGTTGCTTGAGCTTGTAGCCCTGCAACCATGGTGATAGCAGCAGTATGACTATTCTATTCCCAACCTTTGTGATTAAGATAACCTCTGAGATAGCCTGTGACCATTCTAGTGGGCAGGGTATAGCCCTAGGGCTGGTCTGAATCACAAGGTTGAGATAGATTTTTTTTCTTCGCACTTGAGCTTGTAGCCAAGTAAGAGATAGTAGCAGAGCCAACCTCTCCTCTGCTTTACATCACTATTTTCAGTGTTTAGACCTGATATTTTTGCATAGATTGTAGACTTGTGAGGTGGGTCATTGCGGGCCCTTTTATAGTAATGACCAACTGATTTTAATGCCCCATTCAAACTGTGATTTCTAGTGGTTCTCACTAGATCTTCATAGATTGTTTGATCTTATGGTTGCATGTGCTTGTACCCTTGCAAGCGTAGTGTCTACAATGGTTTTCTTGTTCAGATTTAATCCATTAACTAGATGGTATCTCTGGGATATTTTGTGACCATTCAAGTGGACAAAATACAACCATAGGATCAGCTCATGCCTTTTGGTTAGAGTTGGATTATTCTACCTTGTAGATGTTCTTGTAGCCATCTAAAGGACTGCTGCAGATCTAGTTCTTGATCTGAGCTGCAATGCTGATTTACCCATAGCTGTCTACTTCTCCATCTTTTTATTTTATTTCACCACTCCATCTGCATTCGCTTCTTTCTCCATTCTTTAGGTATTTTTATTTCTATTTTTAGTTTAATTTTGTGACATCTAAACACCTTCTCTTTACCTTGGTTTCTAGTGCAGGTTTAGAGTTGTCAGGTCTGTAGCCAGATCAGGAGTTTATTATACAACCCTTGAGGTTTCAGATCATCACTCTCCATGAGACAAACTCTTACTTCTTAAAACTTGCTACAACAGGCCATGATTCTTGCAGGACTGCATATTTTTAGATTGTTGTTTTCATCTATTTTACTCCACCTTTTGATTTATTTTTGCCACCATATTTTGACCACACATTACTCACAATAATCAAGCAATTATAAAATTACCCAACAGATTCATGAAATGTTTAAATTGCAAAAGTTGTAGGCCTTATTGTCTTATTTCCAATGCCTCATGAATAGCTTCAATCGGAGTTCGGGACTGAAAGTAACGACCAAAATAACAAAGTAGTGTCGGCAAGCTCAGTCAAAATCGATCGATCGATTTCCAAATCCGATCGATCAGTTTCCAAAATCGATCGATCGATTTTCAAAATTGATCGATCGGTTTTCAAAATCGATCGATCGGTTTTTCCAACAAATTTTCACTTTTCTATTTTTCAAAATTCGATCGATCGGTTTTGATAGTTTCAGAAACCCATCAGGTTTCTTTTTCCTCCATCCGAATCATTCAAAAATCATTCCACACATTCCCATCCATCCACACATCAACTCTAAACAAAATTCACACTATTAAATACAAATCTTACCTTTTAAAATCAGCGCACAATTGATGGTACCAAAAATGACGAAATCCACGCTTCTCTCCAATCCGTTGCTTTCGAAACCCAAATCTTCTCGCAATCACTACGGAATGAAACCCACGGTCAATCTTCATCCACTCATGATGTGCTCAACAACTTTCCATTGGCACGAGGATTGGATCTCATGAGGTGCCGAAGGAGAGAGTTTTACGAAAATCCAAAAGTTGGTTTGTAGGGTTGGATTTCTCTCTACGCCAAAGCTCGATGATAACAAAGTAAATCAAATAAGAGTGGAAGAGTTTCACATTGACCCGGAGCTGTGGATTGCACGATTTGAGAGGAGCTCTCTTCCTCTCAAACTCCTCTCTCCTTTCTTTCTCATAGCCCATGAAATGGAAGAGGAGTGCGTGATAAGCCTCCCCATTTAACCAGCGCATGCTTCCTTGTGAAGCACACACACACACCACTTGGGTGTTATAGTTCTTATCCAAGGGCTTAGGCTTGGTGTGAAGCTTGCACACCGAAAGCGACATATTAGTTTGGTTTGGTATTAAGCACATACACCTAAATAAGGTGTTAACTATTATGCAAATTAAACTTTTGGTTCAGTGTGGGGCCTGCACACCCAAACCACTTATCTACTGAATTCGGTGTTAAGCCAATACACCACCACGGTGTATAAGCTTTGGTCCAAAAGTCTTACACGAGGCTCATATGAACCCGAAACGATCTCATTTGAAAAATCCAAAATGGTGACGTGTTTCTTAATGGACACGCACCAGATCAGGACCTATGGATCTAGAAATTTGGGTATTCGCCACTTCTTCAAAGGTTCTAGTTGAGGCCCAAAGTCGGCTCAACTAGTTAGCTTAATTAGTCGACCACCCAACTAGCTGGCACAATCAGTCGGCCCAATTGGTCGGCCCAAATGGTCTGCCCAATTAGTCAACCCAAATGGTCGGCCCAAATAGTTGGCCCAACTGGTTGGCTCAAATAGTCGGCCCAAATAGTTTTAATTATCATAATACCTTATTAATATCTTATCTTAATAGAAAATTGTCTCTAGGTTGTACACGTGCACAGCGCATCATATCGGACATGCGCACTTGGCCAGTGTACAACGGCACATATTTACAACATGGATTTTGGGAATCCATTCCTAAAGCTTCTTGGTTTTTATATTTTTGGGGGTTTATTTAGTGTTAAGTGCGTACGCTAAAACCAGCGTATTGGTTTGTATCTTAAGCTAAAAATGGAACTTAAAGTTCATCCAATAGTCATGCCATCACGTGGCTCACGTGCTCACTTACACATCAACATGTATAGTCCCTCTCTACACTAACTCGGATCTCCTAAAAAATAAAATATTCCTAAAATTCTCACGGCGTGCCGTGTGTAGCATGTCAGACACAAACACTAAATCAGCGTATTAACGTCCTAAAAATCAGGGATGCTACATTCTTCCCACCTTAAAGAATTTTCATCCTCGAAAATTCATATGACTCATTTGGCAACAAATACATAGTACCAACCTAAAAAGTATGACTACTGTTAGTGGAATTAATACTGAGGGTACCCCAAAATGGTCATACTAAATATGTCATCTTAATCAACGTAATTTCACGAACTCCTAACAAGAGATCCACAACTAAGTGTGACATTTTGATAACGATTTATCAAATCATTCAAAATTACAGGTTCGACATGAGATATCCATAACTAAACTAAACATTTATTCACAACTAAGTTATCCATTTATTCGATAAGCTTTGCAGGCTATTAATGCATCTTAGATAATCAGGATTATCAAAAATGATAATTAAAACATTCATCCATAACCTATAATCATTTTAGATACTAACCACAACCACAATTATCCATATAGGGAATTAAACCATTCTATAAAATAACTATCCCATAAACATGGAGGTTATGTAAAGCATTACCCTGCAAAAAGCTGACTACAATTTAAGTTACAACCATGATCCTGCAATTATTTCTCACTTGCCATTTGCATCATCATATAATAATCAATCATCGAAACAACCTAACCACAATTTAAAATCATTAATCTCCAAAACCAATAGCCATTAATAATATATATCCAACCATCCACAAAATAATCCAGGTAAATTTATAATAATCATACTCAAACGATAAAAACAACCATCCAACTAGAGTCAAAGATCATAGTGAATCCACTAGGATTCAATAGTCTTACAACATCCATACCAATAACTATTCTAACCATCCAAAACCACAAAATTGTAGCAATGAAGTACATATCCTAGCCATTAATCTAAAATGCAATGACCACCAAAGGAATTTGAAACCATTAACTGCCAAGTTTAACCTAAGGCCTTTGAATAGATACTGACGTCGTCTGTCCTTTCTTAGGCTCGTGAATATCCTTTAGCCGATGTCCTTTCTGGCCACACCTGAAGCATGCACCCGCGATCAGTCTACACTCCTTCGTCTTATGTTGCTTTTCGCATTTTGAACACGCTTCAATTGGAGTAGAAGAAGGGGTGCGTATAGGTTGTTGAACCCTTGATGCTCCGATCATAGGAGGATTCAAAAGGCGGAAGGGTCTCATAGGCGTAGATGCAGGTGGCCTGGAATACATAGTTTGAGCAGGTTGAGAGGGCGCTGACATCAAGAATCTCTACCTCTTATCTGTCGACTCATAATTGCTCGACATCCCTTGACCTGCTATATTTTTACTTTGCTGCTCTCGTCGCCAATTCGAACACGGAGACCCTATCACGTTTATTCGACTTTAAGCCCTCTTCAAACTTACTGGTCTTCATCTATTCTGTGGCCACATATTGCAGTGCAAATCTAGACAATCTCGTAAACTCCGTACCATATTCTCGTACGGTCATCCCCTCTTGCTCCAATTTCAAAAACTTCATGGCCATCTGATTTCTCACTTGTTTGGGGAAGTATTTTTTGTTGAACACTTCAAAAAACTCCTCCCAAGTCTATAATCCATCTCGATTTTCCTGTTCTCTCATTCGCAATTCCAATTTCCATGAAGGGTCTACTTTCTCTTCTTCCATACACGATAACCTTTGGAGAAGTTTCTCTATCTGATTCAGCCATTTCTCTGCTTCAAGCGAATCCGTCTGGCCGTAGAAACTAGGAGGTCTCAATCTCCTAAACTTGACAAATCCTGATGTTTGTGGTGGAGGCATAGGTGGAGGTAGCTGTTGATGATTGTTGGCATTGTTAGCAATCAACAACGCTGATAATTGTCCTTCCTAAAACTAAGGGTTTGATGATAGAAAATGGGGTTTAAAGGATCAACCTATGTTCTTGAATTTTATGGATAAAATGCTAAAATGGGAAAGGGAGCTCTCTTAGAATTTTCTCTCTTTTTAGAAAATTTTCAAGCCCTTAATCAAGGGGGGGCTCTCTATTTATAGAGAAAGGGGTGGTTAAGGGAACACTTAAGGGCTAATGGGGTTTAGCAATTAGGTAATCCCAATCAAAGGTTTCCTAGGGTTTCTACGACTTAGATAGGTGAGAATTGGGTTTTAAAGGTAGATGATAGGGTAGGCTTCTAAATGGAAAAATAGTGAAAAAGAAGGCTAGTGGGGGTGTAACAGTCCTACCGAAACCAGCCCCAATGGATGGGGTAATCAACAGGTCAAACTCTAAATTTGAAATCTGGCAAAATTCCCAAAAATCATTGTTCCTAAGCCTAGTGAGTGTATTAGACACACTAGGTATAGGAATAGTGGTCCCTGAGAATCCTGGAGATTTAGAACCCGTCGTGGGGTCCACAAAAGTCAATTTTTCCTAGTGTGTCTTTTAGGCACGCTAGGCCAAAATCTTGCAAATTTGGCCTAGTGTGTCTATTAGACACGCTAGGCAAATTTCCCGCAATTTTGCTTGATTTTCAAACAACCATATCTTTCGGTATATAAGTCAGATTGAGGTGATTCTTGGCATGTTGGAAAGCTGAGAACATCCTCATTCCAATGGTCTAGGACTCAGTTCTAGTACAGGCCAAAATAATCCTAGCGTGTATTAGACATGCTAGGCCAACCTGGGGGAGAATTAAGCTTAGCGTGTGTAATACACACGCTAGGCCAAAACTAGGGAATTTATGCCTAGTGTGTCTATTAGACACGCTAGGCCATTTTATGTTTTAAAAATGGTCGGGCGCGACCAGCTCATAAATCAAACCTCTCCTCTCTCCCTCTCTCTAAACCGAAATGGGAGCCCAACCTTGTGTCCCACAGATTCTATCCAAACCTCGGCATCGCACCGGTGTTGTTATCACCGATCGAATGCGTATTCCACGCCGAATCTTGGGTTCCATTCTTCACCAAGGTAATCATTTAAAAAACACTTTTCTTTTGAATCTCTTTTGATTTTATGCCAATGTGGTTAGGGTTCTTGCATCTAGATGATAAAAGGGGTGTTTACTTCTTGCAAATGTGGTCCTTTGTGATCCCTATTGTGTTTTTGTGTGCATTTTTGTAGGAATTTTTGGTGAAAACTTAGGTGATTTATGCCCCCTTTTTTGAAATTTTTTTTTCTTTTTGACTTTTATTTAATCAATGCATTAAGGCTTCAGTATCTATGAAAAAAATAGATTTTTCGTGAAAGCAAATGCCTTTGATTTAGTGATGTTTAGGATGGATTTTGGTAACAGTTTGGTCGATTTGTACCCGTTCCCCCTATTCTTTTTTTATAAATGGTAGCCCTTTTTGAAAAAGTGAATGTGGCCAAAAATTGCTGATTTTGCTCAGGAAAGAGAGATTATTATTATTATTTTTGTTGTTAATTTTTTTTTTTGAAATAACGGGATGTATCTCCCTTCTTTTTTGATTTTGCTTGGACATTTTGGCATGCATGAGGCATACTTACCTTAGTTCGGTTTGATGTTTTCGGTTTGATGTTTCCTAGACAAGCATTCGATTTCCTCTTGCTCATCATCCCTTAACATTTGGTGGTGTATCTCTTTTCAGGATGGCGCATGACCAGCCAAGTGATGAGGACCAGGCTCACGGTGGTAGCCCTGATGTGATCTTTGGTATCCAGGGTGAGCACCTTATCCAGGTGCATCGCTCTTCTCATGTTTTATACGAGATGCAAGGCACCCACATTTTGAATTTCAGGATTGCTAGCCAGGTAAAGAGAATAGTTCTTTGGTTGCTTCCCTTTGTTGTTTTATTTTCATGCTTCTTTGTTCTAGGATTTGACATCCTCCACTCTTTTGAAGTAGCCCCTGCCCCAGATCATGTTATGTGGGGGTGGTTTCACCTTCCGCATTTTTATGCCTAGCTCCCTTATGTCGTGAGGTTTCTCCTGGACCAGGCCAGTTTTGGAGACTTCCTATCCTGCCCTGCCATGCTGGTGACTCGGCCTACATGAAGGCCTTGGTGAAGAAGTTTCGTCCGGAGATGATGATCTTTCATATGTCCATAGCTAAGATGACCATCACTCTCATGGATTGGTCTATGATTATGGGGATTGCGATAGGAGGGGTGCCAGTGGTCTGTCCTTGAGTCCCTAATCGTGAGGAGGTGACTCGACTAATTGGGGCCAACCCTTCCTCCAGCAACATGACCGGCTCTAAGGTCAAGTTGTCCCGGTTGGAGAGTCAGTTTGAGGTCAACAAGCTGGTTGATCCACATCAGCCCGATGTGGATGTCATCGTCGAGCTTGAGCGTGCCCTGATGCTGGCTCGTATCTCCCTTCTTTATGTTATGGGTATGACCATTCTTGCTAATGCGAGTGGGGTCGTGTCACGCGGCCCCTCCTTTGTTTGATGAAGAATTGGGCAGACATGCATCATTTTGATTGGGGAGGTGCTGGGTACGAGTGCTGATGGACGACCTAGATAGAGCCTCGGTTGGGGAGGTTGCCTCCGTCCTCGGTTATTAATCCGTGATTGAGGTAACCCATTTGGTTTTACCCTTCTTGGTTCATCATTTCTGACTTTCATTCATTTTTTGATATGTTCCTCGCTTGTCCATCTTTTCAGATTTGGGGGTACCTGCACTTCTGAATCTCTCTTTTCTTTATTGGTTAGTCTTTTGAGTTTATGATTGCATTGACTGACCGACAAGCTTTCTCTTTTTTATTTTATGGATTGTATTTGACTCGTACGTCGGCTCCCCTTTTCTAGACCATGCTGATGTAGGGCTATCATGGCTATTTGTAGACCGTCGTGTTATCTTTTTCTACAGTGCTTGGGTCCAAGTCTATTATCTGGGGGAGAGGGTCGTGCACCAGTATCGAGATTTCTTCGTTATGTCATTAGATCCTCCCGAGGATGTTATGGCGCTAGGGGGTATGATCGAGGTGCTCTCCGGGAGACTCATCCATCATGGGATTCTTGTCGATGACCTTTTTCAGTGTGGGGCGTACCAGTAGTGGTATTAGTCTCTCCCTTATCGGGCCCTCTTTCCATGCTTTGTTTTAGGTACCAACTTTTTGGCATTCGAAGGGCCATGGAGCCAGGTACTTTTTCTTACCCTTCCTTTGATTATCGGTTCATCTTCTTGATTCACTAGGGTTGTGCTTTGCTGATCGATTTTCTTCCTTTCTTTTCCTTTTTTAGTTTGAGGAGGCAGCGGACCCGACGAGGGTGCAGAGGCGGGACCTTCAGAGTGGGCAGGTGCAGGACCCTCGGGTACTTCCAGTACAGGGCCTTCAGGACGTTTACTGCAGGGACCCCAGGTGCTTTTACGCATATGGATGACACATTTCTCTCTGGGCTATGTGCTGACGTGGCTGAGCATGCCCACCTTTCAGATGAGGCAATTAGAGTACCTCCCCCCGAGCTGATCCCAGCGGTGAGTTCCCATTTTTAGGAGTGTGCATGACCTCCTCTGTCTTTTTCAATCTGCTGATTTCACCATTCTTCCCCCTTTGTAGGTTTGTGAGTCAATCATTCAACAGGTGGATTACTACCTTCACATCACTGACCTTCGGGAGGCTGAAGTGGTGAGTATGATGTTGGGTTATCCCTTTTGCATTTTGTTTTATGCTTTACCCTGACTAATCCTTCTAATGTGATGCTTTTAGCGTGCTTGGGAGAAGAAGCCACGTTCACTACTTAGCCGGCTGTCCTAGGTGTGGTCCCCTATCGCTTTTTTCTTTCCATGAACATTCGATCTTTGAGTATTTTTGGAACAATTTGTAATAGCACTGTGACTGCATGGTGCACTCTAGATATTTGCTATTGTTTTGAATTTTTAATGGGCATTTTTTTTTTCTTCCTTGAATGTTATTTCCAGTTTTGGATGTGACCTGCTTGCCTAAAACATGAAAGATAGGTTAGATGGCTTGTGAAACTGTAATTATGCTTCACACTCTTCTACAAGATAGCCATGAGTTTGGCAAAAATGGGGGAATGCTCCTTAATTTATGCATCGGCCGTAATGGCTAGGGTCCATGTATTTCTCCTTTGTTTGTTGTGAGCTTGGTTCCTGTAAAAGGAGAGTGCAAAATAGGTTAAGTGGTAAACCTAGGGGTCTCAGCTCGTGGCCTGGGGTGCCAAAAAAAGAGAAGTTAATTTATTGTATACAGGAAAATTGGTCCTAAGGGATGGGAAGACAAATCTTCCCCTTTTCCCCCCTCTCCTTTTTTCTTCCTCTTCCCTCTTTTTGGTCTAGTATGTCTATTACACACACTAGGCATTTTCTGTGCATTTTTTGGCATAGTGTGTAGTATACACGCCAGGCATTTATTTTGGAATTTTTAACCTAGCGTGTGTGATACACACGCTAGGCGCTTTTTGGACGGTGGTGGGCCTATAAGGCCCTAAAGAGCATTCCTTTTTCTCTATTCTAAGTTGGGTTTTTGATTTTGCTCAAACATTTTTACCCTTTCTTCCCGAGGGTGGGTCCATTTTCCTACATTGAATCGTGATTCCTATAAACGGATTTGTAGGACCATGGACCTGCTTCATGACCACGCCTCCCTGGGTGGGTCCAGGACCTCTATACTTCCCTCTTTGGGTGTGGGGCCCAATTTTCTGAAGAGATGGCTTGATAGCTTGAATGAAAGCAAACTTATGGGTTTGGATCAACTCAAGTTAGCCTGTCTCTCGTGTTTCCTTGATGTTCCTCTTTTTTGGGACCTCATTCATGCAGCAGTTTCGCATTGGGATGTGGAAACCCATGTCTTCCGCTTTGGAACTCGTGAGCTAACTCCAACACTTAAAGAGCTCTCCATTTTGTCGGGTTTGAGGCTGCATTGAGGCCTTGCTAAGGTGGTACCACAGTCGGGTTATGCAAAGGTCGTCCATATGACTTTAAGCTTGGAAAAGGATGATTATGAGAAAAACCTTACCTATGGGCCCAGCAGGAGTTTGATGAAATTCTAGAGAGAACTTTCTAGTGACGAAAGTTTACAAAAATTGTCAGTCAAGAATATTCATAATGTGAAAGGTCTTGCACTTTACCTTCTCTCAGAGGTCCTATTTTACATAAAGGGGAGAGCTTCTCTTTGTGATGCATTTGGTACTGGCTGACCTTTACCGCAGTCTTGACACCTTTGCCTTGGGCAAGGTTGAGTGCTTTCAGGGATGCCCTGTTCTGCTTTAGGTCTAGCTTGGAGAGCATCTTGCCATCTTGGGGTTCGTGTCCCACTTTTATGTTTTTCGGGGAAGGTGGCTCACTGCTTTTTGGGTCGATGCTCCAAGTTGCCACAGGGGAATATACATGAGTTACGCCTTTGGCTGACTGAGGCCGAGTTATTATGAAGGCTTCCATGGCTTGATAGGATCTTCCCGGTAGTTCGATCTAAAGACCCTGAGGGTATCGCCCTTCTTGGCTGGCAGTACCTATTACTTTCCATCTCAGGTGTTGCGCCAGTTTGGTTATTCCTAGAAAGTGCCTTGTGTGACCAAACCACCTCTATGCACCTTGATTTTTTCTCGGGGGTCCTCTTGGGATTTGGATAAGATAGCCGCTCTTTGGGAAATGCATCAGTCGATGTATATGTGCAATCTGGAGTAAGGGAATTTAATTTTTACTTCTTCAAAGTATGAGGCTTAGCTACTATCTGAGAGGCCTTCTAGTCGTCGCTTGGACTAGGGGGAGAGCAGTGATGTAGAGGGGTCGGTGCTTTGGACCTAGATTGAGTTGCTGATAGATGAGAAGCTGGTCCTGAACGAGTGACTAGAGAAAGAGTAGGTCAGAGCTGATGTTGCAGAGGCGAGAGCTGGTGTTACAGAGTGTGAGGTCCTTCGTCTGGAAGGAGCCCTTAGTGATGCTCTTGGTGCTACTAATTCTTCCCGGAAGCGATATAGGTGCCTTCATGGTTGTTGGATGACTAATAGGAATGCTCGCGAGGATGCTTTACTTGCAAAGATTCGTGTCTTGAAGCACGAGTTGGGTCGTTGATCTAGTCCTACACATACTTTTTGCATAGGTTAAAACATCATAGGAAGGAGCATAAGAACCCCTGATAGATATCTTTTTGGTATATATATATATATATTTTTTTTTTTATCTCTCTTTTCATTCTCTCTCTTTTTGTAAAGGTAAAAAGTTAGGTACCACATCGATTAACTTTTTGAGATGTGGTGCGAGTAAAGTTTAAAGATGAAAATGGAAAAGGAAAAACTATTCTCTTTTTCTTATTTTCTTATTACGTATGAAAAAGGAAAAGGGAAAACTATTATCTTTTTCTTATTTTCTTTATATGTATGAAAAAGGAAAAGGGAAATCATTTATTTTATATAAGAATCTTTTCTTCTATCTCTCTCTTTTATTTGGTTTGATGCCTTGGTAATGAGGAAAGTAATAGGTCCCATTTTGAGCATAGTCGAACCCGTTCATGGTCGGACCTGAATGAGGTTTGGGATCCTTGCCAAGGTCGAAATGTCTATCCCTTTATATTGAATCAACCTTTTATCCTTACCTATGGTCATGCATTTGATAGTGCAGTCTGAAGGATCTGCCTGATCAAGAACTGATTTGAGTGAACATGAGCAGCCCAATTGGCAACCAGACAATCAAGAATGTAACCAAAAGAGTAAATGAAGATTTTCTTCTGTTTCTCTTCTTTCTTTCTTTTTTATGTTTTTTTTTTCTCACAGCACCCAAGATGGGTTTTTGCAATGCCCGTTATCGTCCCCTTTTTTACCCGTAGCACCTCTTAGGGTTTACACTACATCCATGGTTATGCTTCTTTTTTACCTTAGGCGCCTTTTCAGGTTTTCACTTGGTACGCACAAGCTCGCTATTTTTACCTATGGCGCCCCTTCGAGTTTTCACCATATCCATTTTACTTTGAGCTTATATATTCTTTCTTTTTTTTCTTCTTCAAAGGCCACGACATGGACATCAACTCCATCATAGCCAGCCAGATAGAGTTCTTTCCTTGTCTCACAGCTTGGCTCGTGCCGACTTAATGGATACTGTGACCGCTTGTAGATATTAAAGAGAGCTTTCTTCAGGGATTTATCTTAGCCATGGGTTTGAAAGGGATAGGTTGAGAATTTTGAAGGTATTCTAGAGTCTAAAAGGTTTCCTTGATTGGGTTCCTGTTGTCGTAATACACTTCTTCCTTGGGGATTTTGACTGTACATGCCCAATGGTATTTCTATCTCTTTTCTTGTGTATATATATCTTTTTTTATCTTTTTCTTTTCAGACAATCTCTTTTTGGGGTTTTGCTTTTCCGGTTTTTTAGATTTTGAGGGTAACTCTTTTCTCTTCCCTCTTCTATTGGAATATATACACATTTTCTTTTCTTGAGAGGGGTTTATAAAAGAAAGGCACATGGCTCAATAGGTGTAGCAAGGGGTAGGAGTGTTCAAGGATGCTTTCTTGGCTACTTGGCTTGGAAATGATGGCCTCTTTTGTGGGGTCCTTAAGCAGTTACATATCTATTTTTTCAATACTTACCCTACCATAGGAGACTTAGGAATAGAATCGTTGGACGTATCCAGCATTAATGGGCTCAGGAAAGTGATCTCCATCTATGGTGGCAAGGTGAAGTGCATACCCTAGGAGCACTTCTTGGATGACATCAGGTCCCTCCCAGTTGGGCTTGAATTTCCCTCGAGGATCGGCATGGAGAGTAGGGAAGATCTTCTTGAGTACACTGTCACCCACTTTTAAATCTCGGATGTGAACACACTTGTTGTAAGCATGTGCGATACTTCTCTTCTAGGCCTGGGTGTGACATAAGGCTAGGAGCTTCTTCCCGTCTAGCAAATTTAGTTTCTCAAAGTGGGACCTCTATCTTTTGGCTTCCGATAGATTGGACTCAATAAGGATACAGAGTGAAGGCACTTCAACCTCGACTAGTTGGATGACCTCGATTCCATACAAAAGGGAGAATAGTGTTGCCCCTGTAGCGGTACGGATCGATGTTCGATAGGCTCATAATGCAAAGGGTAAAATTTCACTCTAATCGTGATATGTGACAACCATCTACACGAGGATATGAACGACTGTCTCGTTGGCAGCCTCAATGACCCCATTGGTTTACGGCCTATATGGTGACGAGCGATGGTGTTTGATTTTATACTGCTCGTAGACGGCTCCAATGTGCTTGCTCGCAAAGTTGGTGCTGTTATCCATTATGATGTCCTTGGGCATACCGAATCAACTAGCGATGTTGTTCTTGATGAACTTCTCGACGTGACTGACCGTAATGCTCGCGTAAGATGCTGTTTCTACCCATTTAGTGAAGTACTCGATGCCAACCAAGAAGAACGGATGCCCATTGGAAGCTTTCAGATTAACCATTCCGACGATGTTGAGGCCCCATGTGGCGAATGGCCAGGGAGTGGTCATGCTGTATAGATCTATAGGAGGAGCATGTATCAAACTTGAGTGTTCTTGACATTTATAGCACTTCTGAACTTGCTTGCAACAGTCAGTTTCCATGGTGGTCTAGAAATACCCTTGCCATAGTATTGTCTTGGTGAGCATGTGCCCATTGATGTGGGCCCTGCATACTCCCTCGTGGATCTCCTTCATGATGTTGGCTACCTCGCCTTCAGTTAGGCATCCAAGCAAGATGTTGTCACATCTTCAGGGAAAGCTCGACTTTCAAGGAAATTCTTAATATCTGAGAACCATGGAGGCTCATCATCTAGCTTTTCAGATCCCTCAATTTGAGGCAGAAGGCAGGCTCATTCCTATGCTTGATCATGATTGGTTTCATCTCGATGCCATATGAAATTTCAACCATTGATGCCAAAGTTGTGAGTGCATCGACAAAGTGATTTCTTGCTCACAGGACATAGGAGAAGGTAACATCATTGAAGCATGCTATCATATCTTCGAGGTGCTCATGGTAGGGGATCAACATTTCATCCTTCATCTTTCAGTCTCTGTTGGTTTAGCAAATGATCAATTGTGAGTCGTTAAACACCCTAAGATGAGTTACATTCAGGTTCTAAGGCTGCTTGTAGACCTGCCACGCAAGCTTCGTACTTAGCCATGTTGTTGGTGCAGGGAAAGTTGAGCTTGATGGAGATTGGTATATGAGATCCTTTTGGTGAGATTAGAATAGCGCAAACTCCTTAACCTTCGGCATTTGCTACCTCGTCGAAGTGCATTACCCAAGACTCCTCTATCTCTTCCACGTTATCCTCTATCATAAACAAGATGCCTTCATCTGGGAATTCAATTCTCAAAGGCTCGTAGTCAGGTAAGGGATTCTTGGCCAGATGATCAGCTAGCGCTTGCCCCTTTATTAACTTCTGAGTGACATATGTGATGTCAAATTCAGATAAAAGAAGTTGCCAGCTTGCAATTCAGTCAGTGAGGGCCGACTTTTCAGAAAAGTACTTTAAGGGATCCATTCTCCCTAGCAGGAGAATGGCTTGGGATATAACAAGTAGTGGCGGAGCCTCCGTGTAGCTCATACGAGATCCAGGCATGCTTTCTCCAGATGAGAATAGCGTGTCTCGTAATCAGTGAAATTCTTGCTCAGGTAGTAGATGGCCTGCTCTCTTCTTCCTGTCTCAAATGTTGCTTGACAGTCATCGTTCCATTCAATGGGCAAATCTTTTCTTAATAGCTTGAAGATCGGCGCGCAAATAGGAGTTAGCTGTGCAATGAAATGACTGATGCACTGTATCCTACCGAAGTTATTTCTGACCTCTATCTCTATAAATGGCAGTGGAATTTCAACGATAGCTTTTACCTTGGCCGGGTCAACCTCGATGCCCCTTCTGCTGATGATGAAGCCTAGTAGATTTCCTGACATGGTGTCGAATGTGCATTTATGAGGGTTCAGGCCCAACCTGTATTTTCTCAGCCTCTCAAACAACTTTTGGAGGTTTATCAGGTGGTCGCCTCTCTCTAGTGACTTGGTGACCATGTCATCAACATACACCTCAATTTCTTGATGCATCATGCTATGGAAGAGTGTTGTGATCGCCCTTTGGTATGTCGCCCCAACATTCTTTAACTTGAATGGCATGACTCAGTAATAGAAAGTTCCCATGGAGTAATGAACACTGTCCTTTCTTGGTCTGCTTCGACCATTTTGATTTGATTGTACCCACAGAATCCATCCATAAATGAGAGCATCCCATGCCTGGCAGTGTTATCGACCAAGTTGTCGATGTGTGGCAAAGGGAAGTCATCTTTCGGGCTTGCCTTGTTGAAATTTCAGAAATCGATGAAGATGCGAACCTTTCCATATTTCATTGGTACCGGGACGATGTTGGCTAGCCATTGTGGGTATTTTGAGACTATGAGAAACCCTGCATCGTACTGTATGATGACCTCATCCTTCACCTTCAACATCCATTCTGGCCTGAGGCATCTCAACTTCAATTTGACCGACTTAACATCTGGATTTAGCGACAGGTCATGCTCGACCAAATCGGTATCCAAACCAGACATATTCTCATATGACCATGCAAAGACATCTTGGTATGCCGGAAGGAAGTCAATCATGTCTTTTCCTTCCTCGGGAGACAGCGACGTTTCGATTTTATTGATTCTAGGAACCTCCTCGGTGCCCAGATTGACATCCTCTATTTCTTCCATGATTGGGGTAAGGCCATGCTCAAAATTGGCAAATTGGTCAAGGAGCTCATTGGGAAGCTCCTCAGTGGGGATCTCCTCGTCCAGACTCGTGACTCCTACATTTTCTTATATTTCTACAGGAAAGGAGTCGATTTCATGTGGGACGATTTCTTCCATTGTAGACACCCAAATTTGGCCCAAGGCTCGATTAACTTACACTTTGTGAAAGGCGTACCACCGAGCTTCTGTGAGCACTTCCCAAACCCTTAGAAGCCTATCTCCAACCCTTAGGAGTCAACCCTAACCTAGAAAACCCCTTCTGGGCCCTTTTTAAGCCCTACTAGGATGTGGATAAGAAGAGGAGTGCCAAGGTGTGCACAGGCCACTACTAGGTCTAAGACTTACCCTATCAGAGAGAGGAGGTTCCCAGCTTTCCAACAAGCTAAGAATCACCTCAATCCGATTTGTACATTAAGAGTTATGGCAGTTTGAAATTCGGGTTGAATTGCAGGAATTTGCTTAGCGTATATTACATAAGCTACACCAATTTTTGGCAATTTTTAGCCTAGCATATCTAGTACAAACGCTAGGCCAATTTTAGCAGGTTTTGGCCTAGTGTATGTAATACATACGCTAGGCAGAAATATGACTTTTGTGGGCCCCCACAGCGAGCTTTGAACCTCCAGGTTCCTTGAGATTACTGTTCCTATACCTAGCGTATGTAATACATACGCTAGGCTTAGAAACAATGTTTTTTTGAATTTTGGTCAAAAATTGAATTTGTAGTTTGACTTGTTGACCACCCCATCTTTTAGGGTTGATTTTGCTAGGACTATTATGCCCCTACTAGCTTTCTTTTTAGCCCTTTTGCCACTAAGGATCTCACCCCATCATTTACCATTGAAACCCAATTCCCACTTATCTAAGCCCTTGAAAACTTAGAAAACATTAGATCCCTATTACATAATTGCTAACCCAATTAGCACCTTTAACCCCTCACTAATCCCTCTTTTTTCTATAAATAGAGACCCCCCCCCCCCCCCGTGGATTAAAGGCTTGAAAATTTTCAAAAGAGAGAAAATATTAGTGAGCTCCATCTCCATTTTCTAGCATACATCCCTCAAAATTCTAGCACCCCCTTTTGCTCTTTAGATCCCATTTCACACCATCAATCCTTGAGATTTAGCTAGAACCACCCCTAGCCTTCTTCTCCTACGTCTTAGCTCCCTAGCCTTAGAGATCAAGATCTGTTTCTCTAACCATTTGCTCTTGGAAGCTCAAAGACGCTCTCACGCAAGGACATAAAGTTATGCTATAAGGGCCCGAGAGCTCCGGCTCGCCCCTCTACTCCTCTAACTTCCTGGCTTTTCCTCTATCCTAGAATTTGAGTCGTTATGGCACTGAAATTTCGGTGATTGTAGGGGACTTAAATAGGATCCGAGTGCCTATGGGCCAAGAGGAAGTGCTATTTTTTTTTAATTATTTATTTTTCTCTTTTTAGTTGGCCATAAGTAGAGATTGCTGATGAGCGGGTTGATCGGGTGCCCAATACCTTCCCGATGGATAATCGAAGCCCCTACCCAAGAGCCTTTGGCGTAGACCGGAATCAGAGTTACATTTTTGCACTTCGGTGCTTTCCATACTAATTTTGGTTTCTCGGGACAGCAAAAGTGTCGGGAGGAGACTCAATATTTTTACGATTAGGAGCGCATCATCACGACGGACTCACGTGAGCCCACGATTGTACAGATGGTGACTCTGTTGGGAGTAGCTTGTAGAGCTTCCCCTTGAAATATTAAAATTTTTGTTTGTTTTTATTTATTTTACTAACCCTTGTTGTCTCTTTCCATACTCATCCCTACGATTGCATCAATTTCTACTTACCCATACTTTTCTGTCATTTACATGCCTTAGCCGTTCGATGGGCTTACTTGAGCATTTATTTTTTTTATTATTTACATGCCTTAGCCGATTGGCGGACTTGTGCATTTTACCGCCTTAGCTGATTGGCGGGCCTACTTAAGCTTTTCCTTTCTCGCAATCATATTCCACCAGTGGATGCCGGCTAGTAGAGGCGGCATGGGATCATCACAACCCGTTTTTGAACATTAAGCAAACTCCCTTCAAAAAAATTGAATTTAAAATTGAATCTTAAAAGTGAACTAAGGGACTTAATTCATTTTTACGAGGGTAGATTTTAACGGGTAAGAATTTAGGCAGTGATACAAACATCCTGGTTCTTATTACGGCGGCAGCCCTTAGTGGTGATGATCCAGGAAAGTACTACCCCATTCAGTATCTGAGAAAGCGCTTGCACTGGAGGTATATCGGGTGGGTAACCAAGCTTAAGAAAAAGCCCTATACCCTTGGGGGAATGCGTTAGTTGTCCCGAATCGACCTTGTATCCCTAGGTGCGGTGAGGAAGGACTCGAAATAACAAGGAAAGACAATCCCTAGAAGCACTGGTTCCAAAATCCAGAAAAAACAAACCAATTTCGGGCCTACTGCTGCTGTCAAAATATATAGAATACATAGATTTTTGCCTAGCGTACGTATTACTTACACTAAGCCAAAAATCTCCAGAATTTGCCAAGCGTACCTAATAGATACGCTAAGCCAAAAATCTTTGAAATTTTTTCTAGCATATGTAATACATACGCTAAGCCAAATCTCCAAAATTTTTGCCTAATACATACGCTAGACCATTTCTAGGTCAGCAGCCCGAATCTGAGGCCTTCTGTTCACTATTCCCGAGTCCCCCACTTAGTGGTTTAGTACCTCTAAATAAATCCCACACTTTTCGACACCCAATACGCCCTCGTTGGTCAAAAGTGGTCACCCTCTTATTGACTTTTACTGAGGGATCGGGCTGTCGCATGGACCTCTGTGCCTTCACATAGAACAAAAGGTTTCCTTTGTTTCTTCTTAAGTGCATCGGGATCCCGCAGTGGGAAATATTAGGGGTGCGAATGCCGCTTGAAATGGGAATTTCAAGGCCCTAGAAAACATCATAAAAAGGGTAAAATCTTTATCAGAAAAATCAAAATTTTTTATTATCAATTAAAATTAAAATCCAAAAAAGGAAAGCTTGTGATGCTGACACAACGGCATCGCCTTACCCACTGTCATTCCGTGGGAGGAGGAGAAAATTTTTTGGGCCCCACCCGAAGCACCCATACCCAACCCTCCGCCAAGCCATGTCGTGGGCGGTTGATTCGACTTATGCCGATCCCGATTCATCCCTACCACGTTCCCCAACACATTCCCATTTGGAGGATATACCTATCTCCATTCTACTCACCCAACCCCTATTTACCGTCATCGGACCCTTCGGTGCACCCGTATTCCCATCCACCACCACTCAAATAACCCAAAATCTAAAACCCCATTCCCCATCATTTACCCAAACCACATTCAACTTTTCCCCATCAACATCCATCCAAGAAACGCCCCATTTTCCTCCCATATCCGCTCCAAATACACCCCAATTTTCCCATACATCTATCGAAGATACACCCGTTATTTCCACATCCACCCATACCATGCCCAATTTTTCAAATCCATCACATATCTCCCCATCCACCAAGGTCATGCCCGATTTTTCTCGGGCCATGCCTGATTTTTCCCATACACCCATCCCATCCATACCCTATACTTCCCCCTCATCAGATAGACCATTTATATCCACCCCTTCACCTAATCCCATGGCCATGATGGATGAAATGGTCAGGGCCTACACAATTTGGAAGTCATCTCACAGCCTCCCCCATCCATCCCACACATCTCCAAACCCATCCCATACACTCCAAAATCTTCATACTTCCTTCCCCCAAAACCCTAATCAACCTCCCATTGTCCATACCATCTAGGGCTCTCCTCAAGCCCATCAAAGCCTAATACTCCAAGCCCATCAAAGCTTAATACCCCAAAGCCTATTAAGGCTCAATGCCCCAAGCCCATCAAAGCCCAATACCCCAAACCCATCAAGGCCCAATCCCCCAAGCCCATCAAAACCCAATACCCTAAGCCCATCAAGGACCAATTCCCCAAGCCCATCAAGGCCCAATGCCCCAAGCCCATCGAGGCCTAATACCCCAAGCCCATCAAGGTCGAATGCCCTATACCCAGGCCCACCAAGGCCCAACCTAGGAGCCCCATTTTCAAATCCTTCACAATCCCCACAATATCCCACATTCACCCAACAAGCCTCCATCCCTCCTCAAATAATGCACCCATCTCATCCAATCTCTCAACATGGCATGGGCCTCACTCATCCACATCCCTCACACCTAATCCTGTATGGGAATCCATCCCACACCATCAACCATGCCCAATTCACCCATCCCTCTACCTCTCAAACATCCCCAAGGATTTCCACAAATGTAGTGGCCTCATCATGCACTGGCTCAAAATCCATAACTCACCTCGCAAGTTACTCATCAGAGCTTCCAACATGTACAGTGGTCACACCAAGCACCCATCCAGCCTACTCATAACCAATAGGATAACCTCACCCTCCCTCGATCATATGTTGACCCACAATATGAGGAGGATGAGAACAGGAATAGCGGGGCCTATGTAGGTGCATTCACCAGTTTAAATCTCCCACCACCTGTATTCACCAACCCACCGACAACCCAAAGTGAATGGAGGCAGCCTATTGAGGGGCTAGCCCGACCATCTAGGGAGTTAGAGCTATTAAAAGAACAAATGGATAAGATCTAAAAATAGCAGATGAAGATGGGTGGAGCTGAAATCCATGCCATAGACTTTTCTGACTTGTGCTTACTTGCAGAAGTCCCTTTGGCCTCAAAGTTCAAGGTGCCAATCTTTGAAAAATACAATGGCACAGGAAACCACATTGCACATCTCAAGTCCTACTGCGGGGATATGTGCCAGTATGGAGGGGATGAGTGTTTGCTCATAAAAGTTTTCAAAAAGTGTCTCACAGGTTCAACTTTGAGGTGGTTCACTTCCTTGGAAGCTTCCATGATTAAAACTTGGAAGGATCTGACCCACCTGTTCCAAGAACAGTATGTTCACAACATAGACATTGAACCCGCAAGATAGATCTAGCTCGACTGAAGTAGAAGCCCGACGAAGCATTTGGTGACTACCTTGGGCGGTGGAGGGCATTGGCAGCTCAGGTAAGGAATAAAATACTCGATGATGAGAAAATCGAGATAAACAAAACCGTAAACAACGGGGTTTGAAGGTTCACTAAACAGAGGAACGGGAGAAGAATCGAGACAGATATACAAACGGTCATAAATACACAACCCAATACAAGGATAGCCCCGCTCCAGTTTAAAGCGACATAGCCAGCTCAACACAAAGTGAATCGATGCAGAGGGTCGAAAATGGACAGGGGGCACAGATGACCCCAGAACAAAGAAAGGCCTGTTTCGATCGAGTCTTTACACCTTGGGGGTAGTCCATGAATATCCTGTTGCCCTTATTGATCAAAAAGGGGTTGGTCACCACATTCTAGCCATGATCTCTGCCAAATCCAATCCTAATACCCACTATAATTTCCACCAAGGACCGGGCTACCCGACTGATCGATGCTTTCCTTTGAACCGATGCAAAGGGATCAAGAAGATAGAAGCATTACAGTAATCGAGCCCCTAAATTTGGCTGATTACTTTCCCAATCCCACACCTCGAGTAGAACCCTTAGATTTGAGGATGTATTTTCCACCACCAACTCCCGTCGGCTATGTTTAACCTAGCTTATATCAACTGTACGCAATAGAAACCCATACCAATTACCCAATGGCTAATTTCTCCCAATGTCCCCCTTCGGTACCGATTAGTTACCAATGGGCCACCCCTATCACCCGACCACCAATACAGATGCCCACAATCCCCATCAACCCCATTTGGCCCACTTCTGCCAACCCTCCGACCTATCCACCTTTAGCAGAGGTTAACCAAGTGTTATCTGCCCATCCCAATCCGCCAATCCAAGTACCCCCAAGGCCTGCATCCATTCCATTCCAGATCCCGGGACTAACTGTTGGTGCGCGCTTTTTCTGGGTTCCTCTCGGTCCCCGTTGAATCAATGGCTCCAATTCTGTCCAAGTGGACTCTAGCGATGTGGCATTTGAAATGTTAAAAATAAAGGGGTTTTCTAGGGAGGTTCCTAGTTTGTTGCGATCGCCAGCTACAGATATTTATCGACGCTACAACACATCAATGATTACGCTTGAGAGCGGGTGTGGGTTACTTCTATACTAAATCGCCCACCTGCGAACATCAGCAGCAGTGTCTTTTCCTTGTATTTTAGATAGTTTAATTTCCCTTTTATTTCCCATTATTGTTATAGTTCTGGTCAGTTTAGACTTCCCTGATTCTATTGTGAGTTTAGTTAGGTAGTCGAATTAACTTAGTTTCCTAATCTTATTAGAATTCTAATTAATTTAGTGTCCTAATGCTACTAGAAGTCCGATTAATTTTAGCCTCCTAATTCCATCAAAGTCTAATTTTAACCAGGTTTCCTAATTGTACTAGGAGTGCATATATAATAATTTTAGTGAAACTCTAATTAATTTTAGCATGCTAATTATACTAAAATTCAAATTGAGTAAGTATGCTAGTTGTATTGGAATTCTAATTAAATCAAACGTACTAATTGTATCGAAATTCTAACTAAAGTAATTATAATAGTCTTGCCAGAATTCTAATTGAAATAGAAAACTAATTTTACTGAAACTCTAACTTTTGGCAAAGGAATTAATTTTATTAAAATCTAATTAAAACAAATAAACTGATTTTATTTAAATCTAATTGAAATAAATAAACTAATTTTATTAAAATTATAATTAAAGCAATGAATTAACTATACTAAATTCTAATTAAAGCAATGAAATTAATCATACTAAATCTGATTTAAAGCAAGGAATTAATCAATTGATATCGGATTTAAAGAAATTAATCAATTATACTAAAATCTCATGCACTTAATTAATTATGCTGAAATAAAATAAATCTACTGATTAATTATACTAAAAAAATAAGAAAAAGTAATTAATTAATTCTAAAATCCTAAGGAAGAAGGGGTTTTGGGCCCGCTATGCTAAGGAGGATTGGCCTTGTTCCCGAGTATCCTCTGTAAGCTCCCTTAGGCAAATCGGGTGGCTGAGATTAAAGATGAATTGAATTTCGGACTGTAAAATAGTATTTTGGATTTTTCAGAGTCAATTTTGGAGTGATAATTAGGAATTAAATTGATAACTAGAATTATAGAAACTAAATTAATATGTCGGAATTTAGGAGATATTAAAATAGAGAATTAAAATTAAAATCTAAATTTTAGGACTAAATTCGGGTCTGAAATCAGAAAATCAGACTGTATGATTAAGGACTAGTTCTGAATTCAAAGAATTAGAACCAGAAATTAATGATAGGACTATAGATTAAGATTTTAGAACGGAATTAAGGCCTATGGCCAATAAATTAGACCGTCAGATTAAGGACTGGATTGGAATTTAGAGAATTAGAACTAGATATAAAATATTTATGGTCTGAAAAGGGTGCTACGGTCTCGGACTGAAAATTAAAAACTATAATTAAAACTAAGAGAAAAATCCTAAGTCTAAAACTAAGGTTTTTACCTAGGATCGGGGCTGTGGAGAGAAATCTTGAAGATTCGGCGCTTGAATCTCGAAATCATGACTAGATTTCTCTATGGGTTTGTCCTCGGAGTTCTTTAGTTTCGGAATCCCCCCAAAAAAGTCCGTTCTCTCTTGAAAATTGCCAGCCTCCCCGGGCTGTTTAAGAAAAAAAAATTTTATAGGTTTTTTCTTAATTAAACGCCCTGTTTTTGGCATTTAACTGAATTGCGCACTAGTTTCCCGGCGCTTAATCGCTTTGAGTTGGTCACCGACTCAGTGAGCGACTGGCTGACTTGCTCAGCGAGTTTCCTAGTCCTAATAGCGTTAGAACTATTTGCGCACCCATTTTGGGGTCCGTAATCCAATTAAGTGCTATTATCGAAGCATTTAATCGAGGAAACTTAAGGGTTAAGGACAGTGAGGCTAGGCTGGGCGTAGGCCAATTGTGTGCCGGTGATGTGGCGCTCAATCCGATTGCGCATCTGGTGTCAGGCGCGTGATCGAGTCTCGAGTTGGTCTAGGAAAGGAAGTTTAGTCTGAAAAGGGGGACTGATTGCGCATTTGTGGTCTAGCGTGCAATCAAATTATGCGCGAGTTTTCAGGGGCTTAATTCGGGGTTGTCTGAGTCTGGTCTCTAGTCTGAAATGCAAGACTATTGTTTTAGTTTGCATTCTGACTATATATTATTATTTCAGTATATAGTCTCCCTACGTCGGGATATGAGCCACAGAGCTATTATTTCAACTTGTGTTCAGTCATGTACTATTGCTTCAGTGCATGGTCCCCATATCAGGGTTATGAGGTCAAAGGTTGACTAAACAAATATGTATATTTTTAGAGGGAAAAATGAGGGTGTCTATACTAACTTCCACTTAGTTATGATCACATATCAATATAGGCAGCAGTAGAAAGGGGGCAGTGGATTTCATTACCTGATCAGGAAGAATCTCTAAATAGCCTGAAGTAGTGGTACCAGCTAGGCTGAAAGAGAAGAAAGAACCTACTACAGTAAACCCCTTCGAAAAAATGAGAAGAGAGCATATACTAGAGACAAAGTTGAAAAGAATGCCAGCTCATATCACAGTCTGAGACCTGTTAATTAGATCTCTGCTTCATTTTAAAGCTCTGATGGGAGCATTAAAAGTTGCACATGTGTCTATTCAAGTAACCCCATACGAAGTGGGACAGATAATTGGGCAGGTGTTGGCTCCCAATGCTATCTCGTTTTTAGCTGCGAATTTACTGGATGAGGGAACCCTAAACATCACAGAAGAAGTCGGGAACTTGGTAATTCCATTGGTATTAATAGACAATGGATCAACTTTTAATGTGTGCCCCCTGAGAACCATAACCAAGATAAGAGTGAATCCCTCTACTTTTAGACCAGCAAGAGCAAGCGCCAGAGGATTCGATAAAACAAGAAGAGAAATAATTGGAGAAGTTGATCTTGAGCTCATCATTGGGCCAATGACCTTTTCCATACCTTTCCAGGTCATGGACATCAAATCCACATTCAATTTGCTATTAGGGTGACCATGGTTACACGAGGTCAGGGCAATACCTTCGACCCTGCACCGAAAGCTAAGATTTGTGTTATAACAAAAAATATCACAATTCTAGGTGAGGGACAGGAGGAAAGAGAAAAAGCCAACCAAAGCATCAATAACCTCAAGGTATTGGACGCCCCGCACATGATCGAACACACAGATCTCCATAGCTTCGAATACGATGTATCGACAGTGGTCCCTGAGCCCCTCGAGAGGATCACCATGAAGACCGGAGGCAGAAAGGTCGCAGTTGTGGCTATCCTCAAGAAATGGGGCTATTAGGAAGGTAAGTGATTTGGACCTCGTTTGCAAGGTCGGAAAGACTCAGTTAGAGCCAGAGGCGGACAACAGGTTAAATTAGGCTTTGGCTACAAGCCTACCGAAGAAGAAATTCGTGAGGCCAAGGAAAAGGCCTAAATTATTATGGCTGTAAAAGCTTGGGGAATAGACCTAGAGGATGAACCCTGCCCTAGACCTCACATCCAAAGCACATTCATGAGTGAAGGGGTCATAAACATTGATCAGAATGGGGCAACACAGCTGACCCTGCACAAGCTAGTGCTGCTATTCACCAAACCAATCCCTGAATAATTCCCCCTGCTATTGAAATAGATCTGGCATCCTTGTCCCTCTTCAAGGAGGAGGCTCCCCCGTCAATGCAACTCCCTATGGTAAACTACCACAAACCCGTGCTGACATTTGAGGACAGAGTTCTAGGGGAGCCCAGAATAAATATGATGGAGGTTGACCCCCCAAAATCATCTCGATCAGCCTCCTCTACAAGGCCAAGTAAAGGGGCAACACCTCAAGTGAGGAATTGGGCGTCAATGCCCTTAACTCTGGAGGCATCAAATGGCCGCAAATAAGGCACCGGCTTCCTAAAAAAAATAACCTGTAAAAAGTGAGATGAGCTTTTGGCAAGAAATACCATGTGTATATAAAGACCCACCTTACCAAGGGCCCATTTCTAAAGAAAAAGAAAAACCCTAAAAAATAAAAGAAATACAAAATAAACTAAAAAAATTATCTCTCAAAATTCTCGAGAAAATCAAAGAAAATGATGCCTTAACAGAAAAACCTGTCCCTCGCAAAGTCAACCCCTTTCCTGTAGAAATACAAAAAGAGGTAGGAGCCACGAGCCTGGACAAGGAAATCTCTATCGAGGAGCTCTCCAATGAGTTCCTTGACCGGTTTGCTGATTTTGAGCATGGCCCTATGCAAATTATTGAAGAAACAGAGGACGCCAATCTAGGGACCGAGGAAAGGAAGAGCATGATTGATTTCCTCCGATCATACCAAGATGTCTTTGCATGGTCATACGAGGACATGCCTACTCTAGATACCGATTTAGTCAAACATGAGCAACAACTTTATCTAGATGTCAAGCTGGTCAAGCAAAATTTGAGACGCCTAAGGCCAGAATGGATGTTGAATGTAAAGGATGAAGTCATCAAGTAGTATGATTCGAGATTTCTCATGGTCTCTAAGTACCTGCAATGGCTAGCCAATATCATCCATGTACCAAAGAAAGATGGAAAGGTTCGTATGTGCATCGACTTCAGAAACCTGAACAAGGCAAGCTCGAAAGATGACTTCCCGTGATCACACATTGACATCTTGGTTGATAACACTGCAAGACATGGGATGCTCTCATTTATGGATGGATTCTCCAAATACAATCCGATCAAGATGGCAAAGGCAGACCGAGAGAAGACAACATTCATTACTCCATGGGGAACTTTCTATTACTCAGTCATGCCATTCGGGTTAAAGAATGCTGGGGCAACATACCAAAGGGCGATGGCAACACTTTTCCATGACATGATGTACTAAAAAATTGAGGTGTACATTGATGACATGATAGCCAAGTCTCAAGAAAGAGGTGATCATCTAATAAACCTTTGAAAGCTATTTGAGAGGCTACGAAAATATAGGTTGCGCCTGAACCTCATAAATGCGCATTCGATGCCATGTCAGAAAAACTACTAGGCTTCATCGTAAGCAGAAGAGGCATAGAGGTTGACCTTGTGAAAGTGAAGGCTTTCATTGAAATGCCACTGCCATCTATTAAGAAAGAAGTTAGAGGCTTCTTGAGCAGGATATAGTACATCAGTCGGTTCATTACACAACTCACTCCCATTTGCACGCCGATCTTCAAGCTACTAAGGAAAGATTCGCTCGTTGAATGGAATGACGACTGTCAAGCAGCATTCGATAGGATCAAGGGCTACCTTCTCAACTCGCCAGTATTGGTACTACCCGAGCCGGGGAGAATACTATTGATGTACCTCTCCACAACGGAAGTTCTTTGGGTTGCGTCCTAGGGCAGCATGATGAGATAGGAAGGAGAGAGCAGGCCATCTACTACCTAAGCAAGAAATTCATTGATTATGAGACACACTATTCTCATCTGAAGAAAGCATGCCTAGCTCTCATTTGGGCTACACAGAGGCTCCGTCACTACATGTTATCCCAAGCCATTCTACTCTTAGCAAGAATGGATCCACTAAAATACTTGTTTGATAAGTTGGCCCTCAGTGAGCGGATCGCACGTTGGCAGCTTCTATTAATTGAATTTGACATCACATATGTAACTTAGAAGTCGATCAAGGGATAAACACTCGCCGGTCATCTTGTTGAGAACCCTTTACCAGATTTTGAGCCTTTGAGAACTGAATTCCCAGATAAAGACATCTTATTTATGGTAGAGGACGATACAGTGGAGACAGAGGAATTCTGGGTAATGCACTTTGACGGGATGACAAATGTCGAAGGTGCATTACCCAGATGCCAAGAACACTCTAGTCTAATACATGCTCTTGCTATAGATCTACACAGCATGACTAGTCCTTCGCCATTTGCCAGATGGGGCCTCGCCGTCGTCGAAAATGTCAATCCGAAAGCATCTAATGGGCATCAATTCATCCTCGTCGCCATTGAATACTTTACGACATGGGTGTAGGCAGCATCATATATGAACATCACGGTCAATCATGTCGAGAAATTCATCAACAATAATATTATTTTTTGATTCGGTGTACCCAAGGACATCATCATAGACTACGGCACCAACTTTGCGAACAAGCACATAAGAGCCTTCTGCGAGCAGTACAAAATTAAACAACATAGCTCGTCACCATATCGACCGCAAACCAATGGAGTCATGGAGGCGGCTAACAAAATGGTCATCCAAATCCTTGAGAAGATAGTCATGGATGTGGCTACAAGGGCAACACCATTTTCTCTTGTGTATGGAACCGAGGCCATCCTGCCAGTTGAAGTTGAAGTACCCTCACTTCGCATTCTCATCAAATCTGATCTACTGAAAGTCGAAAGAGAGAGGTCCTATTTTGAGCATCTAAACTTGCTAGATGGGAAAAGGCTCCTAGCCTTGTGTCACACCCAGGCCTATCTGAGGAGGATCACATATGCTTATAACAAGCGTGTTCGCATTGGAAATTTAAAAGTAGGTGACACGGTACTCAAGAAGATCATCCCGTCTCTCCACGCTGATCCGACAGGGAAATTTAAGCTCAACTAGGAGGGGCCTTATGTCATCCGAGAGGTACTCTCAAGATACGCTATCAACCTTGCCACCATGGACAGAGATCACTTTCCTAAGCCCATCAACGCTAGATATGTACACCAATTCTACTTCTAGTCTTTGTGGCAAGGTAAGTATTGATAAGATGGATATGTGACTACTTAAGGACCCCAAAAATGAGGCCATCATTTCAAAGCCAAGTACCAAAAAAAGTGTCCCTGAACACTTATACCTTGCTACACTCGTTGAGCCATTGACCTTTCTTTCGTTAAACTACACCCCAGAAAAGAAGACGGAAAAGGTGTATATACCAAACAAAAATAGTTACCATCAAAATCCTAAAAACTCGGAAAAGCAAAACCCCAAAAAGAGATTGTCTGAAAAGAAAGAAAAATAAAAAGAAAAGAAGAAAAAAATAAATATATATATATAGAAAAGAAAAAGTGGGGCGTGTACAGTCAAAATTCCCCAAGGACGAAGTGTATTACAACAACTGAAACTCTATCGAGGAAACCTCCTTAAAACCAAGAATACCTTCAAAATTTGTAACCTATTACATGGCCAAGATACATCCCTAAAGAAAGCCCTTTTTAAGGTCTATATAACATGATTCATGAGTCACATGAGCCAAGTCTAAACAACAGAAGAATGCTACCAAATTGCTATTAAGAAATCAACATCTATGCCGTGGCCTTTGAAAAGGAAAATAAAATAAAAGAAAAAGAGAATACAAGCTAAAAGCAAAAAGGACGTGGTGAAAACTCAAAAGCGCGGACTAGGTGAAAACTTGAAAAGGTGCCTGGGGTAAAAATACATACCCATAGAGATAGTGGAGACTGAAAGGACGCTACAGGTTAAAAAGAGGGCGATAGCGGGCATGGCGAGGACCTATCTTGGGCCCTATGAATAATAATGTTTAGATGAAAAAAGAGAAGAAAGAGAAGAAAATCTTTGGTTTCCTCCCTTGGTTACAATTTCGATTCATTTGGTCACCAGCTGGGCCGCTCGTGTTAAACTCAAATAAGGTCCTGACCAGGAATATCTTCATAAATCACGCCGTCAAACATATGAGCTAGGGTAAGGATAACAGGTTGATTCGATCTGAAGGGATGGTCGCTCCAAACTTAAGGACCCCCAGCCCCCGCTCAGGTCTGACCAAATGATTGGGTTCGAATATACTCAAAAGAGGACCCATCACCTCATCCTACGGTTGAGGCATCAAACAAAACGAGAGATGAGAAGACCACACTTATAAAAGATAATAAATTTCACTTTCCCATTTTCATCCCTATACTGTGTACACCACATCTCAAAAGGGTGATCGGTGAGATACCCAGTTTCTCCCTTTTCAAAAGCTAAGAAAGACAATACATGTGCAAGATAACAGATTTCCTTTTTCTATTTTCATGTCTATACAGTTCTTACGTCACATCTCAAAAAGATAGTCGGTGTGATGCCTCACTTCCCATTTTTTACAAAATTCAAAAAGCAATAAAACATTAAGAAAATATATATACCAAAAAATATCTAACGGGGGTTCTTATGCCCCTTCCTATAGTGTTTTGATATATGCAAAAAAATATGTGTAGGCTTAGGACAACGTCCCAACTCGCACTTCAGGATACGAATCTTTGCACGTAAAGCATCTTCTCGAACATTCTGATATGTCATCCAGTGACCATGGAGGCCCTTGTATCACTTTCGGGAAGCATCAGTAGCACCAAGAGAATCACTCAGGGCTCCTTCCAAATGAAGAACCTCACACTCTGCAACCTCAGCTCTTGCTTTTGCAACATCAGCTCTAACTTGTTGTTTCTCTAAACGCTCATGCAGGACCCGCTTCTCATATACTAGCAACTCAATTCGAGTCTGAAATGTCGACTCCTTCCTCGACCAAGGCCCCTCTGCATCACTACTCTTCGCCTGATCCAAGTAATGGGCATAAGGCCTCTTAGATAGTAACCAAGCCTCATACCCTGGAGAAGTCAAAAGAGAATCCCCTACTCCAAGCCGCACATATGAGTCGACTGATGCGTTTCCCAAAGGGTGGCTACCCTATCCAAGTCCCCAAAAGACCACCGGGAAAAAATTAGTTCGCACAAGGGAGGTCTCTCAGAACAAGGCACCTACTGAATATAACCAAACTGGCGCAGCACCCGGGATGGGAAATAATAGGTACTGCCAATCAAGCCAAGATGGGTGATACTCTCGTGATCTCTGGATTGAACTATCGGGAAGGTCTTGTCAAGCCATGGAAGCCTCCATACCAGCTCGGCCTCAACCAGCCAAAGATTCAGCTCATGTATAGTCCCCTGTGGCAACTTATGGCATCGGCCCAAAAAGTAGTGACCCACTTCCCTGTGAACAACATAGAAGCGGGGCAAGGACCCCAGAATGGAAAGATGCTTCCCCAACCAGACCAGGAGGAGAATAGGGCATCCTCGGAGGCACTCAACCTTGGCCAACACAAAGGCGTCGAGACAGCGGTAAAGCTCTGCCAGTACTAAATGCATCACAAAATGGCCCTCTTCAAGCTCGGTCAGTATGTCGCAGAGTGCGAGAGAGAAGATCTCCCCCCAATATAAAAAGGGACCTCTGAGAGAAGGCAAAGGGCTTTCACATTATGGATGTTTTTTATTAGTAATTTTTCAAGCTCTCGTCACCAAAAAGCTCTCTCAGAAATTTCGTCAAATACTTGGTGGGCCCACCTATAAGGCTTTTCTCATAATCATCTTTCTTTTAGCCTAGAGTCTTGTAGACGACTTTAGCATAACTCGATTTTGGCACCACCCTGGCAAGGCCTCGATGCAGCCTCAAACTTGACAGGTTGGAGAGCTCTTCAAGAGTTGGAGTTAGCTCACAGATCCCAAAGTGGAAGACATGGGTTTCCAGACCCCCCGAGAGAGACAGGGTCGGAAAGCGGGCTGTTTTTATTTGGAAAGCTGATGCCGTATTTACTACCTTTTGAAGCTTCTAGAGTTAGGGGAATTGTAGCCCAATTTCTCATCTGAGGTGCCGCACTTTTACCTGCTTTGATGGAGGAGGTTGATTGAGATGGCTTTTGGGAGTCAGCCTCCATCATGATTATTATGGGCTCATCTGGGACCCAGTCCTCAAACATCAACAGGGGTTTGTGGTGGTTTATGGCTGCGGGGTGCATTGACGGGGGTGCCTCTTCCTCAAAGAGGGGTAGGGATGCTAGGTCTATTTCCAGATCAGGGGGGATGATTTGGGGATTTGTTGGGTGGATAGCTGCTACTGATTTGTATAGGGTCAGCTATGCCACTCCATTCTGATCTATTTTTATAACGCCTGTAGTCACAAATGTACTCTAGATATGAGGCCCCAATTGGGGTGCGTCTTCTAGGTCTATTCCTCGGGCTTTGGTTGCAGCAATGGTTCAGGCCTTCTCTCTGGCCTCTTGGACCTCCTCTTCGGTTGACCTTGACAGGATCCTTCCTACCTTGTAAACAAGGTCCCAACCCTTTACCTTTTTTAAGCCCCATTTTTGGAGCATGGCCACTACTATAGTCATTCCACCTCCTGGTTTTGTGGTGACTCTTCTGATAGGTTTCGATGCTACTGTCAACACATCGTACTAAAAGTTGTGGAAGTCTATGCCTTTAGCAGTATGTGGCACATCCAGCACTTTTAGGTTTTCAATGTTTTTTGTGACCTTTTCTCCTTCCTCCTGTCCCTCACCCAAAATGGTGATGATCTTTTTCTTTGAAACGAATCTTAGCTTTTGGTACAAAGTCGAAGGTATTGCCCCTATTTCGTGTAGCCACGGATGACCTAGCAATAGGTTAAAGGTGGATTTGATATCCATAACTTGGAATGGGATGGTAAAGGTAATTGACCTAATGATGAGCTCAAGATCGACTTCTCAACTTATTTGTCTTCTTGTGCTATCAAATCCTATGGAGCTTGTTCTAGCTAGCCTAAACGTGGCGGGATCCACCCCTATCTTGGTTGTGGTTCTTAGGGGGTATACATTCAAGGCTGATCCATTGTCTATTAGTACTAAGGGAATCACCAAGTTCCATGTTTCCACCGTAATGTTGAGGGGTTTGGAATGATTATTTCCCTCATTCGAAAGATCAGCGTCTAAAAAATAAATGGCGTTGGGAGCCAATACTTGCCCAATTATTTGTCCCACCTCAGCTGGGGTCACTTGGATGAATACATGGGCATCTTTCAGTGCTCCCACAAGAGCTTGGAAGTGAAGCGGTGAGGTCATTAAAAGGTCCTAAGTGGTGGTGTGTGCTAGCATTCCCTTCAGCTATGTTTCCAGTATGTGCTCTTTGCTCTTTTTTTCGAAGGGGTGCACGGCAGCAGGTTCTTTCTTTTCTTCTGTCTGGGCTGGTACCGCTATCCCCAGTTGTTTAGTGATTCTTCCTGATCAAGCAACGAAATCAACTGCCCCCTCTCTGCAGCTTCTTGTATTGACATCCGTCTAATCATAACTGAGCGACACTTGATGGTGATCATAGGTTAGCTCTGGGATCTAGAATGGAGTGGTGGCAGGCCTCGGAGGTGCTTGGATTGGTGGATTGGGATAGGTGGATAACACTTGGTTATCTTCTTCTAGAGATGAATGGGTTGGAGGAGTGGCGAACATGGGCCACATGGGATCTACGGGAGTTGGAGATGACTGCATCGGTGATATATGGTGTGGGGAGGCCAATGGTAACAAACCAGTGCCAGGGGGACTACCATGCATCAAATAAGTGGAAGGGATGGGTGTTTGATATGGAGATAAGTCGGGTTGGACATAACTGACAGGAGTTGGAGCTGGAAAGTACATCCTTAAATCTAAGGGCTCTTCTTAGAGTGATGAATTGGGGAAGTAGTTAACCATGTTTAAAAGCTCGATTACTCCTATGCTTTCATTCTTCTGATCCCCCTGCTATGGTGCTATGAAATTCTCTCTAATACTGATATACTCAGAATGGTCAAATTCTTCACCAACTTCCTCTATCATGATGGTAGTAGGTATTGGGCCCATTCCGCCTGGTGTATGTGGCGGTAAGGGAACCAGATGTATGTTGGCTTCTATAAAATCTTTTATCGCATGCTTTAAGGGAAAGCATCAATCAATCGGGTGGCCCGATCCTTGATGGAAATTGCAGTGAGTATTGTGGTCAAAATTTCTGGGGATAGAGTTTGGTGGTGGGCATGGTTGGAGAGGTGTAACTAAACCCTTCTCGACCAATAGCGGTAAAAGGATGCTTAAGGATTGTCCTAATGGTGTAAAGACTCGATTGAATTAGGCCCTTCTTTATTTCAGGGTCATCTGTGCCCCTTTCCCATTGCATGTTCTCTGCATCGGTTCGCTTCGTGTTGGAGCCGGTTGTGTTGCCCTAAACTCGAAGGGGACCATATTGGCACTTGGCCATGTATCTACCATTTGAATAGCGGTCCCAGTTCTCCTCTCATTCCTCTACTCAGTAAATTTCTCCCCCTGGATGGTGGAGTTGGCCCTTCAGCAGGCTGCCTGCATTCACTTTGAACTGCCTGTGGGTTGGTCTGCATGGGATGTGGGGGGATGAAATTGGCAAATGCCCCCACATATGTCCCACTATTCTGTGATTCATCCTCCTCATATTGATTCTTGGTATCAATAATAATTGGGGGAGGAGTGGGATTGATGGGATTTTGTAAGTTTTAGGCAGGTGCTTAATGAGGCCATTGTAAGTGGGGGAAGCTTTGTTAAGTGTTTTGGGAGGTAAAGTGGGGGCCTGGTAAGGCCATTGTGCTGGGTGAGGATTTTGACTGTTGGGTTGGGACGTAAGAGGATGGGTAAATTTGGGATGGTTGATGGTATGGGATGGGTCTCCATATTAGGTTGGGTGTGAGAGATGTGGTTAAATGGGGTCCATGCCAATTTGAGGGATTGGATGAGATGGGTGTATTATCTGAGGGGGAATGGGGGCCTGTTGGGCATAGGAAAATGTGGGATATTGGGGGAATGATGGAGGGTTTGTAAATGGAGCTTTCGAGTTTAGGCCTTGATGGGCTTGGGTATAGGGCATTGGGCCTTGATGGGCTTGGGACTAGGGTATTGGGCCTTGATGGCCTTGGGTATAGGGTGTTGGGCCCTTGAGTCCCGCTTGGATGGCCCCATGGTTGATGGGAGCCTTGGATGGTATGGACAATGGGAGGTTGATTAGGATTTTGGGGGAATGAGGTATGGAGACTTTGGAGGTGATTGGGATGGATGAGGGAGACTTTGAGAGGCTTTCGAAATGGTGTAAGCCCTAACCATGTCATCCATCATGGCCATGGGATCGGGTGTGAGTGTGGATGTAGATGGTACATCCAATGAGGGGAGGGTATGAGGAAAATTGGGTATGACCCGGGTAGATGGGAGAGGAAAGTTGGGAATAGTTTGGAAAAATGAGGGATAATTGGGCATGGTGGATGGATGACGAAACTTGGTCATGACTTGGGTAGATGGGGAGATATGTGGTGGATTTCGATTGGAGGGAAAGTGTGGAGTGGCTATGGGAGAATAGGGCATGGCTTGAGTGTATGTGGGAAAATATTGTTTAGATTGGATGTGGAGGGAAAATGGGGCATATCGAGATTGGGTGTGGGAAAATTTGGGGTATTTTGGTTTGATGTGGAAGGATTGGGGATGCTTTGAGTTGAGGTGGAGGGAAATTGGGGTATATGTTGAAGGGATGTGGAAGGTGAATTTGGAGTGGATATGGGGGGGAAAAGGGATGGATTTTGAGGGACTGTGGAGGATGTAGATGGAAATATGGGTGCACCGAAAGGTCCGATGATGGTAAATGGGGGTTAGGTGAGCGGAATGGAGATAGGAATCTCCTCCGATTGGGAATGTAATGGGGAAGGTGGAGGGGATGAATCGTGGTTGGCGTAGGTTGGATCAACCGCCCAAGACATGGTCTGGTGGTGGATCGGGTACGGGTTCCTCAGGTGAGGACCAAAAACTCATCTTTTCCTTCTCCTATGGGATGATGGAGGGTAAGGCGATGCCGTTGTTCTGGCATCACAAGGTCCCTTGTTTGGGATTTTATTTTTTCTTGATTTTTTTTGTTTTATTTATTTTTTGAATGACAATATAAAAATCTCTCCCTTTATTAACGTGGTGCTTTATCCTAGGGAACTCCCTTTTCGGGTGACGTTCACACCTTCGATGCTTCCCATGGAGTGACTCCACTGTACTTTGGAAGAATCAATGGGAAACCTTTAATCTATGGGAAGACACGAAAATCCGCGCGACAATCCTATCCCTCAGAGGAGTCAATAAGAGGGGTTACCTCTTTTGACCGTTGAGGGAATTTTGGGTGTCGAAAGGTGGGGGAACAATCAGGAGTATGAAAATTGTTAAGTAGGGGGCTCAAGAAGGGAGTATGAAATGCAGAAGTAGACCTGCCAATTGGCTAAGGTGCTTAAAATGACAGAAACGTATAGAAATTGAATGCGTTGCACAAGTAGGCCCGCCAATCGGCTAAGGCTTGTAAAGGAGGTAAAAGTAAGGATGAGAAAAATGACATAATCGGAGGGGTGAGTAAAAAAATAGTAAAAAAAAAGTAATAAATCGTTAGTAAATCAAAAATAAAGAGGCCAAATTCAAGGGGAAGCTCTATTAGCTACTCCCCAGCAGAGTCGCCATCTATGCAATAGTGGATTTTTAACGATCCACAGCACGATGCGCACTCGTGATAAAAATTTAGAGTCACCACCCGGAGCTTTTGGTGTCTCCGGAAACCCAAATCAAACTTAATGAGCACTGAAGTGCTAAAAATTGACTTTGAATCCGGACTATGCCAAAGGCTCTTGGGTAGGGGCTGCAGTTATCGATTGGGAAGGTGTTAGGCACCCAATCAACCTGCTCAATGCGGTCTCTACTTATGGCCAAAACAAAAATAATATAAAAGAAATAAAAAGTCTTCCTCTTGCCTAAAGGGCATTAAAATCCTATTGTGCCCCTCCGCTTCTATCAAAGATGCAGTTGCATAACGGCACAAATGAGAGGATGGAGGAAGAACCTAGAAGGTAGAGGAATAGAGGGGAGAGCCGGAACTCTCGGGCCCTTGTTGCACCGTTGTGGAGCCTTGCGTTGGTTTGCTTCGGTGATATTTTGATGGCTTCTATAGCTTGATGATGGATTCTAACTCCTAGGGTGTATAGCTAAGAGGTAGAGAGGAGAGGCTAGGGGATAGCACACACCTAAACTAAAGTTTTTAGGTAAAAGGCTAAGGTTTTTAGAAGGTTTAGAGGTTCTGGAATTTATGTGTAAAGAGTGCACTAGAGGAGAGAGACAAGGAATTCCTTAATCTCTTACTTTGCAAATTTTTTCAAGCCTTTGTAAAGGAAGGGGTGCCTCTATATTTATAGGAAAAAGAGAGGTTAGGAGGGTGTTTAGAGGCTAATTTGGATTAGCAATTAGATAATCTAGTCATCTAAGGTTTCCTAGGGTTTTTGGAGCCTTGAAAAGTGTGAAGGTTAGCTCCAATGGTGGATGATAGGGTGAGGCTTTAAACCACTTAAGGGGTTGCAAATAGATAGTGAATGGGTGCAATAGAACTAGCAAAACACACCCCAAAGGTCAAGATAGTTAATAAGTGTTAGGCTATTTTAAGTGCTTGCTACTGACTTTATTGGAGACAGTGATAAGAATGGGGTGAATGAAAATGAATGAAAGGTGGAGTGAAAAGTAGCAAGCCTAAAATATGCACAGTCCTGCAAGATACAGGGCTTGTTGTAGCAAGTTTTGATAAGTAAGAGTTTGTCCCACAGGGAAGGTTGATCTAAAGCTCCAAGGGAGCTATCTTTAGTAGGCTCTCCAGATCTGATTACAGATCTGACAATCCTAAATGGAAGGAGATTTAAGGTCACTATAATCTAAATCCTAGGGTAACTTAATGTCTAAACTACAGAAAGGGTTAAGGAAGAGGGTGGAGTGTGAGAAAATAAATATAAAAGGGTGAGAAGTATGTTATTAGGTACAGATATGATGGGTCTTATAACTGAGACTCAGATCTGCTGCTATAGCAATCCTGTCCAATGGCTACATTATCACCAAAGAGGATAAAGGATCCAACTCACCCCTGTGCCATGATGTAATCCCCTATGGCTATAACATGTCCACTTAAATGGTCACAGACTATCCAATAGGGGAACCACAATCCAAAGATGGGTCAGAACAAGATTATCATTGTAGGCACTACCTCATCCAGGCTACAAGCTCAAGAATCCACAGAAACCTCAACCTCTAAAGTTCTGTGTAGGGCTAGGCCTACAAAGTGCACGAGCCTGGACACACAGGACCAGTAAGTGTTTGAGTACTTGCTTTTAAGCTTGGCTATTCACTACTTTGGACGGACAGCAGTGATCCAGTCAGAAGCCTACAATCTCTACAGCCAAGTTAGATCTGCAATCTGATGGTGGGTCTATACAAATATAGGGGAGTCTGTCTCTGCACAATCTCTCACAAGGCTACAAACATAAGTACAGAGAAGAAGAATCTATCTTTGATCTGTGGATTGGCCTCACCCTAGGGCTATAATCTGTCCACTTGAATGGTCACAGACTATCCAGAGGCTATCCTCATAGAGGTCTAAGACAAAAGAAGAACATTGTTGCCACCACCATGTTCACAGGGCTACCAGCTCCAGCTCTCATGGGGATTCAGATTTAGTGGATCCTGTGGTGGGGGAAGGCCTGCAATGTGCCTAACCTGGACACACAGGTTACTTGGATCTAAATAAAACCTTAAAAGTAATCCTCCATTGCTTACAATACAACTTAGCAATGGAGGATCTCAAGGCAACAACCTTATAGAGAATAACTCACAACAAAAATACCATCCCATACATGCAATAGATCCTATTACAAAACTCTATTAAAAACTATACCATATAATCATACAAAAGGCATAGCCAGCAAGTGCTAGACTATGGAGAGAAGGAAAAAAAAGGAAAAAGAAAAACTCCTAAACCCTAACCTTAGCCTACTGTAATTCTACAGTCGATTTCAAGAAGAAGCAGAGAAGTCAAGAAAAAGTCCCCTAAACCTAAACTAGGCTTAGGCTTATATAGTAGTCGGTTCTCTCTGAACTAGGGTTAGGAAAATGATAATTTCGTCAATGCAATTGTGGCCCACTCTTGTCCCTTGGATGCCTCGGGGTGTTTGCACCGAGATTGGAGCATTGGAGTGCATGCCCTAATTGCTAGAGATTCCCAGATTGCCCTTGCAGAAGTGGGGAGAAGTTTAGAACCCGATCCTCGCTGGGTAGAAAACATTTACAGGTCTTATCGCATGATAGAATTGGCATTGCGGGGTTGCTTTGACTTGAAGCTTTTACAGTCGTGGGGTTGGTACTTTGATCATCACAGGAATGCTTTGGTCGTCGTGGGATTGGTCTTTGCATTTGAATGGCACGAGAATGGCGCGCATAGTTCGTTCCTTGATGAATCCCGCGGCGATCCTCGCGAAGAGAACAATGTACATAGGCTTCTGGATCGCGCGAGGAGTTCCTTGAATGCGTGTGTCCCGCGGCCACTGCGCGATAGCCCTGCGTTAGAATGCCTGGAGCTCTCTCTATTCAGTGAATCCCGTGAAGGTTGAAAACTCATCTCTGGAGCTGCACGAGACTGCGTGAGTGCTTCACGAGCGCTTAAGACTAAGCCTCGTGAGAACCTTGTGAACTATTCTTTTTACTCCCTACTGACATCCATCTGCGCATGAACGGTGCAAAGACTGCGCGATTGGTTGGGGTGCTCCCTTCTGAAGCCCGCGATAACTGTGCGATGTATTCTTTCTGATTTGATTAAACCCTGCGACATCTGTGCGAGGCATGCTCCTTGATTTATTTCTGCTTTGCTGTGCCTCTGCTATAGCAAATTCTCTATTTGGGTTTAACCTTCAGACTTATGAGGAGCTTCTGGGTCAGCAGTAGGCTTCTTGGCATGGTTAGGGGTTTATTTGCAGCTGCTGCTTATTACCTACAAAATAGACTTAAAATACATTTATTAAATGATTAAGGGTCTAATAGAGATTAAGTTAAAGGGTGAAATGTGGTACTTTTCAAGTCTTAACAATAAGTCAAACCCCAATCTCAATTTTTGAGGTAAAAACATATGGTTACTATTCATAAGACTGGCGCTACTAATAGGTGTGCCAGGTAAATGTACAGTAAAATAGTGTTTCTACAGGGTCTAGAAGTTAGTTGCCCGTGTTGGGGCCCACGTTATAGCTGGCACAACTATTAGTTGTGCCAAGCCATTTCTGAGGAGAAATGGCTTGGCACAAGTAATACTTGCACCAAATCCCTAGGGGAAAACTCAGCCAATTTACTATTTTGCCCCTATGCTTCTCGCATACAGCTCCGATTGGGGTGATCTTTGGCTTGTTGGAAAGCTGAGGACTTCTACTTTTCAAGAGTATATAATTTGATCATAGCAGAAGGTCACAGCTAGTCCCGATGCACCACTCTTCATCCATTGCTCGGGAAAGCTAGGTTTAGGTTCGAAATGATTTCTAAGGGTTCGAGAAGGTTCATAAGGGATCTAGCATGATTCCTAGGGGTTTAGAATGGCTCTTAAGGTTTCAAAAAGATTCCTAAGGGTTCCATACATTCCATCAAAAGCTCGAAGATGCGCCTCTCTCGAAATGTGTCTCGATCGAGCCTTGGGCCAAATTTTGGTGTCTACACACGTGCTTACAATAAGCGTGTTCGCGTTCGAGATTTAAGAGTAGGTGACACAGTACTCAAGTAAATCTTCCCATCTCTCCACACTGATCCGAGAGAGAAATTCAAACCCAATTGGGAAGGGCCCTATGTTATCCGAGAGGTACTACCTGGATACGCACTCCGTCTCGCCACCATGGACGGAGAACATTTTCCCAAGCTCATCAATGCTTCATATGTATGACAATTCTACTCCTAGTATCCTGCGACAAGGTAAATACTGATAAGATGGATGCGTGAGTGCTTAAGGACACCATAAAAGTGGCCATCAGTTCAAGGCCAAGTAACCAAAAAGCATCCCTGAATGCTCATACCCTTTGCAACCTAAGGAAGAAGTGTGTAAATATCAAATAAAAAAAAAAGAAAAAGATGTCTGAAAAAAGGTAAAAAAAATTAAAAAATAGAAAAGAAAAGAGAGAAAAATCATGGAGCATGTACAGTAAAAATCCCCCAAGGAAGAAGTGTGTTACTACAGTTGGAACCCAATCAAGAAAAACCTTTTGAAACCCGAGAATACTTTCAAAATTCCTAACCTACCCCATGGCCACGATACATCCCTGAAGAAAGCCCTCTTTAAGGTCTACAAGTAGTCATGGTATCCATTGAGTTAGCACGAACCAAGCTGAGGGACAATAAGGAACTCCATCTAGTCGGCTATGACGGAATCGATGTCCATGTAGTCGCCTTTAATTTTGACATGAAAAGAAAAAGAAAATGAAAATATACAAGCTCAAAGTAAAATGGACATGGAAAGAACCCGAAAGGGTCCTATGGGTAAAAAGAGCGAGCTTGTGCGGACTAGGTAAAAACGTAAAAAAGCACCTGCGGTAAAAAGGGATACCCTTGGGCATAGTGAAAACCCGAAAGGGCACTACGGGTAAAAAAGAGGGAAATGACAGGCATGGCGAAAACCCGTCTGGGGCGCTGTGAGTAAAAATGTCTAAGAAAGAAAAAATTGGTTACCCTCCTTTGGTTACCTCTTCAAGTCATCTGGTCTTCAATTTTGGCCACACATGTTAGTTCAAATCGAGTCTTGGCTAGGTAGATCTTTAGACCGCACCATCAAATGCATGGCCCAAGGTAAGGATAAAAGGTTGATTCAATCGAAAGGGATGGTCGTTTCGACCTTGGTAAAGACTCTGAACCTCACTCAGGTCCCACCAACGAGTTCGACTATGCTCAAAATGGGACCGATCATCTCGTCTCATTGTTGAGACATCAAAAAAGAAGAAGATGATACTTATATAAGATAATAAGTTTCCCTTTCCCATTTTCATGCCCCTATTTTACTTACACCACATCACAAAAAGATAATCAGCGTGACACCCTATTTTCGAAGGAGAAGCAACAAAAACATTAAAAAAGAAGAAGATGATATTTATATAAGATAATAAATTTCCCTTTCCCAATTTCATGTCTATATTTTGCTTGCACCACATCTCAAAAAGATAATCGGTGTGACACCTTGTTTCCCCATTTACAAACATGAAAAAGAAACAAAAACATAAAAAAATATATATACCAAAAAGATATCTGCCAAGGGTTCTTATTCCCCTTCCTATGGTGTTTGATCTGTGCAAAAACTATATGTAGGACCAGGTCAATGGTCCAACTTGCGCTTCAGGACACGGATCTGTGCATGCAAAGCATCCTCAAGAGCATTTCGGTCAGTCATCCACTAACCATGAGGCCCCTATATTGCTTTCGAGAAGTATCAGTAGCACCAAGAGCATCACTTAGAGCCCCTTCCAGGAGAAGGACCTCACACTCTACAACTTTGGCTCTTAATTCGGCAACATAAGCTCTACCTTGCTCTTTCTCTAAAAGCTCATGCAGGACCTGCTTCTCATGTTTTAGCAACTCAATTTGGATTTGAAGCACCAACTCTTTTCTCAACCAAGGTCCCTCTTAATCGCTGCTCTCAACCTGATCCAATTGACGAGTAGAAGGCCTCTCAGATAGTAGCCATGCCTCATAGTCTTGAGAAGTCAAAAGGAAGGTCCCTTGCTCCAGATCTCACATATGCATTGACTGACACGTTTCCCAAAGAGTGGCTATCCTATCCATGTCCCTGAAAGACCCTTGAGAGCAAATTAGTCCACACAGGGGAGGTCTCGCAGCACAAGGCACACACTGAGTATAGCCAAACTGGCATAAAACCCGAGAAGGGAAGTAATGAGTACTACCAGTCAAGCCGAGAAGGGTGATACCCTCACAATCTCTAGATCGAACTATCGGGAAGGTACCGTCAAGCCATGGAAGCCTCCATACCAGCTCAGCCTTAGTCAGCCAAAGACCCATCTCGCGTGTATTCCCCTGAGGCAACTTGGAACATCAACCCAAAAGGCAATGAGCTACCTCTCCCAAGACCACATAAAAGCGGGGCATGGATCCCAAAATAGCAAGATGCTCCCCAAGCCAAACCTGAAGAAGAGCAGGGCATCCCCAGAAGCACTCCACCTTGACCGAGGCAAAGGCATCAAGACCACTGTAAAGCTCAATCATCTCAAAATGCATCACAGAGTGGCCCCTTTCAAGCTCCACTAGTACATCGCAGAGTACAAGGGAGAAACTCTCTCCCCCTGTGTAAAAGAGGACATCCGAGAGATGGCAAAGGGCAAAAGCGTTCACGCTATGAATATTTTTGATCGACAATTTTTGCAAACTTTCATCACCAAAAAGTTCTCTTAGGTATTTCACCGAACACCTGGTGAGCCCACCAGCAAGGCTCTTCACGTACTCATTTTTCTTCAGGCCCAAAGTTGCGTGGACAGTTTTGCCATAACCCGGTTTTGGTACCGCCTTAGAGAGACTGCGATCTAACCACAAACCCGACAAAATAGAGAGTTCTTCAAGAGTCGAAGTCAGCTCACGGGTCCTAAAGTGGAAGACATGGGTTTCCGCAAATAAATGAGAAACCGTCATCGCATGGATAAGATCCCAAAATAGGGGAACATCAAGGAAAGAGGAGAGACGAGCAAGCTCAATTCGATCTAAACCCACGAGCTTGCTCGCGTCCAAACTATCAAGCCAACGTTTCAGAAAGTTCGGCCCTACACCCAAGGGGGGAAGTATAAAAATCTCGGGCCCCACCGATGGGGCGGGGTCGTGAAGCAGGTACATTATCATACAAAGCCGTTTAAGGAATCACGATTTGATGTAGGACAGTGGACCCACCCTCGGGAAGAAAAGATAAAAAAATTGGAGCAAAATTCAAAACCCAACTTAAAATAAAGAAACAGAAGTGCATTCTCGGGCCTTATAGGCCCACCACTGTCCGAAAAGTGCCTAACGTATATATATTATACACACTAGGCAAAAAATACCCAGAAAATGCCTAGCGTGTATAATATACACGCTAGACCAAAATATGCCCAGAAAATGCCTAGCATGTATATTATACATGCTAGATCAAAAAGTGCCTAGAAAATGCCTAGCGTGTATAACTTACACGCTAGACCAAAATAAAAAAAGAAGAAGAAGAGAGAGAGAGAGAGAGAGAGAGAGAGGGAAACAACAAGTGGGAAGTAAAGTTTGTTTTTCCCCGTCTGTTGGAGAGTCCACCTGCACACAATAACATTATGTTTCTTTAAAGATGGCACCCCAGACCGTGAGCTAGGATACATAAGTCCACCACTTAACCTATTTTACACTTTCTTTTTTTTTAGGTACCATGCTTACAACAAATAAAGGAGGAAAACATGAACCTTGGCCATTTCAGCCAATGCACAACTTGGGGGTCAGTTCCCCATTTTCCAAACTCATAGTCCCTCCTGTAAAAGAGTACATATCATAATTACAACTTCACAACCATCTAGCCTATTGTTTTTTCAAGACAACCATATCACATCCAAAGTTGGAGATAATAAATAAAAAAGGAAATTAAATACATTTGTTTCATGAATTATCCTCAAACATTGATCAATCATTGTGTCCAAAAGTGCTCAAAAGTGAAAATGTAAAAAGAAAAAAACAAAAGATGCTCCAGGTCCTCAAGAGTCCCTCCTCCACTGGCGCGAAGTCTTCTGATATGTCTAGACATCCCCCACTTGTGACCATGCCTAGGACAGCCAGCTAAGTAGTGAACGTGACTCCCTCTCACAAGCGCGCTAAAAGCATCACACCAGAGAGGTTAGTTAAGGGAAAGCATAGGGCAACAAAGAAATAGACAGGGCAAACCAACATCATACTTACCACATCAGTTTCTGAAAGGTCAACAATGTGACGGTAATACTCTGCCTGCTGAACAGCTGACTCGTAAACCTATGAGGGAGGGGGAGAGAGAAAGGTTAGCATCATAAAAAAATAGATAAGAGCAAGCATGTCACTAGAAAATTTGGGAAAAGAACTCACCCCTAAGGCCAGCTAGAAAGGAGGAACTCTAATCACCTCGGTGGATGGGCGAGCACGCTTCATCACATTAGCACACAAATTTGAGTGGAATGCATCGTCAAAATGCCTAAAAGTCCCCTGGGTCTCTGCAGTAGAAGTCCCTGAAGGCCATACACCGGAAGTCCTCGAGGGTCTGGAACCTAGCACCTCTGAAGGACCCGCGTCTACACCCATGTCAGGATCCTCTCTTGCCTCAAACTGAAAGGAGAGGAAGAAATTCGATCATTAAACTAAAAACATGATAATCAGAAAAGAAACCCACAAGAAAGGGAAAGAAAGAAGAAGGTACCTAGGATTATGGACTTTCGAACGGTAAAAAATTGGCACCAGGCACAAAACGTGGGAGGATGGACCAATAAGGGAGAGACTCATACCACAACTGATACCCCCATGCTAAAAAAGGCCCTCAACAGGAATCCCATGTCCGAGGAGCCTCCATGTAAGCTCCTCGTCCGTACCCTCTGGTGACATGACATCCTCAAGAAGATCCACCGACACGGTAAAGTAGTCCCGGTACTGATGCACTACCCTCTCCCCCAAATAGTAGGCTTGGACCCAAGAACCATAGGAGAAGATAATGCGACGATCGACAAACAATCGTGACTGGCCGACAGTGGCGTAGTCACAGAAGGGGGAGCCAACATAAGGATCAAATACAATTTGCCTAAAAAAGGAGAATCCCATTAGTCAAGCAATACAATTAGAACTCAAAAATTTAACTAACAAAGGGAGGGGGTGTCAAACCTGCTCCGAAATCATCAAGTTAAATTGGAACCTTAGACCCATTTCCAAATGCTTCATCCCTAGATCCTGGCGACAGTCCTTATGCTAGCAACTCATGAGGGGGTAAGTGCACTCTTCAAAGAAGAGGAGGGGGCAGCCAGGTTGGAAGTGCAGATACCCCCAAACCTGAAGATGGACAAGCAAAAAAATATGTCAAAACAAAGGTTAAAGGAGTTAGAAATGATGAACAAAGAGGGATGAAAAAGCGAAACCAATGGGTTACATCGATCACAGGCTAAAAGCCAAGAACAAAAGCAACCTCACCAACTGAGACACTAGCAAAGCTGTCCATGAACACCACATACCCAACACCGCCCCAATCGAAATGGTGCACATTCTCACAGTTCTTGATCAAGCTGGGAAGGGACAGGACAACATGACCACCACTGGCATTGGCAAGGATCGTCTTGCCCAGAACAAAAAGAAGCACGATACTAGCAAGCATCAGGGAGCACTCAAGCTCAACGACGACATCCATATCAGGCTGGTCCAGATTAACCAACTCATCAGCATCGAACAGATCCGCCAACCATGACAACTTGACCTCGGAGCCAATCATTATGTTGGGCGGGTGATAGTCCCCAATCAATCGAATAACCTCCACATGATCAGGAATGTGAGGACAAACATACCACTGACACCTCTCCTATCACAATCTCTGTGATCATGAACCAGTCAATAGGGGTGATGGTCATCTCGGCCACGGACATGTGGAAGGTCATCGTCTCCGCATGAAAACTCTACACCAAGGCCTTCACGTAGGCTAAATCACCCCTCATAGCAGGGCAAGATAAGAAGTTCTCAAAGTTGGACTAAGCTAAAAGGAACCTTACGACATGAGGGAGATGGGTGTAAAAGTGCTGGAAGTCGAACCAGCCTCCACGGAACATGATCGAAGGACTGCATCAAAAGAACAGGAAATGTAAGATCCTTGAACAAAGAAGCACGAATAAAAGGAAGCAACCAAGGAATACATTTTTTTTACCTGGTTGGCGATGCCAAATTTTGAAATGTGGGTGCACTGCTGATGGAGCAACCCACAGCAAGCCACCTTGCCCTACGTCTTGTACCAACTGCGAGAGGAGCGTTGCACCTGAATAAGGCGCTCATCCCTGATACCGAAGATCACGTCAGGGCTACCCTCCTCCTGGTCCTGGTCCTCCTCACTTGAGTGACTATGTGGAATCCTGAAAAGAGATATATAAATGGCAAGCATCAAGAGATGATAAGCAAAAGGAAATCAAGCGCTTTGCTAGCAACACAAGACCAAAGGAAGGTAAGTATGCCTCATTCCTGCCAAAATTTTCAAACAAAATCAAAAGAGGATAGTTCCTGTCATTTAATTTCAATAAAAAACAAACAAAAATAAAAAAAAAACCCTCACATACATGTTCATTTTAAATTCAAAAAAGGGGTGGTGTCAAATGGCAGTTTTAGAAAAAGCCTCGTTTTTTTTGTCATGAGAAAGGGCGTTCAAATTTCAAATCTTAGAGCAAAATATCCTCACATTTCATTGACCAAAATCCTCATAAAAATCGAGAAAAGCACCCTTAGGAGTTTACATTCACAAAAAATGTCACTTTTACAAAAGCCCTAATTACGCAAAAAAAAAATCAAGTTGTGCAACCGTAGATTTTTTAACGATTCCGCTGCACGACGTGCACTCATGATAAAAATTTAGAGTCACCACTCGGAGCTTTTGGTGTCCTGGGAAACCCAAATCAAATTTAAAGAGCACCGAAGTGCCAAAAATTGACTCTAAATCTAGACTACGCCAAAGGCTTTTGGGTAGGGGCTTCGGTTATCGATTGGGAAGGTGTTAGGCACCTAATCAACCTGCTTAATGCGGTCTCTACTTATGGCCAAAATTAAAATAATATAAAAGAAATGAAAAAAGCCTTCCTCTTGCACAAAGGGCCTTAAAATCTTATTTGTGCCCCCCCTGTTCCTATAGAAAATTCGGCGGTGTAACGACACAAATGAGAGGATGGAGGAAGAACCGAGAAGGTAGTGGAATAGAGGGGAGAGGTGGCGCTCTCGAGCCCTTGTTGCAGCGCTGTGGAGCCTTGCGTTGGCTTGCTTCGGTGAGCTTTTGATGGTTTGTATAGCTTGATTATGGATTCTAACTACTAGGGTGGATAGCTAAGAGGTCAAGAGGGGGGGCTAGGGGGATAGCACACACCTATACTAAGTCTTTTAGGTAAAAGGCTAAGGTTTTTAAAAGGTTTGAAGGTTCTAGAATTTGTGTGTAAATGGTGCACTAGGGGAGAGAGAGAAGGGATTCCTTAATCTCTTTTTTGTAAATTTTTTCAAGCTTTTGTAAAGGGGGGGTGCCTCTATATTTATAGGAAAAAGAGAGGTTAGGAGGGTATTTAGAGGCTAACTTGGATTATTAGCAATTAGGTAATCTAGCCATCTAAGGTTTCCTAGGCTTTTTATAGCCTTAAAATGTGTGGAAAGGTACTCCAATGGTGGATGATAGGGTGGGGCATTAAACCACTTAAGGGGTTACGAATAGATAGTGAATGGATGCAATAGAATTAGTAAATCACACCGCAAAGGTCAAGATGGTCAACAGGTCAAACCCCAATCTTAAAATTCGAGGCAAAAACCCACAGTCACTATTCCTAAGCCTGACGCAACTAATAGATGCACCAAGCATAGAAATAGTAAAATAGCGTTTGAACAGGGTCTGAAAGTTGGCTCCCTTTGGTGGGGCCCAACTTATAGCTGGCGCAACTATTATTGCGCGAAGCCATTTATGGGGAGAAATGGCTTGGCACAAGTAATACTTACGCTAAATCCCAAAGGGGAACTCAACCAGTTTACAATTTTGGGCCTGAGCTTCAGAATGTGATATCATCTTGTATACAGCTCCGATTAGGGTGATCCTCGGCTTGTTGGAAAGTTGAGGACTTATACTTTTCAATGGTGTATAATGTGATCGCAATAGAAGGTCACAACTAGTCCTGGTGTACCACTCTTCATCCATTGCCCAGGAAAGCTAGGTTTAGGTCCGAAATGGTTTCTAAGGGTCGAGATGGGTTTCTAAGGGTTCGAGAAGGTTCCTAAGGAATCTAGGGTGATTCCTAAGGGTTTAGAATGACTCCTAAGTTTTCATAAAGGTTCCTATGGGTTCCATACATGCCATCAAAAGCTTGGAGATGCGCCTCTCTCGAAATGTGTCTCGATCGGGCCTTGGGCCAAATTTGGGTATCTACATATGGCCCTCTTTGGTATCCGATCACTAATGATTGAATTTCAAAGATAAGAGACATTCGAAGAGGCCCAAGGCATTACTGACAGGTTCGCTACATTCAGAATGAACTTCAAACATCAGACGGGTCACATGGTGAGAAAATGAAAGCCATGTATGTCAAGAAAAACGTCCGTTTCTCAAGGTAATCGGTCCCCAAGTGCTTAGCGACATTACTGTGCATAACCAAGATGGAATGAGTTGTGAAAGACTATTAGCTGGAAAAAATGTTAGCTTCTCTAGTTGTAAAAGGCCATTAGTCAGGAAAAATGGTCGCTTCTCAAGATGATTAGAAGATATTTGATGTTCAAGATTCCTTCTAAATACAATAGCTTCGTAAGTAAGGAGGGTGATCGACCCACATTTATAGATAGGCACAAAGCAAGTACGCAAGGTTCCATAGTTTGTGTCCAATCATATGAGGCATTGACCACCCCATCTGACTGGTCACGGGTGCCCCTGCGTGAAGTAGGGTTCGAGGACTTTGGGCGAATCCATCAATCCCGAAGTTATTTTAGCATGACTATCCGAGCAGAGCGAATTGATGTCGCAATACTTTTTAGGAGTGCGTGCCACTTTTTGATAATGTGCCCCGAATCAACATGACCTAGAGCATCCAACTTCAAATAACACTGAATAGATCCGGCCAAAATAGGGTGCCTATCGAAGGGGGCACCTAATATTGGTCGTCTCTGCCAACAATGATCTTACAAATCATTTAACTATGCATAAGCATGCACCCATTAGGGGCGATAAGCAATAAAGGTGATAGAAGTCTCGACCCAGATCCCGTCCGGGTATAATTTATGAGAACAAATAACCATCCTACGAATACCTAGATGCATGACACCTATCTAAGGGAAACCGCACCAATGCAGGTTTTAAGCCTGCGGAAAAATAAGGGAAATGAGCCATTCTGCATGCATGTTTGTACATAGTTGATTGATATATAGTTTCATATTCAACAGGTTAGTCTCAACCAACGATTGACCTTTTTCAATGGAGTTATCCGAACCTCAAACCCCGTAGGGTGCATGCCCAGACTGTGCAAACCATGAGTCCACACCTCCAAAAATTTCATAAACAATTTGAAGCTTAGACACTCACATTCATATGAATCAAAAGGCAGAGCATTTAGCTTAAAGATTTAGCAGTGGAATCAACTTGATCAAAACATTGACCGCTTGATCTAGATTGACACCATTGCTCCTACTTTCAAGTAGGATCCAATAGATCTAAGGCGACCCTTAGACTTAGGACATTAATTTACCACAGCTGTGTTGCCAACAAAATATTAACATTTTACCGTATTGAACCACGCATGTGCGTAGCGAATGTACCACAAAAATATGGCTATCTTTTTTATCTTTTTTAAAATGATTTTTTTTTTCTTTGAATAGATTGGATGTCGGTGGTGAGATGCTTCATCTAATCTGTCCATCACTGAGAGGTTGCCTGTTTCAAGGCTTTGGATTATTTGATGTTTTTGCACATTCTCAAGAAAATGTCAGTCCCTTCTTTATTCAAATAGGTAACAATATGCATCCTAATTAACAGAAGGAGAAGCAAACCATTACCTACACATTTCCAATTTTCAAGGTTTATAAATTTTTTTGGATTTTTTTTTTTAGATTTTTTATTCTTTTTCTTTATTTTTAGATAGAAGTATGATGCTATACATATGTACATGGACATAAAGAAAGTGGGGATATATATATATATATATATATATATATGTATTTTTTGGATATTTGATTGATTGATTGTTTTTGTTCTGTTTCTTCAATTTTTTAGATGGAAGTACGATACTGTACATATGAAAAAGAGTAGAAATATATACAATTTTTTTATATTTAAATTTTTCTTAATTTTTTTATTCTTTTCTAGCTTTTCTTCTTTTTTTTTTGACGCCTTATCAGTGAGATGAAGTAACGGGTCCCATTTGAGCATAGTCGAACCCGTTCATGTGATTGGACTGAGTGAGGTTCAGTAATTTTACCAAGGTTGAAACATCCATCCCTTTGGATCGAATAAACCTTTTTCTCCTTACCCTGGGTCATATGTTCGACGGTGCAATCTTCAAGACACACTAGGTCGGGACCCGATTCGATCTAACATGAGTTGCCGAACCGAAAATAGGTTACAGGGAGAATAATCAAAGGATTCAAATATATCTTCATTCCTCAAAATAACGTTTCTTTTTAATCTCTTTTTACTCACAACACCTAAAGTGGGTTTGTCATGCCCGTGATCGCCCTCTTTTTAACCGTGGCGCCCCTTCGGGTTTTCACCACGTCCATGGGTTCTGCTTTCTTACCCCAAGTGCCCTTTCGGGTTGTCACCTAGTCCCGTAGCGCCTTTCGGGTTTTAATCACGTCCATCTTGCTTTGAGCTTGTATATTTTTATTTTATTTTTCTCTCTTCTTTTTTTTTGTATTTTTTTTTCAAATGCCACGACATAGACGTCTATTCCATCATAGCCGGCTAGATGGGGTTTTGGTGTCGTCTCACAACTCGGCCCTTGTTGACTTAACAGATACTATGACTGCTTGTGAACCTTAAAAGAGAGCTTTCCTCAGGCTGTAGTTTGGCCATGGGTCAGGTTAGGATTTAAGGGTATGTTGGGCTAAAAAAGGTTTCCTTGATACGGTTTCAGTTTTCCACAACAAACTTCTTCCTTGGGTAATTTTTACTATACAAGCCCCCATGATTCTTCTATTTCTTTTCTTTTTCCTTTATTTTATTTCAGGCAATCTCTTTTTGATGTTTTGCTTTTCTAATTTTTTTAATTTTTTATAGTAATTCTACTTCCTCTCTTTTTAGTATATGTACATGCTTTTCTTTTTCAGGGAAGGAGTTTATGAAAAGAAGGGCCAAGGCTCAAATGGGGTAGCAAAAGATATCATTATTTTTAGCGATGCTTTTTGGCTACTGTGCTTGGACTGATGGCCTCTTTTATGTGGTTCTTAAGCAGTCACGTATCTATTTTACCAATACTTACCTTGCCGCGATAGACTAAGTGAAGAACCGTCGGACATATCCAGCATTGATGGGCTCAGGAAAATGATCTCCGTCCATGGTGACAAGGTGGATGGCGTATCTCGAAAGTACTTCCTTGATGACGTAAGGTCCTTCCCAGTTCGGCTTAAACTTTCCTCTCGGATCGGCGTGGAGGGATGGGAAGATCTTCTTCAGCACAACGTGTCCTACCTTCAAATCTCGACTACGGACACATTTATTGTAAGTGTGTGTGATTCGCTCTTGGTAAACTTGAGTATGACACAAGGCAATGAGTCTTTTCTCATCCAATAAGTTAAATTGGTCAAAGTAGGATCTCTCTCTCTCTCTACTTCTAGTAAGCCTGATTCATGGAGGATTTTGAGGGAGGTTACCTCAACCTATACAAGTAGGACGGCCTCAGTTCCATACACAAGGGAGAAGGGTGTTGCCCCTGTAGCAGTACGGATCAACATTTTGTAGGCTCATAAAACAAATGGCAGCATTTTGCTCCAATCTCGGTAAGTGACGACCATCTACTCGAGGATGTGGATGACTGTCTTGTTCACAGCTTCCACGGTTCTATTGGTTTGAGGCCAATAAGGTGACGAGCGATGGTGCTTGATCTTGTATTGTTCGCAGAAGGCTCAAATGCACCTGTTTGCAAAGTTTATGCCATTGTCCATGATGATATCCTTGGGTACTCCAAATCGGCACACAATATTGTTCGTGAGAAACTTTCTGACATATTGGTCTGTGATGTTGGCATATGACGCTACTTCTACCCACTTGGTAAAGTATTCGATGCCGACGAGGATGACCCAATGTTCGTTTGATGCTTTTGGATTAATCATTCTGACGACGTCAAGGCCCCAGGTGGCAAATGGCTAAGGAGTGGCTATGCAGTGTAGATCGATGGCAGGAGCATATATCAGACTGGAGTGTTCCTAACACTTGTAGTATTTTTGAACATATTTGCAACAATATGATTCTATAGTAATCCAAAAGTATCCTTGTCACAGAATTTTCTTAGAGAGCATGTGATCGCTGACGTGGGCCCTGCATACTCTCTCATGAATCTCCTTCATGATATTGATCGCTTCACCCTCAGTAAGGCATCTGAGTAGGATATTGTTGTAAGACCACTTGTAAAGGCATTCCCCACAAATGACGTAACCTGCCTCTAGATGTTGGACGGTCTGTCTATCCGCTTTGGACGTATCCTCAGGGAAAGTTAGTGTCTTGAGGAAATTCTTGATATCTGAGAACCAAGGTGGCTCATCATTAGGCTTTAGGAGTTCCTCAATCTACAGGCAGAAGGTCGACTCATTTCTCTGCTTGATCATGATCGGCTTCATCTCGACACCATACGAGATTTCTACCATTGACGCCAAAGTTGCTAGTGCGTCGGCAAAGCGATTCCTTCTCCGTGGGACATATGAGAATGTCACGTCCTCGAAACAAGCTATCAGATCCTCGAGGTGCTCATGGTAGGGGATCAGTTTCTCATCTTTCATCTTCCAATCTCTATTTGTCTAGCATATGATCAACTATAAATCATCGAATACTCGGAGGTGAGTTACATTTAGATTGAGAGCCGCCTGTAGGCCAGCAGCACATGCTTCATTCTCGACCATGTTATTAGTGCAAGGAAAGTTGAGCTTGATGGACACCGGTACGTGGGATCCTTTCGACGAAATCAGAATGGTGCCAACTCCCTGACCCTCGACATTTGCTGCCCCGTCAAAGTGCATTACCCATGATTCTTTTGCTTCTTCAGTATCGTCTTCCATCATGAACAAGATGTCTTCATCAGGGAACTCGGTTCTCAAGGGTTTATAATCTGGCAAAGGATTGTCGGCAAGATGATCGGCGAGTGCCTACCCCTTGATTGACTTCTGAGTAATGTACATGATGTCAAACTCAGACAATAAAAGTTGCCAACGTGCAGTCCTCCCAGTGAGAGCCGGCTTCTCACATAAGTACTTCAACAGATCCATTCGGGCTAAAAGTAGAACGGCTTGGGATAGCAATTAATGGCGGATCCTCTGAGTGGCCCATACAACAACTAGGCATGCTTTCTTCAGATGATAAATGCATCTCGTAATCGATAAACTTATTACTGAGATAATATATGGCCCATTCTCTTCTTCCTATCTCATCATACTGCCCTAAGACACATCCCATAAAAACTTTTATCGTGGAGAGATACATTAAGAGTGGTGTCCCCTCCATAGGCGGTACCAAAGTAGGTGGGTTGAGGAGGTAGCTTTTGATTTTGTTGAACACTGCCTCACAATCATCATTCCATTCAATGGGTGAATTCTTTCGAAGTAGCTTGAAGATCAGCGTGCAGATAGGTGTGAGCTGCGTAATGAATTGACTGAAATATTGTATCTTACCCAAGAACCCTCTAACTTCTTTCTCTGTAGATAGTGGTGACATTTCCATGATAGCTTTAACTTCGATTAGGCCAACCTCGATACCTCTCCTGTTGATGATGAAGCCCAACAATTTTTCGGATATAGCACTGAATGCGCACTTTTATGGATTCAAACATAACTTGTACTTTATCAGCCTCTCAAATAGCTTTTGGAGATTTACCAAGTGATTGCCTCACTTCGGTGACTTGGCTATTATATCATCGACATACACTTCTATTTCTCAGTGCATTATGTCGTGAAATAGTGTAGTCATAGCTCTTTGATGCGTTGCCCCAACATTCTTTAGCCCAAATGGCATGACTCGATAGTAAAAGGTTCCTCACAGAGCGATGAACACTGCCTTTCTCGATCGACCTCTGCCATCTTGATCTGATTATATCCTGAGAATCCATCCATAAATGAAAGCATCTTGTGCTTAGCAGTGGTATTGACCAAGATGCTGATTTATGGCAACGAGAAATCATCCTTCGGACTTGCCCTATTCAGGTTTCAGAAGTCGATGCATATGCAGACTTTTCCATCCTTCTTCGGTACGGGGACAATATTGGCTAGCAACTGCAGGTATTTAGATACCATGAGAAAACCTGTGTCATACTGCTTGATGACCTCATCTTTGACTTTCAACATCCACTCAGGTCAGAGACATCTCAGCTTCTGCTTAATCGGCTTCATATCAGGGTAGAGTGGCTACTCATGGTCGACCAAATTGGTGTTTAGACTAGGAATGTCCTCCTACGACCAAGAAAAAATGTCTTAGTATGATCGAAGGAAATCGATCATGCTTTTTCTTTCTTCAGGAGATAGTGACATTTTGATCTTGGTAATCCGGAGAATCTCCTCAGTCCTTAGATTGACGTCTTCGATTTCTTCAACAATGGGAGTAGGGCCATGCTCAAAGTTAGCAAACTAGTTAAGGAACTTATTGGGGAGCTCCTCAAAAGGGATATCCTCATCCAGACTCATAACTCCTACCTCTTCTTGTATTTCAACAGGAAAGGGGTCGATTTCACGTGGGATAGGTATTTCCCTTAAGGCATCTTTTTGTGAGATTTTATTCAGAATTTTAAAAGATAATATTTTTAGGTTTTCTAATTTTTCAATGTTTTTGGAATTTTTATTTTCTTCGAAAATGGGCCCTTGGAAAGACGGTTCCCTTTCCAAGGGCTTATCTCACTTTTTAAAGGTTATTTTTCTTTAGGAAATGGGTGTAAAAATTTAGGTCACTCTCTGCTTCCAGGGTTTGAGGCCAAGATGCCCAATTGCGTACCTAAGAGGCCATTCCTTTACCTGTGTAGATGAAGGGTGCTGACTGATATGGCTCATTAGAGTTAGCTTCCATCATATTGGGCTTGGGTTCATCTTAGATTATACCCTCAAACGTCAACACAATTTTATGGTGATTTACCACAGGGGGAAATTGTTCGATATGAAACGTCATTCCTCAAAGAGTGATGAGGAGATTGGTGGGGTGAACCGGTGCTGCAGGCTTGTGTGGGGTTAATTGGGTTACCCCATTTTGGTCAATCTTCACAACCCTAGCGCTCATGAATGAATCTCTTATGTGAGGCCTAGTTAGGGGTTTCTCCTCTAGGTTTATACCCCTGGCTCTTACAACTGCTGTGGCTCAGGCTTTTTCCTTAGCCTCTCGCTCTTCTTCTTTCGTGGGCTTGTAACCTAGCCCAAATCTAACTTTTTGGCCCCCCTTGGTTGTGACGGGCTCTCTTCTTCCTTGTAATTGAGGTCCTAGCCCCTTTCCTCTTTGATAGTCCCACTTTTGGAGCATGGCCACTGCCTCTACCATTCCACCTCCGATTTTTGGAATGATGCCCTCGATGGCTTCGAGAGTACTGTTCATACTTCGTACTCAAAACTGTGGAGGTCGACATCCTCAGCTGTGTGCGAAACATCCAGTACTTTTGGCTTCTCAACACTATTGGTGGCTTTTTCCTTCTCCCCGTGCCCCTCACCAATGATAATGATAATCTTATATCCGGATGCAAACTTGAGCTTTTGATGTAGCGTTGATGGTATTGCTCTGACTTCATGCAACCACCGGCGTCCTAACAATAGATTGAATGAAGATTTGATATCTATTGCTTGAAACAATATGGAGCAGGTCATTGGCCCAATCAATAGCTCAAGGTCAACTACTCCCATTATCTCTCTTCTGGTATTGTCAAAACCTCGGGTACTAGTTCTCGTGGGTCTCAGCATGCATAGATCTATCCCAATCTTGGTGGCAGTTCTCAGTGGGCATATATTTAGAGCAGACCCATTGTCAATCAAAACTAGAGGAATTATCATATTTCTGGATTCCACAGTAATATTAAGGGATTTGGAGTGACTACTTCCCTCATCCAGTAAATCGACATTCGAAAATGAAATTGCATTTGGAGCCATAACTTGACCAATTATTTGTCCAACTTCATCCGGGCTCACCTGAAGTGATACATGCACATTCTTTAACACCCCCATTAAAGCTTAAAAATGGATTAGGGACGTCATCAGTAGATCCCATACTGTGATTTGAGCTGGTATCCTTCTCAATTGAGTCTCCAGTATATGTTCTTGACTCATTTTTTCAATAGGATTAACGGCACTATCTTTCTTTCCCTCCGATTAGGCTTATCCTGCTACTAGTGCTTCTAGCTACTTTAAACTCTTCCCAGATCTCGTGACAAAGTCTACTACCCCTTCTCTATTGTTGTCGGCATTGACATCTATCTGCTTGTAACTCAGTGGGACCTGATGAGGATTGTAGGTTGGTCCCAAAATCTGAAATGATGTAGCTATTGACATCTGATCCACTTGTACTGGTGGTTACGAAGGGGTGGGTAATACATGGCTTACTTCAATGATAGATTGTTGGTTGGCAAAATTGGGCCAGGTTGGTGTGATGAGGTTTGCAGGTGGTTGCACTGGGGGTAACGGGGTAGGAGTGGGCCATTGATAGTTGATAGGTGATGGTGGGGGATGGAGGACCTGATGGGCTATCAAATAATTGATGGGAGTGATAGTATATGGTTGATATGCATTTATGTGCACATAATTGATGGGTGTGGGTGATGGAAAATAGGCCCTAAGATCTAGGGGTTCAACTTGTGGTGTAGGATTGAGGAAATAACCTGATAAATTCAATGGTTCAATTACCCCAATACTACTTTCTTCGCAATTTCTTTGCAACGGTGCCACATAACCCTCTCGGTCACTGATGTAATATGGCAGATCAAATTCAAACTTTTCCTCACACTCCTCTATCGTCCCGATGGTGGGTCTGAGACCTGCTCCTCTGATAGGGTGTGGGGGTAATGGCACCTGATCTATTTTTGTGTGTTGGTTCACTTGAGAAGCTGCAGATGGAATAATTTTCTCGGCATTAATTAAATCTTGTATCGTGTGCTTTAATGGGAAGCAGTGATCAGTCGGGTGACCTGAACCTGATGAAAATTACAATGAGTGTTAGGGTCATAATTCTTTGGGATTGGATTAAGAGGAGGTCATGATTGGAGGGCGATAGCTAGTCCCTTTTCTATTAGCCAAGGTAAAAGTACACTTAATGATTGCCCTAAGGGTATAAAAACTTGATCATAGCGGGCTCTCCTCTGCTACTGAGTCATCTGCATTCCTTGTCCATTCCCTGTTCTCTACATCTGCTCAGTTCTAATTGGTGTTGGCTGGGCTGCTTGAAATTGGAATGGGATTATAGTATGATTGGGCCTGGTGTTGGCAATGTTCTAGACATCAGCCCCTGCTCTCTTATCGTTCCTTTGCTTTAAGAACCTTCTAACTCCACTCGCTCCATTAGGTGCATTTTTGCTTAGGCAACCTTCCCTGATAACATCTTCACAGCGGTTTACGTTCCTTACCAAATCAGAAAAGCTGGACTGCTGCTGGTACACTAGAAAGTCCAAGTTCACTGGCAAAGTAATTTTGGAAATCATTTCTATTTGCTCATCATCAGGTATCCTATTTCTAACCTGAGCTGCCAGTGCTCTCCAACGCCCTAAATAATCACTAAATGTCTCATTCGGGTCCTGCTTTAAACGGGCTAAGTCTGACTTGCACGGTTCAATGTCTATATTGTAGACATATTGTTCTTGGAACAAGTGCGTCAAGCCCTTCAAAGTCTTTATCATAGACGGTTCCAAGGAGGTGAACCACCTCAAGGCTAGACCAGTCAAACTTTTCTGAAAGACCTTTATTAATATTCTTTCATCCCCCCCATATTGGTACATGTCCCCACAATAAAACTTGAGGTGTGCTAAGGGATTGCAGGTGCCATTATATTTGTCAAAAGCCGACATTTTAAATCTCAAAGGCAAGGGGACCTCAGCAAATAAATATAAATCTGAGAAGTTTGTGGCATCGATTTCATCACCACCCATCTTCAATAACTACTTCTAAATTTTGTCTAACTGCTCTTTCAACTGCTCTGATTCCTTGGACATGGGGGCCACTTTCTCAACAGTCGACTGGGCTTTACTCTAGGCTACTATAGGGTGGGATTCTCTAGCTGGTGCTGTATGGACTGGATGGGAATGGTCTGCATGGGGGGTGAGTGAGTCCATTACATGTGAGGGAAGGTTTGTTGGGTGATGGGATGAGTGGAAGTCAGATTTTAGGGTGGGGTCTGATGAGGCCATTGGGCATGGGGAAAGGTTTGGAACTGACTTTAGTATGTTGGGATATGGATGAATTGGGGTTGATGTAAGGCATGGGTTTGAGGTGCCTATGAGGGTTATGGGTGAATAAAATTTTAAAGGAATTATGAAGGATATGGGTGTGTGGGTCCAAGGTTAGGACCTGGCTGGTCTTAGGTTTTGGCCATGAATCCTTGGGAGGGTTGGGCTATAAAGGTCTGGCCTTTGGGTCCTTGGGGAGATTGGACCATGAAGCCTTGGTCATGATAGGTTTGGGCCATGGGCCATTGATGGATCTGGGCCATGGGCCCTTGGTGGGTTTGGGCCATGTGCCCTTGATGGATCTGGACCATGGGCCCTTGATGGGTTTGGGCATGGCGTCATGGGGTTTTGGGCCATTGGGCCTTAGGGTATGTGGGTAATGGGGGTTTAGATGGTGTGGATGATGGGGATTGATGGGGGTCATGGGGGAAGGAGGCATGAAGGCTTGATAGGGTATGGGATGGATCCATGGATGTGTGGTGCGGATGAGAGGGGATGTGTTGGGAGGCCTTCCACCTATTGTAAGTTTGGAACATCTCCTCCATCATGGCGATGGAAGGGAGATCGGATGGAGATGGGGTATTTAAGGTTTGGAGGGGCATGGATGGGGTGGATGAAGAGAGAAAATTGGGCATGGCCCCGGTAACATTGGGCATGGCCCGGGTAAAATTGGGCATGACCCGAGTAGGTGGTGGGATATGAGGCGGGTTGGAGAAATGAGATGGGTCATTGGTGAATGGGGATGGATTGGGCATGTGTGGGGAGGATGTATGCGGCATGGATGTGGATGATGAGAGAGTAAAGTTGGTCATGGCCCCGGTAAAAATGGGCATGACCAGGGTAGATGGAGCTATTTATGGGGGATTGGGTGCAATATGGATAGATGTGGGTGGATTGGGTATGTGTCGAGCGGATGAGAAATAGGGTACACTAGTGAAGGTGGAAGATGGAGCCGGGATTTGAATAGGTGTTGATGGGAGGTGAGTTGGCTTGGGAATGGCCATGGATGAAGGCATGGCTTGTAAAAATGGGGAATGGGGAGTTAGATTTTGGATTTTTTTGGAAGTGGTGGAAGGGAAAATGGGGGCACTGAACAGGCTGGTGACGGCAAATGGGGATTGAGTGAGGGGGATGTATGTGAAAGCCTCTTCGGTATGGGAATGGGTTGGGGAATGCGGTGGGGATGAGTCGGGATCGGCATAAGCCGGATCCACAGCCCACGACATGGCTTGGTGTTAAGTTGGGTACGAGTGCCTTGGGTATGGCCCGTAAAGCTTCATCCTTCCTCTACGAGGTGACGGAGGGTACGATGATTCCGTTGTGCCGGCACCAACAAACTCTATTTTTTGGGTTTTTGATTTATTTGATTTTTTGAATTTTTATAAGTGAAAAGAAACAAGGATTCCAGGGCCTTTTGAATTTCCTTTTCGAGTGGCTCTCATACTCTAAATAGGTCTCGCGACAAAGGCTCTAAAGCGCTTGGGAAGAATCAAAGGGAAATCCCTTGATCTATTTAAGGCACGAAAACCAATGTAAACAACCCGATCCCTCAAAACGAGTAAAAAAGAAGTCACCTTCTCTTGACCGGCGAGGGCATATTGGGTGTCGGAGATTGTGTGGCCTAAAAAAAAGCACTAAAGACACTAATCGAGGAGTCCAAGGTGTGAAGCAGGCCTCAGATTCGGGCTGCTACTGCCTAAAACAAACCTGGCGCAACTAATAGGTGCTCTAGACCAAAAATTGCCAAATTTTACTCTGGTGCAGCTAATACATGCGCCAGTGTAATTCTGGGGCTTTTTGGCTTGGCCCAAGTAATAGTGGCGCCAGGTAAAAACTAGGGTTCCAGACAGTTTGACAGCAAAAGTTCTTGCCCGAAATGAGTCTTCTAACTGGTTTTTGTAGAAGCTAGGCTTCCGGGGATTGACTGTTTATATGATCTGTCTCTTTCCTCACCAATCCTAAAGGGTTACAAGGTCGATTCGGGTCGCTAACGCTCACTTTTTCCCTGGGTTTTAAGCTTGGTAAAGAGAAGGTTACCCACCTGATATACCTCAAGTACAAGCACTTTTCTCAGGTAGTAGGTGGGCTAGGACTTTTCTGGATCATCACCAGTAGGGGCTGCCCCCGTACTAAGACCTGAGAATTTGTATGGGTGCCTAAATAACCCCCTTGAAAATCTATCCCGCAAAATCAATTTAAATCCCCTTTGTTGGTTCAATTTTACTTTTCACTTTTAAGAAAATTTTCTTAAGTTCAAAGACTGGAGGTGATGATCCCGTGCTGCCTCTACGGGCCGATGTTCACTGGCGGAATATGATTGTGGAATTAAAGGTGCAAGTAGGCCCGTCAAAAGGCTAAGGCACTTAAAATGATATAAAAGTAAAGAAAATAAATGACAATGCACAAGTAAACCCTCTAATCGGCTAAGGTGCTTGAAATGAAGAAAATATATAAAAATTTATGACGGTGCGCAAGTAGGCCCGCCAAGCAGCTAAGGCTCGTAAATGATGTAAAAGTAGGGGTAAATAAAATGACATAATCGAAGGGGGTGAGTGAAAAAAATAGTAAAAAAATAGCAACAAATGAGTAATAAATCCAAAATAAAGAGGGGAAGCTCTACTAGCTTTCCCCAGCAGAGTCGCCATTTGTGCAACCATGAATTTTTGGACTATCCACACGACGCAAGACTCATGATAAAAATTTAGATTCGCCACCCGGAGCTTTTAGTGTCCTGGGAAACCCAATCAAATTTAAAGAGCACCGAAGTGCCAAAAATTGACTCTAAATTCGGACTATGACATAGGCTCTTGGGTAGGGGCTTCGGTTATCAATTGGGAAGGTGTTAGGCACCCAATCAGTCCGCTTAATGCGGTCTCTACTTATGGCCAAAATAAAAATAATATAAAAGAACTTAAAAAACCCTTCCTCTTGCCTAAAGGGCCTTAAAATCCTATTTATGCCCCTTCGTTCCTACTAAAAATTTGGTGGCGTAATGACAAAAATGAGAGGAATGGAGGAAGAACCAAGGAGGTAGGGGAATAGAGGGAGAGCGAGCTATTTGCCCTTGTTTCACCACAGTGGAGCCTTGCGTTGGCTTACTTCGGTGAGCTTTTGATGACTTGTATAGCTTGATGATGGATTCTAACTCCTAGGGTGGATAGCTAAGAGGTAGAGAGGGGAGGCTAGGGGGGTAGCACACACCTAAACTAAGGCTTTTAGGTGAAAGGCTAAGGTTTTTAGAAGGTTTGAAGGTTCTGAAATTTGTGTGTAAATGGTGCTCTAGGGGAGAGAGAAGGGATTCCTTAATCTCTTTTTTGCAAATTTTTTCAAGCCTTTATAAAGGGGGGGTGCCTCTCTATTTATAGGAAAAAGAGAGGTTAGGAGGGTGTTTAGAGGCTAACTTGGACTAGCAATTAGGTAATCTAGCCATCTAAGGTTTCTTAGGATTTTTGGAGCCTTGAAATATGTGAAAGGGTGCTCCAATGGTGGATGATAGGGTGGGGCTTTAAACCACATAAGGGGTTGCAAATAGATAGTGAATGAGTGTAACAGAACTAGCAAAATACACCCCAAAGGTCAAGATGATCAACAGGTCAAAACCCAATCTCAAAATTTGAGGCAAAAACGCACAGTCACTGTTCCTAAGCCTGACGTAACTAATTGAAGCGCCAGGCAAAGGTACAATAAAATAGTATTTAAACAGGGTCTGGAAGTTGGCTCCCCGTGGTGGAGCCCACCTTATAGCTAGCGCACGCCAAGCCATTTGTGGGGAGAAATGGCTTGGCACAAGTAATGCTTGCGCCAAATCCCAAAGGAGAACTCAGCCAATTTATAATTTTGCCCCTGAGCTTCGGAATGAGATATCTTCTTATATATAGCTCCGATTGGGGTGATCCTTGGCTTATTGGAAAGCTAAAGACTTATACTTTTCAATGGTACATGATTTTTTCACATTAGAAAGTCACATCTAGTCCTAGTGTACCACTCTTCATCCATTGCTCGAGAAAGCTAGGTTTAGGTCCGAAATGGTTTCTAAGGTTCGGGATGGGTTTCTAAGGGTTTGGGAAGGTTCCTACGGGATCTAGGGTGATTAATAAGGGTTTGGAATAGCTCCTAATATTTTAGAAAGGTTTCTAAGGATTCCATACATGACATCAAAAGCTCAGAGATGCGCCTCTCTCGAAATGTGTCACGATCGGGCGTTGGGCCAAATTTGGGTGTCTACACAAGTAAATAAAAAAATGGGCACAAATTGATCAAGTTTTCACCAAACTCCATGAAAATACATACAAATTAATTAAATGGGTTACAAATAGTTTCATTTTTGCAAGAAAAACCATCATTCTATCACCTAGAGGCAAAAATCCTAACTACATTGTGGAAAAAGCAAGAAATGCCAGAAAAAAAGGGTTTTAAATGGTTACCTTGATTGAAAAGTAATAACCCTAGATCTGGCATGGAATGCATTATTGATCAGCAATGATAACATTGGCGCGATGTCGAGGTTTAAATCGAGTCAATGGAACACAAGGAGGGGCTCCCGTTACGATTTGGAGAGAGGGAGAAGGCAGATTTTTGAAAAATACCTTGTTTCCGGGTCTCTGCTCATTCTGGGCTGTTTTAAACCATAAAATAGCCTAGCATATATAATATACATGCTAGACTTATTTTTCTTAGAAATGGCCTACGTGTATAATATACACGCTAGGCTTATTTTCTCCCAGATTTGGCCTAGTGAGTATAATATACACGCTAAGCTTATTTTTCTAGGAATTGACCTAGCATGTGTGATATACACGCGAGCTTTATGTTTTCCTTCATGCGATTGTTTCTTTTTACCCAGGTTAAGCCTGGCAGGCATGTTATGCGCACGAGACGTTGGACTCACATTTAATAATATATAAACCCAAAAAAAAGAATATATATATATATAAACAAAAAAAAGAGAAACAAAAAAACGAAGAAAAGAGGAAGAAAGGAGTGGTGACAAGTTATTATCAGAAGTGGCACACATCCCCAAAAAGCATGTTGATGTCCATTTGATCCGCTTGGGAAGTTGTCCTAAAATAAAAGTGCTTTGGGTCGATGAGCACGTTCAAAAACCTCGAACAAACATCAAAAACCAAAAATGCATAAAAACGTAAAATAATAAAAATATATGGTTTAAATAATGGCAAACACTCCCAAAAAGCTTTGCGACAGCAATATTCACTCCACTCAGTTAGTTGTGCTAAATTATCTCCGGGATCGATGAGTTCGCTCAAAGTTCTCAAACCCTACTTCACATAGGGGCACCCGTGACCGATCAAATGGGGCAATCATGCCTCATGAGATTGGGCACAAGCTGTGGATCTTCGCGCCATTACTTTACGCTAATCTTTAATTATGAGTCATTCACCCTCCCACTCACAAGTAAACCCTCTAATCGGCTAAGGTGCTTGAAATGAAGAAAATATAAAAAAATTTATGACGGTGCGCAAGTAGGCCCGCCAAGCAGCTAAGGCTCGTAAATGACGTAAAAGTAGGGGTAAATAAAATGACATAATCGAAGGGGGTGAGTGAAAAAAATAGTAAAAAAATAGCAACAAATGAGTAATAAATCCAAAATAAAGAGGGGAAGCTCTACTAGCTTTCCCCAGTAGAGTCGCCATTTGTGCAACCATGAATTTTTGGACTATCCCGCCACACGACGCGCACTCATGATAAAAATTTAGATTCGCCACCCGGAGCTTTTAGTGTCCTGGGAAACCCAATCAAATTTAAAGAGCACCGAAGTGCCAAAAATTGACTCTAAATTCGGACTACGACATAGGCTCTTGGGTAGGGGCTTCGGTTATCAATTGGGAAGGTGTTAGGCACCCAATCAGTCCGCTTAATGCGGTCTCTACTTATGGCCAAAATAAAAATAATATAAAAGAACTTAAAAAACCCTTCCTCTTGCCTAAAGGGCCTTAAAATCCTATTTATGCCCCTTCGTTCCTACTAAAAATTTGGCGGCGTAATGACAAAAATGGGAGGAATGGAGGAAGAACCAAGGAGGTACAGGAATAGAGGGGAGAGCCAGAGCTCTCGGGCCCTTGTTTCACCACAGTGGAGCCTTGCGTTGGCTTACTTCGGTGAGCTTTTGATGACTTGTATAGCTTGATGATGGATTCTAACTCCTAGGGTGGATAGCTAAGAGGTAGAGAGGGGAGGCTAGGGGGGTAGCACACACCTAAACTAAGGCTTTTAGGTGAAAGGCTATGGTTTTTAGAAGGTTTGAAGGTTCTGAAATTTGTGTGTAAATGGTGCTCTAGGGGAGAGAGAAGGGATTCTTTAATCTCTTTTTTGCAAATTTTTTCAAGCCTTTATAAAGGGGGGGTGCCTCTCTATTTATAGGAAAAAGAGAGGTTAGGAGGGTGTTTAGAGGCTAACTTGGACTAGCAATTAGGTAATCTAGCCATCTAAGGTTTCTTAGGATTTTTGGAGCCTTGAAATATGTGAAAGGGTGCTCCAATGGTGGATGATAGGGTGGGGCTTTAAACCACATAAGGGGTTGCAAATAGATAGTGAATGAGTGTAACAGAACTAGCAAAATACACCCCAAAGGTCAAGATGATCATAAAATAGCCTAGCATATATAATATACATGCTAGACTTATTTTTCTTAGAAATGGCCTACGTGTATAATATACACGCTAGGCTTATTTTCTCCCAGATTTGGCCTAGTGAGTATAATATACACGCTAAGCTTATTTTTCTAGGAATTGACCTAGCATGTGTGATATACACGCGAGCTTTATGTTTTCCTTCATGCGATTGTTTCTTTTTACCCAGGTTAAGCCTGGCAGGCATGTTATGCGCACGAGACGTTGGACTCACATTTAATAATATATAAACCCAAAAAAAAGAATATATATATATATAAACAAAAAAAAGAGAAACAAAAAAACGAAGAAAAGAGGAAGAAAGGAGTGGTGACAAGTTATTATCAGAAGTGGCACACATCCCCAAAAAGCATGTTGATGTCCATTTGATCCGCTTGGGAAGTTGTCCTAAAATAAAAGTGCTTTGGGTCGATGAGCACGTTCAAAAACCTCGAACAAACATCAAAAACCAAAAATGCATAAAAACGTAAAATAATAAAAATATATGGTTTAAATAATGGCAAACACTCCCAAAAAGCTTTGCGACAGCAATATTCACTCCACTCAGTTAGTTGTGCTAAATTATCTCCGGGATCGATGAGTTCGCTCAAAGTTCTCAAACCCTACTTCACATAGGGGCACCCGTGACCGATCAAATGGGGCAATCATGCCTCATGAGATTGGGCACAAGCTGTGGATCTTCGCGCCATTACTTTACGCTAATCTTTAATTATGAGTCATTCACCCTCCCACTCACAGGACAGTCTTGTTTGAAATGAATCTCAAACATCGTGCATTTTCAAATACACCATCACAGTTTTTTCCAGTAATGTCACTAAGCGCATGGGGACCAGTAGCCTTGAGGAACGGACGTTTTCCCAAGCATTGGGATTCCGCTACTCTTGAGTGATGCACGTTTTCCCAAGTGTTGGTCTTACGTCACTCTCAATTTAGTTGTCTTTTTTTCGTTACTTTCTTGATGTTTGAGGTTCGCTTTAAATGCAGCAAATTTGGCCTCTTCAGATATCTCTTTGTTTGGCATGTAAACACTAGCGATTGAATATCAAAAAGGGGCATCTATAGACACCTAAATTTGGCCCAAGGCTCGATCGACACATACTTCGAGCAAGGCATACCCTGAGCTTCTAAAAGCATCTCCCAAATCCTTAGGAATCAACCCTAACCCATAGAACCCTTCCTGGACCCATTTTGAACCCTCTTGAGTAGTGAATGGAAAGAGGAATTCCAAGGTTTATATAGACCTTTTCTAGATCTGCAGTCTATACCAATGGAAAGAGGATGCTCCCAGCTTTCCAATGAGCTAAGAATCACCTCAATCCAAGTTGTATATCAAAAGTTATGACGATTTGAAAATTGTATAGAAATGCTACAAATTATACTAGCATGCATATTATACACGGTAGGCAAAATTTGCTTCTTCCTTCACAATTGAGCTCCAGAATGGGCCCCAGACTTCCCTTTTTTCTCAGGAAGCACTCTTCCCATGCCTAGCGTGTATAATATATACACTAGGCTTAGGAATAGTTTTTTTGGAAATATGTCCAGATTTCGAGGTGGGTTTCTTTAGGTATGTTGCACCCCCATTAGTTCTATTTGTAATCCTTTAGCATTTAAAGCCCCACCCTATCATCTACCATTAAACTCATTTCCCACTTATCTAAGCTCCCAAAAACCTAGAGAACCTTAGATTCTCATTACCTAATTGATAACCCAATTAGCCCTTTAACCCTTCACTAATCCCATCCAACTCTATAAATAGAGAGACACCCCCCCTTGCTTAAGGGATTGAAAAATTTCCAAAGAGGGAAAAATCTAAGAGAGTTCCCTCTTCCATTTTGAGCACTAAATCTCCAAAATTTCCTAACTGACTTTACCCTTCTAGATCCCATTTTCCATCATCAAACCCTTAGATTTGGCTAGAACTAGGTCTTAGCCTTCTTCTCCTATGTCCAAGCTTCCAATCCTTGGAGGTTCAAACCCAGTTTCCATCGGAAGCTCATCGGAAGTGTAGCAACATCAAGGTCCACAGCAGTGCTATAAGGGCCTGAGAACTCTGGCTCTCCCCTCTATTTTTATACCTTCTTTGCTTTTCCCCTATCCTTGAATTTGAACCATTACGCCACCCAAATTTCGATGTTTACGGAGGGCTCAAATAGGATAGGAGTGCCTTCAGGGAAGAGGAAGTGCCATTCGTTTTCCTCATTTTTTTATCATTTGGCCATAAGTAAAAACTGCTTACGAGCAAGTTGATCAAGTGCCTAATACCTTCCCGATCAATAACCGAAGCCCCCACCCAAGAGCCTTTAGCAAGACCGGTAAATCGGAGTCATATTTTTACACTTCGGTGCTTACATATTGATTTTTGAGGTATCCCGAGTCACCAAGAGCTCCAGGTGGTGACTCCATCTTTTTCTAAAGAGTGAGCATCATCACGATGGACCCGCAAAGTCCACGATTGCACAATATTTTACAAGATTTTGCTATGGATGAGTCGGTAGCTCAACCGGTCCTTAAGGATTTCAAATTTGATTAGTGGGGGAAGATGTGTCCCCCAGGAACACTTGTCCTCTCAGGTTGCTAATTGGTTGCACTGGTAATTAGCCACTTTCTCTCTCTGCTGTCTGTGAAGCTAGTTGACCAATCTGGCCCTCTGATTTTGTGATGGACTCAATATGTGACTATAGCACTTGAGAGAGCTGAGGAAGCTGATATAAGTCTCAAGAATGTTGATGTGACTGTTGTTGCAAATCCTGAAGAATCTAGACAATCGTAGTGTTGGATCCATGTTGCGGAATTTCTAGTGTGTTGATTTATTGTGTGGTAAAAATCAATTAAAATCAAAGTAAAATAAATGATGGAAACAACACAACTGAAGTATTCCTAGACCTGCAAGATACAGGGTCAATTTGTAGCAAGTTTTAATAAGAGTTTGTCCCACAGGGACTAGTGATCTAAACTTAGACGGTGTATAGTTGACCTCCAGATTTGGCTACAGATCTGGCAATTCTAGTCTAGAAAGCAGGGAAAGAAGGAGAGTTTTTTGGGTGTCACTAGATCTAATTAATCTATAAAATAGAAATATAAAACTAATTCTAAAAGATTAAAGAAGATGGATGGTAAAATGAAAGAGAAAATGGTGAGAAATAGGCAGCTAGGGACTGGTTCTCATTACAAATTAATTGAATCAAAAGCAAAGCATATAACTGATTTGCTACAATCCCTCATCTGGCTACAAGCTCAGATGCAAGGTATAAGAATCTAATCTCAACCAAAGAATTGAAGCAATCCTAAGGTTATGATCTGTCCGCTCGAATTGTCACGGATCATCCCAGAGATTGTTCCAATTCAAAGATCTTGATTGGAATAGGAAAGCAATTGCAGATGTTGTGGGTGCCAGGCTACAAGCTTAAGCATCCACAGGAATATCTAATCCAAGGAAATCAAATACGAAAAAGTAAAATTTAGATCAGAATCATCTTTAAAATCCACAATTAGTATAATAACATCTTACAACCTATTGAGCTCAGATCTGCAATCTGTGCAACCTCCAATCCATTTACAAATGTTGTTGAAGCTATCAATTTATAATTATAAAACAAATATGGACTGCTTATCTATATCTAATCCAACAAGCTGAATTAGAGTGAGAAGGGGGAAGAGAAAAAGAAAAAGTAAAAGCTAAACTAAACCTAAATGAGCTAAGGAGAACCAAAGTTACTCAATGGATTCCTTGCTGAGGAATTATAGCAGCAAGGAGTTTTATTTATTATAAGTGCAGTGATCCATGTGCTTTGGATTGTAGCCAAGCAGAGGAGAGATTCTTCATTGCTAATCCCTGTTTTAGCATTTCAGCCAATCAGAGAGCAAAGATGGATCTAGTTTTGTTGGGCTCAGCTGAAGCTTCCTGCCAAAGATTTGGAAATCAGTTATTGCCCATGTGCAAACCTCTCTTCTATTTTGGAGTTTCCAAATCTGCCCCTGCTATCCATTGAATATGAGACCCAAAAAAATAGCTTCAGCTGCATACTTAGAATACTTGCCCGAACTACTGAGAATATTCCCAAATTTATCATCCTATTGGCTGCCGCAAAATACCGCTACTGTTATTATTTCCAAACATCCCTCATATGGAAAATGCTCAATGCCATGGTTGCACAACCGTTTTAATGGTTGAAACCCAATGGGGCCCAAGTTGGATTAGCTTGAAAAGACATGGGCTGATGCGAATTTAGATTTGCAGCTTTTATTAAACTCTGCAGCTCCAGCAGTGAAGTGGGGAAGATGAAGCTCAAGTTGTTTAGATGTTGCAGAGTACAAAGGGCAACAGCTTCAGGCACCTCTTCGTGAGGATGAGAGTGGTTTTCGAGAGGATCAATGGGAGGTTTGCTGGAGCTGTGCTGAAGAACTCGAGAGGTTTGAGCATAGGTCGACAGGTTGCATGGGAGTCTACATCTGCTCATTGGGATTGGTTGCATGCAAGGTGTCGAGAGTTTGGTACATGGGGGCTGCAAGTCATGAGGATAGAGGTTGTAGTGGAGAAGATCTCGACATGCTTCCTAAAGTTGTTGAGGTCCTTCTCTATAGGATGTGGGATGTTGGGGCTGGACTGCTCGAAAGGATGGAGTACAGGTAACAGCTTCAGCAAGGTGTCGAGAGGATGGGGGGAACATCTCGGGAGGATGCATGGGAGGATTGGCTTTGCTGTTTGACAGGTTGGATAAAGGTTACCATGGGCAGCTCGAGAGGTTGCTGGGGAGTGCAGATCAAATGCTCAAGAGGTTTGGTTTGTAGCTAAGGGGAGATGTTGAGAGGTTCAAGTCTTCAAATGGTCGACAGGTTGGAGTGCATTGAGTGACAAGCCATTCAAGAGGTTTGCTGATGGTTTCAGTAAACAAGTCGATAGGTACACTTTGTAGTTCATCCATTCGATAGGATTGCTAAGTGGAACTGTAAGGTGTCGACAGCTTGGAGCTATATTTATAGGTAGCTATCGACAGGTTGTTGTATGTGTGCAATACCTCGACAGGATGGCTAAAGGTTCACCGTCCATTCGATAGGTTGCTAGCTTTAAATGCAACAAAACTCGACAGGTTCCTGAAGCTTCCACAACACATCTCGACAAGTTCATGCTTCACATGATCGACAGGTTCAAGCCTCTAAAGCATCATCTTGGCAGGTTGGAGTGTAAGGTCACTCTTTAGCTATAAAATATCCCTGTTCCTGCACCATTACAAAGCTCTAAAGATTTACTTCTTCTTTGTTTGCAGCTCATAAATGCTTGAGTAAATTGCTGCTATAATGTAGACACCCAAATTTGGCCCAAGGCCCGATCAAAACACATTTCCAGAGATGCGCACTTTCGAGCTTTCGATGGCATGTATGGTACCCTTAGATATCTTCCCAAACCCTTAGCAATCATCCCAAATCCCTTAGAATTTATCCCAAACCTTTAGAAACCAATCCCGACCCTTAGACCCCCTTCTGAACCCTAAACCTAACCTTCTCGGGCAATGGATGAAGAATGGTGCACTGAGACTAGCTGAGGTTTTCTACTATTATCAAATCATATACCGTTAGAAAGAGGACTTCTCCAGCTCAACGAGCTAAGAATTGCCTCAATCGGACTTGTATATCAACAGCTACAACATTTCCAAAATTGGGTAGAAATTCAGGTTTTTTGCTTGGCACAATTATTAGTTGCGCCAAGCCATTTTTTGCCCAGAAATGGCTTGGCGCAACAAATAGTTGTGCCAGTTATAGGTGGGTCCCCCCACGGGCAATCAACTTCTCAAAGCCACTGTGCATGCACTATTTTACTGTGCATATGCCTAGCGCAACTAATAGTTGCGTCAGGTATATGAACAGTGACCTCTAGTTTTTACCTCAAAATTCGAGATTGGAGTTTGACTTATTGACCACCTTGATCTTTAGAATGTGTTTTGCTAGTTTTGTTGTACCCTTTTAGTGCCTATTTACAACCCCTAAGCGATTTGAAGCACCAACCTATCATCCACCATTAGAACCACCTTCACACCTTTCCAAGATCTCAAAATCTTAGGAAACCATAGATTGGAGATTACCTAATTGCTAACCCCAATTAGCACCTAAGTAGCCTCCTAACCCACCTATTTCCTATAAATAGAGCCCCCCTCCCCTTGGATTAAAGGTTGAGAAAATTACCTAAGAGAGAAAGAGCTTAAAGTGAGATCTTTCTCTCTTTGGTGCACCATTCCCATACAAAATCTAAAATTCCAAAACCTCCTTGGAGTGATATTTCTCACCACAGATCCCTTAGTTTAGGTATATGCTACCCATTTACCTTCCCTCTCTACCTCTTAGCTAGCAAGACTGAGAGGTTAGAACCCCTATTCCCACCATATAAGCCTTCAAAAACTCATCAAAGCAAGCCAACGCAAGGCTCCTCAACGGTGCAACAAGGGCCCGAGGGCTCTAGCTCCCCCCTTTCTTCTCCTATCTCTTTTAGTTTTTCTTCCATCCTCCCATTTGTGCCGTTACGTCACCGAATTTTTGATAGGAATAGAGGGGAACAAATAGGATTTAAGACCCATTAGAGCAAGAAGAAGTCATTTCTTTTTCTTTTACATCATTTTTGTTTTGGCCTTTAGTAGAGACCGCGTTAAGCGGGTTGATTAGGTGCCTAACACCTTCCCAATCGATAACCGAAGCCCCTACCCAAGAGCCTTTGTTGTGGATCGGATTCAGAGTCATATTTTTAGCACTTCAGTGCTCATAAAAATGAACTTGGTTTCCCGAGACACCAAAAGCTCCAGGTGGTGACTCTATATTTTTTGCTTGCAAACGCATCGCCACGATGGGATCGTCAAAAATCCCACGGTTGCATAGATGGTGACTCTGCTGGGGAGTAGCTAGCAGAGCTTCCCCTTGAACTTGACTTATTTATTTTTTATTTTTACTGACCTTTTGATTGTTGTTTTTTTTTTTTTTTACTCACCGCTTCGATTACGTCATTTTACTTATCCCTACTTTTACGTCATTTACGAGCCTTAGCCGATTGGCGGGCCTACATGCACATTGCCTTTTAATTTTCATTACTTTTTCATCATTTTAGTGCCTTAGCCGATTGGTGAGCCTACTTGCACATTGTCTTTTAATTTTCTTAAAATTTTTATCATTTAAAGTGCCTTAGCCAATTGGCGGGCCTATTTGTGCAATCATATCCTAACGGTGGACGCCGGACCGTAGTGGCGGCACGGGATCATCACCCCCAGTCTTTGAACTAAAGAAAACTCTCATAAAAAAAAGGCTTTGAAAAAAGTTAAAATTGAACCAAGCTAGGGAACTTAATCAATTTGTCTTTGCGGGTTATATTTTTAAAAGGGTTGGGTTATTAGGCAAACATACAACCACCCGGGGTAGGAGTGGGCCATTGATAGTTGATAGGTGATGGTGGGGGATGGAGGACCTGATGGGATATCAAATAATTGATGGGAGTGATAGTATATGGTTGATATGCATTTATGTGCACATAATTGATGGGTGTGGGTGATGGAAAATAGGCCCTAAGATCTAGGGGTTCAACTTGTGGTGTAGGATTGAGGAAATAACCTGATAAATTCAAGGGTTCAATTACCCCAATACTAGTTTCTTCGCAATTTCTTTGCAACGGTGCCACATAACCCTCTCGGTCACTGATGTAATATGGCAGATCAAATTCAAACTTTTCCTCACACTCCTCTATCGTCCCGATGGTGGGTCTGAGACCTGCTCCTCTGATAGGGTGTGGGGGTAATGGCACCTGATCTATTTTTGTGTGTTGGTTCACTTGAGAAGCTGCAGATGGAATAATTTTCTCGGCATTAATTAAATCTTGTATCGTGTGCTTTAATGGGAAGCAGTGATCAGTCGGGTGACCTGAACCTGATGAAAATTATAATGAGTGTTAGGGTCATAATTCTTTGGGATTGGATTAAGAGGAGGTCATGATTGGAGGGCGATAGCTAGTCCCTGTTCTATTAGCCAAGGTAAAAGTACACATAATGATTGCCCTAAGGGTATAAAAACTTGATCATAGCGGGCTCTCCTCTGCTACTGAGTCATCTTCATTCCTTGCCCATTCCCTGTTCTCTACATCTGCTCAGTTCTAATTGGTGTTGGCTGGGCTGCTTGAAATTGGAATGGGGTTATAGTATGATTGGGCCTGGTGTTGGCAATGTTCTAGACATCAGCCCCTGCTCTCTTATCGTTCCTTTGCTTCGAGAACCTTCTAACTCCACTGGCTCCATTAGGTGCATTTTTGCTTAGGCAACCTTCCCTGATAACATCTTCACAGCGGTTTACGTTCCTTACCAAATCAGAAAAGCTGGACTGCTGCTGGTACACTAGAAAGTCCAAGTTCACTGGCAAAGTAATTTTGGAAATCATTTCTATTTGCTCATCATCAGGTATCCTATTTCTAACCTGAGCTGCCAGTGCTCTCCAATGCCCTAAATAATCACTAAATGTCTCATTCGGGTCCTGCTTTAAATGGGCTAAGTCTGACTTGCACGGTTCAATGTTCATATTGTAGACATATTGTTCTTGGAACAAGTGCGTCAAGCCCTTCAAAGTCTTTATCATAGACGGTTCCAAGGAGGTGAACCACCTCAAGGCTAGACCAGTCAAACTTTTCTGAAAGACCTTTATTAATATTCTTTCATCCCCCCCATATTGGTACATGTCCCCACTATAAAACTTGAGGTGTGCTAAGGGATTGCTGGTGCCATTATATTTGTCAAAAGCCGACATTTTAAAATTCAAAGGCAAGGGGACCTCAGCAAATAAACATAAATCTGAGAAGTCTGTGGCGTCGACTTCAGCACCACCCATCTTCAATAACTACTTCTAAATTTTGTCTAACTGCTCTTTCAGCTGCTCTAATTCCTTGGACATGGGGGCCACTTTCTCAACAGTCGACTGGGCTTTACTCTAGGCTACTATAGGTGGTCTTTGTATTGGATGGGAATGGTCTGCATGGGGGGTGAGTGAGTCCATTGCATGTGAGGGAAGGTTTGTTGGGTGATGGGATGAGTGGAAGTCAGATTTTAGGGTGTGGTCTGATGAGGCCATTGGGCATGGGGAAAGGTTTGGAACTGACTTTAGTATGTTGGGATATGGATGAATTGGGGTTGATGTAAGGCATGGGTTTGAGGTGCCTATGAGGGTTATGGGTGAATAAAATTTTAAAGGAATTATGAAGGATATGGGTGTGTGGCTCCAAGGTTAGGACCTGGCTGGTCTTAGGTTTTGGCCATGAAGCCTTGGGAGGGTTGGGCTATAAAGGTCTGGCCTGTGGGTCCTTCGGGAGATTGGACCATGAAGCCCTGGTCATGATAGGTTTGGGCCATGGGCCATTGATGGATCTGGGTCATGGGCCCTTGGTGGGTTTGAGCCATGGGGCCTTGATGGATCTGGGCCATGTGCCCTTAATGGGTCTGGACCATGGGCCCTTGGTGGGTCTGGGCCATGGGCCCTTGATGGGTTTGGGCATGGCGTCATGGGGTTTTGGGCCATTGGGCCTTAGGGTATGTGGGTAATGGGGGTTTAGATGGTGTGGATGATGGGGGTTGATGGGGGTCATGGGGGAAGGAGGCATGAAGGCTTGATAGGGTATGGGATGGATCCATGGATGTGTGGTGCGGATGAGAGGGGATGTGTTGGGAGGCCTTCCACCTATTGTAAGTTTGGAACATCTCCTCCATCATGGCGATGGAAGGGAGATCGGATGGAGATGGGGTATTTAAGGTTTGGAGGGGCATGGATGGGGTGGATGAAGAGAGAAAATTGGGCATGGCCCCGGTAACATTGGGCATGGCCCGGGTAAAATTGGGCATGACCCGAGTAGGTGGTGGGATATGAGGCGGGTTGGAGAAATGAGATGGGTCATTGGTGAATGGGGATGGATTGGGCATGTGTGGGGAGGATGTATGCGGCATGGATGTGGATGTTGAGAGAGGAAAGTTGGTCATGGCCTCGGTAAAAATGGGCATGACCAGGGTAGATGGAGCTATTTATGGGGGATTGGGTGCAATATGGATAGATGTGGGTGGATTGGGTATGTGTCGAGCGGATGAGAAATAGGGTACACTAGTGAAGGTGGAAGATGGAGTCGGGATTTGAATAGGTGTAGATGGGAGGTGAGTTGGCTTGGGAATGGCCATGGATGAAGGCATGGCTTGTAAAAATGGGGAATGGGGAGTTAGATTTTGGATTTTTTCGGAAGTGGTGGAAGGGAAAATGGGGGCACTGAACAGGCTGGTGACGGCAAATGGGGATTGAGTGAGGGGGATGTATGTGAAAGCCTCTTCGGTATGGGAATGGGTTGGGGAATGCGGTGGGGATGAGTCGGGCTCGGCATAAGCCGGATCCACAGCCCACGACATGGCTTGGTGTTAGGTTGGGTACGGGTGCCTTGGGTATGGCCCGTAAAGCTTCATCCTTCCTCTACGAGGTGACGGAGGGTACGATGATTCCGTTGTGCCGGCACCAACAAACTCTATTTTTTGGGTTTTTGATTTATTTGATTTTTTGAATTTTTATAAGTGAAAAGAAACAAGGATTCCAGGGCCTTTTGAATTTCCTTTTCAAGTGGCTCTCATACTCTAAATAGGTCTCGCAGCAAAGGCTCTAAAGCGCTTGGGAAGAATCAAAGGGAAATCCCTTGATCTATTTAAGGCACGAAAACCAATGTAAACAACTCGATCCCTCAAAACGAGTGAAAAAGAAGTCACCTTCTCTTGACCGGCGAGGGCATATTGGGTGTCGGAGATTGTGTGGCCTAAAAAAAAGCACTAAAGGCACTATTCGAGGAGTTCAAGGTGTGAAGCAGGCCTCAGATTCGGGCTGCTACTGCCTAAAACAAACCTGGCGCAACTAATAGGTGCTCTAGACCAAAAATTGCCCAATTTTACTCTGGTGCAGCTAATACATGCGCCAGTGTAATTTTGGGGCTTTTTTGCTTGGCATAAGTAATAGTGGCGCCAGGTAAAAACTAGGGTTCCAGACAGTCTTCTAACTGGTTTTTTTAGAAGCTAGGCTTCCGGGGATTGACTGTTTATATGATCTGTCTCTTTCCTCACCGATCCTAAAGGGTTACAAGGTCGATTCGGGTCGCTAACGCTCACTTTTTCCCTGGGTTTTAAGCTTGGTAAAGAGAAGGTTACCCACCTGATATACCTCAAGTACAAGCACTTTTCTCAGGTAGTAGGTGGGCTAGGACTTTTCTGGATCATCACCAGTAGGGGCTGCCCCCGTACTAAGACCTGAGAATTTGTATGTGTGTCTAATTTAAATCCCCTTTGTTGGTTCAATTTTACTTTTCACTTTTAAGAAAGTTTTCTTAAGTTCAAAAACTGGAGGTGATGATCTCGTGCGGCCTCTACGGGCCGATGTTCACTGGCGGAATATGATTGTGGAATTAAAGGTGCAAGTAGGCCCGTCGAAAGGCTAAGGCACTTAAAATGATATAAAAGTAAAGAAAATAAATGACAATGCACAAGTAAACCCTCTAATCGGCTAAGGTGCTTGAAATGAAGAAAATATAAAAAAATTTATGACGGTGCGCAAGTAGGCCCGCCAAGCAGCTAAGGCTCGTAAATGACGTAAAAGTAGGGGTAAATAAAATGACATAATCGAAGGGGGTGAGTGAAAAAAATAGTAAAAAAATAGCAACAAATGAGTAATAAATCCAAAATAAAGAGGGGAAGCTCTACTAGCTTTCCCCAGCAGAGTCGCCATTTGTGCAACCATGAATTTTTGGACTATCCCGCCGCACGACGCGCACTCATGATAAAAATTTAGATTCGCCACCCGGAGCTTTTAGTGTCCTGGGAAACCCAATCAAATTTAAAGAGCACCGAAGTGCCAAAAATTGACTCTAAATTCGGACTACGACATAGGCTCTTGGGTAGGGGCTTCGGTTATCAATTGGGAAGGTGTTAGGCACCCAATCAGTCCGCTTAATGCGGTCTCTACTTATGGCCAAAATAAAAATAATATAAAAGAACTTAAAAAACCCTTCCTCTTGCCTAAAGGGCCTTAAAATCCTATTTATGCCCCTTCGTTCCTACTAAAAATTTGGTGGCGTAATGACAAAAATGAGAGGAATGGAGGAAGAACCAAGGAGGTACAGGAATAGAGGGGAGAGCCAGAGCTATCGGGCCCTTGTTTCACCACAGTGGAGCCTTGCGTTGGCTTACTTCGGTGAGCTTTTGATGACTTGTATAGCTTGATGATGGATTCTAACTCCTAGGGTGGATAGCTAAGAGGTAGAGAGGGGAGGCTAGGGGGGTAGCACACACCTAAACTAAGGCTTTTAGGTGAAAGGCTATGGTTTTTAGAAGGTTTGAAGGTTCTGAAATTTGTGTGTAAATGGTGCTCTAGGGGAGAGAGAAGGGATTCTTTAATCTCTTTTTTGCAAATTTTTTCAAGCCTTTATAAAGGGGGGGTGCCTCTCTATTTATAGGAAAAAGAGAGGTTAGGAGGGTGTTTAGAGGCTAACTTGGACTAGCAATTAGGTAATCTAGCCATCTAAGGTTTCTTAGGATTTTTGGAGCCTTGAAATATGTGAAAGGGTGCTCCAATGGTGGATGATAGGGTGGGGCTTTAAACCACATAAGGGGTTGCAAATAGATAGTGAATGAGTGTAACAGAACTAGCAAAATACACCCCAAAGGTCAAGATGATCATAAAATAGCCTAGCATATATAATATACATGCTAGACTTATTTTTCTTAGAAATGGCCTACGTGTATATATACACGCTAGGCTTATTTTCTCCCAGATTTGGCCTAGTGAGTATAATATACACGCTAAGCTTATTTTTCTAGGAATTGACCTAGCATGTGTGATATACACGCGAGCTTTATGTTTTCCTTCATGCGATTGTTTCTTTTTACCCAGGTTAAGCCTGGCAGGCATGTTATGCGCACGAGACGTTGGACTCACATTTAATAATATATAAACCCAAAAAAAAGAATATATATATATATAAACAAAAAAAAGAGAAACAAAAAAACGAAGAAAAGAGGAAGAAAGGAGTGGTGACAAGTTATTATCAGAAGTGGCACACATCCCCAAAAAGCATGTTGATGTCCATTTGATCCGCTTGGGAAGTTGTCCTAAAATAAAAGTGCTTTGGGTCGATGAGCACGTTCAAAAACCTCGAACAAACATCAAAACCAAAATGCATAAAAGCGTAAAATAATAAAATATATGGTTTAAATAATGGCAAACACTCCCAAAAAGCTTTACACAGACAATATTCACTCCACTCGATTAGTTGTGCTAAATTATCTGGATCGATGAGTTCGCTCAAAGTTCTCAAACCCTACTTCACATAGGGGCACCCGTGACCGATCAAATGGGGCAATCATGCCTCCATCAGATCTTCGGCGCCATTACTTTACGCTAATCTTTAATTATGAGTCATTCACCCTCCCACTCACAGGACAGTCTTGTTTGAAATGAATCTCAAACATCGTGCATTTTCAAATACACCATCACAGTTTTATCCAGTAATGTCACTAAGCGCATGGGGACGGTAGCCTTGAGGAACGGACGTTTTCCCAAGCATTGGGATTCCGCTACTCTTGAGTGATGCACGTTTTCCCAAGTGTTGGTCTTACGTCACTCTCAATTTAGTTGTCTTTTTTTCGTTACTTTCTTGATGTTTGAGGTTCGCTTTAAATGCAGCAAATTTGGCCTCTTCAGATATCTCTTTGTTTGGCATGTAAACACTAGCGATTGAATATCAAAAAGGGGCATCTATAGACACCTAAATTTGGCCCAAGGCTCGATCGACACATACTTCGAGCAAGGCATACCCTGAGCTTCTAAAAGCATCTCCCAAATCCTTAGGAATCAACCCTAACCCATAGAACCCTTCCTGGACCCATTTTGAACTCTCTTGAGTAGTGAATGGAAAGAGGAATTCCAAGGTTTATATAGACCTTTTCTAGATCTGCAGTCTATACCAATGGAAAGAGGATGCTCCCAGCTTTCCAATGAGCTAAGAATCACCTCAATCCAAGTTGTATATCAAAAGTTATGACGATTTGAAAATTGTATAGAAATGCTACAAATTATACTAGCATGCATATTATACACGGTAGGCAAAATTTGCTTCTTCCTTCACAATTGAGCTCCAGAATGGGCCCCAGACTTCCCTTTTTTCTCAGGAAGCACTCTTCCCATGCCTAGCGTGTATAATATATACACTAGGCTTAGGAATAGTTTTTTTTGGAAATATGTCCAGATTTCGAATTTGGGGTTTGACTTGTTGACCACCCCAATGTTCGAGGTGGGTTTCTTTAGGTATGTTGCACCCCCATTAGTTCTATTTGTAATCCTTTAGCATTTAAATCCCCACCCTATCATCTACCATTAAACTCATTTCCCGCTTATCTAAGCTCCCGAAAACCTAGAGAACCTTAGATTCTCATTACCTAATTGATAACCCAATTAGCCCTTTAACTCTTCACTAATCCCATCCAACTCTATAAATAGAGAGACACCCCCCCTTGCTTAAGGGATTGAAAAATTTCCAAAGAGGGAAAAATCTTAGAGAGTTCCCTCTTCCATTTTGAGCACTAAATCTCCAAAATTTCCTAACTGACTTTACCCTTCTAGATCCCATTTTCCATCATCAAACCCTTAGATTTGGCTAGAACTAGGTCTTAGCCTTCTTCTCCTATGTCCAAGCTTCCAATCCTTGGAGGTTCAAACCCAGTTGCCATCGTAAGCTCATCGGAAGTGTAGCAACATCAAGGTCCACAGCAGTGCTATAAGGGCCTAAGAACTCTGGCTCTCCCCTCTATTTTTATACCTTCTTTGCTTTTCCCCTATCCTTGAATTTGAACCATTACGCCACCCAAATTTCGATGTTTACGGAGGGCTCAAATAGGATAGGAGTGCCTTCAGGCAAGAGGAAGTGCCATTCATTTTCCTCATTTTTTAATCATTTGGCCATAAGTAAAAACTGCTTACGAGCAAGTTGATCAAGTGCCTAATACCTTCCCGATCAATAACTGAAGCCCCCACCCAAGAGCCTTTGGCAAGACCGGTAAATCGGAGTCATATTTTTACACTTCGGTGCTTACATATTGATTTTTGAGGTATCCCGAGTCACCAAGAGCTCCATGTGGTGACTCCATCTTTTTCTAAAGAGTGAGCATCATCACGATGGACCCGCAAAGTCCACGATTGCACACATATTTTACAAGATTTTGCTATGGATGAGTCGGTAGCTCAACCGGTCCTTAAGGATTTCAAATTTGATTAGTGGGGGAAGATGTGTCCCCCAGGAACACTTGTCCTCTCAGGTTGCTAATTTGTTGCACTGGTAATTAGCCACTTTCTCTCTTTGCTGTCTGTGAAGCTAGTTGACCAATCTGGCCCTCTGATTTTGTGATGGACTCAATATGTGACTGTAGCACTTGAGAGAGCTGAGGAAGCTGATATAAGTCTCAAGAATGTTGATGGGACTGTTGTTGCAAATCCTGAAGAATCTAGACAATCGTAGTGTTGGGTCCATGTTGCGGAATTTCTAGTGTGCTGATTTATTGTGTGGTAAAATCAATTAAAATCAAAGTAAAATAAATGATGGAAACAGCACAACAGAAGTATTCCTAGACCTGCAAGATACAAGGTCAATTTGTAGCAAGTTTTAATAACAGTTTGTCCCACAGGGACTAGTGATCTAAACTTAGATGGTGTATAGTTGACCTCCAGATTTGGCTACAGATCTGGCAATTCTAGTCTAGAAAGCAGGGAAAGAAGGAGAGTTTTTTGGGTGTCACTAGATCTAATTAATCTATAAAATAGAAATATAAACCTAATTCTAAAAGATTAAAGAAGATGGATGGTAAAATGAAAGGGAAAATGGTGAGAAATAGGCAGCTAGGGACTGGTTCTCATTACAAATTAATTGAATCAAAAGCAAAGCATATAACTGATTTTCTATAATCCCTCATCTGGCTACAAGCTCAGATGCAAGGTATAAGAATCTAATCTCAACCAAAGAATTGAAGCAATCCTACGGTTATGATCTGTCCGCTCGAATAGTCACGGATCATCGCAGAGATTGTTCCAATTCAAAGATCTTGATTGGAATAGGAAAGCTATTGCAGATGTTGTGGGTGCCAGGCTACAAGCTAAGCATCCACAGGAATATCTAATCCAAGGAAATCAAATACGAAAAAGTAAAATTTAGATCAGAATCATCTTTAAAATCCACAATTAGTATAATAACATCTTACAACCTATTGAGCTCAGATCTGCAATCTGTGCAACCTCAAATCCATTTACAAATGTTGGTGAAGCTATCAATTTATAATTATAAAACAAATATGGACTGCTTATCTATATCTAATCCAACAAGCTGAATTAGAGTGAGAAGGGGGAAGAGAAAATGAAAAAGTAAAAGCTAAACTAAACCTAAATGAGCTAAGGAGAACCAAAGTTACTCAATGGATTCCTTGCTGAGGAATTATAGCAGCAAGGAGTTTTATTTATTATAAGTGCAGTGATCCATGTGCTTTGGATTGTAGCCAAGCAGAGGAGAGATTCTTCAATGCTAATCCCTGTTTTAGCATTTTAGCCAATCAGAGAGCAAAGATGGATCTAATTTTGTTGTGCTCAGCTGAAGCTTCCTGCCAAAGATTTGGAAATCAGTTATTGCCCATGTGCAAACCTCTCTTCTATTTTGGAGTTTCCCAATCTGCCCCTGCTATCCATTTAATATGAGACCCAAAAAAATAGCTTCAGCTGCATACTTAAAATACTTGCCCGAACTGCTGAGAATATTCCCAAATTTATCATCCTATTGGCTGCCGCAAAATACCCCTGCTGTTATTATTTCCAAACATCCCTCATATGGAAAATGCTCAATGCCATGGTTGCACAACCGTTTTAATGGTTGAAACCCAATGGGGCCCAAGTTGGATTAGCTTGAAAAGACATGGGCTGATGTGGGTTTAGATTTGCAGCTTTTATTAAACTCTGCAGCTCCAGCAGTGAAGTGGGGAAGATGAAGCTCAAGTTGTTTAGATGTTGCAGAGTACAAAGGGCAACAGCTTCAGGCACCTCTTCGTGAGGATGAGAGTGGTTTTCGAGAGGATCAATGGGAGGTTTGCTGGAGCTGTGCTGAAGAACTCGAGAGGTTTGAGCATAGGTCGACAGGTTGCATGGGAGTCTACATCTGCTCATTGGGATTGGTTGCATGCAAGGTGTCGAGAGTTTGGTACATGGGGGCTGCAAGTCATGAGGATAGAGGTTGTAGTGGAGAAGATCTCGACATGCTTCCTAAAGTTGTTGAGGTCCTTCTCTATAGGATGTGGGATGTTGGGGCTGGACTGCTCGAAAGGATGGAGTACAGGTAACAGCTTCAGCAAGGTGTCGAGAGGATGGGGGGAACATCTCGGGAGGATGCATGGGAGGATTGGCTTTGCTGTTTGACAGGTTGGATAAAGGTTACCATGGGCAGCTCGAGAGGTTGCTGGGGAGTGCAGATCAAATGCTCAAGAGGTTTGGTTTGTAGCTAAGGGGAGATGTTGAGAGGTTCCAGTCTTCAAATGGTCGACAGGTTGGAGTGCATTGAGTGACAAGCCATTCAAGAGGTTTGCTGATGGTTTCAGTAAACAAGTCGATAGGTACACTTTGTAGTTCATCCATTCGATAGGATTGCTAAGTGGAACTGTAAGGTGTCGACAGCTTGGAGCTATATTTATAGGTAGCTATCGACAGGTTGTTGTATGTGTGCAATACCTCGACAGGATGGCTAAAGGTTCACCGTCCATTCGATAGGTTGCTAGCTTTAAATGCAACAAAACTCGATAGGTTCCTGAAGCTTCCACAACACATCTCGACAAGTTCATGCTTCACATGATCGACAGGTTCAAGCCTCTAAAGCATCATCTTGGTAGGTTGGAGTGTAAGGTCACTCTTTAGCTATAAAATATCCCTGTTCCTGCACCATTACAAAGCTCTAAAGATTTACTTCTTCTTTGTTTGCAGCTCATAAATGCTTGAGTAAATTGCTGCTATAATGTAGACACCCAAATTTGGCCCAAGGCCCGATCAAAACACATTTCCAGAGATGCGCACTTTCGAGCTTTCGATGGCATGTATGGTACCCTTAGATATCTTCCCAAACCCTTAGAATTTATCCCAAACCTTTAGAAACCAATCCCGACCCTTAGACCCCCTTCTGAACCCTAAACCTAACCTTCTCGGGCAATGGATGAAGAATGGTGCACCGAGACTAGCTGAGGTTTTCTACTATTATCAAATCATATACCGTTAGAAAGAGGACTTCTCCAGCTCAACGAGCTAAGAATTGCCTCAATCGAACTTGTAAATCAACAGTTACGACATTTCCAAAATTGGGCAGAAATTCAGGTTTTTTGCTTGGTGCAACTATTAGTTGCGCCAAGCCATTTTTTGCCTAGAAATGGCTTGGCGCAACTAATAGTTGTGCCAGTTATAGGTGGGTCCCCCCACGGGCAATCAACTTCTCAAGGCCACTGTGCATGCACTATTTTACTGTGCATATGCCTAGCGCAACTAATAGTTGCGTCAGGTATATGAACAGTGACCTCTAGTTTTTACCTCAAAAATCGCGATTGGAGTTTGACTTATTGACCACCTTGATCTTTAGGATGTGTTTTGCTAGTTTTGTTGTACCCTTTTAGTGCCTATTTACAACCCCTAAGCGATTTGAAGCACCAACCTATCATCCACCATTAGAACCACCTTCACACCTTTCCAAGATCTCAAAATCTTAGGAAACCATAGATTGGAGATTACCTAATTGCTAACCCCAATTAGCACCTAAGTAGCCTCCTAACCCACCTATTTCCTATAAATAGAGCCCCCCTCCCCTTGGATTAAAGGTTGAGAAAATTACCTAAGAGAGAAAGAGCTTAAAGTGAGATCTTTCTCCCTTTGGTGCACCATTCCCATACAAAATCTAAAATTCCAAAACCTCCTTGGAGTGATATTTCTCACCACAGATCCCTTAGTTTAGGTATATGCTACCCACTTACCTTCCCTCTCTACCTCTTAGCTAGCAAGACTTAGAGGTTAGAACCCCTATTCCCACCATACAAGCCTTCAAAAACTCATCAAAGCAAGCCAACGCAAGGCTCCTCAACGGTGCAACAAGGGCCCGAGGGCTCTAGCTCCCCCCTTTCTTCTCCTATCTCTTTTAGTTTTTCTTCCATCCTCCCATTTGTGCCGTTACGTCACCGAATTTTTGATAGGAACAGAGGGGAACAAATAGGATTTAAGACCCATTAGAGCAAGAAGAAGTCATTTCTTTTTCTTTTACATCATTTTTGTTTTGGCCTTTAGTAGAGACCGCGTTAAGCGGGTTGATTAGGTGCCTAACACCTTCCCAATCGATAACCGAAGCCCCTACCCAAGAGCCTTTGTTGTGGATCGGATTCAGAGTCATATTTTTAGCACTTCAGTGCTCATAAAAATGAACTTGGTTTCCCGAGACACCAAAAGCTCCAGGTGGTGACTCTATATTTTTTGCTTGCAAACGCATCGCCGCGATGGGATCGCCAAAAATCCCACGGTTGCATAGATGGTGACTCTGCTGGGGAGTAGCTAGCAGAGCTTCCCCTTGAACTTGACTTATTTATTTTTTATTTTTACTAACCTTTTGATTGTTGTTTTTTTTTTTTTTTTTTACTCACCGCTTCGATTACGTCATTTTACTTATCCCTACTTTTACGTCATTTACGAGCCTTAGCCGATTGGCGGGCCTACATGCACATTGCCTTTTAATTTTCATTACTTTTTCATCATTTTAGTGCCTTAGCCGATTGGTGAGCCTACTTGCGCATTGTCTTTTAATTTTCTTAAAATTTTTATCATTTAAAGTGCCTTAGCCGATTGGCGGGCCTACTTGTACAATCATATCCTAACGGTGGACGCCGGACCGTAGTGGCGGCACGGGATCATCACCCCCAGTCTTTGAACTAAAGAAAACTCCCATAAAAAAAAGGCTTTGAAAAAAGTTAAAATTGAACCAAGCTAGGGAACTTAATCAATTTGTCTTTGCGGGTTATATTTTTAAAAGGGTTGGGTTATTAGGCAAACATACAACCACCCGGGTCTTAGTATGGGGACAGCCCCTAGTGGTGATGATCCAGAAAAGTCCCAGCCCACCTAGTATCTAAGATGGTGCTTGCGCCGAAGGTATATAGCGTCGGTTCCCATCCTACAAGCTTAAAACCCGTTGGGGAGCGCACTAGCGAGTTATACCAGACTCACATCCTTTAGGTGCGGTAAGGAGAGGATCGATCATATAAAATCAGTCAGTTCTCGGAAGCCCAACTTCCACAAAAAAATAGTTTAGACACCAACCGCGGATTGAAGTTACTGCTGTCAAACAAACTGGAGAGCCAAACTGCTCAGGCGCAACTATTAGTTGCTCCAATGTAAATTGTCCCAATAGTACACTAGCGCAACTATTAGTTGCGCTAGCTTTAAATCTGGCACTTTTGGCCTGGCGCATGTATTAGTTGTGCCAGTGTAATTCTGAGCTGCCCAGTTCAAATCTGTGGCCTTTTTCCACGTCCCGAGTCCCCCGATTAGTGTGTTTGGTAACTCTGATTGGGCTCTGTCATCTCCGACACCCAATACGCCCCTGCCGGTCAAAAGAAGGTATCTTCTTTTTTACTCATTTCAGGGGATCGGGTTGTTTATCTCGATTTCCATGCCTTCAATATATCAAAGGTCTTCCTTTGATTCTTCCGAAGTGCTTTGGAACCGTCGCCGCAGGTCTTAAATTAGGGTACGAAAGCCACCTGAGAAGGGAATTCCAAGGCTTCGGAACCTTTGATTTACAAAATTTTCTCCAAAAATTATAAAATTAAAAAATAAAAATCAAATCAAAACCTAAAAATAGAATCTTTGTGGTGCCGGCACAATGGCATCATCTTGCCCTCCGTCGTCCTATAGAGGAAGAAGGAGGTGGATTTTTAGGCATTATCCAAGGCACCCATACCCAACCCGCCAACGAACAATGTCGTGGGCCGCGGACCCGGTTTATGTCGATCCCGATTCATCCCTGCCACAATCTCCAACCCACTCCCATTTGGGAGAAGTTTTTTCCACCATCCCCCTCACCCAATCACCCTTTACAATTGTCGGGTCCTTTGGTGCCCCCATTTTCCCAACCACCACTTCCCAAAACATCCAAAACCAACCCCCCCACTCTCCATTCATTGCCCAAACCATGCCCATTTTCCATCCCATATCCATGCCAAACCCATCCCACATTCTATCCACTTCCATGCCAAATCCTACACATTCCCCATCCACATTCATGCCCCATTTCCCATCTTCCCCCTATAGGCCCGATCCACCCACATTCACATATACCACTTCCGCCTTATCCAATCCCCCACAAATCCCCCCATCTATCCGGGTCATACCCATTTTTACTGGGGCCATGCCCGATTTCTCTCACCCATCCACACCATACCCCCATCATCCCAAAACATACCCAATACATCCCTTCAACCCTCCAATCCACCCCATATTCCATCACTTACTCGGGTCATGCCTGATTTTATCGGGGTCATGCCTAATTTATCCTCCACATCCATCCCGTCTATACCCCATCACCCCTTAAATTCACCATCTCCATCTGGCCATCCTTCCATGACTATCATGGAGGAGATGTTCCAAGCCTACTCCATGTGGAAGCCTTCCCAAAATGCCCCCTCTCCTCTACACCCCATATCCATGAACACATCCCATACCCTAGCCAATATCTATGCCACATTCCTCCATGACCCCTATCAACCCCCCATAATCCACACCATCCAAACCCCCATTACCCCCATACCCCAAGGCCCCATGGCCCAAACCTCCATTTCCCACATGCCCCATGGCCCCATGGCCCAAACCTCCATTTCCCACATCTCTCAAGGTCCCATGGCCCAAAACCCCACTAATGCCCAATGGCCCATACTCATCAAGGGCCCATGGCCCAGACCCACCAAGGCCCAATGAGACAAACTCACCAGGGGCCTAATGAGCCAAACTCACCAGGGGCCCATGGCCCATACCCACCAAGGACTAATGGGCCAAATCCACTAGGGGCCTATGGCCCAGACCCATCAAGGGCCCATGGCTCAGACCCACCATGGCTCAATGGGCTAGACCTACTAAGGGCCTATGACCCAGGCCCACCAAGGCCCAATGGGCCAAACCCATTAAGGGCCCACCGCCCAACCCCACCAATGGCCCATGGCCCAAACCCTCAAAAGCCCAATGAGCTATACCCATCAAAGCCTAATGGGCCAAGACCCTCTAAATCCCAAGCCCTTTACCCAAACCCAACAAGGCATTAATCTTGAGGCCCCACACCCATACCTTCCACAATACCCTGAGCATTCCACCCACCCCTAAACTTCACACCCGAGTCGAACCTATGCCATACTCTAAACCCAATTTTCTCATGGCCCCATACCCCAAGGCAAGCTTCAAACCTTCCGTCCTGACCAATGGCCTCAGCAGGCCCCACCCCAAAATCCAACTTCCACTCATCCCATCATCCAACAAACTTTCCCTCATCCCCAATGGGCTCACCCAACCCCCACTCATGTCATTCCCATTTAGCCCATGCAACACCAATAAGAGAATCCCGCCCTCACTGCACACAATGCTGACCAGTAATATGAAGAGGACAAGATTAGGAACAATGGAGCCTATGGTGGAGTATTGACTAGCCTTAACCCCCCTCCTATCATTCCCCACCCCCTGGTAGCACAAAGCAAGATCCAACCAACAGTCGAGAAAGTGACCCCTATATCCAAAGAGTCAGAGCAGCTAAAAGAATAATTGGATAGGATACAGAAGCAACTGATGAAAATGAGTGGTGCTGAGATCCACGCCACAGACTTCATTGATCTATGTCTGTTTGCTGAGGTCCCCTTGCCCCCCAAATTCAAAATGTCGGCCTTCGACAAATACAACGGCACCGACAATCCAATAGCACACTTGAAGTCCTATTGTAGGGACATGTGCCAATATGGAGGGAACAAAAAACTACTGATAAAAGTCATTCGGAAGAGCTTGACTGGTCCTACTTTGAGATGGTTCACATCTTTGGAACCATCTATGACGAAGACATGGAAGGACCCGATGCACCTATTCCAAGAACAATATGTCTACAATATAGACATTGAGCCACGTAAGTCAGACTTAGCCCTTCTAAGGCAGAACCCAAATGAGACCTTCAACGCCTATTTGGGATGGTGGAGAGCACTAGCAGCTCAGGTCAGAAATAGGATACCTGATGATGAGCAGATCGAAATGATTTCAAAGAATACTCTGCCAGTAATCTCAGACTTTTTGGTGTACCAGTAGCAGTCCAGCTTTGCTGATCTGGTGAGAAATGCTAATCGATGCCAGGACGCTATCAGGGAAGGTTGCTTGAATAAAAATGTGGCGAGTGGAACTAGTGGGGTTAGGAGATTTTTAGAACAAAAGAATGATAAGAGGACCGGGGCAGACATCCAGAACGTCACCAATACTAGGCCCAATAATAACGTAACCCCATTCCAATTCCAAGCAGCACAACCCGCACTAGTCAGAACAGAGCAGATACGGAGAGCAGGGAATGGGCAAGGAATGCAAATGACTCTGGAATAGAGGAGAGCCTGCTATGATCGAGTGTTTACACCTCTAGGGCAATCTTTAAGTGTACTTTTACCCTTGTTAGTAGAAAAGGGATTAGTCACTATTTGTCAATTGCAACCTCCTCCTCACCCGATCCCAAAGAACTATGACCCAAATACCCATTGCAATTTTCATCAGGGTCTGGGTCTCCCGACTGATCGCTGCTTCCCATTGAAGCACGCAATCTAAGATTTGATCGACGCAGAAAAAATTATTCCCCCAGTGCCTTCCCAAGTGAATCAACATGCAAATAATCACCAGATGCCATTACCCCCATATCCTATCGGAGGAGCAGGTCCCAGACCCACCATCAGGATGGTAGAGGAATATGAGGAGGAATTTGAGTTTGACCTGTCCGATTACATCAGTGATCGGGAGAGCTACGTAGCGGCATTGCTAAGAAATGTTGAAGAAAGGAATATCGGGGTGATTGAACCCCTGAATTTGTCAGATTATTTCTCCAACCTGACTCCAAAAATTGAACCCTTGGATCTCAGCGCATACTTTTCATCACCCGCACCCATCAATTATGTGCACATAAATGCATATCAACTATACACCACCCCCATCAATTACCCAATAAACCAACAGGCCCCCAATCCTCCACCGCCAATAAACTACCAATGGCCTGCGCCCACCCCATTACCCCCAGTTCAACCACCTACAAACTCCACCACCCCCGTCAATTATCTAATGGCCCATCAAACCCCCGATCTCCCGCCAGCACCTATCAGCTACCAATGGCCTACTTTTACCACTTTTCCCCCAGTGCCACCACCCTCAAGCTTCATCACCTCCATTTAGCCCAATTTGGCCACTCAACCAGTTATTACAGAGGTAAATCAAGTGTTACCCACACCTCCTGAGCCCACAGTACAAGTGCCTCCAGTACCGACAGCTATACCATTTCAGATATCGGGACCAACCTATGATCCTCACCAGGTCCCGCTGAGTTATGAACAAATATTAAAGAATGCGCATGTGTCACTTCAAGTTAGCCCAGATGAAGTCGGGCAGATAATAGGTCAAGTGATGGCTCTGAATGCCATTTCATATTCTGATGCTGACTTATCAGAGGAAGGAGGTAGCCACTTGAAATCTTTGAATATAACCGTTGAGCCCAGAAATATGGTAATCAACTTAGTTCTAATAGATAATGGGTCCGTATTGAATATATGCCCATTAAGAACCACCACAAAGATCAGAGTAGATCCATGCATGTTAAGGCCCACGAGAACCAGTGCTAGAGGTTTTGACAATACTAGGAGAGAAATAATGAGAGAAATTGATCTTGAGTTATTAATCGGGCCAATGACCTTTTCCATATTATTTCAAGTAATGGACCTTAAATCCTCATTTAATCTGTTGTTGGGGCGCCCGTGGCTGCACGAAGTCGGAGCCATACCTTCCACATTACACCAGAAGCTCAAATTTGCATTTGGGCATAAGATCATCACGATCATCGGTGAAGGGCACAGTGAGAAAATGAAGGCCACCAACAGCATGGAAAAACCTAATATGTTGGATATACCATACACCGCTGAGGATGTCGACCTCCACAGTTTCGAGTACGAAGTATCGACAATACTCCCAGAGCCCATTGAGGGCATCATTCCTAAAACTAGAGGAGAAATGGTAGCAGCGGTAGCTATGCTCCAAAAGTGGGGCTATCATAAAGGAAGGGTATGGGGCTCAGATTACAAGGAAGGAAGGAGCCCGTCACAGCTAAGGGCGGTCAGAAAGATAGGTTTAGGCTAGGTTACAAGCCCACAGAAGAAGAAGTAAGAGAGGCTAAGGAGAAAGCCCGTGCCACAGTAGCTGCAAAAGCCAGGGGGATCCACATAGAAGAAAAACCCCGTCCTAGGCCTCACATCATGAATTCATTCATATGTGTCGGGGTCGTGAAGATTGACCAGAATGGGGAAACCCGATTAACCCCACACAAGCCAACAGCACCAGTTCACCCCACCAATCCCTACATCACCCTTCCCAGTCTGGAGATAGATTTAGCCGCTTTATCCCTCTTTGAGGAACAACGGCCAATACCTGAACAAACTCCCCCTGTGGTAAATCACCACAATGCGGTGCTAACATTTCAGGACGTCATCTCAGATGAAATGAGGATCAACATGGTGGAAGCTGACTCCAATAAGCCATATCAATCAGCCCCCTCCATCCAATCAAGTAAAAGAGTGACCCCTCAGATACGCAATTGGACATCATTTCCTGAATCCCTGGAAGCGTGGAGTGGTGTACAATTTGGCACCATTTTCTAAAAAGAAAATAACCTATAAAAAGTGAGATAAGCCCTTGGCAGGCAATACCTTCTATATACACAGACTCATGCTGTCGAGGGTCCATCTCTGAAGAAAACAAAAATCTCAAAAACATTGGAAAAATATAGAATCTTAAAAACATTGAAAAAATAAAAAATCCCAAAAGCATAGGAAAAATACAAAACCTAAAAATATTGTCTTTTAAGATTCCAGATAAAATCACACAAAAAGATGGCTTAATCGAAATACCCGTCCCACGTGAAATCGACCCCTTTCCGGTAGAAATACACGAAGAGGCAGGAATCACAAGTCTGGACGAGGATGCCCCCTTTGAGGAGCTCCCCAACGAGCTCCTTGACCGGTTTGCCGAGTTCGAGCATGTCCCTACCCCCATTGACGAAGAGAGTGAGGACATTAATCTAGGGATTCAGTAGATTCCCCAAATTACCAAAATCAGAATGTCACTATCTCCCGAAGAAAGAAAAAGTATGATTGATTTTCTTCGATCATACAAGACATTTTTGCCTGGTCATACGAGGACATGCCTAGTCTGGACACCTATTTGGTCGAGCATGAATTGCCTCTCTACCCTGATATGAAGTCGGTTAAGTAGAAGCTGAGACGTCTCCGACTCGAATGGATGTTGAAAGTCAAGGACGAGGTCTTCAAGTTGTATGATGAAGGGTTTCTCATGGTATCTAAGAACCCGCAGTGGCTAGCCAATATTGTGCTTGCGCCGAAGAAGGATGGAAAGGTCTGCATGTGTATCGACTTTCACAATTTGAACAAGGCGAGCCCGAAGGATGATTTCCCACTATCACACATTGACATCTTGGTCTATAACACCGCTAAGCACGGGATGCTTTCTTTTATGGATGGATTCTCAGGATATAATCAGATAAAAATGACAGAGGCAGATTGAGAGAAGACTGCATTCATCATTCCTTGGGGAACCTTCTGCTATAGAGTCATTCCATTTGGACTGAAAAATGCTGGTGCAACATACCAGAGAGCTATGATTGCATTGTTTCACAACGTGAGGCATTGAGAGATTAAAGTGTATGTCGATGATATGATCGCCAAGTCACCGGAGTGAAGCGACCATCTAGTAAACCTCCAAAAACTGTTTGACAGGCTGAGAAAGTACAGGTTATGTCTGAATCCACAGAAGTGTGCTTTTGGCGCTATGTCTGAAAAATTGTTAGGATTCATCATCAGCAGGAGAGGGATCGAGGTCGACCTAGTCAAGGTCAAAGCTATCACAGAAATGCCACCACCGTCTACTGAGGAGGTTAGAGGGATCTTGGGTAGAATACAAAATATCAGTTGGTTCATTGTGCAACTAACCCCTATCTTCACACTGATCTTCAAGCTACTAAGGAAGAACTCGCCCGTGGAATGAAATGACGACTGTCAGGCAACGTTTGATAAAATCAAAAGCTACCTCCTCAATCCACCCATTTTGGTACCACCCGAGCCAGGGAGACCACTCTTAATGCATCTCTCCACGACGGAAGTTTCGATGGGATGTGTCTTAGCCCAGCATGACGAGACAGAAAGAAGATAATAGTCCATTTATTATCTCAGCAAGAAGCTTACTGATTATGAGACGTGCTATTCTCATGTGGAGAAAGCATGCCTAGCTCTTGTATGGGCTACTCAGAGCCTCTGCCATTACTTGCTATCCCAAGTCGTTCTGCTTTTGTCCTGAATGGACCCGTTGAAATACCTATTCGAGAAGCCGGCTCTCACTAGGTGGACTGCACGCTGACAGCTTTTATTGTCTAAGTTTGACATCACATATGTTACTTAGAAGTCGTTCAAGGGGCAGGCACTTGCTGATCATCTTGTCAACAATCCTTTGCCAATTACGAACCTTTAAGAACTGAGTTCCCCGATGAGGACATCCTTTTATGACGAAAGACGATACTGAAGAAGCAAAAGAATCTTGGGTAATGCACTTTGATGGGGCAGCAAATGCCGAGGGTCAAGGAGTTGGCGCCATTCTGATTTTACCGAAAGGATCCCATGTACCAGTCTCTATCAAGCTCAACTTCCCTTGCACTAACAACATGGCTGAGTATGAGGCTTGTGCCGCTGGTCTGCAGGAAACTCTCGATTTGAAAGTAACTCACCTCTGAGTGTTTGGTGATTTACAGTTGAACATATGCCAGATGAATGGAGATTGGAAGATGAAAGATGAGAACTTGAACTCCTACCATGAGCACCTCAAGGATCTGATAGGTTGCTTTCAAGATATGAGATTCTCATATGTCCCCCAGATAAGGAATCGCTTTGCCGATGCACTAGCAACGTTGTCTTCAATGATAGAAATCTCGTATGATGCTAAGATGAAGCCAATCATGATCGAGCAGAGGAATGAGCCGGCCTTCTGCCTCCAGATTGAGTAACCTATAAAGCCTGATGATGAGCCACCTTGGTTCTCAGATATCAAGAATTTCCTCAAGACACTAACCTTCCCTGAGGGTACATCCTAGACGGATCGGCGAACCATTCAATGTCTAGCGGCAGGTTACGTCATATGTGGGGAATGCCGTTATAAGTGATCGTACAACATCTTCCTCAGGTGCCTTACAGAAAGTGAAGCAATCAACATCATGAAGGAGATACACAAAGGAGTTGCGGTGCCCACGTCAGCAGTCACATGTTCGCTAAGAAAATTTTGTGGTAGGGATACGTTTAGACCACCATGGATTCAGATTGCTGCAAACATGTTCAAAAATGCTACAAGTGTTAGAAACATTTTAGTCTGATACACGCTCCTACCATCGATCTACACTGCATGACTACTCCTTAGCCATTCGCTACCTAGGGCCTTGACATCGTCGAAATGATTAATCCGAAGGCATAAAATGGACATCTGTTCATCCTCATCACCATTGAATATTTCACCAAGTGGGTAGAAGCCACGTCATATGCCAATATCATGGCCAGTCACGTCGAGAAGTTTCTCAAAATAATATTGTGTGCTGATTTGGAGTACCTAAGGATATCATCACGGACAACAGCACAAACTTTACGAATAAGTGCATCCGAGCCTTCTACGAGTAATACAAGATCCAGCACCATCGCTCGTCACCTTATCGGCCTCAAACTAATGGAGCCCTGGAAGCCGTGAGTAAGACGGTCATCTGCATCCTAGAGAAGAAGGTCATCACTTATCGATATTGGAGCGAAATGCTGCCATTCACTTAATGGGCTTACAGAACATCCATCTGTACCGCTACAGGGGCAACACCATTCTCCACTGTGTATGAAACTGAGGTCGTCCTACTGATTGAGGTTGAGGTACCCTCGCTCTGAATTCTCATGGAATCAGGCTTACTCGAAGCAGAGAGAGATCCCGCTTCAAACAATTGAACTTCTTGGATGAGAAGAGACTCCTAGCCTTGTGTCACAGTCAAGTTTACCAAGGGTGAATCACACACGCATATAATAAGTGTGTCCGTGGTCGAGATCTAAAGATAGGAGACACTGTATTGAAGAAGATCTTCCCATCCCTCCATGCCTATCCGAGAGGGAAGTTCAAGCCAAACTGGGAAGGAACTTACATCGTTCGAGAAGTGCTACTGGTATACGCCATCCGCCTCGCCACCATGGACGGAGATCATCTTCCTGAGCCCATCAATGTTGGATACATCTGACGGTTCTACTCGTAGTCTATCACGACAAGGTAAGTATTGGTGAAACAGATACGTGACTACTTAAGAATCACCCAAAAGAGGCCATCATTCCAAGCACAATAGTCATGAAGCATCCCTAGAAATAATTATATCTTTTGCTACCCCCATTTGAGCCTAGGCCTTTCGTTTAATAAACCCCTTTCCCAAAAAAAATGTGTATATATATACAAAAAAGGGGAAGTTAAAGTTACCATCAAAATCCAAAAAATTGGAAAAGAAAAACCTCAAAAAAAGATTGTCTGAAATAAGATAAAGAAAAAAGGAAAAATAGAAGAATCATGGGGCGTGTAGAGTAAAATCTCCCAAGGAATAAGAGTGTTGAGAAAAACTGAAGCCATATAAAGAAAACCCTATTTAGCCCAGCATACCTTCAAAACCTAACCTGACCAATGGCCAAGCTACACCGTGAAGGTAGCCCTCTTTTTAGGTTCATAAGCAGTCATAGTATCTGTTAAGTCAACACGAGCCGAATTGTGAGACGACACCAGAACCCCATCTAGCCGGTTATGACAGAATCGACGTCTATGTTGTGGTTTTTTGAAAAAAATAAAAGAAAAATAAAAAAAATAAAAAAGTAAAAATACAAGCTCAAACCAAGATGGGCGTGGTGAAAACCTAAAAGGGCACTACGGGTAAAAACAATGAGTTTGTGGGGACCAGGAGAAAACCCGAAAGGACGCTTGGGGAAAGAGAGCTAAACCCATGGACGTAGTGAAAACCCGAAATGGTGCCACGGATAAAGAAGGAGATAAATAAAGAAAAAAAGGGAAAAAGAATAAGAGGAAAGGTTTAAAATGATTGATTGATGTTTGAGGAACATTTTTGTTACTCTCCCTGATCCCCTTTTCTGGGCCGCTCATGTTAGTTCAGGACGGGTCCCGACCAGAATTGTCTTTGTGAAACTACTTTGTCAAATGTATGACTCAAGGTAAGGAAAAAGGTTTGACTCAATCTAAAGGGATTAACATTCCGGCCTTGGTAAAACTGCTGAAACTCACTCAAGTCCGACCATATGAAAGGGTTCGACTATGCTCAAAATGGGACCCGTGATTTCACCTCACTAATAAGGCAACATCAAAAAAAAAAGAAGAAAAGCAAAAAAAAAAGAAAGAAAGAACAGAACAAAAAAAATCATCAAGAAAAATCTAAATACAAAAAATATATGTATATATTTATGCTGTTTCTCATGTACATAGTTACAACATCTCACTTCCATCTCAAAAATGAAGAAAAATAATAAAAAAATCTCTCAAAAAGAAAAATATAAAAAATTTTACTCTTTCTCATGTACATAGTTACAGCATTGTACTTCCATGTCAAAAATAAAGAAAATGAAAAAAAAAATCTCTTTGAAAATAAAAATTTTAATATATATATATAAACCTTGAAAATGAAAAAAATATAGGTAAAAGTTTGTTTCTCCTTCTGATAATTAGGATGCATTTGTTACTTGTATAAACAAAAAAGGGACTGAAGTTTTCTCGAGAATATGCAGGAATATCACACGGTCCAAAGCCTCAAAGCGGACAACTTCTCAGTGATGGACAAATCAGATGAAGCATCTCACCACTGACGTCAGGTCTATTCAAAAAAAGAGAGAAGATCATTTTGAAAAAGAAAGAATAAATATGGGTTTTCCCATAGACCTATGCACATGCGTGCTCCGATGCGATAAAATATCGATATTTTATCAGCAACACCACTGTGCTATAATAATGTCCTAAGTCTAAGGTACGCCTTGAATTTTGAATCCTACTTCAAAGTATGAGCGACGGTGTCAATCCCGATCAAAGGGTCAATGTTTTGATCAGGTTGACTCCACTGCTAAATCTTCGAGCTAAGAGCTCTGTTTCGGATTCATATAAACTTAAGTGTCTTAAGCTTCAAATTATTTATTAGAAATGGTCAATCGTTGGTTGAGACCAATCTGTTGAGAATGAGATTATGTATCAATCAAACTATGTGCAACCATGCATCCAGAAGGGTTCATTTCCCCTTTATTTTCTGCAAGCTTAAAACCTATTTTGGCGGTGGTATCCCTGTAAATTGTACGCTATGCATCTGGGTATCCATATGATGGTCATTTATTCTCATAAATTATACCCGAGTAGGTCCGGGTCTGGGCTTCCATCGCCTTTGTTGCTTATCGCCCCTAATGGGTGCATGATTATGCATAGTTAAATGATGTTTATGATCATTGTTGGCAGAGACCAGGATTGGATGTCCCTTTAGGGAGATACCCAATGTTTGGTTGGACCTAATCAAGGTAGTTGAAGCTGGGTGCTCTAGGTCATGTTGATCCGGGACACATTTTCAAAAATGACACGTACTCCCATAAAGTGTTGCGACTTCTATTCACTCTGCTCGGGTAGTCATGCTAAATAAACTTCGGGATCGATGGGTCCACCCAAAGACCTCAAACCCTACTTCAGGCAGGGGCACCCACGAACAGTCAGATGGGGCAATCAAATGACTCGTAGGAAGCTGTTGTATTCAAAATGAATCTTAAACATCAAATACCTTCAAATCATCTCGAGAAGTAAATGTTTGGCCTAGCATACAGGGCTTTCGTAATTCATTCCACCTCAGTTATGCCCAGTAATGTCGCTAAGCACTTGGGGACCGATTACATTGAGAAACAAATGTTTGGCTTGGCATCCGGGGCTTTCATTTTCTCACCATGTTACTCATCTGATGTTTGAAGTTCGTTCTGAATGCAGCGGACCCGTCAGTAATGCCTTAGGCCTCTTTGGATGTCTCTTTTCTTTGACATTCGGTTATTAGTGATCGGATACTAAAGAGGGGCATCTGTAGACACCCAAATTTGGCTTAAGGCCCAATCGAAACACATTTTGAGAGAGGCACACTTCTAAGTTTTCGATGGCATGTTTGGTACCCTTAGATACCTTCCCAAACCCTTAGGAATCATCCTAAATCCTTTAGAATTTATTCTGAACCTTTAGAAACCAATCCCGACCCTTAGACCCCCTTCCAAACCCTAAACCTAATGTTCCCATGTAATGGATGAAGAATAGTGAACTGCGACTATCTAAGGTCTTCTACTGCTATCAAATCATATACTATTAGAAAGAGGACTTCTCCAGCTTTCTAACGAGCCAAGAATCGCCTTAATCAGAGTTGTATATTAAACGTTACGGCATGTCAAAAATCGGGCAGAAATTTAGGTTTTTTGGTTGGCGCAACTAATAGTTGTACAAGTTACCCCCCACGAGCAATCAACTTCCCAAAGCCACTATGCATGCACTATTTTACTGTGCATATCCCTGGTGCAACTAATAGTTGTGCCAGGCATATGAACAATGACCTCTAGTTTTTACCTCGAAAATCGAGATTGAGGTTTGACTTGTTGACCACCTTGATCTTTGAGGTGTGTTTTGCTAGTTCTGTTGCACCCTTTTAGTGTCTATTTGTAACCCTTAAGTGATTTGAAACACCAACCTATCATCCATCATTAGAACCACCCTCACACCTTTCCAAGCTCTCAAAATCTTAGGAAACCTTAGATTGGAGATTACCTAATTGCTAACCACAATTAGCACCTAAGTAGCCTCCTAACCCACCCATTTCCTATATATAGAGCCTCCCTCCCCTTGGATTAAAGGTTGAGAAAATTACCTAAAAGAGAAAGAGCTTAAATTGAGAAGATCTTTCTTCCTTTGGTGCACCATTCCCATACAAAATCTAGAATTCCAAAACCTCCTTGGAGTGATATTTCTCACCTTAGATCTCTTAGTTTAGGTATATGCTACCCATTTACCTTCCCTCTCTACCTCTTAACTAGCAAGCCTTAGAGATTAGAACCCCTATTCCCACCATACAAGCCTTCAAAAGCTCATCAAAGCAAGCCAACGCAAGGTTCCTCAATGGTGCAACAAGGGCCCGTGGGCTCCGGCTCTCCCCTTTCTTCTCCTATCTCTTTTAGTTCTTCTTCCATCCTCCCATTTATGCCGTTATATCGCCGAATTTTCGATAGGAACGGAGGAACACAAATAGTATTTAAGACCCATTTGGACAAGAGGAAGCCATTTCCTTTTCTTTTACATCATTTTTGTTTTGGGATTTACTAGAGACCGTGTTAAGCGGGTTGATTGGGTGCCTAATACCTTCCCAATCGATAACTGAAGCCCCTACCCAAGAGCCTTTGTTGTGGACCGGATTCTGAGTCATATTTTTAGCACTTCGGTGCTCTTAAAAATGAACTTAGTTTCTCGGGACACCAAAAGCTCCAGGTGGCGACTCTGTATTTTTTGCTAGAGAGTGCATCGCCGCGATGAGATTGTCAAAATCCCACGGTTGCATATATAAGTATTGTTGCAGGTGTGCAAATTGTATGGGTGCAGCTGCTATTGTGTGCTAAATGTATGTAGGATTTTCTTTGCAAATTGGCTGGCTGCTTCAGCTTGAATCTCTTGGTGTCTTCAAAGCTTGCATGGCTGAAGTGCTTGGGCTCATCTAAAATGTATGGCTGCTGTAATGGACACAGGTCTGACGCTTGGGGAGTGCTTAGGCTGAAGATATATTGCTGCCGTAATGGCTTGAGCTGCTGGTATATCTTCCTTGGTTTAGATGCACTACTGCTCAAGAGGGTGCAGCTCATGTGAGTACACGTGCTGAAATGTGCAGCTGCTGCTGATGTGTTCTTCTTCATGTGTGAAAGCACATCTTTCTCTCTCCGCTCTTACATGATTTAAAAACTCCTCCTTAATGGCGCTTTTTAACTGAAAACTGCACTCAGGCTGCAATTCCTTCCTAAACTACAAAACAGGCTAAAAACAATTATAAACAGCTCAAGTTCTTAACAAAAGGTAGGTTTTAATGGGTGGAAAATGGTAAAAATCAATGACTAATAGTCCATTGCTTTGTTATCCAAATTGTGGCTGCGCAATAGGCATTTGTGGTCTTTGGTGGAAAACTTGGGCCGGGGGATATCGTGGTTGCACAACTAATGGTGTTAATTGTGCCCCACTTGTAGAACCATAATTAAAAGTTGGGTGGTTCTTCCATGACGGGTTATATATATTTCCGTAATCTCCCCTTTGGAATGCATAAACTTGTTCCTTTTCTACCGCATCCAGATATAATGGTGCAGTCGGGCACTCGACTATAGCACAGGTTAATCTCTAGTAAATTGCACAGGCTATTATAAGTCTTTCCTGGGTACTGGGTTTATAAGTCATTAATGTTGGGAGTTTCTGCTCCAGGACTTCAACCTAGGCACTGAAGTCATTCTCCTTCTTTACTTTGTCATAACTGACATCGCAAATAACAACCCTAGCCAAAGGGGTGTAGCGAATCACATCGGGATCATACCTAAGTAGAGCTTGTTTCTACTTTGACTTATCGGCTAGTTTCTCAAACAAATTCTAGTACTGTTGTCCATTCTAGGCCATGAAAGCCCCTCCACTCACTGCATCAATCGTAGACCAGTCAACCCTTGATAGAAGCTCTACGCAATAAACCAGTTTGGCACGTCATGATGAGGACATTTTCTCAATATGTTCTTCATGTATCCCCAGCTCTCATGAAATAGTTCTCCAGGTAATTACCAAAAATCTTGAATTGTCTAGCGAATTTGAATGATTTTACCGATTGGGAAATAATCGGCCAAGAATTTAGCTTATAGCCCTTCCTAAGTGGTAATACTACTAGCGGGCAATGACATTAGCCACGTTTTTTCTCTGTCCTTGAGAGAGAAGGGAAATAATTATAATTTAATGGCCTCGTCATTAAGTGCCAACAGTTGTAATATGGTGTAGATTTATATAAAATCTCTTTGGTGTTGATAGGGATCTTCTCGATCAAGCCTATGAAAAGTAAGTAAACCTTGAAATATGTTAAGCTTGATTTCAAAATTTTGACCAGTCGCCACTGCAGACACCCCAATTTTGACCTCTCGAAGTATACAAACTTGTTCGGTCAACCTTTGACCTTGCCCATAACTTTTTGAAGAGACTTACCTTCTCTGAAAGCTTTAAGACCCTAATACGGGAACCATATACTGAAATAATAGTATATGGCTGAACACAAGCTGAAGTAATAGCTCTGTGACTCAGACCCTACAACCCTAATATGGGGACTATATACTAAAACAATAGTATATGGTCGAAGCACAGGTTGAAATAATATCCTTGTGATTTGGACCAAACTTAACCCAGGAAAAGTCTCGAATTGCGTGCCCTATTCAGCACGCGCAATTTGATTGCATGCCCCATAGTTCACACGCAATTGGTCCTACTTGAACTAGGACTGTTCTTCCTGTGGGTCACCTTAGGAGTGGATTACATGCCCTATAGAGCGGGCAATTCAATTGCACGCCTCACCACTGGCGCATAATCGGTCAAACATGGACCAGCCCTTAACCTTCTAGAGGCCTCCTTAAGACTCGATTGCGCGCCCAAACCAACACACGTAATCAATTGTGCGCACTGTATAGGGCACACAATTAGCTAATTAGATTAGAACTTAGACACCCAGTTGAGCCAGTCAGCCTGTCACTCGCTAAGTTGGTAACCGACTCAGGGCGCATAATTAGATTTGACTGGCTAATTACGCACCTCCCACAGGGCACGCAATTACCCGAATATCTATAAATCGACCTCCCTACCTCGACGAAAATATACCAATTTTGATAGCAATCTCTCTCCTTTCGAGCTTAGGCCTTCCTAGGAGTTTCGAAGTCCTCTCTGTAGCAGGGAGGAAGAAGAGCTTGGCTTCAGGTAATCTTTTATGTTCTAGGCTCTAGCTTTTAATTTTTAGTTTTTTTTAGTTCTTAATTTTTAGGTTCTAGTTCTTAGCTTCTGTGTTCTAATTCTTAATTCTAATTCTAGTTCTTAATTTTCGTCCTAGTCTCTATTTCTTATTCTAGTTCTTACTTCAGATTCTAGTTCTTAGTTCTAGTTCTTAATTCTTAAGTTCTAGATTTCAGTCCTTAGTTCCTGATCCTTAATCTCTAAAATTTCAAATCCTTAATATTCTAAGCTTTTAATCATTAATTCAAACTCAGTCTTTTTAAAATTACTTTAAGCCATAAAAATAGTTTATTATTCTATTGTTCTTTCCCTCAAGCTTCTCCCTTTGAGAAAATTCGAGGTTCTCTCTAGGGCTTCCCAAAAGGGACCGAGCTGCCTTCTAGACTTGTAGAATTACAGACCCTTCCCCGAGAGCCCCAGGTAGTCAAGCTAGAGGCACCAGCTTGTTAGTCTCAAAGTAGTATCAAAGGAGGAAGCGCCTAGCTTAGAGCCAAATAGGTCTCCCCATCCTTTCCCAATTGTCAATCCCGTCACTTTTATATTTGACCTATTTTGAAATATCAAACAAATTTGGATTGATGCAAAATTGGACACATTTGAAAGCTTATCAAAATAGCTTTCCAACAAGCCAAAAAATGCATAATTCTGACAAGTATTGAATAAGTTATGGTCAGTTTTCGAAAGCTACACAAAAAGTGACGAATCTCAAGACTCCTAATCGAATTAGGATTAGTTTCTTTTATTGTTTGTTTCTTTTATTAGAAATAGGATTAGTTTCCTTATTTCTTTAAGACTTTATTAGGAACTAGAGTTACACTAGGAATAAGAATTAGGATATTTCCTTTATTTGAATTAGGAATTAGAGTTACACCAGGATTTCTAGTAAAAGCCTATAAATTGACCCCAACCCCCTAGCCACTCAACGCAACTCTCTTCTATACAGTTCTCTTCTATGCAATTCTCGTCTACACAATTCTCTCTTCTGAGCTTCTTCCCTTTAGAAAATCCTAGTTCTTAATTCTAGTTCTAAATTTTAGTTCTAGTTCTTAGTTCTAGTTCTAAATTCTAGTTCTCTTTCTAGTTTTGGTTCTTAATTTCTATTTTTAATTCTTAGTTCTTAGGTTCTAGTTCGAGTTCTTAATTTTCTTTCTTGTTCTTAAATCTCCTTCTAATTGTTAATGCTAGTCTGAATTCTTCGTTCTAGTTCTAAATTCTTAATTCTCGATCTCAATTTTTGATTCCTAATTCTCAAATTTTAAGTTCAAATTAAGTTTTTAATCTTCAATTTTTATAAAATAATCCTTAGCCAACTATGGAGGGTACCCGGGAACGGGGCCGATCCTCCTTACCATAACGAGCCATAATCCTTTTTTTAATTAGATTCCTAGTAGGATTATGAGACTAGGTTAATTTGACTCCTAGTAGGATTAGAAGACTAGATTAATTAGACTCCTAGTAGAAGTAGGAGACCTCTTTTAATTAGACTCGTAGCAGAATTAGGAGACCTCTTTTAATTAGACTTCCAATAGGATCAAGAGAGCAGATTAATTAGATTCTTAGTCGGATTAGGAAACTAAATTAATTAGAGTTAGAGTAATGCTAGGAGACTCCTAGTCAGCTGGATGGAGAGAAGAATCAAAAGACCAAATCAATTAAACTCCCAACAGGATAGGGAAACCAAACTAGGTAAATGTTTGAGCTACTTATATGTGTATCTAATTAAGTCTTGACCTATTCCAAGTGCACAATGGAAATTATAGTACTAGCAAAGGATCGTTCTCACAGAGATAGGTTTACTATATTAATTCAATTTTTCTAAAAACTTATACTTATCTTTTAAGATCCTAAACTACTAGAGAAATATGAATAAAGAATTATTTATTAATCTAAATTACAAAAAAAAAATCTGAATTTTCAAACTTCAGATTATGGTCATCAATCACAATATTCTGCTATCAGATATTTATAAAATTAAACAGTACCATTACATTATATATCAAGTATCCTAGTATTGGTCATCAATCAAAACTAGAATTCTATTAATACAAATTTAATCTAATCAACAATCTCCTAAAACTTGGGTGTCAATCAAATTCTAGAAAACTAAAGATGGAAAAGTAAAAACCATTACACTAGCCTATAAACTTCAACCTGAGTCGTCAATTCAAATTAAAATCTGAAGATGTTTACAAAGAAGTAAATAAAAGAAAATAAAATCTAAACTAGAAACAAAATTAAATATATCCTTCACCCCTCAGCCGCAGTCGTCAATTGCTTATGAGAAACTACAGATATCTACACTAATCTTTAGTTCTCAATAGCAGTCGTTAATTGCTCTTGGGAAACCTTAGATATCTAATCCATAAAGCAATAAAAACCTACTCAAAGTTGATAAGAAGAAAACCCAACCTCAGTCGCTAATTGATGTTCAGAATTTCTTCGACGGTTTATCCTATTACAAGTTCTAATTCTAATAAAAGAAATAAAAGATCCCAATTATAACTCTACTTCTAATTCTACTCTTCCTTTCTTTCTTTAGTTGATGCGCTTCTGGATTGTTCCTTTTTTTAGTAGCAGTCTTCTTTAGATTCTTCTTCGTCAATCTCCCAGATCCGTGCTTAGCCAAACTTCTAATTCAAGAGTTCTTCTAATTCTGTTCATGGTAGTGTTCATTTCACGTAATCAGCAACAACAGTGGTGGGAATGCTTCTATTATCATAATTGTTTTCTCTTTTCTTCTCTTTCTTAAAAAATCGTAAGTTACGATTTTCTATCTTTTGTAGCTTTCTCATAGTTGACGATTCCCTAAATTATGATTCATCGCTTTTCTTGTATATCATACTCTTTCTCTGAAGAATCACAAATTATGATTTTCTATAATATTTAGTAACAACACTCAATCATCTGCATAATCATAAAACACGATTTTTAAATCCTTAGTAGGCAGTGAATTATCTTTGTACGCTTAATTGTCTTTTACTGCTCTTTTGAATTCATTTTGACAAATAGTATTATTATGGCTCTCTTTTACTGGTTATCCTTCATATTTGCACATCATTAAGTTATTAGTAATAAACTAAGTCCTACCATCACTAAGTTAAGGGTGATAAAATGGTATATCATGTGATTGATCACACCCCCAAACTTATGTTTTACTAGTCCCTAGCAAACCAGGAAGCATATAAACTAAGAACCTAAATTAATTGTCAGTTTCGTAGGGAGCACGATTGTATTTAGTAGATGCAACAAGCCTTTAAACCCCTAAGTGATCCCTAGTTGAGGAGTTGTTGCCTCTTGAAGGTTTTCAGTGAAGTTACCTATAAACTTCAAATATTTTTGGATTTTTTTAAATATTTTTCGAAAATTAAAAGAAAAGAAAAGTTAAAAATCTAAACTAATTTTATTACACTAATTAAATTAACTAAGTTACCTAAGTGGTTAAATTGATTAATACATAAGTTTATTATGATTTTCCAAAACTACCAATCTTTTATCCTTACTTTCCATTATAACAGTTATCTTTGATTAGAACTCCAACAATTTTAATTCATAATAAGCACAGAGTGTATATATGCATTAGTGAACAATTTATTTCTCATAAAATTTTCTAACCTCCAGATTTAGAAAATATTTTCATTCAAAAACTCACTATTGACATACTCTCAAAAAGATATTGAAACTTTTGAGTTCTCTCAGTATATTTTTTTCTTTTTCTTTCTCAGAAAAATTTAGTTAAAGATACTTGCAAAAATCAATGAATCTCATGGAAAAGATAATCTTATTCTATTCGTATGATTCTCTGTATAATCCATACTATGTCAAAATAGCTGAAAAAGGATGGTCCAAAGTCATCTTATTTTGTAAAAAAGACAGCTCAAAACCATCCTTACGTCCGCTCTTTTCATTGGTGTCTTAAATATATAAGATGGTCCTAAACCGTTTTATATTCCATAAATAATGCGGTCGAAAATGACTGCTATGCGTAGTCCTAATATAAGACGGTCCAAAGCTGTCTTATAATAACCACAACGGACGGTCACCGACCCTTTAATAATTTTTTTTTTAAAACTAAAGGACAGTTGGAAACCGTCCTTTATCGAACAGTCTTATATTAGTGATAGTCCGGAGCTGTCTTATTTATTATATTAGACAGTCCTTTATGAATCGTCTTATTTGAATGATGATCAAAATTAGACGGTCATGAGCAGTCTAAATAAGATGGTTTTAGACAGTCCTTTTTTAAAAATCGTAATAAAAAAAATATTAATAATTTTGGGAATGGCCTATACCCCAGAATACCTTGCTCATCCATCAAAAATTACAAATGGATATAAAAAAAATACTTCACAGTAAAACAACAAATTTACCTTGCTTATCCAATAAAAATTTACCCTACTTAACCAACAAAAAACCACAAGTTGCAACCCAGAGAATTAGCTAAATTTCTAAGTGCTCAGTATTCTAAACACACATGAAAGTATCCAAGTATCAAACATTAAGGATTTTAGCATATGTACATATCCATATCTAAAAATTGGCATCATAGGTTACCTTAAGTTCATCATAAAAAGAAAAGGAGGGAAGTTACTTCAATGCAAATGAGAAAATCCTGCAATCCATTTTGCAACTTTCAACTCTTGGGTAGAATACCAAGTGCACACATAATTGCGATACCTACTCCTTGCCACCAAGTGGGAAATACTATAGCCTTAAAGCTAATAAATTTTGTCAGTAGCCTTATTGGACCTTGAGATGCCCATAGAACTCAAAAATCAATGGGGTCTTCCTCAATTTCTTTGGAGAGATGCAAGTGGTGGCAGATCATACATATAGCAAGTGGTACTTTGCAATACTATTATTCATAAATATACCTTGGATCAGATAATGGCAAGTAAATAGATGCAAAATTGCACTAAGCAAGAAACAAATGAACCAACAATGAAAGACAATGTAAATTAGTAGCAGTACCTCTATGCCATTAAGGAAGATGAACTTCCAACTATGTAGATGAGCACAGACGGCAATGTCCATGTCTTCTACCGTGGTCCTCTCCAACCAACCACCGGAATCTTCGAAAGCCCTTATCCTCCAAACCCCAGCAGTCCCATTAAACCCAATGAAAATGAGGAAGACCCCATCTACCTACTGCTCCACCTCGAAATGGAATGACAGATTTACATTCTGGAACCTAGTTAGCAAGTTCTCATCCTTATTCACAAATGACCCCCTTGCCTGAACCAAACCCACTTCATCATTATCCTGCAAACAAGAATACAAGGTATGTGTAAGAAGAAAACCCAAATTCATATTTCCGATAAGATTTCCAGTGCAATTAAGAAAAATTTGACCTAAATTAGCTAATGAGCTTGATAAATCAGATCTAAATTCATTGAGTTGTAGAGTGAATGAACATAGTAAAATTTTATAGACCTTGAAATGAGGAACTATTTTTTTAAGAAAATGGGGGAGGGCTGGAAATCAGCATTGAAAATTGCAACAAATTCGTAGTCCTTCACATAGCTCCAGTTCATTGCAGACTTGAGATTTCCTGCTTTGTATCCATTTCTAATAACTCAATACCTGTATATAATCTGGGCGCCGTTCTGCTGCCATTTCTGAACCTCCTCATTTATAAGAGTCTGAGTAGTTGGATCATCAGAATCATCGAGAACTTGAATCAACAAGTTCGATCTCGGCCAGCCTAAATTACAAACTGTAGCTATCGATTGCTAATAAACCTGATACAAATAGAAAAAATTATTCTATTTTTAAAAAAATAATCTGAAATAACATGGAATTGTTATGTACATCAATTTTTACTGTTCAAAGTGTTAGCATTGAACAGGGGAGTTCATTTTGTTAAAGGGATGGGCTACCATGGATTTCAAATATCTAAAAGAGTATAGTTATAAAGATTAAAATGCGCTTTGTTTTCCTATCAATTAAAGAACTCTCCCTGCTCCAATAGTCAAACCAACAATTAAATAATCCAGTCACTTATCTATGCTCCAGGAGGTTTTTGCATTTTTGCTACTGTGCAACCGTGGGATTTTTTATGATCCCGTTGTGACGATGCGCACTCTCGAAAAGATATAGAGTCGCCACCAGGAGCTCTTGCTGTCCCTTGAAGCCTAAATCATTTTTATAAGCACCGAAGTGTAAAAAATGTGACTCTGATTCACCGGTCTACGCCAAAGGCTCTTGGGTAGGGGCTTCTATTATCGATCGGGAAGGTGTTAGGCACCTGATCAACCCGCTTAAATTCGGTCTCTACTTGTGGCCGAAATAAACTAGAAAAATAAGAAAGAAAAGACTGCATTTATCGATTGACCCTATTTGTGCCCCTCCGCCTCTATCGAGATTTCGACGACGTAACGGTACAAATTCAAGAGTAGAGCAAAAGCTAAGAAGGTAGAGGAATAGAGGAGAAAGTCGAGCTCTCGGGCCCTTGTAGCACCACAGTGGACCTCTGCGTAGGTGCACTTGATAAGCTTGTGATAGCTTCGATGGTTGGAGAATCAAGTTCTAACCTCTAAAGCTTAATGGCTAAGGAATAGAGGAAGAAGGCTAGGGGGTAACTCTCTCCTAAACTCAAAGGTTTTTTATGGAAGAGGGGGCCTAAAATTTGTTTTAGAATTCGGGAATTTGGGTGAGAATGGTGCACCAAAGGGGGAAAGGAAAACTCTTAATCTTTTCTCTCTTTTGAAATATTTTCAAGGCTTTATAAAGGGAGGGGTGCCTCTCTATTTATAGGAAATGGGGAGGTTAGGAGGGTTCTTAAGGGCTAATTGAGATTAGCAATTAGGTAATCTCCTAATCTAAGGTTTCCTAGGATTTTGAGAGCTTGGAAATGTGGGTAATGGGCTTCAATTATGGATGATAGGGTGAGGTTTCAAATGACTAAAGGGTTGCAAATAGGGTAAACATGGGTGCAACAATCCTAATGAAACCCATCTTAAGCATTGAGATGGTCAACAAGTCAAACCCCAAAAGTGAAATTCGAGCAAAAAACCAGTAGTTACTGTAGCTAAGCCTGACACATGTGTTAGATTCACCAAGCATAGCTATAATGCCTTGAAGTTCAGAGCCCAAGGTAGGTCCCATATATCCTTGGTGCGTGTATTAGATGCGCCAAGCAATTTTTAGGAAAAAATGTCTTGGCGCATGTAATACATGTGCCATATATGCCCCCATCCAAATGCAATTTTTATCACTTTTTGGATTGTCGTAACTTTTGACGTACAACTCGAATTGAAGTGATTCTTGGCTTGTTGGAAAGCTGGGAACCTCTACTTTTTAATGGTATAATATTTAGTCTCAATAGATATCCCTACTAGTCCTAGTTTATCTCTCTCAAACCATGGCTCAGGAGGGTTAACTATGGGTCTGGAGAAGTCAGGGGTAATTCCTAAGGGTATGGACAAGTTCCTAAGGTTTAGGAAGGCTCATAAGGGCTTTGGACAAGTTCCTAGGGTTTGAGAAGATTCCTAAGGGTGGTATAAGAAGGTTCCTAAGGGTATGGGAGAAGCTATCGGAAGCTCGAGAGTGCGACTCTCTAGAAGTATGCTTCGATCAGGCCTTGGGCCAAATTTGGGTGTCTACAGATGCCCCTCTTTGGTATTAGCTCACTAATGATCGAATGGCAAAGACAAGAGACATTCGAAGAGGCCCAAGGCATCACCAATGGGTCTGTTGTATTCAGAACAAACCTCAAACATCAGGTGGGTAACATGGTGAGTAAACAAAATCCTTGTATGTCGGGAAAAATGTTAGTTTCTCAAGGTTATTGGTCCCCAAGCGCTTAGCGACATTACTAAGCATAACCGAGGTGGAGCGAGTTGTAAAAGCCCAATATGTTGGGAAAAATGTCTGCTTCTCGAAATGGTTGAAGATGTTTGATATTCAAGTTTTATTCTGAATAAAACAGCTCCGTAAGTGAGAGGGTGATCGACCCATACTCAAAGATAGGCTCTAAGCATATACGCGAAGGTCCACAATTTGTGTCCAATCATATGAGGCATTGATTGCCCCATTTGACTGGCCACGAGTGCCCCTGCATGAAGCAGGGTTCAAGGTTTTTAGGGCAAACCCATCGGTCTCAAAATTGATTTAGCATGACTACCCGAGCGGAGCGAATTAATGTCTTAACGCTTTTTGGGAGTACATGCCACTTTTTTGTTTATTTCTATGTAGCATCATTTTGTTATTTTATGTGGGGTTTTTTGTGGAATTTTTTATTATTTTATGTGTATTTTTATGTGGAAATTTTTGTTATTTTATGTGGAATTTTTTGTTGTTTTATGTGGATTTTTATGTGGAAATTTTTTATTATTTTATGTGGAATTTTTTGTTAATTTATGTGAAATTTTTTATTGTTTTATATGGATTTTTATGTAGAATTTTTTATTATTTTATGTGGAAATTTTTTGTTATTTTATGTGGATTTTTTTGTGGAATCTTTTTTGACTTTTTTATTGTTATTTCATGTGTGCTTGGGATGCCTATTGATCCTGAGCCACTTACTCTAACATAACCTCCTGGGCAGATCAAATGGCGATCGACATGCCATTTTGGAGGCGTGTGCACCCTTAGAGCCAAGAAACGGGATCAGGTTGGGCGTGTTTAATACCAATGCCAAGCCAAATCCTAGCTAACAATGTCTCGGCGTGTGTATTATACACGCCAGACTAGATCTGGCGCATGTAAAACATGCACCAGGGAAAAAAGGGGGGCAAATCTTCTTGGCGCGTGTATTAGTTGCGCCAAGCAAAACCTGGGGAGGGGTTTTAAACACCCGAGCCTGAGCAAAAGGGGTATTTTTTTGAAAATTTATCTCCCTCCCTCTCCAATCCGAAATGGGACTCCTTCCTGGGTTCCTTTGGATTGATTCTAAGTGTGTTTCATTGCTAGTGTTTGCTCGCGCTGATTAAACACCCGCTCTACGCCGGATCAGGGACCTAATTTCTTTTGAAAGTAATCACTTTAAACCCAATTTTATTTGATTTTCTTGAAATCTTTTGCAATGTGGTTATGATTCTTGCTTTTCTAGATGATAAGTGAATGATATTTCTTTCAAGTATGATTATCTATGATTTGTTTTATCCTATTCCATGTAAATGATGCCCTATATTTTTCTCTTCTCTTTTTTTATTTCTTTTCATTTTATTGGTTTTTCTTGAGTTATTTTATGATTAGGGCATTTTTCCTTCTTTTCTTTTGGGATCTAGATGTATTATGAGTGATTTTTTTTTAAACCTTGCATTTATTATTCTGTATTTTTTTTCATTTTTGTGTTTGCATGTTATTGCGTATGCAAACTGTATTTTTTGGATTTTCGTTGTTGTTGTTTTCTCTTCTTTTTTTGGTGTTCTTTTTGAAAATGTGGACGATTTTTTGAAAATGATGGGTGGTTTGTATTATTATATTTTTTTTTGGTTGCATAAATGCACATACATGTGTATATATATATTTTTTGTGTTTTTTCTTTTTTTGATCCTCTGTTTTCGTTTGAAAATGTCGGCGATTTGATGATGATTTTTGAAAATGATGGGTGGCTTTTTTTGTTCTCTTTTTCTTTGAAAATGCGGGTGATTTGATGATGATTTTTTGGAAAATGATGATGTCGATTAGGAAAGAAAAGGGTCCTACTTACCTCCCTGTTAGCCTATTTAGCAAATGATTTCTTGCTACTGATATGTCTTGATTCTACTATTTGTATCCGTCTCAAAATGTCGAGCGAGGAGGAGCACGTGCAGGAGGAGGGGTAAGAACAAGAGGAGGGGCTGAAAGTGATCTATGGTTCCCGAGGGGAGCAAATTTTTGTGGTGCAACGCTCCTCCCATCCGTGGTTTGAAATGCAGGGCGAGGCCGCTTGTACTGGTCTCCTTCATTTATAATATACTCATATTTCAAATTTTGGGGTCACCGGCAAGGTTAAAAGCTTTGTTGTTGTTCTTTGTACGACCTTGCAATATCTTTAGGATCTGATACCTCTTTATTTGGATGCAGGACTTGCCTTCCATCACCTTTCGAGGAGGCTGGCTGGACCTTCAGTGCTTCTATCTCTACCTTCCTCCAGACGTGAAGTTCCTTCTTGCTTAGGCCGATTTCAGGGACTTCCTCTCATTCCCTGCCATACGGGCAGATGCGGCCTATCTGAGGGCATTGATCGAGTGCTTCAGTCTCGAGACTATGACCTTTTATATGGCCATGGCAGAGATGACTCTTACCCCCGTTGATTGGCCTATGATTACGGGGATTCGAATGGGGGGTATACTGGTGGTTAACCTTCCTGTGCCCAGTCAGGATGAGGTGATTCAACTAATCAGGGATTATCTCACCTCTGCAAATATGCATGGCTCCAAGGTTAAAATGTCCTGGCTGTCTGATCTATTTGTGGAGAATGAACTGGTGGATTTGGGCCAACCTGATGCAGACATCTTCATTGAGCCCGAGCGTGCGGTGATGTTGGCTCGCATTTCGCTCCTCTTCCTGTTGGGCAAGACCCTCTTCTCAAATGCCAGCGGCGACCAAGTCTCATTGTCCTTGCTCATCTTCATGGGAAACTGGGACGATGTGCAGATATGTGACTGGGGTGGGGCTGGATATGCCACCGTGATGTCTAGCCTAGCCTAAGTCTCATTAGGGAACTCGGTTTCTATTATTGGCTTCTGGCCGACAATTAAAGTAACCATTGACTCCTTTTCTTTCCTTGGTTTATTGGTTAGTCATCCATCCTATTTCTGACACAACCTTTCTGTATATTGTTCTTTTCAGATTTGGGGCTATCTGCATTTCCAACTTGACCACCACCTCCTGCATTCTGACATATACACATATCCACTCATGAGCAACTGAAACACACACTCCCGTAGGGATGTTGGCATGAAGCATCTTGAGATGGGCCTAAAGTCCCAGTTTGACCTATTGATCTCAAAGCCGGTATGACTATTTCTCTCTTTTCTTTCTTAGCATTTCTTTTATGCTACCTACTTGGCTGATGGGACACTTTTCTATCTGGGCAGTTTATCTGTGATCCCTACATTGGTTCTCCTTTTTAGGATCGAACTGCTATGGGTCCGTCTCGCTTCTTTGTTGACCGCCCCATCATCTTCATCTATGGGGCCTGGGCCAGGGCATATTACATGGGAGAGAGAGTGGTCCACTAGTATCGAGACCAGTTTGCCATGCCACAGGCTCATCCCGCGGATGTTATGGCTCCTGAGGGTACCGTAGCGGAGCTCTCTACCTAGTTTCTTCATCATGGGGTCCCCATCAATGATCTCCTTGTGCTCAGGGGAAACCAGCTATGGTATGAGTCCTTACCCTACGGGTCCATTCTTCCGTGCTTCGTACCTGGTGCCAATTTCTTAGCTTTTGGCAGTTTGCGATATCTGGTGTTTCTCTTTTCTTTAGGCACATTTTCAGTGGTTCTAACTCATTTTTTGCTTCTACTAATTGAAACTCTGCTCCTTTTCACAGTTCGAGCAGGGAGGTGACTCTGATGATGATGATGAGGCAGCAATGGGTACTGATGATGCTACAGGAGCTAGTCCCTCAAGCACCTCTGGTACTAGTGCCTCTAGTAGTTCGACTGTGGAGGTCTAAGGTACTTTTAGATGCCTCGATGATGCCTTCCTTTCAAGTTTATGAAAGGCCGTAGAGGAGTGGGCCCATATATCTACTGATGCAATCCGGATCCCCCCTCTTGAATTGGTTCTTAGGGTAAGCAAGTTTTCTCTTTCTGCACGCTTGTTTCTCAGAAAGATGCATGTTCACCTGTAGCTGATGTTTGTTTCCTTTTTGTGTAGGACTATAAGTCGGCGGTGAACCAGGCAGAGTATTACCGCAACATAGTCGCTCTTCGCAATGTGGAAGTGGTGAGTATCATACTGATGGATTTTGATCATTGCCTTGCTATTTTTCACTTTCAACTGATCTTGACTAATGGCCTTAGGTATGACTTTCAGCGTGCTCGTGAAAAGGAGTCGCGCTCCCTGCTTAGACAACTTTCTCAGGCGTGGGCCCTACTGGGAGATGTTAGGGCATATCAGAGCTCTTCGCGCGGGTGTAAGAAGTCCAGGGGCGCCAATAAGGATTAGGCTCTGTTTTTTGAAATTTCAAACTTTGAGACTTTCTGGGACACATTTTATTTTTGGATTTTGGAAAATATAACTGGATGACGTGACATTGTCATTATTTTTGGATGGTTTTTTCAATTTTTCTAGATGAATGTCGGTGCCTTTCCTTTTAATTGCATGCTCTATCTCTCCTTTGTTTGCTGTAGTGTATCAGACTGCTTGCAAGATGGGTTTGATTTTGACGAAAGGGATGGCCTATGGGGCCACATACTTTGTTAACACTTGGCCACAATTTGCATGCCTGTGTGGATCCTTTCTGCACGAAGATTTATACAAGTTAGATGTGACCAAAAACCAAATTTGCCTCTTTGTATGGTGCCTATTGTGTGCCTTTTTAGATAATAGGCATAAAGTGTGGGGAAGTTATCAAGGGATCTGTGAAAACTCCCTCCCCAACCCACATTTTTGTGCTTGTGGAGCAGGGGGGCAAATGGTCTGGCGCATGTATTACATGTGCTAGGAATATTTTGGGAAACAAAAGGCTTGGCACATGTAATACATGCGCCAGGCCAAACCTGGGGAGAGTGGGGCCATTTAAGCCCGAGAATGTACTTTTTATTCCTTCTTTTGATTTTGGCTTGGTACTTTTTATTGCAATTTTTTTTTTTGCTTTCTCAAGGGTAGTCCATCGTCCTACATTCAATTTGTATCTTTGGAACATCTTTGTACGTCAATGGACCCACTTTCCAACCCCGCCTCTCATGGGGGGCTCGGGACCGCTCTACTTCCCTCTTTGGGCGTGGGGCCCAGTTTTCTAAGGAAGTGGCTTGAGAGCATGAATGAGAGCGAGCTTGCGGGTTTGGATCGGCTCAGCTTGGCCCGTCTCTCGTCCTTCCTGGAAGTTCCTCCGCTTTGTGATTTCATTTATGTCGCGACATCATTTTGGGGTGTTAACACCCATGTCTTCCATTTTGGGAATCATGAGTTGATTCCTACTCTCGAGGAGCTCTCCAATCTATCGGGTTTGAGGCTGCATAGAGACCTTGGAAGAGTGCTACCGAAACTGGGTTATGCCAGAGCCACTCAGATCACCTTGGGCTTGAAGAAACATGATTATGAGAAATGTCTCATTGGGAGGCCCACCAAGTGTTTGGTGAAATTCCTAAAAGAACTTCTCGGGGAGGAAAGCCTGCAAAAAATGCCGATCAAAATTCCTCATAATAAGAAGGCCTTTGCCCTTTGCCTTATCTCTGAGGTTCTTTCCTATACTAGGGGAGAGAGCTTTTCGCTTGCACTTTGTGAAGTCTTGGCAGAAATAGAGAGAGGCTGATTTGTGATGCATATGGTGCTGGCGGAGCTTTATCGCTGCTTTGATGCCTTCGCCCTGGGCAAGGTGGAGGGCTTTCGGGGATGTCCCATCTTGGAACCCATGCCCCACTTTTACGTTTCTCGTGGTGAGGTGGCCTGCTGCTTCCTAAGTAGATGCCCCATGCTTCTACTAGGAGACACGTAGGGTTTGAAGCTTTGGTTGGCCGAAGCCGAGTTGGTGTGGAGGCTCCCTTGGTCAAATCGGACCTTCCCAGTGGTTTGCTGTAGAGATCATGAGGGCATCATTCTCCTCGATTTGACTGGCAACACTTACTATTTCCCATTTCGGGTGCTACGCCAGTTCGGTTGCCCTCAGTAGGGGCCTTTTATTGTGAAACCTCCCCTATGTGACTTGATTTTCTCTCGGGGGTCCTCCGGGGACATGGATAGGATAGCTGCTCTCTGGGAGATGCATCAGTCGATGCTCATGTGCGATCTAGAGCAAGGGGATTAAGTTTTGTCCTCCCCGGAGTACGAGGCTTGTTGGTCACTTGGATCAGGCAGAGAGTAGTGATATGGCAGGGCCTTGGTCATGGAGGGAGTCGACGCTTTGGAGCCGTATTGAGCTACTGATAGACGAGAAGCGAATCCTGCATGAGAATTTAGAAAAACAGACGGTTAGAGCAGAGGTAGCAGAAACCAGAGCTGATGTAGCTGAGCGTGAGGTCCTTCGTCTGGAAGGGTCGTTGAGTGACGCTCTTGGTGCTATTGATGCTTCCCAAAAGTGGTATAGGAGTCTTCACGGCCACTGGATGACGGAGCGGGATGTACGGGAGGATGCTTTACGCACAGAGATCCATGCCATGAAGCATGAGTTGAGTCGTTGATTCCCTCCTGCACAAACTTTTTGCGTAGATCAAAACCATAGAAAGGGGTGTAAGAAACCCCTAATTAGATACATATTTTGGTGTACATATTTTCTTTATGTCTTTATTATTTTATCACTTTTTGTAAGGAAGAAAGAAAGAAGCTAGACATCTCACATATTATTTTTTTAGAATGTGGTGTCAGTTGTATACAGGTTTCTACAGGAGAAATTGGAAATCTATTGTCTTTCAAAATAGTGTTATTTCTCCCCCTTTTTTTTGATTGATGGGCCTCTTTTGAGATGAAAAGTGCATAGCATGGGCACCAAAAAGAAAGCGTATTATCTTTTGTAAAAAGGGTCTCCTTGCCCTGTGGTGGTGCACACACAATGTGGGTGTGAAAATGAGGAAGGGAAATCTATTAAAATGGTCTCCTTGCCCCTTTTTTTTGTTTTGGTTTGATGCCTTAATTATCGGGGAGATGACGGGTCCTCTTTTGAGCATGGTCGAACCCCCTTTCATGGTTGGTCCTGAGTGAAGTTCAACAATTTTTACCAAGGCCGGAACATTTATTCCGTTGGATCGAATTGACCTTTGTCTTCTTACCCTGGGTTATACCTTTGACGGTGTAGTTATGAAGGCATTCTTGGTCGGGACCCGATTTGAGCTAACATGAGCGATCCGGTCGAGAATCGGGTAATGCGGGAGGGGAACCGAGGGGATCCTATTTACCTTCTTCTTCATTTCTCTTTTTCAACTTTCTTACTCACAACACCCAAGGTGGGTTTCCGCCGTGCCCGTTGTTTTCTTCTTTTTGCTTGTAGCGCCCTCTCAGGTTTTCACTATGTCCATGGGTTTGCCTTTTTACCCCAGGTTTTCACCTGGTCTGCACAAACTCGCTATTTTTACACATGGCATCCTTTCGAGTTTTCACCACGTCCTCTTTGCTTTGAGCTTATATTATTTTTTATTTTCTTTTCTTTTATCTTATCAAAGGCCACGACATGGACTTCGATTTTGTCATAGCTGGCTAGATGGAATTCTTTGTTGTCTCTCAGCTCGGCTTGTGCTGACTCCATGTATACTATGACTGCTCGTAAACTTTAAACAGGGATTTTTCTTGGAATGTATCATGGCCATGGGATAGGTTAGGAATTTTAAAGGTATTCTGGGTTTTCAAAAAAGGTTTCCTTGATTGGGTTCCAGCTTCGATAATACACTTCTTACTTGGAGGTTTTGACTATATATACCCCACTTTTTCTTTTCTAATTTTTTGTTCTTTTCGCTTCTTTGTTGCAGACATCCTCTTTTTGGGATTTTTCTTTTCTGATTTTTTTTGGATTTTAATGGTAACTCTTTTTCATATTTTTTTTTGGTATATACACACCTTTTTTTTGGGAAGGGTTGATGAAAGAAAGGCTAATGGCACTACTGGTGTAGCAAGGGGTATGAGTATTCAGGGACACTTTTTTTTTTAACTACTGGGCTTTGAAATGATGGCCTCTTTCTAAAGTATCCTTAAGCAGTCATGTATCCAATTTTATCAATACTTACCTTGCTGTGGAGACTAGGAGTAGAATCGTTAGACGTATCCAGCGCTGATGGGCTCAAGATAGTGATCTCCGTCCATGGTGGCGAGGCGGATAGCGTATCCCGGGAGCAACTCTTGGATGACGTAAGATCCTTCCCAGTTGGGCTTGAATTTCCCTCTCGTCTCGGCGTGGACGGATGGGAAGATTTTCTTGAGTATGGTATATCCTACCTTTAGATCTCGACCACGAACACGTTTGTTGTAAGCACGTGTTATTCGCCCCTGCTACACTTGGGTATGACACAAGGCAAGGAGCCTTTGCTAGTCCAATGGGTTCAACTACTCAAAGCGAGATATCTCTCTTTCAGCTTCGGGTAGGCCTGACTCAAGGAGTATACAAAGCGAGGGTACTTCAACCTCTATCGACAGAACGACCTCAGTTCCATACACAAGAGAGAATGGTGTTGCCCCTATAGCTGTACGGATCGATGTTCTGTAGGCCCATAAAGCGAATGGTAACATTTCGCTCCAATCTTGATAGGTGACGACCATCTTCTCAAGGATGTAGATGAGCGCTTTGTTAGCAGCTTCTACAGCCCCATTGGTTTGTAGCCGATATGGTGACGAGTGATGATGTTTGATTTTCTATTGCTCACGGAAGGCCTTGATGTGCTTGTTCACAAAGTTCGTGTTGTTATCCGTGATGATATCCTTGGGTACGCCAAATTGGCAAACAATATTGCTTTTGATGAATTTCTCAACATGTCGGGCCATGATGTTCATGTAGGATGCTGCCTCTACCCATTTGGTGAAGTTTCAATGGCAACCAGGATGAATTGATGTCTGTTTGATGCTTTCGGATTGACTTTCTCGACAACATCGAGGCCCCAAGTGGTAAATGGCCATGGAGTGGTCATGCTGTGAAGATCAATGGTCAGGGTATGGATCAGACTAGAGTGCTCTTGACATTTGTAGCATTTCTGAACGTATTTGTAACAATCAGATTCCATAGTGGTCCAGAAGTATCCTTGGCGTAAAATCTTTTTGGTGAGCATGTGCCCATTGACGTGGGCCCCACATACTCCCTCGTGAATCTCTTTCATGATGTTCACTGCCTCGTTTTCAGTTAGGCATCTGAGTAGGATATTCTTATATGACCGCTTGTAAAGACACTCGCCGCAGATGGCGTAGTTTACTACTAAACGTTGGATGGTCTGTCTATCCTCTTTGGACATCCCCTCAGGGAATGCTAAAGTCTCGAGCAAATTCTTGATATCTGAGAACCACGGTGGCTCATCATCCAACCTTGGGGGTTTTTCAATCTAGAGGATGAAGGCTGGCTCATTCCTCTGTTCAATCATGATTGGTTTCATCTCGATGCCATACGGGATTTCTACCATCGATGCTAAAGTCGCTAACACATCGGCGAAGCAATTCCTTATCCATGGAACATAGGAGAAAGTAACATCATCGAAGCATGCTATCAGATCTTCGAGGTGTTCATCGTATGGGATCAACTTCTCATCCTTATTCTTAAAATCTCTGTTCGTCTGGCATATGATCAACTACGAATCGCCAAATACCCTGAGGTGGGTTACTTTCAAGTCAAGTGCTACTTGCAGTCCAAAAGCACATGCCTGGTATTTAGCCATGTTGTTAGTGCAAGGGAAGTTGAGTTTGATGGAAACTGGTACATCAGACCCCTTTAGCAAGATTAGGATAGCGCCAACTCCTTGACCTTCGGCATTTGCCGCTCCGTCCAAGTGCATCACCCAGGACTCCTCTGTCTCTACTGTATCCTCCTCTGTCATGAACAAGATGTCCTTGTCTAGAAATTCGATTCTTAAAGGCTCATAATCAAGTAAAGGGTTATCGACAAGATGATCAGTGAGCACCTGCCCCTTGATTGACTTCTGTGTGACATAAGTTATGTCAAATTTGGATAAGAGGAGTTGCCAGCGCGCAATCCACCCAGTGAGGCTCGGCTTTTCGAACAGGTACTTTAATGGATCCATGCGTGCTAGGAGTAGAATGGCTTGGGATAGCAAGTAATGACAGAGCCTCTGTATGGCCCATACGAGAGCCAAGCATGCTTTCTCCAGATGAGAATAGTGCGTCTCGTAGTCGGTGAACTTCTTACTCAGGTAGTAGATGGCCTGCTCTCTTCTTCCTGTCTCGTCATTCTACCCTAGGACACATCCCATCGAAACTTCCATCGTGGAGAGATACATTAAGAGTGGTCTCCCCGGCTCGGGTGGTACTAATACAGAAGGGTTGAGAAGGTAGCCCTTGATTTTATTGAATGTTGCCTGACAGTTGTCATTCCATTCAAAGGGAAATATTTCCTTAGTAGCTTGAAAATTGGCGTGCAGATGAGAGTGAGCTATGTAATGAATCGACTGATGTATTGTATCCTGTCCAAGAAACCTTTGACCTCCTTTTTAATAGACGGTGGTGGCATTTCCATGATGGCCTTTACTTTGACTGGGTCCACCACGATACCTCTCCTGCTAACGATGAATCCTAGCAACTTTCCTGACATGGCACCGAATGCACATTTCTGAGGATTCAGATGTAACCTATATTTTCTCAGCCTCTCAAACAGCTTTTGGAGGTTTATCAAATGATCAATTTGCTCTGGTGACTTGGCGATCATGTCTTCGATGTACACCTCAATTTCTCGGTGCATCATGTCGTGAAATAGTGTCGTCATAGCTCTCTGATACGTTGCCCTCACATTCTTTAGCCCAAATGGCATGACTTTATAACAGAAAGTGCCCCAAGGAGTGATAAATGATGTCTTCTCTCAGTCTGCCTCTGCCATCCTGATCTGATTATATCCGGAGAATCCATCCATGAAGGAGAGCATCCCGTGCTTAGCAGTGTTATCCACCAAGATATCAATGTGTGGTAATGGGAAATCATCTTTCAGGCTCGCCTTGGTCAGGTTTCTTCAATCAATGCACATGCGAACCTTCCCATCCTTCTTCGACACTGGAACAATATTAGCAAACCATTGCGGGTATTTAGAGACCATGAGAAATCCTGCATCATATTACTTGATGACCTCGTCTTTCACTTCGACATCAACTCGGGTCGGAGTCACCTTAATTTTTGCTTGACTGGCACGATATCAGGGTAGAGTGGCAACTCATGCTCGACGAAATCGGTGTCCAAACCAGGCACGTCCTCGTATGACCATGCAAAGATGCCTTGATACAATAAACTTTAAATCTTTGGTGTCGATTCCATACGATTGGATCGACAACCTTAAGACATAAGATTGTGTAAAAGTTTCGAAGTCAAAATCTCTAAATTCTTGCACTCCGGATCTTTTATTCTGATTAAATAAGTACAAAGTATTTTTTTGTGCAATATATACAAGCTAATATTGTATTTATATAAGATAAAAGGCTCAGCTAACTAAGAAACCAAAGAGCAAAAGAGGAGTAAGGGGCACCACAGCAAGCTTGTGCCTCAGGCTTGCCACGGCAACCTCACAAGGTTGTCGCGGCAAGGTGCTTAGCTGAAGAGCTTGCCGCGGTGTAACTTGCCAAGGCAAGCCTGTGTTTTGGCTTTGGGTATCCTTTATTGTGCCTTTGGTATGTTTATATGTACAATATATTAATTTTTAAGACTAGGAATCATATAGGGTACATATGTACGGTTTATGGTGACCCAGTAAAACCAGTAAAAAAATGCTAAAAACTCGAATGTAAATCCTAGGTGCTTGGTGCTCATGAAGAGCTTGTAAAGAAGACTAGAGCTTGGATGCATGCATGCACCTGAAACCAGTCACACATAAGCTTAAGTTAAGGTAGGGAGTTTACCTTGCTGAATTATGTCTTGTTTTCTCATTCACTTCTAGTTAGCAAGTAATATATGTACACAAAAGCATGCTAAATATGTTCATATCAGTATAGATGAATGGATATGCATATATAGGCTACTTTCAGCTCGATGAATGATTAAGTATGACTATGCTAGACCAGTTTATATGTATAGTGATGTGTAGTGATGATGATAGATATAAGTTTCGATATGTGTTTTTGCATGGCTATGCTCTTGTAAATTTTGAGGTATGATAATGATAAACAATTTAGATTTGACGTATGATTTTTTATGAATATGCAATATTCAGTTTCGATGAATAGTCATGTATAATGATGATATGATCAGATTCAACATCTGATTAATGTATGAACATGCTAGTTCAATGAATAGGGTATGATAATGCTAGTGCAGTTTTGAGATATGATTATGAATGATGAAACTAGATCAGTGAAGATGCATGCTTATGAACGATGATATTAATTGCAGTTAGATGTATGGATATATGGTTATGTACAAGCATGGGAGTTTAGTTATGTTACGTTTAGTCTCGGTATATGCTTATTGATATTTGTTCATGATGTTCTCGCATATCTGCTGCCATGCATTGGTCATGTCCTATTATCGTTGATGTCATGTACACATTTTTGCTTCGTTTTGACTCAAGTGATCTTGCTAACTTGGGAGCTTGACTGTGTAATTCTTGAAAACAAGTGATCCCGCTAACTCGGGAGCTTGATGTCTTGGTCCAAGTGATCCCGCTAACTTGGGAGCTTAATTTGTCTCAGTCCAAGTGATCTCGCTAACTCGGGAGCTTGACAAGTGATCCTGCTAACTCGTGAGCTTAATTTTCTTGTTTCTTGTACATGTATGTTTAAAACATCTAATAAACTTTTTAAGCTAAGCTTGTTTCGACATGATTCTTTGTATCTGTTCCACCATGATTTCCTTGTATTTATTTAACATGATTGTTCAACATGTCAGCATGATAAATTATTCACATGATAATGACTTATTTATGTTATATGTTGCTAGAATAGATACAAGATAAGTTATAATATGCTTCGATTTGTACTTTATACATCAAGAAATGAATTGGTAATCTAACATATAAGTTAACACTGTAAATTTCCCTGCTGAGCTTTGATGATAGCTCATCCACGACTTCAATGTCTTAGCTACAGATATTGATCTAAAGCACGAGTGTGATCCCACATATCTGTCGGAGGAGGAGAAAGAAGAAGAGGACGAGGAGGAAGAATTCGCTGAGGAATTCTTTCCTAAATATGCTTGAGAGAGAGATTTATTTAAAATACTTGTATAAACTACAGTATTATATTTTTGAGATATTCGATACTACATGTATAGGTTTTCTTTTTATTGTTTAGATGGCGGGTGGCTGTCATCGGTGAAAAGCTATACATTGCATTAGTTAGTTCTTATTATATCTCTTGTTAGGTTACTTTTTAATAGATGAGTAAATATCAGTTTTTGTCATATTATTTCATGTCAGAGTTATTAAATTGCTTTCGCATATGTAATACTTTGTACACGACACAATGCACTTGTATGATAGGATCATGTTAGGTGATCCGACGACGCGGCCTTTCCTATATACTATAAGGGAAAAAGTCAGGCCGTCACAGGTGGTATCAGAGCCCTCAGCGTGAAGTCTTTTGGAGACTTGACTCTAGCGTAATAGATGGCGAAGTTTATGATGTTTGTTTAGTGTTAGGTCTAGTCTATGATGTATCTGATCAAGTTGTTGCTGGATCATAATAGGTTGCGATGCCTCTAAGACGAGGGAGAGGAAGGGGTAGACCACCGTTACCCTATCGCACTGGGCTAAATACTATTTTAGTGACAGGCTACGAGAATGACACCGTTTCTAAAAGCGAAGAGAACGTACATTTGGTAGAGAGCCGAACTATGATGGTGAATGTTGCAGAACATAATCCTCTTGTAGCAGATGATCATCAGATGGGGCCTGCTCCCGGAGTCGAGCAGAATGTGCGACAGAATCCACAGTTGATGGAGACCATGTTCCACGCTATGGCCTTGCTAGCAGAGCGACGACCCCCATAGGGCTTTATAGAGTTTGTACGCCTTCGACTGCCAAGCTTTTATAGTCAGCATGACCTAATGGAGGCTGAGAAGTGGTTAACATAGATCAGGAAAGTGCTTCAGAGGGTTACATGCACTAAAGTCGAGAAAGTCAGTTGGGCAGCATACAAACTAGAGGGTGAAGCAGAGCCGTGGTGGCAGTCGGTAGAATGGACAAGAGTACCTGGAGTACCTTGGACATGGGCATAATTTACCATAGCTATCAATGATAAGTATTTTTTGGTACCTGAGAGATATTGGATGGAGGTTCAATTTGCGACCTTAGTACAGGGTCAGATGACGGTCAGAGAGTATGAGGCAAAATTTACTCGCCTTTCTTAGTTTTCACTATTGCTAGTAGCCACAAAGCTCATGAAGACATAGAAGTTTGAGCGCAGTTTAAAGCTCATGATCAAGGAAAGAATTTCATTATTTCAAGCAACAACATACTCACACATGATAAAGTTGGCCCTTATAGCTGAAAGCGATGTCGAGAATATATTAAAATGGAGAGAGGAACAAAATAAAGGCAGAAAAGCTCAGGCTCAGGCTTTTAGTCCCGATCAAGCGAGTAAGAGACCGCGATATCCCATGCAGCCAGCATTCCAACCTGCTGCAGTAGCCTACATGCGACCCTCCAATCCCATAAATCTACCACCATTACCACCTCGAGTTCTACGTGTTTTGAATTAGCCTACCTAGTCTGTATCTAGCATTTCACGAGCACGACCGGCAGTTTCTCACACGGGATCTTATACAGTTTCTTCAGCAACTTCAACCGATATATGTGGAAAGTGTGGGAAGGCATACAAGACAGACGAATGCCATAAAGTGTCTGGTGCGTGCTTTCATTGTGGGATGGGATATCGGATCAAGGATTGCTCAGAGATGGTGGGAACGACATCAAATACATGACTAACTCTATGATCTGCACGGCCTATGGTATAAGGCCCAGCTTATACTGTGTCAGAACAAGGCACCCAAACCAGCAATGATATTATTCAAGCTATGTTGGATACTTATATTTTATCATATGATTATTAATGATATTTTAGATGAAGTAGGTGCATCAGGTTAAAATTCAAACATATAGACACTTTGTACATTGCATTATTTTCTACTAGTCTTAGATTTGATAGTGTATAAATTTCATTAGTTCGAGCTAATTATATGATACATGTGCAATACGTACATTACTACTGTATTCGGAGGGTGCTTACTTGAGTTATGAGACATGAGTTTTCATAGATCCTAGATCTACACACTCGTTTGTCGCACCTGAGTTTGCTAATAAGATGAGAAGGCTTGGAGCCACTACAGAACCTCTCAACTTTATTTTAGAAGTGTCAGTCCCGATCGGACAATCTGTCACTACTGACATGATGTATCGATCCATTGTTGTTCTGATCAAAGATAACTGGGACTACGAAGCAGTAGCCAATCAGATATTGCTTGAGATGCAAGGATTCGACGTAATCCTTGGCATGGATTGGTTGTTCCATCACCATGCAAATGTCAACTGTCGAAAGAAGATCGTCACTTTTTGTCCCCAAGGGAGGAAATCAGCTAAATTTTTCAGTGTACAGTCAACTATACTTCCTTTTATATCAGCGATTTGAGCATGACGATTACTCAATGATGGTGCTCAAGGGTATATCGCTTTTATTCAAAGTCACGATCAAGAAGAAAAGAAAGTCACATTTTCAGTTGTGCCAATTGCCTATGAATTCCCTGACATTTTCCCTGATGAGCTGCCAAGTTTACCGCCTGACAGGGAATTGGAGTTCATCATTGATTTAGCCCCGAGAACCGAGCCAGTATCAAAGGCACCGTATCGAATGACACCAGTGGAGTTGAAAGAACTCAAGGAGTAGTTGCAAGAGCTTCTTGATAAAGGCTTTATTAGACCGAGTGTGTCTCTGTGGGGCACACCAGTACTGTTCGTGAAGAAGAAAGACGGTTTGATGCGCCTCTACATTGACTACCGTCAATTAAATAAGCTGACGATTCAGAATCGTTACCCGCTCCTCAGAATCGATGATCTCTTTGAATAGTTATAAGGAGCACGGTATTTTTCGAAAATTGATTTACGATCAAGATATCACTAGATGAAGCTGAAAGCTGAAGATATTTCGAAGACAACTTTCCGGACACAATATGGTCACTATGAGTTTCTCGTCCGGCCTTCGGGTTGACCAATGTGCCTGCAACATTTATGGACTTGATGAACTGAGTCTTCAAGCCTTATTTAGATCAATGTATCATAGTATTCATCGACGATATACTAATCTACTCAAAGATAAGAGCAGAGCACGAAGATCATCTGCGACTTACTTTATAGACATTGGGAGAGTCTCAGTTGTATGCCAAGTTCAGTAAATATGACTTTTGGTTGAATCAAGTTAGTTTTCTAGGCCATATCATCTTTGAAGTCGGTATTACAGTCGATCCCACAAAGATAGAGGCTGGATTACAATGGAAGCACCCATAAACAGTAACCGAGATTAGCAGCTTTCTAGGTCTCATAGGGTATTATCGACGATTTGTTGAAGGATTTTCGAAGCATGCTAGACCACTCACGCAGCTCACTCGTAAGAATGCCAAATTTGAGTGGAATGAGGCATGTGAGTAGATTGTCCAGGAGTTGAGAAGGAGACTCACCTCCATTCCCATCCTAGGACTACCATCAGGTAGTGGTGGCTTTGTGGTATTCAGCGATGCCTCGTATAATAGGTTAGGTTGTGTATTGAATCAGAGGGAACATGTGATTGCATATAGTTCTCGACAGTTGAAAGATCACGAGAAGAACTACCCCACTCATGACCTGGAACTAGCAGCGGTCATTTTTGCATTGAAAATCTAAAGGCACTACCTGTATAGTGAAACCTTTGAGATTTTCACCGATCATAAAAGTCTCAAGTATCTCTTTATCTAGAAAGAGCTGAATTTGAGGCAGAGAAGATGGATGGAGTTCTTAAAGGACTATGACTGTTCTATTCAATACCATCCTGGCAAGGCTAATGTAGTTGCTGACGCACTAAGTCAGAAATTGTCCGCTTAGCTATCCCATCTTGTGACCCAACTACAAATATGAAAATTACTCAATGATATAGTTTCATCCAGTGCCACTCTTAGGGCAACGTCCAATGGAGGTTTGCTTGCAACAGTGATGATCCGATCTACACTCTTTGAAAGGATCAGAGAACTCCAGATGCATAATGCAGAGCTTATTGCCATATGACAGGGAGTACTCAGTGGGCTCCAGCCAGACTTTTCTATTAAGGATGAGGGTCCTTATTATTTTGAGGCCAAGTATGTGTACCAGATTATAGTGACTTGCGTCATGAGATTCTTGAAGAGGCTCACAAGTCAGCTTATGTCATTCATCCTGATAGCATGAAAATGTATCAGGATTTGAAGAAGACGTTTTGATGAAACGGATTAAAGCGAGAAGTGGCGCAACATGTTGCAAAATGTTTGACCTGCTAGCAAGTAAAGGTCAAACACAAGCATCCTGCTGGTTTGTTATAGCCACTGCCCATCCCAGAGTGGAACTGGGAGAACATTTCCATGGATTTTATCTTTGGTTTGCCCCGTACACAAAAGGGTTACAATGTGATTTGGGTGATTATTGATCGTCTCATCAAATCGGCATATTTCTTACCCTATAATACATGATATACAATATCGAAACTGGCCGAAGTCTATCTGAGAGAGATAGTCCGACTACATGGCACACCTATGAGTATTGTGTTAGATCACGGTCCTTTATATATCTCACGATTCTGGCAGATTTTTTAGGAAGGAATGGGTTCCAAGTTGGAATTCAGTTCTGCGTTTCATCGTCAAACCGATGGACAAAAAGAAAGGGTGAATCAGGTGATAAAAGATATGTTATGGGCTTGTAGGTTAGATTTCCAAGGATCATGGGATACGCACTTACCCTTGATTGAGTTTGCATAAAATAGCAACTTCCAATCGAGCATCGGCATTGCACCATTCGAAGTACTATATGGACACCGATGTAAATCTCCGCTTAACTAGGAAGAAGCTGGCGAGCATCTTATTTTAGGCCCTGACGTGATAGAAAGCACCAATTTAGTTGTTCATGTTATTTGGGAGAGACTGAAGAGTTCTCAGAGTTGGCAGAAGAGTTATGCCGATCTCAAGCGAACCAGTGTTGATTTTCAAGTAACTAAACACACCTATAAGTATACTTGTTATGTGAATTATGTATATTATATATCTAAATTGCCGTACAGATAGGCGATCACGTTTTTATCAAAATATCTCCGACAAAGGGCGTGATGCGATTTAGGAAACGAGGCAAGTTAAGTCCTCGTTATGATGAACCATTCCTAGTTTTGGGCAGAGTGGGTGAGGTAGCATACCGTGTCATGTTACCTCCACATTTATCCAGTGTACACGATGTATTTCACTTGTCATTGCTAAGGAAGTATGTCTGCGATGCGACAAATGTATTGGATTATCAACCACTTGATATTCAGGAGGATTTGACGGTGACGGAAGAATCAGTTCAGATATTGAACCGTAGAGACCAAATCTTGAGAACGAAGGGTATTCCACTCGTATTGGTCAAATGGAAGAATCACAGTTCTCATGAGGCTACCTGAGAATGTGAAGCTGATATTCGTGCTCAGTATCCCCACTTATTCACCTAAGGTAAGCTGCTTATTGCACTTGTTAGAATGAATTATTGCATATGATATAAAATGTTTTCGTATGCATTGCTATTATGTATGTATATAAATTAAGTTTTCCAAGTCAAAACTTAAAGGGAAAATAATTTTTGATGCATCATATATGAACTACTATTAAATATAAATAAACTATTTAACTTAAAAACAGTCACATTATACCCAAATTTATGCTTCAATATTAACTAATGGATTAGTTAAACAAACTTGGTTAAATATGTTTGTAGAAATAAAAATATTTTGGAGCTTGTAAACATATAAAATTTATCATCGAAGATTTTTAGATGATACATAATGGTGTTTGACACATAGATGTGTCAAATTTTTTACCCAAAGCCAATCAGCCTATAGTGATTGGACCAGATCAAGGCCTGATGGCCTTGCCGCGGCAAGCATCTTAGGTTGCCGCAGCAACTACACAGAATTTAAGTGGGGCAGAAACCCCCATTTTTCTATTTTTCTGCTATTCTGTTGTGGGATCTCTATGTCCTCTTCCCCTCCTGAGTTACATACACTATATTTGAGTGCAAAACCTCCCCGATTTCGTGCCAAAATTCATTGCATGTTGGAGAATCAAGCTTGGCCTAGCTCCCTCATCTCAAATTTCAGCATTTTGTTCCAAATTTTGGTGCATCTTTGAGGTAAAGCCCTCATTTCTATTCTTGTTGTTTCTTTACAAGTTTTTAAACTACCATGCCTCCAAGGAAGGTCATAGCTTCCAAAATCACTCCCATACGCCCAAAGGCGACGAAAAAAGTGAAGGGCAAAGCCCCATCTACATCCCAAGAGCATGCCGATCCACTCGTGGATCGTGAGCAACCCGTTCCATGGTGGGACACAAAAGCAATGGAACCTGATTGGCTGATTGATGAATTGTTACTCGTACCGACCAATCTGACCGCATGGTTATTATGATACCTTGAACATGCGCATTTAGACGCCCTATTCCAGCCAATACATACACACTTTTATTCTTGCCTTGTCAAATTATTTTACCAAAATTTAAAATGTGTTGAGTTTTTTAGCCAATTAGATTCTAAAATTAATGGCCGAAAATTTCATTTTGCATTGCAAGACATAACCAAGGCTATGGATTACAGTGCAACCTGTGATTAAAGCTTAGTTTTGTGAGTCCCTTGCTCCAAGGATGTGAAATTCCATCACCTCACCGTCAAGATGACTAGGGGACAGACTGCTCTCGATCTCTCGGTTCGACGTAACCAATTATCACAAAATATGTGGTTTCTCTATTGTGTTTTTAGACGTAATCTATACCCTATGCAGCATGAGCACGAGCGACGTGACGCTCTATTACAAGCCTTGTTTGTTGTACATGAGATTCGTTGGGTTAATGCCTCAAAGGTCGTTTGGGAGGGCATTAAGTATGCCAGTATCCATCTACATAGTAACGTATCCACACCCATGCCTGCATGCCTTATTCGCATATGATCTCTCGACTTCTAGAAGGTCATCAAGATGCCCTTAATAGGGAACCCTATGAAGTACCTCCTGGTGAGGAGCTAAGCACCAATCATATTGAGGTGTTTACACCCGCAATATGCAAAAATGTATACCAATGGTCTAAACAAGCGGTGAAAAACTGATAAGCACGACAACCATGTGCTCCCCCACAACAGCCCCAAGCCACACCATCAGCACTAACTCAAGAAGCCCCAATTCCCTCTCAAGTCGAACGAATTCCCTCTACTGAAGAGACCTTTACCATTGCCGACCTTGCTCAACAAATGAGAGAAAACCATGACCAAACCCTCCAACAATTCGACAACCTCTATCGGAACAATTATATGCTTCATCAACGTGTCGACTACATTAAAGAGGCCACCACTCTTTTGATGGAACATACCTTCAAGACCGCCTCAACCCGTTACATTGGTCAAGCATAGAATTATGAGTCTGCGTACACCCGCAACGTAACCACTTTAGTGCCAGAGCTTGCTCAGAGGGATGCAGGACCATCCTCAACCGGTCAACATCAGCATAGCCCAAAGTCTGGTGAATATAGAACTCACTTTTATATAGTTTTATCATTTGTTCATATATCATGCCATAATTGTAAACCTGTTGTATGATTCCTGCACTTGATTTTTTTTTTTAATGTATAGTCATAAATTTTTTATACCTCTGTATGTGTTTTTACTTTGCTTTACAATGTGACACCAGTCATATTGGACTAATTTTCTTATTGCTTCTGCCTTGTCATGTGATACACTTACAACTAATCATGTCAACCGCATGAAACTCAATTAGCATTCCAACAGTGTGTCCACCATGACCTCATCTTACTTCCCCGTCTTCATTTATTTTCGAGGACAAAAATCCCTTAAGTAGGGGAGGGTGTAAGAGCTGTGATATTTTAAAACCAAAATATCGGGTATGGACACGGGTCAGGTCAGGCATGTGCCTAACACGGGACACAAGGGCCTGGTTCAATTAGTAAATTTAAACTAAGTACCACGTATTAATGACTCGTATATGAGAGTTACACTAAATTTCAATTAGTATACGGTATTTAAGTGTAACCGAATTAGACGTGAACTTATTCCCTGCTATACATAGTTAATTATGTACTCACATTATACTAAAGCCAAGCTTAAGATGGCTTATGCATGTAAATCAATGTAATTGCTTTACACTAAAGCCAAACCAAATCTGTATTATATACATATACACTTACAACAAATAGAAAAACTACTGGGAATCCAAGCCCATCTATATATACTCCATTATATACAGCTGCACAATACTGGATGCAAAACCTAAGTTGTCTTATATGCCTATATACTAAAAAGAAATTGCTAGCTTTACATGAGATGCCAACCCCTAATAGCTTATAAGCTATTAACCCGCCAACAAAACTCCATGCATGCATGAGTCATTAAGGACTCTCATGCACGCAAAGTGGAAAAAACCCACTACAAGAACTCGTCCCCATCTCCTTCCTTCTTCCTGCTTCAAACTGTGAAGGAAATCCTCTTAGCAAACTCTGTGTAACCATTAGAGCAAAAAGCCAAAGAAAATCATAAAATAAAACCCTTCTTCTAAATTCTCAAACCAATTTCTCTATTCAATTCCTTTCAAACACTTGGATTCAGAACCTTGGATCACAAGGAGACCAGCAATTCGATCGAGAGGTTTTCGAAGGCAATCGCTGGGTCTCGAAAAGTTCATTGCGGCCTTAGTTCTTACGAGCTTGGCGAACTCGATACCGACACTCATTCGGCGTCATCGTAATCGAGTGCACCAAAAGGTACATCGTAAATGAAACACGTAATAGGTTAGGTTCGTTTCATTAGTATGTGTACAATAAACTTTAAATCTTTGGTGTCGATTCCATACGATTGGATCGGCAGCCTTAAGAAATAAGATTGTGTAAATGTTTCGGAGTCAAAATCTCCGAATTCTTGCACTCCGGATCTTTTATACTGATTAAATAAGTATAAATTATTTTTCTGTGCAATATATACAAGCTAATATTGTATTTATATAAGATAAAAGGCTCAGCTAACTAAGAAACCAAAGAACAAAAGAGGAGCAAGGGGCACCACGGCAACCTCGCAAGGTTGTCGCGGCAAGGTGCTCAGTTGAAGAGCTTGCCGCGGCAACCCTGTAGATTGCCGAGGCAAGCCTGTGTTTTGGCTTTGGGTCTCATTTATTATGCCTTTGGTATGTGTATATGTACAATATATTAATTTTTAAGACTAGGAATCACATAGGGTACATATGTTCGGTCTATGGTGACCCATTAAAACCAGTAAACAAATGCTAAAAACACGAATGTATATCCTAGATGTTTAGTGCTCATGAAGAGCTTGTAAAGAAGAGTTGAACTTGGATGAATGTGTGCACCTGAAACCAGTCACACGTAAGCTTAAGTTAAGGTAGGGAGTTTACCTTGCTGAATTATGTCTTGTTTTCCCATTCACATCTAGTTAGCAAGTAATATATGTACATAAAAGTTTGCTAAATATGTTCATATCAGTTTAGATTAATGGATATGCATGTATAGGCTAATTTCAGCTCGATGAATGATTAAGTATGACTATGCTAGACTAGTTTAGATGTATAGTGACGTGTACTGATGATGGTAGATATAAGTTTCGATGTGTGTTTTTGCGTGGCTATGCTCATGTAAATTTTAAGGTATGATAATGATAAACAATTCAGATTCGATGTATGATTTTGTATGAATATGCTATATTCAGTTTCGACGAATAGTCATGTATAATGATGATACGATCAAATTCAACATTTGATTAATGTATGAACATGCTAGTTCAATGAATAGGGTATGATAATGCTAGTGCAGTTTAGAGATATGATAATGAATGATGAAGCTAGATTAGTGTAGATGCATGCTTATGAACGATGATATTAATTGCAGTTAGATGTATGGATGTATGGTTATGTACAAGCATGCGAGTTCAGTTATGTTACATTTAGTCTCGATATATGCTTATTGATAATTGTTCATGATGTTGTCGCATATCTGCTACCATGCATTGGTCATGTCCTATTATCCTTGATGTCATGTACACATTTTTACTTCGTTTTGAGCCAAGTGATCCTGCTAACTCAGGAGTTTGACTGTGTAATTCTTAAAAACAAGTGATCCCACTAACTCGGGAGCTTGATGTCTTGGTCCAAGTGATCCCGCTAACTAGGGAGCTTGATTTGTCTCAGTCCAAGTGATCCCGCTAACTCGGTAGCTTGACAAGTGATCCCTCTAACTCGAGAGCTTGATTTTCTTATTTCTTGTACATGTATGTTTAAAACATTTGATAGCTTGTTTAAGCTAAGCTTATTTTGGCATGATTCCTCGTATCTATTGCACCATGATTTCCTTATATATTTAGCATGATTATTCAGGATGTTAGCATGATAAATTATTCATATGATAGTGACTTATTTATGTTATATGTTGCTAGAATAGATACAAGATAAGTTATAATATGCTTCGATTTGTACTTTATGCATTAAGAAGTGAATTGGTAATCTAACATATAAGTTAGCACTATAAATTTTCCTGCTGAGCGTCAATGATAGCTCATCCTACGACTTCAATGTCTTAGCTGTAAATATTGATTCGGAGCACGAGAGTGATCTCACATATCAGCTGGAGGAGGAGAAAGAAGAAGAGGATGAGGAGGACGAGGAGGAAGAATTCGCTAAGGAATTGTTTCCTAAATAGGTTTGAGAGAGATTTGTTTGAAACACTTGTATAAACTATAGTATTATATTTTTGAGATATTCGATACTACATGTATAGGTTTTCTTTCCATTGTTTAGATGACGGGTGGCCGCCATTGGTGGAATGTTATACATTGAATCAGTTAGTTCTTGTTATATCTCTTGTTATGTTACTATTTAATAGATGAGTAAATATCAGTTTTTGCCATATTATTTTATGTCAGAGTTATTAAATTGCTTTCGCATATGCAATACTTTGTACACAACATGATGCACTTATATGACAAGATCATGTTGGGTGATCCGACGACGCGACCTTTCCTATATACGATAAGGGGAAAAGTTGGGCCGTCACATTCTTCCTTCCAAATGGCAGAACCTGTACCCTCATTGTGATGTAATGGCTAATTACAAAGGCTGCATAAATGTTAATTGTTGAAAAAAAAGGATGATATCCCTCCAGATCTGCTTCCATCCTAACCTTCTTTGCTTGGACACCAAGAGGATCTGCTCCACAGTCATAAAAAGAAGATTACCTTTCAATGGGTGGTAGCAGCAAGCAGCAACAGGCAGTAGTTGGCGACAATATAGATCGACGGGATGAACCTAGGGTTTTTTTTTTTAGAGAGATGAGAGAGGAAGAGGAAGAGACTGGTTGGGAGAGAGAGAGAGAGGGAGAGAGAGAAGAAGAGACTGGATGACCTAGGGTTTTTTTTAGAGATATGAAAGAGAAAGAGGAAGAGACTAGTTGAGAGAGAGAGAGGAAGAGGGAGAAGAAGAGACGGGATGAGAGAGGGAGTCTATTTTAGATTGGTTAAGTTAGGGCATTTTTTTAATTTGTTTTAGATGGGTATCGTGATAATAAGACTCCTTAAGCCGTCCTATTAACCGTGATTAATTTTTGTGCCATTATTTAGTATGCCTCTGTCTTATTGTCAAATTTAGAATGGTTACATACGGTCTTATTTAAAGACGAAAAAAGACAGTCTTATTTTATGTCTTTTATAGACTATTTTAATGTAGTGATGATATATGTTATCCATATCTCTACTAGGCTTATGCTTTTACAAATCATAAATTAAAAAGGTCTTCCCTTCGGCTTGTAATGGGGCTTTGGGTTTCGAAAGGTATCAAAGAAAAGGAAGAAAATGATTCAAAGTTTTTCTGAGAATTTAGCTCTTCTTTTTCCTAGCTTCTTCTGACTTCTTTATTCTACTTAGTAAGTATCCAAGATTAGGATAACTTCTTCCCATTTCTTTCCATATACATATATCCCAGTTCTTCAGCTGCAAAATCGTATTTTATGATTTTCCTTCTTTTGAAAACTTTTTGCTAAATTGTAATTTCCTTTTTTCAAAAACCGTTCTTCCACGATTTTTCTTTCCTTTCCCATGTTCTTTTTTTTTTCTTTTCATTTAGACTTCAACTATACCTCTTTTCTTAGCATACCCTTATCTTTGTTTTACTTTTACTCCTTCCACTCCCTCTTCTTCCCTTCTTTTTACATTCTAAACTCTCAAAAATTGTAAGGGTTAAAGGTTGAAAGCTTTGGGTAGTACATATGGTTAAAGGTTTATTAGATTTTTGGTACAAAGAAGATTCAATTTGGGTTTCTAGTATGGGTTCAAAGGAAAAAATATTTTAGGATTTTGGCTTTTTGACTCTGGTTTAAATAAAAAATGGCCTTAAATCATCTTTACGATTTACTAGCATAGGTGCCTTATTGCTTTGATATTTCTAATAGATAGTTCTAGATAAAAAATTAGTTTATCATATTCATAGAATAATTCAATTCTAAATTTAACAATATGAGATTTTATAACAGTGTAGAAGTTCAAAGAAATTTTGATTGAATAGAAACAGTCTCTCTTTGAATAAAAGAGGAAATATGGCACAAAAGCTCACTGGTTTGTAATTTTGAAACTATAGTCTAAATTTTTATAGTTTAGATCAATCTATTATTTCAAACAGCCATTCTAATAGAGTGTTCAATGAGCTAAGCATGAATTATAACTGTTCTATATTCTAATTATTAAAACTTCTACTATAATGAATCATAAGTTTTTCAAGATTTAACTTTTTTTCTATCATAATTACTATGTACTGAACAACTAAAAAAAATTTGATTTTTTTTTTTTTATTTACAAAAACAAACTACTAAACTAACTACTGATATAATAATTATACTAAAACTACTAGTATACACAGAAATTGTGTATCCCCCCCCCCCCAAACTTAAATCGAGCAATGCCCTCATTGGCACAAAAACTGGGGACACTTAAAATTATTTTCTAAAAATTATTGATATAATTGATCGTTACCTGATGTGAAATAAAATTTTGTAAGGAATATTCCCCCAAACTTGAAGGGAAACACATATGTTTACTTCTCAAAGATATCAGTAACAAAAATAAAAGAAAGTTTAGTAACAATCACACTGTTAGGAAAATGTTAGTCAATTAGTCAGAAGAAAATTTCATATATTACTGACTATTTACAATGATCATAAATAAAAACTAAAGAACTACTAAAAAAAACTAATTACATAAAAGAAAATAATCCTAGGAAAAATATAGACATACTAATTTATACATGATACTGGCAGCAACTTCCGAGATGAAGTCTTCGATCAAAATTGGTCCTCGGCTTCTAACCAAAATTATCCCGTCAAAAAGATGGTTTGCTCTCCTGGTTCCGAGATGTCCTCAACTTGCTCCCTAGGAAGAGGAACTGCCAGCCTGGAAGGGGGATAGCAAGTATTAAGGAGAAGGATGCTGAGCAGGTGGGGGATTGAGTGAGGAGGTGAAGATGGAAGTTGTGTTAAAAGATGCAGATGGTTCCATCTTCTTGTTTTTCTTTTTCTTTCTTTTATTTCTTTTCTTTTCCTCCTTAGCTAGTATACGCTATACTTCCTCGTACTCATCCCACAAGAACTGCAGAGGGTCTGGTTACTTCGGTGGTTGTGGGTCCTCCGAGATTGCAAAGAACTTAATTGGGTTGTTATTGGGTCCATTTGTTAGGCACTGAATATTGCCACTTTTTGCCTCCTAACCTAGGCTTTACTGGGGCCTAGAGTGTTTAATTGGTGTTTTTAAATACTATTTTGTAGCTAGGAATAATATGCAACATAGTGCAAAAATCCATCTAAAAGTGCCAAGAAGAGAGGATTGGCAGTCAAGCTTTATACTTGTTGGACTTGTTGGAGAGTTGCAGCAGATAGGAATCAGCGATGTCTACCATGGTTGTGGGTAGGGACGAATTGGTGGGGTTAAAAGGGAATGATTGCACTAGGGATGAACTAGTCTTATATTTAAAGCGCTTGGGTGGTGGAGTACGAACCGTTGTGTTAAATTTTCTCATCCTTCCAAGCTTAATTGCTATAATAATTTTTCAGAGAGTTGGTTGGCAATAAATTATACATCGGCTGGGCTAAATACAAAATGTCTTATGATTTATTATGGCTAATGATACCATCGGGGACATATGATTGATAATAATTGTTTTCCTACGGCGATTGAATGCGTGTCTAGTATATGGATTACACACATGAAAGATTTTAGGCTAAACTTGAGTGTGGTTACTTCACCAACAGACTACTTATTTATATATATATATATATATATATTTAAAAGGCAGGGAGAGAGACAAATTTGAGCCTCTAGTTTCTGTGGCCAGCAGAAATATTGAAACATTTAATTTGCTACTCCGAGTAATCCTGCGAAAGCTTAAGAAGTGATCAAAGAAAATTAAAAATATAAAGAAGTATAAAAAGAGAAAGATAAATACTTGTTTTCTTGCATTAATATATTAAAGTGTTGATGTGACAGCCCGAATTTCGGCACCCCGAAATCCGTGCCATCAGCACGACCCTCTAGGCCGTGCCCTGGATTCTTTACGATACATTGGTATATACAAGCCAAAACTGTAATTAGGGCGCACGTAGCTACTCTAAACAAGTTCTCATATATAAATAATCATGGTATTGAAAGGCAATCCTTGTCCCATACCAATTCATGGGCATAAGAACTTACCCAAACCATTGGTGATAACTGTTCATCCTAGACGTTTGATCAAAAGAAACGGTATTTAAATACATTCGAATAAAGAGGCTTGACATACTAAGCCGTACCTAATACTCTCAACAAACTCTCAAAGTATGCGGTGGGTTTCCTAGAAGAATTCCTCAGGAGGAGGTTCTGACTCTTCTGTGGGCACGCAATCCGAATCCCCTGGATCAGCGTCTCCAGAAGTCTCTACAGCTGCTAGTCCTGGACCTGCGATGTATAGTCTAAGGGGGTGAGCTACATCCTAGCTCCGTAGGGAAACAAAAAGAAGATATAGATTAACCTTCACCCATATATCAGCAGTTTTAAAAGCATAAATTATCGAGTAACACTTATGGAAAACAATTGAAATAACTGGAATAAAAATAATGATTTCGACTGTTACTTTGCATGGTTTTGTTTAATCTCCTTACTGGTTTAGTTGTAAATTTGGCCTAATCTCTTAAATCTTAACTTAAGTAGTCCCCGAGCAATATAGCATCGAGCCCCGATGGAATACCCGCCATCGTCGTCTAACTAGACAGTTGTTATATGTATTCCCTGGGAATACTGCCCAAGCCCCTTTCTCATAGGTGGCGGGGTCTATTCTTAAATCTACATCCCTGGGATGTGCTATGAATGTACAGATTGGCCGCCGTAACGGTCACAGATATCCTGCCGAGTCAGTCATGGGTATCCCACCACGTCGGTGGGGTATTCTAATCAAACCTTAAATAATAAAAATATCAAATGTGCTCTACATATAGTTATTCACCGTGATTGTGCTAATTATATTACATCAGGCCTTATCACATTACTTCCATTTCACTGTTAGTTTTTATCTGCATGCCTGGGATGCCCCTGATTCCATCGCATCCTTCAGATGTTTACTTTATAATTTTTCGTCCCCTGGGGACCTCAAGACTATCACGTTTGAAACTCACTCACACACCCTTTTTCATAATGATCATGCAGTACTTGACTATTTAATAGGATTACACTACATATATGAATTGATGGAATAATGCACATGTTTCAAGAATATTTCCTACCTCGACGAATTTCAAAGCACGTCTTCTCGTAGAGGTTTACACTTCACGATCATGTCAAACCTACATTTTATGTATTTAGAATATGCTTTGAAAGGTTACTAGAATCATTGGAGTGCATAACCTCCATGTTTCTATACCCATAACTTCAAGAACTGAGTGGTGCTTCGCGTGAGCGAGCAAAATTCCTCGCTTGCTCGAGCGGTCACTTGACCTCGCTCGAGGGGTCACTTGGCCTCGCTAGAGCGGTCACTTGACCTCGCTCGAGCGGTTAAATCGAGGTCGCTCGAGTGGTTAAATCAAGCCGCCTGAAGCTTTAGTGGGGACCTCGCTCGAGCGAGCTTCCCTCTTGTTTTGGGGACCGCTCGAGCGAGCCCAGAGCTATATTTTTACTATTTATCCTCGCTCGAGCGAGCCCTTTAGACCGCTCGAGCGAGGAGCGATTATTTTTACTCCTTGATCTATTCGAGAACACTATTTCTCCCTTCATTCAAACCTTAATATCATTAAAATCATTCAACCAATATTCTTCCTATTATTTAAAACGTGCCTAAGCATCTATCATGCCTTTAACATACCTCCAACGATGAGTCTCGCGCAAGTTCGATTCAAGGTTCAAAATTCTACTAGGCTAACAGGTCTCCAAGGTTCCTCCTCCAGCCTTTGCTCCAACTCTTCCACCGATTTAAGTCCCAACGAAACCCTAGTTTTTTACTAGGCTCTTCTGTTCTTTCTCTCTATTTCTCCTTCTCTCTATTTAGGTTAGAATAGGGTTACGTAAGGGGGGCTCTTCACTTATATACTTATAAGTTAGGGAAAATACTAGTGTGTTTCCCACCTACACATGTAGTGTATATATGTTAGTCTTGGTTCCCTTGTGAGTCACACATACATGTGTACGGTGCATAATATGCACGGTTCTCAAAACTATGGGGTTGTGACAATCACCCCAACTTATAAGATTTTCGTCCTCGAAAATCGACGATACTTGTGTAACTAGGTACTACTACTACTACTAGTCCATGAATAGGCTAGCTTCTCACATCATCCGAAAATTGAACAGTTGGTCGCGTTTCGCATCAAATTGCGTTGACCATGTCAATTTATACCCATATAGCCGAGAAGGATATTGATACCTAGAATAATCATTCCCAGAATTTATATCCATTCAATCGGTACGTTGATCATCCATAATTTTTTTGACAGTTTATAAATAAGTTTACCAAGAACCACCTTACCACAAAATGTCTCAATAAAATATTACATATAAATTTTCAAAAAAAATAATGTCACTATCTAGTCATCATCCTCCTCATAGTCATCGTCGTCGTCGCCGGAGCCATCATCATCCTTATAGTCCTCGTCATCCTCATCCTCGTCGACCACCCTGGTGGTAGTGGTACCCACTGTGGCGCTCCTCGTAGCAGGGCCGGAGCTAGACGCTCCAAAAATAGCATCTTTCATGGCACCGACGCGCTGCATGTATGACTGCGGGTAGGCCTGGCCCATGAGGTCGATAAGTAGTGCCTCCTGAAACCTCTGATGCAATCTGATCTCCCGCCCTTGCAGAAGGATCTCCAGCATCATGTCAGTGTCAGTAGTGGGTATGGGCTGTGGAACTGAGGTAGAGGGAGTGGTCGGTCCTGCCAGCGCTTGATGCGTGGTTTGTCAGGAGACCTGACGGTCTCTTTTCTTGTTGACGCTGGTTTGGAGACTCTTTAGGTTGCTGCTCCAGTCTTGGGCCAAATAGGGGACGACATTATCGGTGAGGAATAACTCGTCCTCCCGGATCTTAAATCCTCCCTTCCCATTCCGTGAGTCTAGGAGTCGGGAAATCAACCGAGCATATGGTAGTCGGTTGATGGGTGGAGGAACAACACCCTTTACATTTCTTTTATAGGCATGCGCCATGCCCTTTATGATGATCATAGGTGCATTGATCCACCTATTATGGAATGCGGTGTGTAGGGCCCACAGAAACGCGTCACGGCGTTCTTGATCATGGCCGGTTGGGTGTAGATTCTTTTTGAAAATGACGTCTAGAAGCCACATACGCGGCGGTAGTTGTGATTGGGTAATAGATTGTCCCGAAGCGGACGTGCCGCTTGTGATATCGGAAATGATCGTTGGGAATTCGACGTTCCCAGAAAAAGGTGGTAGGATGAGTGGACTAGGGGTGTAGATGTGGGGACATTTCATGACCGATGAAATTTCGGCACATCTAAAGATTAGTTCATTACCATCAATTGTGACGAGGATAGCGTCCTCGTCCACGTTCATGTTTAGGGTTTGATAAAATAACTTCACAAGCCTCGGGTAATACCGATCCCTGAACGGCGTAAGTAGGGTCTTAAGATTGTTGTTGGTGAGGAAGTTCGATGTCCATTGGGTGGACATCGGATCCCCAAAACAGGAGGGATGTATATCCCATTCGGTTTCAAATATTTTGGCCCCCCACCAATCATCTAGTGTGATTGGAGTGGAGGATGGGTTTGGTGATGGTTGTGAAGCTTGCGGCGCTTTGTTGCGCGCCGACGGCGATCGAATCGCCATCCGCTTCTTAGGTTGTGGATTTGGGCTTGAAGCCATTAGGTATCTAAAGAGCTTTTCAAAATAAGGAAAAATTTTGGAAAGGGGTAGATTTTACCTAAAAGAAAATTTTTAACGGATCGGATTGTTTAAATCTGGCTCGAATCGGACGAAAAAAGATTGAAGATGACAAGCCCTAAACCCTCACTTGGCTCCAATCTCCTCGCTTGAAGATGAAATGGGCGTTTTGTTTTCCGTCAGCTATATATGGTCCCCCCCTCGCTCGAGCGGTCGTTAGTTATCGCTCCAGTGAGCCCAGGACGCTATCTGTTATATTTTATGGCCTCGCTCGAGCGGTTGGTAAACCTCGCCGAAGCGAATCTCAGACCTCGCCGAGCGGTCACTACCTCGCCGGCGATGCTAAACTTTATGTTTATTATTTCATGTGACTCGCGCGAGTGAGTAAAACTCATCGCTCGAGCGAGCCAAACGACGTTGTTCTCGTTCTCACAAGTTCACATCTTCACTAGTTTCTCATAGCATTTTGAACACCACTCATGCATGACTATGTATACTATTCATAACAATTTTAGTTCTCATGAACAAATTTGTTCAGACAAAATAATTTATTATGCTCGAATTGTAATTGCACTCATTTGGTTCGTTTTCACTATAGTTTGATTGTCTAAAAAAAAAAATTTACACTCCATCATAATAATAAAGAAAACTAGCTAGTGTCCTTGAACAAATTGGGGTATTGTTCTTTGACGTCAGCCTCTCGTTCCCACGTTGCTTCTTCGTTCGGATGGTTCTTCCATCGGACAAGCACTAAGGGAATAACCTTTGTTCGCAACACTTGTTCCTTTCGATCTAAAATTTCCACCGGCTCTTCAATCATGGTCATATCTTCATGCATTTCGAATGATTGGCCGCTCAGCACGTGATCAGGGTCATTGAGATACTTCCTAAGCATAGACACGTGGAATACATTGTGTACCTGATCAAACAATGGTGGCAATCCAACGCGGTAGGCTACTTCTCCTACTCGACCCAAAACTTCAAACGGTCCAAGATAGCGGGGACTTAGCTTCCCTCTCTTTCCAAATCTCATCACCCCCTTCATCGGTGATACTTTCACGAACACATGTTCACCCACCTTAAAGTCTACACTCGTCCGCTTGATGTCAGCATAGCTTTTCTGTCTGCTTTGAGCCGCCTTTAGTCTTCCCCTGATCATGCGGACAATAGCCGCGTTATCTTCAAGTAGCTCGGGTCCCAAAACAAATTTCTCGCCAATTTCCTCCCAATTGATTGGCAATTTGCATCGTCTTCCGTACAAGGCTTCATACGGTGCCATTCCGATGCTCGTCTAAAAACTATTATTATATGCGAACTCAATCAATGGTAGGTGTTGATCCCACGATCCTTGTAATTCTAACATACATGCCCTAAGCATGTCTTCAATGACTTGGTTGACCCTTTCAATCTGTCCGTCGGTTTGTGGGTGGAACGCCGTACTAAAATCTAGCCTAGTTCCCATTCCTTCTTGAAATTTCTTCCAAAACTTTGATGTATATAATGGGTCCCGGTCTGAAACAATACTACATAGAATCCCATGTAAACGGACAATCTCTTTCATATAGAGCTCTGCCAGTCTTCCCAACGTGTACATCGTGTTGTAAGGCAAGAAGTGTGCTGACTTAGTCAATCGATCGACTACTACCCAAATGGCGTTATGCTTCTTTGCAGTTTGCGGTAGACCGACTATGAAATCCATGGAGATAAATTCCCACTTCCATTTCGGTATGGGTAAAGGCTGTAATAGGCCTGCGGGGTGTCTATGATCGATCTTCACTTGTTGGCACGTCAAACATCGCGACACGTACTCTACTACATCTTGTTTCAAGCCTCTCCACCAGTAATTCTTTTTCAGATCTTGATACATCTTTGTGCTGCCCGAGTGGATAGCATAGCTTGACCTGTGAGATTCATCAAGAATTGTTCGCCGCAGATTGGCATTGTCTGGAATGCAAAGTCGACCCTTGAATACTAAGGAACCATCCTCCTCGATTGAAAACTCAGATGTAATACCTTCAGTTACATCTTGACGCATCTTGGTTAGAATTGGGTCTTTCATCTATAGTTCTCGTATGTGTTCGAATATCACCGGCTTCACTGATATGTTGGCTAAGAAGGCTCCTGTGGCTTGTGGCTGTATGTCTGCGCCACATAGTGCTAGATCCTCCAACAGTTTCCATCGATGTATACCTGATATTATACTAGCCAACTGAGCTGAACTTTTCCGACTCAAGGCGTCAGCCACTACGTTAGCTTTGCCTGGATGGTACTGTATGGAACAGTCGTAGTCTTTGAGGAATTCCATCCACCTACGCTGCCTCATATTTAGTACCTTCTGTGTAAACAGATATCTGAGGCTCTTATGGTCAGTGAAAATTTCAAATGTTTCTCCGTATAAATAATGTCGCCATATCTTTAATGCGAATATGACCGCTGGTAGTTCCAGATCATGTGTTGGGTAGTTCTTTTCGTGCTCTTTCAATTGTCTTGACCCGTAAGCTATTACCTTTTTATATTGATTTAGTACACAACCCAACCCGTTATACGAAGCATCACTATAGACTGCAAATCCTCCACTGCCTGATGGAATGGCTAACACTGGAGCTGAGGTGAGTCTCTTCTTGAGTTCTTGAAAACTCTTCTTACACGCCTCACTCCACTCAAATCTTGAATCCTTTCTTGTAAGCCTCGTAAGAGGCCCTGATATTTTTGAAAACCCCTCGACGAAACGTCGATAATAACTTGCCAGTCCGAGGAAACTTCGGACGTCTGTCACAGTTTTTGGTTGCTCCCAGTTCACTACTGCCTCGATCTTAGCGGGATCTACTGTGACACCATGCTTTGAGACGACATGTCCCAAAAAGCTAACCTCTTCTAGCCAAAACTCACATTTGCTGAGCTTGGCGTACAATTGGTGTTCACGCAAGGTTTGTAGAGCGACTCGTAAGTGTTATTCATGTTCCGTCTTCAATTTTGAGTAAATCAGGATGTCATCAACAAACACTACAATGCAGGAGTCTAAGTGTGGTTTAAACACCCGATTCATCAAGTCCATAAATGACGCCGGTGCGTTCGTCAGTCCGAATGGCATCACTAAAAATTCATAGTGTCCATACCGTGTTCTAAATGCCATTTTCTGAATGTCCTCAGCCCTAACTCTTAACTGATGGTATCCAAATCTTAGATCGATCTTGGAAAAATGTTTCGCTCCCTGCAACTGATCGAACAAGTCATCTATTCTTGGCAACGGATATCGATTCTTCACAGTGACTTTGTTCAATTGATGGTAGTCAATGCACAACCTCATCGACCCATCTTTCTTTTTCACGAATAGAACTTGTGCTCCCCATGGAGACACGCTTGGTCTTATGAATCCTTTGTCCATGAGCTCTTGCAATTGTTCTTTCAACTCTTTCAACTCTGCAGGGGCCATCCTGTAAGGCGCCTTTGAAACAGGTTTCGTTCCTGGTGCTAAGTCGATAGCAAATTCCACTTCTCTTTCTGGAGGTAACCCTGGCAATTCTTCTGGAAATACATCTAGGAATTCTCGCACTACCACTATCTCGGAGATAATATTCTTTTCTTCTTTATTTTCTTTCAGGAATGCCAAATAACCGCTACTCGCCTTTCTGATTAAACGTTCTGCTCTGACTGCAGATATGAGTGGCACCTGTGTTGATCTCTCCCCTCGAAATCGAAACGATCTCCTCATGTTAGGACAGAAAATAACAACTTTATCCTTGCAATCCACTATTGCGCAGTGATGAGACAGCCAATCCATGCCAAGGATCACGTCGAATCCTTACATGTCCAACAATATTAAAGTTGCGTCTAGTTATTAGACAACGTGATCCTGAACTCCTACCACTACTGATTTGCAGACTAACTCCGTGTCCACTAATTCTCCTGTTGGGATAGACACTGATAACACAAAGTCCAGTGTCTCTGGAACAATCTTCCTCTTCTTTGCAAATCTAGGCGTGATGAAGGAGTGGGTAGACCCTGGGTCTATCAGCACTCGTGTGCCATGTGCTACATAGCACCCTTTTTCATAAACTTGTAACGTACCTATAATGCATACATATACATACATACCATATACTTTATTTAGAATTTTTCTAACGCGCAATAACGATTATATACACTTGTCCTAATGAATGCACATTCTTTATCTAGAATTGTATTGAAACCGAAATCCTTTATTTAAAAGAAATCTCGCCTTGGATGATGTCGTGTACACTCCCTGCTTCCTGGGCGGTAACTGCGTAGGCTCTCCCTTGAGCAACTGGCTTTCGTGCTTGAATAGGTCGTGGCATGGAACTGGGGCCGTCTTTTCTTTAACTGTCTCAGGGCAATCTCTAATCATGTGGCCTATCTTGCCGCATTTGAAACAGCCTCGCATTCCCTGCCTACAATCCGCCGTTTTGTGGGACTTGCCACACTTGGCACAAGTTTCCCTTGGTGTTGAAGTAGCAGCTCTTGAAAAACCTTGGGTAGCTATAGCCCCGCTGGAAATAGCAGGACCCTCATACCTCATCGGTCTCCCTGATGCCAGCAACAAAAAACTTTGATGAGTAGTTTGTTGTGCAGCTCTCCCATACCCTGTCTGGAACGGTTGTCTCTGATTCGGTGCTACAAACCTCGATTTCTTATGTACCGATTCATAGTTCCCCGTCCTGCTTGGATCCATGCTTCCTCTTCCCTGTTGTTCCCTCTGACGATATCGGTTATTATTTTCTTCTTCGACTACTAATGCCTTACTCATTACTTCTCCATAGGTCTTCAGCTGGAAGGGAGCAACCCCTCCTCGGATGTCCGACCTTAAACCCTGTTGGAACCTCTTCGCTTTCATCACATCTAAAACTACGTAGTCTGGGGCGAAGTAAGCCAGTCTCATGAATTCTACTCCGTACTCTCTCACGGTCATCCTTCCTTGCGCTAGTTGTAAAAATTAGGTCTCCATCTGATTTCTCACAACTTCAGGAAAATATTGCTTATTGAATTCTTCTACGAATTCATCCCAAGTCCACGGCATATCTGGAGTTTCTTGTGCTCTCGTTCGTGAAACAGATTTCCACCAAGGTCCAGCTTCTCCATCTAGCATATATGCCGCCCAACGGACGCTCTCATCCTCTGTGCATGTCAGTACGCTAAACACCTTTTTCATTTCACCCAGCCAGTTTTTGGCTGCCATTGTGTCTGCCTGTCTTGAAAAGTTAGGAGGTCTCATCCTTCTGAACTTGGTAAATATTGAAGCCACTGGTGGTGTAGGTCCCACTGGAGGTGTAGGTGTTCGTTGTGGTTCTGGGGCTGCATGTGCTGCCAAGGACGCTGCTTGCTATGCCATGGCAATTGCCATTGTCTCCATTGTGTGCATCATCCTCTGACGCTCTTCTCTTTCTTCATTTCTCTCCCTCACTCTATCTTGTTCCCTCTGATTTCGATCCTGACGATCTCGATCCTGATCTTCTGCTTGATTTTGGTTTCCTCCCTGGCCACTGCCCTCAGGAATCTCCCTGTTTCCCAATGGTACCCTGTTTGTAGATGAGACGAAATCATCTCTACTGCATAAATTCCTATCATGACCACCCTTGGGTCGACCTCTTCCTCTAGGAAACATAACGGTCTGCATGAGAAACCATGGTCTCGTTAGCAGAAGTCCCTATATTCTGATGAGATATAGCCGGAACTAGAAAGAAATGCTTTGATACCAACTGTGACAGCCTGAATTTTGGTACCCCGAAATTCGTGCCATTAGCACGACCCTCTAGGTCGTGCCCTAGATTCTTTACGATACATTGGTATATACAAGCCAAAACTGTAATTAGGGCGCACGTAGCTACTCTAAACAAGTTCTCATATATAAATAATCATGGTATCAAAAGGCAGTCCTTGTCCCATACCAATTCATGGGCATAAGAACTTATCCAAACAATTGGTGATAACTGTTCATCCTAGACGTTTGATCAAAAGAAACGGTATTTAAATACATTCGAATAAAGAGGCTTGACATACCAAGCCGTACCTAATACTCTCAACTCACTCTCAAAGTATGCAGTGGTTTTCCTAGAAGAATTCCTCAGGAAGAGGTTCTGACTCTTCTGTGGGCACGTAATCCGAATCTCCTGGATCAGCGTCTCCAGAAGTCTCTGCAGCCGCTAGTCCTGGACCTACGACGTATAGTCTAAGGGGGGTGAGCTACATCCTAGCTCCGTAGGGAAACAAAAAGAACATATAGATTAACCTTCACCCATATGTCAGCAGTTTTAAAAGCATAAATTATCGAGTAACACTTATGGAAAACAATTGAAATAACTGGAATAAAAATAATGATTTCGACTGTTACTTTGCATGGTTTTGTTTAATCTCCTTACTGGTTTAGTTGTGAATTTGGTCTAATCTCTTAAATCTTAACTTAAGTACTCCCCGAGCAATATAGCATCGAGCCCCGATGGAATACCCGCCATCGTCGTCTAACTAGACAGTTGTTATATGTATTCCACAGGAATCGCCCAAACCCTTTCTCATAGGTGGCGGGGTCTATTCTTAAATCTACATCCCTGAGATGTGCTATGAATGTATGGATTGGCCGCCGTACCGATCACGGATATCCTGCCGAGTCAATCATGGGTATCCCGCCACGTTAGTGGGCTATTCTAATCAAACCTTAAATAATAAAAATATCGAATGTGCTCTACATATAGTTATTCACCGTGATTGTGCTAATTATATTACATCTGGCCTTATCACATTACTTCCGTTTCACTGTTAGTTTTCATCTGCATGCCTAGGATGCCTATGATTCCATCGCATCCTTCAGATGTTTACTTTATAATTTTTCGTCCCCTGGGGACCTCAAGACTATCACGTTTGAAACTCACTCACACACCCTTTTTCATAATGATCATGCAGTACTTGACTATTTAATTGGATTACACTACATATATGAATTGACGGAATAATGCACATGTTTCAAGAATATTCCCTACCTCGACGAATTTCAAAGCACGCCTTCTCATAGAGGTTTACACGTCACGATCATACGTCAAACCTACATTTCATGTATTTAGAATATGCTTAGAAAGGTTACTAGAATCATTGGAGTGCATAACCTCCATGTTTCTGTACCCATAATTTCAAGAACTGAGTGGTGCCTCGCGTGAGAGAGCAAAATTCCTCGCTCGAGCGGTCACTAGACCTCGCTCGAGCGGTCACTTGACCCCGCTCGAGCGGTCACTTGGCCTCACTCGAGCGGTCACTTGGCCTCGCTCGAGCGGTCACTTGACCTCGCTCGAGCTGTTAAATCGAGGTCGCTCGAGCGGTTAAATCGGGCCGCCTGAAGCTTTACTGGGGACCTCGCTCGAGCGAGCTTCCCTCTTATTTTGGGGACCGCTCGAGCGAGCCCAGAGCTATATTTTTACTATTTATCCTCGCTCGAGCGAGCCCTTTAGATCGCTCGAACGAGGAGCAATGATTTTTACTCCTCGATCTATTCGAGAACACTATTTCTCCCTTCATTCAAATCTTCATATCATTAAAATCATTCAACCAACATTCTTCCTATTATTTAAAACATGCCTAAGCATCTATCATGCCTTTAACATACCTCCAACGATGAGTCTCGCGCAAGTTCGATTCAAGATTCAAAATTCTACTAGGCTAACAGGTCTCCAAGGTTCCTCCTCCAGCCTTTGCTCCAACTCTTCCACCGATTTAAGTCCCAACGAAACCCTAGTTCTTTACTAGGCTCTTCTTTTCTTTCTCTCTATTTCTCCTTCTCTCTATTTAGGTTAGAATAGGGTTACGTAAGGGGGGCTCTTCACTTATATACTTATATACTTATAAGTTAGGGAAAATACTAGTGTGTTTCCCACCTACACATGTAGTGTATGTATGTTAGTCTTGGTTCCCTTGTGAGTCACACATACATGTGTACGGTGCATAATATGCATGGTTCCCAAAAATATGGGGTTGTGATAGCTGATCCCCGACAACGGCGCCAAAAACTTGTTTGAGCTACTTATATGTGTATCTAATTAAGTCTTAACCTATTGCAAGTGTACAGTGGAAATTATTGTACTAGCAAAGGATCGTTCCCACAGAGATAGGTTTACTATATTAATTCAATTTTTTTGAAAACATATACTTATCTTTTAAGATCCTAAACTACTGGGGAAATATGAATAAAGAATTGTTTATTAATCTAAATTGTAGAAAATAAATTGTAATCTTCAAACTTTAGATTATGGTCATCAATCATAATCTTCTGCTATCAGATATTTATGAAATTAAACGGTGCTATTATACTATATCTCAAGTATCCTAGTGTTGGTTACCAATCAAAAGTAAAGTCCTATCAATACAGATTTAATTTAATCAACAATCTCCTAAAACTTGGGCGTCAATCAAATTCTAGAAATCTGAAGATGAAAAAGTAAAAACCGTTATACTAATCTTCAAACTTCAACCTGAGTCGCCAATTCAAATTAAAATCTGAAGATGTTTTACAAAGCAGGAAATAAAAGAAAATAAAATCTAAATTAGAAAGCAAAGTAAATATATCCTTCATCCCTCAGCCGCAATCATAAATTGCTTCTAAGAAACTACAGATATCTACACTAATCTTCAGTTTCCAACAGCAGTTGTTAATTGTTCTTGAGAAACCTTCAATATCTAATCTACAAAGCAATAAAAATCTACTCTAAGTAGATCAGTAGATAACCCAACCTCAATCGTCAATTGATGTTGAGAGTTTCTTCGACGATTTATTCCTACACCAGGCTCTCTTATTTATAGATCATAAGGAGTCAGTTTACAAGTTCTAATTCTAATAAAAGAATTAAAAAATTCCAATTACAACTCTAATTCTAATTCTACTCTTCATTTCTTTCTTTAGTTGATGCCATTCTGGATTGTACCTTTTTTTCAGTAGCAGTCTTCTTTAGATTATTCTTCATAAATCTTATAGATCCGTGCTTAGCCAAACTTCTAATTCAAGAGTTCTTCTAATTCTGTTCATGGCAGTGTTCATTCTCATGTAATCAGCATCAGCAGTAGTGGGAAATCTTCTATTATCATAATCATAAATCACGATTATTATCTTTTCTTCTCTTTCTTAGAAAATCATAAATCATGGTTTTCTATCTTTTGTAACTTTCTCATAGTTGACGATTCTCTAAATTACAATTCAGCGCTTTTCTTCTATATCATACTCTTTCTTTGAAGAATCGCATATTAAGATTTTCTATAGCAGTTTAGTAATAGCACTCAATCATTTGCAAAATTGTAAAACACAAATTTTCATTCTTCAGTAGGTAATGAATTATCTTTTTACGCTTAATCATCTTTTACTGCTCTTTTGAGTTCATTTTGACAAATATTATCATTATGGCTCTCTTTTTCTCGTTATCCTTAATATCTGCACATCATTAACTTATTAGTAACAAACTAACTCCTAGCATCACTAAGTTAAGGGTGAACAAATGGTATATTATATGACATTGGTAGGCCGACGATTCAGTAAAGGAGTTCAACCTATAAGCCCCCACTCTTCTTAAAGCGTGATTAGTAACGTGTTGCAGCGTCGATAAATATCTGCAACTGGCGATTGCATCAACCCAAGTATTCTTCATTAAAAAGTTTCCTTTTCCCTTCAGCAATTTAATATTTCCTAATTTATTACTCCATCGCCCTTTGCCAGAGTCCACTTGGACCGAATTGGGCCACACTTTTCGGGGACCAAAAGGGACCCAGAAAAAGGGCGTACCAACGGCAACCTCTGGTAAGGCAATACAAGAGGGCACGGTCAGGATGACTGGGGGGTAATGCTCTTGAACTAGGCAGTCTTCAGCCATTATAAGAGATTCTCTTTTAGAAAATCGGCTAGAAGCTAAGTTTCGCAAGAAAGTTCTTTCAATTTCTGGATCACACTCAAATAGATTTTAATTTTTAGAACGAGTATGGTGCATACACCAGAAAAACTATTTACTTTTGTGTTTTTTATTTTATTTAATTTTTATTTTAGAACGCAGGGAGAGAAAAAATTTGGGCCTCTAGCTTCTATTGTCAAAAGAAATTTGAAACTTTCGATCCGCTACTCCGAATAAACTTGTAAAAGATTAAGAAGTGATCAAAGAAAATAAAAATAGAAAAGAAAGGAGGTTTGAATGACAAATATCAATTTTTAGAATTTTTCTGCTTCCCCGACAACGGTGTCAAAAACTTGGCAACTCTATAAATTATGCTCTGTCTTAACCTATTGCCAGTGCACAATGGAAATTGTAGCACTAGTACAGGATTGTTCCCATGTGGAAGGTTGAAACTTCTAGAAGCTTTTATTTGCCTTTCAAAAAATGAAGAATGGTTGATTAAACTAAATGCAGGAAAATAAATTATAGAAAATAACTCTAAATCCTCATCCTTCGAAATTCTGGTCGTCAATCAATCTCTTTCTGGATTTTGGATATTTAAGAAATTAAAAACCGTTACACTAATCTGCAGTCCTCTAGAATTTGGGTGTCAATCAAAAATGATAACTATGTATATATTAATGAAAAGAAAATACCATTACACTAATCTTACAAATTCTCAACTTTAGGCGTCAATTAAAATTAAGAACTTTCAAATGTTTACAAAGCAGAAAAAATGCATAAAAATAAATCTAAACTAGAAAGCAATAAAATTGATCTTTCATCTCCCAATTACAGGCGTCAATTGCTCTTGAGAAACTTCAGATACTCTACACTAGAAAGCGAAATAAATCTATCTTAATTTTGATCTTCGGGTTTCTCAACTTCAGTTGTCAAATGTGACTGAGAGATTGTTGGTGCGCACTTTTTATAGGTTCCTTTCAGTCCTCGAAAAGAGTGGCCCAATTCGATCCAACTAGACTCTAGCCAAGGGCGATGGTGTAATAAATTAGAAAATATTAAATTGTTGAAAGGAAAAGGTGAATCTTAAATGAAGAATACTTGGGTTGATGCGATCGCCAGCTGCATATATTCATCGACGCTGCAACATGTCATTGATCACGCTTTAAGGGGAGCGGGGGCTTGCAGGTTGAACTCCTTTACTGAATCATCGACCGGCCAACGTCAGCAACTCTAGGTTGCCTTAGGATTTAGCTAGTTTGGTTTCCTACTTCTGCTAGGACTCTAACGAATCTAATCTCCTAATCCTGCTGGAAGTCTAATTGGCTGGGTCTCCTGATCCTACTGAGAGTTTAATTGATCTAGTCTCCTAATCCTACTAGGAGTCTAATTAACCTACTCTCCTAATCCTACTAGGAGACTAATTGATCTAGTCTTCTAATCCTACTAGAAGTCTAATTAACTTAGTCTCCTAATTATATTTTAACTCTAATTTATACTATTATAACTCTAATTAATTTAATTTTCTAATGCTATTAAGAATCTGATTAATTTAAATATCTTAAATCTATTAGAACTCCAATTAACTGAAGGATCCTAATTCTATTAGGACCATAATTAATCTAAGTGTCCTAATTCTATTAGAACTCTAGTTAACTTAGGTGTCCTAACTCTATTAAAAGCCTAATTATTTTAAATATCATGTTTTAACTAGAAGTCTAATTAACTTAAATATCCTGATTCTATTAGAAGTGTAATTAACTTTAAATTCCTTTCTTCTGTTAGAAGTCTAATCAATTTAGATATCCTAAATCTATTAGAAATCTAATTATTTTAAGTATCCTACTTCTACTAGAAATCGAAAAAAATGGGGTTTGGCCCGCTATGCTAAGGAGGATCGGCCCCATTCCCGGGTACCCTCCGTAAGCTCCCTCGGGCAAATCGGTTGGCTAAGGGTCATTTTAAAAATAGTATAGATTGAAAAAACTAATTTTGAATTGATAAATTAAGGTTTTTTATGAAGATGGAAATTAAGGTATTTTGAAAGATTAAGATTAGAACAAAAAATTATGAACTAGAAGATATTGAGACTAGAATTTGAAAATAGAGGCTACGATCAAAAATAATTTGAAACTAATACCTGATTCTAGAGATTAAGAACCAGAAATAGAAACTTAAAGACTAAAATTAAGAATTGGTTCTAGGAACTAAAATCTAGAACCAGAAATAAAGAGATATAAGAGTTTGAATTTTAAATGGTAAGAGTTAAAATCGAAGATCTAAAAATTAAGATATTAAGAACAAGAACTAGAAACTAGAATTTAGAACTATGACTAAAAACTAGACTCAAAATTGAAGGACTAAAAGCTAAGGACTGGTTCTAAGAACCAGAGATTGAAAACTAGAATTTAAGAACTAAAGTTTAAACCTAAGATCTAAGGCTAGAAATTAAGGACTAAAAACTAGAACTTAAGAACTAGAAAAGAAATTAGAAACTAGCACTAGGAAATTACATGAAATTAGGCGCTAAAGAGAAAGTCTCGAAATCCCTAAGCTCGGATGATAGGAACTGGAAAACTAGATTGCTTGATATGTGGGGTAGGGGGGTCAATTTATAGATACTCGAGTAATTGCGCGCTCAGTAGGAAGTGCACAATTAACCGGTCAAACATGATTACGCACCCTGTCTGGTGCGCTTAATCAGATTGTGCACCCTAAATCGAGCACTTAATAACTCGGAGTCGGTGACCCACTCAGTGAGTGACCGTCTGACTTGCTCAGCTGGGTGTCCAAGTTCTAATATAATTATAACTAATTGTGCGCCCTGTTTGGAGCGTGTAATTCGATTAAGCCCAATATCAAATGTGCATGACAGAGGAATTCAAGCGGTCTAGGGAACTAGAGTTCCAGCTCACTTGGGAGCCAATTGCGCGCAGGTGATGGGACACACAATAGGGTCTCAGAGCCATTTCTAGAAGGTTAAGGACCAGTCCATGTTGGACCAATTGAGCGCCAGTGGTGGGGCGTGCAATTGAATTACGCGTGCTTTATAAGGCGCATAATCCACTCCTAAGCAAGCCCAGAGGGAGACCAATTGTGCGCCAGCTATGGGGTGCATAATTGAATTATGCACACTTGTATAGGCACGTAATTCAGGGCTTTCCTTGGGCTATGTCGGGTCGTAACCACAAAGCTATTGTTTCAGCCTGTGCTTCGACTATATACTATTATTTTTGTATATAGTCCCCGTATTACAGTTTTAAGGCTTTCAGATAAGGCGAGTCCTTTCTGAAAGTCATGGGCACGATCAAAGGTTGACCGAACAGGTCTTTACAGATGCCCCTCTTCGGCACATTTTGACAAAGTAAGAATGCGTCGAAGAAGTAGACACCCCTCTTTCGAGGGTGCCTTCTCATTTCTTTTGGGAATTCCCAAATGTGGACAGGGGATGCTGACATGAAATGCTTGACTTTCTTATATGTTAGTGCAAGCTAAAATGGAGCATTCGAGGGTCCAATGGTAGTTGTTGAAGGGCTTATCCACTACCATGGATGCAAGGGGCATCCTGCCACATTTCGCGACCTGCTGTGAGTGACAGTCAGATGAGAGGAAATTAGCATATTCTGATCCATGGGTGTAAGGGGCATCCTGTCGCATATCGTGACTTGCTGCAAGGGGCTGTCAAATGGGAGGAAAGTTGACATTTCCTAGTCTGTAGGTGTAAGGGGCAATCAAACAGAGGGATATCCGACACAATCGAGGTACTAGGGGGTGTCATACGAATGTCTAGAGACAAGGTTCAGAGATCGGATAATAAGATATAATATCATATAATGGAGAAGGCTTTTGCAAGTCATGTCAGACCGGGCGTGTCATTGCTCACACTAATGGAGTGTTAGGTGTCCCTTTTCTAGTGGAAATTTGTGATTTTTCAAAGTTGAGTATATTCAGTGTTAGATTTCCTAGGGGATAGAACGGATTGGAGTGATGAGAGATAGAATTTTGATAGATAGGAGGTTTATTGACTTATTATTTATTTTTTAATTTTTTTTTAAAAATTTTGGGATTTTAACTTAAGATCAATTCGGTGGCAAAACAACAAAAAACATGCTTCTAAGACGCTGCTGAGTAGATCCATTGGAGTGGGATTTGTGGACTCGACCGTTCATGTGGTTGTCAAGACGACACTTCGTATGACAGATGCTCCGTCTAACCTTCTCGACGAATACTAATGATTGTCTCTTATGGGAGGACTACAGTGATTCGTGAGTTGAGAGACGAGTTTTGGAAACATTTGACTAAATATTAGGTAATTATATTTTACAAGAAATATCGAGTAGATAAAGAGGGGGGATACTTACCTGATTTGTTATCGACGAGAGGCTTTGGCTTGTGATGGGACTGCTGGCTATTGCCCCCTTTGCTATGTTGCAATGGGAAATCAGAGAGTTTCCTCTCCTCCTTCATTTATATTGTAGTGGGTCATGATGGTTGTCGATGTGACGGGATGTGCAGATTGCCTGATGAGATGTTCGCGATGGGACTTTTATGTTCAATGGGTGGGATGGGATGTCAGAGAAATTCCTCCTCTTTTGTCAGTAGTCATGTGTTTTTACTATGGTGGAGTTTGGCGACTAGTGTGTGATGGGGCATTTAGGAGTCGTCGCGATGAGACGCGATGATTGTCAAGGCAAGACGTTTGGAGGGAGGTTCAGCTCTTTGCGATGGGATATTGGATGAGCCTTCCTTTCGGGTTGTGTGCCATAGTAGGTCGTGATAGATTTTGGGGAAGTGTAATCGGTGATGGGACATTGGTGGTTATTCAATGGGCAAGCTATGTTTATTTCTTTCTTTGGCAGATCTTGGGTTATATGACAAGATCGAATTGTAGTTGTATCGCAATGGGATATGTTTGTGAGTGTGTGATGGGGTGTCAGTTTGATGACTCCTTAGGTACTTTGTGACATGATGGGATAATGATGGTGTCTTGAGGTTGCGACAGGACTTACTCTTTGGCCTTGGTGATGTGGTAGGGTTTTAGTGTCATAATGGGACATAGGGGCATGTGATTTAGGCCAATGAGCGTAGCTGTTGGGATAGCAATGGATACATGCATCTTGTCACGATGAGACGTGGGTTATCGTGGGGATGTGTGATGGGATATCAGCGATTCTCCCTCTGGTCAGTGTGTGAGGTTACGCGATGGGACAAGAGACAGTGATTCTAATCGTGATGCTACGAGTAGCATGATTGGTTACTCTATCATCATTAATTTTTGTTTTGTGTCGCGAGGAGGTTTTGTATTTAGCGATAGGGCTATGAGTGATGATTTTATTTTGTTTTATTTTGTCGGCTTATTTTGGGCAGCGAATGTTAGGGAGTGGTCACGTGTACTTGTAAGTACGCGATGAGACTCTGGGGAATAATTTTGATCAAGTTGGGGCGTGAAATGGGGTATCAACTCAATGAGTGATTTGGTCATGATGGGACTATAGGGAGATAGTCTTGTGTATGGTTGGAAATAGTTTGTATGTTTTAAGATGGTATGATAGAGTTTGAGGGTGGATTGTGTTGGTGTTATATCGGTTTGATTTTTGATGGGCTATAATTTGATGAGTTTAAGTGGCTATTTTAAAGCGTGCGTGTGAGTAAAGGTGAGGCTTTTTTTCTGATTTTCAAGGCATGTATGCTTAAGTCAGAGTGTGTGCGTGAATTCCGTGTTATGGGCATTGTTCGTTGTAGGTACCTAAGTTTGTGGCTTCATCTCTGGCCATTGTTGTTCACTTATATATTTTTTTGGTCATACTTGGATAGTTACATGCCTGGTGTAGGGCATTTAATTTGATTGTGTGCCTTGTTGGGCATGTGCGATTGAGGGATACAGCAGTCAATTACGCGGTCTATTGTTCATGCATAATCCAATTACGCACTCTGTTAAGAGCGCACGATTGGAGCGTCACTCGGTCACTGTGTGGGTGACTCTTGGAATTGCGTGCATGGTGGACGACACACGATTGGGACAGAAGGTTGATTGCAGGCCCTGTTTTACGCACGTGATTCATATTACGCGAGGATTACTAGGCACTTGATTCAATTACGCGCTTGTGGCCGGGCGTGTAATTTGCTTGTGCTCTATATAAGTTGCGGAAGTTTTCTTTTCTCATGCTTTACAATTTCTTCTCCGATTCTTGCTCTTCCCTACTCCCTTGCACCTTGTTTTTTGTGTCTGTGATATCTAACAATCCAATCGTTCGATTGTGATGTCATTTCTTTCGATGTTCATCATTTCATGTGCTCTGTGTTCTAAAGTAGCTTCTAATGGCGGTATAATCAAAGATGTTACTATGGTTTGGGGGGTGTTGAGAATGAGTGGCGGTATACATCCTTCATTATTGTTAAGAGGTGAAGACGGCGGGAGGGAAGTCCTCCAAATGGATGGAAAGGGTGTTACCTAACCATTCCTCTCTCTTTTCTATTGCGTCTGATTGGACGTTCCGCGCGTCGTGTTTTGGGTTTATGTCCATTTTGGGTTTCGTGTTTATTTTAAGCTGTAGGTTAGGTTCTAGATTTTCATTTTGGGTTATATGTTCAGGAGGTATACCTCCGGTGATACCTGTAATATTTTTGTTATAATTGAAGTGATATTTTTTTGTTTTGTTTATTGCTTTTGTTTTATTTATGCTTGTTTATATTTATTATTATATGTTTCTTGTTTGTCTTATTTTGAATGGTTTTTTGGTCCCATGGTAGAAAAGTAAGGAACAACCTAAAAATTAAAAAAATGAAACAAAAGTCCCAGTTTTGGGTGCCAGTCTCGTGACCTGAGTATCGCTACCAAGGTGCTAGCACTCTTAAAAAAAATACCCTAGTGTCAAGTGACGGTGGAACTTTTATCGGCCTCTCAGATATCCTAGAGGGCATTAGTAATGGTCCCATGTCGGGAAGTAGTTTGGTTATTTCAGCCACCTGCCAGGCTAGATTTTGTAAGTGCTGAACGATCATCATGTATCATAGCATTTTAGCGAGGTTGCGATGAGTGGTAGTTAGTGAGTGATTACATCACTTTTCATTCAAGAGTTTTCAGTTTTTTCCGAAGATATTTTAGAAATCATTTGACTCATTGTCTGAAAGAGAAAATAAAGGGTGGGGGAGAGATAAGGTTTATTGATCTGAGGGTAGCTTTTTATTTAACCGATTTTTGAAATAGTAGTCAACTACTTTCTTCTCGGGTGGGTAATGCGGTGCCATAATTGGGCTCTCCGTCATGGTTCAGCACCATCAAATCATCAAATTCCATGGTTAGCAGAAGTTTTATCCTCATCCCGCCAGCGTATGATGATATTTAGTAGTGTGAAGATGCTAGGGATACCTTCGTAGTTTTGCTTATGCTTCCCTAAATTCATTGACTGTTCATTCATCATAAAGAGAACCTTGGATTTTTATTTTTTCTGCTCTAACATCAACTCCAATGGCTGGAAGGGTGTGTGAGAATTCAGAGTTATCTATATTTTGAAAAGAGAGTTTCATGATCCACTAGTCCTTTCGATCAACTCGCCCGAATAGGAAGGTGGTCAATGAGTCAGATGATCCCTAAAATGGTTTCAAGAGAGTAATGACCTACAACTGGCAAATGCCTTGAGATGACTACGAGGATGATAAGTATATAAGTATGATTGTTTTAGCTATGAGATATGATGATCGAGTTAGGGGTAGGATTCTGGGGTTTAGGAAGCCCATCCCCTCTTGTTGTTTCCTGGGCTTGTTCCCAAAATATTATAAGTACTTCCCACGTGGGCTTTGATTCCCTCTAGGTGAGGTAGTTTTGTAGGCATTATTTCTTTGCACTAGCTTCTCAGCTTAGAATTTTCTGTCAAAGTACAATTTATATTTGAACATAAAATTTGGGGTTATGGATTTGCTTGGTATAAGAATATTTTTTGTTTTTTTAATATATAAATATATATATATTAGTTTTTTGAAATGTTTATGTACTTCTTTGATTTTTTTAATATAAATTTTTTTGTCTTGTATATATTATTATTTTATTTTTATTTATTTATTTATTTTTTTTTAAGATACATCATCAGTTCCTGAAGTAAGGAACTGACTCAGGAAGTCTGCTTCGTGAGAAATGTTGAATGGTCAAAGTGACTGTTCGATTAGATGATATTGTTTTGGGGTCCTTGATCCCACTCAATCTGATCGGTTAGGGATGAGAGAGAAATTATGTTTGCATTTGTGTTGTGGAAGATGTGAGATTTGTCGAAATAGATGTGGTGTATTTTAACTTCTTCTTTTGATAAATCTTTTATATTCGAGGCTTCCTTGTCGGGAGGGACCTTCTTTAATTTTTAATAGGGTGAAGCATCTCATAGAGTTGTTCAGAGTTACTTGCGGGCTGTTGAAAAGTTATTTTTGAGTGAAGTTGGAGCGTAATGCATTGAGAGAGAAGGTTGTGTAGTAAAGGTAATGAGAGGATGAGGCAAAGGTAGAATAAGAGGAGGAAACGTGAAGGTGTAGGCCTAGGTGGACCTTTCCTTCGTGTGGGGCGGTTTAGTTTTGTTTGATTATGCTTGATTTGTTTAATGTGTGCTTTGGGTTTGTTGTGAGGTTGTTTTAAAGTTTTGGTTGTAATTTTTCAAGGAGGTTTAGCGTCGAAGGTTTGCTATTGTGGCATTATCGTTGGTTGTAGGATTATGTCTGGTTTGATTTTGAGAGTGGGAGGGATGATCGATTCCTTGATAGGTTTGGTGGTTGGCTCGAAGGTGAGTGGAGTTGATGTTGTAGTGATGGGTCCGGTGATAGGTTCGGGTTCGTGATAAGTTTAGTTTTGATAATGGGTTAGTGTTTGATGAGGGGTTCAAGTTTGATGATAGGTTCGGTTTTGGTGACAAGTTCTTGTTCGACAACATACTCGTGTTTGACGACAAGTTCAGGTTTGACAATGGGTTCGGGTTTGATGGTGGGTTCGAACTTGTGGATGGGTGTAGGGTCCATGATAGGTTAAGGTCTAGGTTCGACGATTGGCTTAAGTTCAATGATCGGTTTGGTTTTGTGTTCGATGACAGGTTCAAGTTCAATCATAGGTTTAGATTCGATGATAGGTTCATGTTCGAGAATAGGTTTAAATTCGATAATAAGTTTAGATTCGATAATGGGTTTAGTTTTGATAGTAGGTTTAGGTTTGATGATAAGTTTAGGTTTGATAATAGGTTTAGTTTTGATAGTAGGTTTGAGTTTGGGGTTCAATTTCGTGGTTAGTGAGGTGATAAGTTTGGTGGTGAGTTCAAGTTTTAAGGTAGGTGTAGAGATTGATTTGTGAGCTGGTTTTGAGATTGGTTCAATGGTTGATTCTGGAGTGAGTGAAATGGGTGGTTCGGACGTATGTTTGGTAACAGATTCGGGCTCGAGATTCTATTTTGAAGTTGGTGTGGTGGTAGTGAGTTAAGGTTCTGACGCGGACATAGTGATTGATTTGAGAGTTTACTCAGACGCTGGTGGAGTGAAGTGTTCATTATTTAGTTCATGTTTTAAAATAGGTGTAAGGATTAGTTCAAGGGTGAGGTTTAAGGTTGGTGGGGTGATGTGTTCGATAACGCGTTCGGGCTCAGGGATTAATTCTAGAGTATGCTGGATTAGGGGTCTTGATTTGATTACGGGTTCATGTTCAAACTTTATCTTTGTGACTGGTTTTAGTATGAATGGTCTCGTAATATGTTGGTAGATTGGTTCTATAGTGAGAGGGTTGGTGATTTCGGGGATAGATTTGATTACGGTTTGGGTTCAGATTTTAGTTTTGTGATCGATTTAAGTTTGAATGGTGTCATGTTATAAGGATAGATTAATTTGGGAATTACTTCCAGCATAAGTGAGGGAGTTTGTTTAGGGAATGGTCATGGAGCTGGATTCGGTGTCAACTGAGGTACCGTGGGGGTTGGTATGCTTGTATGTAGGCTGTCGAGTTCAATGGTAGGTTGAATCAGTTCAGAGATAAGTGCGTTGAGCTTGGTGATGAGTTTGGTGATGGGTTGAGTTTGTTTAGGGGTGGATTTGGTGATAGTTTGGAGTTTAGTGATCTTGGTGACTAGTTCAGGGCGAAAGGTAATTTCACATTTATAGGTACATGGGGAAAGGTTAATTTGTTGGGAGTGAATAGTATGGACATGCTTTGAGGGAGATTCAATACTTCAAATCAGGCTTGCCGGGTAGAATGGGGCAGGAGTGAATGAGTGTACAGTCTCGTATGCGAGTTGAGTTTGATCGCAAAATGGGTTGTAATAGGTGATGTTAGTTTGCGCAGTGTTGGGGAGTTGGTTTTAATCATAGTACATGTTTGTGTATTGGTTGCTGGATAAAGGTTTGTGAGGGTGTTGATCTCGATTTGTGTGGTAATTGGTTTTGGTCAGTGTATAGGTTTGCGTATAGATCTTGAGCTTGGTCATATGGGTGGTATGGTTGAGGGTATGTTTCATTTTGTTCTTGGTTCATGTTGATTTGTTCGGAGTCTACAGGTTTGTTTAGGCTGTTTGTTCTAGGGTTGTTGGACATCAGTGTGGTGAGATTAAGGTCTCCATTCTTTAGTCGACGTTCTATGCGTGAGGCACGTTCACGGAGGCTAAAGAAATGAGTAGTCGCTTAGGATGAGAACGCTCTAACGAGGCACTCGGGTCTTGTCAACCATGATTTCTATCGCATCGCTTTCTTTTATTTGATTCCTCATTCGGGCGACGAGCCTTCTCCAGCGATTGGCGAATGTCTAGAAGTCCTCATCATCCTTTTGTCTTGTGTGCATCAAGTCAGCGAGGCTGATTTCTTCGTGAGTTAAGTGTTAGTATTGGTCTAGGAATCTATCAGCTAAGTCTTCGAAGGTCTCGATTTTTGTTAGAGGCAGAGTGGCAAACTAGTCGAGGGCTTCTCCTTCTAGAGACCTCTGAAAGTAGTGAGTGAGAAGACCCTGGTTATTGCGTATGGGTCAACAATCGTTACAAAATAGGGCCAAGTGGTGTTTCGGATTCCCTGTACCATTGTATTTGTTAAGTTTTGAAGGTTTAAAGCCAGCCGGTACAATGAAGTTGATGTCTCGGCAAAATTTGTCAAGCGTGCAAGATTGGTTAGAGCGTTATCTCTTAGCCATAAAGTCATCTAGAAATCGGTGGAGGTCATTTGTGTTTATGGTGGTATCTTTTCTAGGTGTCTCGGGAGAGGGTTGTCCTCAGTGGTTGTTGTTGTAGGAGGTGTAAGAGGTATGTGTGTAATTTGTCGAGGGAGTCGGAGCATGTGGAGGAGTCGACATCCTTTCCTCTTGTCTGTTCCTCAAAGTAACTTGCCTTTGGTCTCTTATCACCAAAGACTGGAGCAATGCGTCGGCTTCTTTTCTTCCTTTTGTCAGTGCACTGGCAGTGTGGTCCATAACTTGACTAGTGGTGGAGTTTTGTCTGTTGTCACTTTCTCCACTACTGTTTTTGTGATTTGTGTTTCGTGGAGCGAAAGGGTATTTTTCGCTCTCATTGACTGTATTTACCCAGGCACGACGATGGGCAGTCCAAGGAGATGGCCTAACGTTATACTTGAGATCGCTATGGGAGCTTCATGCGGGTGGGTCACTGTAATTAATGTTTAATTTTCTAATGCTTGACATTTAAAAAAAAAATTGTTTTCTTTTCTTCTTTTTTTTTTTAATTTTGTTTTTTTGTTTGTAAAACTAATTATGCAGGTGCGTGTGTGTAAAAAGTGATAAAGTAAAGTGAAGGAAACAAAAAATAAAATTAAATAAAGAAAGGAAAATATAAAACCAAATTAATTAAACAAGGGCAGCTTTAGAGAAAAAGAGTCCCATCGCGATCTCTAGTCTGTTGTTACATGCTTTTTCTGGGTTCCTTTCGGTCTCCGGAAAGAGTGTCCCAATTCGATACGAGTGGACTTTATCAAAGGGCGATGAAGTAATAAATTAGAAAATATAAAATTGCTAAAAGGAAAAGGCGAATCTTATATGAAGAATACCTGAGCTGATGCGATCGCCAGCTACAAATATTTATCGACGCTACAACACGTCATTGATCACGCTCTAAGGGAAGCGGGGGCTTGTAGGTTGAACTCCTTTATTGAATCGTCGGCTGGCCAACAAAAGCAACTTTGGGTTGCCTTGGGGTTTAGCTAGTTTGGTTTCCTACTTCTGTTAGGACTCTAAAGAATCTAGTCACCTAATCCTGCTGAAAGTCTAATTGGCCTAGTCTCCTGATCCTACTGAGAGTCTAATTGATCTAGTCTCCTAATCCTACTAGGAGTCTAATTAACCTAGTCTCCGAATCCTACTAGGAGTCTAATTGATCTAGTCTCCTATTCCTACTAGGAGTCTAATTAACCTAGTCTCCTAATTGTGTTCTAACTCTAATTTATACTATTATAACTCTAATTAATTTAGTTTTTTTATGGTACCAGGAATTTGATTAATTTAAATATCTTAATTATTAGAACTGCAATTAACTCAAGGATCTGAATTCTATTAGAACTCTAATTAATCCAAGTGTCCTAATTCTATTAGAACTCTAGTTAACTTCGGTGTCCTAATTCTATTAAAAGCCTAATTATTTTAAATATCCTGTTTTTACTAGAAGTCTAATTAACTTAAATATCCTGATTCTATTAGAAGTCTAATTAACATTAAATTCCTTACTTTTGTTAGAAGTCCAATCAATTTAGATATCCTAAATCAATTAGAAATCTAATTATTTTAAGTATCCTACTTCTACTAGAAATCTAAATAAAAGGGGTTTCGCCCGCTATGCTAAGGAGGATCGGCCCCATTCCCAGGTACCCTCCGTAAGCTCCCTTGGGCAAATCGGTTGGTTAAGGGTCATTTTAAAAATAGTATAGATTGAAAAAATTGCTTTTAAATTAATAAATTAAGGTTTTTTTTAAGATAGAAACTAAGGTATTTTTGAAGATTAAAATTAGAACTAAAAATTATGAATTAGAAGATATTGAGACTAGAATTTGAAAATAGAGGCTACGATCTAAAATAATTTGAAACTAAGACCTAGTTCTTGAGATTAAGAACCAGAAACAGAAACTTAAAGACTAAAATTAAGAACTGGTTCTAGGAACTAAAACTTAGAACTCGAAATAAAGTGATCTAAGAGTTTGAATTTTAAAAGATAAGAGTTGAAATAGAAGATCTAAAAATTAAGATATTAAGAACCAAAATTAGAAACTAGAATTTAGAACTATGACTAAAAACTAGAATCAAAATTTAAGAACTAAAAGCTAAGGACTGGATCTAAGAACTAGAGATTGAAAAATAGAATTTAAGAACTAAAGTAAGATCTAATGCTAGAAATTAAGGACTAAAAACTAGAACTTAAGAATTAGAACCTAGAACTAGAGAGGAAATTCGAGACTAGGACTAAGAAATTACCTGAAGCTAGGCGCTAAAGAGAAAGTCTCAAAATCCCTAAGCTCGGAAGATAGGAACTTGAAAACTCAATTGCTTGATATGTGAGCTAGGGGGGTCTATTTATAGATACTCGAGTAATTGCGTGCCCCGTAGGAACTGCACAAATAATCGGTCAAACCCGATTACTCGCCCTATCTGGTACACTTAATCGGATGATGCACCCTATACTGGGCGCTTAATAACTCTGAGTCGGTGACTGGCTCCGTGAGTGACCGGCTGACTGGCTCAACCGGGTGTCCAAGTTTTAATCTAATTAGAACTAATTGCGCACCCTGTTTAGAGCGTGCAATTCGATTAAGCGCAATATCAGATGCGCATAATCTAGAAATTCAAGCGGTCTAGGGAACTAGAGTCCAGGTTCACTTGGGAGCCAATTGCGTGCGGGTGATGGGACACGCAATAGGGTCTCAGAGCAGTTTTTAGAAGGTTAAGGACCGGTCCATGTTGGACCAATTGTGCACCAATGGTGGGGCATGCAATTGAATTGCACGCGCTTTATAAGGTGCATAGTCCACTCCAAAGCAAGCCCACAGAGAGATCAATTGTGCGCCAGCTATGGGGTTGTATGGGCGCGTAATTCGAGTCTTTTCCTGGGCTAAGCCGGGTCCGAACCACAAGGCTATTGTTTTAGCCTGTGCTTCGATTATGTAGTATTGTTTCAGCATATAGTCCCCGTATTACAGTTTTAAGGCTTTCAGATAAGGCGAGTCCTTTCTGAAAGTCATGGGCTAGGTCAAAGGTTGACTGAAAAGGTTTGTATTCTCAAGAGGGCAAAATTGGGGTGTCTACAAAGTCCTTGGATGCTTATTCTCAGTACTCGGCCCTCTTATTTATAGCTATATAAGGGGTCAGTTTACATTATTTGAATCCTAATTAAAGTAAAATTCTAAAACATAAGTTTCCTAAAATACTAAAACTTCTATTCCTAATCTTCCTTGCTTTAAATAGTAGAGGTGCACAGGACTCTTTCATAATTTCCAACAGCAAAGATCTTCAGGATTATAATCGCCAATCTTCTCAGATCCGTAGAAAGTAAGACTTCTATTTTAGGAGTTCTTTCTAATTTGTGCATGGCACTGTACATGATCTCCAGCAGTAGATGAGCTTTATAACACAAAATCATAATTACAATTTTGCTCTTTCTTTTGTACGATTCCTTGCACTTCGATCGATCATTCCTCAGTATATTCTCTCCGGTCTTGAGCTTTCTTCTATAGAATCGTAAATACGATTCTCTATTCTTCCTTTAGCTTTGACTTCTCGTGATTACGATTTAGATCGTGAATCTTTTTTTAGCTTACGGACTGATGTATCTTACTACTTTTTGGATTATAGTTTCAAACAATCGTCTTTCTTACTATTTTTTAAGTTCATTTTGACAAAGATTAACACCTTCACTCTTTTGTACTTATTGTTCTTAATATCTACATATCAACATCTCATTAGTAGCAAACTGGGGTCTAGCATCACTATAATAAGGGTGATAAAATGGTCAATTCTATGACTGATAAGTAAACGAGGCAAGCTAAAGCCCCATTATATTGGATCCTATCCGATAGTCGAAAGGATTGGAATCGTAGCATATTGTCTACAACTCTCGGAAGAGATGGCACGAGTACATAACGTCTTTCATGTATCTACACTGCAATGATATATTTTGGATCCGAGTCACTTGTTTCTGGAAGTTGTCGAACTGTGAGAAGACCTGACTTATATAGACCAACCCGTGCAAATTATGGATCAGAAAGAACAGTAGTTGCATTCTAAAACTATCCCCTTTTTAAAAGTGCTCTGGAGGAACCAGGACGTTGAAAGCGCTACTTGGGAATTAGAATCCAAAATATGAATGGACTACCCTCATATATTTGAAGGTACCCGAATTACTTTAAAATGCTAGTTATGAAATTCTGACTGCTTGAATATTATTTTGAATGCTTGAATAGGTAGATAGCCTGAATATTGCTAACTTACTTGAATACATGTCTTAACTTATGAACATGATTACCCGAATATGCCTTTGATTCTATGGATATGATTGCTTAATTGAGACGTCAATTGCTTGATTTTGACTCCAAATTCGTGTTAAATAAGAACTTGGTTATATGTTATGAAGTTGATCACATGACTTCTGGATAGAACTTGGCACCACCAGCTTTCTTAATAATGATTAAATTTTTATAGGACATTCTACATGATTTGGTCTTGTTATATTAATATAGTCATGATCTTTTTCTTACATCACTTTGTTTGATATAGATTGATTTCTAGACATGATATGATTGAGATTTTGCTATTGATTCTATTTATATTCGCGTAGTATATGCTTGATAGGTGTGATTAGATTGTTTGATATCACCATAAATGGTGTTATAGATTGATTGATTGACATTGACCGCTTAGGGTCGATTTGACGTAATAAATAAAGTCACCGATTGACCACGTACTCGATAGATTTTAATTAATAAGATTTTCTCGACTAATTGATAAATGAAAACCATCGCTTGCCGATAAACAAATATTACCTCAAGTAAAAAACTTTAAGGTCCAAGCCATAGGCGATAACTGTCAAGGTCAGTCAACTAACATACCCTCCTACAAAACTTGAAAAGGAGACTGATCACACCTATCGACAATATAATCTTGATCCTAACCTTTCACTTATTTGATAAAAACTTTTAGAGAACCATGCTGGATGAAGTGAGAAAGAGATGTGCAACCCTGAAAGCCGAAAGGAGGGAACTAGAGTCTGAACTTTTTGACAAGAATACATACTCAGAGTTACACACCAACATAAGGGTGTGGCATAGGAATGACCTGCGAGAGGACGAGGAGAGCCGAGAAACTTCTATCACTGAGGTAAAGGATTGCAACAAAAGAATTACGATGCTGAAAACTAAGATTTGGCGTATAGAGCGCAGGATAACCGAAATCAATGACAAGTTGTTGAGCATTAAGAACTATCTGAAAAGAATGACTGGAAAAAATGAATTTTTGTTGAAGAAAACATTTCTTTTGGATTTTTTGGTATCTTGCGGTATGCCTTGCCATCTGTTTTGTAACAAAGGCAATTATTTTTGAAAAGTTGTAAACATTGTGTTGGCATTTTATTTTGGTTTTGTTTTAAAACTGGGGTACTTTGCTTAGTGTTTTTTAAAGGTAAAGGTAAACATTGTGAGAAAATTGTGAAAAATTTGTGAATGAATGTTTTGGGTATTTTGAGTAAAATAACTTTTGAAACTTGGTCATCCTCATTTTCTCATATGATTGAGCATAGCATCTTACTTTTGTATTTATCATCTACATGTCTATCTCGATTTGGTTAGAGATTTACACTTATAAACCATTGCCTTGAAAACTTTGGTTATTTAGAAACCCGAACCTTTGAAAAACCCTATATACTTTGCTTTTGATTCAAAGTTTTACTGGAAGGGCTTGACCTTGTTTCAGATGAACCCAGTATACGGATCCCTTTACACCATGGAACCGAATAGGGAGACATTATTAGAACAATTTACTTCCCTAAAGAGCTCGCTTGAACATAATCGTGAGATCCTGCTTGATAATGTAATCAAAGACCGCTTGATGCGGACTACCACTCAAGAGGTGTTGAGTGTACTTAGAACAGATTGGGAGAGGAGAGCTCGACTCCTAGCAGAGTTGCATCGCATAGAAGTAAACTTTGAGGAAGATGTGAAGCATTTGAAAACCCTCGAAAAGTCTCTTAAGAAGCTGACATCAGACATAGAGAGGTTGCAGACTAAAACTTATACCCCTAGACCATAGAAGTAGATTTTAGAATTTCCAGATATGATCATTTTTTCTTGATGTATGCTCTTAAGAGCAGAAAGACTTGTAGAACTTTGATGTTAACTTTTGAATGAAATATTAATGGAATGTTACGAAAATTTTGAAATAGTGATTATCAATTTTGTTATACGTGACTATCTTGTAGATAAAGGTTATCTTACAATAAGTCAAAAGAAAACCCCGATTGTCACTAAACATAAATCTCCTACAGTTGGATGCATACACTCAAATTCTCGAAACGCTACCCAAAATCCAACAAGGGAGAATGACGCTACGTAGGTACGAACAAATGTAATTACAAAAAATAAAAGACCATGAAAATATGTTGACCTGCATTCAAAAGAAAAGGGATAACATAAGAAGGGAAAGGTACACCGTAGAGCATTTTTCCACGATGCTTGTTGCTCGCATCGAAGAAAACCATGCCAAAGTAAGTAACTTATTGATAAATCTAGAAACCTATTGTGAATGGGAAGATTACTTCCAGTGCATGGGAGAAAAAGCCTGTGACCAAACACGGTCTTACCTACGCAGAACACAACAATTAATTCACTCATATGAAAAAGTTATACATGAAAAGAAGAAAGGTAAGAATTGTAATAAGTCTTGATTGAACTAGAATGATTAGTGCATCTTGATTACTTGTAATCTGTATGAACTCTCAAAATTTTACTATATCCTATGCCAAGTCAATATTATTCTTATCTGATTAAAAATCACTAAAACAAACGTGCCTCTGAAAAATAGTCTTGATGATTTCACAGATGGGAAGAACAATGACTCTTTTAGAATTAGTGATGAAATTAAAGCATAAAAGGAAGAAACTAGAACAAGAAGAACTTCTCTTCTTCCACTAGTGTGCGTAGATCATCGATCCATTACGTAGAGACCCGCATTGACAACTTGACTAGCGAAAAATATATTTTGGCAATCCACGCTTCTCTTCTTAGAGGAAATCCACCCGGTAAACGCGAAACCATTCGACAAATGAACAACGTAAAATGAAGACTCTGAAACTGTAAGTGGGACCTCAATAAATAAGTTGCTGAACTTGGTCAAGGTGAGGGGATTCTGACGACGAGATCGATAGGATTGACGTCGTTATAACTGCGACTGAGACGCTGATGGAAATCGCAGGTATTTTCAAATTATTTCTGATAGTCTTGATTTCAAGGACGAAATCTTTCTTAAGAAGGGGAGGATGTAACACCTGCCCCTAGATCCCTGTGTTGGTCAAATTGTTGACTGAACATTAGTGAGACTTGACTATGCCAGGTGACTGTCTGAGGCTAGGTCTATCAAAATTCTTGAAGCACCCACGTTAAATAAATAAGAAAATGACCATTACTAGTGGCACCCATAAGACATCTCATATAATTGGATGGGTGTGTTAGAAATTTTAATGAGACACACACGACATCTAATACCCCAAAATTAGCCCGGATTATTACACTGACAAAATATAGACCTGAGGTTTGACCCAAATTGGGCCTAGACCTGGTAGTGATGAGAGGATCATCGCCAACGAAACGAATTTGAGAAATCATCACAAGATTTTTTTATGTATCGAGTCAATGATTGACCTAGAAAATAAAAGAGTTGAGATGTGCTAGCACATAGAGTCATGTGTTAGTGTTTTTCACCAATGAGTGGCATTGTTTGTAAATTAAATAAAAGCTCAAGGGTAAAAGTAATTAATATTTATAATTATTGAAATTAGAAATTAGGATAATTCAAATCTCTAGTTAATCTCTAACCTTGATCTATTTGGCTTAAAATTGACCCATCTTACACCACCCATTTTACATTGGGGAAATCTAGGGTGTAAGATGCAACAAGTTGCATGCACCATAAGATCATGGAGAAAATGGAAAATCACAAATCTTAAGGAAATAAGAGATCACAAAATACAAGTTAATTTGGTGTGTGTGGTGCAAAAATGGGGTCAAAGGGGTCAAAGTCCAATGGCGCATGGGATAAGGAGGAGAGAGAGAGTGTATTGGGAATATGGGGAATAGTCTTGGGAAGAAATGAAGTGCTACTTGGCACAAATTTTCATCTCGTCTCCACCCCCTCTCATGCAAATTTGAATTTCTCAAGGGGCTCCCCATTTTCAAATCATCTTCATATGTTTCTTGTCTTCCATCTCCATGAAACTCCCTTAGAACGCTAAAATTCTAGAAAATCTCCCCCGCCAATCCAACCACTAGATCCTAGATTTGACACCACCGCTCCAATCCCAACACTCTCCACTCTCACACATATATTTTTGGGCTCCATCTCAGCCCTCCCATCCACAAGAACTGAAGCAAACCAGTAAGGAGGAACTAGCTTAGCTAAGGTAAAGCCTTGGTCTAGCTTTCGTCTAGATTCCTAGTCTAGTGGTATTTGATTTTTCATAGATTTATAGTCTTTGCTTATTTTGGATGGCCAAAATTCAGGAATGATCATGTTCTTACATGGGACCAATACATAAGAGCCCTTGTTTGTGATCTATAGGGTCACCTAGAGCCATCCAATGGTCCATGATGGCCACATAGGACAAGACCACTAGATTTTTGGACAATATGAAGATTTTCTTATGGATTCCATGATTTGATTTGATTTTTCTTTTAGTGTCATAAAAAAATTCCATGATGAGGTTTGGATCTGAGATAAAGGTGACCATGCATGTGATCTTAACATCCATGCAAGGCCATCCAACACTCCCAAATGACCAAAAAGGTCAAACTATGTCATTTTTGTAACATAACTTGAATATTTTGTATTTTTGATAGTATAAAATGGAATTTTGATATAGAACTTTTAGATATTCTATAATGAGACGTGGACCTGAGCAAAAAGATACCATGCATGTGATCTTGCTACACAGGCAAGGCCATCTAGTGGCTTAGATTGACCAAGAAGGTCAACTTTCAGAAAATTAGTATATTTTTGGATTTTCTTAATCATTCTAAGCATTCTGATGTAAATAATTCTTATAGATGGATGATATAAGCATAGTAGATTATGTTTATGAGTTTTTAATCTCTGTGATTCATCATTATATTCACGTATTTCTCGGTCAAATGGTAGTCAAAGATGCATATCTATACTATGTATAGTATAGTATTGATATATGTTATTTTTCTTGCATTGATTAATCATAGAGGCTATGATTTAATATTTGATACATTTTGATAGAATATCCATACGAGATATCAGATTTTTATTCTTCATGAATTGATTTGATCGTGCTTAAAATGTGTGGTCCTAGATCGCTAAAATTTTAGAATAACTTATATGTGATCTAGTATAGAATGTTTCCTTATTTATATGAGATTAAAATAGGTTTTTAGTATGACTTAGTGGCTGGAAATATACTGTGAGAACCAAACTGTAATACCCCAGAAAAATTTAGTTCATCATGATAAATATCCAATCGAATGGTCTCGATTGATTGTTTGAAAATATTTGCTTGATTGGCAAGAATTTCTATATAAAGATGCCTAGAAATTGTTTGATTTAATCATAGCATCATGATTTCATGATGAAATTATATAAGTTTAAAATTATGAAAAGTTTCATATTTGATCCTTGACTTTGATCGTGGGCATTTCAACGAGGATAGATGCATGGATAGGATTAGATGTGTAGTTATGCTATACATGCGACATCGGAAATAAGATTTAAAAATTTATCAAACGAGGATTTTTAGAAGGGATTTTTGTATAAGAGTTTAAGAAAATTTACATCGGTGACTAGGAAAGTACCGACAATCTATTTCTACCATTAAATAGATAAGATGAACCCAAAACTTGATCAATGTGGACCTGGGATTAACTTAGAAATGTCCCAGACCACGACTTGATAAATTGTGGCATTGGATGAACCACTAGGTGGACTCCATTGAAGGCCCAAGTCTTTGGACCTTGCAGCCCACAAAAATCTGTCTCAGAACAATGAACAAAATAATTAGAAATAAATTCCAAAAAAATTCCTAAAATTCTTGAAACTGCTTTATAGGGTTCTCAATGTTCGATTAAAATTTCATACCCGAATCCCGTACGGTTTGAAACTTACAGCACCCGGAACCTAATGTGGTAAGGCTCCCCCTATTGCACTTGAAAACAAAGCTGTAATAAGCTTTGGCTTTCGAGCTCGAAAAATTATCGAAAAAATATAAGATTAATTAAAAATAGACTTTAATGTACCCTTAAGGCCTGAGAAAAATTTCAGGCCTCGTTTCAGTCAAAATTGATAGCAAGAAAATCAATAAATTGCAGCAGTAAATTGCGGCAAATGGCACCCAACCAGAAAATAGACCAGGCCCTCGATCGGATGGATTTGATTATATCTTGATCCATTGACTTTTGACACGTATAATATAAATTAAAAAGTTGGGTAACTCGTGGATCTTTCCAACGAGTAGCTGAGAGTTTGATTTTCTTGACAGTTTTAAAAGTTATGGACCTGAATTTGATGCCCAATAAATATGGCCTAAAACCCTGATAAAACAAAACAGATGTCGGTGATCTATCTACCTGATCAGCCCTTATCATATTTTTTAGTGCCACCACTTGGGAAAGATGGTCACACTAGTGCTCTTTCCCTCAGTATTAGAAGCACTAAAAAATTCGATCGGAATAAAAAATGGCAGACGATTTATTGTAGGCAGTCCGCCATTCCTTTGAAAAATCTGATCATATAAAGAATAAAGGCCTGGTACTTGGATTGTGACTCGAAACCCGTGGCTATTCAAAATAGGCCCAATCACATGGTCATCATGAATTCAACCTATAATGAGACTCATGTGACATTGGTCAAGCAAGTCAAAGACTCGACTTTAATTACTTGATCAGGCCCAATTCCTAAAACCTTAGTGAATAGGATATGCAAAAAGAACAAGAACTTGGTTTAAAGACTGGCCAATGGTTTGATCAATCTAAACTAGTTCCTAATATATGAGCTCGGCCCAAGACATGTTAATCAAGGCCCATGAGGATTAAGCTCACTTGCCCCGAACCTTGGAAAGGCCCATACCCTGAGTTTTAGATCTAGTAAAGGACAGAATCGCCTAGAAAATGGCCAAATGGACCCTTTGGGCACGTACTCTATCGAACCTAATGGTTGGATCCATTCTCCATTAGACCCATAACCTATTGGACCTAATGGACCCATTACCCGTACTCCATTAGACCCATAACCTATTGGACCTAATGGACCCATTACCCGTACTCCATTGGACCCATAACCTATTGGACCTAATGGACCATTTGGATCCATACTCCATTGGACTCATAACCTATTAGACCTAATGGACCCTTTGGACCCATAATTCATTGAACCCTTTTTAACCCATTAAACCACTGGACCTTTCTGGACCCGTGACTTTTTTGATTCATGACCCATATTTGAAGTAATAGGATAAGTAAGAAATAGGCACCTCGATACCTCAATTACTGTTAGAGACAACCGAGTTTAATTTTATGTCGACAATGATAAACCTAAGTCCCCCAGTGGACTTTAAACTAAGGCAACACTTGATGTAAGTGTAAGTCGACGAGATCCTCCCTTAGGATCGAGTCATATAATTTGAACTTGGTAGTGACATACTTGTACTTGAAATGAAATGAGTAAAAGCTAAAATAGTGACATACTTGTACTTGAAATGAAATGAGTAACAACTAAAATAGTGACATACTTGTACTTGAAATGAAATGAGTAACAACTAGAATAGTAACATACTTGTGCTTGAAATGGAATGAGTAACAGCTAGAGTAGTAACATACTTGTACTTGAAATGAAATGAGTAACAGCCAGAATAGTGATATACTTGTACTTGAAATGAGTAATAGCTAGAATAGTGGCATGCTTGTGCTTGAAGTAAAATGAATAATAGCTAGAATAGTGGCATGCTTGTACTTGAATTAAAATGAATAATAGCTAGAATAGTGGCATGCTTATACTTGAAATACAGTGAAATGCTTGGAAAGAATAATAGTTAGGATAGTGGCATACTTGAACTTGACATCTTTAGAGCTAGAACTTAAAACTTAAATGAGAACTTCTATTTGAGATAGCATTGAACTTAAATTTGAACTAGTATTTGAATCAAGCTTGAACTTGATTTAAAATTGTGCTTGAACGGGAATGCATGTTTGAACTATAATTCATGCTAAAACATGTGCTTGAACTAGAATGCATGCTTGGACTAGAATTTGTACTAGAATTCATGTTTGAAATTAGGACTTGTGCTTGAAATGTATGCTTGAACTAGAACTTGCACTTAAACTTGAATACATTCTTGAATTAGAACTTGAACATAACTGAATTTAAACTCGTAGTTGGAGTACTTGAAATACTTGAAATACTTGAAATACTTGAATACTAGAACCTTGAACCCAAAATGGGTACTTGAATACTTGAATCTTGAACCTGAAATGGGTACTTTAATACTTGAACCTTGAACTCGAAATGCATACTTGAATACTTTAACCTTGAACCCAAAATGGGAACTTAAACTTGAACTTCTAAAAGAAGCATAGTTGAACCCGAAGATTGAAATCCTAAATTTAATGATGCTTAAACATTAAATACTTGATAACAAATCCTAAAACCTTGAAAGTGAAAAGAGATACTATCTTGAACATGAAAGCCTCACATAGCTGATCACTGTTCTCACGAACAGGCTCGTATGAGTACCCTCTACTTGAAAAATATCTTAAAATGTTAGCTGAGGTTAGGCCAAATATTGGCATCTTGAATCTTGAATCTTGAACCATGGTTGTTGTTCTTGTATCGACACCGATTAATTAAAAGACACAAATAATCAAGGGATAAATTGCAATAAGAATAATCCACACATAATCACAATAACCGAAATTTATACTTAATCATCTCCAAAATACTTTTAAAAAAAAAATTAAATATTCTACTTATAAATGCCACATTTGTAAGTCTTTTTGAATAATGATGTACCAGTAATTTGTAGGTCAATATCTCCATCCTGTAGAAGTAATTTCATTAATTCTTGCTTAGTTGTAAATTTCTATTCTTTAATTGATGGTTACTTCATGTTGATTAGAGCATGCTTATGATAGTTTTCTCTAGAATTTCTGTTAAATGTATGTTTGATCTTTCTTAGTTATACTTAGTTATAGTGTCGCAATTACTGAAAACCCAACTTGCATTTTCACCTATGGAATGTTTTATAACACTTGTATTAGAAATCTATTACAATGCTAACTAAGATTTTATTGAGCTTCATCGCTTACGCTCGATTCATGACTCAAAAATTTTAGAGGCCAGTCAGTAGCCACCAGGCCAGGGTTAGAGGAGTTGGACAAGGAACGATCTAGGAGCGACAATTGAGCTGAAAGTTTAAATCTCATTTTGTCTAATAGAGCTACCAGCACTTGATTCTTGTGCAATCGTGAATTTTTATCAATTTGTCGCGACGATGCGCTCTAAATTTGGAGTCATCACCCGGAGCTTTTGGTGACCTGGGATACCTCAAAATAAATATGTGAGCAACTAAGTGCCAAAATATGACACCAGTTTATCGGTCTATGCCAAAGGCTCTTGGGCAGGGGCTTCGGTTATTGATTGGGAAGGTGTGAGGCACTCGATCAACCCGCTCGTAAGCAGTCTCTACTATGGCTGTTTGGATGTATATATAAAATCTATACATATAATTATATATATAAAGAAAGAAAAAATAGATAGCACTCTCCATTGCCCGAAGGTACTCTGATCGTATTGAGCCCTTCGTACCTGACGAAATTCGGGTGGCGTAATGGATCAATTCAAAGATAGAGGGAAAGCAAAGAAAGTAAAGGAATAGAGGGGAGAGCCAGAGCTCTCGGGCCCTTGTAAGCTGTGTATCTTCGCGTGAGAGCGTCCTTGATGAGCTTCTGATAGCAAATGGTTAGAGAAATGGGTTTTGATCTCTAAGGCTAGGGAGCTAGGAGATAGGAGGTAGGAGAGGGAGGCTAGGCCCTTGTTCTCACCAAATCTAAAGTGTTTCTGATGGATAATGGAGGATGGAAGATGAACCTAGGTTCTAGAATTTTAAGGATAAAAATGCTAAAAAGGGATGAAAAAATATCTAAAGGATTTTCTCTCTTTGGAAAATTTTTCATGCCCTTAATCAAGGGGGGTTGGCTCTCTATTTATGGAAGAGGAGAGGATTAGTGAAGGATTAAAGGGCTAATTGGTATAGCAATTAGGGAATACGGATATAAGGTTTTCTAGGTTTTCTAGGGCTTAGATAGGTGGAAATTGGGCTTCAATGGTAGATGATAGGGTGGGGTTCTAAGTGGAAAAAGGGTTAAAAAGAGGGCTAGTGGGGGTGCAATAGTTCTAACAAAACCAACCCCAATGGATGGGGTGGTCAACAAGTCAAACTCCAAATTCTAAATCTAACCAAATCCCCAAAAATCATTGTTCCTAAGCTTAGCGTATGTATTAGACACTCTAGGTATGGGAATAGTGTTCTCTGAGAATCTTGGAGGTTCAGAACCCGCCATGGGGCCCACAAAAGTCAATTTTGCTATCAAAATTGGCCTAGCATGTGTAATACACACGCTAGACTAATTTTCTATCTTTCTGTCCGATTTTCAAACTACCATAACTTTCGTTATACAACTCAGATTGAGGTGATTATTGGCTTGTTGGAAAGCTGGGAATATCCTCTTTCCAATGGGATAGGTCTCAAATCTAATAGAGGTCTGAGTAAAATTTGGCACTCCTCCATTTAACCACTGCCTGGGAGGGTTCAAAACGGGTTTGGGAGGGGTTCTATTGGTTAGGGTTGATTCCTAAGGGTCAGGGATAGGCTTTTAAGGGTTTGGGTTAAGTTTTAAGGGTTAGAAAAGTTCTCTCAAAAGCTCAGAGAGTACGCCTTCCTCGAAGTGTAAGTTAATCGGGCCTTGGGCCAAATTTGGGTGTCTACAAATGCCCCTCTTTGGTATTCAATCACTAATGATCACATGTTAAAGAAAGAGACGTCTGAAGAGGCCCAAGGCATGCTAACTGGTCTGCCGTATTCAAAGCAAACCTCAAACATCAAATGGCAACATGGTGAGTATACGGAAACCCTGTATATTGAGAAAAAATGTCAGCTCCTCAACGCTATCGGTCCCCAAGTGCTTAGCTAATCAAACTTGTCTATCGAGCCAGACCTGAATGAAGCAAAGCCGGTCGGGGGTAAAAAATAAGCCTAGCATGTGTATTAGACACACTAGGCCAACCCGGGGGGGAAATAAGCTTAGCGTGTGTAATACACACGCTAGGCCAAATCTGGGGAAATTATGCCTAGCGTGTATATTATACACGCTAGGCCATTCTTTGGTTTAAAAGTGGTCGGGTGTGACCAGAGACCCAAAAAAGCTTATTTTTCAAACTACTCTCCTCTCCCTCTCTCCAAACCGAAACAGGAGCCCTACCTTGTGTCCCACAGATCCAATTCAAACCTCGATAACGCATCAGTGTTATGATCGTCGATCGAATGCATATTCCATGCCAGATCTAGGGTTTAAATTGTCACTAAGGTAATCATTTAAAAACCCTTTTTCTTTTGAATTTCTTTTGATTTTATACCAATATGGTTAGGGTTCATGTATCTAGATGAAAAAGGGGTGTTATTTCTTGCAAATATGATCCTTTGTGATCCCTATTGTGATTTTATGTACATACTTGTAGGGATTTTGGTGAAAACGTGGGTGAATCATGCCCCCCCCCATTTTTTCTTTTTCTTTTTTTGGATTTTCTTGACTTTTATTTTATCAATGCATTAGGGCTTCTATATCTAGGACAAAAATGGATTTTTTTTTGTGAAACCAAATGCCTTTGATTGATTCAATGATGTATATGCATGTTTGGAACAAATTTTGGCCAAAGAAAGGTCGATTTGCACCCGTCCCCCCTCTCTCGCTTCTTTTTTTTTTGGAAAATGGTGGTGCTTTTGAAAAAATGAATGGGGCCAAAAATTATTGATTTTTCTTGCCAAAGAGAGATTATTATTATTATTATTGTTATTTTGTTATTTTTTTTTATTTTTTTAAATGACGGGACATATCTCCCCACTCTTTTTTTGGTTTTTTCTTAGACATTTTGGCATGAATGAGTCATACTGACCTTCATTTGGTTCATGTTTCTTAGACAAGCGTTTCATTTCTTCATGCTCATCACCCTTTAATATTTGGGGGTGTATTTCCTTTCAAGATGGCACATGATCAATCGAGTGATGAGGACCAGGCCCATGAGGGTAGCCTCAATGTGATCTTCGATATCTGGGGTGAGCGTCTTATCCAAGTGCAGCGCTCTTCTCATATCTAGTACGAGATGCAGTGTGAGGCGACCTGCAGTGGGTTGCTCCATCAACAATACACCCACATTTCCAATTTTGGGATTGCTGGCCAGATAAAGAGAAGAATTCTTTGGTTACTTCTTTTTTTTATTTATTTTTTTGTTCATGCTCCTTGTTCTAGGATCTGACATCTTCCATTCTTTTGATGCAGCCCTTGCCTTTGATCATGTTCCGTGGGAGTTGGTTTCACCTCCAGCACTTCTATGCCCACCTCCCTCATGACGGAGGTTTCTCCTGACCCAGGTTGGTTTTGGAGACTTTCTATCTTGCCCTACTATGCGGGTGACTTGGCTTACGTGAAAGCTTTGGTGGAGAGGTTTCATCCGGAGATGATGACCTTTCATATGTCGATAGCCAAGATGACCATCACTCACGTGGATTGGTCCATGATCACGGGGATTGCGATAAGAGGGGTGTCAGTGGTCTGTCCTGGCATCCCTGATCGTGAGGAGGTTACTCGATTGATTGGGGCCTATCCTTCCTCCAACAGCATGACTGGCTCTGAGGTCAAGTTGTCCTGGTTGGAGAGTTTGTTTGAGGCCGACGAGCTGGTTGATCCGCTCTAGCCTAATATGGGCATTGTTGCCGAGCCTGAGCGCACTCTGGTGTTGGCTCGTATTTCCCTTCTTTACGTTCTGGGAAAGGCCATTCATGTCAATGCCAGTGGGGGTCATGTCATGTTGTCCCTTCTCTTTCTGATGGAGAACTGGGCGAACGTGCATCGCTTTGATTGGGGTTGTGTCGGCTACGCAGTGCTGACGGATAGCCTAGTCAGGGCTTCGATTGGGAAGGTTGCTTTTGTCCTCGACTTTTAGCCCATGGTTGAGGTAGCTCATTTGATTTTTCCCTTCTTGGGTCGTCATTTCTGACTTTCATTTTTTTTATATGTTCCTTGTTTGTCCATCTTTTCATATTTGGGGGTACTTGCACTTCCAACCTGGCTGTCCCTTGCTCTTTTTCGATGAGTATACCTACCCCCTGATGAGCTGCTGGCTCATGGACCATCGTCAAGAGTAAGGGATGAAGCATTTAGAAATGGGTATGAGGAATCTATTTGACTTGATGATCCCTAAACAAGTTTGACTCTCTTTTCTTTATCGGTTAGACTTTTGAGTTATGATTGCATTGACTGACCAACGCGCTTCTTCTTTCTTGTGCAGATTGTATCTGACCTGTATGTCAATTCGCCTTTTCTAGATCATGCCGCCGTTCTGTGGCCATGGCTATTTGTTGACCGCCACGTTGTGGTTTTCTGTAGTGCTTCAGTCTGAGCCTACTATCTGGGGGAAAGGGTCATGCACCAGTACTGAGATTTCTTTGCTGTGTCGTTGGGTCCTCCCGAGGATGTTATGGCGTTAAAGGGTACTGTTGAGGAGCTCACCGAGACACTCATCCATCATGGGATTCCTTTTGACGGCCTTTTCTAGTATGGGGGGTACCAGCAGTGGTACGAGTCTCCCTTATCAGACCCTTCTACCATGTTTTGTTCTAGGTGCCAACTTTTTGGCATTTGGAGGGCCACAAAGCCAAGTACTTTTTCTTACCCTTCCTTTTCTTTTCATTTCTTATTTTTGATTCACTAAGGTAGTGCTTTGTTGATAAGTTTTCTTCCTCTCTTTTTCTTTTTCAGTTTGAAGAGGCAGTGAGATCCGATGCAGGTGCAGAGGCGGGACCTTTAGAGGGGGCAGGTACAAAACCCTCGGGCACTTCTAGTGTAGGGCCTCCATGGACGTCTGTCGTAGGGACCCTTGGTGCTTTTAGGTGTAGGGATGACGCATTTCTTTCTAGTCTGTGTGCCAATGTGGCTGAGTGTGCCCGCCTTTTTAACAAGGCAGTTAGAGTACCTCCCCCCAAGCTGATCCCAGGGGTGAGTTCCCTTTTTTAGGGGTATGCATGCCTCTTCTATGTTTTTGTGTTGTTGACTTCTCCATTCTTCCCCCTTTGTAGGTTTATGAGTTTGTCGTTCAACAGGCGGAATACTACCGTCACATCGCTGACCTTCGGGAGGCTGAAGTTGTGAGTATGATGTTAATTGTCCCTTCTACATTTTATCAATTTATGCTTTCCCCTAATTGATCCTTCTGGCGTGGTGCTTTCAGCATGTTCGGGAGGAGTCACGTTCACTACTTAGTCGGCTGTCCCAGGCGTGGTCTCGTGTGGGGGATACTCGAATGTTCCAAAGGACTAAGCGTTCGTGGAAGAGGGACTCTCAAGGACCTGGAGCATGATTGGAGGCTGCCTCTATTGCAGTTTTTCTTTTATGAACATTTGATCTTTGAGTACTTTTGAAACAATTTGTAATATCACTGTGACTGCTTGGTGCATTTTGGATATTTGCTTGAATGGATATCTTTGTTTCTCCTTCTGGATTGTTATTTCCCATTTTGGATGTGACCTACTTGCCTGAAAAGAGAAAGATAAGTTAGATGGCTTGTGAAACTGTAATTATGCCTCGTACTCTTTTGCAGGATAGCCATGAGTTTGGCAAAAATGGGGGAATGACCCCTGATTTATGCATTGGCTGAAATGGCCAGGGTCCATGCACTTCTCCTTTGTTTATTGTTAGCATGGTTCTTATAAAAGGAGAGTGTAAAACAAGTTAAGTGGTGAACCCAGGTGTCCCAGCTCATGGCCTAGGGTGCCATAAAAAAGAAGTTAATTTTTTTTTATGCAGGTGGATTGGTCCTAAGGGATGGGAAGATAGATCTTCCCCTTTCCCTCTTTTCCTCTTCCTTTTTTTTCTCTTCTTTTTTTTTGGTCTAGTGTGTCTATTACACACACTAGGCATTTATGGACGTTTTTTGGCCTAGCGTGTGTAATATACACACTAAGCATTTTCTGAGGATTTTGGGCTTAGCGTGTGTAATACACACGCTAGGCAATTTCGGGGAAATTTTAATCTAGCGTGTATATTACACACGCTAGGTGCTTTTGGGTGGTGGTGGGCCTATAAGGCCCGAGAAAACACTCTTTTTTCTTTATTCTAAGTCGGGTTTTGGATTTTTCTCCAACATTTCTATCTTTTCTTCTCGAGGGTGGGTCCATTGTCCTACATTGAATCATGATTCTTTTAATCGGCTTTGTACGACCATGGACCCGCTTTACGACCCTTCCTCTCCTAGGGGATCCGAGACTTTTATACTTCTCTCCTTAGGTGTAGGGCCTAGTTTATTGAAGAAATGGCTTGATAGCTTGAATGAGAGGGAGATTGCGGGTTTGGATCAACTAAGGCTGGCTCATCTTTCATCTTTCCTTGATGTTCCTCTATTTTCAGACCTCATTCATGCAGAGGTTTCGCATTGGGATGTGGAAACCCATGTCTTCCGCTTTGGGACGCATGAGCTAACTCCGACACTTGAAGAGCTCTCCATTTTGTCGAGTTTCAGGTTACATCGATGCCTTGCTAAAGTACCAAAATCAGGTTATGCTAAGGTCGTCCACACGACTTTAGGCTTGAAAAAAGGTATTATGAGAAAAGCCTTGCCAGTGGGCCCACCAGGTGTTAGGTGAAATTCCTGAGAGAACTGCCAGCCAAGAATATTCATAATGTGAAAGCTTTCACTCTTTGCCTTCTCTCAGGGGTCCTTTTTTATATTGGGGGGAGAGCTTCTCTCTTGTACTCTGCGACGTACTGGCAGAGCTTGAAGGGGGTCGTTCCATGATGCATTTGGTATTGGCTGAGCTTTACTAATGTCTTGATGCCTTTGCCTTGGGTAAGGTGGAGTGCTGGAGTGCTTTCGGAGACACCCTGTTCTGCTTTAAGTATGGCTTAGGGATCATCTTGCCATCTTGGGGTTCGTGCATTGCTTCTTTCTTGTCCAGGGAGAGGTGGTTCGCTTCTTTTTAGGCCGATGTCCCAAGTTGCCACAGGGGAATACATGCGAGCTGCATCTTTGGCTAATTGTGGCTGAGCTGGTATGGAGGCTTCCATGGCTTGATAAGACCTTCCCGATAGTTGAATCTAACGACCACGAGGGTATCACCCTTAACGGCTTGACTGGCAGTACCTATTACTTCCCATCTCTGATGTTGTGCCAGTTTGGTTATACTCAGTAGGTGCCTTGTGCGACAAAACCACCCCTATGCACCTTGATTTTCTCTTAGGGGTCTTCTAAGGATTTGGATAGGATAGCCACTCTTTGGAAAATGCATCAGTCGATGCATATGTGCAATCTGGAGCAAGGGAATCTGACTTTGACTTCTTTAGAGTATGAGGCTTGGCTACTATCTGAAAGGCCTTCTACTCGTCGCTTGGACCAGGTGGAGAGCAGTGATGTAGAGGGGCCTTGGTTGAGGAAAGAGTCAGCGCTTCAGACCAGGATTGAGTTGTTGATAGATGAGAAGCAGATCCTGCATGAGTATTTAGTGATAGAGCAGGTTCGAGCTAATGTTGCAGAAACAAGAGCCGGTGTTTCAAAGTGTGAGGTTCTTCGTTTGGAAGGAGCCCTGAGTGATACTCTTGGTGCTACTAATGCTTCCCAGAAGCAATATAAGGGCCTTCATGGTCACTGGATGACTGATCGGAATGTTCGTGAGGATGCTTTACGTGTAGAGATTTGTGTCTACAAGCGCGAGTTGGGTCGTCAAGCTGGTCCTGCACGTACTTTTTGCATAGATCAAACACCATAGGAAGGGGCATAAGAACCCCTGACAGATATCTTTTTGGTATATATATATGTTTTTTCTGTCTCTCTTTTTATTTATTTATTATTTTTTTTTTTTTAAAGGAAAGAGTATGGTACCACACCGATTATCTTTTTGAGATGTGGTGCGAGTAAAGTGTAAAGATGAAAATGGAAAAGGGAAATCTATTATCTTTTTTTTTTGTTTTCTTTATATGTAAAAAAGGGTTATCGTTTATCTTTTATAAGTATCTTATATAAGTAAAAAAGGGATTGGTTGGGTGGGTAGCAGCTATTGGCTTGCGTGGGGGTCAGTTGTGTTGCCCCATTCTGATCTATTTTTATGACCCCTGCACTCACGAACATACTCCGGATGTGAGGCCGCAGACGAGGTGCCTCTTCTAGGTCTACTCCCTGAGCATTGGCAACGGCTATGGTTCGGGCCTTCTCCTTGGCTTCCTGAACTTCTTCCTCAGTGGGTTTATAATCTAACCCAAATCTAATCTGTTGTCAGCCTCTGGCTCTGATTGGGTCCCTTCTTCCTTTCAAACAAGGACCCAACCCTTTGCCTTTCTAGTAGCCCCACTTCTGGAGCATGGCCACTACTGCAGTCATTCCACCTTCTATTTTTGTGGTAACTTCTCTGATTGGTTTCGGTGCTACTGTCAACACGTCATACTGGAAACTGTGGAAGTTTGTGTCTTCAGCTGTATGTGGTACATCCAACACTTTGAGTTTTTTGATGTTGTGTGTGACCTTTTCTCCTTCCTCCTCTCCCTCTCCTAAACTGGTGACGATCTTCTGATCTGAGACAAATTTGAACTTCTGGTGTAAAGTCAAAGGTATCACTCAGATTTCATGTAGCCACGAATGACCTAGTAGCAGCTTAAAGGTGGGTTTACTATCCATAACTTGGAATGGGATGGATTAGGTCATTGGCCCAATGATGAGCTCAAGATCGACTTCTCCAATTATTTCCCTCCTCGTGTTATCAAATCCTCTGGCGCTTGTTCTATCTAGCCTGAACATGGAGGGATCCATCCCTATCTTGGTTATAGTTCTCAGAGGGTACACATTCAAGGCCGATCCATTGTCTATTAGTACTAATGGAATCACCAAGTTCCCTGCTTCTACCATGATGTTGACAGGTTTGGAATGATTATTTCCCTCATTCGAAAGATCAACATTTGTAAAAGGGATGGCATTGGGAACCAACACCTGCCCAATAATCTGTCCTACTTCATTTGCAGTCACCTTGCTGGAGACATGTGCATCTTTCAAAGCTCCCATTAAGGCTTGGAAATGGAGCAGAGACGTCATTAAGAGGTCCTAGACGGTGATATGAGCTAGCATTCTCTTCAATTGTGTTTCTAGTATTGCTCTCGGCTCAGTTTTTCAAAGGGGTGCACCGCAAGAGGTTCCTTCTTCTCTTCCGGTTGGGTAAGTACTGATACCTTAGGGTGTTTGGAAGTTCTCCTCTATTGAGTAACAAAAATCGATTGCCCTGAGATCTGAAATGGATTAGATGAGGGTATCAGAGGCGCTAGGATAGGTGATGTGGAATATCTGGATAGCAGTTGGTTAACTTTTGCTAGGGGAGAAGAGAGGTTAGGGGGAAGGAGAAATTGGGCCAAGTGGGATCTATGGTAATTGTGGATGACTGTATTAGTGGTGATGTGATGGGGTTAGACCACTGGTAATTAATCAGTGCCGGAGGGGGAATCTAGGGAACACTAGTTATCCAGCAATCAGAGGGGGGTGGTGTTGCATATGGCTGATATGGAGAAAATATATCCTAAAATCTAAGGGCTCTACTTGGGGTATTGAATTAGGTAAGTAATTAGCCAAATTTAAGGGTTCAATTACCCCTATGCTTCTATCTTCCTGATCCCTCTACTTTGGTGCTATAAAGTCTTATTGGATATGGATTTACTCTGAAGGGTCAAACTCTTCACCATCTTCCTTTATCATGCTGACGATGGGCCTGTGGCCCATTCCTCCTGGTGGATGTGGTGGCATCGAGACTTGATGTATGTTGGCGTGGTGACTTGCTTGGGGAAGTGACGGAGGGATGATTTTGTCGGCGTCTATTAGGTCCTGTATCACATGCTTTAAAGTAAAGCATCAATCGATACAGTGACCTGGTCCTTGATAACAATTATAGTGAGTATTGGGGTCATAATTTTTGGGGATTGGATTTGGTGGTGGGTGTAGTTGAAGAGGTGTAACAAGACCTTTTTCAACTAACAAAGGTAGAAGGATGTTCAATGATTGCCCCAATGGTGTAAAGACTCGATCAAGACGAACCCTTCTTTGTTCGAGGGTCATCTGTGCCCCTTGCCCATTGCTTGTTCTCTGCATCGGTTCGCTTTGTCTTGGGGCCAGCTGTGATGCCTTAAACTGGAATGGGGTCATGCTGGTCCTAGGTCGTGCATTTACGACTGTCTATATATCCGCCCCGATTCTTCTCTCGTTCCTCTGTTCAGTGAATTTTTAAACCCCACTGGTTATATTTTGCAAAATCGTCCTACTCTGATTACATCCTCACAAAGATTGGCATTCTTTACTATGTCAGCAAAGCTAGACTGATGTTGGTATACCAGGAAATCTGAGATGACTGGCAGAGTGCTTTTCGAAATCAGCCCAATTTGCTCATCATCGGGTATTCTATTCATGACTTGGGCTGCCAATGCTCTCCATCGCCCAAGGTAGTCACCGAATGTTTCGTTGGACTTCTACTTTAGTTGGGCTAGATCTGACTTGCGGGGTTCAATGTCTATGTTTTAGATATACTGCTCTTGGAGTAGATGGGTTAGATCTTTCCAGGTTTTAATCATGGATGGTTCAAGGGAAGTGAACCATCTCAAAGTTGGGCCCATAAGGCTCTTCTGAAACACTTTGATGAGGAGTCATTCATCTTCATTGTACTGGCACATGTCCCCGCAGTAGAACTTGAGGTGTGCAGTGGGGTTGCCCGTGCCATTATATTTGTCAAAAGTTAGCATTTTGAATTTTTGGGGCAAAGGGACTTCCGCAAATAGGCATAAGTAGGAAAAGTTCGTGGCATGAATTTCAGCTCTACCCATCTTTATTAGCTATTTTTAGATTTTATCCATTTGTTCTTTTAACAGCTCTGACTCCCTGGATGGTGGGGCTGGCCCCTTAGCAGGCTGCCTCCATTCACTTTGGACTGCCTGTGAGTTGGACTGTACGGGATGTGGGGGGATGAAATTGGCAAATGCCCCACATATGCCCCACTATTCTGAGCTTCATCCTCCTCATACTGATTGCGGATATCAATAATAATAGGGGGAGGAGTGGGGTTGATTGGATTTTGAAAGTTTTAGGTGGGTGCCTAATGAGGCTTTTGTAAGTGGAGGAAGGTTTGCTGAGTGTTTGAGGGGGGTAAATGTGTGGGTCAATAGAGGGTTGTGAGTGGGGCCTGATTAGGCCATTGTGCCTGGTGAGGATTTTGATGGCTGGGTTGGGAGGTAAGAGAATGAGTGAATTGAGGATGGTTGATGGTATGGGATGGGTCTCCATATTGGGTTGGGTGTGAGAGATGTAGATAAATGGGGCCCATGCCGTGTTGAGAGATTGAATGAGATGGGTGTACTATTTGAGGGGGAATGGGGGCCTGTTGGGTATAGGTGAATGTGGGATATTGAGAGAATGATGGAGGGTTTGCAAATGGGGCTCCCGGATTCAGGCCATGATGGGCTTGGGTATAGGGCATTAGGCATTGATGGGCTTGGGCTTAGGGTATTAGGCCTTGACGGGCTTGGCCTAGGGTATTGGGCCTTTATGGGCTTGGGCTTGGGGTAGTGGGCCTTGATGGGCTTGGGTATAGGGTGTTGGGCCTTGATTGCCTTGGATATAGGGTGTTGGGCCTTGAGGCTCGCTTGAATGACCCCATGGTTGATGGGAGGGGCCTTGTGTGGTGTGAATTATGGGAGGTTGATTGGGGTTAGCATTTTGGGGGAATGAGACATGGAGGTTTTGGAGGGTATGTTGACGGTTGGATATATAGGATGGAAGAGGAAGGTTTTGGGAAGCCTTCTAGGCTGTCTGGGTTTTGACCATGTCCTCCATCATCGCCATTTGATTGGTTATGGGGGTAAATCGGAATGGCCTTTCCAATGTATGGGGAGATGTGGGCATGACCTGGGTAAAGGGTGAGGAAAATTAGGCATGACCTGGGTAAAACTGGGATCTGGGTAGATGGGGGGGTATGTGGTGGATTTGGGTTGGGGGGAAAATGTGGAGTGGATATGGGAAAATTGGGCATGGCCTTGGTGTATGTAGAAATATGGGGTGGCTTTGTGGAGAAAAAATGGGGTGTGCTATGGGTGCACGTGGATGGAAAATGAGTTGGATTTTAGGTTGATGGGAGAAAATTGGGTATAGTGGAGGTGAAAGGGAAATGGAATAGATCTTGGATGGTGGAAGAGGAATGGGGTAGAAAATGTGGTGGATTTTGAGTTGATATGGGGGAAAAGGGGGGGGTGATTTGGGTTTGAGGTGGAGAGGAAGATGGGTGCACGGAAAGGTCCAGTGACGTTGAAACGGTTTGGGCGGGGGAGTCGGATATGGGTATATCCTCTAAATGGGAATGTGTTGGGGAATGGGGTGGGGATGAATCGGGGTCAACGTAAGCTGGATCGACCACCTAAGACATGGTTTTGCTGTGGGTCGAGTATGGATTTCTGGGGTGAGGCCCGAATATTTTCTTCCTCCTTCCCCTACGGGATGATGGAGGGTAAGGCGATGCTATTGTTCCTGCACCACAAGATCCCTTTTTTGGGTTTTGATTTTTTTCTTGATTTTTAAAATTTATTTTAAATGATAAAACGAAAATTCTCTCCCTTGAAAAAAGAGGTGCTTTATCCGGGGCCCTAGGGAACTCCCTTTTCGGGCGGCGTTCACCCTTTATATACCTCCCATGGTAGGAATCCGGTGCTCTTCGAAAGAATCAAAGGGAATCCTTTGATCTATGTGAAAACACAGAAATCCGTGCGACGACTCGATCCCTCAGAGGAGTCAATAAGAGGGGTGACCTGTTTTGACCGTCGAGGGCATTTTGGGTGTCGAAAGGTGGGGGAACAATCGGGAGTATGAAAATTGCTAAGCGAAGGGCTTAGGAAGGGTGAAAAGGGCCTCTGATTTGGGTTGTCTGCACCAGAATAGTCAAGCGTATATATTATATACGGTAGGCTAAAAATCTTGGAGATTTGGCTTAAAATGTGTATTACACACGCTAGGCTAAATTTTTGGGATTTTGGGTTAGTGTGTATATTAGACACACTGGGCAAATTATGAGGGTTTTTAGCTTAGCATGTATATTACACACGCTAGGCAAAAACACAGTATATATATATTTTTTATATAGTAACAGCCAACCCGAGTTGGTATATTTTTTTTGGTTTCTAGAAGTAGTGCTTCCGGGGACTTTCTTTTCTTGTTATTTCGGGTTTCTTCTTACTGTACCTAGGGATACAAGGTTGTTTCGGGGTATTCTAACGCACTCACCAAGGGTTTGAAGGCTTTTCTTGAGCTTGGTCACCCACCCGATATACCTCTGACGCAAGCGCCTTCTCAGAGACTAGATGAGGTGGTCCTTTTCAGGATCATCACCACTAGGGGCTGCCGCCGTAATAAAAATTGGGACATTTGTATCGCTGCCTATTCCCGCCCCTTTTAAAATCTACCCAACACAAAAATGAATTAAGTCCCTTGTTGGTTCAATTTTAAGTTCAAAATTTCTGTTTTTAGGGAGTTTTCTTAAGTTCAAAAACGGGCGGTGAGAAACCCGTGCCACCTCTATGGGCCGGCGTCCACTTGTAGGATATGATTGACAAGAAAATTAAATGCTCAAGTAGGCCCGCCAAACAGCTAAGGCGGTAAAATGCACAAGTAAGCTGCCAATTGGCTAAGGCGTGTAAATGACAAAAATGTAAATGCTCAAGTAAGCCCGACACGCCAAACGGCTAAGACAGTAAATGATTGAATTGTAGGAGTGATTATAAAAATGACAGAAAAGTAGGGGTAAGTATAAAACAAACAAAATCGCAGGGGTATGTATGCAAAAAGAGAGTAAAGTTAGGTAAAAAGTAAAATAAAAAATGCATATAAACAAGGGGCCAAAACTTCAAGGAGAGGCTCTACAAGCTATCCCCAGCAGAGTCGCCATCTGTGCAACCGTGGATTTTTATCAATCCATCGTGACGATGCACTCTAAATTTGGAGTCACCATCCTGAGCTTTTGGTGACCCAGGATACCTCAAAATTAATACGTAAGCACTTAGTGCAAAAATATGACTCTGGTTTACCGGTCTATGCCAAAGGCTCTTGGATAGGGGCTTCGGTTATCGATCGGAAAGGTGTTAGGCACCCGATCAACCCCCTAATAAGCGATCTCTACGATGGCTGTTTGGATGTGTATATAAAATATATATGTAATTATATATATAAAAAGAAAGGAAAAATGGATAGCACTCCCCCTTGCCCGAAAGCACTCCGATCCTATTGAGCCGTTCATACCCGAGGAAATTCAGGGTACGTAACAGCTCATTTCAGGATAGAGGGAAAGCAAAGAAGGTAGAGAAATAGAGGGGAGAGCCGGCACTCTTGGGCCCTTGTATCACCACTGTGGATCTTCGTGCGAGAGCATCCTTGATGAGCTTCCGATTGCAAATGGTTAGAGAAATGTGTTTTGATCTCTAAAGCTAGGGAGCTTGGAGGTAGGAGAGGGAGGCTAGGGCCTTGTTCTCACCAAATCTAAAGGGTTTATGATGGATAATGGAGGGTGGAAGATGAACCTAGGTTCTGGAGTTTTATGGATAAAAATGCTAAAAATGGATGAGGAAATATCTAAGGGATTTTCTCTCTTTGGAAAAATTTTCAAGCCCTTAATCAAGGCGGGGTGGCTCTTTATGTATAGAAGAGGAGAGGATTAGTGAAGGGTTAAAGGGCTAATTGGGTTAGCAATTAGGTAATAGGGATCTATGGTTTTCTAGGTTTTCTAAGGCTTAGATAGGTGGAAATTGGGTTTCAATTTGTAGATGATAGGGTGAGGTTCTAAGTGGCAAAAGGGTTAAAAAAGAGGGCTAGTGGGGGGGTGCAACAATCCTAATGAAACCAACCAATGGATGGGGTGGTCAACAAGTCAAACTCCAAATTCAAAATTTGACCAAAACCCTAAAAATCACTGTTCCTAAGCTTAGCGTGTGTATTAGACACGCTAGGTATGGGAACAGTGTTCTCTGAGAATCTTGGAGGTTCAGAACCTGCTATGTGGCCCACAAAAGTCAATTTTGCCTAGCGTGTCTATTAGACACACTGGGCCAAAATCTGTCAAAATTGGCCTAGCTTGTCTAATACACATGCTAGGCTAATTTCATGCCTTTCTGCTCGATTTTCATACCTCCATAACTTTCATTATACAACTCGGATTGAGGCGATTCTTGGCTCGTTGGAAAACTGAGAACATCTTTTTTCTGATCGAATAAGTCTTAGCTCCAGAGATCTGTATAAAATTTGGCACTCCACCATTCAACCATTGCCTGAGAGGGTTCAAAACGGGTTCGGGAGGGGTTCTATAGGTTAGGGTTGATTCCTAAGGGTCGGAGATAGGATTCTAAGGTTGGGGTTATGTTTTAAGGGTTTAGGAAGTGCTCTTAGAAGCTCAGAGGGTACTCCTTCATCGAAGTATAATTTAATTGGGCTTTGGGCCGAATTTGGGTGTTAACAACTCTTGATAGGATCTCTCCTTTAGTTTGGTTTTGTTTTGTTTCTATTTATGTCCATTACATTTGAAATATTTGTTATAATTTGTTATTGGACTTGTTTGAACACTGACTCTTTTAAAGTTTTACTATGTGGAAAAAGCCTTTTACAGTTATTTAAATTATATTCATTACTGATCAGGCACATAATTTACCACTTTATCACCCTTAACTTGGTGATGCTAGACTCGAGTTTACTACTAACGAGATAATGATGTGTAGATATTTAGAACAGATAGCAGAATAAAGCTAAAGTAATAATCTTCATCAAAATGAACTCAAAATACAATAAGAAACTTGATCATACACAGATACGACCATTCCAATTGAGTATCGGTCTAAAAGCTGCAGGAAGAGAGTTTACGTCCAATCGTAAATCTCGAACAAATGAAATAGAAGAAAGAAAGAAGAAATCATATTCACGATTCTTCAGAAAATGCTTAAACACTGGAGGACACAAAGCGGAGATACGATCATGCATAAGAACAAAAGGAGAACTCGTACTGAAGAAAAGGTGCAATCGTAATTACGATTGAATAAAAATTAATGTTTTTGCTACTGCTACTAATCATGTGAGAACTACACCACCATGCACAGAATTAGAAGTCTTAGAACCTACGGATCTGAGAAGATTGGAGAAAGACTCCTAAAGATCTCTACAACTGAAAATAAGGAGAAAAGTCTTGCGCGCATCTACCATCCAAAGCATGAAAGATAAGGATTAGAAGTTTAGTTTTATTAGAAAACTTTTATCCTTATTAGTTTACTTTTATTAGAATTGAATAATGTAAACTGACCCCTTATGATTTATAAATAAGAGGGATCGGCTTATGATAAAAACTTATCCAAGGAATTCTTAGCATCAATTGAAAACTAAGGTTGGAATTCTGGAAGATCGCCCTAGAGTTGTTTTTATCAAGTAAAATCGTCTATAGATTTTTGAAAGTCTTTCCTAACAACCAAGACTGAATAGTCTAAGAGATCAACCCTTTGGATTGTTATACTTTTCTTTTTAGTTTAGATATTCTTTTATTGCATTTTCCTAATTTGTAAACATCTAATATTTTTTTATTTTAATTGATGACTAAAGTCTTGAATTTGCAAATTAATGTAATGTTTTTTATTTTCTATCTTCAATTTTCTTGAGTTTGATTGACGCCTAAGTTTATGAAAGATTATTGATTAGTATAAATCTGTGTTGAGGAAATTTAGTTTTTGATTAATGCCTAAATTTTAGAGGACTGAGATACAGTGTAAAGGCATTTTACTTTTATAAGCATTTGAGAACTAAAAGATTGTGATTGACAACCATAATCTGGAAGTTGGAGGATTTGGATTTACTTTTCTCGCAATTAGTTTAACAACCATTCTTTGAATCTTATTTCTCTCAATAGGTTAAAGCTAAGTGCAATTAAAGCCGTATCAAGTTTTTGGCGCTACTGCTGGGGTGGCGATAATTTAGTTTTTTTTTCTTTCTGAAAACCAATATTTGTCTTTCTATTTTTATTTTCCTTATATTTTTACTTTCTTTAATCACTTCTTAATCTTTTGTAAGTTTATTCGAAGCAGCTAATTAAAGGTTTCAACACTTCTTTTGACAATAGAAGCTTGTTGTTCAAATTTGCTCTCTCCCTGCTTTCTAAAATAAAATTCAGATGAAATAAAAATGAAAATAAATATTTATAACAATTGTTCTAGCCAACCCGACTTGTCTTCAATCCAAATCAATAGGACGGGAAAATACCAATTTGTGACTAGAACGTTGGGAGAATATTGTGCATTGTCCCCTCTTACACCTCCCTTGTGTATTTACTTACCCCCAGTGATCGGTGATGGAACCTTCAAAATCAAACCCAGTGTACTTCAACTACTTTCTATCTTTTATGTGTTTGGTGAGGAGGACCCGTACATGCACTTAATGAGTTTTTTAGAAATCTACGCAATAGTAAAAATTAAAAATTTGTCGGAAGAACACACTCGTCTAAAGCTCTTCCCGTTTACCCTTAAAGATAGGGCAAAGCAGTGGTAGAGCGCTTTGCCCAGCAATTCAATTACTAGTTAGGAACAGCTGTAAACCATTTTTATTACAAGGTACTTCCCAAGTAGCAAAATAAAATGAATCCAGAAAGTTATCACAATGTTTCATCAATTTCCGGAGGAGTCTTATCATGAGAGCTGAAAACGTCATAATGAGCTTCAAAATAAATGCCCTCATCATGAGGTGTCGTGCTGGCAAATAGTGCTTGATTTCTATGAAGGCCTTAATGAACAAACCTGACACATGATTGATGTTGATTGTAGAGGAATATTCCTAACATTGACTACAGAGGATGCTTGGAATTCTTTGAGACCCTTCGTGAGGAATCAGTGCAACACCATGCATCGAATGAGACTGATACGGAGACTTTAAGGAATATACCTCCTAAGCGAGGAGGACTAGATGAATTAAAGCTAATGTCGAATTTTCTCCCAAAGTTAAAGCTTTGAAAGATAAAAATTCAGTCCCTGCTGGGTATAAAATCGCACCCAACATCTCAAAAAGGAGAGGCTTGTGGTTCTCACCATGGCCCATCTCAGAAAGTACTCAGTATCCTGCCCTACCTTTTTGCCCCACAAAATCCAAGACCATACTGTTGCCATAAAGAACGTCATGTTGTAAACATGCAGAAATTGCCAATAGCATGACCAGAACCAATCAAAGCGACTCTTCTCTCTTCAGCAATCTATTTTAAAGTTAGAAGCTCGAGTTGAGCAGCTAACAATTTTAATTAATAGGAGAGAGAGAGTAGCTATTCTTCATCATGGCTAGTTGATAACCCAAGAGGACATATCTTTATGGGAGGAACATCAACTCCCCTTGATCCAAAGTAAGTTCCTCAAGGACCCGTCGTGCTACCAGCTTATACATAGCAAAATTCTATATCATATGTACAAATATTTCTTTTGTCCATAGTAGGAAAACTTTATTAGGGAATACCTTACAATCTAAAGTGTGCCAAAACACACTCAATCGTAAAGACTTATCATGTGCATTATACTCACTTTTGAACACATGGATTTGTGTTCACTCGTGAGTTCCCATTGATGGATCGTAGTGATTATGATTTAGTCATTTTAGAGTCCGTACGAACGGAGTACTATTGTATCAACCCTAATTTTTGCTAATGTTGAATCATTGACCTTTGATGATGATATGAATGCTTTGCCCGATTTGACTTTGGTCAAGCATTTGATGACGGTGACAAGGCTTATGGCCCATCTATTTTAATTGGGTAAATGCACCCAATATACAAAATCTGAAAACCAAATCCTAACTTGAGCACCAATTAGAAACTCGAACCCGAATGTGAAGTGGGTATGTTGCAGACAGCTCAAAACCGAGATCGGACCAAGCTTGAGCCCATCTCCTCAAAACACTTGGATTAAAACAAATGGGTTTATTTAGTAATTATTAATGAATAATTCAAAACGAGTAGAATGGTGCACACGTGATCAAGCGCGATCATGTAAACCCTAGGCATGATCCTAATTTGAGCCTAATAACCCAAACTATTATATGTTTATATGTATAGATATATATTGTCTATATATAAATATTGGTGTAAATGGTTATGCAAGCCATGTGATGGCACAGTGGTCAGGAACACATAGGTTTCGAATCCATGAGACTGTTACAACTCAAAAGAGCAACTGAGCAAAATCAGCTCGAGCTATTTTTCGACCATCCTTTGTAGATTGGAGATCGCTCAAGCGAATTTGGTTTTCGCTTGAGCAACCCTTACACTATATATGGGCTGAAAGCCCGTTGCTCTCCATTTGCTTTCGAAATCATTGGAACAAGAAGCCCCAACTCCGTTCCTCTTTTTCCCCTTCAAAAATCCTAACCTTTTGTGACGATTTTCCTCACACAGAAATTCGGGGAAGACTAGACCATTCTGTGTCTGAAAGTAAAAATAAATCTGATACTTCATACAGATGTGATGAAATCAGAACAAATATCATAATCGTATATGTGGAAATCATAATGTAGATATCATATGGCATACTATGGAAACGGCTGAGATTCCATTATATACAGAACATAAACCAAAACAAAAAGACCACCGGTGACGGCCCATCGTCACCTAAACAGTGGTGCTAGTTACAATATGTCTAAAGTGTACTAAGTCAAGTACACAAAATTCACTCATACCTATCCCCAAACCTGACAATCTAAGGGCAAAAATCTTCAGGCGAAAGTTCTCCAGTTACTTCTGACGTATAATCAGGAATGCTCTCAAGTGCAAAGGCCTGACTATTATCTAAACCTATGATAAAAATGTCAGGATGAGCTAACAGTCTAAGCTCAGTGGAGAAAATATCAATACCAATGTACATCTTATCAATCAATGCATGGATCCAATGACCATAATTCAAAAGCTTTTTCAAATCAAAGTAGAAAACATAGTTTCAATGGTAATTTCAATCAGAACGAAAACATTTATCATATCGAACAGAAAGAATTTTCATACCGATAACAAGGACTGATTTCAAAGATATATTCATATAAAAATAGAGTTTGTGAGATCTTGAGTTCAAAATTTCGCATGTTGCGTTCTGCGTTCAGATTCAAAGTTCTATTTTCAAATTCAGATTCAGAGTTTCGGATTTAGAGATTCAAAAATTCAGAGTTCAATTTCAATCTCAGAGTTCTAATTCCAAAGTTCGATGTCAGAATTCTAGTTCTGGATTTACTTATTCACTTTCTCAATTACATGCTACTTATTAACTTAATGCATGCCTTAAAATGATCGGTTTTCACCATGTGCGGTTGCCCGCCAATGATCGATTTTCACCTTCACATACGAATTCATGTACAGATTCACATACGGACTCATTTATGGAGTTCTCATATGGATTCACATACAGAGTTCACATACGGATCCACATACAGTGTTCGGATTCACTCACCGAATTCAAAGTTCTTATTCAGAGTTCATAATCAATAAAACATGCAGAGTTCACATTCAAAGTCATATTCAGAATTCGGAGTTTAGATATAGAGTTCAGATACAGAATCACATACAGAGCATCCCATGAGCGGAAACAAGGTAAAAACCTCGGGGCCTCTACCCCTCTCTGGATACAGAGTTCAGATATAGAGTCACATACAGAGCGTTCCATGAACAGAAATAAGGTAAACACCTCGGGGCCTCTACCCCTCTCGGGATATAGAGTTTAGAGTTCAAATACAGAGTTTAGATACATAATCACATACATAGCATTCTATGAGCAGAACTATGGTAAGAACCTCGGGGCCTCTACCCCTCTCTGGATACAAAGTTTAGAGTTCAAATACAGAGATCAAAGTTCGGATTCAGCATTCGTAGGTCAGAGTTCATATTCGATGTTCAAATTCATATTCGAAGTTTAATTTCAAAGTTAGATTTTAAATGATTGTCTTTCAATTCAATTCAAATTCAAATTCAGGGTCCATATTCGTATTTCATTTCAAAGTTGATTTTAAGATTTAGTTTCAAAGTTCATATTCAGAAGGCAAAGTTCTAAGTTCACATTTAAAGATTCGATGCAAAGATCACTTTTCATTTCAAGGTTCAATTAAAAATCAAAGAGGCTAAGTTCAAACTCAAATTCAAAATTTGAATACAGTATTCAAAAGTTACCATTCAAATTCCAATCATAAAATCAATGATTTAAAATCAATGCAAATGGGGTAGTGAAATTTCTCTACAAATTATTTTCGGAATTCTATAAAAAAAGCTCAATTTCAATTTCAATTTCAATGTTTATATTCAATTACATCACTATAAATCACTGAAAAGTATCATTTTTCACCTCTTAACCTAGCTTTTGCTGGACCTTGGAGTTAACTAATAACTCTTATTTTAGCTAGTTTTATAGTTAGGAATAAATTATGTAGCTTAACAGAAAGTATGTGCTTTCAGTGCTAAGAAGAGAGAGAATTCAAGCAAAAGATGACAGCTAAACCAGAAAGTGAGGGAGCACCATAGTGGTACACACCATAGTGACTATTTTACATGTCATATTGGAGCAAGAATGTCCAGCAGATAAAAGAAGTATAGGTGAGAGTGGAGGAAGCTGCAACAGAAGCATGTACATCATAGCAGAGGAGCCATTGACCTATCTCGCATAGCTGAGGAGCTGCCTCATCCTGTTCAACTCACTGGCGAAGCTCCCTCACGCAGCTAAGACATGCAACATAATAGAGCTCGTGAAGAAGTTGCATAGCTCAATGAAGGGGTTATCATAAAGCAGCTCTTGCGCAACAGTCGTGCACTTCAGCTGCAATCATCATGTGAAGAAACTCGCGGAGCTCTCGTGCACTAAGCCTCTAGAAATACAGCTCGCGAAGTTCTTGTGAGGATCAAGACTTAATGCAACCACGCACACTACCTAGCGAATCCAATTGGCACAAACAACAGTAAAAACCTTACACAATTCTCACGTGGATCTGAAAGAGAGAGACGCCTAGAAGTTCTTTCGTGCAGCTCTCTCATAGCTCTCGCGTGTTTAAGAGTTTAAATTTGTACCGTGGGAGATGCAAAGGCATCTACGTGAGTACCTCGCGAATGGAGTTCCTAAAGCTCTTCTGTGCGAGCAAGCTTTACACTGAAAGTCCTTCTGCGCGAGTGCATTCAAAGCTGAAGTAGTTGCGTGATTATCCACAACCCTACTGCACGAGACAACATGATTCAAAGCCTAACTCTACCCCGTGAACACTTTGTAGCTGTGCGACAGAAGCAATATGCAAAAGATAGCCTCGCGAAGCTTGGGCTCTCCACTTCTCAATCTTAACTCATGGACCTTTTAGGGATTTCCCTAGGTCTAAGGCACACATCTCAAGGCATGAATTCTGATGCACACATCCCCAGACATCCAAGGGTTGTAATAGTGCCACATCTGCTTGAAAAGATTAGGGTTTACTCTCTTCTTAGCCACAACATTGGGACTAAGTATATAAGCTGTTTCTTGTAATTTACAAATCATCAATCACTCTTTCCTTCAACCTCTGTCGGCTGAGAGCTCAAGCAGGCTAGGGTTAGGGTTAGGGTTGGATCATCTCTTTTTCCATTTTTTCTTCTCTCTTAGCCCAGCACTTGCTGGCTAAACCTTTGGAAAGCTTTTAGGTGTAGTTTTATTTAAGTTTTGTAGTAGGTCATTTAAACATTGGGATTTGGTGTTGAGTTGTTGTGCACAAGGTTTCCTGCCTTGAGGGATTTCATTGTTAGTAATATCAGATCAATAGAATTTATGTTTGAATGCTTACTCAATCTGTTATTTTCCTATTTGTCCATAGTTTTGTTCAGACTATAGCATATTTTAAGATTTGAGCTTATTGAAAGGCCCATGGAAGCTTGAGCTTGTAGCCTTGGGACCATGGGGGCAGACAGCAGTTCTCATGTTCTATCTCAGCATTTGTGGGTAAGGGATCCTCCGTGAATAGCATGTGACCATTAGAGTGGACAGACTATAGCCCTAGGCAAACATGGTCACAGATCTGAGATGGATTCTTCTTCTCTACAGTTGAACTTGTGGCCTAGTGAGAGATTGTGCAGGAACAGGCTCCCCTCTGTCTTATTTGACCGCTATTAGATGTTAGATCTAGCTTCTCTATAGTGATTGCAGCTGGGCGGATATTTTATTGCAAGTTGTTTTTAAGCAATAAAAGTGTTGATTTAAAGTCTATTTAAATCTATAGATCTTTTGGTTTCATTAGATTCTAGATCGGATTTGTGCATTTGGGAATTACCCATTCGCTTAACCTTTAGATCTCTTGATTGTCATTTGATCTTCCTAAGTTTAATACCCCTATGAATGTCAGCCAGATCTGTGTGCAGATCTGGGGAGCTTGTAGCACTGACAAACATAGTGTCTGCAACGGTATTCATGGCCTGATTTGATTCATTGGATGAGGTTTGATTAGCTCACTCTTTTGGATTAGGTTAGCTTTTCTGGCTTGATCAATGGGAATTGACCGACTCTATTGGAAAGACTGTGGCCATTTGAGTGGACTGACTATAGCCTTAAGAGCGCCCCAAATGGCATGGGTTAAGTTGGATGCTTCTACCTTGTTGAGGTTATTGATAGCACTTCAGCAAGGACTTGCTGCAGAGAGAGCCCTAAATCTGAGTTACATAACTGAATGAACCTTTAACCTAAACTACTTATTTCTCACCCTTTTATCTTTATTTTAACAAATCATCACCCCCTTCTTTATAACTCTTTCTTAGGATAGGACTGCACTTTATTTCTTTCTATTTTCAGTAGGTAATTTAGTGTAGACGTGACACCCAACTCCCTTTTTTTAGGATTGTCAGATCTGTAGTTAGATCTGGAGGCCTACTATTATAGCCCATTTTGGGTTCTAGATCAATTTCTCCGTGGGACAAACTCATACTTATCAAAATTTGCTACAATAGCCTTGTATCTTGCAAGCTCAGGATTATTTTAGTTGTGTTGTTTCCATCTTTTAGTTTACTTTGATTTTTAATTTATTCTCACCACACAATAAGATCACTACTATAATCCGAATTAGGACAACAAGTTTTTGGCACCACTGTCGGGGATATTGATCATTTTAGTAGACCTGAGTTGTATTATATTTCATTTTTTGAAAATTCTTTGTAGTTGTGCAATAATAGAATAAAAGTACTACTAATTCTTTTTAAATTTTATAGAATTGGACAACAGCAGAAGCGAAAAGCTAGAGCTGCAGCTGGAGTCTAGCTAGCTCTGTTTGCACTTCTTTTACACTGAAACTTAGTCCCTTGATGTTGAATTCATTGTAATTAATTTAGTATAAATTTGTTTAGTTGTTATTTTAGTTAGAAAATTCTTTGAGTGCTGTAAGCATTTTCCTTACTTGCTGAGTTTGTGGGTGTATGCTTAGGAGAAGGGCCCTTAACCCTGAGTTGGAACCTCCAAATCCTAAGGTTGAAAGGATCCTTAGACTAAGAAGCACCACACACAGTCCTACTATTGTTACTAAGTAAGCTAACATGGCTGAGAGACAAAGGACCTTGAAGGAATATAATGCACCAGGGGATTACACTTCCCCCTTCTGCATTCAATTTCCTTCAGTGGAAGGAAACTATGAAATCAAGTCCTCCACCATCAATATGCTGCCATCCTTCCATGGGCTTAGTAACGAAGATCCCTACAAGCACATTGACCAATATTTGGTGTTTTGCACCACTTTCAATATCACTAGATTGGGACTTGAGGCCACCAAACTGAGGCTTTTTCCTTTTTCCCTAAAGGACAAAGCCAGCACCTGACTCTCTAAGTAAGACCAGCCAGATGAGGACAAGTATTTTGTCATTTACTCAGTCCTCAACTGAGGATTTTTATGAAGCTTGGGAGAGATTTCACCTGATGTTAAAACAATGCCCCCACCACCAAATTCCAATGTGGCAACTAGTGCAAGTATTCTACCAAGGAATTAATTCCAAGAGCAGGGATATGGTGGATGCCTCATGTGGTAGTAGTGCCTCCACAAGATAGCTGATGAGGCCTGAGAGCTGTTTGACATTATAGGGGAAAATTCCATGTTGCAGGAGTCACTATCTCGCAATGACAATCAGACCCCTGCTAAGTTGGTGAAAGATTCCACCCCTAGAGGTGGAATATATGAAGTGAAGGTGCACAGTGAGTTGGAGAAGAAGGTAGACAATTTGAGCTTGAAGTTTGACAAATTGATGAATGTCATGAAGCCTAGGATGGTTGCACAAGTGGAGGAGGCATGTCTGATATGCCAATCTCCCACACATTTATTACAGGATTGTCCATTAGCCAACCAATTCCATGATTTTGTTATGGAGCATGCCAATGCAGCCCAAGCATTTGGGAAGCAACCTGCTGGGTACTCATGGAGGAACCACCCAAATTTGAGGTGGAGACAAGATACATACCCTCAACCCTAGCAACAGCAGTTGGCAGCTCCATATAGACCTCAACACCAGTTCAACCAAGGATACCCACTGAGATAAAAAATTTAGTTGCCTGCCCCACAGCCCAACTAGTTGACCTTGCTCCCCACAGCAGAGCCCAAATCCTCTTCTTTTGAAGAGCAAATGCTGGCATCCAGGCAGAATTTGAGGAGCCTAGTCCAAACTATGAACTCTCATGGGCAAAGCATTAAGAAAATTGAAGACCAGCTCGGTCTAATTTGCAATGCTTTGAACAAAAGAGAGGAGGGTAGACTGCCCAGTTAGCCCTTGGCCAATCTAAAGGGGCAGTACATGATTGGAGATGCATCCTCTTCCCATGTGGATGATGGTTTAGTAGGTCAAGGCAACTGAGCAGGTCACTGGAGTAACAAGGAGAGAAGGTGAGTAGTGAAGTCCCAAAAATATGTGTGAACCATATGTATTGACTATGTGTGTTGTTTTGCGATCGCTTAGAAGTTTGTTTTCATTTACTGCTTTAGATTGATACTTTGCTTGTTTATTTGATTGCGTTTTGATCATTGTTGTTTTGAGTAGATGTGCATATGTGTCATTTGAGTTCAATGCTTATGACTTTTGTTGATAGTTGAGATACTCTCACAATATATTTCATGAATTTGATCTGAATGATTATCTTTAGAATTCTGAATCTATGATGTTTTAATGTTGATAAAGGGTAACTTAACTGTCATGACAAAATGGAGTATGGGTCATGGAGTGGTGTTGATGCACATTGAATTGGTGCATGATATTGTACATGCACAGGCCAGGGCACCAACTCAGAGAAAAGATTAAGTGTTACCCTCCTGCGAGGCTAAATGGCCTAAATTTTAAGCTCGCGAGCCACCTGAAGCTTTCTCGCAGAGTTCTGATAAGTATTTTTGTATCATGAGAGAGCTTCGTGAGAGAAATGACATCTACCACAGTCTAATGGTGAGGCCCGCGAGATGCTTGAGACTCATATTTTAATGCTCGCGAGACTGCACTACTCTAGCTGCGTGAGATCTGAGCAACTGCTTCGTGCGCTTGAGCCTGAATTTAACTCGGCGAAGAGCCTCATGAGGCACTTGAAGCTTTTAAATCTGATCTCGTGAGGCTCAATTTTTCATCACGACTAAACCTCTCGCGAGGTTAGTTGTATACTGTGCGAGGAATGTTTTCTTCGAGAACTTAGCGACAGCTGCGCGAAGCAAGAGTTTAGCCCTATAAACCCTGCGAATTATCCCATTTTCTTTATTCTATCTTTTTGCCCTAGCTTTCCTTGCGCACTTTCGAGCTTCCCCTTTTCTCCTTTCTTCTACACTACCCTTTCCACTAAACCCTAGCTAGTTTCCTCATACATTTTTGACCCCCATCACCTCCTAGTCACTTTGAGCTAGGTTTGGGGGGATTTGGACATCTGTATGTGTGAAGTGAAACCCTAGCTGTCATTTGGTAAGATTTCTCACTCTCTCTCAGTTGATTTAATTGGACATTACTCTAGTGTAAGAAGAGAGTAATTTGGGGTCTATTTTATTTGTGAAAGAGTGCATCACATTTGCTGAGATTTTGAAACCCTAATTTGGAGAAATTTGATAGTTATGGCCACCGGTTCAAAATTCTCAAACACCTTGTCTACTTTGGTAACCCCAACACCTGCTGGGAGCCCTGTGCCTACTCGAAAATCTATAAGGATTACAGAGGCCTCAAATGTGGAGACCCTTGGGGTAACTGCACCCTTTGAGGAGCCCCAAGTTGAGAAAACTATGAAGAAAGGTAAAGCTGTGGCCTCTGATGCCCAAGGTACCAAAAAGAAATTTGCTCCTAAGAAGAGGGCTAGAGAGCACCCACCATCTAAAAGCCCTGAGAAGTCAAAGAAGAAACATAAAATGGAAAGGAAGTTGCCCCTGAGGTCCTTGAGGATGAAGAGGAAGAAAATAATTAATACCTCAGGGTCCCATCTAAATTTGTTGCAGCAATTAAGCTAGAATCTGAGATAATTTTTTATGATGGTTTCTTTGAGGAGCTATCTGAAATAGCTGCCTCCATGGAGTACCTCACAAAAGCCTCATTTCTGCCCCTACTGAGGCCCCCAGTGCAACTAGTCTCCCTAGACTAGTGTAATTGTTTTACCAGAATATCAGAATCAAAACTGGGGATGATGGGAACCCAGCTTGCTGGTGTTGATAGATAAATTTGAGATGTTGTTCAATCAGGCAGCAATTATTAGAATTCTTGGGATACCAGCCAAGTATAGCCCTGAATGTGGCTTGGGTACCCCTTTGACAGCCATCATCCCAGAGATAGCCAAGGTGCTGACTAGAGGAATCACTGCATCAGGGGTATCAATAAGTAAGAGAGATCTGCACCCCCACATCAGATTTATGGATGGGGTGCTGAGGAAAAATGTCTATTGTTCTGAACATGAGCAGGAGAGGAGATCTATTACTGATGCACTCTTCTCCTTTCACAAAAACCATTACTTGGATGCTGCCAAGCTAATTATAGAGGGGATGAAAGACATTGTGGAGAAGGTGAACACCAACAAGAAACCTCATTCCCTTCCCTACTGTAGGCTTATTACAGCCTTGCTGAAGCTTGGTGGGTATCGATTTCAAATGAATGAAGAAATAATTACCCTGAACCCCAAAAATTATGGAAAGAAGCAGTGGAGGATCAGTGGCACTCTCATTGAGAAGAGGAAGAAGGTTGATGTACCAGCAACCTCTGAGGTTGCTGCTGTTGCTGCATCTGTGGCTCCACCCTCTGCTGTCCTGTCTCAGGCAGCCCATTCACTTGTGCCAGCCAGCACCACCCCCATTTCTGAAGTCATCACCTTACCAGCCACTACTCCCTCAACCCAAGCCTCACAACCTTCCATTGTCCCCTTACCCTCATTCCAACTAACTTTACCCATTCCCACAGCCCCCATACCTATTGCTACCTTAACCATTCCCTCACCCATCACATCAGTCACACCAAGCTCACCCATCCATTCCACATCTGAAGAAACCATACCAATCCCTCAACCACCCTCACCTGTGCTAACAACCTATAAAAAGAAAAGAAGATTAACCAAAGCACAGAAGGTACCCCTACCCACCTCTATCTCCCAAACCATCCCAACCACTGAAACCACAACCATACCAGACCCACCCATTGACCTACCACAAGCCCAAGCCTTTGAGCTTGAGCCTCCCATTTTTGAAATTCCTCACAGATCTTCCACTATCCACTCTGAGCCCATTTACACATCCATACCTTCCGAAGTTGTGACCTGTGAGCCCCTATAGACCAATCCATCCCATTTTCACCTACCCATGACCAAATCCCTATTTCAGAAGAGGGATACTCAGCCAGGATGTCCTCTATCATCGGGGACATAAACTATGAGTTTATCCCTCTCCCTGATTCCCCTCCCCCTCTACATTTCACCCCTCCTCCACAGTCCCCACAGGCCACAACCTCCAGCCATACACCCACCTCCCCATTTCAACCAATTCCACCCCCACCCCTGATTTCCTATCCCATATATTTAACCTACTACTTTCCATCCAAGCCCAAGTGTTGGCCGATACCCAAAGCCAGTCATCAATTACAACCAATCTGTAATCCATGAACTCCACCCTACAAAACCAAGCCTCCATTCAAACAAGCTTACAAGCCATTCAATCCACACTGTCACTTTTAACCCATCCTTCCCAACAACCATTTGGCCCCTTACACTCTTCTTTGCCTCACCCCACCCCAACCTATCCCTCCCTTCACCATAGTAGAAACATCTACTGTTGCAACCCCTTTGGACTCTGCCCCCATTACCCTTAAAGCATCGTCCACCCAAACTGACCCTGAGGTAATAGATTCCCCAACACCCTTGCCACCTCCCACCCCTCCATCTTTACTGGCTGGCCCTTCGTTTAGTGATGACCAGCCCATACTACCAGCCTCTTTCAATTCGAGACCGCCTTACTACACCCTCGTTCGAGCCATGTAGAAAAATGCCTACCTCAAGAGGGATGTGGTCAGAGGAATGGCTGACCTCAGACAATCTGTGCAGCAACCCCTCCTAGCTAAAATCAAATTAGTGTTGCTTGCTCATAAATTGGAAAAGAAGAGAATCAAACATGGTTGGCAAGAAATAATGATACAATACAATGAAAAAAAGATTAGGGCTGAGGGAATGGAGGATGTCATTAAGAAATTGCAGGCAGACTTGAGAGTGGTAGAGGACAAAGTTTTTTACTATGGAGTGACTATTGCAGCACTGGAGAAGAACTTAACTAAACATAGTGACCGAGAGTTAGCAGAAGCTATTTCCAAACAATTAAACCCCGATGTACCTCACCAGGAAACAGCCCCTACACCCAAGGAACCTAGCAAAGTCAGGCCTGGAATCAAAATCAAAGAACCTACTTCCAAGCCTAAGCCCACTCCTAAAAAGAAAAGCACCTTTAGGCCTCGAAACACTACTTCCAAAAGGTCCCAGTCTGCAACTGCTGCTGTAGCCTTGAAGAAGGTCAAGGAGAAAGACATTCAAGAACCACCTAATGTAGAAGAGGATTCAGATGATTAACTTTGCACCTGTACTTAGTTAGGATATACATTGCATAGTTCTTTTTCCTTACATTGTACAAATGTTTGTTTTAGAAATGCAATTTCTTTTTCTTATGTTTTGCTTGATTTCTATTTCTACTTCATAGATAGTTTATTTATTTTAGTTGTTTGTGTGTGCCTTATTTCTTGCTTTTATTTGGTTTATTTTAGTGTCAATTTTCTATTTATTCCCTGCTGCACATGCCCTCTTATATTTGAATCAGTGAGGACACTGCTCCTCATAGGTTTGGGGGTGTGGCAAGGATTGCCAATGATATAGTTAACCTAAGTGTAGCAGTCTTAACTATGTAAGGAATAAATATAATGAACTTCACCTAAGCAGTGTTGAAAGTGAGGAAATTTAAATTGTGTAGAGCTTTTTAACACTAAAATCATTTGAAAATAAATACTTCTATGGGGTGAACATCAGAAAATTTTCTATAAATAGTGGTTAGTGAACTAGTAAGGAGAGAAACAAGTGAAAGCATTCCCCTTTCAATGTAATTGAAGACCATACCCAGTGAGCTTTGAGCAAATAAAATTATTTTTTTTTAGGAGTGTCTGTGCCCAAAAAATATTTGTTCTAAGGACTGACTGAGTGATCCCTTTTCACTAGAAGTTAGACACCCCAAGTTGAAGTTGTTTGACAGTAATCATGAGACTAAGGAAAGGATCAAGGCCTTCATTTGGACAGTTTGAGCCTAAAAGATCAAGCCTGTGAAACTACCCTTGTGCATACACTTTTTGAGCCTTAAAGCCTCATTTTTCTTCAACAAACACCAAAGTACTTGAACCTGAACCTCTTAACCTAATTCATCCCTACCCTCACTCTGAGAAATCAGAAGGTAAAGGAGAGGATGTTGAAGATAAGTGAGCAAAGTTTAACATTTGGTGAAAGTGTGAGAAGAGAGGTGCAGATCTGTAAATAATAGTATAGCAGTTGTGGATATGTGACAACCATCATAAAAAGAAAAAAATATAAATACAAAATTTTTTTTTTTTAAAATAATGAGAAGTCAAAAAAAGAACTTCATTGGAAATGTTAAGAAGAAGAGAAGAAGTTGGCCACTTTAGCTCTGAAGTTTCAAAAAGAAGATGAAGTTGTGCTGAAATGAAGAAGGTGAAGTCATGAATCATCTCCTACTTGTGCTGATTTCTCAATTTTGACTCCCTTTTTACCCCCCTTGTTGTTCTTTACAACCCATACCAATAAGCAACATTACAACCCATGAAAATCCCTTGTTGATCCAAATTCAAATGAACTATCATGTGAAGATGAGGGACTGTCTAATCTATGGTGAAAAGTACTTTATGATGTCAGAAATTAGAAGAGTTGCCTATGCTCATGCTTGCAAACTTATTTGGGGTATGTAACTGCTCTTGAGCTTATGTGAAATGATACACCCTTAAATTCAGTTATGAGAGACAGCCCTGGTGAGCATTGGGTCTAAGATTGAAATCATTGGGGAATTGTGTGAACCTGAATTTTGATTTACTGGTAAGCTTGATACTATTTTGCATAGTTGCTTTCTTGATGTCAGCTGATTGGATGTAATGAGCATGCATGCATGACTAAGGTTTTAAATTATTTGCTTATATTGCTTTAGAACTTCTCTAACTTTGGCAGAGCAAGGGTGAAGTGAATGGTATTCATTTCAAACTGATTAACCACTGTGTGCACTTTTGTTAACTGTTTCATTGAGAAGTTTGTGGGTACCTTCACTAAAAACCCTCAGGAGACTTCACTCCTCCACTAGGGATCACCTAGGGGTTTAAAAGGCTTGATGCATAAGCTAAAAGCATTCGTGCTCCCTACGAAAGTAGCATTTACATTCTTAGAGTAGCTATTTAAATTTTGTTTTGCTTAGGAACTAGCAAAGATTAGGTTTGGGGGTGTGTTAATCACTGAAAAGTACTACTTTTCACCTCAACCTAGCCTTTGTTGGACCTTGATGCTGACTAATAACTCTTCTTTTAGCTAGTTTTGTAGTTAAGAATAAATTGTGAAGCTTAACAGAAAGTTTGTACTTTTGGTGCCAAGAAGAGAAGGAATTCAAGTAAAAGATGACAGCTGAACCAAAAAGTACTGGAGCACCATGGTGGTACACACCATAGTGACTATTTTGCATGTCATACTGGACCAAGAAGGTCCAGTAGATGAAAGAAGTATAGGTGAGAGTGGAGGAAGGTGCAATAGAAGTATGTACATAGTAGTAGAGGAGCCATTGACCTATCTCGCACAGCTGAGGTGCTGCCTCGCGCTATTTAATTCACTGGTAGAGCTCCCTCGTGCAGCTAAGACATGCAGCATAATAGAGCTTGCGAAGAAGTTGCGTAGCTCAATGAAGGGGTTATCACAAATCAGCTCTTGCACCACAGTGGCGCACTTCAGCTGCAATCATCATGTGAAGAAACTCGCGGAGCTCTCGCGCACTAAGCCTTCAGAAATATAACTCACGAAGTTCTTGCGAGGATCAAGCCTTAATGCAACTGCGCACACTACCTCACGAATCCAATTGGCACGAACAACAGTAAATACCTCGTGTAGTTCTTGCATGGCCCTGGAAGAGACAGACACCTAGAAGTTCTTTCGCGTAGCTCTTACGCGTTTAAGAGTTTAAATCTGTACCGAGTGAGATGTAAAGGCATCTGCGTGAGTACCTCACAAATTGAGTTCCTGAAGCTCTTCTGTGCGAGCAAGGTATGCATTGAAAGTCCTTCTACGCGAGTGCATTCAAAGCTGAAGTAGCTGCGTGATTATCCACAATCCTATTGCGCGAGACAGCAAGATTCAAAGCCTAACTCTACCCTGCGAACACTTTGCAGCTGTATGACAGAAGTAATATGCAAAAGCCAGCCTTGCGAAGCTCGAGCTCGCCACTCCTCATTCTTAACTCAAGGACCTTTTAGGGATTTCCCCAAGTTTAGGGCACACACCTCGAGGCATGGATTCTAATGCACACATCCCCAAGCATCCAAGGATTGTAATAGTGCCACATCTGCTTGAAAAGATGAAGGTTTACTCTCTTCTCACCCACAGCATTGGGACTAAGTATATAAGCTGCACTTATAACTTAGAAATCATCAATCACTCTTTCCTTCAACCTCTGTCGGCTGAGAGCTCAAGCAGGCTATGGTTAGGGTTAGGGTTTGATCATCCCTTTTTCCATTTTTTCTTCTCTCTAAGCCTAGCACTTTCTGGCTAAACCTTTGGTAAGAATTTAGGTGTAGTTTTATTTAAGTTTTGTAATAGGTCATTTAAACATTGGGATTTGGTGTTGAGCTGCTGTGTACAAGGCTGCTGCCTTGAGGGATTTCATTATTAGTAATATCAGATTAATAGAATTTATATTTGAATGCTTACTCAATCTGTTATTTTCCTATTTGTCCATAGTTATGTTCAGGCTATAGCATACATTTAGGATTTGAGCTTATTGAAAGGCCCATGGAAGCTTGAGCTCATAGCCTTGGGACTATGGTGGCAGACAATAATTCTCATGTTCTACCTCAGCATTTGTGGGTAAGGGAGCCTCTGTGGATAGCCTATGACATTAGAGTGGACAGACTATAGCCCTAGGTCAACTTGGTCATAGATCTGAGATGGATTCTTCTTCTCTGCACTTGGACTTGTTGCCTAGTGAGAGATTGTGTAGGAACAAGCTCCACTCTATCTTATTTAACTACTATCAGATGTTAGATCTGGCTTCTCTGTTGTAATTGCAGCTGGGAGGACATTTTATTTCAAGTTGTTTTTAAGCAACAAAAGTATTGATTTAAAGTCTATTTAAATCTATAGATCTTTTGGTTCCATTAGATTCTCGATCAGATTTGTGTATTTGGGAATCGCCCATTCGCTTAACCTTTAGATCTCTTGATTGCCATATGATCTTCCTCGGTTTAATACCCCTATGAATGTCAGCCTTTTCTGTGTATAGATCTGGAGAGCTTGTAGCACTGGCAAACATAATATCAGCAATGGTATTCATGGCCTGATTTGATTCATTGGATGAGGTTTGATCATCTCACTCCTTTGGATTAGGTTAGCTTTTCTAGCTAGATAAATGAGATTTGATAGACTCTATTGTATAGACTGTGGCCATTTGAGTGGACAGACTATAGCCTTAAGAGCGCCCCAAATAGCATGGGTTAAGTTGGATGCTTCTACCTTGTTGAGGTTATTGATAGCACTTTAATAAGGACTTGTTGCAGAGAGAGCCCTAAATCTCAGTTACATAACTGAATGAACCTTTAACCTAAACTGCTTACTTCTCACCATTTTATCTTTATTTTAACACACCATCACCCCCTTCTTTATAACCCTTTCTTAGGATAGGACTGCACTTTATTTCTTTCTATTTTCAGTAGGTAATGTAGTGTAGACGTGACACCCAACTCCCTTTCTTTAGGATTGTCAGATCTATAGTCAGATCTGGAGGCCTACTATTATAGTCTATTTTGGGTTCTAGATCAATTTGTCTGTGGGATAAACTCTTACTTATCAAAACTTGCTGCAATAGCCTTGTATCTTACAGGCTTTGGATTATTTTAGTTGTGCTATTTTCATCTTTTATTTTACTTTGACTTTTAATTTGTTCTCACTACACAATAAGATCAGCACTGTAATCCAAATTAGCACAACAATCACAGAGTCTATGAATCAACAATTAAGATGATATTGTGCAATGAGGTTTCCCTACAAATATTCCCAGAGTTTGATACTTCAAAAGCTCAAAGGATTAATTTCAAATTCGAGGTTCATTGCAATTATATCACAGAGCCTATGGATCAAAATAAAAATGCACTTGTATATTGAGTTTCCCCTACCTCGATAAGTATTGTCGCAAGAAGGTGTGAGATGACCCTTATCGATGGCGACTAATTCCTTCCTCTACATCACATATACGATGATGCATTAAGGATTGATTTTAATTACTACTAACTTCAACATACTTAAGTATTTTCTCAAAGTTGAGGTGGAATCGACAAGTTCGTTGTAACCTTGAATCATGTCCCAACTTGCCACTCAATTTTGACCTTTAAAACATTGGATTTGTGAAATTTCTCTTTAATAGAAAGTTATAAAGCTTGTTGTCTAGTTTCTAACGCCGTGAGAATCACGTCAATTAGTGTTTGGAGTAAAAACTTATGGCCAAAATACCAAGACCACTTCAGGACCTCGCTCAAGTGAATTTCAAACTCGCTCAAGCGAGTTTGACCCGAAAAATTTAGCCTATTTTCTTAGGAAAATTTGCTCGAGTGACTTTTTCTCAGCAATTTTCCTTCGTTCCTAACGGTGTCTCGCTCGAGCGAATCTGTGCAACTTGGGCTTCCTCTTCCTCGATCCGAATTGCCCAAAATCTCTTAATCAACATCGTAATAACTCCTAATCAAATTTAAATTGAATTTCACATCTTAAATTACAACTATTACCTTTTATGCTCTGCATGCAAAGCTTACGGTTGTCAACATCGAGAGAGATCAACGCTTAACTCCTTGCCTCTACGGTGACTCGATTTTCCTCATCCGAGCTCGATTTTCTCAAAGATCTTGCATGAAAATCCAAATACACACTAATCAAGCCTAAATCTCAGGAATCACTCTAAGATCTAAGTGTGCATGCGGTGGATTTCGAAGATTACCTTCTCTAATTGTGCATGCGAAGCCTACAATCGCCGAAATCGAAAGGATCGACATCGAAGCTTGCTGTTTATTCAATGATCGATCTCTCCTCTTCTTCCAGCTCAATGATGTCAAAATCAAAGGATTCTCACGGTACAAAGCAGGGCAATGATCTTCTTGGACTAAGAAGAGAAGGATTTGAGGGATAAATGGCTAGGTTTTCACCCAAAAATGAAAACAATGAGGGGGAGAGGGGTTCTCCTTCTCAGTCGGCTCTCTTAGCTCTCAAATGAAAACCACGAGTTTAATTTGCATGGTTCTACCCCTTTATATTAAGTGGATCCTGATTCGGTGTGGGGCTGATACACCACCAATCAGTGTATTGGCTTTTGTTTAACGACCCAAAATGAAAGCCAAGGATTCACTCAACCCACCTTGAAACCTAGACCTCTTATTTGCTAACCAAGTCCCTAACCCATATGCCATCACATGGCTTGTGCAACTATTTATGAAATTATTTATGTGAACCTTTCACACATGGGTACACGTATTTATACATTAGTTTGGGTTATTGGCTTGGGTTAGGTTCATGCCTCACGAGCACATGATCACCCTTAATCACCCGTACGCCATCATTCTCATTCTAAATTACTCAATAATAATAACTAACTAGGTTCATGTAGTATAACTATGGTGCTTCAAAAGGGTGGGATCGAACATGATCCGAACTCGGGGTTTGAGTTTCGATTTGGTGCTCAAATTAGGAAATGGGTTTCAAATTTGTTTATTGGGTGCATTTACCCAAATTTAGATAGGTGGGTCAGAGGCACAGTCATCAAAGGCTTGACCCAAATCAAACCGATTAAAGCAGTCATATCCTAGTCAAAGGTCAGCGATTCAACATTAGCAAAAAAATCACACCTTTGATTTCCATCTCGACTTCTTCTTCACTCAAGGAGATCCTCGGTCTGTCATATTGTTAAGCAGTGAAAAATATCATTTTTCACCTCCTAACCTGACCTTTGATGGACCTTTGCGCTGACTAATAATTTGTTTTAAGTATATTTTATAGATAAGCAATAAATTGTTGTCTTAGTGCAGACATCCACCTAAAATGGCTAAAGAAGCTGCTCATGCATCTCAACATGTGCTCGGATAGCCCAAAGCCATCCAAGCAGCTCACAGAGCCTTAGAAATTCATGAAAATGTCTTGAGCCCAACTGGGCATGCATGGAACCAAGAGCAGTTGCAAGGAATGAAGATTAAACCTACCAAAAGTCTGCTGAGTGTTGGACAAATGAAGAACAACAACACAGAATTGTATGCCAGCTTTGGAAACAAAGGACGCAACCTATCGAGAGGATAAACTATCCTGTCGACAAATTTGGATGCTTAGAGTAAAGCTATCGAGAGGTTGAAGGCATAATAGAAAATGCTGTCGAGAGCTTCCCAGTACTTGTCGAGAGGTTTTGTAAGCAATAACCAACCTATCGAGAGGAATGGAGTTGGATACATGAAGATCTCGCAAGGTTTCAATACCTATTAAGAGGTTGGAGGCATAATTGGGGATCTTATCGAGAGGATACCTGGAGGTGCAAAAAGAGTCCAGAGGTTCCAGATATTGATCGCGAGGTTCAACTAAACTTGTTGAACAATGCAAGTCAACCTGTCAAAAACATACCTGAAGCTATGCTCACTCTCGTGAGGATTGAGCCAACCTGTCGAGCACTCAAGAAAAAATAGTATAACTAGTCGACAGGTTGACTATAACCTGTCGAGAGGATGAATGAAAAACTAGACAGAAGGCAAAGATGTACTCCAATCCTGTCAACTAGTTCACATCAACCTATCGAAATGTACTCCAATCCTGTCAAGATGTACTCAAATCCTAGCGAGAAAGCTCCAAACCTATTAAGAGCTACTCCATCCTGTCGAAGTGAATGCTGGAAAAACTCATGAACCTATCGAGTAGTCATTTCAACCTGTCGAAAGCCATTTCAACCTATCGAGAGCTTCCCAGAACCTCTCGACACTCATATTAGGAACGTCTTAGTTCCTTTCACAGCAGCTGCCACATGCCTATGCTTTATGCACACATTCCAAAGCATGTCAGCAACCCTTGAGAGTATTTTTGGTATGCAACTGGGCACGAATGGAAACCCTAACTACCACACGTGTATCTACCTATTTTGGACCAATGGGAAAGAGTTTCTAGAAGAGAAATCAGCCACATCAGCAACTAGGAATAACATAATTATTCTTTTGAGCTCTGATTGGCTAAAACAGATCTGAAGACAAAGAGAAGAGTATAAAAGCTTAAAGAAATTACACAGCTATCATCCATAATTGGGAGAACCAGAGCCAAATTTGATCTCCATCTTCTCTCTCTCTCTCTTCCTTCTTCCCCCATTTTTCCTCTTAGCCAATTATGGTTGGCTAACCCTCTTTGGTAGCTAGGGTGAGGTTGAGAGCTGTAAATTAAGAGGTTCAAAGCTTTGTAGGAGGATTAGGTGTTGCACAAATTATAGATCTGAGTATAATTGACTGTAAGTTGTATTGATTCAGTAATTATTGAATGAAAAGCTAATTTAGATCCATAGATCTTTTGATTGTCATTTGATTTCCCTAGATCTAATATCCATGTGGATGCCTGAGCTTGTAGCCTTTCATCCACAGCATCTGCAATGGTTTAGATGTTCCAATTAAGATCCCTGAATTGGGACAATCTCTGGGATGATCTGTGACCATTCGAGTGGACAAATCATAGCCTTAGGATTGCTTCAACTCTCTGATTGAGAATGGATCCTTATACCATGCATCTGAGCTTGTAGCAAGATGAAGGATTTTTGTAAACCAGTTTCCTGCACTGCTTTTGAACCAAATAATTTTCAGTAAAGACCAAAAACCCTAGCTGCTATTCTCCATCCCTTGATTTTAATCTTTTTTCCATATTCCTTTAACTCTGTGTTTAATCAAATCTGGATCATTTTCATTTGATATTTGTAGTTTGTAGTAAGCGACAAAACCTTAAAGACCTCTCCTCTTTCTTTTTTTAATTCTAGTTTAAATTAGGATAGAGTGCTAAATCTACTATAGATCTGGAGATTTACCATAGTTTAATCACATTTTCCTGTGGACAAATCCTTACCTATTAAAACTTGTTACAACAGCCCTGGTTCTTACAGGACTGGCTGTTTGCCTTGATCCCTCATCTATGTAATTTATGCAGTTAATTTTCTATTTTAGCCATTTAATAATTGCAAGGTGAGTAGAACATCAAGTTTTTGGTGTCGCTGTCGGGGATCTATGTTTTTAAGAGTGATAGATCTAAGTTTTTCTCATTTTAGACTTAGATTTTTTATTGCCTATCTTGTATTTGACTAATTGCCTCTGTAGTTTTTATAGCTTAATTTTCTGGTTGCAGATCTGGAATTATTATGTTCAAAGGAGCATTGTGCTAATTGGAGGAGCAAGCTTTGCTTAAGTTTGCATTTCCTAACTCTGTTTACATTTCTAGATCTGTAGTTTTTTAGATCTGCGGTAGAAGTTGAGTGTTTTTGAATTTGATTTACTAAATCTATACTATGTTTTGTTTATGTTGTATTGTGTTTCTGCTGTGTGTATGTTTGGAAGGAGTTCTCTTAATCCTGAGATTGCTCCCTTAGATCTTGAAGTTGAGAGACTTCTTAGACCTAAGCATCCCATACACACACCTGTAGTTGATTGTGATAGTGCTGCAATGGGTGAGCAACCTAGGACATTAAAGGAATTCAATGCCCTAGGGGTTTACAATTTCCTCTTCTACATTCAATTCCCTATTATCCAAGGGAACTATGAGATCAAATCTTCCATCATACAGATTCTACCATCATACCATGGCCTGAGTAAAGAAGATCCATATAAGCACATTGATGAATTTCTAGGACTATGCACTACCTTCAACATTGCAGGTTTGGGGGAGGAAGCAACCAGGTTGAGACTCTTTTCTTTTTCACTAAAGGATAAAGCCAGGACTTGGCTGTCAATACTCCCAACCAATAGTATTCAGTCTTGGAATGACCTTCAATGTTAGTTTTTGGCCAAGTTTTTCCCCATGTCCAAAATAAGTCAGCTGAGGAAGAGCATTATTTCATTTGCTCAAGCCCCAACTGAAGACTTTCACCAAGCATGGGAGAGATTTAAAGAACTCTTAAAGCAATGTCCCCATCACCAAATTCCTGAATGGCAACTTGTCCAAAGTTTCTATCAAGGAATTGATCCCAAGAGCAGGGATATAGTTGATGCCTCATGTGGTGGTACATACCTCCACAAGACAGCTAATGAGGCTTGGGAATTGTTTGATATCATTAGTGAAAACACCATGCAAAGGGAGACCTTGTCAAGAGACCTTGAGACCCCTGCTAGATTGGTGAGAGAGACCACTACAAGAGGGAAAATGTATGAGGTGAGTGGATACAATGATTTGGAAAGGAAAGTAGATAGCTTGACTCAAAAGTTTGCTAAGCTCATGGGAGCAATGCAGTCTCCAATGGCTGCCCAAGTGGAGGAGGCATGTGTGATTTGTCAGTCTCCTACTCACTCCCTTAAGGAATGTCCCTCTACTGCCCAATTTCTAGACTTTATGATGGAACATGTGAATGTTGCGCAGTCCAATTCACAACAACCTACTACTAGTTATCAATGGATAAATCACCCCAATTTGAGGTGGAGACAAGATACTTTCCCAAATCAGCAGCAGCAGCCATCACAACAGCATCTGATGCCTTATAGGAATGCCTAGCCATACCAGTGAAATTATTTTCCAAGGCCCCAATACTAGCAGCCTTTGGCTCAGCTAATGGCTCAACCTGTGCATCAAAGTGCACTAGCCCCAGCACCCTCTAGATCCCTCACATTTGAAGAGCAAGTTCTGGCTTCACTGCAGAATTTAGGCCCTTGATCACAAATTGTCAACTCCAATAGCCAAAGTATCAAGAAGATAGAGGGCCACCTTGGTCAGCGATCTAATACTTTGACTAAGAGAGAGGAGGGGAGACTACCTAGTCAACTCATGAACAATCCAAAGGGGCAGTACATGGTTGGTGAGACTTCTTCCCATGAAGAAGTAAAATTTGTCAACACCTTGAGGAGTGAAAGGCTGGTTGATAACCAAGTTGGTGTTAAGCTTGTTGAGAAAAGTGCAGGAACTGAAGGATCAACCCATGATGATATGTGTTGTTTCTTCTTAGTGTGCTTGATTTATGTGAGTTTTGAAAACAGATTTATAGCTGCTAAATTACAGTGGTTCTAGACTATATAAACAAATAAAGAAATATCAGCACAGTTAGAAGAGAATTAGCTTACAAGATCAGGGCCAATTGTAGCAAGTTTTAAAAGTAAGTGAGTGAAAGATCGTCCACAGAGAATTTGTTTAAAATGTAAGATAAACCTCCAGATCTGAGCTACCAGATCTGGCTTCTTATCCTATCTAGAAAGCTGATAAGATGAGAGGTTTGATTTTTTGTCACGTTTAACTAACTAAAAACAAAGAAAAATTTAAACTAAATAATCCAGATCCGAGTTGGGGGAGTGATTGAAACCAAGATGGAGAAGTAATATCTAAATCTGATTTGGTCTTTGAAATCTAATGAGAATAACTGCAGCTCAGCAGAGGTGATCCAATCTTCACCTGGCTACAAGCAAAGATGTAAGAGAGATAAATCTAATTCAAGGATTAGGCTTACACTTATGGCTATGGTCTGTCCACTTTAATGGCCACAAACCATCCAATAGTCTGTAATCCAAATCCTTAGTTTTGAACAAGAAGCATCACTACAAATGCCGTGAGAGATTAGGTTACCAACACTAATTCTCACAGGATTAATGAATCAAGGGAAATTGCATGAAAAACAGTAAATCTAAAGGAGTCTAATGCAATAAGGAGATCAGAGGGAACCCTTAACATGAGTCCAATTGAGAAAATACGGTTTACAGCAACCTTTTCAAATCCACCGTTACAATTACAGAGCGTAGCTTAAACAGCTCTCAGATTTGTAGTCTTGAATACAACTCTCTTTTAAATTACAGAAATGTCTCACAACTCTCAATTGCAAGTCAAAGGGAAGCTATTATAGGGATTTCAGACAAACTATCTGGTTTGGAAATGGGGGAATAGGAATGAAACTCAAAATCTGGATGTCCAAATTGGGCAAATGGTTCGTCAATTTATAACTTTCCCCAAGTCCATCTCTAATGTGCATCAACCAATCAGAATTGGTTAAATCCATATCAGCCAATAGGAGTCGAGCACCAGGATCCAGATCTGTTCTGGCCAATCAGAACTGTTTGATCTGGTTCAGCCAATCAAGAAACAGAGGCATCAATTCTGTTAGGAAATTCAAAAATCTGTTGGAACTTCTAGAAGTTCCCGCCAAGTAATTTCATCTTTGGGTGTTCACATGGGGAGGAATATGCCTTTGGTTCGTGCTCAGAATCTTCCAAAATGTCCTTGAGTTTTAAAACGCATTGGGATGCGTGCAATAGATTACTGAATTGCCCTTGTTAAAGCTGCAAATCTCCAGAATACCTTTTCGCAGAGCTTAAGGGCCTTTTCGTAAAGTGTTGTGGCTTCTGAAGCTCTTTTCGCAGAGTTCAATCTCTCTTCGAATTGTGTTTTCTCCTTTTCGCAAAGTTCAATCTTCTTTTCGAAGAGTTCAGATGCTCTTCGAAAACTAAGCCTGGAGGTTTTATTCCTTTTCGCAGAGTTCCAGGTTCTTTACGAAACGCGTGTGTTTTCTGAAAAGAACTCTGTATTGCATTTCTCTGTTCGAATTGTTCCCTGCTTCTCTTACAGGTCTTTGCCTCTTCCTTTTAGACTTTTCCACAGCTGATGAGGTTGTTTCTTCACTTTCTTCCTTTGGACTGACATGGATTGTCATCTTTTTGGCACTTTTGAGCTGCTTTTATGGTTAAGCCTGTCTTTATTGTTAGCTGCAACATAGGCACTTAAAACACTTATTTAGTTCTCTCAAAGGTCTATCAAGACTTAAGTTTAGGGGTGAAAAATGGTATTTTTCACTTGTCAACACACCCCCAAACCTAAGCTTTGCTAGTCCCTGAGCAAAGAAAAGAATAATAAACAAAAAACAAAGTAAAGAGCCACTTTTGATGGGAGCACAGTTGCATTTAGCTTATGCAACAAGCCTTTTAAACCCCTAGGTGATCCCTAGTGGAGGAGTGAAGTCTCCTGAGGGTTTTCAGTGAAGGTACCCACAAACTTCTCCAAAAAATCAGTTAAGATCAATGAAGTTCTGTTAAAGCAAACTTTCATCCAATCAGATTATTCACACATCGATCAAAGTTGTAAGAAGATTTTCAGAAAACATCATTCAAAACTAAAATTCTGTAATTCCTTTACCATTCACTCGATTCTTTGTCAAAAGTTTTACAAGAAAAATTAATGAAAAGCTTGCCTTCTATTTGAAAATTCAGTTTTGATGTTACCCCAAATAATTTGATTTCAAACTCAACTCTCACGTGGTTTTCACTCACCATGCAAATATGAGGGTTGCACTATTTCACATAGCTCAAGAGCAATTACAGTCCTCAAATAGGAATGTGCAGAGCATAGGCATTGCTTTTCGCCTGAATTTACTACTTTTTCACCATAGATTACACAAATCCTTATCTCCATATGACAGCTCAATCCATCATTGATCAAGAAGGACTTTAACTTGGGTTGTAATGTGGCTTATGGGTGAAATTTATCAAGAATAAAGGTGGAATGGAGTTCAAAATTGAGAAGTCGTCAAGGTAAGGAGGTGATAGACACACCTTCTTCAATTCAAAGACAATTTCATCTTCTTCTTTGAATTTTGAGCCAAAGTGGCCATCTTTTCTCTTTCTTTTCAAACTTCCAATGAAATGCCTTCTCCTTTTTTCAAAGCAACATTAAGCGGAATGCCACATTTCTTCTGGCGATACATCATTGCCTTCAATTATTTTCTTTTCTTTTACCAAAGTTACCCAACTCACCTTTCTTGACTTTCTTTCCTTTACCTTCTGAATTCTCAGAGTGAGGGTTAGGCTAAATGAGGTTGATGAGGTTTCAAAGAAATCTTGGATTTATAAAGCTCAATTGGTGTGTATCAAGGGCAGTTTTAAAAGGTGGGGCTTTTTTAAGTTCAAACTGTCCAAAAGAAGGCCCTACATCATGTCTTTAATATCATGATTGTTGTCAAGCTATTTTAACTTGGATATATGTAACTTCTAGTGATAACAAGCTGGTTCAAACAGTCCTAAAGAGTGAAAAAATTGCCAATTCATACCTCCAAAGAATACATTTCAGCAGGCCCAAATCTCACTGGGTGTGGTTTTCTATCAAATTCTTGAGGTATATCATCACTGTTTTCTCTCATTTTAGGTTTACTAAAACATCAATTTTTTTAGAAACTTTCTGACCTTCACTTCATGAAAGTATTAGAATTACACTAGAAATCAATTTTAAAAAGTTTTAACTTCCTCAGTTTTCAAAACAACAGGTGTGAAATTACTTCATTTTCAAAAATTATGCTGGTCATAAGCTACATCAAGCATTAACTTACTTATTTTATTGGCATACCTGCCATACCCCCAAACCAAAGGGAAGCAGGGTCCACACTGGTCCAAAACAGAGGAAAAATATAAGAAAGAAAAACAACAAAAGTAATAATGGCAAGAAGACAGAAAAAAATGCACAGTAGTATACAAAATAGAATTTTCTATTGCAACTGTATAACACAAAAAGTACAATGAAAGCTAATAACTGGGGTCAAAATCTGTATCATAGGTTGGTTCAGGTGGCTCCGAACTGGAGTCACTGTCAGAATCAGAGCTAGATTCAGTGTTGGAGTCTGAACTGGATTGAGCTTTCTCTGGAATAGTGTTTTTAGCTCGAGATACTCCTCGGATTTGATCTTTGATGAGGCCAAGGTGTTTGGTGAGGCTAGTGGTCTTCAATTTTTCTTGATCCATTGGGCTTGCAACATGGACACCTTGTGTTGCTCGATCCTCACCAAAATGTTTGACCCAGAGGTCCGCATTTTATCTCTTTCAAATTTCATAAAAATCTCTAATTTCCTGATTTGGTTTTCATAGGGGGTGCGGATGTAAGCTTGCAAATCAGCTAGCCCCTTTTGAACATCTCTGCGGATATAAGGGTTATTTTCCATGGCTTTGATGAGGGTGGCATATCTGGGGAGGGGAATGGAATGGTAGGGGACTAAAGGTGGCCCAGCTGTGGTAGGGGGGGGAGAAGTGGCTAGAAAGGGGACAACAGGGTCTGTCTGAGTGGCGTGCTCAGAGAAAATGGGGAGGGGTGGAGGGGATGGAATCAAAGGAGCTTCAGTTTGAGTATGTGCAGCCTGGGTAGTAGTGGTGGGGGTGGGCAGATCAACCAATATTACTTCTGGATCTGTTTGAGTGGCCTGTTCAGAGAATTTAGGTACAGGGGTGATGGTGGTGGTTTGGGTTGTGGAAGCTAAGGTATGGAGCAGTTCCATGGCTACAGACTGATTGTCGGTGTTAATTTGAAGTTGGGTTTCGATTGACTGGAGGTAAGTAAGGATTTGGGTAATGGATGCAGGTGGGAGAGGTGGGCATAGTAGAAATGGGACAAGCGAGGTGGAGGTGCAGTGCAATGGTCAGAAGGGAGAGGTTGGAATGTGGGTGAATGGAGGAGGAGCAGGTATAGGGGAGGGGTCCAGTTCCATGGTTTCAAAAATAGAGCCCATTAAAGCATAGTAGGTTTCTGGAGTGAGGGGCTCAGGTACAGGTGTGGGGGAGGCCTCAGGTGTGTGGGCTGATGGAGCAGGGGAATGTGAGGGGCTTGGGAGCAGAGGAGTGCAGGGAGATGGGGCAATATATCCTGCAGCTAACTCTTCTAAAACTTGGGCATTGGAGGGTGAAATGGGTGGTGTGAGAATGGTTGGAGTGGTTGGTGTAGAGGGGGAGTCCGAAATTGGAATGATGGGAAGTATGGGCGAGGGGACAGCTGGGATAGGTGAACTGTCAAGGGCTGGAGTGGGGGAGTAGGGTGTAGGGATGACTTCCTCCAGAGTATGTGCAGCTGCAGGGCTGGTCACCAAAGGGACTGGCAGAGCTGGTTCGGACAACGTTGGATCTGGCAACATGACAGGCTCATTTGGATGCTCAAATTTAGCTTCAAGGATGGGTTTTGGCTCGCTCACAACTGCAGGGATGATGTCAATTTCAGGTTCATTGCGGGGTGAGTTCTGCTCACTCTGGCTGAGGTTCCAGTTAGCGCAATGGGCATGTCAGTTCACCTCTCTCATCCTTCTCAGCATAGCCTGACTTGTAGTCCAAGCCTTTTTTCCAAAATTGTGTGGTGTAATGACTTCAAAGGGCTCCTCACTATCAATGTCAAATTTGGCTCGGAGGAGGGCTGTGATCAATCTGCCAAATGGTAGGCCAACTATCTTCTGCTCTTTCTTTAGCTTGGTACTGACATCAGCCATGGCTTCAAAAATTAACATAGGGGCATTAAAAAACTATCCCTTGGAAAAATGAAAGAGGGCCTCTAAAATTGGTGATCTTCTCTCTTGGCTGTGCCCAGTGACATAAAAACTACCCCTTAGAATGGAATCCATCAATAGAAATTAGGGAGCAAGGTCTCTTCTCATGATGGACCCGCCTGCGCCCACAATACCTTGAGTTAGATCGGCACCATCTCTCTAAAAGAGGCAATTTTGAGCACCAAAGGGCCAGAGGATCAAATTGGAATGGTATCCCTAGAGCATTCCCTATGTCTTCAAAAGTCACAATCGGATCAATCATCAATAAAATGACAAGGGTAGGGACATCAACATCTTTTTTCAAAGGACCTTGGCTAGGTTTTGGCCCCATAACTTTACCATTCTTGGGTAAATTCTTTCTGGCAAGGGGGTAAGGATATTGCTTAGTGAAGCTTCTCTAAGGTATCTTAAGGATGGCAGGCATTCTGGTTTGGTGTCGAAAAACTTTTCGTCAACCATTAGCTCGGGTAGTAGCTTCTGAGCTTCAATGAAGGGATTGGGTAGAACCAAATGAATGGGCAGAGGAGTAAGCTCAGGCTCAGGGCTAGCAGCAGCAGGGGTGGGTTCCTCATGTCTAATTTTCTTTCCTTTTTCTACCCTGTCCGCTTTATCCATTGAAAGTTTCCGTTTAGCTGCAGTTTTGGTTTTTCCCTTTGCTTTTGGGGTCGATTTGCTCACCTTTTTAGCAGAGGATTTGGTAAACATTGCAGCCAATGATTTCTCTGCTTTTCCCATCCTAAATCGATGTATAATAATGCCCAAAAATAGATGTCGACACAGAACAACTTACTATATGATAACCAGAGAGAATGGGTAAAGAAATACCGAGATTTAGGGTTTCTGTTTTGAACGAGTTGTTTGCTTTGCAGAAATCCTCCAGATTATAAGCGGCAATCCTCTTCTGAAAATGCAGATGATCTAACCAATTAGTTACAAAAAGGGTAGTAGACTTGTTGAATCGTGCAAAGAAAGAACGAAGTAGGGTTTTAGTGAGAGGAGTCGCTCTGCAGAGAGAGTTTGAAATGAAAACCCCACCGTCGAAAGGGTTTAAATATACTCAAGGTTAATATCGCAAAGTGCTTTTAAGTTTTCGAAAAGTTCCAAAAGAGTCCTTTTTAAAATTGTGAATGGCATCGCATTCATTCGACAAGTTAACAGCCTCAGAAACATCATTTCGCAAAGGAGTTAGCTTCAGAATTACTTTTTCGAAAAGGGAAATGGCTTCAGTACCAACTATTCGAAGAGTACATCTTCTCTTTCGAGTAGTTCATTACAGCTTCAGATCTATTCGAAAAGCAAATTGAACTTTACGAAAAGAGAAATATTACTTTGCGACTTGATTTTGAGCATATTTAAACTCTGCGAAAAGAGAAAAAAAAATAGAAACAGAAAAAATAAGCACAAACTATGATATACAAACATAATGTACAGTTTTCGGCCATCAGATTTTTGAAGATTCGTGATGATGGATGGTCAAAGACAGCTCTGGTTTTTTCAATGCATGGTTTGAGCCTCTGACCATTGACCTTTATGATTCTTCCATTACTTGGATCAAGGATGTCAACAGCTCCCGAAGGGGCTGCTTGAACGACAGTGTATGGCCCATCCCATCTGGATCTCAGTTTTCCTGGGAAAAACTTGAGCTTTGAGTTAAATAATCATACCTTAGTACCAGCTGTGAACTCTTTTCTCAATAAATTTTTATCATGAAAAGTTTTGACTTTTTCTTTATATAATCTTGAATTGGTGTATGCATCCATTCGCAGCTCTTCTAACTCAAAGAAGTTGCATTTTCGTGATTACCCATGTTCAATGTTTTAATGACCCAAAAAGCTTTATATTCTAACTCTACTGGTAAATGGCATGCTTTGCCATAGACCAACCTAAATGGGGACATACCAATTGGGGTTTTATAGGTTGTCCTATATGCCCACAATGCATCATTCAAACAAGGACCAATCCTTTCTGTCCTTCTTCACAGTCTTTTCCAAAATATGTTTGATTTCTCTATTGGAAATCACCACTTGTCCACTGGTTTGTGGATGATATGGAGTGGCTACTCTATGAGTCACAGAGTATTTCTTCAACAATGTTTCAAAATGTTACATAAAAATGGCTTCCCCATCACCGATAATGGCTCTGGGAAAACCAAACCTGGAAAAAATGTGATCCTTAAGAAATTTCAAGACCACTTTGTGATCATTTGTTTTAGTAGCTGTGGCTTCAATCCATTTGGATACATAATCCATAGCTACTAAAATGAAAGTATACCCATTGGAAGGAGGAAAGGGACCCATGAAGTCTGTCCCCCAAACATCAAACAACTCAACTACCAAAATAGGCTGTAAAGGCATTGATTTTCTCTTGGAAATGCTGCCTAATTTTGTGATTAGAGGACTTACAATCTTTGCAGGCATCCTTGAAAAGTGTAGGCCAATAAAATCCACACCCAAAACTTTTGCGGTTTTATTCCACTAAAATGACCTCCTCAGGCCTGTTCATGACACATAGAAAGTATTCTATGAAATTCTTGGTCAGGGACACATTTCCTTATTATTTGATCTGCACAACTCTTGAACAGATAAGGATCCTCCCAGATGAAGTCTTTAACTTTTGAGAAGAAAAGATCTTTATCCATTCTATTCCAATGTTGAGGAATTCTTCCAGTAGCCAAAAAGTTGACTATGTTTGCAAACCAAGGAGTGTGTATACTAATGGCAAAAAGTTTCTCATCAGGGAAAGATTCATTGATAGGCAACCTATCAATCTCGTGATTAAAATCACGAGAGGTGATCTGCCACCACATTCTCCACCCCTTTTTTATCTTTAATTTGTAGATCAAATTCTTGTAACAAGAGAATCCACCTGATGAGTCTTGGTTTGGTGCCCTTCTTAGACAGAAGGTATTTTAAAGCCGAGTGGTCAGTGAACACCACTATTTGTGAACCCAAGACATATGACCTGAATTTTTCTAAAGCAAAAACAATTGCCAGCAGCTCCTTCTCAGTTGTTGTGTAATTGAGCTGTGCATCAATCATTGATCTACCGCATAAGCTATAACATGAACTTATCTTTTCTCGTCCAAGGGCAGCTCCCAAAGCATAATGAGGCATCACATCGGTTCAAAAGGTAGTGAATAATACGAGAGGCGCAATATTGGAGCTGAAATCGGCTTTTAGGAATTCAAAAGCCTTTATGCATTCATTATTGAAAACAAAAGGGACATCTTGGCACAAAGAAATGACAAAGAGGTTTAGTTATTTCTTGAAGTCCTTGATGAACCCTTTGTAAAATCCAAAGATGTCCTAAAAACTTCGATTTGTTTAACAGCTTTGGGAGGTGGTAAATGTGCAATTAAATCAATTTTTCTTTGTCCACCTCAATGCCCTTGTGGAAACAACATGGCCAAGGACAATGCCCAGGTGACCATGAAATGGCTCTTTTCCCACTCAAAACTAGATTGGTTTCTTCATCTGTAGTACCAATATCAGATGGTGTAACCACTGGGAAAAACTGTTGCCATAGATTGAGAAATCATCCATAAAAATCTCCATAAATTGGTCAATCATATCAGAAAAAATTGCATACATGCATCTTTGGAAGGTAGCAGGAGCATTACAAAGACCAAAAGGCATTCTCCTATAAGCAAAAGTGCCAAAAGGGCACGTGAATGTGGTCTTTCACGATCTTGTGGGTACAGAATCTGGTTGTAACGGAGTAACCATCAAGAAAACAGTAATAAGCTTTTCTTGCTAGCTTATCTAAGATCTGATCAATGAATGGGAGGGGGAAATGGTCTTTTCTGGTCATTGCATTTAATTTTCTGTAATCAATACAGACTCTCCATCCAATTGTTTGCCTGGTTGACATAAGCTCACCAGAATCTGAGGTTACAACAGTGATTCCAGATTTCTTAGGTACCACCTGTGTAGGTGCCACCCAAGCTGAATCTGAAATGTGGTAAATGACCCCTGCATCCAACATCTTAACCACCTCTTTCATGATCACTTCTTGCATATGAGGGTTCAACCTCCTTTGCATTTCCCTTGAAGGCCTTGCATCTTCTTCCAAGTAGATTTTGTACATGCAAACAGCTGGACTGATTCCTCTTAAATCAGCAATAGTCCAACCAATAGCCTTTTTATGTTCTTTCAAGACTATCAGCAGCTCTTCCTCTTGCTCCTTTGTGAGAGAGGAAGAAATAATGGCAAGCAATGATTTATGATTACCCAAGAACACATACTTCAAAATTTCGGGTAGCTTCTTTAGTTCTAAATCAGGTGGGCTGAGAAAAGAAGGTATCAAAGGTACCTTAGATGTTTGTGGAAGGGGGAGAGTAGCAGGTTTCCAAGAAGAAAAACTTGCTGATTGTTTAAGAGTTCCTTGCACAACATTAATTTCCTCAGAATTGGAGATACAACTTGCTTCTTTTTCAGCATATCCCCAAGCATCTTTGATATCTGTGGTGAAGTCTTCACCCGCAAAATTGTTGTAAAGTTCCTTCCACAAGTTCGTCAATAGATCAACATGAAAACATTCTTCAGAAATCGAAATTGTGTGGATCGCATTATAAACATTTAATTTTACCTTCATGTTTCCAAATGAGACTTCCATAATACCGGACACATTGAATGCAAGCATTTCTTTGTAGGAATGGTCTTCCCAAAATAGGGATGGAAGTTTTGCTTTTGGTTGGTTCCATATCTAAAACTAGAAAATCAACAGGATAGAAAATTTATCTACTCCCACCAATACATCTTCAATTATTTTCTCTTTGGCTTTCTTCGATCTGGTCACACCACATGAGTGGGTTTTAATTCTCCCAAACCTAGCTTCTCATATCTGAGAATATGGAAGTAGGTTGACACTAGCACCAGGATCTAATAAAGCCTTTTCAATGGTGTGTTCCCCAATAAATGCAAGGGGATTGGGGATTCCAGATCTTGAAGTTTGGAGGTGTAGCAATGGATAACACCTCGAATTCTTTCCACAAAGAAAGACCTTCTTGGACAATCAGATCCTAGATTGTCTTTTGTGAGTGCACATCTTTCAAAATTTTGCATATGCCGGAATTTGTTTGATTGCCCTCAAGCAAAGGTAAATTTATCTTGACTTGCTTGAAAGTCTCCATCATTTCATCTATTTTTGTGTTCCTTTATCAAAAGGAGATATGATTTCATTGCATGAGGAAATGGTAAATGAGGAACTAATCTTTCATCTACAACTTTAGAAGTGTTTTCGTAAATTTTTTACTTTTCGCTTTTCATTTTTTGATTTTTCCGAGGTACATCAAAGAACCCCATCGCTATCGCTATCACTATGCTTGTCGCATATCTTTATCCTCTTCCTCATTTCTTTCTTCTTCAATACCCACTTTGTTATCTATCATTTTCCACTTCTCAAAGTGGTGATAGTTTTACTTCTTCATGTGAATTAGAAGCTTCTCCAACCATGAACCGCCCTTTGGGATTGTTCAAAGGTTGGGTAACTTTCCTTCCTCTCTTTTGCCAAGGTATTTGAAAGCTGTCCCAATGTTTCTTCAATCTTCTTTATGCTCCGGTGTGAAAATTCACAGTTTGAGTTAAAGATCCTAAATTCGAGTGAATTTAGGACTTGATCTTCAAAAGAAAGGGACCGAAGGGTTTTGAATCATCGTCGCATGTTGTTGTGGAATGGGTCTTGAAAAGTTTGGTTTGACATAAAATTTCACGATATGGTATGCAGCTTTTGAAAGGCATTTGATTCTTTGGTTGTTCTTTGTTGTGGATTGGTAATTCCTCGTTCCACCTCAAATTGGGGTGTGCTCTCCATGGATATTCATTTGACATCTGTCCAAATGATTGAGTAGCATGAGCTTGTTCCACCATTAAACTGGGAACTGTGATGCAAGGAGACACTGGTCAAGTGAATGAGTAGGGACCGCATATCAGACATGCCTCCTCTACTCTTAAAATATTTGGAGTTTTAAGTGAGTCCATCAATCTATCAAACTTTGTGGTTAGATTATCCATCTTTCTTTCCAACTCATTCACCTCATAGATCTTCCCTTTGGTGGATTGGTGGTTGTTCAACCTAGCAGGATTTTCAATTTCTCTTGACAGATTCTGCTTGATGGGAGTTTTCACCAATCACTTCAAATAAGTCCCAAACCTCTTCAACTGCTTTTTTAGTAAGTGCCTCCACAGGAGGCATCCACCATATTTTTGCCTTTTTGATCAATTCCTTGATAGAAGCTTTGAACTAGCTGCCATCTAGGAACTTGATGATGAGGACATTGCCTTAAAAGTTCCTTAAATCTTTCCCATGCTTCATGGAAAGTTTCAGTTGAATTTTGGGAAAATGAAATGATGCTTTGTCTCAATTGGCTAGTTTTAGACATTGGGAAATATTTGGCTAAAAATTGACATTGTAAATCATTCCATGAAGTGATACTATTTGGTGCTAACATGGATAACCATGCTCTAGCTTTATCCTTTAATGAATAAGGAAAGAGCCTAAGCTTGGTTGCTTTTGGACCCATTCCAGCTATGTTGAATGTGGTGCAAAGAGCCAAGAATTCATCCACATGTTTGTATGGGTCTTCCTTACTCAACCCATGGAAGGAAGGGAGCATTTGGATAGTTGAGGATTTGATCTCATAATTTCCTTCCACAGTAGGAAATCGAATGCAAAAGGGGGAATTATAAGCACCAGGTGCAAAGTAATCCCTCAAAAGTCGAGGTTCTTCACCCATAGTAGCAGAATTCTGTGTTGTTTGCTTGGTTCGTAGTAGCCTTTCAACTTCTAAATTCAATGGGAGAATCTCAGGGCTGAGAGTCCTCCTACCAAACATACAACTCAGAACAAAAAAATCTGATTATGCACAGCAAACCTTCAGAATTCCTTTAAGTAATTTCCCTTCTTTAAAAACTGGAATATGAATAACTGCACAAGTATAAACAATAGAATAGTGTAGTAATGATAAACAAAATTAAAATGAAAAACTTAGGTCTATCTATTTTAGAACAAATTCCCCAGCAGCGGCGCCAAAAACTTGTTGTTTCTTCTTAGTGTGCTTGATTTATGTGAGTTTTGAAAACATATTTATAGCTGCTAAATTACAGTGGTTCTAGACTATATAAACAAATAAAGAAATATCAGCACAGTTAGAAGAGAATTAGCCTGCAAGATCAGGGCCAATTGTAGCAAGTTTTAAAAGTAAGTGAGTGAAAGATCGTCCACAGAGAATTTGTTTAAAATGTAAGATAAACCTCCAGATCTGAGCTACCAGATCTGGCATCTTATCCTATCTAGAAAGCTGATATGATGAGAGGTTTGATTTTTTGTCACGTTTAACTAACTAAAAACAAAGAAAAATTTAAACTAAATAATCCAGATCCGAGTTGGGGGAGTGATTGAAACAAAGATGGAGAAGTAATATCTAAATCTGATTTGGTCTTTGAAATCTAATGAGAATAACTGCAGCTCAGCAGAGGTGATCCAATCTTCATCTGGCTACAAGCACAGATGTAAGAGAGATAAATCTAATTCAAGGATTAGGCTTACACTTATGGCTATGGTCTGTCCACTTTAATGGCCACAAACCATCCAATAGTCTGTAATCCAAATCCTTAGTTTAGAACAAGAAGCATCACTACAAATGCCGTGAGAGATTAGGTTACCAACACTAATTCTCACAGGATTAATGAATCAAGGGAAATTGCATGAAAAACAGTAAATCTAAAGGAGGCTAATGCAATAAGGAGATCAGAGGGAACCCTTAACATGAGTCCAATTGAGAAAATACGAGAACCTTTTCAAATCCACTGCATAATTACAATAGGCGACAATGCGACTCTCAGATTTATAGTCTTGAATACAACTCTCTTTTGAATTACAGAAATGTCTCACAGCTCTCAATTGCAAGTCAAAGGGAAGCTATTACAGGGATTTCAGACAAACTATCTGGTTTGGAAATGGGGGAATAGGAATGAAACTCAAAATCTGGATGTCCAAATTGGGCAAATGGTTCGTCAATTTATAACTTTCCCCAAGTCCATCTCTAATGTACATCAACCAATCAGAATTGGTTAAATCCATATCAGCCAATAGGAGTCGAACACCAGGATCCAGATCTGTTCTGGCCAATCAGAACTGTTTGATCTGGTTCAGCCAATCAAGAAACAGAGGCATCAATTCTGTTAGGAAATTCAAAAATTTGTTGGAACTTTTAGAAGTTCCCGCCAAGTAATTTCATCTTTGGGTAGTCACATGGGGAGGAATATGCCTTTAGTTCGTGCTCAGAATCTTTCGGAATGTCCTTGGGTTTTAAAATGCATTGGGATGCATGCAACAGATTACTAAATTGCCCTTGTTAAAGCTGCAAATCTCCAGAATACCTTTTCGCAGAGCTTAAGGGCCTTTTCGTAAAGTGTTGTGGCTTCTGAAGCTCTTTTCGCAGAGTTCAATCTCTCTTCGAATTGTGTTTTCTCCTTTTCGCAAAGTTCAATCTTCTTTTCGAAGAGTTCAGATGCTCTTCGAAAACTAAGCCTGGAGGTTTTATTCCTTTTCGCAGAGTTCCAGGTTCTTTACGAAACGTGCAGGTTCTTTGCGAAAAGAACTCTGTATTGCATTTCTCTGTTCGAATTGTTCCCTGCTTCTCTTACAGGTCTTTGCCTCTTCCTTTTAGACTTTTTCACAGCTGATGAGGTTGTTTCTTCACTTCCTTCCTTTGGACTGACATGGATTATCATCTTTTTGGCACTTTTGAGCTGCTTTTATGGTTAAGCCTGTCTTTATTGTTAGCTGCAACATAGGCACTTAAAACACTTATTTAGTTCTCTCAAAGGTCTATCAAGACTTAAGTTTAGGGGTGAAAAATGGTATTTTTCACTTGTCAACAATATGCAGCAGGAGCAGCATATAAAAAATAAGGAGGTGTTGATGTACTCCAAGAAAAAATTGAAAACAAAAATAAAGAAAAAGTTGATGAGCTTGCTAAGGCAGCAAATGGGTGATCAGTTCCTCATTTTCCATTTCCCAATGCATTGATTGCACCTTCTCCTTTATCAAGCAAGTTTTAGCCTATGCAAAAATTTTAAAAGATTTATGTACCCATAAAAGACAATCTAGGATACATCTATCGAAGAAAGTCTTTTATGCTAAAAAAAGGAATTAAGTGCTGGCCATTGTAACCCCAACCAAGCTTCAAGACCCTAGAATTCCCACAATCCCTTGCATCATTGAGGATCATACCATTGAGAAGGCTTTATTAAAACTAGGAGCTAGTGTAAACCTACTTCCATATTCAGTTTATGCGAAGTTAGCCTTGGGAGAATTGAAGCCCACACATGTGGTGCTACAACTAGCTAACAGATATGAGAGGAAGCCTATGGGAATGATAGAGGATGTACTAGTTGGGGTTGATAAGTTTTTCTACCCAGCAGATTTTCTGGTGCTTAGCATGGCGCCAAGCAAGTGCACCACCTCCATTCCTTTGATTTTGGGTAGGCCTTTCTTGGCCACGGCCAATGCTTGTATTCAGTGTAGATAAGGAGTAATAGAGGTATCTTTTAGCAACATGAAAGTGAAATTAAATGTGTATGATGCAGCCAATCAGCCTCACTTGGATAGTGAGGATTGCCTTTTAATTGCTGTTTTTGATGAGCTTGTGAAGAGACTTTGCCCAAGCTACTGCATAATGATGATTTTTGTGATGTTTTTGAAAATGTGTGGAGTGAGATTGTGGAAGAGAAGGGCCCCACACCCATGGTTCAAGAGGTGAAAGCCTTAAATTCTGATATGGGGCCAGCAATAAGGTATCCACCATGGAAACCTATTGTGTTGTCTCTTCCACCACCAACAAAGGCACCTCTGTTGCCTTCTCTCATATGTCCACCAGATGTAGAGTTGAAATAGCTGCCTAAGACCTTCAAATATATTTTTTTGTGATACAAGCAAGAAGTTGCCAGTGATCATTTCTTCCTCTCTCACTGATGAGCAAGAGGAAGAACTGTTGTGTGTTCTAAAAAAGCATAAGAGAGGAATAGGTTGAACTATTGCTGACCTTGGGGGCATTAGCCCTGCTGTGTACATGAATAAAATCCACCTGGAAGAGAGTTCTAAACCCTCTAGAGAAATGCAGAGAAAATTGAACCCCCACATGCAAGAAATGGTAATGAAAGAAGTGGTCAAATTGTTAGATGCTAGAGTCATCTACCCAATTTCAGATTCAGAATTGATGGCACCTACTCAGGTGGTCCCTATGAAATCTAGAATTACTATGATTAAAACTGATTCTAGTAAGCTTGTTCCAACTAGGGAACCATAGGATGGAGGGTGTGTATAGACTATCGAAAGCTCAATTTGAAAACCAGAAAAGACCATTTCCCTTTGCCCTACATTGACCAAATTTTGGATAAGTTGGTAGGCAAGGCTTTCTATTATTTTCTTGATGGATATTCAGGGTCTAACCAAATCCCTGTTTCCCCACAAGATCAGGAAAAGACAACTTTCACATGCCCATTTGGCACCTTTGCCTATAGAAGGATGTCATTTGGACTATGTAATGCCCCTGCAACTTTTCAAAAATGCATATATACTATATTTTCTGACATAATTGATCAATTTTTAGAGATATTCATGGATGATTTTTCTATCTTTGGCGACAGTTTTAGCCAATGTCTACACCATCTCAGCCTTGTGTTGCAGAGATGTGAGAAAACCACCTTGGTTTTGAGTTAGGAAAAGAGTCATTTTATGGTCAATCATGGCATTGTCCTTGGCCAAATGGTTTCCCACAAAGGCATTGAGGTAGACAAGGCTAAAATTGATCTGATTGCACACTTACCCCCATCAAAAATTGTGAAACAAGTCAGATCTTTTTGGGGCATGCTAGGTTCTATAGGAGATTAATCAAGGATTTTAGCAAGATCACAAAAACCTCTTTGTCACCTATTGTGCCAAGAGGTTCCCTTTGAGTTTGATGATGAATGTCTCCATGCCTTTGAGCTTTTCAAAGGCTATTTAACCTTTGCACCTATCCTTCAAGTACCTGATTTTTCTTTGCCATTCGAACTTATGTGTGATGCATCAGATTTTGCTATTAGTGCAGTCTTGGGACAAAGGAAGGATAAGGCTCCTTGTGTGATTGCTTATGTACGCAAAACCATGATTGATGCTCAGTTAAATTACACTATAACTGAGAAGAAATTGTTGGCAATTGTCTACGCTTTAGAAAAATTCAGGTCTTATGTTTTGGGATCTAGGATAGTGTATTCACAGACCACTCAGCCCTGAAGTACCTTTTGTCAAAAAAGGATGCAAAGCCAAGATTAATCAGATGGATCCTCCTATTATAGGAGTTTGATCTTGAGATTAAGGACAAAATAGGGGTTGAAAATATGGTTGTAGACCACTTATCCATAAATCCTAGCTAAGGAGTTTGATAGGCTGCCTATCAATGATTCCTTCCCTGATGAACAGCTATTTACCATTAGCACCTCTATACCTTGGTTTGCAAATATTGTGAACTACTTGACTGTAGATAGGACTCCCACACATTGGAATAAAATGGATAAGAAGCTATTCTTTTCACAGATAAGACATTACATGTGGGAGGATCTTTACCTATTTCAGCATTGTGCAGACCAAGTGGTGAGGAGATGTGTCCCTGATGACGATTTTCACAACAAACCAACCATGTGTCATGAACAGGCTTGTGGAGGCCATTTTAGTGGCAACAAGACTGCTGCCAAGGTGCTCCAAAGTGGATTTTATTGGCCCACTCTCTTCAATGATGCATGGCATCACTGTAAAGCTTGTGAAAGATGCCAAAAGATGGGGCGTATCTCCAAAAGAAACTCCATGCCTTAACAACCTATACTTGTGGTTGAACTTTTTTATATCTAGGGAATAGATTTTATGGGCCCTTTTCCTTCTTATGGGTATAGTTTTATCCTAATGGCAATAGACTATGTGTCCAAATGGGTGGAAGCCATTGCCACAAGGACTAATGACCATAAGGTTGTCTTAAGATTTATCAAAGAAAATATCTTCTCAAGATTTTGCACCCCTAGAGCCATCCTCAGTGATGGGGGCAGCCATTTCTGTAAACGAAATTTCGAGAGCTTACTTAAGAAATATTCTCACACATAGGATTGCAACTCCCTACCACCCCCAGACTTGTGGGGAGGTTGAAATCTCAAATAAGGAGATAAAGCATATCTTAGAGAAGACAGTTAGGGCAGATAGGAAGGACTGGGCCATGAGGCTTAATGATGCATTGTGGGCTTATAGGACTACCTATAAGACCCCAATTGACATGTCTCCTTTTAGATTGGTGTATGGCAAGGCTTGTCACTTGCCAGTAGAGTTAGAACAAAAAGCCTATTGGGCTGTTAAAGCATTGATTATTGATCTAACTTCTTCTTGCATACATAGGAGGCTCTAGCTGTCCGAGTTGGAAGAGCTAAGACTGGAAGCATACTCCAATGCTAGGATCCACAAAGAGAACCAAAGCCTTCTATGACAAGCATTTACTGAGGAAAGAGTTCACAGCTGGCAGTAAGATATGATTATTCAACTCTAAATTAAAAAATTTCTCAGGTAAGTTGAGATCTAGATGGGAGGGACCTTACATGGTAGATCATGTATCCGCATCTGGAGCTGTTGAAATCAAGTATCCAAAAGATGGTAGGATCATGAAAGTTAATGGTCAAAGGCTGAAGCTCTTTGTTGAAAATTTCATGGAGCCTGTGGTGACCATTCACCTTTAAGAACCTCCCAATTGTGATTGATTGTCAATAATGTATACTGTGTATCATAGCTGCTATTTTTGTCAGTGTGTATTACTATTTTTGTTTCTGTTTATTACTGTTTGGCATTATGAATATGGTTGTCAATATGGCTTAATGTGTGCATGTACAAATCATGAATCTGTCATAAGTTGGCTTGAAGCAAGAACTATTTGAATTGAGTTGGGAATTGACAAATTTGTAGGTAGAATGGATTTAGAACTGATAAAACTCTGTTGGATTCGAGATACAACCTATCGAGAGGAGTGGAGAATATTTCAATAGGTTCTGCATGTTCCCTACATGCATTTTGGTAAGATCTGGGACCTATCGAGAGGTTTGAGTAAATTGTTGACAGGTTCTAAAGCTATAAATGTGGTTGTCGATAGGATCTCTAAACTTGTCGACAGGTTCGAAAGGCACACTAATGGTTTTTGACAGGATAGATGAACCTGTCGAGACGTTGATAAAAAGAACCTATCGAGAGGTTCTGAAGGTATAAGCTTTGTTTTGACAGGTTTTGGAACTTGTCGAGAGGATTACACGTTGAGTTCAGAGTACCTATCGAGAGGTTCTGTGAACCTCTCGAATTGATTGTTTCTAAACCCCTTAATCCATTGACAGGATTGAGTGAACCTCTCGAGAGGTTTAGCTGCTTTTCACTCTTCAACAGGTTGATTCAACCTGTCGACACCTTTACCCCAATGCTGTCAAAGCTCATTTTTCATCCGTTTAAACTTATCAACAACTCATTCCAGCCATTCGACAGCTTGTCTTTGAGTTTCATCTTCTCTCTGCCGATTTCCACTTTATTTTTTCTGCCTCTACATGCCTAGTGTCTACTCCAATCGCTCTGCCATTATTCAAATTGTTGTCATTCCTCAAGGGCTACATTTTGCACCTAGTCTCTGCCAATTTTGTGTCGTGCACATCAAGAATTAAAAACCTTAGGTTTCTATGTGTAAGTTTTCTTCCAGCTCCACTCTGTCATTTCCCAGTATTTTAATTCCAAGTTTTCGTGGTCACCTTCATTGAGCAAAGCAGTCTGCTGTGGCTGTGGAGAGCTAATCTTAAGAGAATTGCTTGTCCAATGGCTGATCAAAAGGATACCCTAGCTACCCTTTTCAAAGCCACCTCCAAATCCACCATAAAAGCCGCTAGGAAATCCAGTAGGCTCACCAAATAGCCCAAGGAAACCCTACCTGCAAAAAGAAAGCTGGCCATGGATCAAGCTGAGAAATCTGTCAATCTTAAGAAAACTAAGAAATTCAAGAAGGCCCAAATTAGTGCAGAAATCATTGAGTAAGCCCCTGAGGAAGAACCCATGCCTGAGCCTAACCTAATGCCTGAGCCTACCATTGAGGAGGAATCTGAAGTCCCTGTGAACCTATCTACTCCCAATGAATTTATGGATAAGTTAGGTCTGATTCCAAAGGCAATTATTGACACCCCTTACTTTTCTAAGGAAGAGGAGTGTAAGGATATTTTGAATTATTTGGTGAAGGCAAGCCTCACACCCATGCTGACCCCATTAAGTGAAAAATCCTACCCTAGGCTGGTCAAGCTGTGGTATCAGAACCTCAGGAAGAAGACCAGGCTAGGTTCAACTTATCCTTGTCTGGAGATTGTAATTGATCACCAAGAGATTATTACGAATTACAGTGATGTAGGGTTGGTTCTAGGAGTCCCTTCTATTTTTGATACATCTTATGGTTTTCCTGAACCTGAAAATGTGCATTTCAAAGCAATGGCCAGGCACCTCACTCAAGGCATTGTGGGGTCTGGGGAGTCAATAATGTGGAGAGATCTACACCCCAACATGTTGTTCGTTGACTCAATTTTGAGGAAAAATGTATATGTCAGTGGACATCAACAAGAAAGGAGATCCCCCATAGTGGACGCCCTATATTTTTTCTCCAAGGGCCAGCTTATAAATGTTGTCAGGTTGGTATTTGATGCAATGGTGAATGTTAATGAGAAAATCTAGAAAGTGCAAGCCTTACCTGGCCTACCTTACAGCAGGCTCATCACTTCCTTGCTTAAGAGAGGAAAATTTGCTTTTAGGAATGATGAGCTAGTGGTGAAGGTGACTCCAAACGCATTTGGGAAGAGGGCTTGGTCTGCCAGTAGGACCCTAATTGGGAAGAGTAAGACCAAATCAAGTGAGGACCCTGAGATAGAAGCTCCAAAAGCAGTCAGCTCTGCTGCTGCACATGGCACCTCTACTTCTGTTACCTCTAAGCCTCTGCTCCCCTCTGCTGCTCCTAGCTTGGAGCCTCCACCTATGTCCTTTGCACCCACAGTCATCCCCTCCATTGATCTGATTTTTCCTATGGTCAGCTCCTCTGATGCTAGCCTCACCATTCCCCCTTCTGTCATACCATCCATCTCACCTTCCTTACCTTCCATTCCAGTTTCCATCCCCCCTAGTAGCTCAGCAACCCCTTCAACCATCACCACCTCCACACCTTTGCCAGTTCCTCTTATCACAGACCCCATCCCTTCCTCACCTACCCATGACCAAAACCCTTTTTCAGAAGAGGGTTACTCAGCCATGATGTATTTTATCATAGGGGACATCAACTATGAGTTTACCCCTCTCCCAGACTCCCCTCACCCTCCTCATTTCAGCCCTCCTCCAGATTCACCATAGCCACATCAATTTGCCCCTACACCCCCATCACCACTACCCACCACTTTCACTCATGCACCCACTTTCCCATTTCAACCAATTCCACCCATCACCCCTGATTTCATACACCAAATCTTCAACCTATTACTCTCCCTTTAAGCCCAAGTGTTGGCCAACTCCCAAACCCGATCATCCATTGAGTCCAACCTTCATGCCATGAACTCCACCCTCCAAGACCAAGCTTCAATCCAAACTAGTTTACAAGCCATCCAAGCCACCTTGTCACTTTTAACCCAAACATCACAACAACTTCCTACCCTTCCACCCACCCATTTACCTGCTATTGCTGCACTCACTAAACCGATCCCAACAATCCCTCCCACTGCCTTTACCAATGCCTCCACTCAAACTGAAATTGAACCTGAACCAGAACCTCAGCCTGACCCTATCCAACCACCCATTAATCCCCTACCTCTGCCAATCATCCACACACAATCCCAACCTAACCTCTCACCTATTGTAGCTAACTCTGATGCTACCACAGATGTGGAGGACCTAACCCCAGCCTCCAACCCAAACAGACCCAGAACCTGAACTTGAATCCCCTCAGCCCATACTCCCTCCCTCTTTCTTTCCCATACCTCCAACATACTCTACCCTCCTCCATGTCATGCAATAGAGCCCTTACCTTAAAAGGGATGTCATTCAAGGTATGGCTGCCCTTCGTTCAGTAGAGATGCCCTATGAAGCAAAGATTAATCAAATGACCATGGACTACAATTTTGAGATGCTGAATATATCAAAGGGCTAGCAACAAATTTTGACTCAATTTGAAGCTTAGAAGCTAGAGGCAGCAACAGAGAAACTTAGAGCAGATGGACTTGAGAAAAGGCTAGCTGCCTCCAGAGAGGTCACAAAGGCCACAAGGGACCTCTATGAAAGTAGAGTTCTCTTTGCTGAAACGAAGGCAGAAATCCTTCAAAGGAGAGTTGCTGAACTGACTGGCACAGACCCTGCACAAGCCACTTCCCCTCCAGCCAGTTCAACTTCTGCTGCTGATAAGGATCAAAGACGAGAAGGAGTCCACTTCAAGAATGAACCAACAAACAATTGAGCTGATTAAACTTGCACATGTCTTTAGTTAGGATGTTTTTGTATAATTTTTATAGTTATTCTCCCTTACATTGTATAAATTTTTATATATACAAGACCTTTCTCTTTGTTATGAGTTGTTTGGTTTACTTTTTGTCTTTATATCTGTTAGTTTGTTTTAGTTGATTGTGTGTGCCTTGTTTAATTCTTTTTACTTACTTTATCTTGTGTCTGATTTTAAGTGATATATCCTGCTGCACATGCACTCTCTTTTTAAATCAGTGAGGACACTGCTCCTCATAGGTTTGGGGGTGTGGCAGGGTATGCCAATGGATAGTTAATGACAGTGCAGCAGGTTTTTAATAGAAATTGAGAAAATAAAGTGATTTCCCACCTGATTTTTGAAAAAGAGGGAATTAAAAACTTTTTAAGACTGAAATGTGTTGCAGTTCTAACATTTTTCATAAAGTGAATGTCAAGCATTGTCAAAATTAATGTTAGTGAACCTGAAATGAAAGAAAATTGTGAAGATATATCCCAAGAATTTGATGGAAGGCCATACCCAGTGAGATTTGGGCCTGAGATATTTCCTTTAAAGAGTGTCTTGGCAATTTTCTCAGCTCTAAGACTGATTGGATCTAGTTTTGCTCACTACAAGTTAGGCAAATCCAAGTGAAAATAGTTTGATAGCATTCATGACATTGAGGACATGAAGTAAGGCCATCCCTTGGACAGTTTGAGCTTAAAATTTCTCACCTTTGAACTGCCCTTGTATACACCATTTGAGCCTTAAAAATCTAAGCTTTTCTTTGATAAAAGTCAGAAATTTTGAACCTAAAATCCTTTGACCTGTTCCAGTTTACCCTCAATCTGAGAAATCAAGAAATAAAAGGAGTAGTGAGGTTAGAGGAGCAAGGCTTGACATCTGATTGAAGGAGAAGAAAGCACATTTGGTGGCAGTTGTGGCATTCCAGCCCAATAAAAAAGAAAAAAATGGAGAAAAATATAAAAAAAAAGTAATTGATCACTTCAACTCTAGAAATTGAAAGAAATGAAAAACAGAAAAGCAAAATAAAAAGAATAAGAAAGGGAAGTCACTTCATTGGATACATTGAAAAGAAGATTAGAAATTGATCACTCTAACTCTGGAAATTCAAAGAAAGTGAAGCTTGTGCTGAAATGAAGAAGGTGTTGTCATGGCCACCTCCTTACCTTTGCTGATTTCTCAAATTTTGAATCCTTCCTTACCCTTTGATTTTTTTTATAAACTTCACCCATAAGCCACATTACAACCCAATAAAAAGATTCTACTGATCTGAAAATTGATTGAGCAATCATGTGGAGATGAGGATTTGTGTAATCTATGGTGAAAAGAGCTAGAAGATTTCAAGAATTAGAGCATTGCCTATGCTCATTCTTGAAGTCCTATTTGAGGGCTATAACTGCTCTTGAGCTGTGTGAAATGATGCACCCTTCTATTTTTGTTGGGAGAGACAACCCTGGTAAGAGTTGGCTCTGAAATTAAGTTTGTTGGGAGCATTATCAAAACAGAATTCTTAATTTGATGGTGAGCTTTCCATTAATTTTCAGGCACAATACCTTGACATGAACTGAGTGATTGTAAAGGAATTAGAGCAAAATTTCAGTTTTAAACTGATGTTTTTCCTGCTGAGAATCCTCTAAAAAAATTGAATGATAAAGGAATGGAATGAATTTTATTTTACTTGAACTCTATTTTAGCATGTTGCATTGATATTAACAAAGTCATTGGAGAAGTTTGTGGGTAACTTTACTAAAAACCCTCAGGAGACTTCACTCCTCCACTAGGGATCACCTAGGGGTTTCAAAGGCTTGATGCATATGCTAAATGCATCTGTGCTCCCTACAAAAGTGGCATTTTTCATTTTTAATAATTGTTTTTACTTTTTCCTTTGCTCGGGGACTAGCAAAGCTTAGGTTTAGGGGTGTGTTAAGTAGTGAAAATTATCATTTTTTACCTCCTAAGCTGACCTTTGATGGACCTTTGAGCTGACTAATAATTTGTTTTGAGTGTATTTTGTAGATAAGCAATAAATTACAGTCTCAGTGCAGACATCCACCTAAAATGGCCAAAGAAGCTGCTCATGCATCTCAACATATGCTCGGACAACCCAAAGCCAGCCAAGCAGCCCACAGAGCCTTAGAAATCCATGAGAATATCTTGAGCCCAACTAGGCATGCTTGGAACCCAGAGCAGTTGCAAGGAATGAAGATTAAATCCACCAACAGGCTGTTGAGTGTTGGACAAATGAAGAATAGCAACACAAGATTATATGCCAGCTGTGGAAACAAAGGACACAACCTGTCGAGAGGATAAACTATCCTGTCGACAGGTTTGGATGCTTAGATTAAAGATGTCGAGAGGTTGGAGGCAGAGTAGAAAATGCTGTCAAGAGCTTCCCAGTACTTGTCGAGAGGTTCTATAAGCAATAGCCAACCTATCAAGAGGAATGGAGTTGGAAACATGAAGATCTCGCGAGGTTCCAGTACCTATCTAGAGGTTGGAGGCACAATTGGGGATCCTGTCGAGAGGATACTTGGAGGTGCAGAAAGAATTGAGACGTTCCAGATACTAATCACGAGGTTCAACTGAACCTGTCGAACAGCGCAAGTCAACTTGTCGACAACTTGCCTTAAGCTATGCTCATTCTCACAAGGATTGAGCCAACCTATCAAGCACTCAACCAAAGACTGTATAACTAGTCAAACTCGCTTGAGCGATTTTGGAAAACTCGCTTGAGCGAGTTGAGTGTGCCACATAGAATTTGACAAAATCGCCCGAGCGATTTTGGAAAACGCTCGAGCGAATTGTGTAGTCTTGGCTGCCTTCAGTTTTGTTTAGTGAAACCTAAGAAACTTTGACTCATTTTGATCCATCAATCATTGATACATAGTTATGAAATAATGTGATTTAGATTGGGAACCAGATGCCGTTAATTGGAGCCTTCACATTGCTTTTGTGCGACTTTGAAATCGAGGTGGGGAAAACTCAATACTCAATCTCATTTCAATTTTGATCCATAGATTTTGTGATTGGAATTTTAATGGTGACCCTTTGAATTTGAATTTTGAAACTGACACATTGAGCTTTGGAAGTATAAAATTCTTATACGAACTTTGGATTTGAATTTGAAATTTGAACTACGAACTGATAAGCAATCATTATATCGAATCTTATGAACTATGAATATGTGGATTGAACTCCAAACTCTGAACCTTTACTTTTAAATATGAAATCTGAACTCTGAACTCTGCATAAGAATCCGAATATGAATCTGGACTCTGAAAGTGAATGTGCACTCTAAATAAGTATGTGAATCTTCAAATATGAACTTTGTACAGTGCATCGATTATGAACTCTGAAATGAGAACTTTGAATATGTGAAATCCGTATGTGAATCTGAACTCTAAATGTGAACTTTGTGTATGAAGTCTGTATGTGAATTCTGGAAGTGATATGAATCCTCCGAACTCTGTACTCTGAATGTTCTAGCTATTAATTATGAAAAATCATACCATACTATGTATTAAAATCGGCATGATGATTTAAGGTTCATATGAACGAATCCCCCAAATTTTAGACTTTTATATATTGTTCTGGCCTGTCTCAGTCCACGCACTCACCCGGCTCGGTCCACTAACATTTTGAAACCGTTCATTGAATGAGGATGGTCAGGGGGGATTCCCATCAGTTAAATCGGCTCAACAACACTATACTTGCGTTGGAGTTTCTTAAGTTATGATTTTGAGTCATGCATTAACTAAGAAGTTGCATGTTATTAAGAAAATGAATAAGTGAATCTGGAATTTGAACTCTAAAGTCGAAATTGAACCCTGACATTGAACTCTGACATTGAACTCCGAACTTGAACTCTTACATTGAATTCTGAAAAGAGCACTCTAATTTTTAAGATATTTTGTTTTGGATATGACAATGTTTTGAAAATTAGTTTTATTTCTGATACGAAAATGCCCTAGAAATTAGTTATCTTGTTTTTCATGAAAATGCCATTGACACTTAGTTTTATGTTTTCAATTTGAAAATGCCTTTTGAATTATAGTCATTGAATTTATGCATTGATCTGATTAAATGTGAGTTGGTACTAATTTTTCTCTACTGAGGTTGGACCGTTAGCTCATCCCAACATTCATTTCATAGGTGCAGACAGTAAACAGATTCCTGAGATTGAGAATGGTCTCGGTTTCGTACCAGAGGTAGAAGTAGCAGCAGAACTGCCGCCTAAGGATTTTCATCCATAGATGGTGGTTTGTGGATTAGGTATATTTTGACTTTGTGCAGTTAAACTTAGTATATGTTACTGATTAGCTTCTATAGACATTTGAAATTTTAAACCACTATTTAGGTGACGGGCGGCCGTCACCAGTGGTTAATTTAGTTTGTTTTATGCTCTGTAGTTAATGAAATCTATCAGTTAAATGCCATATGATATCTGATTGTTTATGATTTCCGCTGTGCATATGATATCTCTTTGATTATCAGCATATTTGTATACGATTTCTATTCTGATAATCCGCATCACTTCACATCGAACCGGACGGTCCGATCTTCCTTGAAATCCATGTGGGGAAAATTGGGTCGTTACAGATGGTATCAGAGCATGGCTCTAGATCCCGTGCGGGTCAATTGTGACACCATATGTCACAGATGGTATCAGAGATATGGTGTTAGGTCCTGTATGACACCATAAGAGTGGGTCATCTGTGACACCATGGGTCACAAATGGTATCAGAGAATGGCACTAGATTCTATGACACCACGTGAGTGGGTCAATTGTGACACCATGTGTCATAGTTGATATCATAAATATGGCATGAGATTCCATCATAACATGGGTTGGATTTTCACGATCATTATGACTAAGACATTTGTTCGAATGTGACAGATCATTATGGCCCTACGTGGTAGATCGAGAACTGTCCGCAACAGAGAAACCTCGACTGGTGAGGGAACCTCAGGTGGTATAGGAGTTGCCACTAATGTGAACAATGTTTCCTTAGGAGGAGAAAGCAACAACGGGCAGGTTGGCCAACTGCTAGAGATGATGGTCCAACTCGCATCAAGACAGCAACTCTCTAGATTCCAGGAGTTTAAGAAAATGAATCCTCTGAGTTTCTATGGTCAGGACAATCTGCTCTAAGCAGAAGAGTGGTTGAACCAGATGGAGAAGAACCTTCGGGTGATCCCTTGCACCAAAGAAGAGAAGGTTCATTGGGGTTCCCTTAACTTGGAAGGAGAGTTCGATCCGTGGTGGAGGTCTGTACAGAGAACTAGGACACGGGAGACGTCGGATGCTCCATGGACCTGGGCTCAGTTCGTTGAGGCATTCAATAAGAAGTACTTCCCAGATGCATCTAGAGATCAGTGGGACAATTCATAACACTAAAGCAAGGTCAGATGTCTGTGTGTGAGTATGAAGTCGAATTTAGTACGCTTTCCAGATTCGCGCCATAGCATATTGCCCCGGAACTCATGAAGGCCAAGAAGTTCGAACGTGGACTGAAGCCGACCATCAAGGAGAGGATTTCCTTGTTTAAGCTAAGAAACTATGCAGAGGTCATGGACTTAACTCTCATCGCAGAGCAAGACATTGAGAATATGCACCAAAGGAGAGAAAAGAGAAAAAGGAGTAGGGTGAGCCGAACGCAGTCATGTGCCCGCAAGCAAGCAAACAAGAAACCAAGGTTATTGCCTCCAGCACCCCCTCAACCGGCTCAAAGTACCTACCCAAAACCATCTATGCCTACACCTACGAGGCATGTTCATCCTTCGAACCCCATTATGATGCTTCAGTCAAGGGTTTGACAAGCTTCACACACCTCCTTATGTTCAAGATGCAGGAAGCAACATAAGTTAAAGGAGTGTAGATGGTCTACTGGTGCATGCTTTAGGTGTGGCCTGAAAGGGCACCTAATAAAGGATTGCCCCGAGGCAAAGAAAGGACAGACGACAATGACGATTGTTTTGAGGCCCTCACAACCTACAGTGTAGGGTTGTAGCTTTTCCATCTCGACACATGATGCCCAAGCAACCAACGACATCATTCAAGGTATGAATTCCTTATTGATTGTCAATGGTTACAATAATTTCAGTTGATGAAGATCTTGGAAATTAGTTTCGATTTTGACACTTCGCAAGACCATCAAATGTGCTCCCAACTAATTTGTGACTTCTCAACACGAGGCACGTATCCTGACATCTGTCAACACGAGGCACGTATCCTGACAGATCTACGATCCACGCCTTCATTTGTGACTTCTCAATTCGTGGCCAAATTGAGTATCACCTCGAAACCCTTAGACTTCATTCTAACAATGTCAATCCCTTCACTATGGTCGTTGAAGGGCAATCCAATAACCCTTCTCAACCTTAGCTATCTCATTTCAACCTCATGCCCTTCAATGTATTTTCGGGCTTATTTGTAGTTTCGTTACAGTCCATAGCATGTATGCAAATCAGGGGTAGCAGGTAACAGAGTCTCCTAAGGACTCGAAAGCCTTTGGCTCTCAGTCAGTTATTCTTTGGTAGTGTAAGCTAAGAGGGAGGGACCATTATCCGAATATATTGATCTTGATGTCCAGCATTTGTTGTGATAAATACACCGGAAGGCATGCAGTAAATTTTCAAGGACGAAAAATCCTAAATGGTGGGGAGAGTGTAACAACCATGATTTTTGCTAACGTTGAATCGTTGGCCTTCGAAGATGATACGACTGCTTTGATCGATTTGACATCGGTCAAGCCTTTGATGACGGTGACGTGGCCTTTGGCCCATTTATTTTAATTGGGTAAATGCACCAATATACAAAATTTGAAAACCAGATCCTAACTCGAGCACCAATTTGAAACTCGAACCCGTATGTGAAGTGTGTATGCTGCACACTGCTCAAACCCGAGATCAAACCAAGCTCGAGCCCATCTCCTCAAAACACTAGGATTAAAACACATGGGTTTATTTAGTTATTATTAATGAATAATTTAAAATGAGAAGAATGGCACATGCATGATCAAGTGCGACCATGTACACCCTAGGCACGACCCTAATCCTAGCCCAATAACCCAAACTATTACATGCTTATATGTATAGATATACATTGTCTATAAATAAATATTGGTGTAAATGGTTACCCAAGCAATGTTATGACACAGTGGTCAGGAACACATAGGTTTTGAAACCATGAGACTATTACAACTCAAAAGAGCAGTTGAGCAAAATCTGCTCGAGCGAATTTCGAAGTCGCTCGAGCAATTTTTCGACCGGCCCTTTGTAAATTGGAGATCGCTTGAGCGAATTTGATTTTCCCTCGAGCAACCCTCACTCTATATATGAGTTGAACGCCTGCTCCTCTCCATTTGCTTTTCGAAATCGGTGGAAGAAGAAACCCCGGCTTCGTTCCTCTTTTTCCCCTTTAAAAACCCTAACCTTTGACCTTCATCTCAACTTCTTCTTCACTCAAGGAGATCCTAGGTGTGTCGTTTACCCCAAGAAACATCGATCTTGGACACCGTTATGATCAAAGAGAGAGTGAGATTGAATCATCGAAGGAATGAGAAGTTAGACGCCTTAAATACCGAACATCGTGAACATCGCATGCATCGATAGAGAAGGTAAGATTTATGTTTTGATAGTGTGGAATAAGTTTAGATTGAATTTGTAGGTGATTTGGGATTTTATGCAATGATTTTGTGCAGTTCAGATTGAGGTAGAAGAGTCTCAAACACATGCAAATTGCATGAATTCGCTTGAGCGAGATGCTAATTCGCTCGAGCGAGACCCCTTCGAACTGAAGGGAAATTCGCACTGTGAAATTTGCTCGAGCAAATTTTTCTCAGAAATTAGGCCAAAAGGTTCGGGTCAAACTCGCTTAAGCGAGTTTGAGTGTACCACATGGAATTTGACAAAATCGTTTGGCGCCTTGGCCGCCTTCAGTTTCGTTTGGTGAAACCTAAGAAACTTTGATTCATTTTGATCATCAGTTATTGATACATAGTTATGAAATATTGTGATTTAGATCCAGAACCAGAGGCCGTCAATAGGAGCATTCGCATTGCTTTCGTGCGACTTTGAATCCGAGGTAGGGAAAACTCAATATTCAATCTCATTTCAATTTTGATCCATAGATTTTGTGATTGGAATTCGAATGGTGACCCTTTGAATTTGAATTTTGAAACTTACTCTTTGAGCTTTGGAAATATCAAATTCTTATAGGAACTTTGGATTTGAATTTGAAATTTGAATTGTGACCTGATAAGCAATCGTTGTATCGAATCCGATGAACTAGGAATACGAGAATTGAACTCCGAACTCTGAACCTTGACTTTTGAATATGAAATTCGAATTCTGAACTCTGTGTAAGAATCTAAACTTTGAAAGTGAATGTGAACTCTGAATAAGTATGTGAATCTTCGAATATGAACTTTGTACATTGCATCGATTACAAACTCTAAAATGAGAACTTTGAATATGTGAACTCCGTATGTGAATCTGAACTCCGCATGGGAACTCCGTATATGAACATTGTATGTGAATTCCGGATGTGATATGAATCCTCCGAACTCTGTATTCTGAATGTTCTAGCTATTAATTATGAACAGTGATACCTACTATGTATTAAAATCTCCATGATGATTAAGGTTCTTATGAACGAATCCTCCAAATTTTGGACTTTCGTATATTGTTCTGGCCCAGCTTAGTCTGTGCACTCGCCCAGCTGGATCCGTGCACATTGTGGAACCGTTCATTGAATGATGATGGTCTGGGGGGATTTCCATCGATTAATCGTCTTAACAATGCGATACTCGCATTGGAGTTTCTTAAGTTATGGTTTTAAGTCATGCATTAACTAAGAAGTTGCATGTAATTGAGAAAATAAATAAGTGAATATGGAATTTGAACTCTAAAATCGAAATTGAACCCTGACATTGAACTCCAAACTTGAACTCTGACATTGAATTCTGAAAAAAGCACTCTGATTTTGAAGAAATTCTGTTTTGGATATGACAATGTTTTGAAAATTAGTTATTTTTCTGATACGAAAATGCCCCAGAAATTAGTTATCTTGTTTGTCATGAAAATTCCATTGACACTTAGTTTTCTGTTTTAGATTTGAAAATGCCTTTTGAATTATAATCATTGAATCTATGCAATGATCTGATTAGATGTGAGTTGGTACTGATTTTTCTCTACTGAGCTTGGACTGTTAGCTCATCCCGACATTTGTGTCATAGGTGCAGACAGTAGGCAGGTTCCTGAGATTGAGAACAGTCCCGGTTTCATACCGGAGGTAGAAGTACCAACAGAACTGCCGTTTGAGGATTTTTGCCCATAGATGGTGGGTTGTGGATTAGGTATATTTTGAGTTTGTGCAGTTAAACTTAGTATATGTTAGTGATTAGTTTCTATAGATAGTTGAAATTTTTAACCATTGTTTAGGTGACAGGTGGTCATCACCGATGGTTAATTTAGTTTGTTTTATGTTCTGTAATTAATGGAATCTCTCTGTTAAATGCCATAAGACATCTGTCTATTTATGATTTCCGTTGTGCATATGATATCTCTTTGATTATCAGCAAATTTGTATGCGATATCTGTTCTGATAATCCGCATTGCATCGCATCGAACTAGGTGGTCCGGTCTTCCCTAAAATCTGTGCGGGGAAAATTGGGTCATCACAATGATGAATTAGAGAAGGATACGATATCCTCGTTAATCAAGTGGTTTATTTGTTATGGGAACCTATGAAATATAGGAGAGTGTTATACCATACTTCCTTGAAATCTAGTATTAATTGGACTTAAAATCCAAAATTGACCCAACCAATGGACCCAACATAAGTAATGAACTATTGAGGCTTACTGCCCCTGATTTTTAAACTGGTTTACCCCAACTAATGACACCTAGTCAAAATTAAATGGACACCCACCTGAATTAGTACCTTAATTTGATAAATTAAGGGGAATTACTAAATATGAGAAAGAGAATGAAATTTATAATATTAAAGTCCCTATCAAAGCTTGACTAACTCTAAATTGATGACCCTAAAGAGACCACCAATTCATCCATTTTGGTGGAAAACATCGTTACACACTATCTGTGTGCAACTAGTGATTGATAGTAACTTTGTCTTAATGATTTTGTTTAAAACAATTGGAGAGATAGATCTCTTCTATAACTCTACTAAAATATTTATGGAATATAAGTTCTTAAGGGAATCTGAATTATGGCAGCACTAAGTATAGATTGAACTGACTAAGGAAATCTGTAGGCCTAGTGATCGTATATATATATATATATGGGATCAGAATATTTACAGTGACCAATGTGATAGACTTAGGATTCAGACTAATTAAATTGGACTTGGAACCTGATGGAACTGCTAAATTATAGTACTTGAATCTGAACTCGATATTTGATAAAACTCATATTTTATTTGAAACCAATATGTGAGGAAACTCGTATTTGATTTGAAACTGATATTTGATTGAAACTCGTATTTGACTTGAAACTGATATTCAATTGAAACTCGTATTTGATTTGAAATCGATATTCGATGAAACTCGTATTTGATTTGAAACCAATATTTGATGAAACCCGTATTGACTTGAAACCGACAAGTGATAAAACCTGTATCTGATTTGAAACTGATATTTGATGAAACTCGTATTTAATTTAATATCGATATGTGATAAAACTCATATTTGATTTGAAACTAATATTTGATGGAACTCGTATTTGAATCTAAAGCCGATTTGATTGAAACTCATATTTGATTTGAAACCGTTATTTGTTGAAACTCGTATTTGATTTGAAACTGATATGTGATGAAACTAATATTTGATTTGAAACCAATATTTGATTGAAACTTGTAATTGATTTGAAACAAATATTTGATAGAAACCCGGATATGATTTGACACCGATATTTGATGGAACTCGTAATTGAACCCAAACACTGATTGAATTATTGATTTGATATAGATTAAGATTGAAATCGAAGATTGATTGAATTGTTAATATTTGATATAATTTGAGTATTGAATATCGAGTGTTGAATATTGAATTTTGAATATTGAATACCGAATAATGAATATTGAATATTGAATATTGAACATTGAATATCGAATAATGAATATTGAATATCCAATATTGAACCTTGAATACTGATCATTGAATCGAGTATTGAGAATTGAATATTGAACATTGAATATCGAATATCGGTTTGATTATCGAACATTGAACATGGAATTATTGAATATTGAACCATGAATCTTGAACATTGAATGAACTATTGAACCCTAAATATCGATTTATTGATAACGAAAATTGAAAACTCAAACGTGAAAAGATGATACTAGTTTGAACTTGTAAAGGCCCAAAAATTTGGACCTTTGAACAGTATGTTTCGGTGTGTGTGCCGACAGGTCACACACCTAATAAGTTGAAACATTAAAATTTTAAATGTGAGTTAAGTTAATTTAGTTTGTGGATGAGAAAGAAAAGATAAAGGTGTGTATGAATCATAGTTGAGGAAGAGTACACCGAGGTGCGGTGTATGTGTTTAATACTTGAGTTAGTGATTTCAAGTATAAATGACAAATGTTGAGAGAAATAAATTCACTTGCTTTAGTTGTTCTAGAGTTATTAAGAGAGAGAGAGAGAAGGGAAGTAAGCTTTGAATACACATGTTCATACATACAGGGAGTTAAGACTATGCATGAGATTGCAAAATTTGGATCGTGAAGAATTCGAGGCTCTAATCATGAAACCTAGCTTGAGCTGAGCACATGGATCGAGAAAATTGATCAACAAAAAGGTAAGAATTATGATTAAGTTGTGTTTTGCATGTGTTAGGAATTTAGTTAGTATGTGTGTGGAAATTCGAAGATTTGGGAATTGGTTTCAAGGAAAATGAGTTAAAGAAGTTAAAGCTCGTGAATGTGCAGAGTTTGATAAAATCGACCGATCAAAATAAGTGACAGTTAGATCGATTTTGTCAAAGAAAGGAAGGGTATGAGTTTCAGAGGAAATCGATCGATCAAAATTAATTTCAATAGATCAAATTGGAGAAACCGATCGAGCGATTGCGAACCGATCGATCGGAATGTGGCAGCTGAGTGAGCTTTGGTTTTTCTGTAAACAGTTCGATTGTTTTGGAAACAATCGAATGATTTGGGAAAACCGATCGATCGGTTGGGAATCAATCGATCGATTTAGATAGATTCAGGATTTTGTTTTGATTTGCTTTGGGGACTTTGGGGAGACTTTATATTTTCATGTTTTACGTAACTTCTAACATAGGGATTTTGAATTTGTATGTGTTAGGTATGAGAATAATTATGAACTAAGAAGCTAGCTCAGATTAGGAAGAGTTTGTTTGGACTTCGTGTGAGGTAGGGAAAACTCCTAAACATGTATATCTGATTTCAACTAGCATGTGCATAATGATATGATGAGAGTGTGTGTGTGCTTTGGGACTTTGTCTGTGTGATAACATGGTTTTTATTCATAGCTTTTAATATGTGAACTTCGCAAGTATGTGCACTAAGAAGAAAGATATGTGTGTGTGTGCCATGAGAAATGGGTATGTGACATCAACAGGATGTAATCATGAGTGTGCCATCAAGAGGATGTGAACAAATATGTGTGTGAAATCTTTGAAAACTTTGAGCTATTATAATTACCACAAACTCACGGTGAATAACTATAAGTTAATTTTTACACTTTGATTTAAGATTATGTGGATACCCAATCTACATGACGGGATATCCGTAACCAACATGGCAGGATATCCGTACAAATTGTGCTCCGGTACATCCGGATATTCGTTCTTTGGTTTCCAATCTGTGGAAACACTTCGTTCAACACAAGTCTCCTAATTCGAAGGAGCTTGGGTGCTTTGTGTAAATGGTTCATGTGAACGACGATGGTGGGTATTCCCATCAGGGGCTCGATGTTATATATGCTCGAGGGACTATTTAAGTGATCAATTTATGTTCTTCCTTTATTATGAGAATAAGTTTTGGAAATAAGTTTTGATATCATGTGTTAAACTTCAAAAATTCGTATTTGATATTAGTATTACTTTAAGTCAAATATCCTTTAAGTTATGCATCTTTATTTGGAAAACATATCCAATTATGTCATGGAAGAAGCAATTATTTGGAAAACATATGCAATTAGGTATTTCTTTTGTGAACCGTCCTTGGGTGACGATTGTTTTTCACTGATGGTTCGGCTCGATTCTTTTGCTCATGCGATTGGCATGGGATTAAAATCGTCTTTTGAGATTATCTTGTTTAGTTTCGTCATTATATAGAAATGGAGTTTTATTTTCTTTATGATGACTATATCTATTTAGTTAGACTATAAGCTTCTTTTCGCTTTGCGTGTGGATGTGCCAAGTGTTTGGTGTGTTTCAAGATTGGCCTTTGTGTCGATCTGACGATGTGGGTTTTCGAGTGTTGAAATCCAGGCTATCAAAGTTAGTATCAAAGCATTTTGCTTTAGAGATTTCTGACAAGCCTTAGATGTTTTTATATTTGAGATATGTCAAAATATAGGGACCTTCTACTAATAAAATTTTTGGTTTCATGATACAGAGCGTCATGTCTGCTAGAGGAAGGGGTCGATCGAGAGGTAGTCATGGTAGAAACTTAAGGAGTGGGAATGAAATTCCCATGAGTTCAAATAGAGACCCAATGAGAAATAGAGTTTTTCCAGAGACAAGTAATCCAGAAAATAGAGATCAAGAAGGAAATGAAGAAAGAGACGAAAGACAAAGGATGATGCAAACTATTGAACCCATGGTAAATACTATGGCTCAACTGGCAGCATTGCTGACAGCAAATAACCATCAGCAGACACCACCTACACCTCCAGTTGCACCTGATGTACCATATCATTCGGGATTTGTTGAGTTCAGAAAGTTGAGACCTCGAACTTTTTATGGTCAAATAGATCCATTGGAGGCATAAAAATGGATGAATTAGACCGAGAAGCTCTTGCAAGGCTGTCATGTACTGAGGTAGAGAAAGTGAGTTGGGCTTCATGTCAACTAGAGGGAGATTCCATCACCTGGTGGAAGTCGATATTATTGAGGAGAGAGCAAGAGAACCAGATGGGTTATGGACGTGGGGAGAATTTGTTGAGGTATTCAACAAAGAGTACTTCCCAAAATAGTTAAGAAATTAGATGGCAGTAAGGTTTATGACCTTGGAGCAGGAAGCAATGACTGTCAGGGAGTACGGTATAGAATTTATATGATTATCACGATTTGCTCTGGATTATGTGGCCACGAAACTCATGAAGGTCAATAAATTTGAAAATTGATTGAGGCTGATTCTATGTGATAGAATCGCTATATTTGAGTGGGAAACTTACGCAAATGTGATGGGAAAAGCGCTAGTTGTTGAGAAGTTAATTGATGACTTGTACAAAAGAAGGGACCAGCAGAACAAGGGAAAGATGGGTGAAGGAGTGTTAAGCAAATACGAACCGGTGAATAAAAAGCCACGATTCGTAGCACCTGTTTAGAGGTAGTTTATACAGACACACTATTCTAGATCACCTCAGATCAGTTACTCTAGACCACCTATATCCATATCTGTGGTGAAACCAATCTATTATGAGAGCCTTGCAACCACTACAAGAGTATCAACTACTCAGGGTTTCTCTAGAGCAGCATCATCTACCCTAGCTGAGACGTGTGCCATGTGTGGCAAGTCTCATAAGATTTCAGATTGTAGGCAGGGTACAGGCGGATGCTTCAAATGTGGGAAGATGGGGCATATGATTAGAGATTTCCCAAAGATGAGAAGGAGAGGACGACATCAGCTCCTATGCCTAGGGCATTGTAGACGAAGAAACCTACGGTACAAGGACGAGCATATGCCGTAACAGCCCAGGATGCTCAGAATAGTAACGACATCATCCAAGGTGAGAATTTCATTTAATTACATTATTTCATTGATTGAATTTTAGATAGAGAAGGTGTATCAATATTAGGAAGTAGTTTTTATCTAACTTCTTACATGCTTAATTTTAATTGCATAAGTAAGTTGCTTAAATATGTGTACGATATAGGTACCTTGTAAATGTACGGAAAAGAAGATTGTCTTTGTTATGAAGCAAGAGTGTTGATAGACCCCGGGTCTACCCACTCGTTTATTACGCCATAGTTTGCGAAGAAAATGGAAGTCATTCCCAAAGAATTAGACTTTATTTTGGCAGTGTCAGTCCCGATGAGAAATTCAGTTAGCATTGAGATGATTTATCGGTCAGTCATAGTCGCCATCAGGGATTGCGACAGGCATGAATTAGTGGCGGATTTAATTTTGTTAGATATGCAAGGATTCGACATAATCCTTGGCATGGATGGTTATCCAAGCATCGCTCAAGTGTCGATTGCCTGAAAAAGATGGTTACCTTTAGACTGAATACGAGAAGATCATGTAGGTTTTTAGGAATGCGATCGACTTTTGTACCGCTTATCTCCACAGTCAGAGTTGAACGTTTGATAAAGAAGGGATGTAGTGGTTACTTAGCATTTCTAAAGGAGGACAAGGAAGAGAAGAACGTCATAACCAAGATTCCGGTAGCATTTGAGTTCGAGGATATTTTTCTAGATGAGTTGCCAGGATTGCCACCGGATAGGGAAGTGGAGTTTGCCATTGACTTAGCATCGGGTACGAAGCCAGTATCTAAAGCACCATATTGAATGGCTCCAGCTAAGTTGCAGGACTTGAAAGATCAATTACAAGAACTCCTAGATAAAGGATTCATAAGACCTAGAGTGTCTTTTGGGGAGCAGCGGTTTTGTTTTTGAAGAAGAAGGACGGGTCGATGAGACTGTGCATCGACTATCGTCAATTAAACAAGTTAACTATCAAGAATCGATACCGTTTGCTTATGATAGATGACTTATTTGATCAGTTATAAGGTACAAGATTCTTTTTTAAGATCGACCTGAGATCTGGATACCATTAGTTACGAGTTAAGGCCGAGGATATACAAAATATGGGTTCAGGATGAGATATAGACACTATGAATTCTTAGTGATGCCATTTGGATTGAAAAATGCACCGACATCATTCATGGACCTAATGAATTGGGTGTCTAAATCATACCTTGATACTTGTGTGGCCATATTCGTAGATGACATACTCATCTACTCTAAATCCAAGGAAGAGCATGAAGAACATTTGAGGATTGCTCTACAAATATTGCGTGAACACTAGTAATATGCAAAGCTCAGTAAGTGTGAGTTTTGGTTAGAGAAAGTCAGTTTCTTGGCCATATCGTCTCAAAGGACGGGGTGATAGTGGATCCAGTAAAGATCAAGGTAGTAGTGAAATGAGGACAATCGAAGATTGTGACTGAGATTCACAGTTCCCTTTGTCTGGCTGTGTATTGCAGAAGATTTGTATAGGAATTTTCAAATATCTCAAGACCGCTCACGAAACTTACAAGGAAGAATGTGAATTTTGAGTGGATTGATGAGTGTGAGAATAGATTTCAAGAACTTAAGAAGAGACTGACTATAGCACCAGTGTTGGCTATACCTTCAAACAGTGGAGGGTTTGCTATATACAATGACGCTACACATAGTGGTTTAGGTTCTGTGCTCAACCAGAACAAAAAGGTGATTGCTTATGGGTCGAGACAGCTTAAGGACCATGAGAAATTTTACCCAACACATGACTTAGAACTCGCAACAGTGATATTCACATTGAAGATTTGGAGACATTACTGATACGGAGAGACCTTTGAGATATTCACTGATCACAAAAGTCTCTGATACTTGTTTACACTGGAGGAATTGAATATGAGGCAATGCAGATGGATGGAATTTCTCAAGGACTATGATTGCACCATTCAATATCATCCAGGCAAGGCAAATGTTGTGGCAGATGCTTTGAGTCGGAAGAGTTCAGCTCTATTGTCTAACCTTGTTATAGGGATTCGTAGATGGAAACTGCTAGAGGATCTAACTTTGTATGACACAAAAATCAAAGTACAAGCTTCAGGGGCCTTGTTGGCTAACATTACAGTGCGACCGACGATCTTTGAGCACATTCAAGAGTTATAGATAAAAGATCCAGGGTTAGTAAAGATCAGACAGGGTGTGATTGATGGCACTCGACCAGATTTCTCCATTAAGGAGGATGGATCACTTTTGTTCAAGGGATGTCTATGTATAGCAATTGATGCCGACCTTCAGCAAACTATCTTAGACGAAGCCCACAAGTCTAAATATGCTATACTCCCTGGTAGCACCAAGATGTATCAAAATATGAGAAAGAACTACTGGTGGAGGGGTTTGAAACAGGATGTTGCTGAGTACGTGTCAAAGTGTTTAATATGTCAGCAGGTGAAAGTAGATCACAAACATTCAACAAGTTTATTGCAACCTCTACCTATACCAGAGTGGAAAATGGGAGTCGATCGCTATGGACTTCATAGTGGGATTACCACGGACAGCGAAGTGACACAATGTCATTTGGGTAATCATTGATCGATTAACCAAGTCAGCTCACTTCTTATCATACAACACCATGTATACGACAGGAAAACTCATAGAGATGTACATGAAAGAGAATGTCCAATTATATGATATTCCAGTTAGTATTGTTTCGGATCGTGACCCGTGATATACTTCAACATTTTGGAAAATGTTTCAAGAGAGAACGGGTACACGGTTAGACTTCAGTTCGGCATTCCACCCACAAACGGATGGATAAACAGAGCGGGTGAATAAGATTATAGAAGATATGCTCAGAGCATGTATGCTTGATTTTCAGGGATCATGGTATCAACACCTAGCATTGATCAAGTTTGCATATAATAACAGCTTTCAAATGAGTATCGGTATTGCACCTTATGAGGCGTTATATGGACGGTGATGTAGATCGCCGATCGATTAGGAAAAGATTGGAGAAAAGTTTGTACTGGATTCGGAAATGCTGGAGAGCAATGCCACTATCATTCGGGTGATTAGAGAAAGAAGCAAGTTAACTCAGAGCAGACAGAAGACTTTTGCCCATATAGAAAGAATGAGCGTTAATTTTCACATTGGAGATCACAAGTTCGTTAGGATTTCACCCATGCAGAGTGTCATGAGATTTGGAAAATGGGGAAAGTTAAGCCCATGTTACTTTGGACCCTTTGAGGTTTTGGGAAGAGTTGGTGAAGTGGCTTACAGGATTGCTTTACCCCCACAATTTGATAGGATATATAATGTGTTTCATGTATCTATGCTCCGAAAATACGTGAAGGATTCGACTCATGTTTTGGATGATCAACAGATCGAGCAGTATGAAAATATGTCGATGATAGAAGAGCCAGTACAAATACTTGATCGGAAGGAGCAAGTCTTGGTATGAAGAATATTCTTTTAGTGCTTGTCAAGTGGAGGAATCATCCAACTGGGGAGGCCACTTGGGGCTGCAAGGTGGAGGTTAAGGAACAATACCCTCAGTTGTTCAGTGAGAGTTGAGACGAGTGGTAATTTTGTAAATCTCCTTAATGATAATGAATATGAGATTTTCTATGAAGTGGTAAATTGATGAACATATTAAGATCAATTGAGTAGAAATTTGAATGATGCAATAAAGTTTGAAAGAAAAATACAAAGTTTGCTATTTTCTACCAAACCGACCGATCAAAATCTAAAACCAATCGATCGATTCGACAGAAAGAGAGATACAGACTATCTGTGAAAATGTTCGATCGAAGGTTAAAACTGTTTGATCGAAATCACAAAGACAGTATACCAAAATTAGACTTGTAGAATGAATCATGAAAACCGTTCGATCAAAATAAGTGACCGTTTGATCGAAATATGGAAATCGTTCGATCAATTTTAAACCGATTGATCGAATTTGTCGACCAGTGCATTTATGAATGGAAACCGATCGAACGATTTTAAAACCGTTCGATCAATTTAAATATTATATATATGGGGCATGTAATTTTTAATTCAAAAGATTGAAATTGGTAATTTCTCTATTCTACCCTAGTTTCTCTTAGTTTTTTTAAAAACCCTAGTTCCTTCGATTTGTTATGGTTGTAATGGAACCCAAAACTCGACAAACATCGAAGCAATGCTCATCATGACCAAGTTCTTTGCAACCACGACCACCACAACCATCAATACCACAACCACCACAACAGTCAGTATCACAGCCACCGCCCCAATGATGTGAGCAACCAAACGAATGGTGGGCTGAGAAAGATTTTGAAATCGAATGGATTATTGATAAGAAGTTGTTTGCAAAGCGTGATGAGACACATTGGGCTTTTAGGTATATTACTAGGGCTGGTTTGGAGGGTGTACTCCAACCTTTCAACGAGTACTATTATCCTCATCTTGTGAGGTTATTTTACTAAAATATGTATGACGGTAATAAACTGAGAACTCTTTGCACCAAAATAAATAATAGAAATGACGAGTTTACCTATGCCGATGTTTCCAACTCCATAGAATGCTATGAGGAGTTTGGTGACAGAATTAAATTAACAAAGCCTTTCCCAGTGCCTGTGGACTATAGAACTGTGGCAGACCAAATGACCCAGGGTAGGCTTGGGTCTGGTTCAACAGTCAAGAGAGTGGATTTACCGCGCAAGTTGTGGATGCTTGATACAATTTTCAAGTGTAATTTATACCTGTTGCGGCATAAGACCGAGAGAGTAGGAGAGATCCAGCAAGCCTTATTTTTTGCGTTTAATGGTCGATGATTTTGTGCGCCAAAAGTCATATTTGAGGGTATGAAATATGCTAGGAAAAAGATTTTAGAGGGGGTGGCAAAACCCATTGACGACATGCCCTATGCTCGTCTTATTTCCATTATGATTGAGGACTATACCGGAGATAGCACGTATACCCTTTCAAAGAATGAACCAAGATTAATTGACAACGTGAAGCCCTATACTATAAAAGAATGGAACAAAACCTATAAGCAATTGATAAAGAGACCACTAGAAGAAGTACAAGAGCCACCTTAACCGCAAGACCAAGAACAACCAGCTCATGACGCACCACTTCTGGATGAGCCCGCTGCTACAGTTCCACCCCAACAACATGCTCAAACCCGTGTACCACCAGCACACCCAAGTGCCCTTACTCCTGCCATTGCCAATATTTATACCTTGTTGGCTAGGAACACACGTCAGATGATAGAGAATAATAGTTCGATGAACCACCGGCTAGACTATTATGATGCCATACATGCCGAGGCTATGCATTTCACGTACTCAGCAGATTATCTCCAGCGCATGGCAGCGGCGCAAGCGTGGATTCCAGAGGCGTCGAGTTCTGGTACAGGCGGGCACGATGAGGACGAGGATTAGTTAGGTGATGTCGCAGCTTGAGCGGAGGTTTATGGGGTATAGGTTTATGATTTTTGGGTGTTTAGAATATTACTTTTTGAGAATTTTGTAATTAAAACATGTGAAATTGGACGTAGGTCCTTTAAAACTATTGTGGCATGGTTGCCACTTCTTGAAGTCTTTAAAACTATTGTGGCATGGTTGCCACCTGATGGTGTAGATAACTTTTTGGATGTGATTGAATGGTAAATTTACTTTCTACAAAATGTTTGAATATGCATATAATTTTCTTTACACGATGTACTTGTTGTGAATCCGCTTGCGTGCAGGTATGATGGTTGGGTTAAATTGACCTGCATGGTTTAGTATGTGATGGTGAATACCATCATTCTCTGTGTGATGTGTTTTGTTATTAATTAGGTGTGGGTCTAGCTCTGGCTAGCATTTTTATATAAGTTCTGATTTCATGAGTCCTCGTTAAAGGATTGGATTCTCTAATAGGTATCTTGTGTTTATGAGTACTTGACTCCATAGGGAGTGACAAAACTAGAGGGCCTTAGTCAATTTTTTATGATGAAAATTCCTAAGGAGAGAATATAAAGGCCTAAAATTTGGACCTTTGAATAGTACGTCTCGATGTGTGTGCTGACCAGTCATACACCTGATAAGATGAAACATTAAAATTTTAAATGTGAGTTAAGTTAATTTAGCTTGTGGATGAGAAAGAAAAATTAAGGTGTGTATGAATCATGGTTGAGGAGTGTACACCGAGGTGCGGTGTATGTGTTTAACACTTGAGTTAGAGATTTTAAGTATAAAAGATAAATGTTGAGAGAAATAAATTCTCTTGCTTTGGTTGTTCTAGAGTTACTAAGAGAGATAGAAGGGAAGTAATCTTTGAATGCGCATGTTCATAGGTACAGGGAGTTAAGACTGTGCGTGAGATTTCAGAATTCGGATCGTGAAGAATTCGAGGCTCCAATCATGAAACCTAGCTTGAGCTGAGCACATGGATCGAGAAAATTGATCAATAAAAAGGTAAGAATTATGATTAAGTTATGTTTTGCATATGTGTTACGAATTTAGTTAGTATGTGTGTGGAAATTCGAAGATTTGGGAATTGGTTTCAAGGAAAATGAGTTAAAGAAGTTGAAGCCCGTGAATGTGCAGAGTTTGACAAAACCGACCGATCGAAATAAGTGACCATGCGATTGGTTTTGTCAAAGAAAGGAAAGGTGTCAGTTTCTGAGGAAACCGATAGATCGAAATTAATTTCTATCGATCGAATTGGAAAAACCAATCGAGTGGTTGGGAATCGATCGATCAAATTGTAGCACCTGAGTAAGGTTTGATTTCTCTGTAAACAATTCGATCATTTTGGAAACGATCTAGCGATTTGGGGAAATCGATTGATCGATTGGGAATTGATCGATCGATTTAGACAGATTCTGGATTTTGTTTCGATTTTCTTTATGGACTTTAGGGAGACTTTGTATCTTCCTGTTTTACGTCATTTCTGACGTAGGGCTTTTGAATTTGTATGTGTTAGGTATGGGAATAATTATGAACTAAGAAGCTTGCTCGGATTAAGAAGAGTTCGTTTAGACTTTGTGTGAGGTAAGAAAAACTCCTTAACATGTATAATTGATTTCAACGAGCATGTGCTTAATGATTTGATGGGTGTGTGTGTGTGTGTTTTGGGACTTTGTCTGTGTGATAACATAGTTTTCATTCATAGCTTTTAATATGTAAACTTTGTAAGTATGTGCACTAAGAAGAAAGATATGTGTATGTGTGTGTGCCATGAGAAATGGGTATGTGACATCAATAGGATGTACTCATGAGTGTGACATCAAGAGGATCTAAACAAATATGTGTGTAAAATCTTTGAAAACTTCGAGCTATTATAATTACCATAAACTCACGGTGAATAACTATAAGTTAAATTTAAGGTTATGTGGATACCTAATCGACACAACGGTATATCTGTGACCAACACGATGAGATATCCATGACCGGTACGATGGGATATCCGTATAAATTGTACTCCAGTATGGCAGGATATCCGTTCTTTGGTTTTCAATATGTGGAAATACTTCGTTCAACACAAGTCTCCTAATTCGGAGGAGCTTGGGCGCTTTATACAAATGGTTCATGTGAACGACGATGGTGGGTATTCCCATCAGAGGCTCGATACTATATATGCTCTAGAGACTATTTAAGTGATCAATTTAAGTTCTTCCGTTATTATGAGAATAAGTTTGGAAATCATGTGTTAAACTTCACAAATTCGTATTGGATATTAGTTTTACTTCAAGTCAAATATCCTTTAAGTTGTGCATCTCTATTTGGAAAACATACGCAATTATGTCATGAAAGATATGTGAGATGTGAAAGATATGCATGCTATTATTTTTCCCTATTGAGCTAAGATATAGCTCACCCTTCGACTATATGCCACAGATATAGGTGAGGATATTGGCACTGAGGACTTGGATAGGGAGGACTCTAAGTACGTGCCTTTGGAGGACTGAGCCCCCTCCTGAGGAATTCTTTTAGTGGACATAGTTGCGCTTATTTTGAGATTTTATGTGTATAAGGCATGGTCCGTCCAACCATGTTAAGATAGAATTGAAGTAATATTGTGATACAATATTTCTTTTATGAACCATCCTTGGGTAACAATTATTTGTAACTGATGGTTCAACTCGGTTCTTTTGCTCATGCGATTGGCATGGGATTAGAACCGTCTTTTGGGATTATCTTGTTTAGTTTCGTCATTATATAGAAATGGAGATTTATTTTTATTTATAATAACTTTATCTGTTTAGTTAGACTATATACTTTGTTTTTGCTTTGCGCGTGAATGTGCCAAGTGTTCGATGTGTTTCAGGATCGGCCTGTGCGATCTGACGACGCAGGTTTTCTAGTGTAGAAATCCGAGCTGTCATAGAACTTGAAAACCTCACATAGCTTACCACTGTTCATGTGAATGGGCATTATGAGTGACTCCTATTCAGACGAGATTGAAATGTCAGCAGAGGATCGGGTCTCGTTAGACAAATAGGGTCATTGATCCTTGTCTTGATTGGCTAAATGGCAAAGAGTGTCAGCCTCTTTTTGTGCCATATTGGCAACTGAATCTATAATCTTGGACCATGGATCGTGTTCTGTATCACACCAAAATGAATAAAAAACATTAATAAATCATCAAACCAACTGCATTAAATTAATTACCTAATATTATTAATTTTGTGGTGATATATCTGAATAATTATTTGAATGAATAAATCATGATCAAATGGTAATGAAGCGACCTGATACTTCTTGATGACATTGTTTGAATGGTATATTGATTGCTGAAATTGATATGTTATTGTTGAATTTGTACTGTTAGAATAGATGATTGAAAATTGAACTTAACTTTACTTTATTGATGTTGATAATTGGATTAATCATGTCTTGGAAATGGGAATTTGAAAGCTCGCTTTGTATCGAATGGAACCTTGAACATTATCGTCATTGTCTTATTAGTGCCTAATGAGTCATTGTTGGTTAGATTGATAGGTTTGGAACTGAGATATATGGCTATAGTGATATTGATTAGATAGACAATGTGACTTGACTGAAAACGCTAGTTGATTTATGAAAATTTATTGGAAATGTATTGATAAACCTAGCTAATGCTTTATTAAGCTTCACCACATACGTCATTTCATGATAAAAAATTCCAGATACAGGATAGACGTCGGAGTATGTAATCCTGTTCAGTCAACCTTTTACCTTGCCCACAATCTCCGAAAAATGACTGACCTTCTTCAAAGACCTTAAAACCCTAAACAAAAGGGACTATATGCTAAAAAAAATAGTATATGGTCGAAGCACAGGCTAAAACAATTGCTCTCTGGTTCGGACCCGATTCAACCCTAGAAAGTCCCAAATTATGCGCCCCTATAGTGACGCGCAATTCAATTGCACACCCCATAGCTGGCGTGCAATTGGTCCCACTTGGACTAGACTCGTTCTTCTTATGAACAGCCTTAGGACTTGATTCTGCACTCTTTCTAGTGTGCGTAATCAATTGAACACCCCACCACCAGCGCATAATTGGTCCACAGTTGGACTTGGTCTCTAATTCTCATAACTGCCCAAATTTCCCTATTAGGCACCGGTAAAAGTAAGCGCTTAATTGGATTGTGCGCACTAAATAAGGTGTACAATTTGTTCCAAATCAAACTGGAACTAGGACACCCGGCTGAGCCAGTCAACCGGTCACTCACTGGGCCGGTCACTGACTCAAAGTGATTAAGCGCCCGGGATAGGGCGCATAATTGGATCTGACCGGCTAATTGAGCACCTCCCACAGGGCATGTAATTACCCGTACACTTATAAATAAACCTCCCTACTACACCAATTGACACATCCAACAATCGAATTTTCGAGTTCCTCTCTTCGAAGCGTAGGGATTTCGAGATTCTCTCTTCGGTGTCCGACTTTAGGTAATCTCTTAGGTTCTAGTTTCTAGTTCTCAATTCTAGTTTCTAGTTCTTAACTTCTAGATTTTAGTTCTAAATTTTGGCTCTAGTTCTTAATCTTTATTCTAGTTCCTAATTTTAGTTCTTCATTCTTAAATTCTAGATTTCAATCCTTAGTTCCTGATCCCTAATCTTTAAACTTTCAACTCTTCAATTTTATAAGCTTTTAATCATCACTCTTTTTTAAAATTACTCTTAGCCATAAAAAATTAATTTGCTATTTTTCTCTCTCCAAAACTTCTCCCTTTAAAAAAAAATTTGAGGTTCTCTCTGGGGCTTCCAAAAGGGGTCGAGCTGCCTTCTAGACTTCTAGAATTGTAGACTCTTCCCCGGGAGCCCCAGGTAATCAAGCTAGTGGTGCTAGCCTGTTAGTCTCGATTCTCAGAGTAGTATCAAAGGAGAAAGCACTTGGCTTAAATCCAATTAGGTTCCTTAACCTCTCTGATATTTAAACTCAGCCACCCGATTTGCCCAAGGGAGCTTACGTAGGGTACTCAGGAACTGGACCGATCCTCCTTGACCTAACAAGCCACAACTCCTTTTTTTAATTAGACTCCTAATAGGATTAGGAGACTAGGTTAATTGGACTCCCAGTAGGATTAGGAGACTCGATCAATTAGACTCCCAGTAGGAATAACAAAACCAATCTAGTTAGATTATAGGCAACCCATAGCTGCTGAAGTTGGTTGAAGTTGGCCAGCTGGTAAAGGAGTTCAACCTGCAAACCCCACCCTCTGTGTTGCAACGTCGATAAACATCTGCAACTGGCGATTACATCAACCCATGTATTCTTCATTTAATATTTGCCTTTTCCTTCCAGCAATTTAATATTTCTTAATTTATTATTCATTGCCCTTAGCCAGAGTCCACTCGGACCGAATTGGGCCAATCCTTTCATGGACCAAAAGGAACCCAGAAAAAGTGCGTACCAACAGTTGCTCAATCAAAGTTTGACAGAGCGGTCTAGGTAAAGATTTAGAAGGACCCAACACATGTGGACGGATCATGTGACACTTTTACACTGGATTTTGACTTTGTACGATTGCTTTACTTTTATTTATGACTAGTTTGGTTTATTATTTTATAAAAACCATTTGTCTCATTGTAAATATTGGACATTTGAATTTATTTTGATCAAAATAGTGGATACTTTTGTTTTTACTTTTCTTTCTTCAACAAGTAGAAATTTCAAAGGAACTCACATTTTCCTAATAAATGAATAATCGAATTAAGAAATTGATCAGGTTAAGAAAATGAGATTTTTCACAATAAATAAACTTTGTATTTTCCTCCGAATTGGGAGAAAATTTCGATATTTAACATCATAAATCGAGGTGTGCTGCATCGACTCGGCTTGTTGATCTTAACGTGCGGGGCGAGAGAGCCGCCCGACGTGCAATGTCAAGGGCTGGGGGCGTGACATATCTCGATAGGTCAAACTTATGGTCAACATCTTGATATTTTAACCAAGGGTCATCAGTGGTTACTAAGACCATAACAGTGATCTTCAATGATCTCTGTGCCACGAAATTTGAGGGAAAGCCAAGATTTTAACTCTATCCCTTCAATGTTAGTTATTTCACTAAGTTTCGGACCATTGGTCGGTAATCGGATCACCATTTTCAACTCTGATTGAGTTTTTCTATTTTTCAAAAACTCAGTGAAAGATTACTAGGAGCCTCATCTTCACAAATATTGGCACTCAAAAATATGTTCAAGCATGCTCATGGCCATCGATTTTCAGAACAAGTTTTTTATCAATTCGTATATCAGGCAAGATTTTCAGGACTCCGATAATCCGATCATAATTTTCATTTTCGATATCGAAATGACGAGAATTAGAGATTGTTGAAAAGCTCTTAAAATTATCAATTATATTTTTATATATTTTTAATACAAGAAATGTCGAGATCATGATGGCATCCGAGTCATTTGATCGGGTGTCAAACAGTGGCCATAGTATGTGCCACTTGACACCCGATCAAGATGGTTTCGTATCCATCAAAACCGACCAAGTCGAGGGTCGATCTTGTGACAGCCCGAATTTTTGAGCTCAAAAACCCATGTCGTCGAACCGCCGTTAAGGCGATCCTGAAACTCATTGATCACTTGGTACATCCACACGAGGCAGAAATCAAAGCATATATTTCTAGCTAAGCAGATAGAGTCATCATAAGAAATTTAAATCTCCAATTCTATATATGACTATATCAAAGATCTTGACAAAATACGGTTCTAATTCCATGCATAAACACAAAAGAACCGAACCAAACCACCGGTGATGGTCGACCGTCACCGAAACATAGTTCACAAAATAATAGTGTATAACATAATTACATGAGTTCTCATAAAAATTTGCTGGACATACTAAGCCTAATCCAAGCAAATCACAAAATCTATTAGACTATCTCTCAATTCTCAGAAAAAATCCTCTGGAGAGAGCTCAGTCTCCTCCTCCGAAACGTATTCCGAGTCCTCAGTACCCGTAACAACAAATGCACCTGTGATATAGCATCGAGAGACACACATATACCAATGGGAACCTCAACCATCGTCGTTCAATGAATAATTTTCATGATACCCAAGCCACTTCGCATGAGGGAGACTAGTGCCGAACGAAGTTTATCGCAGATCAGTAAGAAAGAACAGATATCCCGCCGTACCGGAGCACAAGGGGTTCATTTCACATAAACCTTAAATCAAAATGCGAAGTCTAATTTATAGTTTATCACCGTGAAATGTGGTATTTTATAACTAGATTTGGAGTTTAATATCTCAAAATTTACACACACACATATACGAGTCCTTCTGAGTTCACACACACACATACAAGTCTTTCAGAGTTCACACACACACACACATTTTCATGTTTTGAAACCGTGTACAAAGTTCATGCTTAATTGATGACAAAATTCATAAATCACACACTCAATTTCATAATATCACAATATCCATGCTAGTTGTAATCAAATGCACATGTTATAGGATTTTCCCTACCTCAATGTGGAGCTAACCGAAGATTTCTTTTTTCCGAGGTAGCCCTCCTAGTACGAACCCACTAATTTACATCCTATAAGTCAGAAGTGAATAAAAATGGAAAGTCCTAAAGTTTCCCCAAGTTCCCCTACTAGAAATAGAAAAATCTCAGAATCTGCCCAAATCGATCGGTCGAATTCCAAACTGATCGATCGGTTTCCAAAATCGATTGATCGAAATCTATTTTGATCGATCAATCAGTTTCTTCAGGAAACTCATTCTTTCTCTGTTTCACAATCTGATCGATCAGTGCACAAATCAATCGATCGGTCTTCAAAATCGATCGATCGAAATCCATTTCGATCAATCCATTTCACAAATCAATCGATCAAATCTTATTTCGATCGATTGATTTCTCTAGAAACCATTCACATTTTTGTCCTGTCAAAATCGATCGATTGAATACTAATTTCGATTGATCGATTTTGACAAATTCTCATAAACACAGGCTTCTTCTTCCCTGACTCACTTTTCCTTATAATTGAATCCTATGGTTCTAAATTTTTCACGCATACTTAGACACAAAGTTCTAACAATGTAAGATCACTCAAAAACATAATTAAACTCACCTTCTGAGGTCGTTTCCTCAATCCATGTGATCTTGCCCAAGAGAGGGTTTCAAAGTCAGAAATTGGGGATTTTACGTCGATCCTCAATCCACGGATTTCACGTCGAAGATCCAAGCTTGCGCACACAATACTTCACTCTCTAGTAGTTGGGAAGAAGAAGTGTTAGAGCTATCTTCCTCTCTTCTCTCTTTACTAAACAACAAAGCAAAAGAAATGTAATTCTTTCATCTATTTGTTTTTGTACTCAAAGGCTCAGTTTAGGGTGTTAAGCCAGTACACTACTCGTCGGTGTATGGTACTTAATCTAACAACTCATATTATCAGTAACTCCTTTTTCACTCAAGACTTATTCTTACAATTTAACTCACTCTAATAATTTATATTGTCAGCTGCGTGACTTGTTGGACACACACACCAAGTCGGGCTGGTTCGGAAAAATTAAAATTTTTCAGGACGTCACAGATCTTCTAAATAAAATTAATATATAAATATATATATATATATATAATTTCATCTTCCCAAATTTTTATATAATTTTTCGGGTCACTTTGGCCCATGAGATGATAGCTATAAACTGGGTCATTTTTTGGCCATCTCAGCCTTTTGGTCTTCTAAGAGTCAATCTTTGACTCAGTCAACTAAGGTCAACCATCTTGATTACAGGTCATCAGTGACCATAAAATCTTATTTGTGATCTTTAATTGTCACAAGCATCACAGGATTTAAGGATAAAGTTAAGAATTTGACTTAATTCGTCTATTATAAATTTCAGGTAAGAGTATCAGACCATTGCCGGTAATCGGGCTACCATTTTCAATCCTGATTGAATTTCGGAGTGATTCTAAAACCCAGTGAAAGATGACGAAGAGCCTCATCTTTTACAAGTGATGGCACTCAAAATTTGGAACATAATTAAATAGGGCCATTGATTTACAGACATTTTTAACTCAACTGATCATCATACCAGATTTTAAGGCCCCGGATAATCGACCACAACTTTTAATGCCGATATCAGAATCGGACGTATGAGAGCTTGTTGGAAAACTCTAAAATTTCTGTACAATGTTTCTGTGTATTAGATATGATAAATTTATTAGGATCATGATGGAAACATAGCCATCGGATCGCCTATTCTATAGTGGTCAGTAGATGTGCCACATAGAACTAATTTATGCGTTCTTGAATTCTGGATTTTCTACCAGTCAAACCAAATTGTATCAAAATCTAAAATTTTATATAGTGTTGATACATTGATAAATATCCATCCTCAATTTTTTGCAGAATTTCAAAAAAAAATTATATCTGGGATTTCACAGGCTCAATCTCAGCTAGATTTATGGTACACTATACCATGGAGATCTGCATAGTTTCACCTCGGAATTTGTACCGATCAAAATACAGTGAATCAATGTCTAAAATTTTACAGAGATGATCTACACTCATGTATTCACATCCATGAAGTTTTATAGAATTTTTCTAAGTCTATCCATTGGTCAATTCGTGACCCTTAGATCAGTCAAAATCACGATTTTTATATACTTAAAATAATGACCATATCCATCATGTAACGTCTATCACCATTCAAATCAATCATAAAAAGAACATCAAATACACTATGATTTACCGAATTTAAATGACCTTTAACTCATGAAAAGATTTACTCATAATATTTCAAAATAGTATAAAGAAAGAAATCAAAGAATATGACTAATTGAACAAATTCACTAGGATTTGCAAAAATAATTCGAAACTAATACTTGAACATTTATGTCAAACCTATCCTTTGCTGGGTTGATCAAATTTCTATAGTGGAAAGGGTTTGAGATGAGGTTCAATCTAACATATGTGGTTCTAGAGGTGATGGATATTCTTTTAGTGGTCTTAAATCTCAAGTTTAATGGTTGGATTTGGGGGGCAAATTCAAGAGAAGAAGTAGGAGCTCTAATGGAGAAAATGGAGGAAGGAGAAGAAGAATGAGGAGGGAGTCTAGGGAATTTCGGTTTTGCAAGGAACTTGGGGTACAAGGCCTTCCAATGGCTTACCAAGTGTCCCTTTCTTACATCCCAAATGTCTTTCCCTCTCTCCTCTCTCTTGCAAATCACATGCGCATGGAAAAAATGGAACCCACATGGGTTCCATTTTTCACCATCCAATTTGTCTCATGTTATCATTTGTTTTCTTCTATGCCATCAATTTATGTGTGTGTACATCTTTCAACCAAATCTTGTGGTGCAGGTGCTCACCCCAATCTAACATCTTAGATTTCCCCAAACATTTTCAATGATCGAAGATGGAGTCAAAGTTGGTCAAGTAGATGTGTGGCTAGAATGTGCTAGAACTTTACAAAATTTTAATTTCTAATTAAAGAAATTAGGAAAATTAATTAGAATAGCCCTTGGGCTATATAATTATTTATAAGAATTGTCACTATTCCATATGAGGTACACACATGATGTCTAAAGTGTTTGTGCATCTAGTCTTCTTGAATTTAGGGGTTTATGTTTGACCTAAAATATCGATCATTATTGGGATGATCATAAAAATCTAAACCACTGATGATGATCTTCACATCATCACCAAGGTTCAATAATAATTCGGGCCAATTCTCAGGTTAGGGTCAATTAGTAGCAATTCCAGACTTCTCATTTGATGTGAGATGTGGTGTGTGTTTTAATTAATTACTAACACACCCAATTGAATAAAAGTGGTGCCCTATGGGTGCCCTTAAGAATGTTACTATCCCATAACTCTAGCTGGGTGCTTAACATTTTTTTATGGACCTGACCTCTAGCAGTCACCTGACACAGTCAGGTCTCATCAGGCCTCAGTCAACTAGTTGACTAATACAAAATTAGAGGGGCAGGTGTTACATGTCTATAGTACTCTATTGGATCAAGTCATAATGCACTCAGATTTCAAGAAATCATAGCTTTGAACCCATTTGAACCCAAGGAGCAGACCGAGGGGATCCAGATGATTGGACATGATCATCGCAAACTTACAAGAAATCAAAACCTAGTTTGTTCCTCCTAATTTTCTCTTTATCGTATATTTTTATATGGAAAAGGGGAAAATGCACCCGGGCGTAGAGATATCTTTGCGCCAATTGATATTAGCGCGACACGTAGCGCCTTTTTTGTATAGTGATTGGTGGCATGAGGCCCACTTTACTAATTAGGGTTAAATTTTTTAAATATTTTAAAAGTTATATTTCCTTTTAGCCGTCATTCTTGACTTTTTAAGAAGTTTTTTTTAAGTTTCTTTCTCATCTCTTTCTTCTCTCCAATTTTTCAAGAAAATGTCATACTTACTTTTTCAAGTATATTTAATTTAAAAAAATAGGGTGTCGGTGCATCTATATCGAGGTGTCAGTGCTTCGATTAAAAAAATAAAAAAATTATGGGCGCTTGCGCCTCATTTTAGGCGCCATACCTCTATATCGCTGTTTTATTTTATTTTATTTTATTTTATTATCAAAGCACCGATAACTCGATATAGAGGCGTCGGCGCCATTGAAACTTGGCACCAACGCCTTGTTTTTTTTTTCCTTTTAGGGAAGCGCTGACACCTTGATATAGAAGAGCCGACACCTCGGTGCTGGCACCTTGACGCCGGTGCCGTCCTCGGGATGTCGACTCTCTATCGAGTGCCAAGATCGCTTGCAAGGTGTCAAGCGCTACTCTTCCCAAGCGCCACATTTTTTGAGTAAAATATACCTGAAAAAATAAGTATGACACTTTCCTGGAAAAATGGAAAGAAGAAATAGAAAAGAGACTTTAAAAAAGTCAAGAATGACGGTTGGAAGGATATTTACCTTTTAAAATATTTTAAAAGTGTAACCCTAGTTAGTAAACTCATTCTCATGCCACCCATCACTTCAGAAAATGGCGCTATGCGTTGTGCCCATATCAATAGGTGCAGAGATATCTCTCACTACGTCAAAATGATAAAAATACAACTTTTGCAAATATCAAAAGAACCACTGCCCAAGCAGTAGTATGATAATCCACTGCCAAAATTGATTGTTTATTATGTCAAGGCAGTCGTTTAATTCGTTCGTTAACCTAATTCCATGCCAAAATATAAATCGTGAACCCATTCAATTTCATATTTCCTTTTTATTTCGAAAGAATGCTGAGACCGCTCCTCCCCTCTCTCACTCCATCTCCTTCTTAGAAACCCTAGACCGCCTCCTCCCCTCTCTCTCGCTCTATCTCCCTCTTCGAAACCCTAGCCTCCATCTCCCTCTTCGAAACCCTAGACGACCGAAAAACAGACGTCAAGTGAGTTTTTCTTATTTTCTCATATTTTTTTACATTTTTCTTTGATTATTTCCCCAATTTCTATGTGTTTGCCTCAATTTTATCATTTTTATTAATGAATCATGAGATCTTGAGTGTTAGATCTGAAATCAGTTCAATCTATTTGTCTTTTGTTTCGTATTTATGCTTTTCGTGAAGAAGAAAGCTAGTGGAAACGATCGAGTGAGCAAAAAACCTCCGAAAAAGGAGAAGGCCGGGAAGGATCCGTGTTTGTTATATGGTTTTTGAGATGGATTGGAAGCTGGTGAATGCAGATCTAGGTATGTTATATGGTTTTTGGTTACATTTTGGTTGATTTTGAGATGGATTGGAAGCTGGTGAATGCTGAAGAGATCTCCGCATCCTCTCTCTTGATGGCTCAACCTCTCGTGAAGAAAGACGATGATCGAGACGACGAAGATTGGTTTCCAAACCCTAATTTTACATATTCATCATCTCAATCCCTTTCAACTATTATTTCAGTTTCATCATTTGGATCTATGTTAGCTGGCATTGATTCGTGTGATACTTGTAACTTCATTTCGATCTATTATTTTAGCACATCTCATTTTCAGATTACTGGTAACTTCAATATTTTTTTTAGATCTATGGTTACGGTTTATAGATCTAGAATTTGGTGTCACTCAGATCCCGTTTTCAGATATAGAATTTGAGAATTTTATTTGTTTTTAAGAGATTGTTTTTTGTTATAGTGGAATTTTGATCGTTTTGTGCTTTTGTTTGTTGAATTAATGATTTTATTTTTAAAGTCGAGATCTACTTATACTTATTGAGTTGCTTTGTTGCAGTTAAGATTTTGATGCCTTGTTTAGGTAAAACTAAATGGTTAACCTCTTTTCAGTTGATTGGGTATCTATTACAGTAGTTGGAGATATTTGCATTTCCGTTTTGGGTGTTCCTATTTTAGGAGTGGGGGTGCACTAAAGCTAAAGTTTTGATGATTCTCTATAGTGAATTCTATACATTTCTGAAGTTTTAAGCCGAGATGTGCTGGTAGATTTTAAATATGTATCATTGTTGTTTTGTCATTTGAGTCTAGTCTACGCACTAGCGTATTGGTGATTATGTATGCCAAGATCAATTATTTTCTCCATTTTTTTTAGTTGAGATCAGCTTGCTGTTTGTGCAAGCGGGAACTATTGCATAGGTGGATTCAGTTTTTTTCGCTTGGGCATTGATATGTGGATTTTAGGCTCAAGTTTTGGCAGTTTTGATAAAAATACTTATGGTCTTTTAGGCTTCATGGGTGTGATCTTATTGCAGTTTTTGAGTTTTACTTGGGGCTTGTTTCCCTAGTTGAGCATTTTGGTGTCTGGGGTATTGGTGATTAAAGCCGAGCCATCTTTTTTGAGGGGTTTTAGCTGATAGTGAGATAGTAGCATCGGATTGATTGCATTGCATTCTTAGTTTTATCGAGCTATGTTTATTCAGATTCTGCCCATGAAATGAGTTAATGTGTTTAGATTTTGGAAGTTGTTAATGCCCATTTTCTTAGGTTCTGAAGTAATTATGAGTTCCTATAACTAATGAGTAGGTATTAGGTGCCTAACCAGTGTACCAAGGGCTATGCACAGGGAGATATCCCTTCGCTAAAAGGTTCAAACCTCTTTAGGTGTTATTATATATATAACATGCACAAATATTTAGGAGCACTGTTTCAGTGATTTTTGGCCTTCTACCGATTTGGCATTCGTAGAATATGAGCGCGTCTCCAGAGGTTTGAACAGTTTGGTGGACAAAGATTGATCTCTACATTACCTTTGGTGCATGGGACAGGCTCCTAGCACTAACTCTGACTGATGTGCATTTTCTTAAAAGTCACTAACTCTTTTGACTTGTTCCTATTGACAGTAGTAAATACTTCTTATAATTCTTTCTTTTATTTTCTATTTCCCTATTTTCTTTATAGAATTTATTGTGGTCACTATCTGAGGCCATAGCAATGGAGGAATTAACTGTCATGGGAATTAACTTTCATTAGTCAAAGATTGTTAAATTGGTTAGCTATTTATGTTTCCACCACGTTGGGGATACAGGGGAATTAACTTTCATGGGAATGACTACCCTTAGTGACGTACTCCATTTCAACAATCAAATAAATGCTAAATGCAGCACTGCCTTCATCCAAATAATTGCTCTCGTCATATTCTATTCCGGTAGAAAGCTCATATTCTATTCTAAACCACTCATCTTCAATAATCTCTGCTACTATGTTCCTCTGTAGAAAGAAGAGCTAGTTACTGGTTGAAGAAGAAGAAGAATCCTTGTGGAGAGATCTAGAGACAAAAAAGTACATGTGATACAGGGTAATTGGTCAGAATGTGATAGAGAAAATTGTGGAGGCTACCTTTATGGGCCATGGATCCAGAATCCTAGATATTAGGTTTATCTGATTCTGGGTAAACCACTCTGGATATTTGTATTCTGCTCTTGATATCTTAAACAAAAAACATAAATATCAGCAAGCAAGCCAGCAAAGTAGACTTTAAGAATTGGGAAAATCTTATATAAGAACTTACCTTTCTATACAAGCTCACTAGGTTCTGATCATCAAATGGGAGATAACTTGCTAGTAGTTAACCCACAAGATCAAACATCTGCAACTGCTCCTCCGTAGTTCTTATATGCAATCATCTATTATTCACAAAAAATAATTAAAGAATGATCTCGTCTTCAAATTAGTCGAAGCATTGAACATGTAGGAATATTTTGATTTCTGCTTTATATTTTATTCATAACCTATGAGAATTTCATTTAGTCATGTTATTTTAGTTTTTGTCTTCTATATGAAATAGGTACATCTAATAATTTTGAAATATTTTTGTGTACCCCAGGAGAAACGTAGCTTGGAGACCCACAAGTACTAGATAGTAAATCTCCCTACTGCTGAAACACCATTATTCGACCAAATCTCACTACTTAAATTTATCCCTAATACAGCAAAGAAAGCAGATACCAACTACTAGGCATTGAAGTAGATACAAATTCAGGTATGAACCTACCTAGATTTGTGATAGCTTTAACTTGATCTTACCTTTTGCAATGCACTGAATCTAAAATCGAAGAGCTTTAAATTCCTTTTTCCGTCTTGTAGCAGGTTTTCGCACAGTTTATTTCAGTGGAATGGAAACATCATTTATAGCCCAAGTTAACTTGATGTCCATAGCAGCAAACAAAAAATAATAAAAAATAATTTGACAAGTAGGACACTAACCTTAAGGTCTTTGTGATAAACACCTTTGCCATGACAGTAGTCCACAACATCAATCAATTGCTAGAAATATTTTCTGGCCTCCCCTTCACTTACCCTCTTGATGTAATATTGGATGAACAGAAGACTGGCATAAATCCAACAGAAAACAATCAAAATGCCAGAAAAAAGGAGATTTTAGAAGGCAGAAAATAGACAACTCACCAACTTGTCTGAGAGTCTTCCTCCTGCAATATATTCCATTACAACCCGTATTGAAGTATTAGATGCAAACTATTTTGTATGTGGAGAAATCTCAAGTTTCCAAACAACCCGTATTGAAGTGGGGTGCTGGGATTCCTATTGAACAAGGATTCAACACTCTCAAAATCATTCTGAACCCAATCAGCTCTTCCAGCCAAATCCTTAACCCAATCAGCAATGGGCCCTGATACAAGAAGGTCTATGTGCCGGTTTATTGATGGAAACACGAACAAATTGGAACTGACAATTCCAAAGCACAATTCTCTTAGAAATCTCCAAGAAACCGCAATATCTTGAGACAAAATTTCTTTATTTTGTATATGGATGTCAATTTTAAATACAGCCAAGTGTTCCAACAATGTCACATCAGCAAATCTAGCATTGCCACCATGCCCTTTTCCTTGGACTTCCCACTTATTAAAGCTACCAATCATGTATAACTCTTCTAATTGAATTAGTATCGATATCACGTTTGGTGGTACTACTTTCAATTTAGAAGTTCTTTCGAAATCCAACAGCTTTAGATTGATTAATTCACCTATTTCTTCAAGAAACTTGACGATGGGAGAACCGTTTAGGCAAAGTATTTGAAGATTCCTTAATCCAACAAGAAAGCACAAATTCGTTAACCAAAACAATGGTGTAGAAGGAGCGTCCTTAGGTTAACTAGGCATGAGACTGATGATGGTAGTGATGACGTATAGGTGAAGCTTAGATCTAGAACACCCAGATTTGTTATCTCTTCAAAGAAATCTTCTGAGATTTCTCCCAAAAAAGTGTTACCAGACAATAGCAAGGTCCAAAGTTCTGGGCACTCTGGCTGATTGGGTAGCATTCTGATATCATTGTTCACCAATGAAACCCTATAACATTTACCCACCTCCTCACTCTCTGGCCATTTCTCAATCCTACACCGGCTTTTATCAAGAACTTATGCTCATGTTCGGATGCGATTTTTCCTATGGATTTTGTTGGCCTTACCTATTTATTAGTAGTTCAGTTCCTCTTTCCTTGAGGGAAGCCCTTTCAAGATGGAGTAGTTCATTTGTGTCTTGAAAGCCCACCCTAAAGATAGGAGTTCCTATCTGTACTCCCTATCCAACCCAAAGACTCTTGAGCAAGAAAAAAAAGGAGAGAACCAATGGAAATTTCTAATGATGAGGCTTTTCGTGACCTCATTCATATGGGCTATGATAAATATCTAAAAAAAAAATAAATCCAATTACGCGAAAATAAATAGTTGTCTGGAGGCCATAATTTTTCCTGGAAGCTTCATTTCTTTTTGTATAAAAATATCTTACTTCTGATTCAATTTACCATATCGTGCTCATTAACTGTAAAATCATTATTAGGTACTACCAGTGGAAATAACTCGATTGCCACTTCTCGAGAAGTTGTATCTTGATAACAATAAGCTAATGGTTTTTCCGCCAGAGTTTGGAGATTTGAAAAGCCTGAAAGTACTCAGAGCTGACAGTAACATGCTGGTTTCTGTTCCTGGTAAATGAATATTAAATACAAATGATATTTACTTTGTTATGGTTTATGTCATCCTATGATTTTGAATTATTAGGCCAATGCCGTCTCATCTGACTTGTTTGTCTGATTGTAACTATAACCTTCATGCAGTAGAACTCCAGGAATGTGTGGGGCTAGTGGAGTTATCTCTGGAACATAACAAATTGGTCCGACCCCTTCTGGATATCAGGTCATTGAAATCAGCAATAACTTTCTTGGATTAGCCTTTTGTTTCATGCTCTTAGTATATGTTTGATGATATCTTTAAACTCTTGTTTTTATTATCCCCAATTCTAATGGTTCTCTTTAGTTTAAAGGCAGGGCTATGGCTGAGCTACGTGTCCTCTTGAATTTCTTCTAGACATTTTGCCATTGCACAAGCTCCGTCACTTGTCTCTTGCAAATATCATAATTGAGGCTGATGAGAATTTAAAATCTGTACATGTGCAGATAGAGGTAACCGATGATAGGATAGTAGTAATGATGAGACTTGCAATGATCACCTCAATCCTTGATACAATTAATGCTGCACTTCATTCCTACCAAAAGTTATTCCATTTGTTTGAAATATTTTCTTCATCAAATAACACTATCCAATAACACTACCTCTCTCTCTCTCTCTCTCTCTCTCTCTTATGCTAAGTGCTACCCTGTAATTCCAGGGTTTTGTCTTCTTCCTCAATAACACTATCCAATAGTATCCATTCATTTTAAAATATCTTTCTCATATAAACTTGGGGTTTTTATTTGCATCTTCATTTTGGGTTTCATACTTCCAATCCTTTATTACATGTATTGTGTATGGTTTGTGAAATGTGAATGGTAAATATATGATATTGTATAATTTGGGTTTTCCTCAATGGTGCCTTCTTTAATTGATGCCTTATTTCTAGTGCGCAAAGTTTTAAAAAACAAAAGGAAAAAAGAAAAATCTGGCCCACTTATATTTATATTAGAATTAGGGCAATGAGAACCTTACAAGAATATAAATTTTTGTAGGTATCTCAGTTTTTTGTTCAAATGAAGCAGCTTGTTGATTTAGTCCCGCGACTCTGAAACCAAATTTTCGTGTTACTTGTAGGCTTGGAAAAGATACAGATCCGGTAAAGGCAACATATCTCAGCCGGATTATAGCCTCTCGAGCTACCAGCTCTTTCTGTGTGGGTTAGCAGCCAGTACATCATGGTAATTTTCCATGATCACAAAAAGAGAAAAAGTTAGTGATTAATGATAATAATTAACAAAATGCAAGATCCTTTATCGTTTGACTTCTTTACCAGATGTTGAATTTGTTTGCCAACACAGTGGAAAAAACACATGTTTTCTGTTAAATTTCAATATGATACATCTGACTAATATTATAGCTAGACTGTTTTTTTTTTTTTTTTCAATTTATGTATTTTTAATAATAAAATCGCATAAAATAGAGAACGGAAACAATATGTGGAGTTGGGTCAATCCAACTCGCTAAAATAATTTTCCCAATGCACTATCCTCTATAGATATCATTTATTCTGCTGCATTCCAGATTTTCACAAACTACATTGGTCATCTTCTAAAATATTCTTATGACAACTGCCTTTGACTTTTCAAAGAAAAAAGGGAATGACATGCAACCAATGGCAGCTCTAGTCATGACTTGATTGAGGGGATCATTTCCCTATTATTATTATTAATAACAAGTATTGTGGATTCATAGTGGAAATCCATTTTCCTATGCTAAATGCAATATTTTATGCCAAGTGAGTGGTCATTATCTATCTTGCCATCCCCAAATAAGTGGAACAAGATGATGGCGATGATCTCATCTCAGTTTTTGGTTGGTCCAAAACTTGATAGTTTGAGTTGCTTTTTGCATGTGGACTTGCATGCATCATGCAGGTGAGTGACAAGATGGACCCAAATGAGCTCGTGAAATTGTGCGAAATTCTGAACCCTCACAACAAACCAGGAACGCTAGCCATAATCACGTGAATGGGAGTCGAGAACAAAGAGTGAAGCTCCCCCACCTGGTTAGAGACATATGGGAAGTTGGTCACATCGTTACTTAGGTGAGTGACCCGATGCATGGGAGCACTATTAACCCTCCGTGTGGTTTGAAGACCCATCCATTCGACGCAATCAGAGTAAGAATCACTTTATATATACCGAAATCAATATCTCAGTTTAATGATGTTCTCCTTTTGATTTCAGGCGAAGCTTTTCGATTTGAAGCTCACCTTAAACGGATCACTAGGGGACGGAGACACTTGACAGGAAAGGTGAAGTATTTTTATTTTTTTTCTTTTATTTTGAAAATGGGCCATGGGGTCAGATTGTTAACTCTCTTTTGTTCTTCTTTTTGTTTCAATAAAAGGATTATGCATGTAGAGTTTAAAATGTTTGGTTGATTTGAAAGGTTAGATCATAGGTTGAGATGTAATCTTTTGTTTGAATAAAAGAATTGGGCATCTATCTTTTTTTATTAATGGAATGATTTGTATTTGAGTTGAATGGATGTGTTTAGATATGAGATTAATAGCCTTTTTTCTTTATATAATTTTTTTAAAGCATTAAAAAAACAGCATTCAAAAAGGAATTAAAAAAAAGCATTAAAAAAATCATTAAAAAAAAATATTAAAAAATTGCATTAAAAAAATTACATTAAAAAAAAACATTAAAAAATTTCATTAAAAAAAGCATAAAAAAATATTATTTTAAAAATTAATTTTACACGGGGAGCAGAGAGGGGGATCCAAATGGTTGGACATGATCATTGCAAGCATACGGGACCCTATATTAATTTTATATTTCTCTTGTTAATCTCTCGCTTTATCCGAAGGTTATTTCCTTCATCAATTGGTAGGAACAAAGATCAATAAGCATATGTGATATTGCAACAACCGGCTCTCTATAATAAGAGAAGGTCCCGCAATCTTGTGCCCAAAGGTAATAAAAGACACTTCTACGATGTCATAAAAATTTGTGGAACCACTGTACTTTTGCTGTAAAAATCTCATACCTCTAGTTAGGAACTTGGGTTCCATTTGCATGGAGTCAATGGCGTTCCTTTTATAGTCCATATGTCTGTAGTAATTAAACATTTTAGCTCTTCCATATTCTTAAATTTAATTAATGGTACCTTCATAAATTTTAGGGGTAGTGGTCGGAAATTTTACGTAGCCTTCTCATTTGTTTCAACGTATTCCATCGTCATAATCGATGTGCAGATTGCCTATTAGTTTTTGGGCTTACAAGCCCAGGGCCTCATAATAATATTATATTACCTGCAATTTCTGACGAAGCCACTCAATGGCTATATTTATTACAGCTCCATCGCCCTTCCACTATAGCCTTTAAACCTTCTTCAATGGTGTAGACACCCAAATTTGGCCTAAGGCCCGATCGAAACACCTTTCGAGAGAGGTGCAATTCTGATCTTTTGATGGCATGTATGGAACCCTTAGTAATCACCCCATACCTTTAGGAATCACCCTAGATCCCTTAGGAATCTACCTCGAACCTTTAGAAACCAATCTCAACCCTTAGAACCCCTTCCAAACCTCAAACCTAACCTTCCCGGATAATGGATGAGGAGGGGTGCACCGAAACTGGCTACGGCCCTCTACGGTGATCGAGTCCAATACCATTGAAGAGTAGAGATCGCTAGCTTTCCGGCGGTCTAAGAATCACCCCAATCAGAGTTGTACATGAAAAGATACCGCGGTCCAAACTCGGAGGACAAAAGAGTAAAATTAGGTGGGCCCCCCCTAGGGATTTGGCACAACTAATAGTTGCGCCAGGCTATTTCTCCCCAGAGATGGCCTGCCGCAACTAATAGTTGCGCCAGTGATAATTTTGCATGGCGCAACTATTAGTTGTGCCAGGCCACTTCTCTCAGGATTTAAGTCTGACGCAACTAATAGTTGCGCCAACATTAATTGTGCACCCCACCTCGGATAGCCAACTTTCAGACACTGTTTTACTGTATATTTGCCTGGCGTAACTATTAGTTGTGTCAGGTGTATGAACAGTAACTATTGGTTTTTGCCTCAAATTTTATGACTGGGGTTTGACTTGTTGACCACCTCGACCTTTGGGATGTGTTTTGCTAGTTCTGTTGCATCCATTTGCACCCTATTTGCAACCATTTAAGTGGTTTAAGGCCTCACCCCATCATCCACCATTGGAGGATCCTTCCACACATCTCTAGGCTCCAAAAACTATAGGAATCCTTAGATGAGAGATTACCTAATTGCTGAACTCATTTAACTCTTAAGTAGCCTCCAAACCCACTCTTTTCCTAGAAATAGAGCTCCCACCCCTTGGTTTAAGGGTTAAGAATTTTGGCCTAAGAGAGAAAGAGCTTGAAGTGAGAAGATCTCTCTCCCTTTGGTACAGACTCCCCATACAAATTCCAGAATTTCAAAACCTCCTTTGAGTGATATTTTTTACCTTAGATCCCTTAGTTTAGGTATATGTTACCCATTCACCTTCCCTCTCTACCTCTTAGTTAGCAAGTCTTAGAGGTTAGAACCCCTCTTTCCACCATACAAGCCTTCAAAAGTTCATCAAAGCAAGCCAACGTAAGGCTCTCCTACGGTGCTACAAGGGCCCAAGGGCTCCGGCTCTCCCCTTTCTACTCCTATCTCTTTCTAGCTTCCTCCATCCTCCCATTTGTGCCGTTACGCTGCTGAGTTTTCGGTAGGAACGGAGGGGCACAAATAAGATTCTAAGTCCTTTTGGGCAAGAGGAAGCTATTTTCTTTTCTTTTACTTCATTTTTATTTTTGGCCATTAGTAGAGACCGTGTTAAGCGGGTTGATCGGGTGCCTAACACCTTCCCGATCGATAACCGAAGCCCTTACCCAAGAGCCTTTGGTGTGGACCGGGTTCAGAGTCATATTTTTAGTACTTCAGTGCTCATAAAAATGAACTAGGTTTCCCGGAATACCGAAAGATCCGGGTGGCGATTCTATATTTTTGTTAGAGAGTGCATCGTCGTGACGGGATCGTCTCGATTCCCACGGTTGCACAAATGGCGACTCTGCTAGGGAATAGCTAGTAGAGCTTCCCCTTGAACTAGGCCTTTTTTTATTTTTCTAATATTTTATTGCTATTTTTTATTTTATTTTTGCTATTTTTTTCACTCACCCCTTCGATTAAGTCACTTTACTTACCCCCCTACTTTTACGTCATATACGAGCCTTAGCCGATTGGCGGGCCTACTTACGTATAGTCTTTAAATTTCTTTACTTTTTCGTCATTTTAAGTGCCTTAGCCGATCGGCGGGCCTACTTGTGCATTGTCTTTTAATTCATTTAATTTTCCGTTATTTAAAGTGCCTTAGCTAATTGACGAACCTACTTGAGCAAACATATTCCGACAATGGACGCCGGCCCGTAGTGGCGGCACGGGAATCACCCCCGGTCTTTGAACTAAAGAAAACTTCTAAAAAAAAAGAAGAAAAGCTTTGAAAAAAATTAAAATTGAACCAAGTTAGGGAGCTTAATTAATTTTCTTTTACGATGTAGATTTTAAAGGGCTTGGGATTAGGCAAACACACAACCACCCGGGTCTTAGTATGGTGGCAGCCCCTAGTGGCGTTGATCCAGAAAAATCCCAGCCCACCTAATATCTGAGAAGGCGCTCGCGCCGGAGGTATATCGAGTGGGTTCCCATTCCAAAACTTAAAACCCTTGGGGAGCGCACTAGCGAGTTATACCAGACTCAAATCCTTTAGGTGCGGTGAGGAGAGAATCGATCACCAAAAAAATAGTTCAGTTCCCGGAAGCCTAGCTTCCATAAAAAACTCAAAAAAGATGCTCATTTCGGGTGTTGGTGGTTGCTGTCATCAGTTATGGAGCTTCAGTTTTTGCCTGGCACAAGTATTAGCTGCACCAGTGCAAAAACTTGGAATTCATAACTGGCGCAACTAATAGTTGCGCCAGCTTTAAAATCCACATTTTTACCATGGCGCAACTAATAGTTGCACCAGTGTAAAAATAGTGCCCTGCAACCTGGGCGCATATATTAGTTGTGCCAGGTCTGTTTAACAGTACCCCAGCCCGAATTTGTGGCCTTCTTCACCTCCCGAGTCCCCCAATCAGTGTGCTTAGTGCCTTGTTTAGGCCCCGTCATCTCTGACACCAAATACGCCCTCACCGGTCAAAAGAGGGCAACTTCTTTTTGGCTCATTCCGGGGGATCGGGTTGTTTACCTTGATTTTCATGCCTTCAATAGATCGAAGGTTCTCCTTCGATTCTTCCGAACTGCATCAGAATCATTGCCGCGGGTCTTGAATTAAGGTACGAGAGCCACCCGAAAAGAGAATTCCAAGGCCTCGGAACCTTTACTTTTCAAAACTTTTCAAAAAAAAAATTTCAAAAAAATATATATAATCAAAACCCAAAAAATATATATATAGTTTGTGGTGCCAGCACAACGGCATCATCTTGCCCTCCGTCATCCCGTAGGGGAAGAAGGAGGATTTTTGGGCCTTACCCAACCCGTTCCCGTAGAATGTTGTGGGTAGTGAACTCAGCTTACGCCGATCCCGACTCATCCTTGCCACATTCTCCAACTCACTCCCATTCGGGAGAAGTTCTTTCAACCATTACCCAACCCATTCCCCTCACCCAACCCCCCTTTACCATCACCGGCCCATTCGGCGCTCCCATATTCCTAGCCATTACCCCCCAAAATATCCAAAGTCCTACCCCCTATTCTTCATCTTTTGCCCAAACCATGCCCATGCCAAACCCTAACCCATTTTCCCAATCCACATCCACGCCCCAATTCCCATCATCCCCCTATAGACCCAATCCACCCACATTCACATACACCACTTCTGCCCTATCCGCCCCCCGTAAAATCCCCCATCCATCTGAGTTATGCCCATTTTTTTCAGGGCCATGCCCAATTTTCCTACCACCTCCATCTCATCTATACCCCATCATCCCTTAAATCCCCCATCTCCATCCAACCCTCCCTCCACGACCATGATGGAGGAGATGTTCCAAGCCTATTCCATGTGGAAGGCTTCTCAAAATACTCCCCCTCCTTCACACCCCATGTCCCTAAACCCGTCTCACACCCTAGCCAATCTCCATGCCTCACTCTCCCATGACCCCAATCAACCCTCATAATCCACACCACCCAAACCCCCATTACCCACTTATCCCAAGGCCCATTGGCCCAAACCCCCTTTTCTCACATATCTTAGGGGCCCATGGCCCAATACGCCACCACCCAAACCTACCCAGGGCCCATGACTCAGACCCATCAAGGCCCATTGGACCATACCCATCAAGGGCCCATGACCCAGACCCATCAAGGCCCACTCGGCCAGACCCATCAAGGCCCATTGGGATAGACCCACAAGGGCCCATACCCATCAAGGCCCATTGGGCCAAACCCCTCAAGGGCCTTGGCCCAAACCTTCTCAGGCCCACTGGCCCACACCCACCAAGGGCCCGTGACCCAAACCTACCAAGGGTCCATGACCCAAACCTATCAATGGCCTGTGGCCAAAAATGGCCAAGGGTTCATGGCCCAAACCCAAACCCTACACTCATACCTTCCACAATACCCCCAATATTTAACCCAACCTTCACAGTCGGGTCAAACCCTTGTCATACCTCAAACCCAACTCTCCCATGGCCCCACACCCCAAGGCCATCTCCAAACCTTCCCCCATACCCAATGGCCCTATCAGGCCCCACCTAAAAACCAAATTCCCATCACCCAACAAATCATTCCTCACCCCCACTCATGTCATTCCCATCCAACCCATGCAACAACAATAGGAGAATCCCGCCCTCGTTGCACACTATGTCGACCAGCAGTATGAAGAGAATGAGATTAGGAATAGCGGGGCCTATATTGGGGTTTGACCAGCCTCAACCCTCCTCCCACAATTACCACCCCTTGGTGGCCCAGAGTGAAGTCCAATTGACTACCGAGAAAGCGACCCCTGTATCAAAAGAGTCGGAATAGCTGAAAGAACAGTTAGACAAAATACAAAAGCAGCTGATAAAAATGGGTGGTGCTGAAATACATGCCATGGACTTCACAGACTTATGTCTATTCGTTGAGGTCCCCCAGCCCCCCAAATTTAAAATGCCAGCCTTCGAAAAATATAATGGCAGTAGCAATCCTATTGCGCACCTGAAGTCCTATTGTGGGAACATGTGCCAATACGGGGAGGACGAAAGACAGCTAATAAAAGTCTTTCAAAAGAGTCTGACCGGGCCAGCTTTAAGATGGTTCACATCTTTAGAACCGTCTATGATGAAAACGTGGAGGGACTTGACACATCTCTTTCAAGAACAGTATGTCTACAATATAGACATCGAGCCGCGTAAGTCCGACTTGGCCCGTTTAAAGCAAAACCAGAACGAGACCTTCAACGACTACGTAGGGCGATGGAGAGCATTGGCAGCTCGGGTCAGGAACAGAATACATGATGATGAATAGATAGAGATGATTTCAAAGATCACTCTGCCAGTGATTTTGAACTTTTTGGTATATCAGCAGCAGACCAACTTTACTAATCTGGTGAGAAATGCTAGCCGATGCGAGGACGCCATCAGGGAGGGGCCTCTGAATAAGAATATGTCGAGTGGATCCAGTGGGGTTAGAAGATTTTCAGAGCAAAGGAACGAGAAGAGAACAAGGGGCGATGTCCAGAACATAGCCAATACCCGAGCCAATAACAATACTACCCCATTTCAATTTCAGGCTGCCCCACCAGCACCCGTTAGGCCTGAGCAGATGCAAAGAATGGGGAATGGGCAAGGAATGCAAATGACCCCGGAACAGAGGAGAGCCCGCTACGACCGAGTCTTCAAACCTCTGGGGTAATCATTGAGTGTACTTTTGCCCCTGTTAGTAGAAAAGGGATTAGTGGCTATCCGCCAACCACAACCTCCTCCTCACCCAATCCCAAGGAACTATGACCCAAATACCCACTATAATTTTCATCAGGGTCCGGGACACCTTACTGAACGCTGCTTCCCATTGAAGCATGCCATCCAGGATTTGATCGATGCTGGGAAAATCCATTCCCCCTGCACCCTCTCAGCATGCTAATATTCACCAAGTGCCACTACCCCCACATCCCACCGGAGGAGCAGGTCTCAGACCCACCGTCGGAATGATAGAAGATGAGGAGTTTGAATTTGACCCATCCGATTATATCAGTGATCGGGAGAGTTATGTAGCACCTTTGTCAAGAAACATAGAAGAGGGGAACATAGGGGTAATTGAACCCCTAAATTTGTCAGAATATTTCCCCAACCCAACCCCGTAATTTGAACCCTTGGATCTCTGGGCATACTTTCCGTCCACCACACCCGTCAATTATGCAAATATCAATGCATACCAACCATACACCGCAACCCCCATCAATTACCCTATAAGCCCTCAGGCCCCCAATCCTGCACCCGCACCCGCTAGTTATAAATGGCCTGCACTCGCCGCATTTCAACTACCACCATACACCACAACTCCCATCAATTACCCTTTAAGTCACCAAGCCCCCAATCCCACACCCACACCCGACAATTACCAATGGCCTACGCCCATCCCATCACCCCAAGTTCCACCTGCAAAATCCACCCCCCCCATCAATCACCCTACAGCCCATCAGACCCCCCATCTGTCGTCAGCACCCACCAGCTATCAATGGCCTACTTTTACCTCCTTCCCTCTAATGTCACCACCCTCAAGCTTCACCACCCCCATTTGGCCCAGTCATTCCACTCGACCCGCTACCACCAAGGTGAACCAAGTATTGCCCACCTCTTGAGCCGACAGTATAAGTATCTCAAGAACCGGCAGCCATACCTTTCTAGCTCTTGGGACCAACCTATGATCCTCATTAGGTCCCATTAAGCTACGAGCAAACAGATGTCAACATCGGTAGCAACAGCAGTGGACTTTGTCACCAGGTCAGGAAGGATATCGAAGCAGCCAAAGGCACTGGTAGCACCACAGGCCCAACCAGAGGGGAAGAAAGACAATGCTGTGAACCCTTTCGAAAAAATGAGTCGGGAACATATATTAGAGACTCAACTAAGAAGAATGCCCGCCCATATCACCGTCTGGGATCTATTGATGACGTCCCCACTCCATTTTCAAGCATTAATGGGGTCGTTAAAAAATGCGCATGTATCACTCCAAGTTTGCCCAGATGAAGTCGGACAGACAATTGGGCATGTGATGGCTCTGAATGCCATTTCATTTTATGATGCTGACTTGCCGGAAGAAGGGGGTAGCCACTTGAAGTCTTTAAATATAACAGTCGAATCTGGAAACATGGTAATCCCCTTGGTACTAATTGATAATGGGTCTGCATTAAATATATGCCCATTAAGAACAGCCACCAAGATCGGGGTTGATCCGTGCATGTTAAGGCCCACCAGAACCAGCGCTAGAGGGTTTGACAATACCAGGAGAAAAATAATGGGAGAAGTTGATCTTGACCTGTTGATAGGGCCAATGACCTTTTCCATCTTATTTCAAGTCATGGATATCAAATCCTCATTTAATCTATTATTGGGGCACCCATGGCTGCACGAGGTCGGAGTTATACCTTCCACCTTGCACTAAAAACTCAAGTTTGTGTCTGGGCACAAGATCGTTATAATCATCGAGGAGGGGCACAGTGAGAAAGAAAAGGCTGCCAATAGCATCGAAAGACCCAATATGTTAGATATACCGCACACTGCTTAGGATGTCGACCTTCACAGTTTCGAATATGAGGAGGTATCAGCGATACTCCAAGAACCCATTGAGGGCATCATGCCTAAAATAAGAGGCGGTATGGTAGCGGCAGTGGTAATGCTCCAAAAGTGGGGTTATCATAAAGGAAGGGGTCTCCAGATTACAAGGAAGAAAAGAGTCAGTTGTCGCCGGGGGGCAGAAGGTCCAATTCAGGTTAGGATACAAGCACATAGAATAAGAGGTCCGAGAGGCCAAAGAGAAAGCTAGGGACGCCGCGGCTGCAAGAGCTCGAGAAATCAACATAGAAGAGAAACCTCGGCCTAGGCCGCACATCAGGGATTCCTTTGTCAGCGCAGGGGTCATAAAGATCGATCGAAATGGGATAACCCATTTGACCCCACACAAACCCACATCCCCAATCCATCTCACCAATCCCTAGATCTCCCTTCTCAGCTTGGAGATAGATTTGGCCGCATTGTCCCTTTTCGAGGAACGACGGTCGGTACCTGAACAAACCCCCCTGTGTTGAATCACCACAAAACCGAGTTATCATTTGAGGACATGATCTCAGATAAAATGGGGATCAATATGATGGAGGCTGACTCCAATGACCCATATCAGTTAGCACCCTTCATCCCAACAAGTAAAGAAGTGGCCCCTCAGGTACGCAACTGGGCATCTTTGCCCCAAACCCTGGAAGCGGGAAATGGCCTAACATTTGACACCTGTTTTCTAAAAAAAACAACCTATAAAAAGTGAGAGAAGCCCTTGGCAAACAATACCTTGTGTATATTGCAACCCGCCTTGCCAAGGGTTCATCTGTAAAGAAAATAAAAATCTCAAAAACATGGAAAAAATACAAAATCTCAAAAACATGAAAAAAACACAAAATCCCAAAAGCATTGAAAAAATCTAAAATTCAAAAATATTGTTATTTAAAATTCCAGAAAATGTCTCACAAAAGGATGCCTTAATCAAAATGCCCATCCCATGTGAAATTGACCCCTTCCCTGTAGAAATACAAGAAGAGGTTGGGATCATGAGTTTGGACGAGGATGTCCCCTTCAAGGATCTCCCCAATGAGCTCCTTGACTGATTTGTCGACTTTGAGTATGGCCCTACCCCCATTGTCAAAGAGACCAAAGACGTCAATCTAGGAACTAAGGAGGTTCTTAGGATAGCCAAGATCGGAGCATCACTATCTCCTGAGGAAAGAAAAAGCATGACCAACTTCCTTCGGTCACACGAAGAAATTTGTACCTGGTCGTACGAGGGCATGCCTGGTCTGGATACTGATTTGGTCGAGCATGAGTTGCCCCTCTACCCTGATATGAGGCCAGTCAAGCAGAAGCTGAGACGTCTCTGACCCGAGTGGATGTTGAAAGTCAAAGATGAGGTCATCAAGCAGTATGACATGGGGTTTCTCATGGTATCCAAATACCCGCAATCGCTAGCCAATATCGTACCTGTGCCAAAGAAGGATGGAAAGGTCTGCATGTGCATCAATTTCCGTAATTTGAACAGAGCAACCCCAAAGGATGATTTCCCATTACCACACATTGACATCTTGGTCGATAACACAGCTAAGCACAAGATGCTTTCTTTTCTGGATGGATTCTTCGGATAAAATAAGATCAAAATGGCAGAGGTTGATCACGAGAAGACAGTGTTCATTACCCCTTGGGGAACCTTTTGCTATCGAGTCATGCCATTCGGGCTGAAGAATGCCGGTGCAACGTACCAGAGAGCTATGACTGCACTATTTCATGACATGATGCACCGAGAGATTGAAGTGTATGTCAACGACATGATAGCCAAATCATCTGAACGAAGTGACCATCTGGTAAACCTTCAGAAGTTGTTTGAAAGGCTGAGGAAGTATCAACTACGTCTGAACCCACAGAAGTGTGCTTTCGGTGCTATGTCCTGGAAATTGTTGGGATTCATCATCAACAGGAGGGGGATCGAGGTCGACCCAATCAAAGTCAAAGCCATCACTGAAATGCCCCCGCCGTCTACCGAGAAAGAGGTTAGAGGGTTTTTGGGTAGAATACAGTATATCAGTCGGTTCATTGCACAGCTAACTCCAATCTGCACGCCGATCTTCAAGTTACTAAGGAAGAATTCGCCCGTTGAATGGAACGATGATTGTCAGGCAGTGTTTGAAAAAATCAAAAGCTACCTCCTTAATCCACCTATTTTGGTACCACCTAAGCCAAGGAGACCACTCTTGATGTATCTCTCCACGACGGAAGTTTTGATGGGATGTGTCTTGGGGCAGCACAATGAAACAAGAAGAAGAGAGCAGGCCATTTACTATCTGAGCAAGAAGTTTACTGATTATGAATCGTGCTACTCTCATTTGGAGAAAGCATGCCTGACTCTTCTATGGGCTACTCAAAGGCTCTGCCACTACTTGCTATCTCAGGTGGTTCTACTTTTGGCTCGAATGGACCCATTGAAATACCTATTTGAAAAGCCAGCTCTCACTGGAAGAACCGCACGTTGGAAACTTTTATTATCTAAATTCAACATCACGTACGTCACTCAGAAGTCGATCAAGGGGCAGGCGCTTGCTGATCATCTTTTCAACAATCCTTTACCTAATTATGAGCCTTTGAGAATTGAGTTCCCCGATGAGGACATCCTTTTCATGACAGAAGATGATACAAAAGAGCAGAAGAATCATGGGTAATGCACTTTGACGGGGCAGCAAATGTCGAGGGCCAAGGAGTTGGTGCCATCCTGATTTCACCGAAAGGATCCCATGTACCGGTCTTTATCAAGCTCAACTTCCCTTGCACTAACAATATGGTTGAGTACGAAGCTTGTGCCGCCGGTCTGCAAGCGGCTCTCGATCTAAATGTAACTCACCTTCGAGTATTTGGCAATTCATAGTTAATCATATGCCAAACGAATGGTGACTAGAAGATAAAAGATGAGAAACTGATCCCCTATCATGAACACCTCAAGGATTTGATATCTTGCTTCCAAGATGTGACTTTCTCATATGTCCCCCAGATAAGGAATTGCTTTGCCGACGCATTAGCAACTTTGGCGTCAATGATTGAAATCTCCTATGGTGTTGAGATGAAGCTGATCATGATCAAGCAGAGGAATGAGTCGGCCTTCTACCTCCAGATTGAGGAACCTACAAAGCCTGATGATGAGCCACCTTGGTTCTCAGATATCAAGAATTTCCTTGAGACCCTAACTTTTCCAGAGGGCACATCCAAGACAGACCGACGAACCATTCAACGTTTAGCGACAGGTTACCTCATTTGCGAGGAATGCCTCTACAAGTGATCAAACAATAGCATCTTACTTTGGTGCCTCACTGAAAGTGAAGCGGTCAATTTTATGAAAGAAATCCATGAGGGAGTATGCGGAGCCCACGTCAGCGGTCACATGCTCACTAAGAAAATCCTACAGCAGGGATACTTTTGGACCACCATGGAACCAGATTGTTGCAAACATGTTCAAAAATACTGCAAGTGTTAAGAACACTCCAGGTTGATACACGCTTCTGCCATTGATCTTCATTGCATAACCGCTCCTTGGCCATTTGCTACCTGCGGCCTTGACGTTGTCGGAATGATTAATCCGAAAGCATCAAACGAACATTGGTTCATCCTCGTCGCCATTGAATACTTCACCAAGTGGGTAGAAGCGGCATCATATGCCAACATCATGGCCAGTCATGTTGAAAAGTTTCTCAAGAACAATATTATGTGCCGATTTGGAGTACCCAAAGATATCATCATGAACAATGGCACAAACTTTGCGAATAAGCACATCCGAGACTTCTACGAGCAATACAAGATCAAGCACCATCGCTCATCCCCTTATCAGCCTCAAACTAATGGAGCCGTGAAAGCCGCGAACAAGACAATCGTCCACATCCTTGAGAAAATGGTCGTCACTTATCAAGATTGGAGCGAAATGCTGCCATTTGCTTTGTGGGCCTATCGAATGTCGGTCCATACCGCTATAGGGGCAACACCATTCTCCCTTGTGTATGGAATCGAGGCCGTCCTCCCGGTAGAGGTTGAAGTACCCTCGCTCTGAATCCTCATAAAGTCAGGCTTACCCGAAGCAGAAAGAGAGAGATCCCACTTTAAACAATTAAATTTATTGGACAAGAAGAGACTCCTAGCCTTGTGTCACACTCAAGTTTACTAGGGGCGAATCGCACATGCTTACAATAAGCGTGTCTATGGTCAAGATCTAAAGGTAGGAGACACTGTGCTGAAGAAGATCTTCCCATCCCTCCATGCCGAACCGAGAGGAAAGTTTAAGCCAAACTGGGAAGGACCTTATGTCATCCAAGAAGTGCTGCCAGGATATGCCATCTGCCTAGCCACAATGGACGGAGATCATCTTCCTAAGCCCATCAACATTGGATACGTCCAACAGTTCTACTCTTAGTCTATCGCGATAAGGCAAGTATTGGTAAAACAGATACGTGGCTGCTTAAGAACCACTCAAAAGAGGTCGTCATTCCAAACACAGTAGCCAAAAAGCATCCCTGAAAATAATGATTTACTTTGCTACCCCATTTGAGCTTGGGCCTTTCTTTCAATAAACCCCTTTTCCAAAAAAAAATGTGTGTATACATATATAGAAAAAGGGAAAGTAAAGTTACCATCAAAATCCACAAAAATTGAAAAAGCAAAACCTCAAAAAGAGATTGCCTGAAATGGAGCAAAAAGAATAAAAAAATTGTGCAGAAGAATCACGGGGCATGTACAGTAAAAACCCCCAAGGGAGAAAGTATGTTGAGAAAACTAAAGCCGTATCAAGGAAACCCTTTTAGCCTAGCATACCTTCAAATCCTAACCTAACCCATGGCCAAGCTACACCCTAAAGAAAGCCCTCTTTTAGGTTTATAAGCAGTCATAATATTTGTTAAGCCATCACAAGCTGAGTTGTGAGACGACACTAGAACCCCATCCAACCGGCTATGATGGAATCGACGTCTATGTCGTGGCTGTTGAAAAAATAAAGAAATGAAAGAATAAAAAGAATAAAAATAAAAATAAAATAAAATAAAAATACAAGCTCAAAGCAAGATGGACGTGGTGAAAACTCGAAAGGGCATTACAGGTTAAAATAGTGAGCTTGTGCAGACCAGGTGAAAACTCGAAAGGGCGCTTGGGGTAAGAGAGCTAAACCCATGGACGTGGTGAAAATCCGAAAGGGCGCCACGGGTAAAAAAAGGGAGATAAATAAATAAATAAGAAAAGAGAAAAAATTGAAAAAGAAAGGTTTGGACTGATTGAGAAGATTAATGTTTGAGGAACCCTTTTGTTACTCTTCCTGTACCCTCTTGTCCGACTGGGCCGCTCATGCTAGCTCGAATCGGGTCCCGACTAGAATTGTCTTTGTCAAACCCGCACCGTCAAACGTATGACCCGAGGCAAGGAGAAAGGTTTCACTCAATCCAAAGGGATCAATGTTTCGGCCTTGGTAAAATCTAGAAACTCACTCAAGTCCGACTGAATGAAAGAGTTCGACTACGCTCAACATGGGACCCGTTACTCCGTCTCTCTATCAAGGCATCAAAAATTTAAAAAAAAAAGAAGAAGAAAAGTCAAAAACAAAAAATCAAGAAAAATCCAAACACCAAAAAATGTATATATATTTCTACTAATTTTCATATACATATTTCCAGCATCATATTTCAATCTCAAAAAGGAAGAAAAATAACAAAAAATCTCTAAAAACAAAAATCCAAAAAATATCTTGAAAATGAAAAAGTGTAGGTAGAAATCTACTTTTTCTTCTGTTGTTTAAGATGCATTTTCTTTATATGTATAAACAAAAAAGGGACTGACGTTTTCTCGAGAATGTGCAAGAACATCACACGATCCAAAGCCTCGAAGTGGGCAACTTCTCAGCGATGGACAAATTAGATAAAGCATCTCACCACCGATGTCAGGTCTAACAAAAAAAATGATGAAAATTGTTTTGAAAAGAAAAAGAAATCTATGCTTTCATGCTACGCATAGCTACGCACTCGCATATTTTCGATGCGGTAAAATGTCAATATTTTACCGGCAACACAGCTGTGTAAAATTAATGTCTTAGGTCTAAGGTTCGCCTTGGATCCATGGATCTTATTTTAAAATAAGAGCGACGGTGTCAATTTCGATCAAACACTGAATGCTTAGATTGGATTGATTCCACCGCTAAATCTTCGCCCTGATCGCTCCATATTTTGGTTTCAAGTGAACTTGAGTGCCTTGTACTTCAAGTTCATCACGTGATATTTTTCAGAGGTGTAGACCCTTGGTCCTCGCAGTCTGGGTGTGCGCCCTACGGGGTTTGAGGTCCGAATAACTCTGTTCTCGAAAATATCCATTGTTGGATTGATTCTAACCTGTCAAATATGAAACTACGTCAGACAACTATGTGTAAACATGCATGAAAAAGGGCTCATTTCCTTTATTTTTCTGTAGTCTTAAAACCTGTATTAGCAGCAGTATCCCTGTAAAGTGTACGCCATGCGCCAAGGTATCCATATGATGGTCGTTTGTTCTCATAAATTATGCTCGGGTAGGTCCGGGTCGGGGCTTCCATTGCCTTTGTTGCTTATCGCCCCTAATGGGTGTATTTTTATGTATAGTTGTTCATTTGTAACTTCATTGATGACGGAGTCCCAGATTGAGTATCCTTTGGTGGACACCCAATTCTGACTCAGTCTTTTCGATATCACATGAACTTGAGTACGCTGGCTTCAGTTTTGTCACAAACTATTGTGGAGCACGGGCTCTTGATATGTGTTGTCTGGGCATGCGCCTTCCGAGGTTCGAGGTCTAGATAATGCTTATTTTTTAAAAAATGATGAAAAAAAGAAATCTTTAAAAAAAGAAAAAAGAGAAAAAAAATAAATCTGTGCTTCCCCATAAAGCTACGCACTCACGTATTTTCGATGCAGTAAAATGTCAATATTTTATCCACAACGCAGTTGTGCAAAATTAATGTCCTAGGTCAAAGGTTCACCTTGGATCCATGGATCCTACTTCAAAGTAGGAGCGATAGTGTCAATTTCGATCAAACAGTCAATGCTTGGATCGAATTGATTCCATCGCTAAATCTTTTGAGCCAAGCGCTCTATCTTTGGATTCATATGAACGTGCGTGTCTTAAGCTTCAGATTCTCCATTGGAAAAGGTCAATCGTTGGTTGAGACCAACCTGTTGAGGATGAGATTACATATCAATCAAACTATGTGCAACCATACATTCAGAAGGGTTCATTTCCCTTTTATTTTCTGCAGGCTTAAAACTTGTATGGGCAGCGGTATCCCTATAAAGTGTACGCCATGCATCTCGGTATCTGTATGATGGTCGTTTGCCCCCGTAAATTATACCCGGGCGGGTCCAGGTCGGGGCTTCCATTGCCTTTGTTGTTGCTTATTGCCCCCGATGGGTGCGTGATTATGCATAGTTAATTGATGATTATGATCATTGTCAACAGAGACCAAGATTGGATGCCCCCTTTTGGGAGGTGCCCGATATTTGGCTGGATCTGTTCAAGGAAGTCAAAATTGGATACTCTAGGTCATGCTGAGCTGAGGCATGCTTTCAAAAAAATGGCACGTACTCCCAAAAAGCGTTGTGACATCTATTCACTTCGCTCGGATGGTCATGCTAAATAAACTTTGGGATCGATGGGTTCACCCAAAGATCTCGAACCCTGCTTTCAGTAGGGGCACCCACGAATATTCTAATGAGGTCATCAAATGCCTTGGAGGATTAGACGTAAAATATGGAGCCTTGCGTATGTTTACTTTGCACCTATCTTTGAATGTGCATCGATCACCCCTCTTACTTACAAAGCTGTTGCATTCAGAATGAATCTCGAACATCAATCACCTTGAAATCATCTCGAGAAGCAGACATTTTTTTCTGAGTAACGGGCTTTCACAACTTGAGAGGCGGATGCTTTTCTCAGCTATTGGGCTTTCGTAACTCATTCCACCTCGGTTATGCCCAGTAATGTCACTAAGCGCTTGGGAATCGATTACCTCGAGAAACGAATGTTTAGCCTGGAACCCTAGGGCTTTCCTTTTCTCACCATATTACTCACCTGATGTTTGAAGTTCCTTTTGAATACAGCGGACCCGTCAGTAATGCCTTGGGCTTCTTCGGATGTCTCTTTTCTTGGGCATATGATCATTAGTGTTCGGATACCGAAGAGGGGCATCTGTAGACACCCAAATTTGACCCAAGGCCTGATCAAAACACCTTTCTAGAGGGGTGCAATTATGAGCTTTTAATGATATGTATGGAACCCTTAGGAATCACCCTAGATCCCTTAGGAACCTACCTCAAACCTTTAGAAACCAATCCCAACCCTTAGAACCCCTTCCAAACCCCAAACCTAAACTTTCCGGATAATGGATGAGGAGGGGTGCACTGAAACTGGCTACAACACTCTACGGTAATCGAGTCCTATGCTATTGAAGAGGTGAGGTCGTCAGCTTTCCGACGGTCTAAGAATCGCCCCAATCGGAATTGTATATCAAAAGATATGGCGGTCCGAACTCGAAAGATAAAAGAGTAAAATCAGGTGGGCCCCCCCTAGGGATTTGGTGTAACTAATAGTTGTGCCAGTGATAATTTTGCCTAGCGCAACTATTAGTTACGCCAGGCCACTTCTCTTAGGATTTAAGCCTGGCGCAACTAATAGTTATGGCAGTATTAATTGTGGACCCCACCTCGGATAGCCAAGTTCCAGGCACTGTTTTACTGTACATTTGCCTGGCGCAACTATTAGTTGCGCCAGGCATATGAATAGTAACTATTGGTTTTTGGCCCAAATTTCATGACTGGGGTTTGACTTGTTGACCACCTCGACCTTTGGGGTGTATTTTATTAGTTCTGTTGCACCCATTTGCACCCTATTTGCAACCCTTTAAGTGGTTTAAGGCCTCACCCCATCATCCACCATTGGAGGATCCTTCCACACATCTCAAGGCTCCAAAAACCCTAGGAATCCTTAGATGAGAGATTACCTAATTGCTAAACCCATTTAGCTCTTAAGTAGCCTCCTAACCCACTATTTTCCTATAAATAGAGCCCCCCACCCCTTGGTTTAACGGTTGAGAATTTTGGCCTAAGAGAGAAAGAGCTTGAAGTGAGAAGATCTTTCTCCCTTTGGTGCACACTTCCCATACAAATTCCAGAATTCCAAAAACTCCTTTGAGTGACATTTTTCACCTTAGATCCCTGAGTTTAGGTATATGCTACCGATTTACCTTCCCTCTCTACCTCTTAGTTAGCAAGCCTTAGAGGTTAGAACCCCTCTTTCCACCATACAAGCCTTCAAAAGCTCATCAAAGCAAGCCAACGCAAGGCTCTCCTACGGTGCTACAAGGGCCCGAGGGCTCCGGCTCTCCCCTTTCTTCTCCTATCACTTTCTAGATCCCTCCATCCTCCCATTTGTGTCGTTACGCCGCCGACTTTTCGGTAGGAACGGAGGGGCATAAATAAGATTCTAAACCCTTTTGGGCAACAGGAAGCTATTTTATTTTCTTTTACTTCATTTTATTTTTGGCCATTCGTAGAGACCACGTTAAGCGGGTTGATTGGGTGCCTAACACCTTCCCGATCGATAACCGAAGCCCCTACCCAAGAGCCTTTGGTGTGGACCGGATTCAGAGTCATATTTTCAGCACTTCAGTGCTCATAAAAATGAACTAGGTTTCCCGAGACACTGAAAGCTCTGGGTGGCAACTCTATATTTTTGTTACAGAGCGCATCGTCACGACGGGATCGTCTCGATTCCCACGATTACACAAATGGCTTTTTGGAGTTCTTTGGCAATATAGATTATATGACCGTTGATCGTCAATGATAGATGGTCTAAACCCTATTTCAAGAGGTCGTCATCGAGCAAAGCATACCTTCGTGTAGAGTACAAACCCTACTTGCAAAAAATCTAGCTAAAATCTAGGCGTTGCAGTGAAGGTAGGATGAATCTGTCCCAAAATGGTGCTCAGGTTCGTCCATCGTCTCAACGAGAAAGAGTGCTATGATGGCTATGATGGTTGATGCAAATATTTTTTGGTGGCAGATCAGTTGGAAATGACCCAATAGATCTGGAGATGCAGAATTTCTCCTATAAAAGGGCTTCATCTCCTTACCTCCTCACAGCCGACCCATCTCCAACAAATGTGTTCAAGTCTTAACTTTCAGTTTCAATTTCCTCCTTTCAAAACCCTCATTTTTGCAATCAAATCTTCCTTGTTTTTGTGTTGCAGGATACATCGAAGTCAAAGCCCTAAGGAGCTTCTGATTAGGTACTTACCCTATTGTTGTTGTTGTTGGTTTATGGGGCAATTTTTTCCTTTCTAAACCTACAAATTTGTTCGGGTTTTTGCTATTTTTTGTAATTTCTGGGCCCTTTTTTATTATTTATTACATTCAAATTTGCTCTGGTTTGTAATTTTTTGCTCTAGTTTTTGGTGTTTTTGGTAATTTTTTGCTCTGATTTATGGGGCAATTTTTTCCTTTCAAAACCTACAAATTGGCTTTGGTTTAAGGTTTTTTTGTAATTTCTGGGCCCTTTTATATTATTTATTACCTTCAAATTTGCTCTGGTTTGTAATTTTTTTCTCTGATTTATGGTGTTTTTTGTAATTTTTTGCTCTGATTTATGGGGCAATTTCTTCCTTTCAAAACCTTCAAATTTGCTCTGGTTTATGGTATTTTTTATAATTTTGGGGCCCTTTTTATAATTTATTACCTTCAAATTTGCTCTAATTTGTAATTTTTTGCTCTGACTTGAGAGATTACATTCTCTTTGTGCTCAATAATCCTTCATATTCATCTTCCAGTGTTTGAGGTAGATCCAAATGGTACAAAGTGACATGAGGCTGAATTCCTGTAAAATCAACTCCACTTAAGAAATTTTTAATATCAAATTATAACTACCGCAATTATTTTTTGAAGAACCATATTTAATTTCAAGAAAAAAAATGCCTGAAAGTTGTAAATTCACGTGCCTCTTGTATATTATCTTTCCTATTTGCACAAAAAAAAATTTAAATTTTTTTTTAGATGTGGCAGTTGAATTGCCTTAAAACAAGGAATTTTTACTTTCAGATGGTAGGGGCACTGTCAATCAAAAATGGTTTATACCCTTATTATTACGCTTTAACTTATTTTCAATGTGTTTTATCAAGAATGATGTATGCTTTGACTTCTACTGCTAAGAATGATGTACGCTTTAACTTATACCCTGTTGCTGTTGTTATTGGTTTTAGAGATCAATAATCTTGTTCAATTAAAATGTGCAATTTTGAATGTGTAGTAGTGTGCAACCGTGGGATTTGTGATGATCCCGTCGCGACGATGTGCTCTCTAATGAAATATTTAGAGTCACCACCCGGAGCTTTTGGTGTCTCGGGAAACCTAGATCAATTTTATAAGCATCGAAGCGCCACAAATATGACTATGAATCCAGTCTACGCTAAAGGCTCTTGGGTAGGGGCTTCGGTTATCGATTAGGAAGGTATTAGGCTCCCAATCAACCCGCTTAACGCAGTCTCTACTTATGGTGAAAGTAAAAAAGAAGTGAAAAATGCATATAGGTCTTCCTCTTGCCCAAGGGGCCTTAAAATCCTATTTGTGCCCATCCGTTCCTATCAAAAATTCGGCGGCGTTACAGCACAAATGTGAGGATGAAGGAAGAACCGAGAAGGTAGAGGAATAGAGGGGAGAGTCAGAGCTCTCAGGCCCTTGTTGCACCGCTGTAAAGCCTTGCATTGGCTTGCTTCGATGAGCTTTGATGGCTTGTATAGCTTGATGATGGATTCTAACACCTAGGGTGGGTAGCTAAGAGGTATAGAAGGGAGGCTAAGGGGTAGCACACACCTAAACTAAAGATTTTTTATGGAAGGCTAAGGTTTTTTGAAGGTTTGAAAGTTCTGAAATTTGGATGAAAAGAGTACACTAGGGGAGAGAGAGAGAAGGGATTCCTTAATCTCTAATTTGTAAATTTTTTCAAGCCTTTGTAAAGGGACGGGTGCCTCGCTATTTATAGGAAAAAGAGATGTTAGGAGGATGCTTAGAGGCTAATTAGGATTAGCAATTAGGTAATAGGCAATCTAATGTTTCCTAGGGTTTTTGGAGCTTTGAAAAATGTGAAGAGTTGCTCCAATGGTGGATGAAAGGGTGGGGCTTTAAACCACTTAAGAGGTTACACATAGATAATAAATGGGTGCAACAGAATTAGTAAAACACACCTCAAAGGTCAAGATAGTCAACAAGTCAAACCCCAATCTCAAAATTCAAGGCAAAAATCTATAGTTACTATTCCTATGCCTGGCGCAACTATTAGTTGCGCCAAGCATATGTACAATAAAATAGTAATGGACAGTGACTTTGGGAAGTCAACTGCTCGGGGGGGACCCACCTTAATGCTGGCGCAACTATTAGTTACACTAAGCCATTTCTGGGGAGAATGGCTTGGCGCAACTATTAGTTCCGCCAAATCCCTGGGGGTCTCCACACTTTTTACCATTTTGCCCTTGCTCTTCGGAATGTGATATCTTCTTGTGTACAACTCCAATTGGGGTTATTATGGCCCGTTGGAAAGCTGAGAACTTTTACTTTTTAATGGTATGAGATTCGATCATAGTAGAATGTCACAACTAGTCCCAGTGCACCACTCTTCATCCATTTCTTGGGAAAGCTAAGTTTAGGTCTGGAATGGGTTCTAAGGGTAGGGATGGGTTTCTAAGGGTTCGGATAGGTTCCTAAGGGATCTAGGGTGATTCCTAAGGGTTCCATACATGTCATCAAAAGCTTAAAGATGTGCCTCTCTCAAAATATGTTTCGATCGGGCCTTGGGCCAATTTTGGGTGTCTATAGATGCCCCTCTTTGGTATCCAATCACTAATAATTAAATGTCAAGGAAAAGAGACATCCAAAGAGGGCTAAGACATTACTGACGGGTCCACTGCATTTAGAATGAACTTTAAACATCAGATGAGTAAAATGGTGAGAGAACGAAAGCCCTGTATGTCAAGCAAAATAGTCATTTCTCAATGTAATCGGTCCCCAAGTGCTTAGGGACATTACTAGGCATAACCGAGGTGGAAAATGAGTTACGAAAGCCCAATAGCTGGGAAAAACGATAGCTCCTCAAGATGTTTTGAAGGAGTTTGATGTTCAAGATTCATTCTGAATATAGCAGCTTCGTAAGTAAGAAGGGTGATCGACCCACATTCAAAGATGGGCGTGAAACAAGTACGAAAGGCTCCACAGTTTGTGTCTAATCATATGAGGCATTGACTGCCTCATCCGACTGGTCACGAGTGTCCCTGGTTGGAGCATGACTCGAGGTCTTTAAGCTAACCCATTGATCCCAAAGTTTATTTAGCATGACTACTTGAGCGGAGTAAACTGATGTCACAACGCTTTTTGAGAGTATGTGCTGCTTTTCCAATATGCCCCAGATCATCGTGACCCAGAGTATCCAACCTCAAATGACACAGAACAGATCCGGCAAAAAATTGGATGCCCATCGAAGGGGGACATCCAATCCTGGTCTCTGCTAATAATGATCTTACAAATCACTTAACTATGTATAAACATGCACCCATTAGGGGCGATAAGCAATAAAGGCAATGGAAGTCTCGACCCAGATCTCGTTCGGATACAATTTATGAGAACAAATGACCATCCTACGAATACCCAGATGCATGGTATACACTTTACAAGGATACCATGCCAATAAAGGTTTTAAGCCTGAAGAAATTAGGAAAATGAACCCTTCTGCATGCATGTTTATATATAGTTTGATTGATACATACTTTCATTTTCAACAGGTTGGTTTCAATCAATAATTGACCTTTTTCATAACGGAGTTATCCGGATGTCAAATCCCGTAGGACGCACGCCAGGACAATACAAACCAAGAGTCCACACCTCCGAAATAGCTCGTGATGAATCTCAAGTTAGACACTCACTTTCTATGCATTCAAAGACAGGGCATTTTAGCTTGAAGAATTAGCAGTAGAGTCGAACCGATTGAAACATTGACCACTTGATTGGGATTGACACCATTGCTCGTACTTTGAAGTAGGATCTAAAAAATCCAAGGCGAACCTTTGACTTTGGACGTTCATATAGCACAGTTGCATTGTTGATAAAATATTGACATTTTACTGCATCGGAACACGCATGTGCGTCCAATCATATGAGGCATAGACAACCTCATTTAACTGGGCACCGGTGTCCCTGCTTGAAGCAAGTTTTGAGGTCTTTGGACGAACCCATTGATCCTGAGGTTTATTTAGCCGATTACCCAAGCAGAGCAAATAGATGTCGCAATGCTTTTTGGGAGTATATGCTATTTTTCCAAAACACACACATTTTTTTGGTATTTTATGTGAGATTTTTTTGACTTTTTATGTTTATCAGTTTATGTAATTTTTTCTTAGATTTTGAGTTATCAATTTTTGTGATTTTTTGGATTTTAAGTTATTATTTCGTGTGATTTATTACTTTATTAGTTCTATTTATGCGAATTATTTTTGGGATTTTCTTCATATATTTTTTTGTGGATTTTCATATTTTAAAGTTATCATTTTATGGGATTTTTTGGTTTTTTAGAACTATTATTTTATGTGAATTACTCTATCATTTTATGTGAATTATTCTATCATTTTATGTGAATTATTTTTTGCTTTTTCTGTGAGATTTTTTCATCATTTTTTTAGACTTTTTTCATATTTTTCTATGTAGGATCGGGATGCCTATTGATCTCGATCTATTTTATTCTAGCACGGCTTCTCGGGCGAGTCGAAAAAGGATCGACACGCCGTTTGCATCTACCGGGAGTAAACAAAATGAGAAGAGGGGGTACCGGGCTATGCATCTGACCCGTACCAGGCCCAAAACTTGACCTGTTAGCGGCTGGCATGACTATTAGTTGCGCCAAGCCAAAAGAAGGCTCAAAATAGCCTGGCGCAAAATATAGTTGTGCCATGCCTGGCTGGGTTTCAAATTTAAACAGTCCGAGTTCGAGCAGCAAGGGCAGATTTTCGAATTTTCTTCCTCCTCTTTTCAAACCGAAAATCGGCCACCCCTAGGGTTCCTTTACATCGACTCCACGCGTGCCTCATTGCCGACATTCGCTCACGCCGATTGATCGTCCGCATCGCGATAGATCTAAGACCCTATTTCCTTCACAAGGTAACCATTTAAAACCGATTTTTTTTATTTTTCTTACTTTTTCTTATAAATGTCATCATGATCTTGCATTCTTAGATGAATAATGGTTTGTTTTTTATTGTGAATATGTTTATTGATTATGTGTTGATGATTTTTTGTCAATAATGCCTTCTTTTTGTTATTTTATGGGTTTTACTGGTGCCTATATATATATATATTTTTATTTTTATTTTTTTTCTTTTTTTTCTTTTTTTTCTTTTTTTTTTTCCTTTTTATTTGTATATTTAAAAAAGGGTTTTTATTTTTGTTTGTTCTTTTGTTTTTTTCTTTTTTGAAAAAAAGCAAGGATTTTTGGTCTTTTTCATGATTTTTTGGACATTAATTAGGAAAAGGGGATTTTTTGGTTTTCTCTTTTTTGAAATTTAATTAAGGAAAATGATTTTTTTTTTTTTTGATTTCTATGCATATTTTTTGAAAATTAAGTAAGGGAAATGATTTTTGGTTTCTCTTAAATTTAATTAAGGAAATTGATTTTATTGTTTGAAAACTAACTAAGGCATTGTTTTATTATTATCATCTTTTTTTATTTGTTGGCTTTTTTTATTTTATGGGCATGATAAAAAGGGTTCCCCCCCTTTTTTTTTTTTTGAAGTTTTTTTTTTTACTTTTGTTTTCCTAAAAATAAAAGAGGGGCCTTCTTTTTTTTGGTTTTGATTTTCGAAGCATAAAAAAGACTTTTTCTTTTTGTTTGTTTTTAACTTTGGTTTTTCTATAAAAGGACCCTCTTTTGGATTTGATTTTTGAAGCATAAAGAAATGATGATTTTTTTTTTTTTGCTTCTAACTTACTTTAGTTTTAAACATAGAAAAGGGAAATTTGTATTATTTTTATTTACTTTTGAAGATAAAAGGGAAGGGATTGTTTTTGCATTTTCAATCTAAAAGGGATTTTTTCTGTATGTGTGTATCTTTATTACTGAAAATAAATAGAAAAAAAAGGTGAGCATACTTACCTTCCTTTGGCATGTAGCATAAGAACGATTCTTTATCACTGATCCGCTTTGATGTGATTGCTTGCTTTTTCCCCAGAATGTCTGGCGACGAAGAGTACGTGCCTAAGGAGGGCCATGAGGAGGGGCCCGAGGTCGTCTATGGTCCCTACGGGGAGTAATTTTTTGTGATAGAGCACAAGGCAGGCCCCTAGCTAGAGATGCAGGGTGAGGCAACCCAAGTTGGCCTCCTTCATCAACAATACGTTCATATCTCCAATTTCAGCATAGCGGCAAGGTAAAAGATAGGTTCAGTTCTTCCTTTTGTACAACTTTGCTTTATTTCCATTATCTGATGCATTTCCCTCTCTTGACGTAGGATTGGCCCCTATCGTGTTCCGCAGGGGTTGGTTGGACTTTCACGATTTCTACCGCTATGTTCCCCCTGTGGTAAGGTATTTGCTGGTGCAGGTGCGTTTTGGGGAGTTCTTATCCTGCCCCCCCATGAGGGCCGATGCCGCATACCTGAAGGCCCTGATAGAGCGATTTCGTCAGGAGACTATGACCTTCCTCATGCCCTATGTCAAGATGACATTGACACCTGTAGATTGGACAATGATTACTGGCATCAGGGTAGGGGGCATACCGATAGCCATCCTTACGGTGTCGAGTAGAGGGACATTGTTAGACTGATAGGGGATTATCCCCCCTGTGGCCAGATGCATGGTACCGAGGTCAAGTTGACCTAGTTATCTAGGCTCTTTAGGGCTGGTGAGCTGGTAGATCTGCGCCTGTCGGATAGGGAGCTTTACATTATGCCCGAGTGGGCAATCATCTTGGCCCGTATCACACTTCTATTTTTGTTACGCAAGACCCTCTTTACGAACATGAGCGGTGGACGAGTCAGCTTGGCATTGCTGAGCGTTATGAATAACTGGCTTAACATCCATAGGTATGACTGGGGCGGGGCCGGATATGCGTGGTTGATGTATGGCGTAGCCCAAGTATCTATCGGGGAGGCCAAATCCGTTATTGGTTTTTGGGCGGCATTGGTGGTAATCCCTAACTCTTTAGCTTTCATTAGTTTTACCTGGATGATCTTTGTATGCTACTGACTTGTTCCTTGTGCACTGCTCCTCTTAGGTGTGGGGGTACCATCACTTTCAGTTTGGGCGCCCGCTTCTCCACTCAGAGGCATACACCTACCTTCTCATCAGCAATTGGAACCAATCTCGACACCGCGACATGGGCATGAAACACCTAGAGATGGGCCTGAGATTCCAGCTCGATCTAATGATCCCTGACCAGGTAAGGCCTTTTCAACTCTGTTTATTCCAGTTTGAAAATTCTCCCTTGTTGTTATGCTGCATGCTTTGACTGATTAACAACCTCTTGACTTGGACAAATCCTTTACGACCTGTGCCTCACTTCCATTTTCTGAGACCAGGCAGCCGTAGGTCAATCGCGCCTATTCAACAACCACCGCATGCTCTTCTTCTATGGGGCATCAGCCAGGGCTTACTATCTAGGGGAGCGGGTAGTGCACCAGTATCAGTGCTATCCTGTTGTACCTATGGACCCTCCTACAGGTGTTTTGGATCCTGTTGGTAGCATTAAGGAGCTCACCGTGGCTTTCCTCCATAATGGGATCCTCGTTAATGCCGTTCTCATGCCTGGGGACTATCAGCTATGGTACGAGTCTCTGTCATATTGGTTCATCCTGTCGTGCTTTGTCCCTAGCGCCAACTTTCTCGCCTTTGGTGGCCTGCGCTCCCAGGTAATTCTATTTTCTCTTTAAGATTAGTCCCCTTTTTTCTTAATTCAACTTTTATTCCTACTGAGCGGATTTCTATTTTGTTCATAGTTTGCTCAAGGGGATGACTCGGATGGTGAAGGTGGAGTGGTGGTGGGTACGACGGATGCTTCAAGGGCATGTCCCTCAGGTGCTGGCTCTTCCGGTGTGGGTCCCTCGGGTGAGGGCTCTTCAAGTGTGGGACCCTCGGGTGAGGGTTGTTCAAGTGCGGGTCCCTTTAGTGATGGTTCTTCAGGTGCTGATCTGTTAGGTACTTCTCATGCGGGTGCCCTTGGTGGTGCTCCGCCCGTGGTCTATGGGACCTTTCGACCCCTCGACGATGGCTTTCTCTCGGACCTATGTGGCGATGTGGATAAGCAGGCACGCATCTCAGCTAAAGCGGCCTGGGTTCCTCCTCCTGAGGTGGTTCCACGGGTAAGCCCTCTTACGATCACTCTTCCTTTGTCTTTGCTCCTTTTGACAAATGCATGTGTTTGTTACCAGTCCCCGAAACTAACATCCTTTCCGTTTGAATGTAGAACTTTGACTCGGCTATGGAGCATGCAACGTATTACCATAACATTGCAGAGGTCCGAGACGTGGAGGCGGTGAGTATCTTGTTGTTCAGTCTTTTTTCTCTATTTTACTATCCTTTATTCCTCAATTGATCCTGATCTCTGATTTTGACTATGACTTGCAGCGTGCTCACGCCAAGGAGTCGCACTCTTTGCTTAGTCGGATTTTATAGGCATGGTCTTGGATAGGAGATATGCAGACCTTCCAAAGCTCCTTGCATCGGCGGAAGAAGTCGAAGGGTGCCAACAAGGATTAGCCCTAATTTCTGAAGAAAAAAACATTTAGCACATTTTGGAATAATTTTATTAGGATTTTGCAAAGTTTGTAACAGATATTTGTGGCACTTTTTTGGATGATTTCTGTTTGGACGTGCTTAGTTCTTTTCTTTGATTGTATGTTATCTCTCTCTTACATATATCCAACTGCTTGCAGGATGATCTTGATCACTCATGAAAGTTGCCCTCGAGGTCGCATGCCTTGGTGCGGATTTCTCCTGCACAAAAAGTCGAACTATCTCAATGTTAGGTGCCCTTTTAATTCTTATGTTTGAATGCTTTCATAGCATAAAGCAGGTGAATCAGGCTAGCAGGCTCAAGGGGGTCAGCAACGGCCCACAAAAAAATTCCAAAAAGCTCAAAAAGGCATAGAAAGGGGAGGGCTCTGTACTGGCGCAACTATTAGTTGCGCCAGGCTTGTTCTAGGGAAATTTGCATTGGTGCAACTAATAGTTGCGCCAGTTTTAGCCTGGGGAACAGTGGGCCCTTATATGCCCTAGACAGTCCATTTTTACTTTCTTTTCTTTTTGACTTAGCCTTTTCAACTTATTTTTCTTCTCCCTGCTTTCCCAAGGGTGGGTCCATTGGCATACATTGAATTTTATATTTTTGAAAGATCTTTGTATGTTCATGGACCTGCTTTCCAATCCTCCCTTACATGAAGGGCTTGGAACCAATTTACCCCTTTCTTTGGGCTTGGGGCCCAATTTCTTAAACAATTGGCTTGGAAGCTTGAATGAGAGTGAGCTCATTGAACTGGAGTATCTTGGATTATCGCGCTTTCCCCTCTTTCTCTAGGTTCCTCCACGGTGGCACCTACTTCATGCGACCACTTCATTTTGGGATGCAAACGCCCATGTGTTCCGTTTTGGGAAGCGGGAGCTAACTCCCACTCTTGAGGAGTTATCTAATTTGTCTGGCTTGAAGCTCCACAGAGGCCTCGCAAAAGTCATGCCGAAGTTGGGCTACTCTAAATTCATTCACCTTACCCACGAGGTGAGGCGGCTCGATGCTTTCTGGGTAGGTGCCACCTGCTTTTATAGGGTGATTTGTCAACTATGAAGCTTTGGCTGACTGATGCAGAGCTGATATGAAGACTTCCTTGGTTGGATTGGACCTTCCTAGTAGTTCATTCCAGAGACCATGAGGGCATCACCCTCCTAGGATTGACTGGCAGCACCTTCTACTTCCCATTTTGGTTGTTGCGTCTGTTTGACTATTCTCAGTAGGTGCCTTGCAAGGTGAAACCCCCTCTATGTGATTTGATCTTTTCTATGGGGTCCTCTGGGGATGTGGATCGGATTGCTGCTCTTGGACGCTGTCGATCCAGCGATGTGTGATATGGGCGAGGAGATTTGAACTTTCTCTGAGTATGAGGCTTGGCTATTGGCTGAGCAGCCTGCTGCTGATCATCTGGATCAGACGGAGAGTATTGATATAGGAGGCCCCTTGCCAAAAGAAGGAAATGGCACTTCAAGCTCGCATTGAGTTGTTGGTTGATGAGAAGAGGGTCCTGTAAGAGCTTTTAGCACACGAAAAGGTTAGAGCAAAGGTAGCAGAAACTAGAGCTGGTGTAGCTAAGAGCGAGGTCCTTCGTCTGGAAGGATCCTTGAATGTTGCTCATGGGGCTACTGATGCTTTTGCACATATCGGATATACAGAAAAGTGGCGTAAGAAAGCCCTTTACAGATACACACTTTTCGGTATACATATTTTCTTTATGTTTTTATTTTTTCTACTTTTGTAAAAAGAAAGAAAAAAAAAAAAGAAAGCTAGACATCACACCGACAATTTTTTGGGATGTGGTGTTAACGGTGCATTTTGTAAATGGAAAAGGAAAATCTATTATATTTACAAAGACTTCTCTTTTTATTATTCTTTTTTATTAATGGGTCTCTTTAACAAAGAGGGCTTTCCGCCCTGTTCTTTATTCTCTTTTTATTTCGTTTGACGCCTCAATCACAGGGTGAGATCTCGGGCCCCCTTTTGAGCATGGTTGGTCCCCTTTTAAGTGGTCAGACTAGAGTGAGTTTCAACAATTTTACTAAGACTGGAACGTCAATCCCCTTGGACTGAGTCAAACCTTTCTCCTTACCTTGAGTCATACGTCCAATAAAGCAGTTCCACAAAGACAATTCTGGTCAGGGCCCGATTTGAACTAACATGAGTGGCCCAGCCGAAAAATGGGGAACGGGAGGGAGTAACCAAGAGGGCTCCTCCAACATCAATCTTATCAATTAATTTAAACCTTTCTTTTTTGACTTTTCTTTTCAACTCTTCAATCCTTTTACTCACAACACCAAAGGTGGGTTCGTCATGCCCATTTTTGCCCTCTTTTTACCCGTAGCGCCCCCTCGGATTTTCACCACGTGCATGGGTTTAGCTCTCTTACCTCAAGCGCCCTTTCGGGTTTTCACCTGTTTCGCACAAACTCGCTGTTTTTACTCGTAGCGCCCTTTTGGGTTTTCACCACGTCCATCTTGCTTCGAGCTTGTATTTTTATTTTATTTTCTTTTTATTTTTTTCATCATTTTTTCAAAAGCCACGACATAGATGTCGATTCTTTCATAGTCGACTGGATGGGGTTCTAGTGTCGTCTCATAACTCGGCTTGTGTTGACTTAACAGATACTATGACTACTTATGAACCTAAAAAAGAGGGCTTTCTTCAGGGTGTAGCTTGGCCATGGGCCAGGTTAGGATTTGAAGCTATGCTGGGCTAAAAAGGGTTTTCTTGATATGGCTTTAGTTTTTTACAACATGCTTCCTTCCTTGGGGGATTTTACTATACATGCCCCATAATTCATCCATATATTTTTTCTTTTTTCTTTTTTCTTTGTTTTATCTCTTTTTGAGGTTTGGCTTTTACAATTTTTTTGGATTTTGATTTTACTTTCTTCTCTCCCTCTTTTCTTTTGGTATATGTACACACTTTTTCTTTTTTCGGGGAAGGGGTTTAATGAAAGAAAGGCCCAGGCTCAAATGGGGTAGCGAAGGGTATCATTATTTTTAGGGATACTTTTGGCTGCTGTGCTTGAGATGATGACCTCTTTTGGTGGTTCTTAAGACATCACGTATTTGTTTCCATAATACTTATCTGATCGTGATAGACTAAGCATAGAGCCGTCAGACGTATCCAGCATTGATGGGCTTAGGAAGATGATTCCGTCCATGGTGGTGAGGTGGATGGCATATCCTGGCAATACTTCTCAGACGACATAAGGTCCCTCCCAGTTTGGTTTGAATTTCCCTCTCGAATCGGCATGAAGGGATGGGAAGATCTTCTTCAGCGCAGTGTCTCCTATCTTTAAATCTCGACTGTGGACACGTTTATTATAAACGCATGCGATTCACTCCTAATAAACTTGAGTATGACACAAGGTAAGGAGTCTCTTCTCGTCCAATAAGTTCAATTATTCAAAGCGGGATCTCTCTCTCTCTTTGTTTCAGGTAAGCCTGATTCTATGAGGATTCAGAGCGAGGGTACTTCAACCTCTACCGGTAGGACGGCCTCGGTTCCATACACAAGGGAGAATGGTGTTGCTCTTGTAGCAATACGGATCGATGTTCTGTAGGCCCATAAAGCAAATGACAGCATTTCGCTCCAATCTCGATAAGTGACGACCATCTTCTCAAGGATTTGGACGACCGTCTTATTCACAGCTTTCACGGCTCCATTAGTTTGAGACTGATAAGGTGACGAGCGATGGTGCTTGATTTTGTATTATTCGCAGAAGGCTCGGATGCGCTTATTTACAAAGTTTGTGCCATTGTCCGTGATGATATCCTTGGGAACTCCAAATTGGCATATAAAATTATTTTTGAGAAACTTCTCGACGTGACTAGCCATGATGGTGGCATATGACACTGCTTCTACCCACTTGGTAAAGTATTCAATGGTGACGAGGATGAACTGATGTCGATCGGATGCTTTCGGATTAATTATTCTGACAATGTCAAGGTCCCAGGTAGCATATGACCAAGGAGTGGTCATGCAGTGTAGATCGATGGCAGGAGCATGTATCAAATTAGAGTGTTCCTGACACTTGTAGCATTTTTGAATATGTTTGCAGCAATCTAATTCAATAGTGGTCCAAAAGTACCCTTGCCGTAGAATTTTCCTAGCGAGCTTCTGACCGCTGACGTGGGCACCGCATACTCCCTCGTGGATCTCTCATGATGTTGATCCCTTCACTTTCTGTAAGGCACCTGAGCAAAATGTTATTGTACAATCGCTTGTAAAGGCATTTCCCACAAATGACATAGCCTGCCACTAAACGTTGAATGGTTCGTCGGTCCATCTTGGACGTACCCTCAGGGAAAGTTAGTGTCTTGAGGAAATTCTTGATATCTGAGAACCAAGGTAGCTCATCATTAGACTTTATAGGTTCCTCAATCTAGAGGTAGAAGGCCGGCTCATTCTTTTGCTCGATCATGATCGGCTTCATCTCAGCACCATACTGGATTTCTATCATTGACGCCAAAGTGGCTAATGGGTCGGCAACACGATTCCTTATCCGGGGGACATATGAGAATGTCATGTCTTCGAAACAAACTACCATATCCTCAAGGTGCTCATGGTAGGGGATCAGTTTCTCATCTTTTATTTTCCAATCTCCCTTCATCTGGCATATGATCAACTATGAATCGCTAAATACTCAGAGGTGAGTTATATTTAGATCGAGAGTCGCCCGTAAACCAGTGGCACAAGCTTCATACTCGGTCATATTGTTAGTGCAAGGGAAGTTGAGCTTGATGGAAACTGGTACATGGGATCCTTTCGGCAAAATCAGAATGGCGCCAACTCCCTGACCTTTGGCATTTGCTGCCCCGTCAAAGTGCATTGCCCAAGATTCTTCTGCTTCTTCTGTATCATCTTCTGTCATGAACAGGATGTTCTCATCGAGGAACTCAGTTCTCAAAGGCTCATAATCTGGCAAAGGATTGTCGGCAAGATGATCGGCAAGTGCCTACCCCTTGATCGACTTCTGAGTGACGTACATGATGTCAAACTCAGACAATAAAAGCTGCCATAGTGCAGTTCGTCCAGTGAGAGCCAACTTCTAGAACAGGTATTTCAACAGGTCCATTCGGGCCAAATGTAGAACGGCTTGGGATAACAAGTAATGGCGGAGCCTCTGAGTAGCCCATACAAGAGCCAAGCATGCTTTCTCTAGATAAGACTAGCGCATCTCATAATCAGTAAACTTCTTGCTCATATAGTAAATGCCCTGCTCTCTTCTTCCCATCTCGTCATGCTGCCCTAAGACACATCCCATCGAGACTTCCGTCATGGAGAGTTACATCTAGAGTGGTCTCCCTGGCTCGGGTGGTACTAACACAAGTGGGTTAAGGAGGTAGCTTTTGATTTTATTAAACACCGCCTAGCAGTCGTCATTCAATTCAACGAGCGAGTTCTTCCTTAATCGCTTGAAGATCGGCGTGCAGTTTGGAGTTAGCTATGCAATGAACCAATTGATATATTTTATTCTACCTAGGAACCCTCTAACTTCTTTCTCGATAGATGGCAATGGCATTTCTGTGATAGCTTTAACTTTGACTGGGTTGACCTTGATCCCTCTCCTACTGACGATGAATCCCTACAGTTTTCCGGACATAGCTTCGAATGTGCACTTCTATGGATTCAAACCTAATCGATACTTTCTCAACCTCTCAAATAGCTTCTGAAGGTTTACCAAGTGGTCGCTTCGCTCTAGTGACTTGGCTATCATATCATCAACATACACTTCAATCTCTCAATGCATCATGTCGTGAAACAATGCAGTCATAGATCTCTGGTACATTGCAGCGGCATTCTTCAACCTAAATGGCATGACTCGGCAGCAAAAGGTTCCCCACGGAGTGATAAATATAATCTTCTCTCGATCTGCCTCTGCCATCTTAATTTGATTGTATCTTGAGAATCCATCCATAAAAGAAAGAATCTCGTGCTTAGCAATGTTATTGACCAAGATGTCGATGTGCGATAATGGGAAGTCATCCTTCGGGCTCGCTTTGTTCAAATTGAAAAAATCGATGCACATGCGGACTTTTCCATCCTTCTTCGGTACAAACACAATATTGCTAGCCACTGCAGGTATTTGGATGCCATGAGAAACCCTGCATCATACTGCTTAATGACCTTGTCCTTGACTTTCAACATCCACTCAGGTCGGAGATGTCTCAGCTTCTACTTAACCGGATTTATATCAAGGTAGAGAGGCAACTCATGCTTGACCAAATAGGTGTCTAGACTTGGCATGTCCTCGTACGACCAGGCAAAAATATCTTGGTATGACCAAAGGAAGTCGATCATGCTTTTTCTTTCTTCGGGAGATAGCAACATTTCAATTTTGGTAATTCGGGGAATCTCCTCAATCCCCATATTAACATCCTCGATTTCTTCAATGATGGGGGTAGGGTCATCATAAAATTCGGCAAATCGGTTAAGGAGCTCATTGGGGAGCTCCTCTAAAGGGAGATCCTCTTCCAGACTCGTAACAACTACCTCTTCTTATATTTCTATAGGAAAGGGGTCAATTTTATGTGGGACAGGTATTTTGATTAAGGCATCTTTTTGTAGGATTTTATTTAAAATTTTAAATGATAATATTTTTTGACTTTATATTTTTTCAATGTTTTTGGAATTTTTTTTTCTTCGGAGACGAACCCTTGACAGCACGAGTCTATGTATATACAAGGTATTGCCTGCCAAGGGCTTATCTTACTTTTTATAGGTTATTTTTTTTTTGAAAATGGGTGCCAAATGTTAGGCCACTCCCCGCTTCTAGGGTTTGGGGCAAAGATGCCCAGTTGCAGACCTGAGAGGCCACTCCATTACCTATATGGATGGAGGGTGCTGACTGATACGGCTCTTCGAAGTTAGCCTCCATCATGTTGATCCCCATTTTGTCTGAGACGATATCCTCAAACATTAACACAATTTTGTGGTGATTCACGACAAGGGGAGTTTGTTTAAGTACAAGTCGTCACTCCTCAAAGAGGGATAACGCGGCCAAGTCTATCTCCAGACTGGGAAGGGTGATGTGGGGATTGGTGGGGTGAATCGGTGTTGTAGGCTTATGTGGGTTTAAATGGTTTATCCTATTCTGGTCAATCTTCACTACCCTGACACTCACGAAGGAATCTCTAATGTGAGGCTTGGGACGGAGTTTTTCCTCTATGTGTATTCCCCTAACTTTTGCAGTTGTCATTGCGCGAGCTTTTTCTTTATCCTCTCGCACTTCTTCTTCCGTGGGCTTGTAACCTAGCCCAAATTTGACTTTTTGATCCCCCTTACCTGTGATGGGCTCCTTCCTACCTTGGAGTCGAGGCCCAAGTCTTCTATCTTTTTGATAGCTTTACTTTTAGAGCATAGCCACTGCTGCTACCATTCCACCTCTGGTTCTTAGAACGATGCCCTCGATGGGCTTTAAGAGTATTGTCGACACCTCGTATTCAAAACTGTAGAGGTCGACGTCCTCAACGATGTGCGGCACATCCAACACTTTGGGTTTTTTGACATTGTTGGTGGCTTTTTCTTACTCACTGTGCCCTTCACTGATGATTGTGATGATCTTATGCCTGGATGTAAATTTGAGCTTTTTGTGCAGTGTGGAGGGGATCGCTCCAACTTCGTGCAACCACGGGCACCTTAACAGTAGATTGAACGAGGATTTGATGTCCTTCACTTGAAATAATATGGAGAGGGTCATTGGCTCAATTAACAGCTCAAGGTCAACTTCTCCCATTATCTCTCTTCGTGTGTTACCGAAACCTCTGGCACTAGTGCTCGTGGGTCTCAGCATGCACGGATCTACCCCAATCTTGGTGGTGGTTCTCAGGGGGCATATGTTTAATGCAGACCCGTTATCAATCAAAACTAAGGGAATTATCATATTTCCAGACTCAATAGTAATGTTGAGGGATTTGGAGTGACTACTCCCTTCATCTGGTAAATCGGCATCTAAAAAAGAAATGGCATTTAGAGCCATCACTTGACCAATTATTTGCCCGACTGCATCCGGGGTAACTTGGAGTGACATGCATATTTTTTAACACCCCTATTAATGCTTGAAAATAATGGGGACGCCATCAGTAGATCCCATACAATGATATGGGCAGGCATTCTTCTCAGCTGAGTCTCTAGTATATGCTCCTAACTCATTTTCTCGAAAGAATTCATAGCACTATCTTTCTTTCCCTCGGGTTGGGCTTGTATTGCTGCTGGTGCTTCTGACTTCTTCGAAATCTTTTCAGATCGGCTCACAAAGACCACTGCCCCTTCTCTGTTGTTGCCAGCGTTGATATCAGTTTGTTCATAACTCAGCGGACCTGATGAGGATCATAGGTTTGTCCCAAAATCTGAAATGGTATAGCTGTCGGTATCGGATACTCTTGCATTGCAGGTTTCAGGGTGTAAGTAACACTTGATTCACTTCGGTGATAGCTGGTTGGGTGGAAAAATTAGGCCAGATGGGAGTGGTGAAGCTTGAGGGTGGTGGCACTGGGGGAAAAGGGGTAAGAGTAGGCCATTGGTAGCTAACAGGTGCTGGAGGGGGATTGGGGGTATGATGGGCTATCGGGTAATTGGCGAGGGTGGTGGTGTATGGTTGACATGCATTTATATGCACATAATTGATGGGTGTGGGTGATGGAAAATAAGCCCTAAGATCTAAGGGTTCAATTCATGGTGTCGGGTTGGGAAAATAATCTGATAAATTCAGGGGTTCAATCACCCCAATATTCCTTTCTTCATAATTTCTTGGCAATGGTGCCACATAGCAATCTTGATCACTGATGTAATCGGACGGATCAAATTCTAATTCCTCCTCACATTCCTCTACCATCTTGATGGTTGGTCTGGGACCTGCTCCTCCAGTAGAATGTGGGGGTGGGATGATTTTTCTGGAATTGATTAAATCTTGGATCGCATCCTTCAATGGGAAGCAGCAATCAGTCGGGTGACCCGGACCCTGATAAAAATTACAATGGGTATTAGGGTCATAATTCTTTGGGATCTTGTGAGGAGGAGGTTGCGGTTGACGAACAGTAACTAATCTTTTTTCTATTAATAAAGGCAAAAGTACACTCAGATATTGCCCTAGGGGTGTAAACACTCAACCATAGTGGGTTCTCCTCTTCTCCGGAGTCATCCGCAAGCCTTGTCCATTCCCTGCTCTTTGCATCTGCTCAGTTCTAACTGGTGCTGGCTGGGCCGCTTAAAATTGGAATAAGGTTATATTATTATTGGGCCTAGTATTGGTAATGTTCTGAACATCGGCCCCTGTTCTCATCTCGTTCGTCTACTCTGAAAACCGTCTAACCCCACTGGCTCCACTTGGTACATTCTTATTCATGCAACCTTTCCTTATAGCATCTTCACAGCGATAGACGTTCCTTATCATATCAGTAAAGTTGGACTACTGCGGTACACTAAAAAGTCTGAGATCACTAGTAGAGTATTCTTGGAAATCATCTCTATCTGTTCATCATCAGGTATCATGTTTCTGACCTGAGCTGCCAATGCTCTCCAACGCCCCAAATAATCGCTAAAGGTCTCATTCGGGTTCTATTTCAATCGGGCCAAGTCTGACTTACGCGATTTAATGTCTATGTTATAGACATATTGTTTCTGGAACAAATGCGTCAAGTCCTTCCACATTTTCATCATGGATGGTTCCAAAGATGTAAACCATATCAAGGATGAACCAGTCAGAATTTTCTGAAAGACCTTTATCAGTAGCCTTTCGTATCCTCCATATTGGCACATGTCCCCATAGTAAGACTTGAGGTGTGTAATAGGATTGCCGGTGCCGTTGTACTTGTCAAAAGTCGGTATTTTAAATTTTGTAGTCAAGGGGACCTCAGCGAACAAACATAAATCTGTGAAGTCCGTGGCATGGATTTTAGCACCACCCATCTTCAACAATTGCTTCTTGATTTTGTCCAACTATTCTTTCAGCTGCTCTGATTCTTTGGACATGGGGGCCACTTTCTCAGCAATCGGTTGGACTTCACTCTGGGCTACCAGGGGATGGGAAATTATAAGAGGGGGTTAAGGCTGGTCAATACCCCAGCATAAGCTCCACCATTCCTAATCTCTTCTTCATACTGCTGGTCTATAGAGGGTGTAGTGAGGGCAGGATTCTCTTACTGGTGTTGCATGGACTGGAAGGGAATGGTATGAGTGGGGGTTGGGTGAGTCCATTGGGAATGAGGGAACATTTGTTGGGTGATGGGATGAGTGGAAATTAGGTTTTGGGGTGGGGCCTGATGAGGCCATTGGGCCAAGGGAAAGGCTTGAAACTAACTTTGGGATGTTGGGATATGGGTGAATTGGCGCTGATGTAAGGCATGGGTTTGAGCAGGGTATGATGGTTGTGAATGGGTGAAATTTTGGAGGAATTGTGAAGGGTATGGGTGTGAGGCTCCAAGATTTTGTTGGGCTTGGGTTTGGGCTATGAAGTCTTGGGAGGGTTGGGACATGAAGGTTTAGCCCACGGGTCCTTAGGAAGCTTGGGCCACAAAGCCTTGGTCATGATGGTTTGGCCTATGGGCCCTTGATGGGCTTGGGCCATAGGCCCTTGATGGTCTTGCCTAGTGGGCCTTGGTGGGTCTATGCCATGGGCCCGTGGTGGGTCTGGTCCATTGGGCCATTGGTGGCTCTACGCCATGGGCCCTTAGTGGGCCTAGCCCATTGGGCCTTGATGGGTATGGACCATGGGCCCTTGATGGGTTTGGACCATTAGGCCTTGATGGGTCTGGGCCATGGGCCTTTGATGGGTCTAGGCCATGGGCCCTTGATGGGTATGGGTATGGGTCCTGGTGGGTTTTGGGCCATGGGGCCTTGGGATATGTGGGAAATGGGGGTTTGGATAGTGTGATTGATGGGGGGTTGATGGGAGTCATGGGGGAATGAGGCATGGAGGCTTGATAGGGTATGGGATGAATCCATGGGTGTGTGGTGTGAATGAGAGGGGATGTATCGGGAGGCCTTCCACCTATTGTAGGTTTGGAACATCTCCTCCATCATGGCCATGGAAGGGGGATCAGAAGGAGATGGGTTATTTGATGATTGGGGCGGTATGGATGGGTTGTGTGAAGAGAAAAAATTAGGCATGGCCCGATAAGAGGCAGGATTTGAGAGGGGTTGAAGGAATGAGGTGGGGCATTTGTGGATGGAATGGGCATATATGGGGAAGATGTATGGGGCATAGAGGTGGAGAATGAGAGGAGAAAATTGGCCATAGTTTCGAAAAAAATGGGCATGGCTTGGGTAAATGGAGGGATGTGTGGGGGATTGGATGTGGTATGGATGGATGTGGGTGGATGAGAAATATGGTATGCTGGTTAAGGTAGACGATGGGTTTTGAACGGGTGTGGAAGGAAGGTGAGAGGGGTTGGAGATGGCCATGGATGAAGGCATGGCTTGAGAGAAAGACGAGAAATTTGGATTTTGGGTATTTTGGGAAGTGTTGGAAGGAAAGATAGGGGCACCAAACGGGCCGATTATGGTGAGGGTTGATTGGGCAAGGGGGGTGGAGGTAAAGGCTTCTTCGGTATGGGAATGGGTTGGAGAATGTGGCGGGGATGAGTCGGGATTGACATAAGTCAGGTCCACAGCCCACGATATATCTCTCTATCGGGTCGGGTACGGGTGCCTCGAATGGGGCTCGTAAAGCTTCCTCCTTCTTCCCCTAAGGGATGATGGAGGGTATGATGATGTCGTTGTGCCGACACTAATCAATTACCTATTTTTAATTTTAATTTTTAATTTTTTTTAATTTTTGTAAGTGAAAAGAAATGAGAATTTTAGGGCCTTTTGAATTCCCTTCTCGGGTGGCTCTCGTACCCTAAATTGGTCTCGCAGAAGCAATTTTGAAGCGCTTCGAAAGAATTAAAGGAGAACCTCTTGATCTATTGAATGCACAAAAACCAATGCAAATAGGTCGATCTCCCGAAATGAAGTCACCTTCTTTTGACCGGTGAGGGCAAATTAGGTGTTGAAAATTGCGAGGCCTAAACAGAGACACTAAACACACTAATCGAGAAGTCTGGGGGGTGAAATAGGCCACAGATCCGAACTAAAGCTGCTCAGAACCAACCTGGAGCAACTAATAATGGCGTCAGAGCAAAAAGTCCCATATTAAAGCTGGCGCAACTAATAGTTGCGCCAATGTAATTTTAGGACATTTTGCATTAGCGCAACTAATAGTGGCGCCAGAGCAAAATGGTTTCCCAGTTTGTTTGACAGCAGCTAGCATAGTCCGAAATGGGTCACTCCAAACTGGCTGTTTGTGGAAGCTAGGCTTTCGGGGATTAACTATTTATATGATCCGCTCTCTTCCTCACCGAACCTAAGGGTTTAGAGGGAAAATTGGGTTCACTATCGCTCTCTTTTTCTCTAGTTTTAAGCTTGGTAACGAAAAGGTTACTACAGACACCCAAATTTGGCCCAAGGCCCGATCGAAACACCTTTCGAGAGAGGCACATGTTAAGACCTGAAAAGTACCACTTTTCACCCCTTAACTTAACCTTTGATTAGACCCTTAGCCATCCAATAAGTTCTTGTTAAGTGTTTTATGTAGGTAATAATCAGCAGTGAAATAAGGCCAGGAATCCTACTAAGGAGCCTGTTTTGGCACCAGAAGTCCCTCAGAAGGATGGACTCTGAATCCAGACCTGGAATGAGCCTCGCACAGTCCAACTGAGCTTCCCAAGACTTTATAACAACTACTCGCGCAGCTCTCGCGAAGCTCAAGAGTAGAACACATCGCGCAGTCTCACGCAGTTCAAAGCAGACCTCTCTCAACCTCACGCAGTTCGCTCAGAACGGCTGAGGAGAGAGAGCTTTAGGAGACTCCTCGCGCAACTGTCGCGCAGTGGCCGCGGGATGCAATTATCAGAAGAGAACTCCTCACGTAATTCTCACGCCATTTAAGAAGAAAGCATCCTCACGAAGACAGAGCCATCCTCGCGAAGATCAATCAATACATGAAACCTCACAAGTTCGAAACTCATTAAAGCCTCGCGAGGAAACTCACGAAGTCCATTGAAGAGAAGTGCTCGCGAAGTTCTCGCGCTATTTAAATCTGTCCTCGCGAAGATCAACCCAGCGATCGCACAGCTACCTCGCGACTGCTTGAACTCTAACCCCACGACATCTGAGGCTTTGATGTCTACTCAACCTTGCGACTGCCTGAAGAGCAAACCAAGGCAATCTCGCGACGATTGAAGCTTCAATATCAAATCATCCTCGCGAAGAGTAACAGCTACCACGCGACAAGTTTGGGAAATAAGGAGCTATCTAGCGAAGCTCTGAACTTTAACTTCCATCTCTTCAGCAGAGGACCTTCTGGGAATTTCTAGTGATTAGGGCACACACTCCCACGCTCAAATCTTTATGCACGCGCCCCAAGGCATCCAAGGATCACTATTCAGCCATGTGGCATCGTTAAAATTAGTGTTTCCTAACCCTAATGTGCTGCCACACCACTGCTATATAAACCCATACTTAGCTTAGGTTTAAAAGGAGGGCTGGAATTCTGGAATAGCTGGGAACACATCTCATTTCTTAGAGACTTGATCTGAGATCATTTTCCTTTCTTTTTGTAACTGTAAGTAGTTTTCTTTTTCTGTTTCCTTCTCTCCATAGTCCAACATTTGCTGGCTATGTCTTTGTATGCTTTTTTCTGAACTAGATCAATGGAAGTTCTGTAATAGGATTTTTTACATTATGGGATTTGTGTTTGAATGTGAGATGCTCTATGCAAGGCTGCTGCCTTGTGATCCGCCATTGCTTTGGCTGTGATTCAAAGCAATGGAGGACTGATTCTAAGGGCCACTCAGATCTAAGTGACCTGTGTGCCTGGGCTATCATGGTCATATACAGCCTTAGCCCCACCACAGGACCCACTAGATCTGAAATCTCTATGGGAGCTTGAGCTGGTAGCCTTGTGACCATGGTGGTGGCAGCGATATTCTTGTTTTGTCTTAGGCTCCGTGAGGAGGATAACCTCTCGGATAGTCTGTGACCATTCAAGTGGACAGATTATAGCCTTAGGGTGATTCTAATCCATTGATCTAAGATGGATCCTTCTTCTTTGCACCTGAGTTTGTAGAAGCCTGGTGGGAGATTGTACAGAGGCAGACTCCCCTATATTTGTATATATCCACTATCAGATGTTAGATCTGATCAGGTTATAGAGATTGTAGGCTTGTGACTGGACCATTGTAGCCCCACTCATGCAATGGACAGCTAGATCGAAGGTTGTACTCAATCTCTTGTTGGTTCTATGTGTCTAGGTTATCATGGTCCTATATAGCCTTAGCCCCACACATAGAGCTTTAGAGGTTGAGGTTCCCTATGGATTCTTGAGCTGGTAGCCTAGATGAAATAGTGCCTACAATTATTAACTTGTTTTGACCCATCCCTGGATTGTGGTTCTCCTATGGGATAGTCTGTGACCATTTGAGTGGACAGGTTATAACCTTAAGGGATTGAATCATGGCAGAGAGATGGGTTGGATCCTTTCTCCTCAGTGGTGATAATGTAGCCATTGGACAGGATTGCTATAACATCAGATCTGAATCTGAGTTACAAAGATCCTCTGATCTAGGCTCAATAACATACTTCTCACCCTTTTATACTTATTTTCCACACTCCATCCATCCTCTCAACCCTTTATGTAGTTTAGATATTAGGTTACCTTAGAATACCTAGAATAAGTGACCTTAAACTCCCCTCCTTCTTAGGACTGCCAGATCTGTAGTTAGATCTTGAGGGACGACTAGAGATGGCTCCCTTGGAGCTGTAGATCACCTTTCCCTGTGGGACAAACTCTTACTTATCAAAACTTGCCACAATGGACCCTGTATCTTGCAGGTCTAGGATTTCTTAGTTGTGCTGATTCCATCCCCTATTTTACTCTTTCTTTGATTTTTAAATTTCTTTTACCCCAACCAATAAAGCAAGCACACACTCACAAATCCACCAACCAATTTTTGGCGCCGTTGCCGGGGAAAGATGATCTATTAGTAGACCCTTAGTTTTTGTATTCTTAGTATTCTTTGCAATTGTGAATAATTGATACTGCTGATATAATTTTGAACCTTTCTTACAGATCTAGACAGCAGCAGTGAAAGACAGTTGGACTGCAATTGGAGCTTAGCTATCTCTATTTGCAAATTCTCTAACTTTTAAAACTCTGTCTATCTTTCTTGAAAATTCTCTAGCAGTATCTAGGATAGTTGTAAATGTATTCTTCGAATAGTTGTAAATTAGTTAGATAAATTTCTTAATTGTAAAGTTATTCATTTGCAATGTGCCTGCAATAAGATATCCTTGCTATTGGTGTGCTTGTATGCTAGGGAGGAGATCTCTCAGCCCTAATTTAGAGCCTCTTAACCCTGAGTTAGAAAGGGGAAGGAGACTTAGAAGAGACAGGCACACCACAGGAGAGCCCCCAAGAGAATCTGTGACAGCAACTATGAGTGAAGAACAACCCAGAACTCCCAAGGAGTTGAATGCTCCGGATGACTATAACTCCCCTTTTAGCATTCAATTCCCTGATGTTCAGGGGAATTATGAAATAAAAACTTCAATCATCCAGATGCTGCCCTCTTTCCATGGGCTTAGCAAGGAGGACCCTTACAAGCATATTGATCAGTTCTTGGCCTTGTGCACCACTTTTAATATCACTGGTTTGGGACCTGAGGCTACTAAGCTCAGACTCTTTCCCTTCTCTTTGAAGGATAGGGCCAATACTTGTTTGACCACTCTTCCCAACAATAGCATTGCCTCATGGAAAGACCTGCAGACCAAGTTCCTGACCAAGTTCTTCCCTGTGACCAAAACTAGCCAGTTGAGGAAAGAGATTTTTGCTTTTGCTCAATCCCCAACTGAGGATTTTAACCAGGCCTGGGATAGGTTTAAAGAAATGCTCAAACAATGCCCCAACCATAAGATCCCAGAGTGGCAGCTTGTACAAAGCTTCTACAATGGGATTGATGAGAAAAATAGAGATATGGTCGATGCCTCTTGTGGTGGATCCTACATGCACAAGACTGCTAAGGAGGCATGGGAATTGTTTGAGGTGATTAGTGAGAATGCTTTTCAAAAACCATCCCTGGCAAGAACTAGTCAGGAATCTGAGTCAAAGGTGGGGGGAAAGGTTTATGAGGTGTCTGGGAACAATGACCTGTAGCTGCAGATGGCAAACCTCTTTATGAAGTTTGACAAATTACTGATTGTGATGCAACCCAGAAGGGCTGCTCATGTGGCCGAGGCATGTCTGATATGCCAATCCCCACAGCACACAGTGGAGGAATGTCCATCTGCAGGGCAATTTCCTGAATTAGTTTTGGAACATGCTGCTGCTACTCAATCTTATGGCCAGCAACAATCTGGGGGCTACAACAGATACCCATATGGATACCAGCACCAAAATGCTGGTTACCAATGGAGAGACCACCCAAATCTGAGGTGGAGGCAAGACAACTACATGCAACCCCAACAGATATTGGCCTTACCACAAAGGCCACAGCAGCAGTTCAAGAAAGGGAATGCCCCTAGGTCTAACTTCCAGCACCATCAGCAGCCCCATCAACAACAGAATCAATTGGTCTTACCCCCATCTCAACCCAGAAATACTTCTTTCGAGGACCAGGTCTTGACCTCACTGCAAAACCTGGGTTCCTTGGCTCAGACTGTGAATTCTCATGGTCAGAGCATCAAGAAGATGGAAGAGCAGATTGGCCAACTAGCGAATACCCTAGTCAAAAGAGAAGAGGGAAGGTTGCCCAGTCAACCAGTGGTTAATCCCAAGGGCCAATTTTTAATTGGTGAAGGATCCTCAAACCCTGAAGGGGATCTTTCATTGAATTGATGTTAAGAACTGTGCACTTTGTATGTTATGTATTGTACTATTTATAGGAATTTGTAGTGATCTTGTTGGAGTCTGAGTTTAGTGCTTTATACCTACTTTTATTCATGTTCCCTTTGTTGGACAATTTCAAGTGATTGAATGATGATGGTATTGTTTTAATGTTTTTCATGATATGTGAATGTAATGCTTTGAGAGTATGAGAATTTTTATTTTTATTTTAATGTTTTATAATGCTTATGGGTGTCCCTGGAAGAGAGCCTGTGAGAGAATCCACTCACAAAATAATGGTCAAAAGGCTGACTAGTGGGTGCGTGAATTCTGACTCTGTTAAGCAACCGCGAGGTTCTGAAAATTTGGTTTGGTATCCTCTCGCGCAGTTCATAAAGAATTACTTTGCTTTACGGTCGCAAGTTTCAGATGTAGTTGTGTGGGCTTCCTCGCGCAGTTCAAATGAACATCCAATCTCACGACCCATTCAGCCTATCCAACGAGCAGATATTTTTGAAGCGCGTCGAGCCTCGCGATATTTAAAATCTCACCCCGTGCTGCTTTTCTTTATTGCTTTCTATTTCCTCTCCTGCCAGCGAAACCCTAGCTCCCACTCCTCTCAATCTCTCTCCTCTAGCATCCTGTCTACAGTTCATCACTCACTTTGAAATTCTGGATGTTTGCTCTTAAAGCTTCCATCAACAGTTGCCCCCTGCTAGGAGCTCCTGCGGTCTACAGTGCATTAAATTGAACAGAACCCTAACTTTTAGGGTAAGACTCAGCTCTTGATTTTTTTTACTCTTTCAAATTTTCAATTGCACCCTCACCAAGGAGAATCTTAATGGCTCCTAAAAGTGCACCTGTGAAGAGAGCCAGGGACCAGGCCACCGTGGAGCCTGCCCCTAAGAAAGCCAAGTCCTCTACGGCACAGTAAAAAGGGAAGAAGGTGGTTCCTGAGGTGGCTGAACAAACACCTGACTACTCTACACCCTCTGAGCTCCTCATTTCCATTCCTTTAGAGCCTGAAGCCATTTTTGATATATCTTTCTTTGAATCTGAGCCGTTGTCAGCACCTGCCATTGAGTTCTTGCGCAAGGCTGGTTTGTTCCCCTTAATGCAAATGATTCCTGCACTAGCCTATCCTAGGTTAGTGCAACTCTTTTACCAACACCTTAGGGTCAAACCAGACTCACATGGGCAGCCAGGCCTCCTTGTGCTAGTTGATAATTTTGAGATGCTACTCAACCCAGCGTTGATTGCTGAAGTCATGGGCATCACTGCCATTTTTTATTCCAATTGTGGTTATGGTTCCCCTGTGAGTGCCCCCATTGATACCATTGCACAGGCCATTACCAGAGGTTTGAAGGCCACAGGGGACTCCATCAGAAGAAGAGATTTGGATCCCAAATTGTTGTTCATTGATCAAGTGCTGAGGAAGAATATCTATTACTCCGGCCATCAGTAAGAGAGGAGGACACCAATTGCTGATGCTCTCTATTCCTTCTCTCTGGGCCATGGATTTAATGCTGCATGGTTGATCTTTGAAACTATGAAGGATATGATGGTGAAGCTCGGGCTGCAAAAGAAGATCCACACTCTCCCCTATGGAAGAGTCATCACCAAATTACTTCTGAGGGGAGGGTTCAAGATACTAGTGGGGGAGTTATCTGCTGACCTCACTCCCACCACTTTTGCCAAAAGACAATGGGGGATCAGCAGAAGTCTGATGGATCCACAGAAGAAGAAGAAGAAGGCTGATGCTCAGGTTGTTTATGAGCAAGGAGAGGGAACTGCTGTGGCAAAGGCCACCCCTACTCCCACAAAGAAGGCTAAAGCCCCTGCTGCAAAGAAGGTGGTGCAAGCTTCTGGCACCTCTGCTTCTGCAGCAATACCTCCATCCACCACACTTGTCCCTCGATTAGTTTCTCTGCCTCTTCCATCTCTCCCTTTCCCTCTCTTATCTCCCTTTTCCATTCCACCTCCCACAGGGATTCGTTCCTGGGTGGAAGTGTTGAACCCCATGACAGCACTCCCCCTTCACCCACCTTACCTCAATACACAACCCCAGTATCTCCAACATCATCTGACCTAAACCCTGATAGCCCCCCCTTGATAACATACCTTAAAAAGAAAACCTCTCACCCAATAGCTACCATACCTTTACCTACCCCAACCACCCCTATCACTCCCCCAGACACACCACATATTGACCAACCCTTAGTCCAACCCCTCCCAACTACATCTCCACTCCAAGATCTTGACTTTAACTTAGCCACCACTTCAGGGTATCAGGCCTTCATGACTACCTTGCATGATACCTTGCCAACCCATGACATCCCTCTCCCAGATTTCCCACTCCCTTCACCACATCATTCACCAGACCTTTCATCTTCTCCCACTACAACTTTCCATCATGCTCCCACTTCCCCTTTCCAACCTGTTCCCTCCTCTTCTCATACTCCACCCCACCCAACCTCAGATACCCTTACCCATATCCTTTCCCTCATACATGACATCCATACCCAACTCTCCAACACAACCCATACGCAAGACCAAATGTAAACTGTCATCACCAACATAAAATCCGCCCTTCAAACATTGACAAACCCACCCATCTCTACACAACCTCCTACCACCCCCCTCATCCAACCCCCTTCCACCTCTGACCCCACAGTTCCACCAGACCTCACCTCAATTGACTTAACTACACCCTTCACCCTCCAAGACACCATACCCCACCACTCCTTCCCCACTCTACCTATCATTCCCCCACCAATATTACCTCCACCACAATTGACTTAACTACACCCTTCACCCTCCAAGACACCATACCCCACCACTCCTTCCCCACTCTACCTATCATTCCCCCACCAATATTACCTCCACCATAATTTACCAACACTTCTACCCAAACAGACCCCATTCCTTTCCCATCCACCTTTCCCATTCAACCCCACATATTTGTAACCCCCCCACTTTCATTTCGACCCTTCACCATTCCATTTTTCCCTTACCCAGAACCATCCCCCTCCACTGACCTTCCTTCATTTACTTTTCCACCCATGCCTTCCATTCCAACCCTTATCCTACCCCCTCCTCAATTCACTGACCATTCAACACAGACTGCCCCAGCCACTTCCACCCCTCCTCTCGACTTCATCAGTACAACCCCCACTTTCCCCCCCCAGGATCAATCACCTTCTACTTCTTCCACTCTATTTCTACCAATCTTACCTAGACACTCCTATTACACCCCTCCCTACTTCACCCTTCTCCATGCCATGAGGGACAATGCCTATATCAAGTGGGATGTTCTCAAAGGCATGGCCCAACTTCATCAAGCCATCGAGTACCCCTTGCTGCAGAAAATGAGTGACTTGAAGCTTGCTCACCGCGAGAAGCTGCGAGATATTTCCAAGGGGTGAGAGGCAATTTTAGAGACACTCAATGCGAATAAGGCTGTGGCAACTTACTACAGAATGACTACGAAAATGGAAAAAGCCAATGCAGAAAGGGCAAAAAAGCACACCAGGTTGTTAGAAAGGAAACTGAACAATGCTCAGGAGATTAACAAACTCAGTAAGGAGCTTTCAGATACCAATCTCCTGTGGGCTACCAAGAAAATTGAGATTTTGGAACAGAGGGTTGCCTTCCTACTATCCCAACCAATTGAGGCCACCCCTCTCGCCACAGCACTCCCCGAGGCCCCATCTTCTTTCACCCAATCAGGCCCATCTTCTTCCACTCCCCCTGCCCTTACACCTACACAACCTGTTCCCCCACCTCCTATAGCCCCAACTCCGGTACCTCCTCCTGCTCCTACTCCAGCTCCTGCTCCTGCTAAAGTCCCTGCTTTAGCTCCTACTCCTGTCTCTATGCCTCCCCCTGTTCCATCTCCTGCCCCCAAACGAAAACGGACTCCTTCCAAGAAACCTCCCACCTCCAAAAGAGCCACTGCAGCCCAAAAAGGAAAAAGGCCAACCCCTCCATCCCCACCTTCAAAGGTCACCAGAGCTTCTGCTCAGGATGATCCCCATGGTCACCTACTTTCCAAAGAGGAATGTAGATAGGTCGCTGCTGCCCTTGGATTGAATCCCACTGCGCTTTTTCCTTCGGACTCAGACTCTGATTCTGCCCCATCTATGGATCTCCGTGCTAAGAATTCTGCTACTGCTCCTTCATCAAGCCCTGCTGAATAAACTTATCCTCAGTGAGGGAAGGTTACTGCCAAGAGGACTACTCACCCAACTGCCTCTTTGAAAATTGGAAAAGCCAAATCTGCCCAGTCTGAGGAGGCATCACCAATGAGCCAGCCAATGAAAGGGAAGAGCCCAGCCATTCTGCAGCAAAGGAACAAGCAAAGTCTTCTGTGCCTCCCCCTAAGCTTGACAAAGGGAAAAGTCCTCTCCTGCCTCAGGTGAAAGAAAAAGATAAATCCCCTGTTGTCCCTCCTGAGCCAGCACACGCCCAATCCCCTCTCATTCCCCCTCAGCCTCAGCCAGGGAAAGGCCGTACAGGGAAGAGTCCCAAAGGCAAAAGTCCTATCAAATCCCTGAGCCAACCATAGATAAATCCTCAGTGACCCCTCCTCCACCAAAGACCAGAAAAATGAGGGTCAGGGCTCCAACCATACCCAAAACTGCGGCCCAAAGAAAGGAAGAGAGGGAACGAAAGAAAAAAGTGGAGGAGGCTTACCTTCAAGAGCATGCCAAGAAGATGGGTTGGGACAAGTTTTAATCCAGACTCTGATTAGCTTGTACCTAGGATTTTTTCTATTTCTGCAATCTTTTAATTCTGTTTTCTTTTAGTGTGTACATTTCTCACTTATAATAGATTTTCTTCTTTTGTCATTTCTATTTTGCTTTGTTGTGTGTTTTGCTCCATGTTCTTTCCCTTCCTGGTTGCACATAATGAAACTATTGCACTTACCTTTGACTCAGTGAGGACACTGCTCCTCATAGGTTTGGGGGTGTGGCAGGCAGACCCTGCCAATAGAATAGTTAACCTAAGTGCAGCAGAGTCATGTGAGTAATATGGAAATGGATCTATGATCACTTAAGAATCATGAAAAATAAGAAATTTAAAATTTCTGCAAACTTTAGACATTATAAACTTTTAATTTTTCACATTTCCATGATGAGATCACCAAGGAAACTCACTTGTATCAGTACTAAGTGAATCATTAGAGAGAGAAAAAGGTGAGGACATACTTAAAAGTTCAAAGGAAGACCATAACCAGTGAGAATTGGGCCTATAAAATTTTTTTCCATCCTTTGAGGAGTAACTAAGGCAATTTCTTCTAGTTCTAAGGACTGGCTGAGTCACTATGCTCACTAGAAGTTGGGCAACTCTAAGTTGAAACAACTGACAGCACTCATGAAACTTAGGAAAGGATCAAGGCCTTCTCTTGGACATTTTGAGCCTAAAAAGACCAACCCTAAAAGCAACTACCCTTGTCCATACCCCCTTTGAGCTTTAAATCCTAAATTTCTTCAATATACACCCAAGTACTTGTACCTGAACCTATGAACCTGATTCAGCCTACCCTCACTCTGAGAATTCAGAAGGTAAAGGAGAAAAAGTTGAAGATGGACTAGCTATGGTCAACATTAGGTGAATGGAGAAGAAGTATCTCAAAATTCTGGCAGTATGGTAACTGAGAACATTGTGGCATTTCAGAAAAGCAAAAACAAAAATAAAAAGAAGAAAATTCCATTAAAAAGAAATAAAAATGATAATGAAGAGGAGTATGAGAGAAGTCAAGAGGAACTTTCTTTTGAAAAATTGAAATCAAGAAGAGAAATGGATCATTTCAAATCTGAAAATCTCAAAGAAGAAGAAAGGAGCTGAATTCAAGAAGGCGAAGTCATGAACCACCTCCTTCACTTACTGATTTCTCAATTTTGAACCCCTTTTCAATCTTCCATTCTTTTAACCCCACTCCATAAGCCACATTCCAGCCCAGTTAAAAGCCCTTGTGATCTAAAGTTGAGTGAGCTGTCATGTGGAGATAAAGAGTTATCCAATCTATGGTGAGGATGTGTCAATGATGTCAGCACCTAAGAGCTATGCCTATGCTCATGCTTACAGACCCATTTAGGGGATGTAACTGCTCTTGAGCCTGAGTGAAAATGAACCCCTCAACAAGACCCTTATGAGAGTATGCCCTGGAAAGTTTTTGGGTATGAATTTGAATGCATTATGTATGACCTATAACCTTATTTTTAATCTGATGATGAGCTCTGTCCTGGCACACACTTGTGCAGTTTTCTATGGTTGTACACTGATTAGAAATGATGTGCCTTCATGAGAAGTTTATGTTGTTTAAATTATTGTGCAACCAATGGATTAAATTTCTTTTATGTTTACTGATTCAAGAGTAAACTAAGTCTGCTCCTTGACTGCTCACTTGATGATATTGCATGTTTGTTAACTATTTCATTGAGAAGTTTGTGGGTGTCTTCACTGAAAACCCTCAGGAGACTTCACTCCTCCACTAGGGATCACCTAGGGGTTCAAAAGGCTTGGTACATATGCTAAATGTATCCGTGCTCCCTACGAAAGTGGCATTTAATTTTTGTAGTAGATTTAATGTAGCTTTGCTAAGGGACTAGCAAAGATTAGGTTTGGGGGTGTGTTAAGACCTGAAAAGTACCACTTTTCACCCCTTAACTTAACCTTTGATTAGACCCTTATCCATCTAATAAGTTCTTGTTAAGTGTTTTATGTAGGTAATAATCATCAGTGAAATAAGGCCAGGAATCCTGCTAAGGAGCCTGTTTTGGCACCAGAAGTCCCTCAGAAGGATGGACTCTAAATCCAGACCTGGAATGAGCCTCGCGCAGTCCAACTGAGCTTCCCAAGACTTTATAATAACTACTCGCACAGCTCTCGCGAAGCTCAAGAGTAGAACACATCGCGTAGTCTCACTCAGTTTAAAGCTGACCTCTCTCAACCTCACGCAGTTCGCTCAGAACGGCTGAGGAGAGAGAGCTTCAGGAGACTCCTCGCACAGCTATCGCACAGTAGCCGCGGGATGCAATTATCAGAAGAGAACTTCTCGCGCAGTTCTCGCGCCATTCATGAAGAAAGCATCCTCTCAAAGACGGAGCCATCCTCGCGAAGATCAATCAATACATGAAACCTCACACAGTTCAAAACTCATTAAAGCCTCGCGAGGAAACTCGCGAAGTTCATTAAAGAGAAGTGCTCGCAAAGTTCTCGCGCTATTCAAATCTGTCCTTGTGAAGATCAACCTAGCGATCACGCAGCTACCTCGCGACTGCTTGAACTCCAACCCCGCGACATCTGAGGCTTTGATGTCTACTCAACCTCGCGACTACCTGAAGAGCAAACCAAGGCAACCTCGAGATGGTTGAAGCTTCAATATCAAATCATCCTCACGAAGAGCAATAGCTATCACGCGACAAGTCTGGGAAATAAGGGGCTACCTAGCGAAGCTCTGAACTTCAACTTCCATCTCTTCAGCAGAGGACCTTCTGGGAATTTCCAGCGATTAGGGCACACACTCCCACGCTCAAATCTCTGTGCATGAGCCCCAAGGCATCCAAGGATCACTATTCGGTCACGTGGCATCGTTAAAATTAGGGTTTCCTAACCCTAATGTGCCGCCACACCACTGCTATATAAACCCATACTTAGCTTAGGTTTAAAAGGAGGGCTGGAATCCTGGAATAGCTGGGAACACATCTCATTTCTTGGAGACTTGATCTGAGATCGTTTTTCTTTCTTTTTATAGCTGTAAGTAGTTTTCTTTTTTTTATTTCCTTCTCTCCATAGTCCAGCATTTGTTGGCTATGGCTTTGTATGCTTTTTTCTGAACTAGATCAATGGAAGTTCTGTAATAGGATTTTTTACATTATGGGATTTGTGTTTGAATGTGAGATGCTCTGTGTAAGGTTGCTGCCTTGTGATCCGCCATTGCTTTGGCTGTGATTCAAAGCAATGGAAGACTGATTCTAAGGGCCACTCAGATCCAAGTGACCTGTGTGTCTGGGCTATCATGGTCATATACATCTTTAGCCCCACCACAGGACCCACTAGATCTAAAATCTCCATTGGAGCTTGAGTTGGTAGCCTTGTGACCATGGTGGTGGCAGCGATATTCTTGTTTTATTTTGGGCTCCGTGAGGAGGATAACCTCTGGGATAGTCTGTGACCATTCAAGTGGACATATTATAGCCTTAGGGTGATTCTAATCCACCAATCCAAGATGGATCCTTCTTCTTTGCACCTGAGCTTGTAGAAGCCTGGTGGGAGATTGTACAGAGGCAGACTCCCCTATATTTGTATAGATCCGCTATCAGATATTAGATCTGATCTGGTTATAGAGATTGTAGGCTTATGACTGGACCATTGTAGCCCCACTCAAGCAATGGACAGCTAGATCGAAGGTTGTACTCAATCTCTTGCTGGTTCTATGTGTCTGGGCTATCATGGTCCTATACAGCCTTAGCCCCACACATAGATCTTTAGAGGTTGAGGTTCCCTATAGATTCTTGAGCTGGTAGCCTGGATGAAATAGTGCCTACAATGATTAACTTGTTTTGACCCATCCCTGGATTGTGGTTCTCCTATGAGATAGTCTGTGACCATTTGAGTGGACAGGTTATAACCTTAAGGGATTGAATCATGGCAGAGAGATGGGTTGGATCCTTTCTCCTCAGTGGTGATAACGTAGCCATTGGACAGGATTGCTATAACATCATATCTGAATCTGAGTTACAAAGCTCCTCTGATCTAGGCTCAATAACATACTTCTCACCCTTTTACACTTATTTTCCACACTCCATCCATCCTCTCAACCCTTTCTGTAGTTTAGACATTAGGTTACCTTAGAATACCTAGAATAAGTGACCTTAAACTCCCCTTCTTCTTAGGACTGCCAGATCTGTAGTCAGATCTAGAGGGACTACTAGAGATGGCTCCCTTGGAGCTATAGATCACCTTTCCCTGTGGGACAAACTCTTACTTATCAAAACTTGCCACAATGGACCCTGTATCTTGCAGGTCTAGGATTTCTTAGTTGTGCTGATTCCATCCCCTGTTTTAGTCTTTCTTTGATTTGTAAATTTCTTTTACCACAACCAACAAAGCTAGCACACACTCACAAATCCGCCAACAGCTCTGGGCTTTTGATGGCATGTATGGAACCCTTAGGAACTACCCTAGAACCCTTAGGAATCACCCCAAACCCTTATAAATCACCCTAGATCCCTTAGGAACCTACCCCGAACCTTTAGAAACTAATCCCGACCCTTAGAACCCATTTCGAACCCTAAACCAAACCCTATCAAGCTATGGATGAGGAGGGGTGCACCGGAATTAGCTACAACCATCTACTATGAACAATCTCATACCATTGAAAAGTAGAGGGCGTCAGCTTTCCAATGGTCCAAGAATCGCCCCAATCGAATTTGTACATCAAACGATACGGCGGTCCAAACCTGGAGGACACGAGAGTAAAATCAGGTGGGTCCCCATAGGGATTTGGCGCAACTAATAGTTGTGCCAGGCTATTTCTCCCCAGAAATGGCCTGGTACAACTGATAGTTTACCCAGTGATAATTTTCCCTGGCGCAACTAAATGGAGGACACGAGAGTAAAATCAGGTGGGTCCCCATAGGGATTTGGCGCAATTAATAGTTGTGCCAGGCTATTTCTCCCCAGAAATGGCCTGGCCCAACTGATAGTTTACCCAGTGATAATTTTGCCTGGCACAACTATTAGTTGCGCCAGGCCACTTCTCCCAGGATTTAATTATGGACCCCACCTCGAATAGCCATCTTCCAGGCACTGTTTTACTGTACATTTGTCTGGCACAACTAAATAGTAACTGTTGGTTTTTGTCCAAAATTTCGTGATTAGGATTTCACTTGTTGACCACCTCGACCTTTGGGGTGTATTTTGCTAGTTCTGTTGCACCCATTTGCACCCTATTTGCAACCCTTTAAGTGGATTAAGGTCTCACCTCATCATCCACCATTAGAGGACCCTTCCGCACATCTCAAGGCCCCTAGGAATCCTTAGATATGAGATTACCTAATTTCTAAACCCATTTAGCTCTTAAGTAGCCTCCTAACCCACCCTTCTCCTATAAATAGAGCCCAGCCCCCCACCCCTTGGTTTAGGGGTTGAGAATTTTGGCCTAAGAGAGAAAGAGCTTAAAGTGAGAAGATCTTTCTCCCTTTGGTCCCACTTCCAATACAAAATCCAGAATTTCAAAACCTCCTTTGAGTGATATTTTTCACCTTAGATCTCTTAGTTTAGGTATATGCTACCCATTTACCTTCCCTCTCCACTTCCTAGCTAGCAAGCCTTAGAGGTTAGAACCCCTCTTTCCACCATACAAGCCTTCAAGAGCTCATCAACACAAGCCTCGCAAGGCTCTCCTCTACGGTGCTACAAGGGCCTGAGGGCTCCGGCTCTCCCCTTTCTTCTCCTATCTCTTCTTTGGCTCCCTCCATCCTCCCATTTGTACAGTTACGCCGTCGACTTTTCGGTAGGGACGGAGGGGCACAAATAGGATTCTAAGCCCTTTTGGGCAAGAGGAAGCCATTTTCTTTTCATTTACTTTATTTTTGTTTTGTCCATTACTAGAGACCACGTTAAGCAGGTTGATCGGGTGTCTAACACCTTCGCGATCGATAACTGAAGCCCCTACCCATGTGCCTTTGGTGTGGACCGGATTCAGAGTCATATTTTTAGCACTTCGGTGCTCATACAAATGAACTAGGTTTCTTGGGACACCGAAAGCTCCAGGTGGCGACTCTATATTTTTTGCAAATGAGCGCATCGCCGCGACGGGATGGTCACAAATCCCACGGTTGCACAGATGGCGACTCTGCTGGGGATTAGCTAGTAGAGCTTCCCCTTGAACTAGGCCTTTTTTTATTTTCCTAACATTTTGTTACAATTTTTTTATTTTTGCTATTTTTTTCACGCACCCCTCCGATTAATTCACTTTACTTTCCCCTACTTCTACGTCATTTATGAGCCTTAGCCGATTGGCAGGCCTACTTGCGCATAGTCTTTCAATTTCTTTAATTTTCCGTCATTTTCAGTGCCTTAGCCGATTGGCGAGCCTACTTGTGCAAACATATTTCGACAGTAGACACCAGCCCGTAGTGGTGGCATGGGGTCATCACCCCCGGTCTTTGAACTAAAGAAAACTTCCATATAAAAAAGGGCTTTGAAAAAATATTAAAATTGAACCAAGAATAGGGAGCTTAATGAACTTGTTTTTACGGGATAGATTTTTAAAGGGTTGGGTTTAGGCACACATACAACCACTCGGGTCTTAGTATGGCGGCAGCCCTTAGTGGTGATGATCCAGAAAAATCTCAACCCACCTAGTATCTGAGAAGGCACTTGCGCCGGAGGTATATCGGGTGGGTTCCCATTCCAAAGCTTAAAACCCTTGGGGAGAGCGCTAGCGAGTTATACTTGACTCAAACCCTTTAGGTGCGGTGAGGAGAGAACTGATCACCAAAAAAAAAAAAAAAATAGCTCAGTTCCCGGAAGCCTAGCTTCCATAAAAGCCCAAAAAGAGACTCATTTTGGGCTGTTGTCTCTGCTGTTGTATATTCTAGAGCATCAGTCTTTGCCTGGCACAAGTATTAGTTGCGCCAGTGCAAAAAACTAGATTTTATAACTGGCACAACTAATAGTTGCGCCAGCTTTAAAATCCACATTTTTACCTTGGCTGCAACTAATAGTCGCGCCAATATAAAAAAGGTGCCCTGTTACCTGGGCGCATGTATTAGTTGCACCAGGTATGTTTAACAGCTCACCAGCCTGAATTTGTGGCCTTCTTCACCTTTCGAGTCCCTCGATTAGTGTGCTTAGTGCCTTGTTTGGGCCATGCCATCTCCGACACCCAATATACCCCCGTCGGTCAAAAGAGGGCAACTTCTTTTTGGCTCATTTCGGAGGATCGAGTTGTTTGCCTCGATTTTTGTGCCTTCAATAGATCGAAGGTTCTCCGTCGATTCTTTCAAAGTGCATCAGAATCGTCACCACAGGTTTTGAATTAAGGTACGAGAGCCACCCAAAAAGGGAATTCGAAGGCCTTGGAACCTTTGTTTTTCAAAGGTTTTTCAAAAAGATTCAAAAAAAAATATATATATATATATATAATCAAAACCCAAAAAAATATATATATATATAGTTTGTGGTGCCGACACAACGGCATCATCTTGCCCTCCGCCGTTCCGTAGGGGAAGAAGGAGGAGGATTTTTAGGCCTTATCCAAGGCACCCTTACCCAACCCGTTTTCGTAGAATGTCATGGGTAGTGAACCCGGCTTACGCCGATTCCGACTCATCCCGGCCACATTCTCCAACCTACTCCCATTCGGAAGAAGTTTTTTCCACCATCCCCCTCACCCAACCCCCCTTTACCGTTATTGTCCCATTTGTCGCCCCAATTTTCCCAACCACTACCCCCATAAATATCCAAAGTCCAACCCCCCATTCTCCATCTTTTGCCCAAACCATACCCATGCCAAGTCCAACCCATTTCCCTTCCACATCCACACAAAATCCATTCTCCCAATCCATATCCATGCCCCATTTCCAATCTTCCCCTTATAGGCCTGATCCACCCACATTCACATACACCAATTCCTCCCTCTCCACCCCCCCCACAAATCCCCCCATCTATCAGAGTCATGCCCATTTTTATCGGGGCCATGCCTAATTTCTTCCAAATATCCACATCCCACCAACCACCATCCCTAAACATCCCTAATCTCTCCCCATCCTTTACCCCACCTCAACTCTCCAATCCACCCCATATCCCACCTCTTACCATGGCCATGCCCGATCATATCGGGGCCATGCCCAATTCCCCTCTCCACTCCCCACATCTAATCCTCCTTCCATGACCATGATGGAGGAGATGTTCCAAGCCTACTCCATGTAGAAGACTTCTCAAAACACCTTCGCTCCTCCACACCCCACATCCCTAAACCCATCCCACACCCTAGCCAATCTCCTTGCCTCACTCCTCAATGGCCCCCATCAACCCCCCACCATTCAAACTCCCATTACCCACATGCTCCAAGGCCAAATGGCCCAAACCCACTTTTCCCACATACCCCAAGGCCCATTGGCCCAAACCCCCTTGTCCCACATATCCCAAGGCCCCATGACCCAATACCCCACCACCCAAACCTACCCAGGGCCCATTACCCAGACCTATCAAGACCCCTTGGGCCAAACCCATCAAGGGCCCATGGCCCATACCCACTAAGGCCCATTGGGCCAAACCCATCCAGGGCTCATGGTCCAGATTCACCAAGGGCCCACGGCCCAAACCCACCAAGGTGGCCTCGACCCACCAAGGGCCCATGGCCCAGACCCATTAAGGCCCATTGGTTCAAACCCACCAACGGCCCATGGCCCAGACCCACAAAGGGCACATGGCCCATGCCCACCAAGGCCCATTGGACCAAACCCATCAAGGACCCATGGCCCAGACCCACCAAGGCCCATTGGCCCAAACCTACCCAAGGCCCATGGTCCAAACCCATCAGTGGCCCATAGCCAAAAATGACGAAGGCTTCATGACCCAAACCTAAATCCAAACCCCACACTCATACCTTCCACAATATCCCCAACATTTCACCCAACCTTCATAGCCAGGTCAAACCCATGCCATATCCCAAACCCAATTTTCCCATGGCCCCACATCCCAAGGCCATCTCCAAACCTTCCCCCATGCCCCATGGCCCCATCAGGCCCCACCTCAAAACCAAATCCCAATCACCCAACAAACCTTTCCTCACCCCCAATGGGCTCACCCCACCACCACTCATGTCATTCCCATCCAACCCGTGAAACAACAACCAAAAAATCCCGCCCTCACTACACATTATACCGACCAACAATATGAGGAGGACGAGATTAGGAATAGCGGGGCCTATGCTGGGGCATTGACCAGCCTTAACCCTCCTCCTACAAATTCCCACCCCTTGGTGACCCAAAGTGAAGTCCAACCGATAGTCAAGAAAGCAGCCCCTACATCAAAAGAGTTAGAACAACTGAAAGAACAGTTGGACAAAATACAGAAGCAGCTGATGAAAATGGGTGGTGCTGAAATCCATGCCACGGACTTCACAGATTTGTGCTTGTTCGCTGAGATCCCTTGCCTCCTAAATTTAAAATGTCAACCTTCGAAAAATATAATGGCACTGGCAATACCATTACACACTTGAAGTCCTACTATGGGGACATGTGCAAATAAGGACGGGACGAAAGACTACTAATAAAAGTCTTTCAGAAGAGTCTGACTGGTCCGTCTTTGAGATGGTTGACATCTTTAGAATCATCCATGATAAAAACGTGGAGGGATTTGACACACCTCTTTCAAGAACTGTATGTCTACAACATAGACATTGAGCCACGAAAGTCAGATTTGGCCCGCTTAAAACAGAACCAGAACGAGACCTTCAGCGACTACTTGGGATGCCAGAGAGCACTGGCAGCTCAGGTCAGAAATAGAATACCTTATGATGAGCAGATAGAGATGATCTCAAAGAATACTTTACCAGTGATCTCAAACTTTTTGGTGTACCAGCAATAGTCCAGCTTTGCTGATCTGGTGAGAAATGCTAACCGATGTGAGGATGCCATCAGGGAAGGCCGTTTGAGTAAGAACACGCCAAGTGTACCCAATGGGGTTAGGAGGTTTTCAGAGCAAAGAAATGATAAGAGAACAGGGGGCGATGTCCAAAACATAGCCAATACCAGGCCCACTAACAATACTACCCTATTTTAATTTCAGGCAGCCCCACTAGCACCAGTCAGGCCTGAGCAGATGTAAAGAATAGGGAATTTGCAAGGAATGCAAATGACTCCGAAACAGAGGAGAGCCCGCTACGACCGAGTTTTTATGCCTCTGGGGCAATCATTGAGTGTACTTCTGCCTTTGTTAGTGAAAAATGGATTAGTCACTATCCGTCAACCGCAACCTCCTCCTCACCCGATCCCAAAGAACTATGACCCGAATACCCACTACATTTTTCATCAGGGTTCAGGTCACCCAACTGATCGCCGCTTCCCCCTACACCTTCTCAGCATGCTAATATTCACCAAGTGCCACTACCCCCACATCCTACCGAGGAGCAGGTCCCAAACCAACCGTCGAAATGATAGAAGATGAGGAGGAGTTTGAATTTGACCCATCCGATTATATCAGTGATCGGGAGAGTTATGTAGCACCATTGTCAAGAAACATGGACGAGAGGAACATAGGGGTAATTGAACCCCTAAATTTGTCAGAATATTTCCCCAACCCGACCTCACAAATTGAACCCTTGGATCTCAGGGCATACTTTCCATCCACCACACCCATCAATTATGTACATATCAATGCATACCAACCATACACCAACACCCCCATCAATTACCCGATGAGCCAACAGGCCCCCAATCCTACACCCACACCCGCCAGTTATCAATGGCCTGCGCCCGCCCCATTTCCCCCAGTTCAACTACCAGTAAACTCCACTGCCCCTATCAATTACTCAATAAGCCATCAGGCCCCCAATCCCACACCTGCACCCGTCGATTATCAATGGCCTGCGTCCACCCCGTCACCCCAAGTTTCACCTACGAACGCCACCACCTCGGTCAATTACCTAACGTACCTAATGGCCCATCAGACCCCCCATCTCCCACTAGCACCTGCCAGCTATCACTGGCCTACCTTTACCTCCTTTCCCCCAATACCACCACCCTCAAGCTTCACCACCCCTATTTGGCCCAATTTTTCCACGCAACCTGCTACCACTGAAATAAATCAGGTGTTGCCCACACCTCCTGAGCCCGCAATACAAGTACCGGTAGCCATACCTTTCCTGCTCTCAGGACCAGCCTATGATCCTCATCAGGTCCCGCTAAGCTACGAGCAAACAGATTTCAATGCCGACAGCAGCAGCAGAGAAGGGACAGTATATTTTGTTACCAGGTCAGGGAAGATATCGAAGCAGCCATAAGCGCCAGTAGTAGCACAGGCCCAATCAGAAGGGAAGAAAGACAGTGCTGTGAACCCCTTCAAAAAAATGAGTCGGGAATATATACTAGAGACTCAACTGAGAAGAATGCCCGCCCATATAATCGTCTAGGATCTGTTGATGACGTCCCCACTCCATTTTCAAGCATTAATGGGGGCGTTAAAAAATGCGCATGTATCACTCCAAGTTAGCCCAGATGAAGTCGGGCAGATAATTGGGCAAGTGATGGCTCCGAATGCCATTTCATTCTCTGATGCTGATTTACCTGAAGAAGGGTGTAGCCACTCCAAGTCATTAAATATAATTGTTGAGTCTAAAAATATGGTCATTCCCCTTGTTTTAATTGATAATGGGTCTGCATTGAGCATATGCCCATTAAGAACCGCCACTAAGATCGGGGTCGATCCATGCATGTTGAGGCCCACCAGAACCAGCGCAAGAGGGTTTGACAATACCAAGAGAGAAATAATGGAAGAAGTTGATCTTGCGCTGTTGATAGGGCCAATGACCTTTTCCATCTTGTTTCAAGTCATGCATATCAAATCTTCATTTAATCTATTGTTGGGGTGCCCGTGGCTACACGAGGTCGGAGTCATACCTTCCACTTTGCACCAGAAATGCAAGTTTGTGTCTGGGCATAAAATTATTATAATCATTGGTGAGGGGCACAGCGAGAAAGAAAAAGCTGCCAATAGCATCGAAAAACCCAATATGTTAGATATACCACACACCGCTGAGGATGTCGACCTCCACAGTTTTGAATATGAGGTGTCAGCTATACTCCCAGAGCCCATTGAGGGCATCATGCCTAAAACAGGAGGCGGTATGGTATCGACTGTGGCTTTGCTCCAAAAGTGGGGCTATCAGAAAGGTAGAGGGCTTGGGCCTAGACTGCAGGGCAGAAGAGAGCCAGTTGTGGCCAAAGGACAAAGGGTACAATTTGGGCTGGGGGATAAGCCCACAAAGGAAGGGTTCGAGAGGCCAAAGAAAAAGTCAGGTTCACCATAGTGGCAAGAGCTCGAGGAATCAACATAGAAGAAAAACCTCACCCTAGGCCGCACATCAGGGATTCCTTTGTCAACGTTGGGGTCTTAAAGATCGACCGAAATGGGGTAACCCATTTGACCCCACACAAACCCATAGCCCCAATACATCCCACCAATCCCCAAATCTCCCTTCCTAGTTTGGAGATAGATTTGGCCGCATTGTCCCTTTTCGAGGAATGACGGCCAGTACCTTAACAAACTCCCCCTGTGGTAAATCACCACAAAATAGAGTTTTGTTTGAGGACATCATCTCATATAAAATGGGGATCAACATGATGGAAGCTGACTCTAATGAGCCATATCAGTCAACACCCTCCATCCCAATAGGTAAAGGAGCGGCCCCTCAGGTACGCAACTGGGCATCTTTGCCCCAAACCCTGGAAGCAGGGAGTGGCCTAATGTTTGGCACCTGTTTTCCAAAAAAAAACAACTTATAAAAAGTGAGATAAGCCCTTGGCAGGCAATACCTTGTATATATAGTAACCCGCCTTGCCAAGGGTTCGTCTCCGAAGAAATACAAAACCTTAAAAATATTGAAAAAATACAAAATCCTAAAAATATAGAAAAAATATAAAACCCAAAAATATTATCGTTTAAGATTCTGAATAAAATCACACAAAAAGATGCCTTAATCGAAATACCCGTCCCACGTGAAATCGACCACTTTCTTAAAGAAATACAAGAAGAGGTAGGAATCACGAGTCTGGATGAGGATGTCCCTTTTGAGGAGCTCCCTAATGAGCTCCTTGACCGGTTTGCCGACTTTGAGCATGGCCCTACCCCCATTGTAGAGGAAACTGAGGACGTTAATCTAGGGACTGAGGAGGTTCCCTGAATTACTAAAATTAGAACATCGCTATCTTCCGAAGAAAGGAAAAGCATGGTCGACTTCCTTCGGTCATACCAAGATATTTTTGCTTGGTCGTATGAGGACATGCCTGGTCTGGACACTAATTTGGTCGAGCATGAGTTACCTCTCTACCCTGATATGAAGCTGGTTAAGCAGAAGCTAAGACGTCTACGACTCGAGTGGATGTTGAAAGTCAAAGATGAGGTCATCAAGCTGTATGATGCGGGGTTTCTCATGGTATCCAAATACCTACAGTGGCTAGCCAATATCTTGCCTGTATCGAAGAAAGATGGAAAGGTCCGCATGTGCATCAATTTCCGCAACTTGAATAGAGCGAGCCTAAAAGATGATTTCCCATTGCCACACATCAACATCTTGGTCGATAATACTGCTAAGCACAGGATGCTTTCATTTATGGATGGATTTTTGGGATACAATCAGATAAAGATGTCCAAGGTTGATCGCGAGAAGACAACATTCATTACCCCCTGGGGAACCTTTTGCTATCGAGTCATGCCTTTTGAGCTGAAGAATGTCGGTGCAACATACCAGAGAGCTATGACCGTACTGTTTCACAACATGACGCACCGAGAGATTGAGGTGTACATCGACGATATGATAGCCAAGTCAGCAGCGCGAGGCGATCACTTGGTAAACCTTCAGAAGCTGTTTGAGAGACTGAGGAAGTATAGGTTACGTCTGAACCCACAGAAGTGCGCATTTGGTGCTATGTCCGAAAAACTGCTAGGGTTCATCGTCAGCAGGAGAGGGCTCGAGGTTGACCCAGTTAAAGTCAAAGCTATCACTGAGATGCCGCCACCATCTACCAAGAAAGAAGTTAGACCCTGGGCAGAATACAATATATCAGTCGATTCATTGCATAATTAACTCTGATCTGCACGCTGATCTTCAAGCTACTAAGAAAAAACTCACCCGTTGAATGGAACGACGACTGTCAGGCAATGTTCGATAAAATCAAAAGCTACCTCCTTAATCCACTTGTGTTGGTACCACCCGAGTCAGGTAGACCACTCTTGATGTATCTCTCCATGATGAAAGTTTTGATGGGATGCGTCTTAGGTCAGCATGACGAGATACGAAGAAGAGAGCAAGACATTTACTATTTGAGTAAGAAATTTACTGATTATGAGACGCTCTATTCCCATCTGGAGAAAGCATGCCTAGCTCTTGTATGGGCTACTCAGAGGCTCTGCCATTACTTACTATCTCAAGCCGTTCTACTTTTAGCTCGAATGGATCCGCTAAAATACTTGTTCGAAAAGTCGGCTCTCACTGGACGACTGCACGCTGGCCGCTTTTATTATCTGAGTTTGACATCACGTACGTCACTCAGAAGTCAATCAAGGGGCAGGCACTCGCCGATCATCTTGCCAACAATCCTTTGCCAGATTATGAGCCTTTGAGGACCGAGTTCTCAGATGAAGATATCTTATTTATGACGGAAGACGGTGCTGAAGAAGCAGAGGAATCTTGGGTAATGCACTTTAACGGGGCAGCAAAAGCCTAGGGCCAAGGAGTCGGTGCCATTCTAATTTTGCCGAAAGGATCCCACGTACCCGTCTCTATCAAGCTCAACTTCCCTTGCACTAACAACATGGCTGAGTATGAAGCATGTGCCGCTGGCCTACAGGCGGCTCTCGATATAAATATAACTCACCTTCGAGTGTTTAGTGATTCACAATTAATCATATGCCATACGAATGGTGACTGGAAGACGAAAGACGTGAAACTAATCCCCTATCATGAACACCTTGAGGATCTGATAGCTTGCTTCTAAGATGTGACATTCTCATATGTCCCCCGGATAAGGAATCGCTTTGCTGATACACTAGCAACTTTGGCGTCAATGATAGAAATCCCGTATGGTGCTGAGATGAAGTCGATCATGATTGAGCAGAGGAATGAGCCAGCCTTCTGCCCCCAGATTGAGGAACCCCTAGAGCCTGATGAGGAGCCACCTTGGTTCTCAGATATCAAGAATTTCCTCGAGACACTGACATTTCCTGAGGGCACATCCAAGACTGATCGACGAATCATTCAACGTCTAGCGGCAGGCTACGTCATTTACGGGGAATGCCTTTATAAGCAATCTTACAATAACATCTTACTCAAGTGCCTTACAGAAAGTGAAGCAACCAACATAATGAAGGAGATCCATGAGGGAGTATGCGGTGCCCACGTCAGCGGTCACATGCTTGCCAAGAAAATCCTGCAGCAAGAATATTTTTAGACCACTATGGAGTCGGATTGCTGCAAACATGTTCAGAAATGCTACAAATGTCAGGAACACTCCAGTCTGATACACGCACCAGCCATCGATCTACATTGCATGACCACTCCTTGGCCATTTGCTACCTGGGGCTTGGAAGTCGTCGGAATGATCAATCTAGAGGCATCGAAAGGACATCGGTTCATTCTCGTAGCCATTGAATACTTCACCAAATGAGTGGAAGCAGCATCATATGCCAACATCATAGCTAGTCATGTTGAGAAGTTCCTCAAGAATAATATTGAATGCCGATTTGGAGTCCCCAAAGATATCATCACAGACAACGGCACAAACTTTGCGAATAAGCACGTCCGAGCCTTCTACGAGCAATACAAAATCAAGCACCATCGCTCGTCACCTTATTGGCCTCAAACTAATGTAGCCGTAGAAGATGAGAATAAGACAGTCATCCGCATCCTTGAGAAAATGGTCGTCACTTACTAAGATTGGAGCGAAATGTTACCATTTGCCTTATGGGCCTACAGAACGTCAATCCGTATCGCTACAGGGGCAACACCATTCTCCCTTGTGTATGGAACTGAGGCCGTCCTACTAGTTGAGGTTGAGGTACCCTCACTCCGAATCCTCATGGAATCTGGCTTACTCGAAGTAGAGAGAGAGAGAGATCTCGCTTCGAACAATTGAATCTATTGGATGAAAAGAGATTCCTAGCCTTGTTTCACACTCAGGTCTACCAGGAGAAAATTGCACGTGCTTACAATAAACGTGTCCACGGTCGAAATCTAAAGGTGGGAGATACTGTGTTGAAGAAGATCTTCCCATCCCTCCACGCTGATCCAAGAGGAAAGTTCAAGCCAAACTGGGAAGGACCTTACGTCGTTTGAGAAGTGATGCCGGGATACATCATCCGCCTTGCACCATGGACGGAGATCATCTTCTTGAACCCATCAATGCTGGATACGTCTGACGGTTCCACTCTTAGTCTATCGAGATAAGGTAAGTATTGGTAAAACAGATACGTGACTGCTTAAGAACCACTCAAAAGAGACCATTATTCCAAACACAGTAGCCAAAAAGCATCCCTAAAAATGATGATATCCTTTGCTACCCCATTTGAGCCTAGGCCTTTCTTTCAATAAACCCCTTCCCCAAAAAAAAAAGTGTACGTGTATACATATACAAAAAAAAGGGAAGTAAAGTTACTATCAAAATCCAAAAATTGAAAAAGTAAAACCTCAAAAAGAGATTGCCTGAAATGGAGCAAAAAGAATAAAAAATGTAGAAAAAATCATGGGGCATGTACAGTGAAAATCCCCAAGGGAGAAAGTATGTTGAGAAAACTGAAGCCAAATCAAGGAAACCCTTTTAGCCTAACATACCTTCAAATCCTAACTTAACCCATGGCCAAGCTACACCCTGAAGAAAGCCCTCTTTTAGGTTTACAAGCAGTCATAATATCTATTAAGTCAACACAAGCCGAGTTGTGAGACGACACTAGAACCCCATCCAGCCGACTATGATGGAATCGACGTCTATGTCGTGGCTGTTGTAAAAAAAGGAAGAAAGAAATAAAAAAAATAAAATAAAAATAAAAGTAAAAATACAAGCTCAAAGTAAGATGGATGTGGTGAAAACCCGAAAGGGAATTACGGGTAAAAATAGCAAGCTTGTGCGGACCAGGTGAAAACCTGAAAGGGCGCCACGGGTAAAAAAGGAAGATAAAAAAATTTAAAAAAAGAGAAAAAATTGAAAAGGAAAAGTTTGGACTGATTGATAAGATTGATGCTTGAGGAGCCCTTATTACTCTTTGTATACCCTCTTGTCCGACTAGGCTGCTCATGCTAGTTCGAATTGGGTCCCGACCAGAATTATCTTTGTGAAATCGCATCGTCAAACATATGACTCAAGCTAAAGAGAAAGGTTTAACTCAATCCCAAGGGGATGAACGTTCAGGCCTTGGTAGGACTGTGGAAACTCTATCAGAATCAACCAGTAAAAGAAGGGGGGTTCGACCATGCTCAAAAGAGGACCCAGGGTTTTCACCCAGCAATTAAGGCACCACACAAAAAGAATGCACAAAACAAAACCAAAAGACCAAAAGATCTGTGTAGATGCATATAGTAAACTGCCTTTTGCACCACTTACACCACATCCCAAAAAAATAGCCGGTGTGATGACTAGCGTGCTTTCCTTTTTACAAGTATAAATAAAAACAACAAAAACAGAAAAAAAAAAATTATATATATATATATATATATATATATATATATATATGTATACCAAAAAAATGTGTGCATCTGTAAAGGGGTTTTCACGCCCCTTTTCTGTGTATCTAATCTGTGCAAAAAGTTACGTGTACAGGAAGGAGTTAGCAACCTAGCTCGTGCTTCAATGAGCTAATCTCAACATGAAGGTCATCTTCTCGGATATTTCGCTCAGTCAGCCAGCGACCATGCAGACTCTTATACCTCTTCCAAGAAGAGTCGGTGGCTCCAAAAGCGACGCTCAGTGATCCCTTCAAATGGAGAACCTCGCTCTCTGCTGTGTCTGCCCTAACTTTTTCTTATGCCAAATGTTCTTGCAGGAACCTCTTCTCATCCACAAGAAGCTCAATATGGGCTCGAAGTGCCGTCTCCATCTTTGGCCAAGGGCCTCCAGTATCAACGATCTCTGTCAAATTTGGACCATCGACAACAGGCCGCTCAGTCAATAGCCAGGCCTCGTACTCAGGAGAAGTTCTAATCGAATCCCCCTGCTCGATATCACACATCAGCATCGACTGACGCGTCTCCCAGAGAGCAGCAATCCGATCCATGTCTCCAGAGGACCCCCTAGAAAAGATCAAATCACATAGAGGGGGTTTGGCCTCGCAAGGCACCTGCTGAGGGTAGCCAAATTGACGCAGTACCTAGAATGGGAAGTAGAAGGTGCTGCAAGTCAATCCTAGGAGGGTAATGTCCTCATGGTCTCTACTGTGAACTATTGGGAAGGTCCAGTCCAATCAAGGAAGCCTCCATGTCAGCTCGGCATCGGTCAACCAAAGTTTCAGAGCAGACACATCACCCTGTGGAAGCAAGTGGCACCTACCCAGAAAGCACTGAGCCACCTCACCTCGGGCAATATAAAAGTGGGGCACAGGCCTTAGAACAACAAGGTGCTCACCCAACCAGACCTGAAGTAATAAAGGGCACCCTCGAAGGCCCTCCACCTTGCCCAAAGCAAATGAATCAAGGCATTGATACAGCTCGGTGAGCACCAAGTGCATCATGGATTGGCCCGCCTCCAGCTCTGTCAAAATATTACAAATTGCCAATGAAAAGCTCTCCCCCCGATAAAAAAGAGGATTTCAGAGATGAGACCAAGTGCTAGAGCTTTCACGTTGTATATGTTCCTAACCGGCAATTTTCGGAGATTTTCGTCACCGAAAAGTTCTTTGAGGAATTTTAGCAAACACCTTGTAGGCCCCCCAATGAGACGTTTCTCATACTCAAGTTTCTTCAAACCGAGAGTAAGGTGGATGGATTTGGAGTAGCTCAGCCGAGGCGTGACTCGTACAAGACCCCTGTGATGCTTTAGGCCAGACAGTTTGGACAACTCCACGAGGGTTGGGGTTAGCTCTCACTTCCCAAAATTGAATACATGGAATTCACATCCCAAAATGAAGCGGCCGCGTAAAGGAGTTACCACCATGGAGGAACCTCTAGAAAGGAAGAAAGGCAAGATAGCCCAAGGCGCTCCAAGTCGTCAAGCTCTCGAACTAGGCTATTAAGAATTTGGGCCCCAAGCCCAACAAAGGGGGTAAATTGGCTCCAAGCCCTCCACGTAAGGGAGGGTTAGAAAGTGGGTCCATGAACATACAGGGATCTTTTGAGAAGATAAAAATCGATCTATGGTAATGGACCCGCCTTGGAAATGCAAGAGCAAAAGGAACAAGTCAAAGAGGCCAAGTCAAACAAAAAAGAAATGATTTTTGGACTAACTCGGGTATATAAGGACCACTGCCCCCCAAGTTAAACTTGGCGCAACTATTAGTTGCACCAATGCATTTTGGTCCCCATTTTGCCTGGCACAACTATTAGCTGCGCCAGCACAAATTGCCTGAGATTTCAACCTGGCGCAACTAATAGTTGCACCACACTACAAGTCCCCCCTCTTCAGCCATCTCAGGACCTAGCAATGGGGACTTACACCCCTTTCATTTCTTTGTTAACACACCTCTTTTCATTTAACAATTGGGCATTTGTTTTGTTTATTCATGTACAAGATTGATCCAACATCAAAGCGTACGACCTAAAAGGTCGCTTTCTGAGCATTTTGGGCAAGCACATCCTGCAAAGAAACAGATCCAATACAAAGAAATCATGGCATAAAATCAAAGCAGAAATATTTTCCCAAAAATAATAATCTCAAGTATCACATCAACCATCCCCAACATGTTTAAACAAATCCAAATCAAATCCCAAAATATTACTGAGTTTTTCAAAGCCAAAAACTAGAAGACTATTCCTTGCTTGCGCCCTTGGATTTCTTACGACGGCGAGAAGAGCTCTGAAAAGTCCGCATGTCCCCCACCCTAGACCACGCCTGCGAGATCCTACTGAGCAAGGAGAGCAACTCCTTGGCACGGGCATGCTGCGAGACACGATCAAAATCAAGAGTTAGGATCAGTTAGGCGACAAAGGGTAATGGAATAAATGATGAGGAGTAGAATAGCAAGGCACTCACTGTCTCGACCTCCCTAAGCTCCGCCAAGTGATGATGATACTCCGCATACTCCATGGCCGAGTTGAAGTCCTACGTTCAGAATGATACAATATCAGCTATCAGGACAATCTCAAAAGCATGTACAGAAGGAAACTGAAATGAAGAGAGATTGGGTCATCAGAAGACTTACCCCCAGAACCACCTCAGGAGGAGGAACACGGGCTGCCTCAACAGAAAGCTGCACCTGTCAATCCACATCAGCGGAGAGGCTTGAAAGGAAACTATCATCTAGGAATCGAAAGGTCCCGTAAACAAGGGGTGGATCGCCACTAGGGATACCAGCATGAGAAGTCCCCGACGGACCAGCACCTGAAGAGCCCTCACCCGAGGGGCTCGCACTAGAAGGACCAGCACCAGAGGGATCCACCCCTGACATATCAGCCACACTTGGCTCGCCTTCACCATCCGAATCATCCCTGAAGCAAACTGTGAACAAAATAAAGATTCGATTAGAAGGGACAAAAGCCGAATAAAAGCATAAAGGGAACTAATCCAAGCTAAGATAAATTACCTGACCGAGTGGGCCGCCAAATGCAAGAAAATTGGCACTAGGTACAAAGCGCGGCAAGAGGAACCGATGGAGCAGGCACTCGTACCAAAGATGATAGTCCCCGAGCACATGGAGAGCATGGATAGGGAGCCCATTGTTGAAAAAGGCCACTGTGAGCTCCTCGATACTGCCAACGGGATTCCAAATATCTGTCGGAGGGTCCACAGGTATGGTGTAGTAGCCCTGGAACTGGTGCACCACCCGCTCTCCCAGATAATAAAATCTGGCCCATGCTCCATAGAAGAAAACGATGCGGTAGTTATTGAACAGGCGAGAGGGGCCTACAGCTGCCAGATCCCAGAAGGGAGATGCAAGGTACATGTCAGGGAGGATCTGTCCAAGCCAAAAGAATCCAAGCAGGTAGCACATCAGTCAAAGGAGATTTCCGAGCTAGAACCAACAAGGGTTGAAAAAGGGTTTTACCTACTCGGGAACCATCAAGTCAAGTTGGGGCCTCAGACCCATCTCCAAATGCTTTAGGCCCATGTCACGACGTCGGACCTGATTCCAGTTATTGAGGAGAGGATAGGTAAGCACCTCCAAGTGAAGAAGCGGGTGCCCAGGATGGAAGTGATGATATCCCCATACCTAAAAAAGGAGAAAGTACATAGGAGCAGGTCAATAGCACATAAAGATCATTCAAGAAAATTGACAAAAGCAAAATAATGAGGGATTACCTCTAAGGCGGCCCAAAAGCCAACAGCAGACTTGGAATCCCTAGTGGTGACCCGAGCTATATTGTACATCAGCCATGCATACCCGCCCCCCTCCCCAGTCGTACCTGTGGACGTCACCCCAAATGTCCATCACACTCAGCAATGCCAGGCTGACTCGGCCCCCGCTGGCATTAGTAAAAAGGGTCTTGCCTAGCAAGAGTAGGAGAGTGATGCGAGCTAGGATAATCGCCCGTTCGGGCATGATGTAGAGCGCCCTGTCTAGCTGGCCTAGATCCACTAACTCATCATGGGTGTAAAGTGAGGTCAGCCAAGACATCTTAACCTCGGTACCATGGGCCTGCCCATGAAGGGGATAGGCCCCAATCAGTCGGACAATGTCCTCTCAACTCGGCATCGCAAGATCGGCAATCGGTATCCCTCCTATCCTAATACCGATAATCATGGCCCAATCAACGAGTGTCATAGTCATCTCGACATACGGCATGTGAAAGGTCATTGTCTCGGAGCGAAATCATTCGATCAGGGCCTTCAGATAGGCATCATCGGCCCTCATGGGGGGGCATGACAGAAACTCTCCAAAGCCCACCTATTCCAGCAAGACCTTCACGACGGGAGGGATATAGAGGTAGAACTCATGAAAGTCGACCCACCCCCTGCGGAACACAATATTGGGCAGGTCCTACACCAAAGAAAATGCACATCAGATCACTGAGGCAAAGCAAAAACTACATAATGGAAATAAATTGAGCTCTCTTTTACCTTTCCCGCTATCCCGAAGTTTGAAATGTGAGTATGCTGTTGGTGAAGGAGACCGACCTGGGCAGCCTTGCCCTGCATCTCGAGCCATGGGCCCGCCCTCCAATCTACCTAGATGAACTCCTCCCCCCACGGGCCATACACTATCTCAGGCCCCTCCTCGTAGCCCTCCTCAGGAATATGCTCACCTTCGCCCGACATGCTGGAGCAACAAAAAGCAATCACATCTGATCAGGAATAAAGATACACATGCAATGAATTCTTTTACAAAAAAGAGATCAACAAAAAAATCTTTTACTTCATTTACAAAAAAATAAAAGTCCTTAGACCTCAAAAAAAAGAGAGAAGAAATCAGCATCAAAATCAAAAAAGTCCTTTTACTTTGTTTAAAAAGTCCTTTCGAAAATCAAAACACAAAAAAAATCCTTGTATTTCTTTCAAAAAGAAAAATCAAAACACAAAAAACAAACTTTTTACTTTGTTTAAACAAAAAAAGAAGAAATAAGAAAAGCAAAAAACCCTTATATTTCAAAACACTAAAAAAAACACCCTTTCTCTTGTACCCATAAAAATCAAGAAACCTACAAAAAAAATGATAAAATAAAAATCAATTCCTTAGAAAATGAACCAAAAAAAATAATAATAATAACAAACAAAAAACCAAAAAAAGAATAGAAAAAAAAAGAGAAGAAAAAAAAAACCTTTTCCTTAGTTGGTTTTCAAAAAAAATGCACAAAGACCAAAAAAAACACACATTTCCTTGCTTAACTATAGAGGTCAAAAATTGTTCTTCTTAAAATTTTCGAAAAAAACAAACCAAAAATCCCCTTTTCCCTAAATTAGTGTTCCAAAAAGAGACCAAAAATTCGTTGCTTTATTTTGCAAAATAGAAACAAAAAATAATAAACAGTATAAAAAAAATCCCTTCTATACACTCAAATAAAAAACAAAAAAATATATATATTAGGCACCAATAAATCCATAAAATAGCAAAAATAGGGCATTGATCATAAGAAACCATCCACACATCATCAATAAGCATACATACAATGAAAAAATTAACCATTATTCATCAAAGAATGCAAAATCCTCATCATATTTCTAAGAAAAAGTAAGAAAAATCAAGAAAAATCAAGAAAAATGGATTTTAATGGTTACCTTTTCAGAGAAAATGGGGCTTTGATCTAGCGTGAGCCAACAATCGATCCACACAGGCAAGGCAACGGCAATGGGGCACACGTAGAGGCAATGTGAAGGAACCCTAAGAGGGGATAGTTTTCGATTTCAAAGAGGAAGGAGGGGGTGAAAAAATTTGAAATAAAGCCCCCCAGCCCGAACTCGGGCTGGTTAAGTTCCCCAGCCAAGCTTGGCGCAACTATTAGTTGTGCCAGGCAAAATTTTGCCCCCTTTTTGTTTGGCACAACTATTAGTTGCGCCAGGCTCTTTTGAGGCCCCTAGTGGCTTGGCGCAACTAAATAGTTGTGCCAGGCACTTAGGCCGGGTTTTGGGCCTGGTACGAGCCAGATAGGAAGGCCGACTCCCCCACTGCTTTTATCTTGTCGCTCCTGGCAAATGCACGCGCTCCCAAGGCGGCATTTCGATCATCCTTCAACTTGCTAAGAAAGCCGTGCTAGAATAAAGGTAGACCGAGATCAATGAGCACGCCAGTCCTACACAAAAAATATAAAGAAAATCCAACAAAGGAAAATCCCCACAGTGAAGCTGAAAGTATTCACGAGAAAATCACATAAAATGATAGCTTCAAAATTCCTAAAAAAATCACATAAAATAATAGCTTTAAAATTTAAAAAAATCACATAAAATGATATCTTCAAAAATCTAAAAAATCACATAAAATGATAGCTTCAAAACTCTAAAAATAGTTGGACAATTCAAAAAAGAAAAATCATATACAAATGATAGAAAAATAAAAAATAGATTGGTACTCCCAACAGAAACACACAAGCATAAAGCGGTAAAATATCAATATTTTATCCGCAATGCAATTGTGCCATATTAAAGTCCGGAGTCGGAGGCTCGCCTCAGATCTCTGGATCCTGCTTTATGGTAGGAGCAACGATGTCGATCTCAGTCAAACAGTCAGTGTTTCGATCGAGTCCACTCCACTGCAAAATCATTGCGATGAGTGCTATGTTTTGGACTCATATGAACTTTAGTGTCTTAAGCTTCAGATTTTTAGTTGGAAAAGGTCAATCATTAGTTGAGGCCAACCTGTTGAGAATGAGATTACGTGTCAATCAAACTATGTGTAACCATGCATTCAGAAGGCTTCATTTCTCCTTTATTTTTTGCAGGCTTAAAACCTACATTGGCAGCGGTATCCCTATAAAGTGTATGCTTTGGGTATCCGTATGATGGTTGTTTATCCCCGAAAATTGTACTCAGGCGGGTTCGAGTCGGGGCTTCCATCACCTTTGTTGTTGCTTATTACCCCTGATGGGTGCATGATTATGCATAGTTAATTAATGTTTACGATCATTGTCAGCAGAGACCAGGATTGGATGTCCCTTCATGAAGACACTCCAATGTCTGGTTGGATCTGTTCAAGGTAGCTGAAGCTGGATGCTTTGGATCTGGGGCATGTTTTCAAAAATGGCATGTACTCTCAAAAAGTGTTGTGACATCTATTCACTTCACTCGGGTAGTCATGCTAAATAAATTTTTGGGATCGATGGGTCGCCCAAAGACCTCGAACCCTGCTTTAAGTAGGGGCACCCGCGAATAGTCCGATGGGGCCGTCCAGTGCCTCGTAGGATTGGATGTAAACTATGGAGCCTTGCGTATCTTTACTTTATGCCTATTTTTGAATGTGGCTCGATCACCCCTCTTACTTACGAAGCTGTTGTATTCAGAATGAATCTCGAACATCAATCACCTTCAAATCATCTTGAGAAGCGACGTTTTTCCTGACTAACGGGCTTTTGCAACTCAAGAAGCAAACATTTTTATCATCCATTGGGCTTTCGCAATTCATTCCACCTCGGTTATGCCCAGTAATGTCGCTAAGCGCTTGGGAACCGATTACCTCGAGAAACGAATGTTTAGCCTGGTATCCCAGGCTTTTATTTTCTCACCGTGTTACTCACCCGATGTTTAAAGTTTGTTCTGAATGCAGCAGACCCATCAGTAATGCCTTCAGCCTCTTTGGGTCTCTTTTCTTTAGCATACGATCATTAGTGATCGGATACCAAAGAGGGGCATCTGTAGACACCCAAATTTGGCCTAACGCCCAATCGAAACACCTTTCAAGAGAGGCACACTTCTAGGCTTTTGATGGCATGTATGGAACTCTTAGGAACCACCCTAGAACCCTTAAGAATCACCTCAAACCCTTAAAAATCACCCTAGATCCCTTAGGAACCTACCCCGAACCTTTAGAAATCAATCCTGACTGTTAGAACCCATTCCGAACCCTAAACTGAACCCTATCAAGCTATGGATTAGGAGGGGTGCACCAGAACTAGCTATAGTTGTCTACTATGAACAAATCTTATACCATTGAAAAGTAGAGGGCGTCAGCTTTCCAATGGTCCAAGAATCGCCCCAATCGGATTTGTACATCAAAAGATACGACGGTTCGAACGCAAAGGGTAAAAGAGTAAAATCAGGTGGGCCCCCTAGGGATTTGGCACAACTAATAGTTATGCCAGGCTATTTCTTCCCAGAAATGGCCTGGCACAACTAATAATTATGCCAGTGATAATTTTGTCTGGCGCAACTATTAGTTGCTCCAAGCCACTTCTCCCAGGATTTAAGCCTGGCGTAACTAATAGTTGTGCCAGTATTAAATGTGCACCCCACTTCGGATAGCCAACTTCCAAGCACTATTTTACTGTACATTTACCTGGCACAACTATTAGTTGTGCAGGGCATATGAACAATAACTGTTAGTTTTTGCCCCAAATTTCGTGATTGGGGTTTGACTTGTTAACCACCTCGACCTTTGGGGTGTGTTTTGCTAGTTCTGTTGCACCCATTTGCTCCCTATTTGCAACCCTTCAAGTGGCTTAAGGCCTCACCCCATCATCCACCATTAGAGGACCTTCTCACACATCTCAAGGCTCTAAAAACCCTAAGAATCCTTAGATATGAGATTACCTAATTGCTAAACCTATTTAGCTCTTAAGTAGCCTCCTAACCCGCCCTTTTCCTATAAATAGAGCCCCCCACCCCTTGGTTTAGGGGTTGAGAATTTTAACCTAAGAGAGAAAGAGCTTAAAGTGAGAAGATCTTTGTCCCTTTGGTGCACACTTCTCATACAAAATCTAGAATTTCAAAACCTCCTTTGAGTGATATTTTTTACCTTAGATCCCTTAGTTTAGGTATATGCTACCAATTTACCTTCCCTCTCCGCATCCTAGCTAGCAAGCCTTAGAAGTTAGAACCCCTCTTTCCACCATACAAGCCTTCAAGAGGTCATCAAAGCAAGCCACGCAAGGCTCTTCTCTACGGTGCTACAAGGGCCCGAGGGCTCCGACTCTCCCCTTTCTTCTCCTATCTCTTCTTTGGCTCCCTCCATCCTCCCATTTGTGCCGTTATGCCGCCGACTTTTCGATAGGGATGGAGGGGCACAAAGTGGCTTCCTCTTGCCCTTTTGGGCAAAGGGCAAGAGGAAGCCTCTTTTTTTTCTTTTACTTTATTTTTATTTTGGCCATTAGTAGAGACCGCATTGAGCGGGTTGATCGGGTGCCTAACACCTTCCCGATCGATAACCGACGCCCCTACCCAAGAGCCTTTGGTGTGGACCGGATTCAGAGTCATATTTTTAGCACTTCGGTGCTCATAAAAATGAACTAGGTTTCCCGAGACACCGAAAGCTCTGGGTGGCAACTCTATATTTTTTGCAAGCAAGCGCATCGCCGTGACGGGATGGTCACAAATCCCACGGTTGCACAGTTACCCACCGGATTTACTTCAAGTGCAAGCACTTTTCTTAGGTACTAGGTGGGCTGAGACTTTTCCGGATCATCACCACTAGGGGCTGCCGCCGTACTAAGACCCAGGTGGTTGTATGTGTGCCTAAATAATCCAACCCTTGAAAATCTACCCCGCAAAAATCAACTTAAATCTCCTTTATTAGTTCAATTTTATTTTTCACTTTTAAGGAAATTTTTTTAAGTTCAAAGATCAGGGGTGATGATCTCATGACGCCTTTACGGGCCGACGTTCACTAGCGGAATATGATTACGGAATTAAAAGCGCAAATAAGCTCGCCAAACAGCTAAGGCACTTGAAATGACAGAAATATAAGGAATTTAAACGACAATGTACAAGTAGACTTGTTGATCAGCTAATGTTCTTTAAATGACGGAAATGTAAAGAAATTTAAATGGCAATGCGCAAGTAGGTCGGCCAAACGGCTAAGGCTCGTAAACGAAATAAAAGTAGGGGTAAGTAGTAATCGAAGGGGTGAGTAAAAAATAAATAAATAACAATAATAAAGGTTAGTAAAAATAAAAAATAAAAGGCCAAATTCAAGGGGAAGCTCTACTAGCTACTCCCCAACAAAGTCACCATCTGTGCAACCGTGGGATTTGTGACGATCCCATCGCGACGATGCGCTCTCTAATGAAATATTTAGAGTCGCCACCTGGAGCTTTCACTGTTCCGGGAAACCTAGATCAATTTTATAAGCACCGAAGTTGCCACAAATATGACTCTGAATCCAATCTATGCCAAAGGCTCTTGGGTAGGGGCTTCGGTTATTGATTGGGAAGGTGTTAGGCACCCAATCAATCCGCTTAATGTTGTCTCTACTTATAACCAAAGTAAAAAAGAAGTGAAAAATGCATATAGGTCTTCCTCTTGCCCAAAGAGCATTAAAATCCTTTTTGTGCCCCTCCATTCCTAATGAAAATTCGGCGGTGTAACGGCACAAATGCGAGGATGAAGGAAGAACCGAGAAGGTAGAGGAATAGATGGGAGATCTGAAGCTCTCGGGCCCTTGTTGCACCGCTGTGGAGCCTTGCGTTGGCTTGCTTCGATGAGCTTTTGATGGCTTGTATAGCTTAATGATGGATTTTAATACCTAGGGTGAGTAGCTAAGAGGTAGAGAAGGGAGGCTAAGTGGTATCACACATGTAAACTAAAGCTTTTTGATGGAAGGCTAAGGCTTTTTGAAGGTTTGAAATTTCTAGAAGTTGAATGAAAAGAGTGCTCTAGGGGAGAGAGAGAAGGGATTCCTTAATCTCTAATTTACAAATTTTTTTAAGTCTTTGTAAAGGGAGGGGTGCCTCTCTATTTATAGGAAAAAGAGAGGTTAGGAGAGTGCTTAGAGTCTGTTAAGTAGTGAAAAATGCTAGTTTTCACCCCTTAACCTGACCTTTGATGGACCTGTGAGCACACTAATAAATACCTGTTGAGTCTGTTTTATAGATAGCAATAAAAGATAGGAATAGTGCAGAAAACCACTAAAAAATGTTGCACAAAGAAGTCCATCTCTCAGCACATTGCAGACCCAGCAATGGCACATAAGAGGGCTACACACCATTGGCCACTTGGGGCATGTGGAAACAACAGGGCAGAGTTAAGGAAGTGAAAGCATGCATAAAATATCCTATCGAGAGGTTATCTAAAGGCTTCGATAGGAGCTGAGGGCTAAAAACGGAGGAATTCGTGCAGATCAAAGGGTTTCGATAGGATCTGAAGATAGAGAAAGGAAGAATTCCTGAGGATTGAGAAGTTCGATAGGATCCAAGAACCTATCGTACAGCTGAAAGAAAGAAAAAAATCATCTTATCGAAAGCCTGCCTTAGGTGTAAAGGGAACCGATCGGATGGTTGCCTGAACCTATCGAGATGGAGAAGCTGGAGCTCAGACCTATCGGAAGGTACTTGAACATTTCGACAGGAGTGAGAGAAATCTTATCGAAATGCTGGTATGCAGAGCTGAACCTGTCAAAAAGCTTTCCCAACCTGTCAATGCTCCAAACAAAGGGGCAGAGAATGCTGAGAGTTTAAGAGAAGGCTTATCTTATTGAAACCTATCGAAGAGATCTGAGAACCTAGCGAAAGGACCAAAAAGCTCCATTTGAACCTGTCGAAAGCTTCCTCAACCTGTCGAAATTGTGTGAAGAACTTCTCAGAAAATAGGTTGTTCATGCGCTGTAACTTAGTGACCTGTTGCCCGTAACCCGAGGCACTTTGGTGACCGGCACAACGATCCTCAAGATTTCCTAGGAAACCCTAACCAACCCCACGTGCTCTAACAGAACTCTAACAAACTCTGAGGACCTTCTAGAGGGGAATATTGGTGGGAGAAACAAGAGGGAAAAGCTATATAAGGAGATCCCCAATTGTAATTGGGGGAGATCGAAATCTGGAGATTAGGGCTTGCAATAAAATTCTATTTTCCCTCCTTTAGCTCAACGATGGTTGGCTAACTCCCTCGGAGCAGCAAGGGGTGAGGTCTGATCTATAATTAGGTAAGGTTGAGAGTGTTATTTGTGGGTCAATTGCTGCACAGACTACAAATCTGAGAGCATTTCATTGTAGAGTGAGTTTTATGCAATGTAAATGTTGATTTTATTATTTTAATTAGATCTATAGTTCCCTTGGTTTCATTTGGTGCTCAATCAGATTTGTGTAGAGGAGTTTACTGATCAGCTCACCCACTTAACTGGTAGACCTCTTGGATACCATTTGATCTCCCAAGATCTGATATCCCTGCAATTGCTAGTGTCTGTGACCTGGTAATTGTAGCATCTGTAGTAGTTTTAATGCTCTGATTGAAACTTTTGAGTTGGAGGAAATCTATAGGATGGTCTGTGACCATTGAAGTGGACAGACCATAGCCTTAAGATTAGTTCAATCTCTGGTTTCACTTGGATTCTTCCACCTTAAACCTTTGGCTCAGATGAAGTCTATAGGATGGTCTGTGACCATTGAAGTGGACAGATCATAGCCTTAAGATCAGTCAAATCCCTTGGTTTATAGTAGATTCTTCTACTCTGTAGCTGTGCTTGTAGCCAGCTAATGGATTGGTCTGCTTTGAATCCCCCGTAACACGATCAGCTCAACCCAATTGCAGTAAGTCAAAACTCCAAGCTGATCTTCTCCATTTTCTGTTTTTAATCCCTTCCAATTGTGAGATCTGAACTCTGGACTCGATCCCAGTTAATTCTGTATTTTATTTATAGTTTAGTTTAAGTGACAACCCTTTAAAACCTCTCGCCTTTCTTTTACTAACCTAGTATTAGGTAGGGTGCTAGATCTCTTTCAGATCTGGAGATTTACCATATTTTGAACTCACCTCCCTATGGACATTCCCTTACTCACTCTTTTAAAACTTGCTACAATAGGCCCTGAATACTTGCAGATCTGTGTGTGTGATCTACCTTGAATTGAGTGAATTTAAACCCCCTTTTAATGCAAGGCAGTTTACCAATAGAGTCTAATTGGGATTAGCAATTAGGTAATAGGCAATCTAAGGTTTCCTAGGGTTTTTGGAGCCTTGAAAAATGTGAAGAATTGCTCCAATGGTGGATGATAGGGTGAGGCTTTAAACCAGTTAAGAGGTTGTACATAGATAGTAAATGGGTACAACAAAACTAGCAAAACACACCCCAAAGGTAAAGATGGTCAACAAGTCAAACCCCAATCTCGAAATTCGAGGCAAAAACCCACAATTACTGTTTATATGCCTGGCGCAACTAATCACTATTAGTTGCGCCAAACATATGTACAGTAAAATAGTAATGCACAAGGGCTTTGGGAAGTCGACTGCCCGCAGGGGACCCACCTTAATGCTAGCGCAAGTATTAGTTGCACCAAATCCCTAGGAGATCTCCACACTTTTTACAATTTTGCCCTTACTCTTCGAAACGCATTATCTTCTTGTGTATAGCTCCGATTGGGGTGATTCTTGGCCCGTTGGAAAGCTGAGGACTTTTACTTTTTAATAGAATAAGATTCGATCATAGTAGAAGGTCATAGCTAGTTCCAGTACACCACTCTTCATCCATTGCTCGGGAAAGCTGGGTTTAGGTCTGAAATGGGTTCTAAGGGTCGGGATGGGTTTCTAAGGGTTCGAGAAGATTCCTAAGAGATCTAGGGTGATTCCTAAGGGTTCCATACATGCCATCAAAAGCTCGGGGATGTGCCTCTCTCGAAATGTGTTTCGATCGAGCCTTGCGCCAAATTTGGGTGTCTACAAGTAGATAATGGCCACAATACTTATCTTCCCCATACGTTTGAGGCGAAATTCCTTTCACTAGTAGCCAAGTTTTGTTTCTATGAGAATGCTATAGAACTCATGGAGTTTTGGAATCTGAACAACCTCAAAGATGCCTAAAGCATTTTGTAGTGATCAATCGGTTGTCCACCAAGTGAAATGGCTCCTTCAATCTGACTTTTTTCTTCACCTCCAAGAGGCTTCCCCCTCTATTACCCTACCATCTAGGCAAATAAAATAGTAGAATTGTGGATAGAGAACTATTCTAGCTACCTACCTAAAAAATTACAGGATCAACAAGATTGAACCATGAGAAATAGAAAGACCTTTTTTGGGGGTAAGGGAACATATGGATTACATCGAGAATTATATAAAAAATACCTACATAGAGATGGTAAAGACCTTCTCGTTTGGAAATGTCATACTAAGACGATTTGGAATACACAAGAGGTGGTTGATGCTATTGGTCAGGTGCCAAATCCCTATTTAAAATCCACATTCTCATGGAGAGAATAAATGACTTTGAAAAAATGAAGTTTCATTTCAATTTTTTTCTAGATCAACTTAGAATCTCGAATCTCAGTCAATCATTCTTCCAAAACAAGATAGATTTGAAACTGTCCTACCAGTCAAACTAAAAAAATTTGGATCATAAAGAGCATGTGGGCATCAAAGTGCTTACTTTGCGATAACCAAAATGATAAACATTCAACATATATAGCTTTTATACTAATCAAGAATTGGAATCCCCTGCTTATATCAGTCTTCGTTATTAGAAAAATCTCTAAGTTGTTTTAAGGGAAAAAATCCAAATCAAAACTGTGTAATTTGTTTTATACGAATAAAAAAAACAAGTATTTATTTTTCCGAATAAAACATATGAAAAAACGAGAAAGAATCAATTCCATGATTCTTTGATCAGATCATAGGTGCTTCAGCTAATAGAGATAAAATAAAATAGTTGCTTCTTATTTTGATTTAGGAACTAAATTTCCTGCTTCGCCTAATACAGTGTCATGTAGATTTGATTAGCTGATTTTGAGGTTATCCCTTTGATTTGTTGAAAAAATTATCCATTCTTCAAGTAAAGCTTTAAATATAGGTTGAAGTATCTATTCTTCAAAGAAAGCTTTAAATCTAGGTTGAATTATCTATTCTTCAAAGAAAGCTTTAAATATAGGTTGTTGGCCTATTACAGTGGTTGATCATCATATAGATTATAATAAAACTAAAGCCCCAATGTGAACCTTTGAAAAATGTGTTGAGTTTTGTACTTTGCATGCTTGTAAGTAATCTCCAAAAGCCTATTTACCTGAGGGTACATTATAAGATATAACCAGATTGTTGGCATTTTTTTCCTTGCTTATTATCTTTGGTGACTTTTCTTGCTTCAGAGATGCATAGCTCTTCTATGCAACTTTTCTCAACTTCTCCTTTAATGGCATAGCTCTTCTCACAATAGCATTTTTTTCAAATGCTCTTGACTGGTAGAATGCAAGTGTGATGTGAAAGAGCTTCTTTGCATGTGTATCATCTTCAAGTTTTCTAGTCTATTAACTCCGTTTTTTAGTGGTACAAAAGTGCTGGAAAAAATAAAAAATTCAAATATACTTTTCAAAGAACAACTAACCAAAATCTCTTCCAATATTTATATATAGGTTATGATTAAAGTCATGGATCCAAGGTAAATCACTTGGAGAGAATAGCATAATGTGATACATAAATAAAACAAAACTACCCATTCAATTGGTTTCTAATGGTGAAGAACAGAGAACAACGCACGAAAATTGATAGTGACTCTGCTTCCTCACAAAGAATATCTTTTATAAATATACTATTTGAGTAACAAAACAAGATCACAATTGGCGGCAAGAAAACAACATCGTGAAAAGTTGAATTATTGACAAGAAAACAAGCTCTCTTGATATAATTGAAGATGAATTCTTGGCCATTGAAAGAGCTTTAACATTTTTATTGAGAAAAACTTTGAAAGATGCAACATTCAATCTAATTGTAGTATTGATGTTAATATTGCAAACGGGATGCCTTCCAGACATGATTTGAAATTTCTTACCTACTTAGAGGGCTTTGAAGATATTAAAATAAACTCAAATTATAATCAAGATTTCAAAGAAAATGAGAGCCCAGAATTATCAATTATTAACATTAAAAATGAAAACTTTAATCCCACCAACAATGCTATTTACAAATAATTTTATAATTTGGATTATTATTGAGTTTCTTAGTTTGCTAAAAACCTGAAAAAACCTAACACCAAAAGGAAGAATGATATGACCACAGTAGAACCCATGGTTAAAGCTTCAACATATGCACAAAACCCATTTATCTAACCCCATGGTTCAAGCTTCAACATATAAAATTTTTAAACCCAATTAACTAACAATAAATCCCAACTCATATATAATGGAATTATAGATTCCGTTTGATCTTAGGTTGCAAAAACTTGCATTGTTAAAAAATCCCAAATATTAAAACAAAAAAATTATATTATCTTCTTTTGTTAACTTCTCTCAACTTTTCTCAACTTCTCCTTTAATGGCATAGCTCTACTCTGAGGGAACATTATGCTATGGCATTTTTTTCTTTTGCTTATTATCTTTGGCAGATACTATTTTTTGTTTCTGAAACTTTTCTCCTGCCATTGTGAGACCAGTTGTTTAAAATGTTGTAATTCCTTGCTTTTCTCCTCAAAATCCTTTTTATGCTCATGTTGGATTGCTACAACTAGCATAAAAATAACATTATTCCGAGTAAGTACTTCAACTTATTCTTTCAGGATCATGTTTTCTTAATGATATGCCAACACAAACCTTAGAAACCTTCTAATGAGAAGTTAGTGGCCCACAAAATTTTTGGGTTAAAGGTTCAAAATACACAAACTCTGTGTAACTAAATGAAAAAGATGTCGAGACTGTGAAACTTGAAAACCTTAAAAAAGAAGCAAAATTTTAATGTGTGAAAAAAACAAAACATGGTTTGGACATTTTTTATCAGATAAGATGACTTTCTTAAAAAGAGGAAAAAAGAATATCATGGATCTTCACGTTTAGAAAAATAAGACCCTTATACTATGTGTTCCGTATTTGCTGCATATTCTCAGTAAAAATGTCATCGTCCGCTCCGAGTGGTACCCCTCCGCTCCCACGAATGAGACCAAAACCAAACTAAACTTTGACGTGTGCATTGAAGAGCTAATGGTAAATGAAATGGTTGAACAATGTCAACTTTGGCGTCATATTTCTAACAAGGATGGAACGTTCAACTAACAGGCATGGGAGGAAATGGAGCTGAAATTGAACTTGCTACCCGAGTTTAGTACTAACGGGGTACTAGTGAAGACAATGAATCTCTATAATCGGCTTTGGATTATTAAAAAATATTATTCAAAAGCTAAAACTCTATAAAGTGAAAGTTGGTTTGGTTGAGATAATGACCTACGAATGGTCACTGAAGAAAATGGCGAATGGGATAATTACGAGTAGGTGCGATTGCAAGATATTAATAATTATAATTCATTAATTTGACTATCATTCCGAATAATAAACAATATCGACTTAATTTTTATGGCTTATTTTCACAGGCTCACCCATGGGCCAGGGCTTCTCTGACAAAAACACTCCAGGATTGTGAGAGTCTATGCATCATTTTTTAGGATAGTATCACAGACGATAGAGATGTTTACCACCCCAATGACACTCCCACCGAAGAATCTTTTGGAACCTAGAGTTTGGGCGACCCACCCACTCCAACAGGTGAATGCAATGCATTTGGGCCTCAATCTGATGACAATATGCATGAAACTGGGTCCCAGAACTCTGCAGACAGTTCTTCACGTAACCCGACAAGTGGACGAAATAGGCATGACTCTGCTTCTGGCTCACAAAGGAAGAGAGGTGACCCGAGGGTGGAACAAATAGGAGCAATAGAGGGCTATGTGAAGGAATTGAAGCTTATTAAGACTAGACCAAGTCTAAGTGAGCTGTTTGTTCTGATCCTAGATGAGATTTATCTTGGAGGTTTTCTGACCTTTATCCAGTACCTAGCTTGCCTCTATCGCTTGTCTGAGAAGTCGCTTGCTGAGACGTTCCTAGCGTTACCCCCAGCAATGAGGATGGATTTTCTTTTAGGACTATTTCCTCAATAAGCTTACTCTATAAGATGTTTTTGTTATGTTCTTTCTGGCGTATTGTATCTTTCGTCATACACAACTACTATATTTTTTTTATGATTTATTTTGGCATAATGTAATATATGTAGTTTATGGCTTGAACTTTATTTTCTTTCCTATTTAGAACGTAGTATCACAATGGATGTCATTGACAATGACACAGAGGCTGCAATTTTATTGCTGGAGGCATGATAATGCTTGCAACTTGATACTATATTAGTCAAGTATACGATTTTAGACAGCATGTGCATACCTCCATACTAACTAGACACCAATTTCTGCAAGAAACAATTGTCGGACATGGGCGCACGCCATTTGATATGTTTCGAATGCGAGTGACAATTTTTTTGGAGCTTTGCTTGGCTTTGCCAGATAGGGGGTTCCTCCATAACACAAGGTACTTGTTAGTAGAAGAGCAAATAACGATTTTTATACTTACGTTATCTCACAACATGTGGAATCGCGTCACACAAAATCAATTTCAACACTCTGGCTCAACAATTAGTAAATATTTTAATGTCGTCTTAAATGCTATTTTATAGCTTCATCACGTTCTTGTGGTCCCGGCCACTAGAGCTCTCCCACCTCAAATAGAACGTGATCTACGATTCTTTCCTTATTTCATGGTAAAGTTCAATATTTATATTATTTTGTTATAAATTTAAAATTAAGCTAGTGACAATTATAATGTGAAGGATTGCGTAGGAGCTATTGATGACACGTACATCACAACCTGGGTGCCAATATGTGACCACCCATGATATCGGAATCGTAAGCAATTTACCTCACAGAACGTACTTGCAGCAATTTTATTAGACATGAGGTTTCAGTACGTGCTTACAGGTTGGGAGGGATCTACTGTCGACTCTCGAGTTTTGGCGAATGCACTCTCATGTCCTCGAAATAGGTTGATTGTTCCTGTTGGAAAATACTACATTGTGGATTGTGGATATGCTAACATGATAAACTTTATTGCACCTTATCGGCCAGTTCGCTATCACCTAAGAGATTTAAATAGCTCCAATCCACCGCGCGACCCTAAAAAATTATTTAACCAATCTCACTCTCAATTGAGAAATGTGGCAAAACATGCGTTCGGTGAACTGAAGCAACAATTCCCGATCCTCACATGCAAGGCTCGTTACCCTTTACTCACTCAAACAAAAATTGTCATTGCATGTTGCATGCTGCATAATTTCATCCTCACCTATCACAAACATGATCTGGTATTCGAAGAATGGAGGGTCGAGAGAGAGTTGGATCGCGATGACAATAACGTAGTTACTGATGCAGAAATTTGAGCATCACAAACGAGGGTCGAAAGAGAGATTGTCCAAGAATACCGAGAGAGCATCGTAAATGCGCTATGGGAGGGGCGTGCTCCATAATATGTAGGACTATATATGCAATGTAATGTTAGACTATCTTTAAAATGGATAATATTCACTTATCACTACAAAAAAAGTGGGTTTTAACGGTGTTTGAGTAACAGGGCCACTAAAAATACCTTTTCACGGCGCTTGTGATAAAAGCGCCACTAATTCTTAATGATTTCATTTCGCTTCATATTTATAGCGGCGTCTACCATGGAAATGACACGCTAAAACAATATTTGCGGGGCTTTATTTTGCAAGCGCCACCATTTAAGAAATTAAGCACGGCTTTTTTTATTGGATGCTGCAATTTAAAATAATTTGCGGGGCTTTATTTTGCAAACGCCACCATTTAGGAAATTAAGTGCGGCATTTTTTATTAAACGCCACGATTTAAAACATTATGCGCAGCATTTGTTATTGGACGCCGCGATTTAAAATACTTTGTGGCGCTTTATTTTACAAAAGCCACCATTTATGAAATTAAGCGCGGCATTTTTTATTTGACGCCATGATTTAAAATAATTTGTGGCACTTTATTTTGCAAATGCCACTGTTTAGAAAATTAAGTGCGACATTTTTTATTAAATGCCACGATTTAAAATAATATGCGCGACATTTTTTATTAGACGCCGCTATTTAAAATACTATGTGTGACATTTTTTTTGTATTAAACGCCGCTATATACATAGTTATTTAGAGGGCGGGAACGAAATATTGGCGGGAACCTCAATTAGAAAGGGTTATTGGAGAAATCCAAGGGGTATTAAGACACACATCAATTAGAGAGGGGTTTTCTATTTTCCTCTTGTCCATCATCTTCTCCAAAGAGAATGCACATAAAAGGTTCCTCTTAGTCCATCGTCTTCTCCAAAGCACACATCTCCACGGTTTAGTTGGGAGCTAATCTGCCTAGATCAGTTTTCTGAGGTATTTTCTTTGTTTTTTTCATTAGATTTTTTAGGTTTTGTTTGATTTAGAAGATGGGGGTTTGTTTGATTTTTGAGGTTTTGTTTGATTTAGAAGATGGGGGTTTGTTTGATTTTTGAGGTTTTGTTTGATTTACCAGCACAGCCATTTACTGTAAGACTGGCATAAATGTGAATCTATACCATGTGTTTGGTTGTTGCAAGAGACTAGCCGACTGCCCATCTAATTGCTAGAGGAACGAGGTTTTGGGAGCTCTATTTTCTCAAAGATGAGGAAAGTATTTCAGTCACTTGGAGTTCTATTTTTGTCAAAAAAAAACTCCCAAAATGGGATGGAAACCCCCTTAAAAAAGCATACATTAAGCTAAGTTTGCATATAACGAAGGACTACTGATAAGGTTGTGAATATTAAACTCTTCCCTTTAGTAGTTTTATTAAGAGAGGGCCCTCTATTAATAATCGATTTATAGTTGCTAATTACAACACCAATTACAGCTTTTATTGAGATTCTTATAGCATTGTGATTGAGATAATCCAGATCTTAGTGTTTATAGATTATCCTTCTCTAAATCAATTCAAATTTGAATGTTTGAATTGATGAGTAGCAGAAGGCGGCGGTTGTATTCCTAGATTAATGATTTAATAATCTCAAAATTGAATTGATAAATTTTTTTTTCTCTAACACTCCCTCGCAAATGAAGCATCCCATCGATGAAGTTGAATTTTTCTATGATGAATTTGAACTGTGTAGTTGATAGTACCCTTCTTCATGATATCAGCAATTTGATCCATGGTGTAGCGAACTTCAAGGTCAAGTTGGGCAATCTTATTTCGGAAAAAGTGAAAACTAATTCATGTGTGCTTCACACAAATATGGAAGATTTGATTTGCCCTTAAGTATGTTGTTGCCTCACCATTATGCCACCATAAAATGGGGCAACAAGGTTGGGGAATGTAGAGTTCACTAAGATTGATAGGATCCAAGTTAGTGATTTAGTGCTTGATTGGGAAACTGATCGATGGTTCTTTGAAGATCATAAATCCTCCTACTGATTTGAGATCTTCAGGGCAACTAGCACAATCAACATAGAAGAAAATGGATTACTGAAAACAAAACTTCTTGATGGTGGTGCATAGGAGACACTGAGAAACTTACCGTTGTTTCTTGACCACCATTAGCTGATATTCGGATCCATGAAGTTCTTGTATCCTCTTGTTGATTTGCGATCACCAGGGCAACCGGCCCAACCAGTGCAGGAGAAAGTAGATTACTAAAAAGAAGAGAACTTCTTGATGGTGAGGCCATATTAGACAATATTTTGAAGATTCGAGATGCCTAAATTTAAGAGTACTTGGCAAAAGGTGTAAAATATTCGAGGCTTAACCAAATTTTGTTAATCACCCATTGTAGCCATCTCAGTAAGTAGATCGGATTTATTTTGACCAACTTTACTCCCTGCTATTTCTTTTACTAAAAATTTGTTAGAGGTCGTTGCTACTTGGTTCTTGAAGAAGCTCCATCCCCATTCGATTTTCCTTCACAGAGAAATAAAAGGATGAGACCCGAAATAGCAATCATTCTCTTTAGCATACTTTTCAACTGAAGTGTTGTGCAGCAGCATACCGACGGGCTTCATTCATACCATTCATTTACAAAACCAGATTAACTCTAACATGCATTGATAGTTTAAAGAAAACAAAGGGCATTATTACCCATTGCTCGTCCTACATTTACAGCGAAAGCCTTTTACACATGATTTGAAAACTTGACTCAAATCGAAAGTCAGCTGAGTGATAGAATTCTCAAAAAGGTTAAGAGTGTGATAGAAACTCATCCGTAGGCACAAATCTTTTGGGAAACAGGCCTTAAAATCCAAAACTTTCTTTGCTATGAGAAACTATAGGAAGAATGTGGCCTCTCAAGTACATTCAAATTCCATGACCTTTAATGTAGTGCAAAAATCCCCCCATATGTGAAGTGTGAATTCTCAAACTTCCTTTCCACAATTTGGTAACAATTCCAAATATGTTGACGAGGTAGTTGTTAGACTTGTCATTTATGTAGCATTCAATATGCAACTATGTGATCACAGGACCCCTATTTCTAACTCATATAGTAGAAACTAGTCAAGGTGTGTCTATTAGGCAAGGCTCCAAACCTTTCAAAACCAACAAAATCATAAAAACTGATGTCTATTATACAGCATACCTAAACTTTATGAAAATAAAGAGCACTACTTTTTTAACCTAATTTAGCCAACAAGTAAATAAATTAATTCCAATTCATAAAACCTAGTTAAACTCCATTAGAATACCCCGTCGCAGCCACATATAGTCTCAGCTTTCCAGAGAAGTCTCACATATTTCTAGACTTAGGAAGTATCACAGATAATGTATGAGGTGTCTCTCAGGTACCCTGTTTTAGCATGTGTCACTGAATTAATCATTCTCATTCCCTCCGTTAGCAGCCCACCAAGGCCCAGTCCAGAATAACAAAACAGGTTACAACAGGTCCAGATATAACCTCTGTTACAGCCCATTACCAGCAGCATTCTTTCAATTTTCTGGACAGTATTTGTAGCTCTTCTTGTAGTTGATACGCAGCAGTCATACCTCCATTTTAATCACTATTTCTGCCCAACTTCCCTGCAACTCTGATATCTCTATGGAATAGGCCTGCAACTCTTTTCAGCTTTGTATATGATGGACCTGTTTTGGACTGATAAACAGTCCTTTATTAGCAGTCATCAATCAACGTCCTTCTCTCTTATCTCTTTGATTATCAAGGTTGCAGTCTACGTCATCGAGACTTTTAAGCCTCTATTGCTGCTGGATATGTTCCTGTCATTTGAGATTGGAAGATTACTGATATATGTTCTTTTGAAGCCTCGATTTGTTATTTCACGGTCTTATCAGACAGGAATTCTGATTTAGGGAAGCCTCAATTTTCTAACAGCCAGATATTGCAAACAAGCATGGGCTCGGTTATTTATTTTGCTAGGGGCATCCCTGGTGCACAAGCCTGTTGCTACAGCACAAACCTACTCATTGAGAGCATTAGTCCCAATGCCAATGCCATTGCTCACAAATGTAAATGGTTTGAGATTCACTGAAATCCAGCTTTAGACATTTATTTGATATCTGATTTCGCACAGAAAAATTTATGTAATCTTTTGGCTATTCCACATGCACGAGCGCGCCTATTTATGTTCTAGATTCTAACATCTTTTAATACAAATGCAAAGAGAGTTAGTTGCTTATATCAAGCATTAGGCATTTCTTTACCAACTAATTTCTCAAGGAAAAATCTTAAGCAGCTGTTAGCTTTCTTTTTTCATCTCTTGTATCTATTTTCTAATAAAAGGGGAAATTATTCAGATCTCGACCCTCCTTATCCGAGACCAAAAACATCAATGAGGACTATAGAGAGGTTAATTGCTCAAGGAGTAGGATGGAAGCTTTAGACAAAGTTCTTCCTAATGTTGTTTTGAGATGATATGTGATGATTTGGGGGTAGGTGAATGAAAGTTTCCCATTCCACTCACTCGACAAATAATCACTTGGCATTTATTATCATAACACATCCATTAATAAATGAAGTATATCTTCTTTGTTGATATGGCAGAAGGAACTTAAAATGACTACCTTGGTATGTGTAGAACTACATTTGACGTTTCTATAGTTTTATTTGGAGCAGCTCATCTATTATCACCCTTGCAGTAAAACCTTATGTTGTGCATAACTATTACCATGTTGAGGGTCCAACTTGATGTGTGTTAGAGGTAGATGTTATTCTAGAAAAGACTTGATGGTTAAATTCTGGTTCCCATAATATCTGTGGTTTAATTTTTCTTTTGACAATCGTCTTCTTTTTCTTTCTTATTGTGTTATTTGTTCCAATACAAGCAATAACTACTCTTCATTTTCATTATCATATTTTTTTTTTGGATTTTCAATATACGAAGAAGGTAGTAGTCAGGATCATCCAGTCTTTTTCATTATGGATAAGAGTTGGATTCAAAAGCATAGGGCTTCCGAACAGTACATTGAAGGGGTGAAAAGATTTATCGACTTTACAATATCCCATGGAGTACCTGTTCATGGAAGGTTCTTGTGTCCCTGCACGAAATGTTGTAATACACACTATCAGGATGAGGGTGCATTATATGAGCATTTCATATGCAATGGGTTCATCCAAAATTATACTATATGGAGTTTTCATGGAGAGGATGTTATTTCTACAAATTATAGGGAAGATGATGTGATAGGCAATGAATCCGATGAAGATGACATTGGTGACGACATGAGAACTATGGTTCATGATGCATTTGGAATTCCAATTCCAACAGAAGTCCATGATGATTTAGTAGACAGAACAAATGATTTACTCAATGAAAGTGCCACAAAATTCTACAAATTAGCACATGATATCGAAAAAGGTTTATATCCAGGGTGTAAGTCACATACGACATTATCTTTCATTATTAGATTATGGTATATCAAATGTTTAGGTGGATGGAGCAATAAGTCTTAGTATGTTGCTTAATTTGTTACAAGAAGCTTTCCCTGAGGGGGTCTACGTTGCCAAAATCTTTTTCACAGAGCAAAAAAATTATTACAGACTTGGGTTTAAATTATAACAAAATTGATATATGCCCAAATGACTGTATATTGTATTGAAAGGAGTATGCCGATAAACAATCATACAACGTCTATGGCATATCACGATGGAAATCCCAAGAGGATCATGTAGGAGGCTACAAAAAAAAGAGTCCCGCAAAAATTCTACGTCATTTCCCTCTAAAATTTATACTTCAAAGGTTGTACATCTCATCAAAAACTGCATGTGATATAAGATGGCATGAAGAGGGTCACACTAAAGATGGTATATTAAGGCATCCTGTAGATTCTCAAGCATGGAAAAACTTCGATCTCATCAACCCTACATTTGCTGGAGACTCTCACAATGTAAGACTTGGGTTGGCAAGTGATGGCTTCAACCCTTTTGGAACAATGAGTATTACGCATAGTACTTGGCCTGTGATACTTATTCTGTATAATTTACCTCTGTGGTTGTGCATGAAACAACCCAATATGATCTTGTCATTGCTTATACCTGGTCCATCTGGCCCTGGAAATAACATTGATGCATACTTAAGGCCTTTGGTTGATGAGCTACAAGAATTATGGGAATTTGGAGTCAATACTTATGACGCTTCAAAGAAGCATTTCAATTGCGTGCGTCCTTGCTTTGGACCATTAGTGATTTCCCAGGATATGCTATATTATCAGGTTGGAGCACGAAAGGGAAATTGGCATGTCCTTCATGCCATAAAGATACATGTAGTCGCTACTTGTCAAATGGTAGGAAGCATTGTTATATGGGTCATCGGCGATTCTTACCGTCAAATCATAAGTTTTGAAAACAGAAACAATCTTTCGATGGTACCTGTTAAGACCTGAAAAGTACCACTTTTCACCCCTTAACTTAACATTTGATGCCACCTAATAAGTTCTTGTTAAGTGTTTTGTGTAGGTAATAATCAGCAATGAAATAAGGCCAGGAATCCTGTTAAGGAGCCTGCTTTGGCACCAGATATCCCTCAGAAGAATGAACTCTGAATCCAGACCTGAAATGAGCCTCGCGCAGTTGACCCAAGCTTTAGAGGATTCAGGAGAAATATGCCTCGCGCAGTTCAACTGAGCTTCCTAAGACTTTACAGCAACCTCTCGTGCAGATGAGTGGCTGAAGAGCTTCAGAAACTCAAACTCGTGCATCTCTCGCGAAGCTCAAGAGTAGAACACATCGCACAGTGTCGAGAAGTTCAAAGCAGACCTCTCTCAATCTCATACAGTTCGCTTAGAACGGCTGAGGAGAGAGAGCTTCAAAAGATTCCTCGCGCAGCTATCGCACAGTCGCCACGGGATGTAATTATCAGAAGAAGAACGCCTCACGCAGTTCTCGAGCCATTCAATAAATAAAACATCTTGGCGAAGGCAAAGCCAACCTCGCGAAGATCAAGTGAGACATAGAGCCTCACGCAGTTCAGAACTAAGTAGAGCCTCGCGAGGTAACTCACGAAGTCCAGTAAAGAGAAGTGCTCGCGAAGTTCTCGCACTGCTCAAATTCACTCTCGTGAAGATCAGCCCAGCGAAGACTGAGCGACCTCGCGATTGCTTGAATTTCAACCCCGCGACACTTGAGACTGTGTTTTCTATTCAACCTCGCGAAGCTCAATCCAGCGAGAGCGCAATTCTCTACCGCGCGACTGCCTGAAGAGCAAACCAAGGCAACCTCGCGACGGCTGAAGCTTCAGTGTCAAATCATCCTAGCGAAGAGTAAAGAGCTACCACGCGACAAGTCTGGGAAACTATAGCTACCTAGCGAAGCTCTGACACTAAACTTCCATCTCTTCAGCAGAGGACCATCTGGGTATTTCCAGTGATTAGGGCACGCACTCCCACTCTCCAATCTTTGTGCACGCACCTCGAGGCATCCAAGGACCATTATTAGGCCATGTGGCATCGTTAAAATTAGGGTTTCCTAACCCTAATGCACCGCCACCCCACTGCTATATCAACCCATACCTGTGCTTAGGTTTAGGTATCTGGGAACCCATCTCAGATCATTTTTTCTTTTCTCTTTCTTTTTAATAGTAAGTAATTTTCTTTTTCTTTCCTTCTCTCCACAGTCCAGCACTTGCTGGCTATGCCTTTGTATGTGTTTTTGAATTAGATTAATGGAAGTTCTGTAATAGGATCTGTACTTTGTGGGATTGGTGTTTATGTGTGAGATGCTCTATGCAAGGCTGCTGCCTTGTGATCCGCCATTGCTTTGGGTTGTATTTCAAAGCAATAGAGGACTGATTCTAAGAGCCATTCAGATCCAAGTGACCTGTGTGTCTGGGCTATCATGGTCCTACAGCCTTAGCCCCACCACAGGACCCACTAGATCTGAAATCCCCATGGGAGCTTGAGCTGGTAGCCTTGTGAGCATGGTGGTAGCAGCAATATTCTTGTTTTGTTTTGGGCTCCGTGAGGAGGATAATCTTTGGGATAGTCTGTGACCATTTAAGTGGACAGATTATAGCCTTAAGGTGATTCTAATCCACCAATCCAAGATGGATCCTTCTTCTTTACACCTGAGCTTGTAGAAGCCTGGTGAGAGATTGTACAGAGGTAGACTCCCCTATATTTGTATAGATCCGCTATCAGATGTTGGATCTGATCTGGTTATAGAGATTGTAGGTTGGTGACTAGACCATTGTAGCCTCGCTCAAACAATGGACAGCTGGATCGAAGGTTGTACTCAATCTCTTGCTGGTTCTATGTGTCTGGGCTATCATGGTCCTACAGCCTTAGCCCCACATATAGAACTTTAGAGGTTGAGGTTCCCTATGGATTCTTGAGCTGGTAGCCTGGATGAAATAGTGCCTTCAATGATTTACTTGTTATGTTTTGACCCATCCCTGGATAGTGGCTCCCCTATGGGATAATCTGTGACCATTCAAGTGGACAGGTTATAGCCTTAAGGGTGGAATCATGGCAGAGTGATGGGTTGGATCCTTTCTCCTCGGAGGTGATAATGTAGCCTCTAGACAGGATTTCTATAACATCAGATCTAAATCTGAGTTACAAAACTTCTCTGACCTTGCTTCAATAACGTACTTCTCACCCTTTTTATACTTATTTTCCACACTCCATCCATCCTCTCAACCCTTTCTGTAGTTTAGATATTAAAATACTTAGAATAAGTGACCTTAAACTCCCCTCCTTCTAGGACTGCCAGATCTGTAGACAGATATGGAGGGACTACTAGAGACGGCTCCCTTGGAGCTCTAGATCACCTTTCCCTGTGGGACAAACTCTTACTTATCAAAACTTGCTACAAAGGACCCTGTATCTTGCAGGTCTAGGACTTCTGAGTTGTACTGGATTCACCCCTTGTTTTACTCTGTCTTTGATTTTTAAATAACTTTCACCACCAACCAATAATGTAAGCACACTAGAAGTCTTCAACAAGTTTTTAACGCCGTTGCCGGGGACCTGTGTGTCTGGGCTATCAAGGTCCTACAGCCTTAGCCCCACCACAGGACCCACTAGATCTAAAATCCCCATGGGAGCTTGAGCTGGTAGCCTTGTGAGCATGGTGGTAGCAGCGATATTCTTGTTTTGTTTTGGGCTCCATGAGGAGGATAACCTCTGAGATAGTCTGTGATCATTTAAGTGGACAAATTATAGCCTTAAGGTAATTCTAATCTACCGATCCAAGATTGATCCTTCTTCTTTACACCTGAGCTTGTAGACGCCTGGTGAGAGATTGTACAGAGGCAGACTCCCCTATATTTGTATAGATCCGCCATCAGATGTTGGATCTGATCTGGTTATAGAGATTGTAGGTTGGTGACTAGACCATTGTAGCCTCGCTCAAGCAATGGACAGCTGGATCAAAGGTTGTACTCAATCTCTTGCTGGTTCTATGTGTCTGGGCTATCATGGTCCTACAGCCTTAGCCCCACATATAGAACTTTAGAGGTTGAGGTTTCATATGGATTCTTGAGCTGGTAGCCTGGATGAAATAGTGCCTGCAATGATTTACTTATTATGTTTTGACCCATCCTTAGATAGTGGCTCCCCTATGGGATAATCTGTGACCATTCAAGTGGACAGGTTATAGCCTTAAGGGTGGAATCATGGCAGAGTGATGGGTTGGATCCTTTCTCCTCAAAGGTAATAATGTAGCCTCTGGACAAGATTTCTATAACATCATATTTAAATCTGAGTTACAAAACTTCTCTGACCTTGGCTCAATAACGTACTTCTCACCCTTTTTATACTTATTTTCCACACTCCATCCATCCTCTCAACCCTTTCTGTAGTTTAGATATTAAAATACTTAGAATAAGTGACCTTAAACTCCCCTCCTTCTAGGACTGCCAGATCTGTAGACAGATCTGGAGGGACTACTAGAGACGGCTCCCTTGGAGCTCTAGATCACCTTTCCCTGTGGGACAAACTCTTACTTATCAAAACTTGCTACAAAGGACCCTGTATCTTGCAGGTCTAGGACTTCTGAGTTGTGCTGGATTCACCCCCTGTTTTACTCTGTCTTTGATTTTTAAATAACTTTCACCACCAACCAATAATGTAAGCACACCAGAAGTCGTCAACAGTACCGTAGAGGCCAGAGAAGCTCCAGTTCCTCTGTTAGGGACTGATGTATTAAAACATCTAGGAAACAATAAAAATATTTTTGGAAAGGAGCAAGTGAGGAAAAGATCAAGAAACAAAGAGACTACAGAATTGCCATATAACTGGAAGAAGAAGAGCATATTCTTTGAGTTGCCGTATTGGGAGCATAATTTACTAAGGCACAATTTAGATGTGATGCACATTGAGAAAAATGTATGTGACAATATTCTTGGAACTTTATTAAATATTGAAGGAAAAACAAAGGATAATTTAAAACCACGTCAAGACTTAGAAGCAATGCGGCTAAGACAAGAGCTTCACCCGGAATGGAAGGAAAATAATCGAGCTTATCTATCACCTGCATGCTATTCTATGACAAAAAATGTGAAAGAGAAGTTTTGTAGTGTGTTAAAAAATTTGAAGGTTCCGAATGGTTACTCCTCTAATATAGCAAGGTGCGTCAATGTTAAAGACCAAAAAAATTTTGGCCTAAAAAGCCATGGCGGGCATGTCATTATGCAACAATTTCTTCCACTGGTGATTCGAAAATTGTTGCCCAAGAATGTAACATCTACATTGATAGAATTGAGCGCATTCTTTCGGGAATTATGTTTGAAAGTTTGTGTGATTGATGATTTGAAGAGACTCGAGGAGCATTTTGTGTTGGTTCTTTGTTACTTAGAGAAAAAATTTCCTCCTGCATTCTTCAATATTATGGTTCACTTGCCCATACATTTGGCATTAGAGGCACTGTTAGGTGGTCCAGTCCAGTATCGATGGATGTATCCAATCGAAATGTATTTTCTTATAATGTTTTAAATAAATTTTAATTGTTTGATGTTTCACTTGCCGATGCTATTTTTTTTTACCTATAGATACCTCTCAACATTGAAATCATATGTGCGCAATCGAGCTCAACCTAAAGGATCCATTGCGGAAGGATATATCGCAAATGAATGTCTCACATTTTTCTCAAGGTATTTACAAAATATTGAAACAAGGTTAAACCGACCCCTACGAAATCATGATGAAAGTGCTCTCAAGGGTGCCTCACCATTCATTCTAAAAGAGGTAGAATGGACGCAAGCACATAGATATATCCTCTTCAATCATGAGATGGTTAGAAGTTATCTAGAGTAAGAACTTGAGACTTTATGATATTACTTTTCAATATTATTTAATGTCTAGTACTCCTTAAAAACTGACAACAAGCTATTGCTTTTGACGAATTCGAATGCATCTCCCGTGATATCCAAAAAAAGCACAACGAACAATTTGCTGGTTGGTTTAAAGAACATGTAAGGGCAATCCACTTATTAGTATAGATTTTTTAGAAGAATTTAAAATATTGTTTAACCTTCATCTCTGCTTTATATAGGTTCCGAAGTTGCGAAAAGCTAATAGACCATTGCCAGAAGGTCTTCATCTACTTTCCCAATGTCCACAACTTTCAGCTATGAGGTTCACTAGCTACAAGTTAGTGGATATAAATTTCGAACAATCGGTAAAGAGAAGAGTGCCAGGACCCAAAATAGTGGTGTTTTTGTCACAGCAGCGACTACGAGTTATGCAAGTAAAAAGGACAGAAGACTCGTTGCAGGAGAGATAACTTACTATGGTCAATTAACAAACATAATTGAGTTGACATATTCTGAGGAGCTGAAGTTAGTACTATTCAAATATGACTGGTTCGATGTAACGTCACAAGGAAGGGGAATTAAGACCGATGAGTTGGGGTTTACACTTGGGAATTTTGTAAAAATAGTATTCTCTGGTCTACAAGCAACCGATGAACCATACATATTGGCATCTCAAGCTAAGCAAGTGTTTTATGTTAAGGATCTAACCGAGCCTGATTGGCATATGGTTGTCAAGATTAAGCCTAGAAACCTATTCGATATGAGTGGAGAAGATGTTGAGTTATTAGACAGTGGACCATATGGAAACCAACAACTAAATGAAATAATAGAACACTATACCGATGTTGTCAGTTGGGTGAGGGAAGATGCTATTGGTTCAACTGTTGTTGTACCTATTCATAAGCATCCTGTTGAACAAACTCCTCTGATTGACGGTATTAGCGATGAAGATGAATCAAATTTCGATATAGAAATGGATGAGATTGAAAATGAGTGATTTTATAAAAAAATTTGTGCACTCAAATTGTATGATGGCCCTTTCTTGTTCAATGTGTTTTTTTTGTATATATGTACTTTTTTTCTTTATTGTGTGTGGATTGGATGATTTTTATGTTCTCACTAGATAAGCTTTTTATCTTATGAGGGTAAACACAGTTTCTTAATGCAAAATAAGAATATTTTTTGTACCAAAATAAATATCATCTTTGAGTACCATGTCAAGTTACTCTTTTTTTATATATGTTATCAAAGTTCAAAATCTCTTGTTTCCGGTACATATAAGCCAACTCCAATGTCTTCCAATATTTGTAATCAAGTGTTTGAAGTTGTGCGGTCATCTAGGAGAGCACATATATGATCTACTTTTCGTATTTATGTACAAAATATGAACAATGTTAGACTAATTTTTTAGTGTTCTTTTGTGAATTTAAGCAGATGGACCCTCCAGAGTCATCATCGAGACGAGGTATAACAAAATGCGCTTATGGCTAAATATTTAGCTAGCTATTATGGCAAGTTAGCAAGAGATCCTGCTATGTTGCCCCTTGATAAAAAGGATTGGCATAAGGTGGAAGGTGAATCGAAGGACTGTGTATGGAATCAAATTTTGGTAAATATGTGTTTTTTTTTTGTAGTATGCATATTTTTCTTCATTTTTGCCTAATTTAAACTTGGAGCAGAGTAAATAATAATAGTTTCATCATTTTTGCACTATCTTGGTAAACAAAGTTAGATATTGAAGAAGGGCTGCGGAAAAATATAATGAAATCTGTCGGCAAACAATGGAGGGATCACAAGAGTCATTCGAAAATTAAGTTCTTTGATACTCTTAGCGAAGATGATGATTTCATTGCAAATTGCCCTGACAATATACTTCAAAATTAATGGGAAAATCTTGTCTACTTTTGGTCTACTAAGGAGGGAAAGGTATGTTTTAAATTCATAAGATTTCTAACATATCTTTTATATAACAAATGTCTCATTATCAATAATTTGTGCACTGTAGCGAAAAAGTGAAAAAAATAAACTAATTCGAGCTCAGCAAAAATTACCTCATACATCTGGTTCTAAAAGCTTTGCGAGGGTATTCCACGAGCAAGTAAGCATTTTATTTCATAATATTTTTTTAATGAATTATACGTCGTCAACTAATTTTTATAGTTAATTAAAATGAGTGGTTGTCCTATAACACAGAGTATGATGAGCGAGACACAAGAAACGCCGAGTCGAGCAGATGTTTTTATCTTAACACATCATTGTAAAGATGGAACGCCGATCAACACTTTTGCTGGAGAAAAGATCGTACGATTACAATTCTAACTATTAATACTATATCATTTCAGTTATACTCTTTTCTACCATTTGAAATTAGACAATTAATTGAAATTTAAATTATTCTAGAAAGAGATGCAAGATTACCGTTCGATCCTATCGGAGGGATCACAAGATTCGATCTCTCGCACTAACGTGTATACTCGGGCCATGGGAAAAGAGAGATATGGTCGTGTCCGAGGCATTGGATTAGGCCCAACCCCTACTAGTATTTTTGGGTCAACCTCTAGCAATTGTACATCCTCTAGTGAACTCTCTGCAATGAGAGCTGAGCTAGAAGAATTGAAGACCCAAAGGGCGGAGAACAATATCATAATAAAGACCCAAGTGTCGGAACGAGTTGCCACAATGGAGGCACAAATGATAGAAAAAAGTGTCATGATGGAAGCACAAATGGCAGAAAAAATTGCAATAATCGAGAAGAAGATTGCAGAAATGGAGAATTTTATGAGAATGATGATTTCTAAAACAAGTATATATCACTGTTTTTCTTTTTTAACTATAATATTAGATTCGTTAGAAATTTAAAATAAAAAGCTTAGTTTCACTTAAATTTATTTTATTTTCATGCTATTAACTAAATGAAATATTTAGTTTAAGAGCTAAGGTCTACCTTCCACCAGAATATAATCAGGTGCCTATCTAGGTAAGCTGCTGAAATTTTTAGTCTATTGAAGTTGCTGAAATTTCAGTCTTTAAGATTACTTTCTTCAAATCCATTGATTATTTTAAATATCCATTTATGGTGCCATTTATGTCTCCCTATCTGATGTTGATTTTTGATTTGTTTGTGCAGTTTTTGAATTTACTATAATGCAACACAACATGCCAAAGGAGTTCTATGTTTCATGCTACAACAATGGTGCAATTGAATCAACTCACCTCAAAAAGTTAACATTACCTCATAGAGATAGAAACAATGGAGATTTTTGTTATTTAACTCTATTTTTTGTTACTTAGCCTATGGGCTATGAATATGGGGATTTTATGATTTGGTCTTATAAAGCAACTCTTTACTTTTGTTGATTTGTGTTCTTTATGTTATTACTTTTGATGATTTAGCCTTTTTGGGGAGGCTTATTGTTGGTTGTGTTGCCTTACCTCAAATGAGGGTCTAAAATCAATAATAAAATTAGGCAGACACACTCATACAGACCTGCAAGTATTCAGGATCTATTGTAGCAAGCTTTAAAAGAATGGTAAGTAAGGGAATGTCCACAAGGAGGCTGGTTAGAAATATGATAAATCTTCAGATCTGTGTCAGATCTGGCACCCTAGCTATCACTAATTTAGTTAAAAGATAGCGAAGAGGTTTGAAATGAGTTGTCACTTAAACTAAACTACAATTAAAATGCAGATTGTCTCAGATCAAATCTGGAGCCTCAGAACTTGCAGATTGAGGGTTTAAAAACTCAGAAAATAGAGAAGAACAGCTTGGAGGTTGTTTTCACTGCAATCAGGTTGAGCTAAGCATATTACAGGGGTTCAAAAGCACACAAGTCCCTCAGCTGGCCACAAGCACAGCTGCAGGATATAAATTCCACTCCAAATCACAGGATCCACCTGGTCTTAAGGCTATGATCTGTCCACTTTAATGGTCACAGACCATCCTATACACTTTATCGAATCCATGGATTGCAGCAGATGAATCCAATTGAGGCTTAAGCTTAGATTTACCTTAAGGTTATGATCTGTCCACTTTAATGGTCATAGACCATCCTAGAGATCTCCTACATAGCCAGAGCCTCAATTAGAACAATTAAAACCACTACAGATGCTGCAATTTCTAGGTCACAGACGCAGGAAATTACAGGGATATCAAATCCAGGGAATTCAGATGATATCCAAGAGGTCTACCAATTAAGTGGGTGAGCTGATCAAGCAACTCCTCTACACAAATTCGATCAAGCACCAAAAGGAATCAAAAGAACTTTAGATCTAATCAAAACATTGAAAATAACATTTATATTGCAATCAAACTCACTCTATAATGAAATGCTCTCAGATCTGTAGTCTGTGCAGCAATTAACCCCAGCAACATTCTTCACCTTACCCAATCACAGATCTAACTCACTCCTTGCTGCTCCTAGGGAATTAGCCAACAATGGTTGGGGTTAATTGTTGCACAGACTACAATAGAATCTGCAAGCTCTGATCTCGCTGTAAGCTCTGATCTCCACGAAATTATTCAGAATTTTCATCCTTCCCAATGCCAATTAGGGATCTCTATATATAGCTTTCTCCTCTGTTTTTCCCACCAAAAATCCCTTCTAGAAGGTCGTAAGAGTTTGTTAGAGTTCTGTTAAAGCATGTGGGTCGGTTAGGGCTTTCTAGGGCATCTTCTAGAACCTTGCGCTGATCACCAATGTGCCTCAGTTTACGTGTAGCAGGTTACCAAGTCTCAGCGTGTGCATAGCATAGTTTCTGAGGAGTTCAACACATGATTTCGACAAGTTGGAAAAGCTTCCGACAGGTTAAAAGTAAACTTGTAGACCCTTTTGATAGGTTCCCTGGTCTCTTCGATAGGTACCGATAGGATGAGTTTTCTCTTTGAAGCTTCAGGGTCCTTAGCCCATTATCTGGAGTATTCGATAGGTTGGTTGAGTAGTTCGATAGGTCCAGAGGTCCTTTTCGACAGGTTCAGCTCTGCATGCCATCATCCCAATAGGTTGGCTCTCATTCCTATCGAAAGGCTTAAGCATCCTTCGATAGGTTCAATTCCAGCATCTTCATTTCGATAGGTTCAGGAAGCCTTCGACAGGTTCTCTTTTTCTCCTCAGGCAAGCTTTCGATAGGATGAGCTTTCTCTTTCATTCATCTGCTCGATAGGTTCAGGGATCCTGTCGAATCCCTCACTTCAGCACATGTCTTCCTCTTTCTGCCTTCAGACCCTATCGAGCCCTTCTCCAACTGCATGAATTCTTCTCTTTTATCCTTCAGCTGCTATCGAAGTCTTTCAGATGCCCTTTCAATAGGTTGTTTTAAGACCTGTCTTCACTTCCTTTCCTTTGTTCTGCTGCAGCCACGCATTCCAAGGGCTCAGTGATGTGCTGCCCTCTGGTGTGCTGTTGCTGGGTCTGCATAGTGCTGAGAGATGGCTTCTTTGTGGGCATTCTTAAGTGGTTTTCTGCATTATTACCAGCTTTCACTGCTATCTACAAAAGGCACTCAACAGAGGCTTATTAGTGTGCTCACAGGTCTGTCAATGGTAAGATTAAAGGGTGAAAAGTGGCATTTTTCACCACTTAACACACCCCCAAACCTAAGCTTTGCTAGTCCCTGAGCAAAGGATAGTTAAAATGAATTAAAAATGCCACTTTCGTAGGGAGCACGGATGCATTTAGCCTATGCATCAAGCCTTTAAACCCCTAGGTGATCCCTAGTGGAGGAGTGAAGTCTCCTGAGAGTTTTCAGTGAAGGTACCAACAAACTTCTCCAATACAACTTAGTTAATAACAGTGCAACCTATTAAAGCAGAGTTTAAGCAAGTCAAATAAATTCACATCATGCCCATTCATTAAAGGAATTTCAACAAAAAAGAAAAATCCATTTGAAGATATGAAAGTCTGCTGAAATCTCTTCATCATCACTCAATTTGTGTCAAGGCAGTTCTCCTAAAATTTTATGCAAAACTCACCATCAATTTGAGGATCCTACTCAAATACTTCCCCCATCAACTAGATTTCAGACCCAAGTCTCATCAGGGCTGTTCACTCATCAGTACAAAGAAGAGGGGTAAATCATATCACTCAGCTCAAGAGCAGTTACAGCCCTCAAATAGGACTGCAAGCAGGAGCATAAGCATTACTTGAATTTATGACTTTTCCAGCTCTTTACACCATAGATTAAGCAAATTCTCATCTCCACATGACGGCTCAATCCACTTTCAGATCAGTAAGGGCTTTTTATTTGGGTTGTAAATGTGGCTTAGTGACAAGGTTTGTGAAAGAGCACAAGGAGTAAACAGGGTTCAAAATTGAGAAATCATTAAAGGTAAGGAGGTGATCTAGACTCCTTTAATTCAGCACAATTCCATCTACTTCTTGAATTTTCAGAGTCAAAGTAGCCAACTTCTTCTCTTCCTTCCAATCTTTCAATGAAATAACTTCTCTTTCTCATTCTTTTGCTCTCTTTTTTTTTTTTTTTTTTTTTTAAAGCGTAATACCACAAATACCACCAACTGTGTTTTTCTTTCTTTCAACCTGATTTAAGACTTTTCTCCTCCTTCCTCTTCCTGATTTCCCAGATTGAGGGTGAACTGAAATAGGTCAAAAGGTTTTGGGTTTAGAATTTCTAGTTTTCATCAAAGAAAATTGGGGCTTTTAAGGCTCAAGTGGTGTGCATCAAGGGCAGGTCAAAGGTGGGAAAATTTTAGGCTCAAACTGTCCAATGGATCTTCATGTCTTCCATGTTATGAATGTTGTCAAGCTTGTTTCAATTTGGATTTGCCTAACTTCTAGTGGTCAAGATTAAGTCCAGTCAGCTCTCAAAGCAGAAGAAATTGCCAAGACACTCTTCAAAGAAATTTTCAGGCCTAATTCTCACTGGGTATGGGCTTCCATCCAAATTTCTGGGGAGTATCCTCACAGTCTCTTCTCATTTCTGGTTTACTACACATCAAAAAAAAATTTCTTCAAAAATTCTTGACATTTGCTTCATGAAAAAATGTTAAAACTTCAGCTTGCTTCAGTTGCAAATGATTTTTTAAGTTTCCTTAACAAATATAAGGTGAATTCATTCTCTTTTCAATTATTCCTTTTCAACTTGGCTGCACTACAATTAACTAGTTTATTGGCATTCATGCCACACCCCCAAACCTAAATTGAACAGTGTCCCCACTGTGAGCAGCATGAAATTAAGTGGAGGTATGGGGGGGGGGGGGGGAAAGAGATACAAAAAATCTACATGAAGACAAAATTTATTATAATGCCAAATATGTACATGAGAAAAGGAGAAGAAACTAAAAAAACAAAATGTCATAGCTATTTGCAGGTGTAATTTGGCCAATCGCAGAGGTCAGCCAAGTTTTTCAGCTCATCCTTGGATAAGGGAGCTTTGCCTTTAGATTTAGCCCTCGATTGCAGTTTCTTTGGTGCCTCCTCAGACTAGGCAGCAGGCTGTTTTCCTTTGGGGTTGACAGCAACAGCAGCATTGGAATCGAAATCGGAATCAGAAGGAAAAAGGGCAGTGGGGTCCAAACCAAGAGCTGCAGCAGTCTTCCTTCATTCTGCCTTTGTCATTAAGATGTAAGGGGCAGCAGGTTGGGTAGGGGGCTGGGTGGAAGAGGTTGTTTTAGACTGGGCAGCAGGCCTCTTCCCTTTATTGGCAGGGGCAGCAGAGGGGGCAGGTCGTTTGGAAGTGACTTTCCTCTTGGGGGGAGCCCTTTTTGGGCTTTTGAGGGGTAGTTTGTGTGGATGGGGGGTTCCTGGGCCGGAGGAGGGTGCACATCCATAGGGGGGTGGGAGGAGGTTGAGTTGAAGGGGGGGGGGCAGGGTTGCGAGGCAGGAGGTGCAGTAGCAAGAGGGGTGGGTTGGAAATGCTGAGAGGTAAGGGAAGCAACCTTTTTCTCCAGAATGTCAATCTGTTTGGCCACATAGAGCAGGTTGGCATCAGATAGTTCTTTGGTGGCCTTGAGGATCTCCTGAGCATTGGCTAACTTTTTCTTGAGAAGCCTAGAATTCTTCTTCTCATATTTGGCAATGAGACTCTCATCCGCTGTCACTTGTTTTGCTGACTCATAATGAGTCAGGATTTCAGACCATCCTTGGGAGATATCGCGGAGCTGAGTTCGGTGTTCTAATTCGATGTTGGCAATCCTCTCCTCATAAGGGGCCTCAATGGAAGCCCGAAGTGCAACCATACCTCTCAAGACATCCCTATGGATGTAAGGGTTGTCCCTCATTGCACACAGGAGGGTGAGGTAGGGGGGTATGTACATGGATTGGCGAAGGACAATAGGCAAGGACAAGGGTGTAGTGGATGAAGAGGAGGGGGTGGAAAGAACCAGATCCTCCCATGGATTAGTTTGGGTGGAGGCATCCTGGAAAATAGGTGGAGGGGAGGCAAATGGTATAGGGGATTCAGCTGCAGGGGAAACCAGTAAATCTAGGGAAGAGGGTAAATTGGCCTGTGGTGAGGAAAGTATGGGGAGAGCAGGTGCGGCTATTTCCTCAGGCTGAGCAGTTGCGTGGTGTGGAGTCGGTATTGGTGAAATAGGAGGGGATAAGTGAGGGGGTTGAGAGGCGAAAGAGGATGGGATAAGGGTGGATTGGATTGATTGGAGACATGAGCTCATGAGGATCTGGGTGTCGGTGTTGATGGTTAATTGGGACTGAATGGATTAGAGGATGGAAGGATTTGAGTGAGGGTGTCAGGCCTGGTGGGAGTAGAGGGGGCTGGTGCATGGACATGTTGGAAGGGAGAGGATGGTGCATGGATAAAATGAGGAGTGGGGTGTGGGGAGTCAGGAAGTGGAGTGTACTCATGAGGAACATCCGCCACAATTGAGGTCATGAGGGCTATGAACTCAGAAGTGGTGAACAAGTCCACACCCTGTGGATGCAGAGGGGTTGGAGATGGGGGAGAAGTAGAAATGGGTTGGGTACTAGGTGGAGGAGGGATGGTAGGGATAAATTCGGATAATGTGGGAGGTTCCAAGATGTCAGGGTGGAGGACCGGGGAGGTGGGTGGAGGTGAAGCAGGTTCAGAGGTGGATGGGGGAAGGTCTGGTTGAAGGGGGACATATACAAATGGGAAAAGCAATGTGGGTGGAGGTGTGGGTAGTGGGACAGGTATGGTGGGTGGGGGGATGGCTAATGGTATCTCTGCAGGAGTCTCTAGTGCCATGGAAGTGGTTGTCTTTGTAGCCACCTCCCTTCCAACTGGTTGGCCTTTCTTAATCAATGTGAGGCTGGTTGACCATTCTCTCTTACCATACAATTTAATTGTGAGCTTTTCCATTGGTTCAGATTGCTTAATCCTATATTTCCCAGTCCTGAGCAGACATGTGATGAGTTTGTAAAAAGGTAGGCCACCTCCTTTAGCAAAAGCTTGCCTCTTCCGCACCTTGTCATTGATATCCACCATTGTCTCAAAAATTAGCTTAGGTGCATTCACAAATTGCCCCTTTGAACAAAAGTATAGTGCATCCACTAAAGGGATCCTTTCTCTCTTGCAAATGGCCAGAGACATAGACATTTTTCCTCAGAATGGTGTCAATGAGTCAGAGGGTAGGATGGAGGTCTCTTCTCATCAAGGATTCACCAGAGCCCACGATTCCATTAGTATGTTGTTTAGTCATTTCCCGAAATGTGGCCTCTGTAGGTGCTCCCTCAGCTTTGGTGGAGTCAAATTGATATGGGACTCCCAACACTATCCCAATATCTCTGCAATCGATAGTCAGCTGCCAATCATCAATCGAGATTTCCAGTGTATCCTCAGCTCCAGGTACGACCTTCTTCGTTAGGTTCTAGTACCATAATTTCACTAATCTGGGATAGACATTTTCTTTCAAGGGTGAAAGCAGGGGTAGCAGACCTTATTTTTTCAAGTATTCCAATGTCCCCTGGCACTCCCCAATGTTGGCGAAATATGCCAGATCAAAATCCGTTTGAAGGACAAGACTCAATTTTTCTACAAACTCATTGGGGGTAGTTAACCCCGCAGGCAGTGCTATTGGAGGGGCAGCTCTTGCTGAAATTTCGTCTACTCTAGGTTCCTGAATCTCAATAGCTTTGGATTTCTTAGCTTTAGGGGTCTTTGTGGGTGAGATTTCAGTGAGCTTCCTCTTGACAGGTGGTTTGTCAACTGGCTTCGACTTTTTGGAGGATTTGGGGGTGGAAGCAGTTGTTCTCCAACGTATGTTCGCGATCCTTCGGCTCATCCATTTTACTCTTCAGAAAGTAAGATTTCACCAACTTGAGGCAGAGTTTGAGGTTTAGAAATTAGAGGATCGACAGATTGATGGGGGGAAAGGCAACTGATCTCACAATACCTAGGGTTTAACTGAAATTGCACTACCCAGCTCCAATTTTTCTAAAATTAGGGGCAAAATGCTCCTATGTGCAAGCTGAATGTTCTGACAAAAGGGGAGATTGAACAGCTGTAGGTTCTATAAGGGATTGGTGAAGGAAGAGGGAGGTGACTACGAGAGGAACAAGAGCTAGGGTTTGCAGAAGGTGTGGAATGAGGCACAAATGACCTACTGACGGGTAAATAAAAGGTGAAATACAATTCCGATAGGATGAACTGGATGGTTTCGATAGGTTCGTGCGTCCTGTCGAAAACATTGCAGACCAAACACTGAAAGTGGATGATTCGATAGGATCTTAATAGGTGGAACCATCCTTTCGATCAGTTTAAATGGCAGCTGAATCTTCATTTCGATAGGTTCCTGATTGGTGTCTAGAACCTATCGAAATCTCCATTTTTCCTATCGAAAAGTTAGTTTTACCTATCGAAAGGTTAGTTTTACCTATCGAAAGGTGCAGCACCTATCGAAACCATCAAACATCCTGACGAGATTACCCTGTGACCTATCGAAAAGTGAACTAGACATGTCGAAGACTTCTACAACTCAAATAAAGCTGCATTTCTGGGCATTCGCACTCTCAGTTCTCAGCAGGCTCAGTTGATGTGGTACCCCATGATTAGATTCTCTTATGAACAACTCCCATTACCTCAGGACAACTGAGAATGACGGTCTAGTATTGAGCATGGCAGTTTTGTTGTTTTCTTTTTTTTATTATTGCAAAGAAAAGGGATCAAATGACAACGAAGTAAAAACCTACAAACAAAAACAGAGTATGGTACATATGATACATACTGACTGCAGTGGTTAATCTGGAGGGTCTGGAAGGCCCATAGTCTCCTCAGGATCATCGAACTTGTCACTGTCCATAGATCTCTTCCTCAGCCAGTGTCCATTCCCTGGATGTAGTTTTCCATCTGTGAACTAAGCATTTTCCTGCACCAGCTAAAGTAGATTATCATGCATCACTTGCTTTTGGGCAGTAATGGAAAAGCAAGCCTCTTCAGGAGAGGGTTGATAGCCAGTGTTATACACATTCAGCTTAACCTTCATATTTCTAAATGAAACTTCCATGATTCGATACTGGCATTGTATGTGAGCATTGGCAGTGGCCAAAAAGGGTCTGCCTAGAATCACAGGTATGGAAGAAGCACATTTTCTTGGTTCCATATCTAATACTAAAAAGTCAGCAGGATAGAAGAATTTGTCAACTCTAACCAAAACATCCTCAATTATCCCCACAGGTTTCCTTTCGGATCTGTTAGTCAGCTGTAGGACCACATGGGTGGGCTTTAATTCACCTAAGCCCAGCTTCTCATATAGGGAATATGAAAGCAAATTTACGTTGACTCCTAGATCTAATAAGGCTCTATCAATGATGTGATCCCCAATGATGCAGGGGATTGTGGGGGTGCTAGGGTCTTAGAATTTGGTTGGGGTTGCAATCGACAAAATTTGTTTCACTTTCTTTGCTGAAAAGACTTTCTTGGATATGCGTATCTTGGATTATCTTTTATGAGTGCATAGTTCTTTTAAAAACTTGGCATAGCCTGGGACTTGTTTAATGGCATCAAGCAAAGCCAGATTGATCTTTACTTGTTTGAAAGTCTCCATCATTTTCTCAATTTTACTTTGCCCTTTATCAAAAGGGGAAGGTGCCTGTAGTGCCTTAGGAAATGGCAAGTGTGGGGGTGCTCCCTCACTTGCAACCTTAGCCAATGGGGTCTCATTCTTTTTGAGTTTTTCCTTTTCTATAGGATCCTCATTATCCTCTTTATTCACAATTGATTTTTCCTGCAAGTCCACCATTGGTGGTCTTTGTTGTGTTTTAGGAGAAATCACTCCATTCTCTTCCTCCAAGCTTCTCACAGGCTCACGGCCCACTTGATTGTCCAGTAGCCTACCACTTCTCAAAGTTATAATAGATTTGGCTTCCTCATAAGTGGAGGAAACTTCACCCACTACAAGCTGCCATCGTGGATTGTCCTGTGGTTGGCTAGGCAACCTTCCTCCCTCTCTCCTAGTCAGAGCATCAGACAGCGGACCAAGTTGATCCTCTATCTTTTTGATGCTCTGATTGTGAGAGTGAACAATTTGGGTCAAGGTGTTCAAGCTCTGTAATGAAGATAGAACTTGTTCCTCAAAGGATGGTGTTCTCACAGCTGGAGTGGGTGCTTGCTGCACAAGAGGAGCTACATGTTGGGCCATGGGTTGCTGATACTGAGGCCTTGGGGCAAAACCTTCTCGATAGGGCTGAGCATTTCTATACCGCTGTCTTTGGGGAATCCATCTTATCTCCACCTCAGATTGGGGTGGTTCCTCCATTGATACCCAGCAGCAGGTTGCTGCCCATAAAACTGAGCTGCAGCCACATGCTCTGTTATAAAATCAGGAAATTGGTCAGCAGATGGACATTCTTCCACGAGATGAGCAGGGGACTAGTATATGGCACATGCCTCTTCCACTCTAGCAGCCATAGGTGACTGCATTGCTCCCATCAGCCTATCAAATTTTAAAGTTAAGCTGTCCACTTTCCTTTCCAACTCACTTGGCACACTCACTTCATATATCTTTCCCCTTGAGGTTTTCTCTTTCATCAATTTAGGAGGCTCTAGATCTCTTGCTAAGGTTTCCCTTTGCATAAATTTCTCACTAATGATGTCAAAGAGCTCCCATGCCTCCTCAGCAATTTTATGGAGATAGATGACACCACAGGAGGCATCTATCATATCTATGCTTTTAGCATCAATTCCCTGATAAAAGCTTTGAACCAATTGCCATTCAGGGATTTGATGGTGGGGGCATTTCTTGAGGAGTTCCTTAAATCTCTCTCAGGATTGATGAAAGTCTTCAGTTGGATCTTGGGTAAAAGAGATGATACCCTTCCTCAACTGGCTGGTCTTTGACATAGGAAAGAATTTGGCCAGAAACTGACATTGGAGATCACTCCATGACTGAATACTGCTAGGTGGAAGCATGGACAACCAGGTCCTGGCTCTGTCCTTTAATGAAAAAGGAAAGAATCTCATCCTGGTGGCCTCCTCCTCCAAACCTGTGATATTAAATGTAGTACACAGTCCTAAGAATTCATCAATGTGTTTATATGGATCTTCTTTGGTCAGGCCATGAAATGAGGACAGCATTTGAATAATGGATGATTTTATCTCCTAGTTTTCCTGAGCAGTGGGGAATTGAATGCAAAAGGGGAAATTGTAGATCCCTAGTGTATTAAACTCCTTAAGGGTTCTCGGCTGCTGTTACTCACCCATGTCTATAGAATCAAATGCAACAGAAGTGGTTGTAGTTGGTCTGGATCTGAGAAGTCTTTCAACCTCTGAAATTAGTGGAATAATCTGAGGTTGCAGAGTTCTCCTACCAAACATACAACACTCAGATTCCGAATGCAGAACAGATCCAAACACACAACAAACAGAATCAACAAAAATTTCTAACTATTCTAACAAAAATTATCAACAAATCTACAAAATAACAGGGGAGTAGAGGGATGCAAACTACAGAGAAGTCTCCAGCACGATTCTCCTCTCACTGGTAGCCTTAGACCTGATGAACTGCGTATAAACTACTAAAAACAACACAACTTACAAATGCAATTAGTAAAATCGAACAAAAACTATAAATCTACGATCAAAACTTAGATCTATCAATTTCTAAACTGCCTCCCCGGCAGCAGTGCCAAAAACTTGTTGGTTGTGTTGCCTTACCTCAAATGAGGGTCTAAAATCAAACAATAGAACTAGGCAGACACACTCATACAGACCTGCAAGTATTCAGGATCTGTTGTAGCAAGCTTTAAAAGAATGGTAAGTAAGGGAATGTCCACAGGGAGGCTGGTTAGAAATATGATAAATCTCCAGATCTGTGTCAGATCTGGCACCCTAGCTATCACTAATTTAGTTAAAAGACAGGGGAGAGGTTTGAAATGAGTTGTCACTTAAACTAAACTATAATTAAAATACAGATTGTCTTAGATCGAATCTGGAGCCTCAGATCTTGCTGATGAAGGGTTTAAAAACTCATAAATAGAGAAGAACAGCTTGGAGGTTGTTTTCACTACAATCAGATTGAGCTAAGCATATTACAGGAGTTCAAAAGCACACAAGTCCCTTAGCTGGCCACAAGCACAGCTGCAGGGTATAAATTCCACTCCAAATCACAGGATCCACCTGCTCTTAAGACTATGGTCTGTCCACTTTAATGGTCACAGACCATCTTATAGACTTTATCGAATCCATGAATTGCAGCAGATGAATCTAATTGAGGCCTGAGCTTAGATTTACCTTAAGGTTATGATCTGTCTACTTTAATGGTCACAGACCATCCTAGAGATCTCCTACAAAGCCAGAGCCTCAATTAGAACAATTAAAACCATTATAGATGCTGCAATTTCTAGGTCACAGATGCAGAAAATTATAGAGATATCAGATCCAGGGAATTCAGATGATATCCAAGAGGTCTACCAGTTAAGTGGGTGAGCTGATCAAGCAACTCCTCCACACAAATCTGATCGAGCACCAAAATGAATCAAAAGAGCTTTAGATCTAATTAAAATATTAAAAACAATATTTACATTGCAATCAAACTCACTCTACAATGAAATGCTCTCAAATCTGTAGTCTGTGCAGCAATTAACCCCAGCAACAGTCTTAACCTTACCCAATCACAGATCTAACTCACTCCTTGCTGCTCCTAGGGAATTAGCCAACCATGGTTGGGCTAAAAGAAGGAAAATAGAATCTCATTGCAAGCTCCGATCTCCAGGAAATTGTTCAAAATTTCCATCCTCCCTAATGCTAATTGGGGATCTCTATATATAGCTTTCTCCTCTGTTTTTCTCGCCAAAAATCCCTTCTAGAAGGTCGTTAGAGTTTGTTAGAGTTCTGTTAAAGCACGTGGGTCGGTGAGGGCTTTCTAGGGCATCTTCTAGAACCTCACGTCGGTCACCAACGTGCCTCGATTTGCGTGCAGCAAGTTACCAAGTCTCAGCGTGTGCATAGCATAGTTTCTAAGGAGTTCAACACACGATTTCGACAGGTTGGAGAAGCTTCTGATAGGTTAAAAGTAAGCTTGTAGACCCTTTCGATAGGTTCCCTGGTCTCTTCGATAGGTACCGATAGGATGAATTTTCTCTTTGAAGCTTCAGGGCCCTCAGCCCATTATCTGGAGTATTCAATAGGTTAGCTGAGTAGTTCGATAGGTCCAGAGGTCCTTTTCGACAGGTTCAACTTTGCATGCTGTCATCCCGATAGGTTGGCTCTCATTCCTATCGAAAGTCTTAAGCATCCTTCGATAGGTTCAATTCCAGCATCTTCATTTCAATAGGTTCAGGAAGCCTTCGACAGGTTCTCTTTTTCTCCTCAGGCAAGCTTTCGATAGGATGAGCTTTCTCTTTCATTCATCTGCTCGATAGGTTCAGGGATCCTGTCGAATCCCTCACTTCAGCACATGTCTTCCTCTTTCTGCCTTCAGACCCTATCAAGCCCTTCTCCAGCTGCACAAATTCTTCTCTTTTATCATTCTGCTCCTATCGAAGTCTTCCAGATGCCCTTTCGATAGGTTGTTTTAAAACCTGTCTTCACGTCCTTTCCTTTGTTCTGCTGCAGCCACGCATTCCAAGGGCTCAGTGATGTGCTGCCCTCTGGTATGCTGTTGCTGGGTTTGCATAGTGCTGAGAGATGGATTCTTTATGGGCATTCTTAAGTGGTTTTCTGCATTATTACTAGCTTTCACTGCTATCTACAAAAGGCACTCAACAGAGGCTTATTAGTGTACTCACAGGTCTGTCAATGGTCAGGTTAAAGGGTGAAAAATGGCAATTTTCACCACTTAAAACTTATTACATTGTGTTAAATTCTATTGAGCCTTATATTTTTTCTTTCGTGAATGATTAATGTGTGAATGTGGATGAATAATTATTTTATTCGTTAGGATGAGATTTGTTAAAAACATGTATGATATAGGTAACTTTTTTAAATATTAATAAAATTAAAGAATTTTTTTTTTTAAAATTATTATTTTTAGCAGCGTTTTTGGAAACACGCCGCTATAGGTCACTTACAGCGGCACTTCATCTACAAACGCCATTATATCTTTTCAGGTACACTATTAGCTGCGTTTCTAGAAAATGTCACAAATAGGTCTATTAGCGACACCTTTCAATTGTATTTTGTGGCGTTTATAAGTGTCGTCGAAACAATTTAGATGACATTTATGAATGTTTACCACGACGTGTTTAAGATCGTTTAGTGGCGTTCCTTAAATGCCGCAAATAATAAAAATATAGCGGCGCTTTATCTGAAATGCCACCATGAACGTCGCAAATAGCTACTACGACACACGTATTGCCGACGTTTGAATAAAGCGTCGCTAATTGTATTTGCGGCATTTATCTGACTTTTTGCGACATTTATTGAGCGCCGCAAAAAATTAACTTTTTTGTAGTGTATTTTTATGGCACGTATAAATTTAACTAACTGGTACACATACAAATGGAGATAAACTATACATATGGCTAATTTATAGATTTTATCATTGGCATTAATTTTGTATAAGGTGACATCTTATCATCCATATATATGTCGGGAACAGATGGTTTGCTACTATGTTATTTTTTTTGGATGACAACCCGGGATATATAGTACTTGGGAGGAAGCTAAAGTCCAAGTAGATGGATACTCGAGCCCTTCTCATGTTGTCGTACGTACCCTTGATGAGGCTATTGAGTGATATAATAGATTCTATGGAATACCAAGCCCACGTGCAATGGATGTAGTTAGGAGGGAGGAAGCTGACTGGTTTTGGAAACCAACAGCGAAATTATTTTTCTTTAGTATTGCATTTCTCGTTGCTTTTTATGTGAGCAGGTTGCTGTAAGAAAAAACTAAGATTGTCTGCTTAATTTATGTACTCGTTTTTTATTTCAATGCGAAGATGATATTTTAATGAAAATATTATGTTATTTCTTTAGTAATATTCTTTTCATTTATGATTATGAAAATTATGATAATGATACAAAAATGGCCGATTGTGCAATCGTGGGATTTTTGACGATCCCGTCGCGACAATGCACTTTTTAATGAAAAATATAGAGTTGCCACCCAAAGATTTTGGTGTCCCGAGAAACCTAGATCATTTTTATAAGCACTGAAGTGTCACAAATATGACTCTGAATCCCGTCTATGTCAAAGGCTCTTGGGTAGGGACTTCGGTTATCGATTGGGAAGGTGTTAGGCACCCAATCAACCTGCTTAATATAGTCTCTACTAATGGCCAAAATAAAAATAATATAAAAGAAATGAAAAGGCTTCCTCTAATCCAAATGGGTCTTAAAATCTTATTTGTATTCCTTTGTTCCTACCAAAAATTTGGCGGCGTAACGGCACAAATGGAAGGATGGAGGAATAACCGAGAAGGTAGAGGAATAGAGGGGAGATCCGGTGCTCTCAAGCCCTTGTTGCACCACTGTGGAGCCTTGCGTTGGCTTGCTTCGGTGACCTTTTGAAAGCATATATGATGAGAAATGGGATTCTAACTCCTATAGCTTACGAGCTAAGAGGTAGAGAGGGAAGGCTAGGGGGTTACACACCTCTAACCTAGAGCTTATGGGTGAAAAGCTAAGGTCTAAAGGGACTTTTAGAGTTCTGAAATTTATATGGGAATAGTGCACTATAGGAGAGAGAGAGAGAGAGAGAGAAGGGATTCTTTAATCTCTTAATTATAAATTTTTTCAAGTCATTTGTAAGGGGGGGTGCCTCTCTATTTATAGGAAAAAGAGAGGTTAGGAGGGTGCTTAGGGGATAATTGGGTTTAACAATTAGGTAATGGGCTATCTAAGGTTTTATAGGGTTTTTGGAGCCTTAAAAAATGTAAAGAGATGCTCCAATGGTGGATGATAGAGTGAGGCTTTAAACCACTTAAAGAGTTGCACATAGATAGTAAATGGGTACAAAAGAATTAGTAAAACACACCCCAAAGGTTAAAATGGTCATTAAGTTAAACTCCATTCACAAAATTCAAGGCAAAAACCTATAGTTACTGTTCATATGCCTGGCGCAACTATTAGTTGCGCCAAGAATATGCACAGTAAAATAGTGATGCACAGTAGCTTTGGGAAGTCGACTGCCCGCGGGGGGACCCACCTATAACTGGCGTAACTATTAGTCTGGCCAAATCCACTTATAACTGACGCAACTATTAGTTGCACCAAATCCCTAAGGGAGGTTGCATGAATTTATCATTCTGCCCTTCGGGTCCAGAATGCGATATCTTTGCATACACAACTTCGATTGGGGTGATTCTTAGCCCGTTGGAAAGCTGAAGACTTTTACTTTTCAATGGTATAAGATTCGATCATAGTAGAAGGTCACAGCTAGTCTCAATGTACCACTCTTCATCCATTGCTCATGAAAGCTAGGTTTAGGTCCGGAATGGGTTCTAAAGGTCGGGATAAGTTTCTAAAGGTTCGGAAAGGTTCCTAAGGGATCTTGGGTGATTCTTAAGGATTTGGGATGACTCCTAAGGTTTTGAAAGGATTCCTAAGGGTTCTATACATGCCATCAAAAGCTCGGAGGTGCGCCTCCCTTGAAATGTATTTCGATCGGACCTTAGGCCAAATTTGGGTGTGTACATCGAATCGCATGCTTCAAACTCAATTACTCCGCCGAGAAGTGTGTATCCGCCAGAGGTAATCGCTGTTGAGACGTATGTCATGTCCGCAAAACGCCATGCCAACAATAATGTCAATGAAGCTATTATTGTATTCAGTTCCGATGAATAACCTATGGATGAAAAAAATGAAACTGATGAAAAGATGAAGACGAGGAGGATGATGAAGAAATTGAGGACGACGAAGCCAAAGATAAGGATTACGAAGAAGATGATACTTCAGATGGCGAATCGGATTCCAAGAGCGACGAAGACTCTGCATCCGTTTCAGTGACCCTATAGAAAGTAGTAGCTTTTGTGATCAATATAACAGTACCGTATTTTGTATTCGAACGGGACTTTAGTTGGGTTAGAATTACTTATGTGAAAGAGGTTATCGTAGAATGCACTCTTTCGTGACCTAATGATTTTGTCAGAATTTTTCCGTACATGGAATGCTTGGAGTCTACTTCCAACTATCTATTTTCCGAACTTTCATGAGGTTATACAAATTTCATGCGCCTAAAATTCCGCAATATCGAGCTACCGCATTTACAGCTTTAGTAATGCTTCATGTGGCAAAATATCTTCATTTTCGAGATTCTCGCAAAAGTTTTACGCAAACCATTCTTTTCAATGTAATATATAACAACTATAAAATAGTATTTTTATAAGGCAAAATTACAGCGAAAAGAATGCTCATATTACAATAGAAAATTACATGTGATATGGAATTTACAGATAATGCAGTCAGCATTATATTACTTGTAATGTCTATATTATGAGTAATTGATTACGCTGAAACAAACATACCCTAAAAAAAAGCTTTCTCAAAAACAGTTCTTTGTTTACCACAATCTATCCGTCAACGTCTGGAACCCATTGAAATCAGGTTTCATTCATATTACATCCCCCCATCAAGTTGGGCTCCCATCTCAATACCTTTTCCGGAATTTCCTCTTTAAGAGGTTGTACCACGCCCCTCTCGATATATCAACATCTTAAATATATCTCGACTTTGAGTATGAATAGTTTTTTTTACCTTTACCTTGATAATGCGAGAAAGGGGAAGTTGCAGATAAGAAGATCTTCTAGCTGATAAGCTATAGGTGACATCCAAATGACACAAGAATCTTTACCATATATCTCTCAAATGCCCAAAAATTGTTAGAAGAAGTGTCCTTGTCACTCAAACAGATAAGACTATTAGCGGCAGTTTTTTGCCTATTAGCGGCAAAAGTATTAGCGGTAGTATTTTTGTTAATTGCGGCAGTTTATGGTTGCCGCTAATAGTCTTATTTTTTGTAGTGTGTGAATTATCCTTCGCTGACATAGTCATCACCTTGATCCAATTAATCATCATCAAAAGCATACAACCCTATGATAAAAATGGGGCCTAGACCAAAAACATCCTCACGGATAGAAGACCTAATAATATCGGGTACTGGTAAATGGGTTTTATTACACGCATTCAAAACCTTGCTTAGGACCATGGTTTTAGATATCGGCCATATCCGATACATATTGGCTGACATTTATTGGATTAGGGCCCCATCCAATATGATATATACCCCTGATTTGATATGAGGTCAAATGTTTGGTCAAACATATCAAATATCGCTTAATATGAGTCTATACAGAGTCTAACAAGTCAAACATCAGCCTATATTGGCCAATTGATATGAACGAGGGATAATACAAAAAATATCCTTTGGGCAATTTTTTTATATTTTATATTATTTATATATTTTCTTATGGCTGGTGTTACTATCACACCACTTTATATTACAATCACCTCTCTTACACAAACGAAAAATTTGTTGATTGTTTTAAGTTAGAAGATAGAAATCATTTTTCCTCAACAGATCTTGAGCTCCCAGGCCTATTATCGGACTGTCAAATATTGATTCCAAGTAGCATAAATCCCAAAAAGTGAACGTGATTATAGACCATCAAATGTGATCACATTCACTTTTTGGTATTTGTGCCACTTTTAATCAACATCCGACCATCTTATAGTAGGCCCATAATCTCAAGATCTATTGTGTGTAACATTGGGATGAAAAACACTCTTTTATGGTGTGAATTTAAGCCGTGAAAGAAATTATCCTTTATTTGAATGAGGTGACTGTAAAATAAAGTGGTGTGGTAGTAGCACCAACCATTTTTAATATTTTAAAAATAAAAGAAGGGTCCTTTATTTTAAGTCAGTTTGGCTGATTCGTATCTGATATATGTGAAACGTATCGGCTCGAAATCTGACCGATAAACCACGTATATCGGTTGCTAAATCCCTGCTTTGGACCATAGTGATCATATTCACTGGCTTTTTGAAAAAGTTGTGAATAATTCATGAATTTAAAAATTGAATAAAATCTAAATAATTTGCGAATTTCCTAATAAAATATGAAATTTTCGAATAAATCACGAATTTCTCGAATTATATGTGAATTTTATGATTTTTTCTAGATTTTTTTTCAATTTTAATAAAAAATTAATTTATATAACTTTTAATTAATATATAACAAAATTTCAAATATTGATCGTATATTTCTTGAATTTGATAACATTTACTGGATTTGTTCGAATTTTTTCTAAGCCGATTTATTCTGAAACCCTGACTTGCACTACAAAAAATAAGACTATTAGCGGCAATTTTTTGTAGCAAAAAACTGCCGCTATTAATAAAAAATCTATTAAGACTATTAGCGGTAGTTTTTTTGTTAATAGCGGTAGTTTTTGGTTGCCGCTAATAGTCTTATTTTTTGTAGTGTTGGTGACTATGGTTAGGACAACATCCCATATTTTCCTTGCCATACGTGGAGATGCAAACCCTCAACCGAAATCCGATACCGAACTAAAAATCGAGCACATTGAACCGGCCCGAACTGCACCGAAACCGAAAAAAATCGGACAGAACAAATTCCAATCCGATTTGATTTCGATTTAGGATGACAAAAACAGAAAATCGAAGGGGTAGGATGAGTAAATAAAAAAATATGAAAAAAAAACCTTGAAAAAACTGAGAAAATATATTAAGAAAATAAAAATATAGGTAACATATCCACACTGAACCGAAACTGAACCAAAAAAACCAAACTATTTCAGTTTTGGGGTCAGTTTAAAAAAAAAAAAAACATAGCTACCGAACCTAACCAACACCAATGGGTTTCGGTGTGAGGGTGTACCGAATCGAAAATAGAAAAAATCGTTTTCGGTAAACCGAATTTGCATTCCTTGACTATAAAATTAATACCCTGTTCAGTTCCGCGGGTCATTTGATTTAAGTCAAACTGGCGTCGGCGTGGCACTTGAAAGCGCAAGCATGATTTCGTTTGGCAGTTTATTAAGAGAAACCTTTATTAGATATCAGCTACCCAACGCTCCACTGCCGCCCCTTTCCGAATCTCCTTGTGCCAAATTTGTGAACCCTCCCACATCTATTTACCATCACGCAAATCAGTCCAAACTCCAAAGTACCCTTTTGACCTCATGCACTCCAAAATAGCCCTTCACTTCCAGGTTGAGGAGGAGGAAGAAGATTGACCAAAGTCATAACACACACACACTCTCTCTCTTGAACACAAAACAGCTAAAAGAACAAAGACATATATAAAGAGAACAGAGAGATTAGACTAATATATAATTCAAATGGACAGTAGCAGGAGAGAGACCCGGGTGTGGGTGAAAGGCCCCATAATCGTTGGCGCGGGTCCATCTGGCCTAGCTGTGGCGGCGTCCCTCAAACTCAACTCCATCCCCTACGCCATTCTCGAACGTTCCGACACCATAGCCTCCCTCTGGCACTACCACACCTCCCACAGGCTCACCCTCCACCTTCCCAAACACTTCTGCGAGCTCCCTCACCTCCCTTTCCCCCCACACTTTCCAAAATACCCCTCCAAACACCATTTCCTCGACTACCTTTCTTCCTACGCACGCCACTTTAACCTCCGCACCCTCTTCCGACAAACAGTGACTAATGCACACTACGACTCGGTTAACGCCATCTGGCGAGTCACTGCTTTCGACTCGGCCGGGTTCGGTGGGTCCGTGGAGTACTTATCTAGGTGGCTGGTTGTTGCCACTGGGCAGAATGCTGAGCCGGTGGTTCCTGAATTGGTGGGGGTGGGTGGGTTTGAGAGAGAGAAGGTGGTGCACTCTTCGGAGTATAAGACGGGCGACGTCTATAGTGGGAAAAAAGTTCTGGTGATCGGGTGTGGTAACTCGGGCATGGATGTCTGCTTGGATCTCTGTGAGCATGGCGCAATGCCCTATATGGCTGTGAGGAGCGGCGTACGTTAGATGACTTCTTTTTTTGGCTTTTGTAGTTTTTTTTGGGTTCTTAATCAAATGGGTTTTCCTACAATTTGTCATTCGAGTTGTTTATTTCAATTTTTTTTTAGAGAAAATTATGTTTTGAGGATTGATTTTTAGATTTTTTAGATGATTTTGGTATTGGTTTTGGTTTGTTTAGTTGTTTTGGGGTTTCAAGTGGAATGGGTTTCCTAGATTATTTCATTGGAGATGTTTATTTCGAATCATCTGATTTTTGCGAATTTTCTGTTTGAAATCTTCTGTTTTTTGTGGGTCTTTTTTAGGTGCTTGCCTATTTTTTTTTTTTTTTTTTTTTTTATGGTCCTCTAAAATATTTAGCTAATTGATTTTTATTTTTCATTTGTCAATATTATTTCAGGTGCATGTACTTCCAAGGGAAATGTTTGGGATGTCTACGTTTGGATTGGCAATAAAACTTTTGAAGTTGTTTCCCCTGAAGTTGGTTGATAGGTTTTTACTGATGGTGGCAAAAAGGAAGCTTGGAGATACAGAGAAATATGGGTTGAAAAGGCCTCTAATAGGGCCTCTTGAACTAAAGTCCAAGAGTGGTAAAACGCCAGTTTTGGACGTTGGGGCTTTTGCCAAGATTAAAAGTGGCAACATTAGGGTAAAATGATATTTACCCACTAATACCCACTAATATATTTTTTATTTATTCATTTAATCTATTGTTTGCTTAGAAAAAAAAAAACCAATAAAACCATTTGTAGTTTTGCATGCTTTACATTTTTTAATTTTTATTTTTGTTTTCTTTGCTCACTACCTCTTGTTCTTTTCCCTTCCTCTTTGTTTTTATAATGGTTGTTTCAACTGTTATGTTCACTTTTCGCAGTTTGAAAGTTAGTTTTTTGTTGTAGATATTAGGAATATGATTTTTTTTTTTTTTATTTTATATTCGAACTTTCATGGGATTTTCAGTTATCTTTGTTCTTGTGTTGGGGCTCACGCTGCCTTTGGTACATTTTTTTATTGGGATTATAAATTTACAACCTCTAAAGTACCTTTTTCCTTTTCATTTTCAATTGTATTTTTTAATGTGTAATTGTGATTTTATGAACTTTGGTTGCAGATATTTACAGTACTGATAAACGTTTTTAAACCCTTTTCTTGATTTGTTTCTGTTGGGAAATTTGTTTCTTTCTTTTGTTTTTCTCTCTAATATTTTTATGTTTTTTTCATGGGTTATTAATTTATGGTTTTTCTTGTGTTGGATTTAATTATGTAGTAAACTTTATTACGTAATTTTATTTCTTTTTAAACACCACTGCAGTCAACTTTATTACCCAATTTAATTTTGGGAGTGTTTGGTTATTTTGAACTTTTATATATGTCAGCTGTTGAGATTCTATTCTAATTACTATTCCTCTCTGATTCATGTTCTGCAAAACCCAGATTGTTGCAGAAGTTGAAGCTCTAACACGCAATGGAGCCAAGTTGGTTGATGGGCGAGAAATGGAATTTGATTCTGTGATTTTAGCAACTGGCTATAGGAGCAATGTTCCTTCCTGGCTTCAGGTAAATGACACCTTCACTCTTTTACACCATACGGTTCCATTGTGTTGCACACATATGGACTTCACCAAGGAGACCCTGGCACCCTGCACTCAAGCCAGTTGGGTGCTACCTGGGATCCAATCAAATATATAGATCAGGTGCCAAGTGCATGTGGTTCAAGCATTAGAAAAATATTGATCCAACACAGTTAACAACATAGTAAGTGGTGAAAATTTTGAACGGTGAAAGTTATATTTCTGATTATAAATCAAGGGCATGCCGTAATTTTTTTTTTAAATACAAGGAGACTAGTGAAGTCTTAAAAGAACTTTTGGCACGGGAGTTTATAACCCTGGATGCAATGGATCCAAAAGTGGATGCCCACTTATGAATGGTAAAGTCAAAATTTCCTTGTATCCAATGGTTCTGAAATCAGTTGAATACCATTTATACTTCAACCAATTGGACATGACTACAAATCCCATATATTAAGTTGTTAGGTGTTAAGAGGGAACTCAATCTAACATTAATTTTAGATGATCTTTAACTGCTTTAAATATGGACTTACTTAATTTTAGATGATCTTTTAACCGCTTTAAATATGGACTTACTATCTTTTGACTCAATCTTTTGCATGTCAAAATCATGGTTGTCAAATCACATAAAAGAAATGATATATGCATCCCAAGAAGTGACCCAAGTAGGAAGAGCATTGGCATGTTGGTACACTTTACCCGATACAAACTTAAAATCTCATAAATCTCTATTATCTGACTGAACACAGTCAAAAGTCATCAGCTGATTCAATGGTTGACTCTGACAAATTAGATAAAAGAGATCATGTCTCGTGTCAATTGTTGGCCTCAAATTTCTTTTCATCGCAATCATCAAATCGGACAATTTAGATGTTATTGCACGTGGCATGGATCCCAAAATAACAAAATCTTCTGTTTAACCATGGGTAACGGTACAATTCTACAAGTCTCGTGTTTAATTTATTTAGGTTTTCTAAGTGCAGATAAAATCAGCTCTGACAAAGAGCAGGCATAGACCAGTTTTATCACTGAAAACAGGTCTCCGTGAGAAATGGGACTAGAAGTTGTATTACCAAACGTAAAAGCAGTTCCCCACCAGAGCCAGAAAGTGTAGAGTTGTTCTTTGCCTTGGAAGAGCTAACCCAAACCTATTATATTTTAAATTTATTTTATTAGGATACTCATATTTTTAATTTTTTTATTCCGCTGTAGGACTCTGATTTTTTTACTTGGGATGGGAAGCTGAAGACTCCAAATCAAAATGGGTGGAAGGGGAAGAATGGATTCTACTGTGTAGGATTCACAGGAAAAGGCCTCCTCGGAGCTGGTGCCGATGCAGTGAACATTGCTTTCGACATCTCCAAACAATGGAAAAACCATTCAGATCACAAGAGAAATTTGTCATATACACTACATCTTAAAAATTAGGGGTCGTATTTTTGTTGTTTGGTATTGGGTTATTGGGGGATACATGTAAAGATCTTTTGCTTTCACCCTGTACATGATCCTATTTTTTGGCTGGGGTCTTCTTGTCTCATGCTAAAAGAGCAGCATTTGTTTTTGTTTTTTACAATGAGCCACTATTTTGTATGCATGAAAATTCTTGTTGTCTTTTCCGTTAATTAGTAGCGCATGGTTTTCCAAATTCCATTTTTCCATTGGGGTTTTGAATTTTGTCTTTCTTTGTGGGGTTGGCTCTTTCTTATGTGTTGTTATTGTCTAATGTCTTCATAGAATCCTTTTGAGTCAGTTCATGTATAGCCTTTCAATCCTTTTGTACTGTCTGGTACACGAAAGGAAGTCCACATAAGCAAACTAGCTGCTGGCAAGTTTCAAACAAATCCTCATGGCCTAACCAATTGCTGAGGGCACCAATTCGGTAAAGCCGTTGATTGCGTTGAATCAGACGATGGCGTTTGATTTTCATCCCAATCATTCACATGATTGATTTTGATACTATGGGTTTAACATCAGATTGTCATCAGTTTTGCATTCCATGTAGCAAAGATTCCAAAAAAGTGAATAAAAATCATGTGGGATACATCATCGCTACAAAAAATAAGACTATTAGCGGCAGCCAATAATTGCTGCTATTAATAAAAAAATTATCACTATACCTTTGCCGCTAATACTCTTAATAGTGTTTTTATTAATGGTGACAGTTTTTTAGTGCACAAAATTGCCGCTAATACTCTTATTTTTTGTAGTATATGTTCAAACATGATTTTAAGAGCACCTTTTGTGATCTGTGCTAGTGAAATACAAAATTGATAATCTGAAGCACTACAAAAAAACAGACTATTAGCGGTAGTTATAAATTGACACTATTAACAAAAAAAACTATTAAGACTATTAGCCGCAAAAAACTGCCTCTATTAGTCTTATTTTTGTTAGTATAGGTAGTGTTAAAATCAATCCTATGGAAGATTAAGATGAAAATCGATCTCTATAGTCCAATTTATTTTAGTCAACGGGTACAATATAGGTGCCCTTAGGAATGGGGTAGGTGTTGGAAAATTGGTTCGGGTTACAAGAAATGATAAAAATCAGAATGAATAGATACGCAGATCCGGTTCAAGACACATTGAATATCATTATCTTTAAACCGAGATTTGCCCCTACCACTATGATCTAGTGGTCACCAATAGATTACCGACAAATCGAGTCCAGGATACAACGAACCGACAACGTATTCGTATGATCAAATTTGGTGAATCTGATCACGCAACCAGAACACTAAAAAGCGTAAGCAAAACTCTGAGAAGAAAAAACTTTTAAAACACGGAAAAGAGATTAGAGAAAAATGCAGTAAAATAAATGAGGGGTTTTATAGAAAAGAACAGGTGTAACTGAATGGATATATTCGTTGCAGATAACTGAACGGTTAGATAAGACATATCCGTTTTAGAATAACTGAACGAATTTAAAATTTAAACAATTTTAAGCCAATATTTTGTCAATTGTGACCTCATATTAGTCACAAGGTAAATATTGGTCTATATCTAGTCCTCGACTTCTTCCATACTAACCGACAAAATTCATCTCGTGCTGTCCAACAACATCCACAAATTGGACAATTTCGATGGTTCAAACTTCAAAAGGTGGCAACAGAAATTACACTTTTTGTTGACTGCGCTGAAAGTTGTATACGTTATCACGAATTTGTGCCCAATTATTACCGAATCATCAATACTCAATGAACACTACAAAAAATAACGCTATTAGCGGCAGCAATAAATTGCCGCTATTAATAGAAAAAAACCGCTAATACTCTTGCCACTAATAATTTTAATAGTTTTTTGATTAATAGTGACAGTTTTTTGCTGCAAAAAACTGCCGCTAATAGTCTTATATTTTGTAGTGGAAAGCCGAAAAAAATAGATATGGAAAGAAGACGACTATACTTGCAAGGGCTATATTCTGAATGCATTATCGGATTCGTTATTCGATATCTATTGCGCCTACAACACATCCAAGGAACTCTGGGACGCACTCGAGAAGAAATGCAAAACTGAATATGCAGGGTATAATTCCTACATAAACAGTCAATTTTTGAATTTTAAGATGGTCGATGATAAACCAATTCTTAGTCAAGTACATGATTTTCAAGTAGTTATAAATTATATGATCGCTAATGGTTTTCATTTTGATGAGAATTTTTTGGTTGGTGTGATAATTGCCAAGTTGCCTCTATCTTAAAAAGATTACCAAAAGATCTTTAAGCGTAATAATGAAATGATTTCTATGAAAAATCTTCTCCTTCATTTACGTATTGAGGAAGAATCCCGAGTTAGGAACAAAATCGAAGATCACATTGATATGACATTAAAGGCATACTTGGTTGAGTCTAAGGCACACCAATAAAATTTTGATTCCTAAGATTACCGGAAATCGGTCCGAGGCATGAGGATTTTCTAAAATTGTTAGACAATTGTGAAATGTTGATTCGAAATAATACAGGCAACCAGTCCGAAGCATATAAAATATCGCTGTCTTTAAACTAATATTTGCCCCCACCACTTGGATAATTGTGAATGTTGATTCGAAATAATACAGGGAACGGGTCCGAGGCACGAGAAATATCGCTGTTTTTAAACCAACATTATGTTAGCAAGTGTGTCAATGATTTAAGGGGCTCCGCGTTTATCATGAAGTTCAATCAATGCACCTAGATTGAATTAGTCATTGAGAATTTGAATTTGGAGAATCGGCTACAGACAATTGTAGGAGATGATGATGTGACTGCAATATAAGGTACTCTTTTAATTAAAAAATGGTACGCTTACTTTTAAATATTCAGTTACAATTATAGGTATCTCTCCAACCCAAGGATTTTGAATTGATGTGAGCATAGTGGCACCAATTTTGTTTCTTCGTTATTTATATATTCTCACTAATATCTAATGCTGCTCTAACCCTCGAAATGGGCAATGTGTGAGTGTGTATACAACACTCGCATATGTGATAGTTGTATGTGGGCATAACACACACACGTGCACTTGATGTAAGCTACGTATAAGAGATAGTTTATTATTATCATTTTCGAAATCATTTCGTACATGCTTGTTATAAAAATGTGTATTATAATTATATATATTTCAATTATTTTATTTAGGGTGAGCCCATTGAATGAGTTTTAGGTTGGCACGGGTTGGCATCGAAGTTGATTTGGGGTCAAATTATTTTATTGATATTTCATTAGTAAACACCAATTGACATCTTTGTTGCCAAGGATTTTGGCACCTCCTCATTCTTCAGTGATTATGTTTGTGCAACATTGATTAAGTGACAATTGTTCGTTCTTTTTTACAACAAATTAAAATATTAAAATTAAATATCCACATAATGGGATGAGCATGATTCATACATCATCGTTATGTGTTTATGATTAATTGGCGCTCGATCATTTGGGTGGTTTGATTGATCAGTTGATCATGCCTCAATCATATAGGAGCTGAGTGCCTTGATCGAGTGGCATGATTTGGAATCATTATCAATGATTTGGTCATAAAATTTTGACAACATCGACTTGTTATGAAAAGATTGTTAGGATCATGTGGAGATGATCAAATGATTTTACTTGAATATCTTAGACAGATAATGGTTTTGAATTTGATAATTTAAATCATTTGAAGATGCTATTCCTCTAATGAATGGTGTCTATAAATCTCATTGAATGCGTTGCTTGAATGAAAATAGGTACCGAAATAAAGTGACTTAAAGTCCATTGGTTTACGTATCAATAAGATTAAGTCAAAACTTCTAAATTCTCTATGGAACTTGTTTCCTTGTCAATAAATAAGAAAACAAATTATATGTGGTTTTAGGCAGAAATGCCTGAAAAAATACTTTATGTGTTGATAATTACAATTATGAGTAATTATGGAAAGTAGTAGACTAAAAGAAGAATCGAGATGAGATTAAAGTCATTTACTAAAATAGTCACTTACGATGGGAACCCTACCTAATATTTGTTTGATCAATTTTTAGGTTCAAAGGGAAGAATAAGTCGTAAATCCATGACAGATAAAGGGGCACTACATTGATGAGAATTAAATTCTCATAAACATCCTAGTAAGGGTAGTGTTTATCATGTAATGGATAAGGGGAGGTTAAGCATTGCTCTTAATAGACGTTATAATATAATGTATTGATATGTTAAAGTTACAAGGGCATCTCTTATAGGTCTACCTATATAAGTGTGAGGGTGGAGCCGCCTTCAATGAGACATGACTTTATTTCAAACACTTATGAAAATCAGGGTACTAGCATATGGCCTAAATGTGCTAACAAATTTATTGAACACTAAATATATGAAATATGTGTGTGGAATAGTTTCGATTTGTCATATAAGATCATTAGTTCAAGACATAATTTTACTAAAGACCTTGACAAACTTTGAGTTATTTTCACTAAAGTGAAAATTCAAGTCTGCAAGACATTTTCATTTATGCATATATTTCTGGCTTTGCTTTTATTTAAAAAATTTTAAATAATAGGGGATTATTGGATATTTAAAACATTTAAATAGTGGGGGATTGTTAGATATTTTAAAATTTTAAAATTTATGTCTTTTCAAAGTGGTGTGTCTTTTCAAAAGAAGTGTCTTTTCAAAGTGGCGTGTCTTTTCAAAGTATTATGTTATTTCAAAAGAAGTGTCTTTCCAAAGTGGTGTGTCTTCTCCGAAGGGATGCATGTAGTACATTTTTATAGGAAAAAGGTGCATTAACACACAACTTGATTTCTATTTAAAGAATCTAAAATCATTGTCTTACACACCACAATAGAGTCTTATTTCTTCTCTCTTGTTATGTCTTTAAAGGTCTTTATCAGAGCATTCTTGCAATATTTGGTGTTCGGATAGCGTGATCGCATTCGTCAAATCCTTCATAAGAATATATAGTCGATTCATTGTATCCTGAAACCAGTTTGTCAGTAACCTGTTGGTAACCACTTTGTCGAAGTGGTGTAGGGCCCACCTTGGATAGTGGAGACACCAATAACTGAATAATTGCTGCAAGAGGTTACTGGTGGGCTAATTTATATATCATCAAACTAAATTGCTGGAAAGCCCATATATCCCATTCGTATTTAACAAAGTGAACATCTCTTGGATAGAGACAATACTGCCATCAGGATTACGGTGATGAATCTAACCTTCACTTTCCTTTTTAAATTTTTTACATTCCAATAAAAGAATAATAATAGACTTACTTGGAAAGGAAATATAGTCCCTCAAACATTGACGCGTTGTTGACGATTGCAGTATCAAGAGAAGCATGTTCCTAGATCCAAAGAGAGAACTTTCTATGAGAAGCTCAGGGATGTGTTGTTCGCCTAATTAACCAATAAAAAAGATAACTATTGACATTTTTTTTTTACAATTTTTTTCTTGTGGGGGTTGTCTCCATGCGAGAATTAACCCATAAAAAGGTTTGGCCTTTGAGGGAGCCATAGAGTTCATTATCAAGGGCTATGGAACCATACATTAGATGTGATTACGTTCGTGCGACTTTGTTATAGTGACTAATAATCATCGGTAATTTTTTGACCACGATCAAACAATTGCGACTTGATCAGTAGCCAGCAAATTGGCTTGTTTCAATAGACATGGATATGTGTCCATTATTGATCGGTTGATTAGGACTCATTCATAATGTCATTGAGTGGCCTTGATCACGTGGACATGACATAGAATCATTAGCAATGATCAAATGGTCATAATCTTATGACAATTTGAAGTTGTCATTACAAGATTGCTAAGACTATTTGGAGATGGTCAAATTATTCTGGTTGAATTATCTTAGAAAAGATATTAGATTTATATTTGAAAATCTATTGGATTTAGATTTGAAAATTTTAAATCAGATGATTATCATCTAATAAAGGTGTTATGTTCTCACAAGAGTTGTTAATGAGCAATTATAAACCTCATTGAGTGTGTTGCTTGTATGAATATGATTTGGTAAGGGATTCAAGAAGCAACTATGTATCTCAATGAGTGCGTGGCTTTAATGAAAATTGATAGAGAAATGAAGTGACTTAAGGGCCTATTGATAGATGTACCAATAAGAATAATTAAAAACTTCTGAATTCTCTATGGAACTTATTTCCTTGTTAATAAATAAGAAAATAAATTATATGCGGTTTTAGGCAGAAATGTTTGAAAAAATACTTTATGTGTTGATAATTACAATTATGAGTAATTATAGAAAATATTAGACTAAAAGAAGAATCGGGATGGGATTAAAGTCATTTACCAAAATAGACACTTATGATGGGAACTCTACCTAATATTTGTTTGGTCAATATTTAGGTTTAAAAGGAAGAACAAGTCGTAAATCCGTAACGGATAAAAATGTACTACATTTATAAGAATTAAATTCTTATAAATATCCTAGGAAGGGTAGTGTTTTTTCTGTAATGGATAAGGGGAGGTTGTGCATTGCTTTTAATAGACGTTATAACACAATGTGTTTAGATGTTAAAGTTATAGGGGCAACTCTTATAGGTCTACCTGTATAAGTGTGAGGGTGGAGCCGCCTTCAATGAGACATTACTTTATCTCATAAACACTTATGAAAACCAGGGTACTAGCATATGACCTAAATGCGCTAACCAATTTATTAAATACTAAATATATGAAATATGTGTGTGGAATAGTTCCAGTTTGTCATATAAGATCGTTAGTTCAATACTTAGTTATACTAAAGAACTTGGCTATAATATCCCCGAAATTTAGGCTTTGAATAGCATCCTCGAGATGCGTGCAACAGGTCATAAGTTGGACCAAGAGAGAGTCAACTTGATGACTTAGGTTAAATTAGGTTTGATGTACATGTGTTCGTAAGCGTGGTGTGAAATGTTGTTGTAAGGTCACATATACCGTTAAGGGGTGTATGTGCTTTACACCAAAGAAGATAGGTTAAAAGAGATAAATAACTTAAGAGAAGTTATTTCTCTTTGGTTTGGTTGGTGGTTGAAGATTTATGAAGAGAGAGAGAGAGAGTGAAGAGGAAGGAGTACATGCAAGAAGTTGTGTGGGATTTCAAATTTAAGGATCTCGTGAGCTATTAATTACGACGATATCGCGTGGGGATTCATAGAATCGGAGCTAAGAACCCTAGCCAATGACCCAAGCCATTGAATCAATCAAGAGATTGATTTGAGGTGAGTTTTATTAGATTTCAATATATATATTGAAATAAAGAAGTAGAAAAGAATGATAAATGGAAAAGAAAGAAAGGTGGAAGAAATGCTCGAAGAGGGCTGTGTTCCAGTCAAAATCGATTAATCAATTTTAAAAATCGATCAATCGCTTTTGAAAATCGATCAATTGATTTTGACCTGGAAGTAGATCTGGGCACTGATACCCGAAACCGATTGATCGAAATTAATTCGATCGATCGATTTTTGGATTTCGATTAATCGATTAATTGTCTGTGCATTCCCAGTGACGAAAAAATGAGGAGCCTCGAAAAACTGATTGATCGATTTGTAAATCGATTGATCGATTTGTAAATCGATTAATCGATTTTGAATTTTTGATTAATCGATTTGGGATCGATTAATCGATTTTAGGAAATTCGATTAATCGATATGGAGATCGATTAATCGATTTTGACAGTTTCTGTATGACTTTTGTTTTGGACTTTGGAGTTCTGGGAGGGCTTTGTACCTTCTTTTATATATTTTTCTTAATACTTTGCTTATTATATGATGTAACTTAGGTTAAACAATTGAATGCGAGCATGCGGAGCCACAATGGTCCTTGACGCTTGAGAATTTATATGCGTGAGGTAGGGAATACTTTGAACATGTACTTTCATTGCAAGAGCATGTATGTAGTGATATGAAAATAAATAATATGTGTTGAACACGTGAAATTTAAGTGTGCGTGCGCGTGAACCCTAAGTAAAGAAACAATTATGCTATGAGTAAGTGACGTCCCCAGGGGATGTGAATACTATAAGGGCATCTGTGTGATGCATTAGGCTGGTTACATCCCAGGGATGTATGAAAAATTGTGAAGTTAATAAAATGAGAATTGATCAGGCCTAAATTACTATGTTTAGCACATTTATACGGTGCATAACTATATGTATTTGCACATTGATTTCAGGTTTGGAGAATACCCCACCGACACAACGGTATACCCGTGATTGACTAGATATGATATCTGTGACCAGTACGGCAGCCAATTTGTACATCAGTGTGACATCTCAGGGATGTATGTGAGCTTTATACCCCATCGCCTATGAGGAAGGGACCCGGATAGTATTTACAAGAATGAAAAATGAATGTAAAGTAGTCTGATTAGATGACGATGGTGGGTATTCCATCAGGGCTCGAAGCTATAGTGCATCGAGGATTATTTATGTTATGGATTTAAGTTTTTAGGCCGATCATTGTCTTTTGTGAACAAGATGAAAACAAGTAAATACATGTCGAGTAACATATGCATTCAATTTATGCTTTCAGTAACTTAAACTATTTTCCAGCTATTTTTATTCATAAATCATGCTTTTAAATGTCATGGAATATATGTGAGTAAACAAATTTATATGTTCATTCAGTTATTTCTCTATTGAGCTATGATGTAGCTCACCCTTTAGACTATACATCGCAGGTCTGGTGCTTGCGACTGCTATTGCTTCGGGAGACGTAGATCCGGAGGATTCGGATTACGTGCCAGGGGAAGATTTAGAGCCCCCTCCTGAGGGCTTCTTCTAGAGGACCCTTACGTACTTTGATAGATTTTTGAGAGAGAACTATACGGCTTGGTATGTCTTGCCTGTTTTTGTATAAAACAATGTAATATTGAGAGATATTCTTTTGGCGAACCATCCAGGGTGACTGTGGGGTCGTCACTGATGGTTCAGGTGCGTTCTTTTACTCAAGCAGTGGCATGAGATTCGAACCATCTTTTGGGTTACATATTTTGACTTTACTATATAGAACTAGAGATTTAGTTCAGTAGCAGTTGTTATGCTTTTAAATTACTTTATTGTTGCTTGAGTATACCAATGTTTCGTACAGGCTTATGAGGCATGGCCTCGAGGGTCGTGCCAATGGCATGGGTTTCAGGGTGCCAAATTCTAGACTGTCACATTGACAAACTTTGAGTTATTTCCACTAAAGTAAAAATTCAAGTCTATAAAATATATTCATTTATGCATAAATTTTTGGCATTGCTTTGATTTCCAAAATTTTAAATAGTGGGGATTGTTGGATATTTAAAACTTTTAAATAGTGGGGGATTGTTAGATATTTAAAAATTTTATAATTTATGTCTTTTCAAAAGAAGTGTCTTTTCAAAGTGGTGTGTCTTTTTAAAAGAAGTGTCTTTTCAAAGTATTGTCTTTTTAAAAAAGGGCCTTTCCAAAGTGGAGTGTCATTTCCGAAGGGATGCGTATAGCACCTTTTCATAGGCAAACGGTGCATTAACACACCACTTGATTTCTATTTAAGGAATCTAAAATCATTGGTTTATACACCATAATAGAGTCTTATTTCTTCTCTCTTGTTATATCATTAAAGGTCTTTATCAGAGCGTTTTTGCAATATTTGGTGTTCGAATAGCGTGATCGGATTCGCCAAATCCTTCACAAGAATACACAACCAGTTCGTTGTATCCTGGAACTAGTTTGCCGATAGCTTGTTGGTGACCACTTTATCAAAGAACTGGGGGCAAATATTGGTTTAAAGACAATGACACTTCTCATGTCTTGGACCGGATCCCTTTATTATTTCGGGTCAACATTTCACACTTTTTCCAATAATTTTAAGCCAATATTTTGCTTAACATCAACTTCTTGTGTCGGAAAGGGAAAGAATCCAGGGACAAGAAGTGGGAGGCGCAGGGATGGCCAATTTTGCTTCTCCATTTGGTAGTCAAAGTGTTCTTATCCTTAAAGATTGCAGGAGTTGATCTTAGAATGTGTTTGGGGAAAGTTAGATCTCTGGCGATCAAGACTTGTGTGAATTCAAAATCAAACAAATTAAAAAAAAAAACTCAATCCCGGACCGGCCTGCGATGGACCGGACATGGATTGAGTTCATCGCAGGCTAGGTCAGGGCAGAGCTAAAAAAATTGAGAACTAGGCCCATTGAGCTTGTTCTTAACTAGTATCGTGGGCAGAATTAGGACTCTCAATGGGCCGGGCCGGGCCGAATTTTGGCCTGCACCCGCCCAGGAAAAGTAGTATTTTTTATCAAGGAAACTCTGCTCGATATCCAGACCGGGCTAAACATATTGCAACCCGAATCAATCCGAGCTGAGGCTTGGGTTGAATGTTCCAGGTTCGAGGCACAAGAAATATCGCTGTCTTTAAACCAATATTTGCCCCCACCACTTCGACAAAGTGGTCACCAATATGTTACTGACAAACTGGATCCAGGATTCAACGAACCGGCTGTGTATTCTTGTGAAAGATTTAGAGAATCCGATCACGCTATCCGAATACCAAATATTATAAGAATGCTCTGATAAAGACCTTTAAAGACATAACAAAAGAGGAGAAAAAAGACTATTGTAGTGCTTAAAACAATGATTTTAGATTCCTTAAATAAAAATCAAGTGGTGTGTTAATGCACCCTTTTCCTATGAAAAAATACAATACTTTGAAAAGGCACAATACTTTGAAAAGACACTTTTTTTGAAAAGACACACCACTTTGAAAAGACACTTCTTTTGAAAAGACACACCACTTTGAAAAGACATAAATTATAAAACTTTTAAATATCTAACAATCCCCTACTATTTAAAAGTTTGAAATATCCAACAATCCCCCACTATTTAAAATTTTTGAAATCAGAGCAAAGCGAGAAATATGTGCATAAATAAAAATAGCTTACAGACTTGAATTTTTTACTTTAGTGGAAATAACTAAAAGTTTGCTAAGGTCTTTAGTGAAACTAAGTCTTGAACTAACGATCTTGTACGAAAAATCGGAACTATTCTACACACATATTTAATATATTTAGTATTCAATAAATTGATTAGCACATTTAAGCCATATGCTAATAACTAGGTTTTTATAAGTGTTTATGAGATAAAGTCATGTCTCATTGAAGGCGGGTCTACCCTCAAACTTATATAGGTAGACCTATAAGAGATTCCCCTATAACTTCAACATCTCAACACATTATGTTATAACATCTATTAAGAGCAATGCTCAACCTCCCCTTATCCATTACAAGTAAAACACTATCCTTCCTAGGATATTTATGAGAATTAATTCTCATCAATGTAGTGCTCCTTTACCCGCTATAGATTTACGACTTGTTCTTCCCTTTGAACCTAAATATTGGCCAAACAAATATTAGGTAGGGTTCCCATCGTAAGTGACTGTTTGGGTAAATAACTTTAATCTCATCTTGATTCTTCCTTTAGACTAATACTTTTCATAATTGCTCCTAATTGCAATTATATTGCTTCTTCAGACATTTCTGCCTGAACCACATATCATTTGTTTTCTTGTTCATTGAACAGAAAACAAGTTCTATAGAGAATTTAAAAGTTTTGACTTAATCTTTAATGATATGTCTACCAATAAACCCTTAAATCACTTTATTTCTCTACCTATTTCAATACAAGCAATATACTCAATGAGATTCATAATTGCTTCTTAATATCTCTTACGAGACTGTACAACCAACACATGCAACGAGATTTATAGTTGTGACTTTCTTTATTAAAGGGAAATCATCTTCAAACAATTTAGATTTTCAATTCTAAATTCATTTTCTTTTTAAGATAATTCTTAGCATTTCTGTTCAAGTCATTTTTTAATGAACTCAATGTAATAGAATATTCATGTAATGGTAGATATCAGAGTTTTATGCATGCTTGAAATAAAATAATCATATTCCTTAAATTAAATAATTAAAAATTCTATAAAATAAGTTCTATAGAGAATTTAGAAGTTTTGACTTAATCTTTAATGATACGTCTACCAATAAACCCTTAAATCATTTCATTTTTCATCTAGATCTACAAACCATTTGTTTTCTTATGAATTAACAAGAAACCAAGTTCCATAGAAAATTTTAGAAGGGAAAGACATAACAACATGGCCTCATTTCCTTTTCTCTCTCTCTCGGACAACCAAAATGCCGCAGACGTCCTCTATAACAACATTCTCTATATGGGCGTAACCGCACATGAAGAGTTTTCGGGTGCACGGGCTTTCATACGTCCATTGCATTTTCAACCCTTCAGTTGACATCTCGTGATTTTGGGAATTCGTAGCCAAATGGTTTCTTATAACTTAATCCGCAAAAAGTTGGAAAAAGTCTTAATCCTTTCTAGGATTCAGGAGTCCATAATCATCCCTTATTTGTGCCTACTCACATTGAGGCACCCTCTTCGACACTAGTATTAGGTCGTCCGGTAGTTCACACTCACTGTGCTCGATTCCCGCCATTACGCCCTTATAGAGAACATTGTTATAGAGGACGTCTGCGGCATTTTGGTTGTCCGAGAGAGAGAAAATGAAATGAGGCCTCATTTTAGTGAAAATAATTCAAGGTAAAATACGCTAATAATTCAAGTAATGGCTAATGTTACTCTTCCTATGAAAAGGTCTTTACTAAGAAATTTTTAGTTTCTAAAACAATTGCTAAATTTGGTTTCAAAACTAATGAAGCAGATAAATGTATGTATTATAAATTTTCTAATAATCATGGTATTATAATATGTCTTTATGCAGATGATTTACTTATTTTAGGAACTAATTTAGAAGCTATTTTAGAAACTAAAAATTTCTTAAGTTCATCTTTTAGCATGAAAGATATGAGACAGGCAGATGTAATATTTGAAATCAAAATTATAAGAAATGAAAATACGTTAACTTTAACTCAATCCCATTATGTTGAAAAGATTTTGAAAAGATTCAATTGATTTGATTTAAAACCTGCCAATCCACCTTTAGATATTAATATTAAATTATCTAAAAATGATAGAAGATGTGTGCAACAGTTAGAATATTCAAGGGTTATTGGTAGCTTTATGTATGCAATGGACTATATAAGGCCAGACATTGCATTTGCGGTAAGTAAGTTAAGTAGATTTACAAGTAATCCTAATTCTTTTCATTGGAATGTCATATCTTATGTTTTTAGATATTTAAAAAGTACTATTAGTTATGATTTGCATTTTTCTGAATATCCTCAAGTTTTAGAAGGATATAGCGATACAAATTGGATATCTGGTTCAGATGAATCAAAATCTATAAGTGGTTGGATATTCACTTTTGGAGGTGCTGCAATCTCATGGGGATCAAAGAAGCAAACTTAGACCATACAATCTACTATGAAATCGGAATTTATTACCTTAGCGGCAAGTAGAAAAGAAGCGAAATTGTTAAGGAATTTACTAATAGAAATTTCACTTATGATTAAACCATTGCCACCTATCTCTATACATTGTGATAGTGAAGCAACACTATCAAAGGCCTATAGTCAAGCGTATAATAGAAAAAATAGACACATTGGTCTAAGACATAACTATGTAAAATAATTATTTAGAAATGGAGGAATCTTAATAATTCGGGTCAGGTCTGCAAAAAATCTAGCGAATCCGTTTACTAAAAGCCTTGGCAGAGATGGAATTTATAAGACATCAATCGGATGGGTTTAAAGCCAATAAACCTATACAACCACTTATGATGGGAACCCTATCTAATATTTATTTAAAACAATGTTTAGGTTCAAAGGGAAAAGCAAGTCGTAAATATGTAGCGGCTAAAGGGCACTACATTGATGATAAATAATTCTCATATATATCCCAGAAAGGGTACTTTTTTTTTCCCTGTAATGGATAAGGAGGGGTTGAGAATTGTTCTTAATAGTCCTATAACACTTTGTGCTAAGATGTTAAAAGTTATAGGGACATCTCTTAACTTTGTGGTGAGATGCTAAAGTTATAGGTCTACCTATATAAGTGTAAGGGTAGAGCCACTTTCAATGAGACATGGCTTTATCTCATAAACACTTACGAAAACCAGGGTACTAGTATAGGGCCTAAATGTCCTAACCTATTTATTGAACACCAAATATGTGAAATACGTGTATGACATAATTCCGATTTATCGTATAAAATTGTTAGTTAAAGACTTAATTTCACTAATGACCTTGACAAACCTTGAATTATTTTCACTAAAATGAAAATTCAAGTCTTTAAGACTGTAGACACCCAAATTTGGCCCAAGGCCCGATTAGAACACACTTCGAGAGAGGCGCGTTTATGAGCTTTTGATAATATGTATGGAACCCTTAGGAATAACCCTAGAACCCTTAGGAACCCTTCCAAATCCTTAGGAATCACCCTAGATCCCTTAGGAACCCTCCCGAACTCTTAGAAACCAATGCTGACCCTTAAAACCCGTTTCGGACTTGAACTTAACCTTTCCAAGCCATGGATGAGGAGTGTTGCACCGAGATTAGCTACGGCCTTCTACTATGATCGAATCTTATATCATTGAAAAGTAGGAGTCGTCAGCTTTCCAACGGTCTAAGAATCGCCCCAATCAGAGTTGTGTATGCAAAGTTATGGCAGTCCAAACTCGAAGGGTAAAAATGTAATTTCAAGTGACCCCCTTTAGGCATTTGGCGCAACTAATAGTTGTGTTGGTCCATTTCTTCTCAGAAATGGCTTGGTGTAACTAATAGTTGTGCCAATTATATTTGGGGCTTTGCGCCAAGCCACTTTTCCCCAGATTAAGCCTGTCGCAACTAATAGTTGCGCTAGCATTAAAGTGGCCCCCACCTCGGGAAGCCAACTTCCAGGCTACTGTGCTGCAATATTTTACTATGCATATGCCTGACGCAACTAATAGTTGTGTTAGGCTTATGAACAGTGACCTCTGATTTTGCCTCGAATTTTGTGTCTGGAGTTTGACTTGATTGACCACTTGAGTCTTTGGGGTGTGTTTTGATAGTTCTGTTGCACCCTTTTATACCTTATTTATAACCCCTTAAGTGACTTAAGGCCCTATCCTATCATCCACCATTGAAGGACCTTCTCACGTGCTTCAAGGCTCTAAAAAACTTAGGAAGCCTTAGATTTGAGATTACCTAATTGCTGACCACAATTAGCACTTAAGTGGTCTCCTAACCCACTCATTTCCTATAAATAGAGCTCCCCTCCCCTTGGTTTAAAGGTTGAAAAATTTGCTTAAAAAAGAAAGAGCTCAAAGTGAGAAGTTCTTCCTCCCTTTTGTGCACCATTTTCACATGAATTCTAGAATCTCTCAACCTTATTTTAAGCTTCCTCTTGCATCCAAAACCCTTAGCCTAGGTGTGTGCTACCCCCTAGACCCCTCACTCTACCTCTTAGCTTTAAGCCTTAGGAGTTAGAATCTCATTTCATACCATACAAAGCCTTCAAAATCTCATCAAAGCAAGCCACGCAAGGCTCTCCTATGGTGTTACAAGGGTCCGAGGGCTCCAGCACTCCCCTTTCTTCTCCTATCTCTTTTTAACATTTCCCATCCTCCCATTTCTGCCATTATGCAGCTGAATTTTTGGTAGGAATGGAGGGGCACAAATAAGATTTTAGCTCCTTTTGGGCAAGAGGAAGCCTTTTTCTTTTCTTTTATATTGTTTCTATCTTGGTTATAAGTCGAGACCGCATTAAGCGGGTTGATCGGGTGCCTAACACCTTCCCGATCGATAACCGAAGCCCCTACTTAACAGCCATATTTTTGGCACTTAGGTGCTTATAAAAATGAACTAGGTTTTTTGGGATACCAAAAGCTTCGGGTGGCGACTCTATATTTTTTGTTAGAGAGCACATCGCCACGACGTGATCATCACAATTCCCATGGTTGCACAGATGGCGACTCTACTGGGGAGTGTTTTTAGAGCTTCTCCTTGAAATTTGGCCATTTCTTTTTTATTTTACTAGCCATTTTTGCTATTTTTTTACTATTTTTTTATTTTCTCACCCCTACTTTCCCGTCATTTACGAGCCTTAGCCTATTGGCAGGCCTACATGCGCGTTGTCTTTTAATTTTCTTACTTTTCCATCATTTTAGTGCCTTAGCCGATTGGCGGGCCTACTTGCACATTGTCTTTTAATTTTCTTTAAATTTCTATCATTTAAAGTTTCTTAGTTGATCAGCGGGCCTACTTGTGCAAACATATTCCGACAATGGACCCCGCCCCGTAGTGGCGGCACGGGGTCATCACCCCCGACTTTTGGACTAAAGTAAACTTCCATAACAAAAAAATACTTTGAAAAAAAGTTAAAATTGAACCAAGAATAGGGAGCTTAATTAACTTGTTTTTACGAGATAGATTTTAAAAGGGTTGGGTTTAGGCACACATATAACCACCCGGGTCTTAGTATGGCGGCAGCCCCTAGTGGTGATGATCCAAAAAAGTCCCAACCCACCTAGTATCTTAGAAGGCGCTTGCGCCGAAGGTATATCGAGTGGGTTCCCATTCCAAAGCTTAAAACCCTTGGGGAGCATGCTAGCGAGTTATACCAGACTCAAACCTTTAGGATTCAGTGAGGAGAGAATCGAGCATATAAAAACAGGCAGTTCCTGGAAGCCTAGCTTCCACAAAAATAAAAAAAATAGACCCACTTCAGGCTGCTGTTCCCTGCTGTCATAAGTGCTGGAGCCCCATTTTTGGCTAGCACAAGAATTAGTTGCGCCAGTGCAAAAATCTCGGATTTATAATTGGCGCAACTAATAGTTGCGTCAGCATTAAATCCACCAACTTTTACCTTGGCGTAACTAATAGTTGCTCCAATGTAAAAAGGAGGCCCTGCTAACTTGGCGCATGTATTAGTTGCACCAATCCTACCTGGACATCAGCAGCCCGAAATTTGAGGCTTTCTCACCTCTCGAGTACCCCGATTAGTGCGCTTAGTGCCTTTCTTTGGGCCCCGCCATCTCCGCGACCCAATACGCCCCCATCGGTCAAAAGAAGGTAATTTCTTTTTTACTCATTTCGAGGAATCGAGTCATTTGTCTCGATTTTTGTGCCTTCAATAGATCAAAGGTCTTCCTTTGATTCTTTCTAAGTGCTTCAAAATCGTCGCCGTAGGTCCTAAATTAGGGTACGAAAGCCACCTGAGAAGGGAATTCTAAGGCCTCGAAACCTTTGTTTTTACAAAATAATTCTTTCCAAAAAGAAAAAATAAAAAAGAAAAAACCTAAAAATAAAAATAAAAATAATAATATATAGTCTTTGTGGTGACGATACATTGACATCACCCTACCCTCCATCATCCCAGAGGGGAAGAAGGAGGAAATTTTTTGGGCCTTATCCAAGGCACCAGTACCCAACCTGATACCGAGACATGTCATGAGCCGTGGACCCGGCTTATAACGATCCCGACTCATCCCCGCCACATTCTCTAACCCATTCCAATTCGGGGGAAGTCATTTCCACCATCCCCCTCACCTAATCACCCTTTACCGGTACTAGCCCATTTGGCGCCCCCATTTTCCCAATCGCTACCTCCCAAAGCATCCAAAGTCAAACTCTCGATTCCCCATTTTTTTTCCAAACCATGCCCATGCCAATTCCAACACGTTTTCCATCCACATTCATGACAAACCCAACCCTATTTTCCCAATCCACATCCATGCCCCATTTTTCACCTTTCCCATATAGGCCCAATCCACCCACATTCACATATACCACTTCCGCCTTATCCAACCCCCCACAAATCTCCCCATCTATCCGAATCATGCCCATTTTTATCGGGCCATGCCCGATTTTTCTCACACCTCCACAACATACCCCCCATCATCCCAAAACATATCCAATACATCCCCTCATCCCTCCAATCCACCCCATATTCCATCACTTACCTGGGTCATGCCTGATTTTACTGGGGCCATGCCTAATTTATCCTCCACATCCATCCCATCTATACCCCATCACCCCTTAAATCTAACATCTCCATCCGACCCTCCTTCCATGACCATGATGGAGGAGATGTTCTAAGCCTACTCCATGTGGAAGGCTTCCCAAAATGCCTCCTCTCCTCCACACCCCATGTCCATGAACCCATCTCATACCCTAGCCAATCTCCATGACCTCTATCAACCCCCCATAATCCACACCATCCAAACCCCCATTACCCCCATGCTCTAAGGCCCCATAAGCCCAAACCTCCATTTCCCATATGCCCCAAAGCCCCATGGCCCAAACTTCCATTTTCCATATGCCCCAACGCCTCATGGCCCAAACACCCATTACCCACATGCCCCAAGGCCCCATGGCCCAAACCCCCATTATCCACATGCCCCATGGCCCCATGGCCCAAACCTCAATTCCCCACATGTCTCAAGGCCCCATGGCCGAAAACCCCATAGCCCATACCTATCAAGGGCCCAATGGCCCAGACCCATCAAGGCCCAATGGGTCAGACCCACCAAGGGACCATGGCCTAGACCCATCAAGGCCCAACAGACTAGACCTACAAAGGACCCATGGCTTAGACCCACCAAGGCCCAATGAGCCAGACCCATCAAGGCCCAATGGGACAAACCCATCTAGGGCCCATGGCCTAGACCCACAAAGGGCCCATGGCTCAAACCCATCAAGGGCCCATGGCCCAAACCCTCCAAAGCCCAATGGGCTATTCCCATCAAAGCCTAATGGGCTAAGACCCTCCAAATCCCTGGTCCTTTACCCAAACCCAACAAGACCCAAACCTTGAGGCCCCACACCCATACCTTCCACAATACCCCTAACATTCCACCCACCCCCAACCTTCACACCCGGGTCAAACCCATGGCATACCCCAAACCCAATTCTCACATGGCCCCATACCCCAAGATTATCTCCAAACTTTCCCCCATGCCCAATGGCCTCATCAGGCCCCACCCCTAAACCAAACTACCAGTCACCCCATCACCCCACAACACTTCCCTTACATTCAAGGGGCTCACCCAACCACATCCAGTTCAATCCCATCCAGTCCATACATCAACATGAAAATCTGATCCTCGCTGCACCCTATGTAGATCAGCAGTATGAGGAAGACGAGATCAGAAACAGTGAGGCCTATGCCGAGGTAGTGACCAATGCCAATCCTCCACCTGTAATTACCTCACCCCTGGCAGCCCAAAGTGAGTCCAAGCTAATAATTGAGAAGACGACCCCCATGTCCAAGGAGTCGAAACAGCTGAAAGAACAGTTGGACAAAATCTAGAAGCAATTACAGAAGATGGGTAGTGCTGAAATCCACACCATAGACTTCATGGATTTATGCCTATTTGCTGAGGTCCCCTTACCCTCAAAATTTAAAATGTCGGCATTCGACATGTATAATGGCACAGATAACCTGATCGCACACCTCAAGTCCTATTATGGGGATAGGTGCCAGTATGGGAGGGGGGATAAGAGACTGTTAATAAAAGTCTTTCAGAAGAGTCTGACGGGTCCAGCCTGAGATGGTTCACATCCTTGGAACCATCCATGATGAAGACATGGAAGGATCTGACCCACCTATTCCAAGAGCAATATGTCTACAACATAGACATTGAGCCCCGCAAGTCAGATTTAGCCCGATTAAAGCAAAACTCCAATGAAACCTTCAGCGATTACTTAGGGCATTGGAGAGCACTGGCAGCTCAAGTCAGAAATTGGATACCTGACGACGAGCAGATAGAAATGAACTCAAAGAATACCCTGCCAGTGATCTCAGATTTCCTTATATACCAGCAACAATCCAATTTTACTGACTTTGTATGGAACGCCAATTGCTGTGAGGACGCCATCAAAGAAGAGCGATTGAACAAGAATACATTTGGGGGGCCTAGCGGGGTTAGGAGGTTCTCCGAGCAGAAAAATGATAGAAGACCAGGGGCAGAGGTACAAAATGTTGTAAACACTTGGCCCAACAATAACAATGTAGCCCCCTTCAAGTGTAAAGCATCGCAACCAACTCTCGTTAGGACAGGGTCAGTACAAAGAGCAGGGAATGGGCAGGGGACGCAAAGGACCCTAGAGAGGAGAGCCCGTTATGATCGAGTCTTTACGCCCTTAGGGAAATCCTTGAGTGTCCTTTTACCTTTATTAATTGAAAAGGGATTAGTAACTGTGCTCCAACCACAACCTCCTCCCAATCCGATTCTATATAATTTTGATCCAATACACATTGCAATTTCCATTAGGGTCCGGGTCACCCAACTGATCGCTGCTTCTTATTGAAGCACGCGATCTAAGATTTAATCGATGTTGGGAAGATCATTCCCCCTGCACCCACCCAAGCAAACCAACATGCGAATATCCATCAGGTGCCTTTACGACCACACCCTATCGGTAAAGCAGGTCCCAGACCCACCATAGGGATGGTAGAGGAATTTGAAGAAGAATTGGAGGTTGATCCGTCAAATTTCATTTATAATCAAGAAATGTTTGTGGCACCAAGGCATAGAAATTTAGGAGAAGGAACTATTGGGGTGATTGGACCCCTAAATCTAGCAGCCTACTTCCCCGCTCCTGCACTGCAGACCGAACCCTTGGATCTTAGGGCCTATTTTCCACCATCCACTCTCATAAATTACGTACAAATAAATGTGTATCAACTATACTCCACCACCCCTTGAATTATCCAATAAGCCATCCGGCCCCCAATCCTCCACCCGCACCCATCAATTACCAATGGCCCACACCCACCCCATTATCCCCATTTCAACAACACACAAACTCTACCACCCCCGCCAATTCCCTAGTGGCCCATCAAACTCTCAATCCTCCGCCCGCACCCATCAACTACCAATGGCCTACGCCCACCCCACTACCACCAATAAACTTTACCACCCCTACCTAGTCCAATTTTGCCACCCACCCATCCATCACTGAGGTAAGCCAAGTCTTACCTACCCTCCCAGATCCATCATTACATGCACTTCAGGTGCCGACAGCCATACCATTCCACCTCTCAGGACCAACCTATGATCCACATCAGGTCCCGCTGAGCTATGAGCAAACCAATGTTAACGCCGACAGCAGCGGTAGGGAGGGGGCAGTGGACTTTATTATTAGATTAGGAAGAATCTTGAAATAGCCCAAGGCAGCAACAACAACAGCAACAACAGAGACAACAATAGCAGCACCAGCACGGCCAGAGGGAAAGAAGGGCAGTGCAGTCCACCCATTTGAGAAAATGAGTCGGGAGCACATTCTCGAGACCCAGTTCAGAAGGATGCCAACCCATATCACTGTCTGGGATCTTTTGATGACGTCCCCACTCTATTTCCAAGCTCTAATGGGGGCGTTAAAGAATGTACATGTGCCCCAATAGGTGAGTCCAGATGAGGTCGGGCAAGTAATCACACAGGTGATGGCACCTAATGACATTTCATTTTTGGATGCAGATCTACCTGAGGAGGGAAATAGTCATGCTAAATCCCTCAATATTACGATCGAATCTAGAAACATGATAATTCCCTTGGTTCTAATTGATAATGGGTCGGCTCTGAATGTGTGCCCGTTGAGGAATGCCACCAAGATCGGCGTGGACCCCTGTATGCTAAGGTTAACAAGGACTAGCGCTCGAGGATTTGATAATACAAGAATAGAAATAATGGGAGAGGTCGATCTAGAATTAGTAATTGGGCCCATGACATTCTCTATACCTTTCCAAGTGATGGATATCAAATCTTCTTTTAATTTACTGATAGGATGCCCGTGGTTACATAAGGTCGGGGTGATACCTTCTACCCTTCATCAAAAACTAAAATTCATATCCGGGCAGAAGGTGATCACCATCATTTGTGAAGGGCACGATGAGAAAGACAAGGGCACCCACAGCATTGAAAATCCTAAGGTAGTGGATGTACCACATACTGAGGAAGACACCGACCTCCACAGTTTCAAATATGAGGTGTCAACAGTAGGCCTAGAACCCCCCAAAAATATCACGTCAACAACCGGCGACGAAATGGAAGTAGTAGTGGCCATGCTCTAGAAATTGGGCTATCAGAAAGGCAGAGGGCTCGGGCCTAGACTGCAGGGCAGAAGAGAGCCAGTTGTTGCTAAGGGACAAAAAGTCCAATTCGAGTTAGGTTACAAGCCTACAGAGGAAGAGTTCTGAGAGGCTAAAGAGAAAGCCAGGGTTGCTGCAGCTGCAAGGGCAAGAGGAATCAACATAGAAGAGAAGCCTCATCCTAGGCCACACATAAGGGAATCCTTTGTCAGCGCTGGGGTTATAAAGATTGATAGGAATGGGGTAACCCATTTGACCCCACATAAACTCATAACCCCTGTCCATCCCACCAATCCCAACATCTCCCTTCCTAACCTCGAAATAGATCTGGCTGCCCTATCCCTATTTGAGGAGCAGCATTCCATAACTGAACAAACTCCTCCTGTGGTAAACCACCATGGGACTCTGCTGACGTTTGAGGATGAAATCTCAAAGGAAATGAGGATCAATATGATGGAAGCTGACTCCAATGAGCCATACCAGTCAGCCTCCTCCATCCAATCAGGTAAAGGAGCGACCCCTTAGGTATGCAACTGGGCATCTTTGCCCCAAACCCTCGAAGTGAGGAGTGGCCTAATATTTGGCACCTATTTCCCAAAAAAAAATAACCTATAAAAAGTGAGATAAGCCCTTGGTAGGCACTACCTTGTATATACACAGACTCGCGCTGCCAAGGGTCCGTTTATGAAGAAAACATAAATCTCAAAAACATTAAAAAAATATAAAATCCCAAAAATATTGAAAAAATACAAAATCTCAAAAACATTGAAAAAATATAAAATCCCAAAAACATTGAAAAAATATAAAGTCCAAAAGCATTGTCATTTAAAATTCTAGATAAAGTCTCACAAAAAGATGCCTTAATTGAAATATCCATCCCATGTAAAACTGACCCTTTCCTATAAAAATACAAGAAGAGGTAGGAGTTACGAGTCTGGACGAGGATAGTCCTTTGGAGGAGCTCCCTAATGAGCTCCTTGACCAGTTTGTCGAATTTGAGGATGGCCCTACCCCTATTGTCAAGGAAACTGAGGACGTTAATCTAGGGACTGAGGAGATTCCCCGAATTACCAAAATTGAAACATCGCTGTCTCTCGAAGAAAGGAAAAGTATGATCGATTTCCTTCGATCATACCAAGACATTTTTACCTGGTCGTACGAGGACATGCTTGGTCTAGACACCGATTTGGTCGAGCATGAGTTGCCTCTACCTTGATATGAAGCCGGTTAAGCAGAAGTTGAGACGTCTCCGACCCGAGTGGATGTTGAAAGTCAAAGATGAGGTCATCAAGCAGTATGATGAGGGGTTTCTCATTGTATCCAAATATCCATAGTGGCTAGCCAATATCGTGCCTATACCAAAGAAAGATAGAAAGGTCCGCATGTGCATCAATTTCTGTAATTTGAACAAGGCAAGCCAGAAGGATGATTTCTTGTTACCACACATCGACATCTTGGTCGATAACATGCCAAGCACGAAATGCTTTCTTTTATGGACGAATTCTCGAGATACAATCAGATAAAGATGGTGGAGGTTGATTGCGAGAAGACAATGTTCATTACCCCGTGGGGAACCTTTTATTATCGAGTCATTCCATTTGGGCTGAAGAATGCCGGTACAACGTACCAGAGAGCCATGACTATGCTATTTCATGAAATGATGCACCAAGAAATTGAAGTGTATGTCGATGATATGATAGCCAAGTCACTGGAGCGAGGTGATCACTTGGTAAACCTTCATAAACTATTTGAGAGGTTGAGGAAGTACAGATTACGCCTGAATCCACAAAAGTACGTGTTTGGTGCTATGTCTGAAAAACTGTTAGGATTCATCGTCAGCAGGAGAGGGATCGAGGTCGATCCAGTCAAAGTCAATGCTATTACAGAAATGCCTTTACATTCTACTGAGAAAGATGTTAGAGGGTTCTTGGGCAGAATATAATATATCAGTCGGTTTATTATGTAACTAACTCCCATCTGCATGCCGATCTTCAAGCTACAAAGGAAGAACTCGCCCGTTGAATGAAACGACGACTGCCAGGCAGCATTCAACAAAATCAAAAGCTACCTCCTTAACCCACCTATGTTAGTACCACCCGAGCTAGGGAGGCTACTCTTGATGTATCTCTCCATGACAGAAGTGCCGATGGGATGTGTCTTAGGGCAGCATGATGAGGTAGGAAGAAGAGAGCAGGCTATCTACTAGCTGAGCATGAAGTTTACTGATTATGAGATGCGCTATTCTCATCTGGAGAAAGCATGCTTAGCTCTTGTATGGGCTACTCAGAGGCTCCACCATTACCTGCTATCCCAAACCATTCTACTTTTGACTCGAATGGACCCGTTGAAATACCTTTTCGAGAAGTCGACTCTCACTGGACGAACCGCACGATGGCAGCTTTTATTGTCTGAGTTCGACATCACGTACGCCACTCAGAAGTCGATTAAGAGGTAGGCACTCACCGATCATCTTGTCGACAATCCTTTGCCAGATTATGAACCCTTGAGGATTGAATTCCCTGATGAGGACATCCTATTCATGACGGAAGACGATACCGAGGAAGCAAAAGAATCTTGGGTAATGCACTTTGATGGGGCAGTAAATGCCGAGGGTCAAGGAGTTGGCGCCATTTTGATTTTGTCGAGTGGATCCCACGTACCCGTCTCTATCAAACTCAACTTCCCTTGCACTAACAACATGGCTAAATACGATGCTTGTGCCACCAGTCTGCAGGCGGCTCTCAATCTGAATGTAACTCACATCCGAGTATTTGGCGATTCACAGTTGATCATATGCGAGATGAACGGAGATTGAAAGATGAAAGATAAGACACCCTTATCATGAGCACCTCGAGGATCTGATAGCTTGCTTCAAGGATGTGACACTCTCATATGTCCCTTGGATAAGGAATCGCTTTGTCAAAGCACTGACAACGTTGGCATTGATGATAGAAATCATGTATGGTGTTGAGATGAAGCCAATCATGATCGAGCAAAGGAATGAGTCAGCCTTTTGCCTCCAGATTGAGGAACCTACAAAGCCTGATGATGAGCCACCTAGGTTCTCAGATATCAAGAATTACCTCGAGACACTAACTTTCCTTGATAGTACGTCCAAGACGGACCAACGAACCATTCAACGTCTAGCAGCATGCTACGTTATTTGTGGGGAATGCCTTTACAAGAGGTCCTACAATAGCATCCTACTCAGGTGCCTTACTGAAGGAGAAGCAACCAATATCATGAAGGATATCCACGAGGGAGTATGCGAAACCCACGTCAGCGGTCACATGCTCGCCAAGAAAAATTTGCGGCAGGGATACTTTTAGACCACTATGGAATCAGATTGCTACAAACATGTTCAGAAATGTTACACGTGTCAGGAACACTCCAGTCTGATACACGCTCCTACCATCGATCTTCACTGCATGACCACTCCTTGGCCATTTGCTACCTGGGCCTTGACATCGTCGGAATGATTAATTCAAAAGCATCAAATGGACATCGGTTCATCCTCGTCACCATTGAATACTTCACCAAGTGGGTAGAAGCAGCATCATATGCCAACATCACGGCCAGTCACGTCGAGAAATTTCTCAAGAACAATATTGTGTGTCGATTTGGAGTATCGAAAGATATCATTATGAATAATAGCACAAACTTTACAAATAAGCACATCTGAGTCTTCTGCGAGCAATACAAGATTAAGCACCATCGCTCATCACCTTATCGGCCTCAAACTAACGGAGCCGCAGAAACTGCAAACAAGACAGTCATCCACATCCTTGAGAAGATGGTCGCCACTTATCGAGATTAGAGCGAAACACTGCCGTTTGCTTTGTGGGCCTACAGAACATCGATCCGTACTGCTACAGGGGAGACACCATTCTCCTTATGTATGGAATCTAGGCCGTCCTACCAGTTGAGGTTGAAGTACCCTCGCTTCGAATCCTCATGGAATCAGGCTTACCCGAAGCACAGAGAGAGATCCCACTTCAAACAATTGAACTTATTGGATGAGAAGAGACTCCTAGCCTTGTGTTACACTCAAGTTTACCAGGGGCGAATCGCACGTGCTAACAATAAACATGTCCGCGGTCGAGATTTGAAGGTAGGAGACACTGTGTTAAAAACGATCTTCCCATCCCTCCATGCCGATCTAAGAGGGAAGTTCAAGCGGAACTGGGAAGGACCTTATGCCGTCCGAGAAGTGCAATCGGGATACGCCATCCGCCTCGCTACCATGGACGAAGATCATCTTCCTGTGTCCATCAACGTTGGATACGTCCGACGGTTCTACTCGTAGTCTATCACGATAAGGTAAGTATTGGTGAAACTGACACGTGACTACTTAAGAACCACCCAAAGGAGGCCATCATTCCAAGCACAATAGCCAAGAAGCATCCCTAGAAATAATGATATCTTTTGCTACCCCCATTTGAGCTTGGGCCTTTCTTTCAATAAACCCCTTTCCCAAAAATGTGTGTATGTACATATACAAAAAAGAGAAGTAAAGATACTATCAAAATCTAAAAAAATCAGAAAAGCAAAATCCCAAAAAGAGATTGCCTGAAATGAAAAGAATAAAAAAAAATCATAAGGGCATGTACAGTAAAATCCCCCATGGAAGAAAGTATGTCGTGAAAAATTGAAGCCATATCAAGAAAACCCTTTCCAGCCCAGCATACCTTCAAACCCTAACCTAACCCATGGCCAAGCTACGCCCTGAAGGAAGCCCTCTTTTTAGGTTCACAAGCAGTCATAGTATCTGTTAAGTCAACACAAGCCGAGTTGTGAGACGACACCAGAACCACATCAAGCTGGCTATGACGAAATCGACGTCTATGTCGTGGCTTTTGAAAAAATAAAGGAAATATAAAAATAAAAATAAAATAAAAATATAATTCAAAGAAAGATGGACGTAGTGAAAATCTGAAAGGGCGCTACGGGTAAAAACAACGAGTTTGTGCGGACCAGGTGAAAACTCGAAAGGGCGCTTGGGGTAAGAGAGCTAAACCCACAGGATGAAAGGTTTGGGCTGATTGAGAAGATAGGTGCTTGAAGAGCCCTCTCGGTTGCTCTCCTTGGTCCCCTTTCGGGGCCACTCCTGTAAGAACAAATTGGGTCCCTACCAAGTGTGTCTTCAGAACTGCTTTGTCAAACGTATGACTCAAGGTAAGGAGAAAGGTTTGGACTCAGCCAAAGGGGAATTGGCATTCCAGTGTTGGTAAAGCTGTTGAAACTCTCTCAAACCCGACCATTAGAAAAGGGGCGCGTGGCCATGCTTAAAAGAGGACCCGTGATCTCACCCCATGATTAAGGCACCGCACAAAAAAAAAACACACAAAACAAAAAGAGAACAAAAAAAGGGGGGTCTATGTAAATATAATAGATTTTCCTTTTTTACACCGCTTACACCACATCCCAAAAAATAGTCGGTGTGATGTCTAGCTTTCTTGTGCAACCGTGGGAATCGAGACTATCCCGTCGCGACGATGTGCTCTCTAACGAAAAATATAGAGTCGCCACCCGGAGCTTTTGGTGTCCCGGATACCTAGTTCATTTTTATGAGCACCGAAGTGCTAAAAAAATGACTCTGAATCTGGTCCACACCAAAGGCTCTTGGGTAGGGGCTTCGGTTATCGATCGGGAAGGTGTTAGGCACCCGATCAACCCACTTAACGCGGTTTCTACTAATGACCAAAAATAAAATGAAGTAAAAGAAAAGAAAATAGCTTTCTCTTGCCCAAATGGACCTCCAATCCTATTTGTGCCCCTCCATTCCTACCAAAAATTTGGCGGCGTAACAGCACAAAATGAGAGGGTAGGGAGGGCAAAAGGAGATAGGAGAAGAAAGGGGAGAGCCGGAGCCCTCAGGCCCTAGTAGCACCATAGGAGAGCCTCGCGTGGCTTGCTTTGATGAGCTCTTGAAGGCTTTCTATGGTGGAAAGTGGGGTTCTAACTCTTAAGGCTTGAAGCTAAGAGGTAGGGAAGGGAGGCTAGGGGATCACACACACCTAACCTAAGGGTTTTCTATGAAATGCTAAGGTCTAAAGGAGTTTTAAGAATTTTGAAATTTGTATGGGGGGTGTGCACCAAAGGGAGAAAGATCTTACTTTAAGCTCTTTCTCTCTTAGGTAGAAATTCTTAACCCTTAAACCAAGGGGAGGGGGGCTCTATTTATAGGAAAATGGTGGATTAGGAGGCTACTTAGGAGCTAAATGAGTTTAGCAATTAGGTAATCTCACATCTAAGGATTCCTAGGATTTTTAGAGCCTTAAAATGTGTGAGAAGGTCCTCCAATGGTGGATGATGGGGTGAGGCCTTAAGCCACTTAAAGGGGTGCAAATAGGCTTTCAAAAGGGTGCAACAGAACTAGCAAAACACACCCCAAAGGTCAAGGTGGTCAACAAGTCAAACCCTAATCACGATTTTCAGGGCAAAATCTAATAGTTACTATTCATATGCCTGGCACAACTAATAGTTGCGTTAGGCAAATGTACAGTAAAAGAGTAATGAACAGTGCCTGGAAGTTAGCTCGCGAGGATGGGGCCCACTTTGATTATGGCGCAACTATTAGTTGCACCAGGCTTAAAATGAGGGAGAATTGGCCTGGCACAACTATTAGTTGCGCCAGGCAAAGTTTATTGTTGTAGTTGCGCCAAGTTCTTAAGGGGCCCCCATGTATTTACATTTATGCCCTCCGGGCTGATTTGCTATATCTTTTGATGGCGATTCTTAGATCGTCGAAAAGTTGACAACCTCTACTCCTCAATGGTATGGGACTTGATCATCATAGAGGGCTGTAGCCAGTTCCAACGCACCCATCCTCATCCATTGTTCGGGAAGGTTAGGTTTAGGGTTTGGAATGGGTTTTAAGGGTCGAGACTAGTTTCTAAAGGTTCGGGATAGGTTCCTAAGGGATCTAGGGTGATTCCTAAGGGTTTGGGGTGATTCTTAAGGGTTCAATACATGCCATTAAAAGCTTGAAAATGTGCCTCTCTCAAAATGTGTTTCGATCGGGCCTTGGGCCAAATTTGGGTGTGTACATTTCTTTCTTTTTTACAAAAACAAGAAGAAATAAAAAGCATGAAGAAAATATGCATACCAAAAAGGATGTGTGTATCTATGAAGGGGTTTCTTATGCCTCTTTCTGTGTATTTGGTATGTGCAAAAAGTTATGTGTGCAGGAAGGAATTAGCAGCCCAGCTCACGCTTCAATGCACTAATCTCAGCACGAAAATCATCTTCTCGAACATTCCGCTCAGTCAACCAACGACCATGCAAGCTCTTGTACCTCTTCCGAGAAGTATCAGTGGCTCCAAGGGTAAAACTCAAGGATCCTTTCAGACGAAGGACCTCGCTCTCTACTATCTCTGCTCTAATTTTTGCTGCGCTAAAAACTCGTGCAGGACCCTCTTCTCATCCACTAGCAGCTCAATGTGAGCTCGAAGTACCGTCTCTTTCTTTACCCAGGGGCCTCCCATGTCAACATTCTCCACTTGCTTTAGACTATCAGCAACAGGCTGCTCAGTCAATAGATAGGCCTCATACTCAGGAGAAGACTGAAACAAATCTCCCTACTCCATATCACACATCAGCGTCGACTGACGCATCTCCCAAAGAGCAGCAATCCTGTCTATGTCCCCAGAGGACCCCCTAGAGAAGATCAAGTCACATAGAGGTGGTTTTGCCTCACAAGGCACCTGCTGAGAGCAGCCGAACTGACCCAACACTCGGAATGGGAAGTAGAAGGTGCTGCCAGTCAATCCTAGAAGGGTGATGCCCTCATGATCTCTGGAGCGAACTATCGGGAAGGTCTGGTCCAACTAAGGAAGCTTCCATATTAGCTCGGCATCAATCAACCAAAATTTCAAAGCTAACAAATCTCCCTACGAAAGCAGGTGACACCTGCCTGAAAAGCATCAAGCTGCCTCACCTCGAGTAACATAAAAGCATGGCACGGGTCCCAAAATAGCAAGATGCCCAACCTGACTTGGAGTAGTAAAGGACATCTCCTGAGGCTCGCCACCTTACCCAGAGCAAATGCGTTGAGGCATCAGTATAGTTCAGCAAGGACCAAATGCATTACTGATCGGCCCTCTACCAACTCGAGCAAAACATCACAAAGAGCCAAAGAGAAACTATCCCCCCCAGTAAAGAAAAGGGCTTCTGAAATGAGACTGAGGGCAAAGGCTTTCACATTGAAGGCATTCCTAACTGACAATTTGTGAAGACTTTCGTCACCGAAAGTTCTTTGAGGAATTTGACCGAACACCTGGTGGGCTCCCCGACGAGACTTTTCTCATATTCAAATTTCTTCAAGCCAAGGGTAAGATGAATGGATTTAGAGTAGCCTGACCTCGGAGTAACTCTCGTGAGGCCACTGTGAAGCTTCAGACCGGATAAATTGGATAGCTCCTCAAGGGTTGGAGTTAGCTCCCGCTTCCTAAAATGGAACACATGGGCAGTTGCATCCCAAAATGAGGTGGCCACATGAAGTAGGTCCCACCGTGGAAGAACCTCTAGGAAGAAGGGGAGGCGCGATAGGCTGAGCCGCTCAAGTTCAACGAGTTCGCTCTCATTCAGGCTCCCAAGCCAACTTTTAAGAAAATTGGGCCCCAAGCCCAAAGAGAGGGGTAAAGTGGCTCCAAACCCTCCATGTAAGGGAGGATTGGAAAGTGGGTCCATAGACGTACAAAGATCTTTCAAGAATATAAAATTTGATGTATGTTGATGGATCCGCTCCTAGGAAAACAAGAGCAGGAAAAATCAGTCAAAAGGGCCAAGTCAAACAGAAAAGAGAAAGTTTTTGGACTGACTCGGGTATATAAGGACCCACAGCTCCCCAGGCCAAAACTGGCACAACTATTAGTTGCGCCAGTGCATCTGCCTCATTTTTTTGCCTGGCGTGACTAATAGTTACGCCAGCACAAGACCCTCCCCCCTAAGCCATTTTTCTGAGTATTTCGGGGATGTTTGTGGGCATTTGATGGCCCCCCTTTTGACCATTGACCCAATTCACCTGCTTCATACTATGAAGGCATTCAAAACATGAAAATTGAAAGGCATTTAACATTAAAGTGATTTGACTTTTTTGTACAGAAGAAACCCGCACCAAGGCATGCGGCCTCAAGGGTTGCTTTTGCGGGCAATTGTCAAAACCATGGTACAAGCAGTCGGATATGTGAAAGAGAGGGACAACATGCAATCAACAGAATAACGCTAAATATCTTCGAAGCAGTAGAATCATCCAAAGAAAATGCCACAATTATTGATCACAAACGATTTAAACATCCCAAAACATCATCCCCAAAGTACTAAAATGTTTGAATTATTCAATGCAGGAACTAGGGCCTAATCTTGGCTGGCGCCCTTTGACTTCTTCTGCCGACGTGATGAGCTCTAGTAAGTCCGCATGTCTCCCACCTGAGACCATGCTTGAGAGATCTTGTTAAGCAATGATCATGGCTCCTTGGCACGTGCACGCTGCAAGTCATAGCCAAAATTAGTGATAATGACCAATTAGGGCATATAAAAAATAGCGAAAAGCAGAGTAACAGAATACTCACTGTCTCTACATCCTGAAGCTCTACAAGGTTACGATGATATGCCGCAGACTCCATAGCCGAATGAAAGTTCTACATTCAGAGGGATTCAACATCGGCTATCAGGGCAATCATGAAACATATGCAAAAAGAGGTCGAAACCTAAGAAAGATGAGTCATCAGAAAGCTTACCCCTAGGATTACCTCAGGAGGGGGGACACGAGCCGCTTCAGCAGAAATACGTTCTTGCGTGTCCACATTGGCACATATGCCCGAAAGAAAGCTATCATCAAGGTGTCAGAAGGTCCCATAGACCACGATCAGATCACCACTAGGAGCACCCGCATAGGAGATACCCGACGGACCAGCTCTGGAATAGCCCTCGCCAGAAGGACCTGCACTAAAAGGGGCGGCACCTGAAGGACCTGCCCCTGAAGTATCAGTTGTACCTGCCGCCACCCTGCCTTCATTATCCGAGCCATCCCCTGGAGCAAACTATAAACAAAATGAAAATCTATTCAGAAAGAACAAAGGCCGAGCTAAAATAAAAACAAAACTAATTTGAAAAGGAAAAGGTAATTACTTGCCCATGCGGGCTGCCAAATGCAAGGAAATTGGCGCTAGGTAAGAAGCGCAGCAGGATAAACCGATATGGCAGACACTCGTACCAAGTGTGATAGTCTCCGGGCACAAGAAGAGCATGGATAGGGAGCCCATTGTTGAGAAGGGCTGCCGTGAGCTCCTCAACGCTGCCAACAGGATCCCAAACATCCACAGGAGGGTCCATGGGTTTACTATTTGGGAGTAATAGCCTTGCCTTCCTCATGAGTTGAAGAAGCTTCAGCTATAATGAATTGCCCCTTGGGATTGGTCATTATTTGACTCGGGAGCCTGCCTTCTTTCCTTTTTGTCAGAGTATTTTAGAGTTGACCAAGGTGGTCCTCTATTTTCTTGATACTCTGGCTGTAGGGATTCACTATTTGTGCTAGGGAGCTGAGGTTTTGCAATGAAGATAAAACCTGCTCCTCATTGGAGGAGGCTTTGGTTTGTGGTGGTGGTAAAGTCAGTTAACTTTGTTGTGCCATTGGCTGTGGGAATTGATGTCTTAAGAAATACTCTTTATGGTTCTACTGGTGAGGTCTGTAGGGCAATGCCAGCTGTTGCTGGGGTTGATAAAAATTGACTTGTCTCCACCTCAAGTTAGGGTGGTTCCTCCAAGCAAACCCAACAGGTTGCTGCCCATAAGATTGGGCAGCATTGGCATGCTCCATTAATAACTTTGGGTATTGACCAACAGGGGTACAATTTAGAAGGGAGTGTGTGGGGGATTGGCATATCAGACATGCCTCCTTTACCTGTGCAGCCGTTGGGGGTTGCACCACACTCAGTAATTTATCAAATTTTTATAATAAACTGTCCACTTTCCTTTCTAGGTCATTGTATATATTAAGTTCATACAATTTCCCTTTTGAAGCGGGTTCTTTTGTAGCTCTAGCAGCCGGTTCAATGTCATTTCTTGATAGAGCCTCCTGCTGCATAGAGTTTTCACTTATGACATCAAATAAATCCCATGCTTCCTCATTAGTTTTACTGAGATATGTGCCACCACAAGATGCATCCACCATGTATCTACTTTTAGAATCTAACCATTGGTAAAAGTTTTGAACAAGCTGCCATTTGGATATTTGGTGGTGTGGGCATTGTCTCAGCAATTTTTAAAATCTTTCTCAATATTCATGAAAGTCCTCAATTGGAAACTGAGCAAAAGAAATAATGGTCTTCCTCAATTGGCTTGTTTTGGTCATTGGGAAGAATTTAGCCAAGAATTGGCTTTGTAAGGCATTCCAAGAAGTAATGCTATTCGCTAGGAGCATGATTAACCAATTTCTAACTTTATCCTTTAATGGAAAAGGAAACAATCTCAACTTAGTGGCCTCATCTCCCAGACTAGCAATCTTAAAAGTTGTGCATAAAGATAGAAACTCATCTATGTGCTTATAAGGGTCTTCTTTACTTAGTCCATGAAAAGATGGAAACATCTGGATGATATGAGGTTTGATTTCATGGTTACTCTCAGCTATAGAGAATTGAATGCAAAAAGGGGATGAATATGCCCCTGCTGCATAATAATCCCTCAGGGGTCTAGGATGCTCACCCATCTCAAATGTCTCTAAATGTTCAACACAGGTGTGTGCTGTTGACCTAGGTCTAAGGGCCCCTCTCAATTTTAAGATTCAATGGTAATATCTCAGGATTGAGGGACCTTCTTCTAAGCATACAACACACAATAGAGACAACTTATAGTAGGAAAAAAAAAAAAAGCACTACTGCTGAATTTAAAGATTATAGAAATTAAACTATAACAAGGGATAAAGAGATGAAAACTGAGGCAGAGTCTGCTCCAACTGCAAGTTATTTTCTCCCCTATTTGCTACTGCTCCAAATTTGCAAAAAAAATAAAAAACTACAACTTTAATTTATTCAAACACAACAAAGACAACAAAAAAATCTAAATCGTAACATAAAGAAAAACTCAGATCTACTACATAGATAAAAAACTCCCCGGCAGTGGCGCCAAAAACATGTTGGTTCATTTGTTTGTGTTCTTTATTACAAAAGTGATTACAATGTGACAGAAACAAAGAAGGGTAGAAACAAAACAAAGAGAAAAAGATTAGGATTTGAACACAAACACCACCTGCAAGATACAGGGTTGTTGTAGCAAATTTTAGATGAAGTAAGAGTTGTCCCACAGAGAGTTATGGATCTAATGATAGTAAATCTCCAAATTTGCTACAGATCTAACAACTCTAACCTAATCTATCTTAAACTAATAAAACAGGGTAAAGAGAAGGTGTTTTTGGGGGTTGTCACTAACTAAAACAGAAATAAATGCAAAATTAGAAATAAAAGAAAGGGGCTGAAAGAAGAATGGAAGTGGTTTGGTAAAACTAAATAGAAAATGAAGAAGTAAGAAGTTAGGGGCCAAATTTTATAGTAAAAAGCAATATAAAATAGAGCAAGAGTTGGATCTGCCGCAATCCTTCATTTGGCTACAAGCACAATGTAAGGAAGAAGAATCCAACTCAACCTTGAGATATGGATTAGTCTTAGGGCAATATCCTGTCCACTCAAATGGTCACAGGATATCCCATGGATATAATTCAGTTATAGGGATTAAAGATGAAATAATAAAACTACTGCAGATACTAGGTTTGCAAGGCTACATGCTCATGCATCCATAGGTGCACAAAATCCATAAAAATCTAATGAAAATCACAAGAAAATATAGATTCAATGAAATACTATAACTAGCTATTCATTGCCAAAAAAAAGCTTATAATAATACAACTCTCAAGTCTACAGTCTCTACATGATTCAAGGTCTCTTCACAATGCCATTACAAAGCCATTTACAACTCAAATTAGCCCTAACTACTACTAAGGCTTAGCCAGACATGTTGAGCTAAGGAGAGAAGAAAAATAAAAAAAAGGAAGATGACCTAAACCCAAAAAATGAGCTCAGCTCTCGTGTGTTGTCTAGTGTGGTGCTCTTTTATAAGCATGCTTTCTTTTCTATACATACACATCAAAAAGTAGCTTTATGCTCTGGCCAATCAGAGGGAAGGACAATCAAAACGATTAGGCTCTACTGACGTGGCTCAATTTCAGCCAACTATTACCTCAGTTTGTTAGGAAAGCAGAACATACTTGGACAGGTGTCCCATGTGCTACAAAAATTTCAAAAATGCCCCCACTATCCACAGATATCTGTTGGGTCCCGAGCCTCGAGAGAATAAAAAGCTTAAGTCTTGGTCTGCTTGACAGTGCTCGAGAGGATGGCTTCTGAAAGCTTCTAATTGTCCAACTTGAGAAGATGAAATGCTGCATTCTGAAGGCTTCTCTAGGGGATGGTTTTTGAAGGCCCTTGACTGCCCGAGGAGATGAACTACTGCAGCTTTCCATTTCTCGAGAGGGCTCGAGTGGGTGGTTGTTGTAGGCTTTTGAACTGCTCAAGAGTGTGGTTGTTGTAGACATGAACTGCTCGACAGTGCTCGAGAGGCTAGAGTACTGAATGTTTTGAACTGCTCGAGACTGTGGCTTCTGAAGGGTCTTCTCGAGGTTGCTTGAGAGGATGAATTCAGCCTCTCGGCTCGGCTGTCTAACTACTGTAACTATCCTTTAGGCATGGGCCCCACTTCTCTCTCATGGCAGGACTTTAAGGGGCTCAAGGCATCTTGAGCAACCCATTTGGTGGGGACCACCATGGTTCAATCTCCATATTTTTCTCAGCTCTTGTGCTTGACTCTAATTCCACTCTTTTTAGCACTTGTAACATGAATTTTTGCACTACTCTGCAGGTTATTGCTAACTACAAAACCATACTTAAAATTAATTATTAAACGTATCTAGAGTCTAGTAAAGCCTAGGTTAGGGGGTGGAAGGTGACATAATTCAGTGATTAACAGTGAGCATACGGATCGGTGATAGAATCCGAAATCTGAAATTTATAAGTGAATACACATTAAATTTTTGAGTATATGGGTCTGCTGTTGAGCAATACTTTGAACAATATATAACTATAATCATGGGAACATAAATTCTATATGTTGATATTGTCAAACAATTAACTTTTGTGAACTATGTTCAATACCTTTGATAATGTGAATGGCCGCTGACGATTAGTAACATTAGTTAAATTGTGCATATAGATATTTAAATGGTTCAATTATGAAAGTTGTGAATGCATGGTTGGGAGATTTTTAAATTAAGAATGGTAGTAACAAAACGTTAGGATTTTGCAAACTTTGTTGAAGTCTGAAATGCCGATGGACTTGGTTGAACGTGGAAATTCTATTGTCATAAACAGTAAATGATTACAGCTAGCTATCTGGTTATGAGAATAGAAATTAGATGACTGAATTAATATACTATCATCAATAACTATGGTAGCAGCCCATGCTTTAAAAATTTTCTGATTATCTAGAATAACTTCCTTGTAGGCAATTTCTTTGCCTCACGACCAGTAGAACCTGATGTTAAGCATGAACATTCATGCACAGATTTAAGGGTAACCTAGTTAAGAACTCCGAACTCCTGTGATGAGTTTTTGAGGACGAAAATTCTATTAAGGGTGGGAGGATGTAACACCCTACAATTTTCAGACCAAAATATGCCAGGTACGTACTCGTGCTCAAGATCGGAAGCAATATGCACCTTATAATTAAAATAGATCATGTCATTAATTCAAAATGGGTACCTTTGTAATCAGACTTAAATATTAAATTGTGTAATTGTTCGGGCTTTTTTCGTATTAAGTCTTAACCTATTACAAACACACAATGAAAATTGCAGCACTAGTATAGGATTGTTCCCACGAGGAAGGTATTTTTCTTTTATGGTTTCGTGTATTTTAAAAACATGTATTTGTCTTTTAAGATCCTAAGCTACCGGAGAAATATGAATAAAGAATAGGTATTTAAAACTAATTGCAATTCTAAATCCTTCTCCTTCTAGATTATGGTCATCAATCACAATCCTTCAATTTTCGGATGTTTACAAAATTAAATTATCGTTGCACCGTATTTCAATCCTCTAGAATTTGGGCAACAATCAAACTCTAAAATTCCTCAACACAGATTTATGCTAATAAAAAATTTTACTAAAGTTTGGGCGTCAATCAACCTTAAGAAAATTGAAGATGGAAAAGTAAAACCGTTACACTAATATCTTCAAACTCTCAATCTGAGTCGTCAATTCAAATCAAGAAAAAATGGATGTTTACAAAGCAATAAAGTGCAATAAAATAAATCTAATTAGAATGCAATAAAAAGATCTTTCATCCCTCAGTCACAGGCTTCAATTGCTTCTGAGAAACTACGGATACTCTACTCTAATCTTTCAGCTCCCAATTGTAGTCGTCAATTGCTCTCGAGAAACCTTGGATATCTAAATTACTCTAAACTAAAGTTGATTGAAAGAAAATCCAACCTAAGTCGTCAATTGATGCTGAGAGTTTCTTCGATAACTCTTCTCCTATGTTGAGCTCTCTTAATTATAGATTATAAAGAGTCGATTTACATTATTCAAAGTCTAATAAAATTCTAAAAACAAAAGTTTCCAAATATAGTTCTACTTCTACTCATAGTTCTTCCATGCTTTGGATGGTTGATGCGCTCAGGGATTGCTCCTTTATTTTAGCAACAGAGTCATTTAGGAGTCTCTTATTAATCACTGAAAAATGCCATTTTTTACCTCCTAATATGGCCTTTAATAGACCTTCGAGTTGGTTAATAATGAGTTTTTAAGTATGTTTTTGAAGATGACAATAAATTATAGCTTAGTGTAACAATCCAACATTTATAAGCCAAGAAGAAGGAATTTTGAGTTAAGCAGTGGATCTGATGGGAATTACATTGACTGCACCATGGTGGTTCACACCATTGGAGATGTTTTGCATGCATTGGGGCCCTAGAAGTCCTGCTTAAAGAGGGAGGTGGAGACCAAAGCTTATGGAGTGCTAATGCAGTGGATTAAATAGAACAGTGTGGAACACATAACAGCTACAGCTCTTCCATTGCAGCAGCTTGAGCACATCAAGTGTGCAACAAACATGCATCTTGAACAAATTAGAACTACAGCTAATGCATACTCAAGCAGTGCACATAGCTGTTGTAATGAACTTGTCAAGCAGCTGAAAGCAGCAGCTACTGTGCACACTAGAGCGCTTCATTGCTGCAGCACACAAACCTATCGAGATGCTGGTTGAAGACTAAATCCTCACGAGCTGTTGTTGAAAGCATTTAACATCTCGAGCAGGAGAAACCTATCCTCTCGAGCTGTGCAACTGCTGAAGATTTGATCTACTCGAGTGGTTCATGCTGAAACACTATGCTGTCGAGTGGTTTGTACTAAAAGTACCTAGCTTGTCGAGCTGAATGTTGATATAAATAAGTCTGTCGAGCAGCTGGAACCAGCCTGTAGAGCTGCTATTTCAACCTGTCGAGTGGATGTCTAAAGCCACTACAAGTCTGTCGAGCTGAATGATGATGCAAATGAATCTGTCGAGCAGCTGAAGTGCAGCCATTGATGCACTCGAGCAATTCATTGGGCCTCTCAAACAGGAGACCTGGAGACTCGACGCTAATAGTCAAGTCGCAGTTCATTAATCCACTCGAGCAGCTACTTAGCTGCAGCCTTGAACTTGTCAAGCGCCTTTTAATCCACTCGAGCAATTTAAAGTGCATATTTTATCCACTCAAGCAGTTTAGTGCTGCATATTCCAGCCTCTCGAGCACTAAAATGTTGCCCTCATCCTGTCGAGAGCCTCTCGAGATCCTATCGAGTTAAAATTCTGAAGCTGCCTGAAGCCTATCAACTACTCGAGAATCACTCGCGGTACCTAATTCTGAAACCCATCTGCTCGAGGCACGGGTTCCAGCACCTGTGTTCAAGCATTCAAGGGCATTTTTGGGATTCCACAGCACCTAGGGCACACATCTCAAGGTGCTGAGCTGTTCCCCACTTCCCCAAAGCATCACTTGGCCACAAATGGGCCGCGACAATAGCTTCAAGCATTGCGTTTCTATCCTTTTTTCTGATTGGCTAAAGCTTGTAAATGCTTTATGGAAGGTTGAAAAGAAGTTTTCGATAGGTTCTGGATACTTATTAGGAACCTACCGAAAGGATGAATTATGCACTACATGAACCTATCGATAGGAAGGATTTGACCTATCAAAGCATTTCATCTGCACGCTGTATGTTTTATAGTGTTCGGCAGGACGCTCTGATCTATCAAAATCACTCAGCTCATCCTATCGAAATCGATTTTCACTCTTTATATACCTGTCGGTAGGTTATTTTTGCTCATTCAACATCCCTATGAAACCCTAGCTCTCTCTTCCTCATTGGTCGCTGCTCTTATTTTCTGTCAAATACTCTAAGAACCTTTCGCCACTCATTTTGCCACTCCCCAAGTTCATCCAACCCACATAAAGGAGCATTTTGCACCTGATATATAAAGAGTAGTAATTACATATGGCGGGTGGCTAGTGTTGGAATCTTGAGAGGTAGTAAATCGTGATTAGGGTGGCTAATCATGGGCGTATGAACTACTGTTCATCGTCTTCTTCAGCGGTTTTTATGGATAACTTATAATGGTCTGTTTAGATTTACTACTATGCTGTGGTGGCATGGGAAGTCGCATTGGGATGATTTTATGGCATCGTAGCAGTGATTGCGTTGCTGCCGGGTTATTCCCCGTAAAAGTTAGCATGGACGAACGCAATTTTGCAACAGTAATCTAGTAGTAAATCTAATGAACTTCTGTAAGAAGTCCATGAAAATTTATAGAGAATAAGGTAAATAGTAATTTACTATGCTGATGAATAGTATTCCGAATCACTATTCACTATAGTAAAACTATTCCAACATTACTATTCCCATATGTAATTACAGTCTTATTAGTTTTCACCAAAGCTTTTTTACCCTTACTTTTTCACTGTTTTAATTACAAAAAAAAAAAAATCTTATTTTATGTCTCTTTTAAAATTTTCATCCAAAAAACTAATAAAAAATAAACAATTAGACAAATGGTCTCAAATTGATGACCAACAAAACCAATTAAATCGATGGACAATTCCTTCCATCAACCCCAAAACAATCTATCAATATGGATGGAAAGATTAGTCCACTTTCATGCCAATCAAAACTACTGAGCAAACTCTCAGTATAAAAGTCAAAATGAAGGTTTTCAATTACTTTCAAATGAAGATTTATTGCATGACCTTCATCGTTTTAAATTTCTTCATTTAGGATGCATTCAAGTTGCATTCAAACCCTTGACCTTATTAGGTCTTGAAGAAAGTAGTCTGCTCAGCACTCTTAGAGATGCTAGATGCCTTAACTGGCGTTCATCTCTTATGACTGCTGTTGAGACCAACCTATGCTTTGGTCCAGTCTACTACAATGTTTTTCCAAACTTAACTTTATCATTATCTAATAAAAATTTTCTTCATGCTTGTACCCTTAATTTACAAACTGAAGGATACAACTTCATGCCTGGATCAGAGACCATTGCTCTGATCTATCGCCTTCATTATAAGGTGATAGCTTCCCTAGCTCCAAAAATTATCTACCACACTGAAACAGGAAAGACGGTCTTAATTGAGGCCAATAGCACAACAACCAATGTTGCAACACCTAAATTAATTGAATGGAAAAAATATTACTTTTCCGGATGCTTGGCGTATACGTCAAGCTGTCTCTCCTAAACTAATTTTAAACCAAGAAATTGAACAAATCGTTCAAAATACCCAAGGAGATGTAATCTTAAAATTTGATAGATCTATATCCCACATAACTTCTTATAGGAGTTCTTACTCTGAATCGAGGTCTCGAGGTCCTTATAGAGTTTCTATACCCACGACTGTTCTATCATCTTATTCAAATGTTAACTCATCTGTTCCTTCTGAATATAATCAACCTAATCTTGAAGGAATCCAAGTTTCTGAACAACAGATTCCTCATGGGATATATACCCAATAGCAGAAGGGAATCCCCTACTGCTAGCGAGATGAATTTCTCAATCCATTAATAAAGTTTTTATGGATTGTACAAAACCTGAAAACTTTGTTATCAATAGACAAGAAATCAATGTTGAATTTCAGCAAGACAAATATGCACCATTCCGTGAATGGTATTTAAAAAAAAATTCTGCATCAAAATTGCAAAAATTTAAAGAACAATTTTACAAATATATTGAAGCCTTTTATCAAATTATTCCATTTATTACTTGGTTTGAAGCAATAAAATATCTTGAAATGACTCAAGAAGAAAGGAGAATATTTCTCCTTAAAGATTTTAAAAAAGAATGGCAGAAACTAGATGGTTCAATCGTTCAATCGGTTCATCCTCCTGTTGAAGCCCTCAAACTTACTCAACCTAATTCAACAACAACTTTGAAAGCCACAACTTTCTTAAAACCTGTTGAACCTATCTTTCATTCAACAAAAGTTGATTTATCAAATTCGTATAAACAAAATAATTTTACCAATTTGAATTTACAAACAATTAGTATGCAATTAAATAGGATTGAAAATATTCTTTCTTCCTCACCAATAAATAAAACATCAACCTTAAAGGTCGAATAACCAAACATAAAACCTCCCTTAGAAATTTCTGGATTAAATCTGTCATCAAAATCTTATATGATGAAACAAGATGAATTTCTTGATAAATTAAGTTTCAGATTACAAGCTTTATCACTTAAACTTGAAAAGAAAAATAATTTTCAAATCAATGTATTAACCAATAGGGAAAATGCCAATTTAGCGAAAATACAAGAAATTTAAAATAATTTCAAATCTATACAAAACAACATGGAGCTTAATAAACTCCAATATAATTGGATGGTGGCAATACTTGATATTACTACCATAGACCTACACCTCAGGATCTTCTTTATGAAGAAGATCATATCGATATTCAAAATTCTTATGATTATCGATCCATTTATGAATGGAACATTGATGGCAAATCCGAATATGGGATCTTTGCTATTTTACATAAAATTTTTAAGTACAGCACCATCTTAAAACAACATCAAAATTCTGATCAAACAATTGCTCGATATATTACTACTGAATTTTCTGGTATGTTGAAAGGTTGGTGGGATAATGTTCTCACAGCCGCTCAACGTGATGAAATCCTAACTTCAACTAAACCAGTTAAAAATGAAATTACTGGCCTAATGGAAACTAGGGAAGATGCAGTTTATACTTTAACCCAAACGATCATTTTTCATTTTGTTGGTTCTTGTAATCTTCAATATGAAAGAAGTAGAGAACTACTTCAAAATCTCTATTGTCCATCTTTAACCCATTTCCGATGGTATAAAAATATTTTTATGACTAAAGTCATGCAACGAAGTGATGCCAATACTGAATATTGGAAAGCCAAATTCATTGATGGTCTTCCCAGCCTATTTACTGAGAAGGTTCGTAATAAACTCCGTAATCCTGATGACCAAAGCATCACCTACAACCAATATACTTATAGAAAACTCCAAAGTATAATTGTTCATGAAGGATTAGCATTGTGTAATGATTTAAAATTACATCAATAATTAAAACAACAACTTACTGGTCGTATGGAATCAGGAGAATTTTGTGACCAATTTGCTTATGACACAAAAATTAATTATCCTGCAAAAAGAAGCGATAATAGAGATAATAGAGAAATCTCTAATTATTATCATTCCTCAGGACGACATCATTGTATTTTCAAACAAACAAACAATCCCTCTTCTGCTCGACAACATCAAGAATCTCGACAATATCGAGAAAATAGAGATCCTTCTTTTCCTCACAAATATCGTGAGAAAAGAAAAAAGCAAACAAATCAAACCCAAAGAGAAATTAAATGTTACAAATGTCATCGATTTGGTCATTATGCCGATAAATATACAACAGAATAAAGAATAAATCAAATTCATGATGAAGGATTAAAATCAACCTTATCAAAAATTTGGTTAGATTCTAATCCTGATTATTCATAATTTTCTGATTCTAATGAAAATAATGGAATTCATTCCACTTCGTCTTCGTCATCTTCTTCTTCTTCAGATGATAGCCCTATAAATTGCAAATGTCATCATATCCATGCTTCAAAAGATTCTTGGCAAGCATTTGCTGCCATGAACAATCTCAGTATTAATGTTCTTACTGAATCCCAACAATCGTTAGTGGACTTAGTTGACAAAACTGAAGATCCATTAATGAAATCCAAATTAATTGAAGCCTGTATTTCTATAGCTCAAAAGCAAACTAAAAGAAATAGTAGAAAATTCTTACTCTATTAGAGAACTTTTTCATCGACTAGAATCCCATGGTTCTTCTAATCCGATGACCAATGATACTCATAATTCTTCTATGATTGCTAATTTCCAGCAAAAAATAAAATCTCTCAACAATGAATTAATCACTCTAAAGCAACATTTTGCTAAAGAAATCTCCACCATTAATAATCGCCTTAATTATTTGGAACACAACGAAGCCTCTTCTAGTTCCACCTCACATACTTATTTGAACACTCTACAACAGGTATCATCTCCAAAATGGAACATCAAAGTTAATTTATTTATTAATTCCAATTACACAATCTATGACATCATCGCCCTTATTGACAGTGGTGCTGACATGAATTGTCTTCAAGATGGGTTAGTCCCTTCCTTATATTTGAATTTCACTCATCAGAGTCTCACCAATGCTAGTGGATATCCCATACCTATCCACCACAAACTTGACCATGCTGCCGTTCAGCATAATAATATTTCTATTCTCACTTCTTTTGTGATTCTCTCAAATATCACTCAAACCCTTATCTTAGGGATTCCTTTTATTTCTTCTATCTTTTCCTTTACTCGGGTTGATTCTCATGGCATTTCTGTGCAATTTCAGGGTCATCCCCTTCGATTTCATTTTCTCTCCTCTCCTTCTGAGGACTCCCTTCCTCACCTTTGTTGTGTCTCCCTTCAGGGTAATAACCAATTCTGGGGGGATCATCACCATAATCACACTACTCACAATACTCGAATTGTTTATTCCCATTTGCATGAGCATTTGCATCCGCATCTGCATACCACCAACCCCGTGATTTTATTTTTATGTGGTGATTCTACCAAAACAGTAGATCAGCAACTAATCACTACTTTTTATGCAAAAAATGAATAGTCTTGTAGGTAGCTCTTTTGCCCAATCAGCCAACTCAGCAGAAGACAATTCTTGTCCACAAAGAAAAGTTTATGTTGTCCTCAAAGGATTCCAACCAGAAATTTATACCTCATGGCAATCCTGCCATAGTCAAATTTATAATTTTTCAAACCCATTATACCAAATGCATAACTCCATGAGAGACGGCCGAGCTACTTTCAAAACCTTTCAAGCCATGCAATTCCTGACCACATCTCCCATTATGGAGGTCAAAGAATACTCCAAATCTGAAACTTTTAACATCAGCCATATCCCTGATTTTATTAACCCTGACATTGCTCCATCCATGCATCATGATATTAATGGAGTATGGAAAAACTATATTGTCAATAATAAGAAAAAAGTGAGACAACATTTGAGCGTCTTTACATCCAAAATTCAGGCTCAAGAAGTCCATACTCAACAAATTTATGAAGGTTTAATCTCCTTGCTCAAAGACTTCAATTGGGAAGAAGAAATCTTTTCCATTGAAAAAATTTCCTATTTCCTCAACCTCATTGAATTGGTGAAACAAAATGATCCAATTCTGCATCGCCTTAAAAGAATCTGCATGTTTGAAAAGGCCAAACATATCCTTCCAATTGATATTTCCCAAAATATTGTTTCTCAAATTGAGAATTCTGCTACTGAGATCAAACAAATCTTATTGCAGAATTATCAATTTATCAATCATCTTCAGGGTTACCATCTCCCAAAAATTTCTTTGTTCACTCTAGATTATCCTCATAATCTTTTGCAAGGTCTTGACTGGGGATTGATCAACCAAATCATTTTCCCACTTTCCAATATTCCAAATTTTCCTCGAATGATCAAATCCATGATCTTTCATACGTCCAAATATTTACTCAAAGGCATTTACCTTACTTTTTAGATCACTAGCACTCTTGGCTGGCGATCTCGAGAACAATTCTTCCAACCATATCAAATTTGGATTCTTCGTAAAATATGAATGTATGAATTTTCATATATCAACAAAGCTGATCCTTTGGCACAATCGAATGCTCAGTCAATTTCTCCCAGATCCTATTGGATTCGTTCTTTAATGCATTTTTCTCAACAAGCCAGAGAAATTTCCAAAGACCATTATTTCTTCAAAATTACTGATGGTAGACGAATTTTCATCACAGATTTTCCTATCGATTATATGGCGACTCCTCAACAGGAAGACGAGGCAGTGAAATTTCTTCAACAATTAATCAGCAGAAATAATCTCCATCTGCCTACCAATTTAGAAATTGAAGCGTCTATCCAAGAAGAAGAACTGTTACATGATGTACCTGATTCAGATAGTTCCCTATCAGGAGACTCAATATTTTATCAGAATCTTGACAATCGCATGAAACTATAAGCCAAAAACAGCTGTTGATTGACAATTACCAAAAGGACAAATCAGCTAAAATATCTATTTGTTCAAATTCACAATTATAAAGAATCATAATGGAGCCCACATTGTCCGGGACGAGCAATTTACCGAGTATTACACCGAGTATTCTACTAAGCAATTTCCATAATTCCTTTCTCTGCTTTCTTGTTCTTTCTTTTAGTTTGTATAAGTGTGTATCGGAGAAGCTCTCCATATCGGTAAGCTTTTCTTTCCTTTGTTTATATTTCTTTAATGCATGCATAGTAGTTGCATAGTTGTAAGATTCCTTATGTTTTGAGTTTTTAATTGTAAGTTTGTTTTATTAGAATTAATATATAATATAAGATTTTTCTTACAACTATTCTTCCTCTTTCGTTTACTAATACTTTCCACTCACTCTATGTTTTAGTAAGAGCCATATTATGGAAATTGCTTGGTAATTACATATGAGAATAGTAAACTTGGCACGATGCAAACACCTTTTATAGATGAAATGCACTTGAAAAAGGGTTGAAAGAAAAAAAACGCTTCCTCCCTTGATAATTGTGTTCTGACATCATGGCATGCGTTAGTGCTTCATTATTTGGAGGATGACTTCATGGTTGGCATCATTGACAGTTGGCAAAGCTATTGAGTAGCAAGGAATATTGTAGGCTGTGTTGGCTGACAATAGTCTGAATGGTTGGGTCCATTATGATGTTTGAACAAATAGTTGTTTTGGCTGAATTGTCCCTTTAATAATTTGAAGTGACAGCTTTATTGGCTGTATTGGCGGTTGCTTGGAGTGGTGGACAGCTGTATTGGCTAGTGGAGAGCTGTATTGGCTGTTGACAAATTATTTCTTGCTTTTGACCTTGTTAATGATTAAGTCCCAATATTCACCAAGTGATTGATCAGGACTATCTGGTTGTGATTCTCCAACTAGAACATGGAAGGAATTATTGTTTTCAGATGAAGTGAGAGAATCTTCCTTCGAATGGGATGCTGAATTAAAGGTTTGAAGAAAATGGGCTTTCATGGAATCAAGACAACGATGATTAATCTATGTTTCAGATAAATCGGGATGTTGTTTTTGAATCATGGCTTTGAATATTTCAAAAGGATTGGATTCTAAAGAAGATAAAGAAGCCTCAGTTTTTGCTATTTTGGTATACTGAGAGATGATGGATGAAATTTCAAGCAGTTTTTTGTCAAAGTCGGGAATATTATCCCACCATCGGATCCAGTAGGTTCTTTGGAGTGTAGGAAGATGGTCAAGATTGGTAATTTGAATATTCCACATCCAAATCCATGTAATACTGCATTCTGTGAAGAAAAAGAAATCAACTTTAGACTAATGAGGATTTTTTCCTTTTTAACTCCTTCATACTGATTATATAAAGAAATTAATGATTTGGGAAAAATTTTGGTGGTTCGACCGAAATGGCTCCACCAATTATAGAACCAATTGGGAATACTGGATTGGAGGATATCTGGACAAATCTTTAAAAGCCATGAATGTTTCCGTTTTGGATTCATATAATAAAAGGCATTGGTGAAGGACTGAATATAATCCCAATAATTGAATGAGTGCCCAGAACTGAGTTTTCGGGATTTATTTAGGTCAAAACCCTAGATGGATGATTTGATAATTTTATGGATAATAGCTTTACTATAAGTAATTGGGCTATCAGGTCATTGGTTTTCCATATGATGGGTAAAGGTAATGGATTCAGTAGCAGTCAAAATTGCTTCTGCAATTAAACGGGTTTTGCCATCAAATGCAGGAAATCCTTGATTGTCAAGATATCTTCTCTTTATTTCCCAGGGATCAGATATCCATTGTTGGTCTTCTGGTTCAATTACCAGAATGGTGGAAAATATATCCTTTTGAATATATGAAATATCTTTGGTTTCAATCTTCTCTTTATTGAGAGAAGTTTTCTCTTTATTGAGAGAAATATCTTTTTGCACAAAGTCTTTAAATTGAAAGCCTCGTTTTGTTCGATATCTATTGCTTCGGATAATTGTCCAAAGGGCATGATCATCTGTAGATTCTTGAGTTAGAAATAAGGGGATATTGTCCCTTTCTTTGCCTTTTCCTCCTGAGGAGGATGCTGCCATTAAGAAATACCCTGCAAAAATTCTCTAGTTAGAAAATCAGGGAGAGAATTTGTCTCTCCTTTTATATATTCAATTTGAAAATCGAAGGAGGATAATTCAGCTTGTCATCTAGCAAAGATTTATTTTGATGCAAGATTTTTGACATCTTTTTGTAAAACGGATTTTGCTGCACTGCAGTCTATTCTAAGTAAAAAAGATAGATTAAGCAAATCATCCTGAAATTTTTGAATACTTTTGACAATGGCTAAAACTTCTTGTTTGATAGTTGAATAATTGGTTTAAGCATCTTTCCAAACACCAGAAGTGTATCTGATTAATTCTTCCTTCTGTTTGGAAGGATTGAGTTGTTTCAAAATTCCTCCATAGCCTATTTGTGAGGCATCTGTCTCCACTATCTTATACCAAAGTGGGTTGGCTAAAGAAAGATAAAGAATTTATTTGACTTTTAATTTTATTTATCGAACAACTTTGGTATAGTTATCGGTCCATGGGGATGGATTCTTTTGGAGTCATGATTGTAATATTTTTGCATCATGTGCAAGATTAGGATAAAAATCTGCAATATAATTCAGACTGCCCAAAAATTGTTGTAATTGAGTTTTGTCTAGAATCACATCAGGAAATTTTGAGGCAAATTCAATACTTCGGGCAATTGGAATAATTTGGCCTTGGTGAATATTATGACCACGAAACCGAATAGATGTTTGAAATAGTTTGATTTTAGGAGCAAAGACGACCAATCCATTTTTGTGGATAATGTCTTTAAAAATTTTTAAATGTTCAAAATGCTGGTTAATAGATTTTGAAAAAATAAGTATGTCATCAATATAGACTATAGAAAAATCGGTATATGGAGTGAATATATCATTCATAATATTCTGAAATTTAGATGGAGCATTTTAAAGGCCAAATGACATAACATTCCATTCAAAGTGTCCAAAAGGAACAGTAAAAGTGGTTTTATACTTGTCAGTCTCACCACCTGAATTTGCCAATACACTGATTTGAGATCAAATTTGGAGAAAATAGTGGCTGGATGTAAGCGACCTAGGAAATCCTTTTTGTTAGGAATAGGATAACAAATCCATTGGAGGCAATCATTCAATGGTATATAATTGATAACTAGACGAGGAGTTCCTCATTCTCGTTCAACGTTTTTATTCACATAAAAAGCTGTACAACTCCATGGGGAGTGACTGGGACGAATAAGTTATTTGTGCAATAAACTGGCAATTTCAGTTTTGCATAATTTCAAATAAGCAAGTTTCATTTGACTTGGTCTTGTTTTAGTTGGAATATGTCGTTCATTAAAATCAAGATTATAGGGAAGAGAAACAATATTGTTCTTACGATCCCAAAAAGCATTTGGTATATCACTACAGATATCATTGTGGTAAGATTTCAAAAGTTGAGAAATCTTGGTTTGTATCGAAGGGGATTTCAATTATTTTTCTAGAATAAATTAGATTCCACAGAATTGATTACTTTTATTTGTGGTGGAGTTACAAACTGAAATAGGAGATTATGTCTATTATATTGGGCATGAATACCATTTTCATTTACCTTGATTAATGGAAAAATGGAGGTGATGAAAGGAGTACTAATTATAATAATTTGAGTTAAATCTTTGATAAGTATAAAATTGGATGGAATATAAACTCCATTGTTACAAATTGAGACATAATTTAATTTGTATTTAATCTGCATTTTGTAACCACTAGTATTATTAAGGGTTTGAGTGGTTTTATCAAAATATTGAGTAGGAACCAATCCTTCCTGTATGCAGCTTAAATCAGCTCCACTATCAATTAGGGCAGCAACATCTTTGATAGTGAATTCTTGATTGATTACCAAAGTAACTTGAATATATCATTTTTTAGCTGTTACTTGGCTCATAATATTGATTTGATTTTGTTGTTGAATTGGTGGTTGAGTAACAAGAGATTTCTTTTGCTTACTCATCTCAATTTCTATTGAATTAATTTCATGTTTAAGGTCACTGATTGTAACCGGTCTAGGAATAGACTCATTATTTGAGTATTGAGTTTGAGATTCTTTTATTGGAATAGTATTTTTGTCTACTAATTCCAATAGAGTTGGTTGAATATTTGTAGGAACATTGATTCCAGAATTTGGACAATTTATTTTTGAATTATCAAAAGATGGAGAAAATTCAGATTTTATGAGTTTTGGGACTTTGTCATAAAGTTGATTTGATTTTTTCTTGATCTTACACCTGTTGGCATAATGACCAAACTTTAAGCATTTATAGCATTGAATATGTTCTTGTGATTTTAATTTGGATTTGAATTTCTTTGGTGAAGAAGACTCAAACATTTTTTGAGTTTTCTGTTTATAAAAACTTGGAGGATAAGATTTGGATTTAGGATTTTCTGTTGTTTGAGTTAAAACATTAATTTGGAAATTTGTTTGTTTTATCTGTTTCTTATAGGATAATGATTTTAATCGGTATTTTAATTGATGAAGAAAGTCTTGTTGGGGATTAGTATATTGTATTAAGGAAGTATTTATTTTTTCAATAGGTTTGATACAAGCTTTGGCTTCCAAAGTTGCTATTGAATTAGGTTGAGTAAGTTTGAGGGCTTCAATAGGAAGATGAGCCGATTGAATGATTGATCCATCAAATTTTTGCCATTCTTTTTGAAAATCTTCAAGGAGAAATATTCTCCTTTCATCCTAAGTCATTTCAAGATATTTTGTTGCTTTAAACCAAGTAACAAATGGAATAATTTGATAAAAAGTTTCAATATATTTATAAAATTGTTCTTTGAATTCTTGCAATTTTGATGCAAATTTTTTTTTAAAGTACCATTCACCGAATGGTGCATATTTGTCTTGCTAAAATTCAGCATTGATTTCTTGTCTATTGATAACAAAGTTTTTAGGCTTTGTACAATCCATAAAAACTTTATTAATGGATTGAAAAATTCATCTCTTTAGCAGTAGAGGATTCCCTCTACTGTTGGGTATATATCCCATGAGAAATTTGTTGTTCAGAGACTTGGATTCCTTCAAGATTAGGTTGATTATATTCAGAAGGAACAGATGAGTTAACTTCTAAATAAGAAGATCGAGCAGTCGAGGGTATAGAAACTCTATAAGGAACTCGGAACCTCGATTCAAATTAAGAACTCCTATAAGAAGTTCTGTGGGATGTAGAACTATCAAATTTTAAGATTACATCTCCCTGAGTATTTTAAATAATTTGTTCAATTTCTTGGTTTAAAATTGGTTTAGGAGGGACAGCTTGAGGTATACGCCAAGCATCAGGAGAAGTAATATTTTTCCATTCAATTAATTTAGGTGTTGCAACATTGGTTGTTGTGCTGTTGGTCTCCACTAAGATGAAAGTTAAGTTTGGGAAAACATTGTAGATAGGACCAAAGCATAGGCTGGTCTCAACAATAGCCATTAGATATGAATGCCAGTTAAGGCATCTAGCATCTCTAAGAGTGCTGAGTAGACTACTTTCTTCAAGACCTAATAAGGTCAAGGGTTTGAATGCAACTTGAATGTATCCTAAATGAAGAAATTTGAAATGATGAAGGTCATGCAATAAGTCTTCATTTGAGAGTAATTGAAAACTTTCATTTTGACTTTCTTCATTAATACTGAGAGTTTGCTCAATAGTTTTGATTGACATGTCGGTGGACCAATCTTCACATCCATATTGATAGATTATTTTGGGATTGATGGAAGGAATTGTCCATCGATTTAATTGGTTTTATTGGTCATCAATTTTAGACCATTTGTATAATTGTTTATTTTTGATTAACTTTTTGGATGAAAAATTAAAAAGAGACATAAAAAAAAAATATATATATATATATTTTAAATTAAAACAGTAAAAATGTAAGGGTAAAAGAGCTTTGGTGAAAACCTGTAACGTCCCAGAAAATTCATACTTAAATTGTACACCTCGGGAAGCAAACTAATTGGTCACACGTTTGATCGGGTCACCTTTGACAGGGTCGACTTGTCGATCATAAGTATATGAGGTGTATAATACAAAACCCCCTTAGTTGGACTGAGTATCCATAGGTATGCACACACACACACATGTTCCTTAGATGTAGGTGTTTAACACAAAGACAAATGGATAAGTTATAAGGAATGAAAGAGGTGAATAAATTCATTGTTGAGTAGTTGAGAGGAGAGTTAAGAGAAAGAGAGAGAGTGTGAGAGTAAATGCATGAATGATTGACTGTGAAATCATAGGAAAGTATTGAATACAAATCTTTGATCGTGACTCGCGAGATTTAGGGATCGAGCACGGGATCGAGGAGAGACTTTTAGTTTCGGGGTTTGAGAAGCCCTAATAAACTAAGGCTAGGGATCAAAGGAATAATGGATAAAAGGTGAGTTGAATTTTCTTAAGAAATTCTTTAAATTAGTTTGATTTATTAGCCATATGTTTACATATATATATATATATATATATAGATATAAAGATATGAGATTGGTGAAGACTTGGAAGGGGTTGGATGAGTTCAAGAAGTGGTGAACTCGATCCAAAGCTGAGAATAGGCAAATTTGATCAAACGATTTTCCAAATCGTTTGAACGAATTTGGCCTGAAGAGATGAATTGAATAAGAGAGAGGTTTTTGAGTAAATTGATCGAACGATTTAGAATTCGTTCGTTCGATTTTGGAAACCGTTTGATTGAAATAAAAAAATCGATCCAACGGTTTTGCTTAGAAGAGAAAAAGGTAAAAAGGAGAATTCGTTCGAATGAAATAAAAATCGTTCGAACGATATTGAAATTCGTTCGAACGATTTAGAAACCGTTCGAACGATTTTGAGAATTGTTCGAACGATTTAGAATCGTTCGATCGATTTGAGTAAATTTAGGCTTTGGAGCCTAGTTTAGCTTGTAAATGAATTATAATTGAACCTAGGCTTCTTGACCCAATGTTTAAACATTGTAGTAATATTTTGAATGCGTTGATCATACCTAGGTTAAGCCGGACCGTTGAGTTACTCGTAGTAGGATCAGGATAGAGGATTCGAAGGTTCGAGACGCATGTGAGGTAGGAGAATATCTAACTAGTACACTGCATTATGAGCACATATGTAGTGATAGTGTAAGATGCATGTTTCTTTAAATTTTGTTTTGTGTTATAGTTAATGCAAAGAGTAATGTAAATGGCAATAGTGTATGTGTCTACACAAATAAAAGAGAAAATTTGTTAAGTAAGAGAAAGATCATCTTAGAGATGTAAGAACACACAGGCATTGCAGAGATGTAATAGACAACGTGACATCCCAGGGAAGTGTGGTGGATGTAAAGATCCATGTTAAGAAATAAACAATAATTATGAATACACGGGTTGGGTGTTATTATCTATTAGCACAAATTCATGGTGAATAACTATATTTATTGCACAATTTGGTTTAAGGTTCAGAGAATACCCAACCGACGCGGCGGGATAATCGTGACTGACTCGGCTGGATATCCATGACTGGTACGGCGGCTAATCCGTACACCAGTAGACATCCTAGGGATGTATAGTAGTAGTATGCCCGTCACCTAAGAGACAGGGACGAGAACAATTGCATGAAAAATAGTCTGATTAGACGACGATGGAGGGTATTCCATCGGGGCTCGATGCTATATTGCTCGGGGATTATTTAAGTTAAGATTTAAGTCATGACCTCATCCTGGTTGCAATTAAGGGAACTAGTAGTCATTGAAAGAAATACATGAATAGAGTAATAAATGTAGTCAAATTGTTTTATCACACATTAAAGTTATTCTTTTCAATAAACGACATATCTATGAGTGCATGTTTTATTCTTGTCATGAAATATATGTTTGTAAGATGGATATACTTGCTGTGATATTGCCCTATTGAGCTAGGATGTAGCTCACCCTTTGACTATATGTCACAGGTGACGGTTTAGGAATTGACGATAATGTAGGAGCTGCCACCGGCGAAGGTGATCCCGGTGATTCAGAGTATTTTCCAAGGGAGGAGTCTGAGCCTCCTCCGGAGAGATTCTTCTAGAAGATTTCACTACGTATTTTGATAGTGTTTTGTAAAAAGAAAGAGAATTACGGCTTGGTACGTCCAACCTTATTTTTGAAAGAGTAAATGTATCTGTAATAGTCTTTTGCCGAACCATTGAGAGTGACCGTAGCTACGGCACTGATGGTTCAGGTTGGTTCTTTTGTTCATGCGGAGTCATGAAATCAGAACTATCTTTTGGATAAGTATATTTAGATTAACATATAGTAGAAATGGAGATTTATTTTGCATTAGTTTCTTGTGCTTAATATTATGAATGGGATGCACATACATTATGACCTTGAAATGTCTTGATGTACGAGGTTTGGGGTGCCAAAATCTGAAACATCACGGTTGGTATCAGAGCCTTTTCTTTAGAATTTCTGACAAAGTCTTGGACTTTTGTTGGAGTGAAGGGATCTTCTGCTAACGAAACTTTGGTTTCATATGCAGAGCGCGATGTCTTCTGAAAGAAGGGTCGATCGAGAGGTACCCAGAATATAAACCAGAGCGGTGAAGAGAGATTTCATGTAGGGTCTAGTAGTAGAGACCTGGAAAATTCTCAAGAAGGCGAAAGGAGGAGTGAAACGACTGACCGGATCACATTGGCTATAGAGACTATGGCTGCTGTGATGGCTCAGCAGACGTAGCAGACTGCGACACTGGCTGAGCAGACAGCACTATTGGCGGTAAATAACGTCAATAATGCTAATAGTCATCAACCACCACCACCACCTCCTCCAGCATTGTTGCCATCGTCTTTTATTGATTTTAGGAGATTGAGACCTCCTAGCTTCTATGGACAGACGGACCCGTTAGAAGCAGAGAAGTGGCTGAACCAAATAGAAAAGCTTCTAGACAGGCTACGGAGTACAGAAAGTGAGAAGGTGGGATGGGCTTCCTTCCAGTTGGAGGGAGATGCCGATCCGTGGTGGAAGTCTGTGCTGAGGAGAAGAGAAGTTGAGGACCCTCACCGGCTGTGGACTTGGGTAGAGTTTGTAAAGGAGTTCAATAGGGAGTATTTCCCTAAGTAAGTGCGAGTCCAGATGAGGAGAGAGTTCGCAAATCTATAGCAGAGAGGCATGATGGTCCGAGAGTATGGTGTAGAGTTCACACGGTTATCTCGATTTGCAACGGAGCTAGCATCTACAGAAATCATGATGGCAGCCAAATTTGAAGAGGGTTTAAGACCAAACATTTGTGAAAGAGTGTCAATCTTCGAACTAGAACACTATGCGGATGTGATGGGAAAAGCCATAGTAGCCGAGAGGGATATATATGGGGTGTACAAGAGAAGAGATCAACACGACGGGACAGGAACAACTCAAGGGGGAGCGAGTGAGTATAGCTTGGGGAACAAAAAGCCGAGATTTACCACGCCGACTCCACTCCCTAGACAGGGCACGCATACAAATTTCTCTAGGCCACCTATGTCCGTGTTGGTGAGACTGATCTGATATGGGAACCCTACCGCCACCATCGAAGTATCTACTACCCAAGGCGTCTCTCGAGCAGCCTCCTCTACTCCAAGGGAGACATGTGCCAAATGAGGCAAGCCTCACAGAATGATTGATTGTAGAAGGGGAATGCAAGGGTGTTACTGATGTGGGAAGCTAGGCCACATAATAAAGGATTGCCCTGAGATGAGCAAAGGGAGAATAGCTTCTGCTTCTGCATCACGAACCGTACAGGCTAAGAGACCGATTGTATAAGGGAGAACTTATGCAGTCACGGCAGAGGACGCTCAGAACTCCAATGATATCATTCAAGGTGAGTTCTACTTGAGTTTAATTACCATGCTATCGAATATAACATTTACAATGAATTAGTCGAAAAACATTGCATTTTTCTTGGTTAGATTGAGTGTCATTTAAGAGTTTTATTGGTCACTTGAATAATATGTTTAAGTAAGTAACACGAGTGAAGTGATAAGATGTGTGTACACTATAGGTACCCTATTTGTGTATGGGAAGGAGAGTTGTGGAGCGTACGAGGCTAGAGCGTTGATAGACCCAGGGTCTACTCATTCGTTCGTTACTCCTCGATTTGTCAGAAGGATGAGGATCAAGCCAGAGACATTAGATTTCGTCTTGGCTGTGACAGTTCCAACTGGACCGATAGTGGATGCAGACTTAATCTGCAAGGCAGTAACCGTAGCGGTTAAAGATGGAGAGGTTTTTGAGTTGTCAGCAAATCTGATTCTGTTAGACATGCAAGGATTTGATGTAATCCTTGGCATGGACTGGTTGTCAAAACACTGTACAACGGTTGACTGCCAAAGTAAGATTGTCATCTTTAGGCCGAATACCAGGAGATCATTTCAATTTGTTGGAGTAAGAACGAAATTCCTACCACTTGTGTCCGCCATCAAGGCTGAACGCCTAATCAGAAATGGATGCAGTGGTTACTTGGACTTTTTGATGGATGACAAGGAAAGAAAGAATGTTATTACGGAAATCACAGTGGTGTGCAAGTTTGAAGATGTCTTCCCAGAGGAATTACTAGGCTTACCTCCGGATCGAGAACTGGAGTTTGCTATTGACTTGGCACCTGGAACGGAGCCGGTTTTGAAAGCGCCGTATAGAATGGCTCCGGCCGAGTTGAAAGAGTTGAAAGAACAACTGCAGGAACTTTTAGATAAGGGGTTTGTTAGACTAAGTGTATCCCCTTGGGGTGCGCCTGTCTTGCTTGTTAAGAAGGACGGGTCAATGAGGTTGTGCATTGACTCCGTCAGTTGAACAAACTCACTATAAAGAACAAGTATCCGTTGCCAAGAATAGATGATTTGTTTGACCAGCTACAGGGAGCCAAGTATTTTTCAAAAATTGACTTGAGGTCGGGGTATCATCAGCTCAGGGTCAAGGCAAAAGACTGCTTTTAGGACGAGATACGGACACTACGAGTTCTTAGTGATGTCATTTGGGTTGACGAATGCGCCAGCGTCCTTCATGGATTTAATGAATCGGGTGTTTAAACCACACCTGGACTCTTGCGTCGTTGTATTTGTCGATGATATCCTCATCTACTCAAAGTCAAGGAAAGAACATGAGGAGCATTTGAGATCCGCTCTACAAACGCTGCGTGAACACCAATTATATGCCAAACTCAGTAAATGCGAGTTTTGGTTAGAGGAAGTTACCTTTTTGGGACACGTCGTCTCAAAAGATGGTGTCACGGTGGATCCTACTAAGATTGAGGCAGTAGTGCAGTGGGAGCAACCAAAGACGGTCACCGAGGTACGCAGTTTCCTTGGTTTAGCCGGGTATTATAGACGCTTTGTGGAAGGGTTTTCCAAGCTATCGGGCCCACTAACCAAACTCACAAGGAAAGATGTACGATTTGAGTGGACCGATGCATGTGAAGCAAGCTTTCAAGAACTGAAGAAGCGACTTACCTCAACCTCGGTACTTGCAATCCCTTCAGGCAGTGGAGGTTTTGCAGTTTATAGTGATGCTTCTCATAATGGTTTGGGTTGTGTGCTAAACTAGTATAAAAAGGTGATTGCTTATGGGTCGAGACAGTTGAAGGACCATGAGAAGAATTACCCGACTCATGGCCTCGAGCTCGTAGCAGTCATTTTCACATTGAAGATCTGGCGTCACTGTTTGTATGGGGAGACCTTTGAGATTTTAACTGACCATAAAAGCCTCCAATATTTATTTACACAGAAAGAACTAAAAATGAGGCAGAGAAGGTGGATGGAATTTTTCAAAGATTATGACTGCTCCATCCAATATCACCCATGCAAGGCTAACATGGTTGCGGATGCTTTGAGTCGGAAGGGTTCGGCTCTATTGGCTAACCTGATACTGGGAATGCACAGGTAGAAATTGTTTGAAGATTTGTCAATGTATGATGCAATGATCGAAGTACAAGCTTCAGGTACTTTATTGGTCAATATTTCAGTTCGGCCAACGATCTTCGAACACTTACACGAGTTACAGATGAAAGATGTCGAGTTGGTTAAGATTCAAAAGGAAGTGATGGAGGGTACTCGACCGGATTTCTCTATAAGGGAGGATGGTTCCTTATTATTCAGGGGACGCCTCTGTATTTCGGTTGATGTCGGTCTGCGCTAGACTATTTTGGATGAGGCACACAAGTCAAAGTACGCCATCCATCCGAGTAGTACCAAAACGTATCAAGATCTATGTAAGAACTACTGGTGGAGAGGTCTCAAACACGACGTAGCAGAGTCTGTATCCAAATGCTTGACGTGTCAGCAAGTTAAAGTCGATCATCGACACCCTGCTGGTTTGTTACAGCCTCTCCCTATACCAGAATGGAAGTGAATCTATCTCCATGGATTTCATTGTGGGATTGCCACGGACAGTGAAGAGGTATAACGCCATCTGGGTTGTTGTAGATAGATTAACAAAATCGGCTCATTTCTTACCCTACAACACCATGTATACGGCGGGTAAATTAGTGGAACTCCCTATGAATGAGATAGTACGCCTACATGGTATTCTAAATAGTATGGTATCTGATCGTGACCCGATGTACACTTCAAAGTTTTGGCAAAAATTTCAAGAAGGTATGGGTACTCGATTAGATTTTAGTTCAGCGTTCCATCCATAAACTGATGGGCAGACGGAACGAGTAAACCAAGTGATCAAAGATATGCTCAGAGCATGCATGCTTGAATTACAAGGTTCATGGGATCAGGATCTTCCCTTGATCAAGTTTGCTTATAACAATAGTTTTCAAGCAAGCATCGAAATGGCGCTGTACGAAGCTCTTTATGGTAGGTGATGTCGATCGCCCATCAACTGGGAAGAGACAGGAGAAAAATTTGTGCTTGGTCCGGATATTCTCGAAGATAATGCTATGGTTGTCCGGATGATAAGGGAACGCTTGCGATCAACACAGAGCCGACAAAAGAGTTATGCCGATGTCAAGAGAACGAGCCTGGACTTTGCCGTGGGTGATCACGTATTTGTGAAAGTATCCCCTATGAGGGGTGTGATGCGGTTCGAAAGAAAAGGGAAGCTCAGTCCTCAGTATATCGGACCCTTTGAAGTTTTGGGTCGAGTCGGAGAAGTAGCCTATCGCATTGGATTACCCCCATTCTTTGATAGGGTGCACAATGTATTTCATATCTCTATGCTCCGCAAGTATGTAAGGGACCCCACGCACATTTTAGGTGGTCAGCCAATTGAGTTGCATGAGGATATGACAATGGTTGAAGACGCTACCCAAATCTTGGACCGAAAGGAGCGAACTCTATGTACTAAAGTCATTCCATTCGTGCTAGTCAAATGGGGCAACCACCCTGTTGAGGAAGTAACTTGGGAGAGAGAGGCTGAAATTCGGGACTTGTATCCCCATTTATTTGAGTAATAGAGATTGTAATTGATTTGTGCTAGGTGTGAAGTGACTGTTTGAAATGTTTGAATTATTTCTAAAATATATTTTTTCTTTTTGAACCGGGTGTAAAAATTGGGTTAAGCAGTGTTTGACTTACGTGTTAATCTTTACGATTTTTAAAATATAGAATGTGAAACTATAATTATAAGTTCCTCTCTCAAATTTTAAATATTATGTGTACAACTAGCCGGCACTTTCTCGAGGTTTACATGTGCAATCTGGCTTAGTTATGGAAAATGAGCAACTACCAAATTGGTCGATTGGTAACGAGTGGGACTAATCTGTGAGTAATAAGTAACGTGATCATTCACGCTGTAACGGCTTACTTGTTGGTGTAAATGGATATTGGTCCATTGTGAAGCATGAAGGCATTGCCTCATTTTAATGAGTGATTTGAAAAATCTGAGGGAATAGCCTCAGTTTCAAAATTTTGGAATTTCGTTTGATCGAATTTAAAATTCGTTCGAACGAATTTCTGTAGGTCTAGGCATCAAGTGTAGCCAGAAATTGTTCGAACGATTGTCCAACTCGTTCGAACGATTTTCCAACTCATTCGAACGATTTTCCAACTCGTTCGAACGAAATGTAACTACCAGTAAGCACTAATGAATTCTCAGAGAATCGTTCGAACGATTTTCCAAATCGTTTGAATGAAATGATTTGGCCAGTGAGATATAAAATGACCTAAAATTTGGGTCCAGCAAATCGTTCAATCGAATTTTGAATTCGTTCGAACGAAAATTTTAAAGCACTTCAACTTCAGCAAATCGTTCGATCGAATATTGAATTCGTTCGAACGAAATATTTCATGGCACTTTCATTTAGGGGATTCGTTCTATCGAAATTGTATTCGTTCGAATGAATTTTTAGGCTGGCATTTAATGGTTGAAAACCGATCGAACGAATTTCCAATCGTTCGATCGATTTTGAAACCTATATATAGCTGCATTCGATTTTCTTTTCTTTCGTTCAAAAATCAACAAACTTCTTTTGTTTTCCTTCGTTTGGGAAGAGCCTTAGGGTTGTGAAGGTCTTTGGTCATTATCGATTCCGGCCATCTTCACTCTTGGAATAGTGCAATCATACGTTTGACTCATCTAGAGGTAACCGTTAACCTCTAGTTTGGTAATTACAAGCTACTTCTCCTAGGATTTTGTAGATTTAGGGCTAATTCCATAAACCCTAAATTGTGCTTAGTTAAGATGCCACCCAAAACTCGCCAAGCCACGGCGAGTACGGTTCCGAAGAAACCCACTTCGGGTTCCTCTTCTCAATAGCCACCGAGGAAGCCCCCTACGGGTCCTTCATCGGCACCACCCTCACAGCCACCTCCACCACCTACACGTGAACGACCAAACGAATGGGGGTTGGATAAGGATTTCAAACCCGAGTGGATAATCGATCCTAAGACTTTTCCCAAGCGTGATGAAATGCATTGGGCGTTCGATTACATTTCCACTGCTAGTTTAACTGGTATCCTTAGGCCATGCAATGATAGTTATTACCCTAGAATCATTCGACCCTTTTACCAGAACATGGAGATCATTAAGGACCCAACCATTTTAAAGACAAGGATTGATAATTGACCGTATACGTTTACTTTTGATGACATGGCCGATGCGTTGGAATGCTTTCACACGTATAACCATGAGGATATAGCCTTAGCTGAGCCTTTTCCAAAGGCATTAGACTATGAGTATGTGGCCGATCAAATGACCCATGGCCGAACAGGTTCGGGTCATTTGATCAAACGAGTTGATTTACCCCGTGACCTCTGGATGCTTGATTCCATCATCCACTGTAATTTGTACCCCTTACACCATCGGACCGAAAGAGTAGGTGAGGTTCAAATGGCACTCTTTTCAGCTTTTAATGGGCGATGGTTCAATGCCCCCAAAATGGTTTTGGAGGGAATGAAGTATGCCCGGAAGAAAATGTTGCCCAATGTAAAGAAATCAATTGACGACATGCCCTATGCGAGACTTATTTCACTTATGGTAGAAGACTACGCGGGGGATGATACCTACACCCTCTCCCCAAATGAGTTTAAACTGACCGGCAATATTCAACAATTTACCATGGTTGACTGGAACCGGACATACGTCAAACTAGTTAAAAAGCCAATAGCCGAGGTACCACCCCAATCAGAACCCCAACCAGAACCACACCCTCAAGACCAACCACCACATGCCACCCCAGTTTATGATGAAGCTGCTGCTCATGTTCCTCCATAGCAGCCTGTTGGTCAACATGCTTAGGAACACGCACCACAGCCCCATGAGGATCTTCCTACCCCAACGGTCGCAGATCTCTATGCCTTGTTGGAAGCCAACACGCGTCAAATGGCGGAGAATAATCGCCTCCTCAACTGCCGGTTAGATTATTATGACGCTCTGCATGCCGAGACGATGCGTTTCATGTACCCCGATGACTATCTTCAATGCATGGTGGCAGCACAGGCATGGGTCTCAGGAGCGTCGACTTCTGGTGCGGGAATGCATGATGATGACGGCATTCCGCCTGGTGGCGGGGAGTCTTGAGAGCCCTTTATTTAGTGTCATGTTTTGGAAGTGAAAATTTTTGGACTATTTTTATTATGGGCTGTAAATTTTGTTGGATAAATTGTAAATTTAAAACAGGTAACCGAGGACATGTTTCCTCTTGAACAATCGTGGCATGGCTGCCACTCGACACTTTGTGACTGCACTTTTTCTCTTCTATATATATATTTGTGTTTATGTTTACTTTTTGCTTGGTGGGTGTGCTTACGGTTTCTCTATTTATTCTATGTGTGTGGCTGCTTCTCTATATCTACATGCAGTTCATGCAGGATGGGTACTTGAGCTGGTCCCACGTGTACTCATTGTGTGTGAGGGCCCCCATGCTGAGGTGTGGGGGAGGACCTTATTGAGTATAATTTTCGGGGACGAAAATTCCCAAGGAGGGGAGAATGTAACGTCCCAGAAAATTCATACTTAAATGGTCACTACGTTTGTGGGGTCACCTTTGACAGGGTCGACTTGTCTATCATAAGTATACGAGGTGTATAATACAAAACCCCCTTAGTTGGACTGAGTATCCATAGGTATGCACACACACACACACATGTTCCTTAGATGTAGGTGTTTAACACCAAGACAAATGGATAAGTTATAAGGAATGAAAGAGGTGAAGAAATTCATTGTTCAGTAGTTGAGAGGAGAGTTAAGACAAAGAGAGAGAGTGTGAGAGTAAATGCATGAATGATTGGCTGTGAAATCATAGGAAAGTATTGAATACAAATCTTTGATCGTGACTCGCGAGATCTAGGGATCGAGCACGGGATCGAGGAGAGACTTTTAGTTTGGGGGTTTGAGAAGCCCTAATAAACTAAGGCTAGGGATAAAAGGAATAATGGATAAAAGGTGAGTTGAATTTTCTTAAGAAATTCTTTAAATTAGTTTGATTTATTAGCCATATGTTTACATATATATATATATATATATATAGATATAAAGATATGAGATTGGTGAAGACTTGGAAGGGGTTGGATGAGTTTAAGAAGTGGTGCACTCGATCCAAAGCTGAGAATAGGCAAATTCGATCAAACGATTTTCCAAACCATTTGAACGAATTTGGCCTAAAGAGATGAATTGAATAAGAGAGAGGTTTTTGAGTAAATTGATCGAACGATTTAGAATTCATTCGTTTGATTTTGGAAACCATTTGATCGAAATAAAAAAATCGATCCAACGGTTTTGCTCAGAAGAGAAAAAGGTAAAAAGGAGAATTCGTTCGAACGAAATAAAAATCGTTCGAACGATATTGAAATTCGTTCGAACGATTTAGAAACCATTCGAACGATTTTGAGAATCGTTCGAACGATTTAGAATCGTTCGATTGATTTGAGTAAATTTAGGTTTTGGAGCCTAGTTTAGCTTGTAAATGAATTATAATTGAACCTAGGCTTCTTGACCCACTGTTTAAACTTTGTAGTAATATTTTGAATGCGTTGATCATACCTAGGTTAAGCCGGACCGTTGAGTTACTCGTAGTAGGATCAGGATAGAGGATTTGAAGGTTCGAGACGCATGTGAGGTAGGGGAATATCTAACTAGTACACTGTATTACGAGCACATATGTAGTGATAGTGTAAGATGCATGTTTCTTTAAATTTTGTTTTGAGTTATAGTTAATGCAAAGAGTAATGTAAATGGCAATAGTGTATGTGTCTACACAAATAAAAGAGAAAATTTGTTAAGTAAGAGAAAGATCATCTTAGGGATGTAAGAACACACAGGCATCGCAGAGATGCAATAGACAATGTTACATCCCAGGGATGTGTGGTGGATGTAAAGATCCATGTTAAGAAATAAACAGTAATTATGAATACATGGGCTGGGTGTTATTATCTATTAGCACAAATTCATGGTGAATAACTATATTTATTGTACAATTTGGTTTAAGGTTCAGAGAATACCCAACCGACGCGGCGGGATAACCATGACTGACTCGGCAGGATATCCGTGACCAATACGGCGACTAATCCGTACACTAGTAGACATCCCAGGGATGTATAGTAGTAGTGTGCCCGTCACCTAAGAAACAGGGATGAGAACAATTGCATGAAAAATAGTCTGATTAGACGACGATGGAGGGTATTACATCGGGGCTCGATGCTATATTGCTCGGGGATTATTTAAGGTAAGATTTAAGTCATGATCTCAACCTGGTTGCAATTAAGGGAACTAGTAGTCATTGAAAGAAATACATGAATAGAGTAATATATGTAGTCAAATTGTTTTATCACACATTAAAGTTATTCTTTTCAATAAACGACATATCTATGAGTGCATGTTTTATTCTTGTCATGAAATATATGTTTGTAAGATAGATATACTTACTGTGATATTGCCCTATTGAGCTAGGATGTAGCTCACCCTTTGACTATATGTCATAGGTGACGGTTTAGGAATTGGCGATAATGTAGGAGCTGCCACCGGCGAAGGTGATCCCTGTGATTCAGAGTATTTTCCAAGGGAGGAGTCTGAGCCTCCTCCGGAGAGATTCTTCTAGAAGATTTTGCTGCGTATTTTGATAGTGTTTTGTAAAAAGAAAGAGAATTACGGCTTGGTACGTCCGGCCTTATTTTTGAAAGAGTAAACGTATTTGTAATAGTCTTTTGCCGAACCATTGAGAGTGACTGTAGGTACGACACTGATGGTTCGGGTTTGTTCTTTTGTTCATGCGGAGTCATGAAATCAGAACTATCTTTTGGATAAGTATTTTTGGATTAACGTATAGTAGAAATGGAGATTTATTTTGCATTAGTTTCCTGTGCTTAATATTATGAATGGGATGTACCAAACGTTCCGCACGTACATTAGGGGGCACGACCTCGAGGGCTGTGCAGATGGCACGAGTTTCGGGGTGCTAAAATCCGGGCTGTCACAAAACCAATAAGACTGTAATTACATATGGGAATAGTAATGTTCGAATAGTTTTACTATAGTGAATAGTGATTCAGAATACTATTCATCAGTATAGTAAAATACTATTTACCTTCTTCTCCATAAATTATTATGGACTTCTTACAGAAGTTCATTTAGATTTACTACTAGATTGTTGTTGCAAATTTGCGTCTGTCCATGATAACTTTTATAGGGAATAACCCGACAACAACGCAATCACTGCTATAATGCCATAAAATCATCCCAACGCGACTTCCCACGCTACCACAACATAGTTCATATGCCCATGATTAGCCACCCTAATCACGATTTACGACCTCTCAAGATTCCAACACTAGCTACCCGCCATATGTAATCACCACGGACTAAGCCAGACATGGCTCTGATACCAAACACAGTGAGGAGAAAGCATAGTAACAGAAGAGGAAGAAGTACACGGGAAGAAAACTCTTATATCATATATTAATCCTAATAAAATAAACTTACAATTAAACACTCAAAACATAAGGAATCTTAACACTATGTACACACTATTACACTACTATGCAAGCATTATAGAAATATAAACAAAGGAAAGAAAAGCTTAACGATATGGAGAGCTTCTCCGATACAAAACTTACAAAATTGAAAAGCAAGAACGAGAGAGAAAAGAAAGGAAGATTGCTTGGTTATTGATCGGTGTAATACTCGGTAAATTGCTCGGTGTCCTGGACAATCCTCAGGCTAACCTTTTTATAAATGAATGCGGACTTGTAACGGGTTGATATCCGCCTCTGAGTGGGACACGTGTGCTATGAGGATTGGATGCAGTCGCTTCGTCCCTTGATAATTGTGTTCTGATGTCATGGCATGCGTCAGAGCTTAATTATTTGGAGGATGACTTCATGGTTTGCGTCATCGACAGCTGCCAAGGCTATTAGATTACAAGGACAATTGCAGGCTGTGTTGGCCGACAATAATCGGAATGGTGGGGTCCATTATGATTCTTGATGCTTGTGAACAAACAACTATTTTGGCTGATTTGTTTTCTTGATAATTTGAATTGACAGCTTTATTGGTTGTATTGGTTGTTGCTTGGAGTGGTGGACAGCTGAATTGGCAGTTGAAGGGTTTTCTTCATTAATGATTGGAGCCATTACTTCTTGCTTTTGATCTGGTTAATAATTAAGTCCATGTAACAGTTCTTCTTCTTGTATAGAAGCACCAATTTTCAAGTTGGCAGGAAGATGGTGATTTGTCCTGCATATAATTGTTGGAGAAATTGGTCTGCTTCATGATCTTGCTAAGAAGTCGTCATGTAATCCATTGGTAAATCAGTGAGAATGATTCTTCTGCCATCAGTAATTTTGAAGGAATAATTTTCCTCAGCGTTATTGCTTGCTTCTTGTGAGAAATGTATTAATGAATGGATCCAATAAGATTGGGGAGAAATTGATTCAGCCAGAGATAACGAAGAAGGATGAGGTAAACAATTTGGCATGTGGATATATGAAAATTCATGGAGTAGGGTTTTTCAGAGAATCCACATTTGATAAGGTTGAAAGAATTGTTCTCTAGATCGCCAGCCAATAGTGCTAGTGATCCAAAAGATAAGATGAATACAAATAGGTAAAGATCTAGCAACATGGAATAGCATAGATTTGATCATTCTAGGAACATTGGGAATGTCAGAAATTGGGAAAATAATTTGATTGATCAAACCCCAATCAAGGCATTGAAGAAGATTGTGAGGGTAATCATGACTGAAAAGAGAAATTTTTGGAAGATGAGAACCTTGAAGAGTGTTAAGGAATTGATAGTTTTTCAAGAGAATTGTCTTGATTTCAAAAACAGGATTCTCAATTTGAGCAATAATAGATTGAGAAATATCAATGGGGAGAACATATTTGAGTTTCTCAAACAAGCAGATGCGTTTGAGACGATGAAGAATAGGGTCATTGAAATGAGTTTCAATGGAGCTAATGAGGTAGAGAAAATGATTGATTTTTTCAATGGAAAAATTTTCTTCTTCCCAGTTGAACTCTCCTAATAAAGACATAAGACTATCATATGATAATTTAATTTTTAATTGTTGAACCTGGCTTTTAGTGGTAAGGGAACTTAGAAGTTGCTGGATTCTTTTCTTATTTTGATTCATATGGTTTGGACCTATACCACTTACATCCTGATAAAAGCCGAGAGAAAGGTCAGGGCTAATGAAGTCAGGGATATGACTAACGTTAATAAGTTCAGGGATCTGATTATGGATACTAGGTTTTGCTAGTATTTGGGTAGTTGGATATGAGTTAAAAGCTTCTTTGGCTTTTTGCAGGGAATTGTGTATCTGGTATAATGAATTGGGAAAATTGTAGATTTGGCTATGACAAGTTTGCCAAGAGGTATAAACTCCTGGGTTGAAACCTCAAAGGACAATATAAGCTTTTCTTTGGGGGGAGGCAATATCTCCTGTTGGTTGATGAGAAGAGTTACTGGAAAAGCTAGCCATAATCTGCATGAAAATTGTGTTAGTAGATTATCTACTATTTTGGTAAGATAATCCCATAAAGATGCATCCATCGGGTAGATGGTTTTCAAAATATAACTCCACCATTTTGGTGGGCTTAGTATAAATATGATGCTTATTAATAATAAGCTGCTGAAAATAGGACTCCACTTTGTTGGTGGGTTTTGTATAATAATTAAATTTTTTTTCCCTTGGCTATTGCCTTGGCTTGTGCGGGAAAATTCCTGCAAAAATAAACTGATTAGTTTATGAAGTAAACAGATTAGTTTATGAAGGATTAGAATATTGAAAAGCTAAAGGGGAAGGATACTTAAAATATTGATTGAGTGGATTCTTATGAATGGAATGTTTTAAAATATTGTGTAATTTGATACTTGTGGGTGGAGTAAATGGAAATGAAAGTGAAAGTGGAGATGGGGGCCCCAAAATTACACAATGGGTTTTTGGGAGAAGTCAAATAGAGGGACTCACCGAAGGAGAAGGAAAAAATCCAAATGTGATAGAGATATTATGAGACTAGGTAGGAAGACCAGTATGAATTACCTGGAAATAAGGTAGGAGTTTATGGATCAATGGTAAACCAAGGATAACCAATAGGGTTACATTGGGAAGAACCATAAATATGGGCGGAATAGACATTCCTTGGTGAGTGTTAAGCTTAAGGAATCTAATGGATCTTTGAAATAATTTGATTTGCGGATCTGAGATAACTAATCCAATGTGGGAGTGATCATTTCGAAAAAACTGTAAATGTTTAAAATAGAATTCAGATGGAGAATGCTTAAGACTAAATGGCATAATATGCCATTCAAAGTGTCCAAAAGGAACAGTAAAAGCGGTTTTATACCTGTCAGTCTCGGCCACCTGAATTTGCCAATACCCTAATTTGAGATCAAATTTGGAGAAAATAGTGGCTGAATGTAAGCAATCCAACAAATCCTTTTTGTGAGGAATAGGATAACGAATCCATTGGAGGCAATCATTCAGTAGTTTATAATTGATAACTAGACAAGGAGTTCCTCATTCTCGTTCATCATTTTTATTCATATAAAATGCTATACAACTCCATGGGGAGTGACTGAGACGAATTAGTTGTTTGTGCAATAAACTGGCAATTTCAGTTTTGCATATTTCCAAATAAGCAAGTTTCAATTGACTTGGTCTCGCTTTAGTTGGGATATGACGTTCATTGAAATCAAGATTATAGGGAAGAGAAACAATATGTTTCTTGCGATCCAAAAAAACATTTGGTATTTCACTACAGATATCATTGTGGTAAGATTTTAGAAGTTGAGATATCTTGGTTTGTATTGAAGGAGATTCCAATTATTTTTCTAAAGATAAAAACTTGACTTCTTGTTGTAGAAAGTTAAGTTGTTTTTCTTTGAAGAATAAATTAGATTCCACAGAATTGATTACTTTTGTTTGTGGTGGAGTTACAAATTGAAATAGGAGATTATGTCCATTATATTGGGCATAAATACCATTTTCATTTACCTTGGTTAAGGAAAAAATAGAGGTGATAAAAGGAGTACCAAGAATAACAATTTGAGTTAAATCTTTGATAAGTATAAAATTGGATGGAATACAAACTCCATTGTTACAAATTGAGACATAATTTAATTTGTATTTAACCTGTATTATGTAACCACTAGTATTATTAAGGGTTTGAGTGGTTTTATCAAAATATTGAGTAGGAATCAATCCTTCATGTATGCAGTTTAAATAAGCTCCACAATCAGTTAGGGCAACAACATCTTTGATAGTGAATTCTTGATTGATTACCAAAGTAACTTGAATATACCATTTTTGATCTGTTACTTGGCTCATAATATTGATTTGATTTTGTTGTTGAATTGGTGGTTGAGTAACAAGAGATTTTTTTGCTTACTCATCTCAATTTTTAATGAATTAATTTCATGTTTAAGGTCACTGATTGTAACCGATCTAGGAATAGACTCATTATTTGACTATTGAGTTTGAGATTCTTTTATTGGATTAGTAGTTTTGTCTACTAATTCCAATAGAGTTGGTTGAATATTTGTAGTTACATTGATTTCAGAATTTGGACAGTTTATTTTTGAATTATCAAAAGATGGAGAAAATTCAGATTTTATGAGTTTGGGGTTTTTGTTATAAAGTTGATTTGATTTTTTCTTGATCTTACACCTGTTGGAATAATGACCAAACTTTGAGCATTTATAGCATTGAATATGTTCTTGTGATTTTGATTTGGATTTGGATTTCTTTGGTGAAGAAGATTAAACATTTTTTGAGTTTTCTATTTATAAAAATTTGGAGGATAAGATTTGGATTTAGGATTTTCTGTTCTTTGAGTTAAAACATTGATTTGGAAATTTGTTTGTTTTATCTATTTCTTATAGGATAATGATTTTTATCGGGATTTTAATTAATGAAAAAATTCTTGTTGGGGATTAGTATATTGTATTAAGGAAGTATTTGTTTTTTCAACAGGTTTGATATATGCTTGAGCTTCCAAGGTTGCTCTTGAATTAGGTTGAGTTTGTTTTAATGCTTCAACCGGAGGGTTAACTGTCTGCATAGTTAAACCGTCTAGTTTCTGCCATTCTTTTTGAAAATCTTTAAGGAGAAATATTTTCCTTTCTTCTTGATTCATTTCAAGATATTTTGTTGCTTTGAACCAAGTAACAAATGGAATTACTTGATAAAAAGTTTCAATATATTTATAAAATTGCTCTTTGAATTCTTGCAATTTTGATGCAGAAATTTTTTTAAAGTACCATTCACGGAATGGTGCATATTTGTCTTGCTGAAATTTAGCATTGATTTCTTGTCTATTGATAACAGTAGTTCATACGCCCATGAACCTAATCACGATTTACTACCTCTCAAGATTCCAATACTAGCCACCCGCCATATGTAATTACCACGGACTTAGCTGGACATGGCTCTGATACCAAACAGAGTGAGAGGAAAGCGTAGTAACGAAAGAGGAAGAAGAACACGAGAAGAAAACTCTTATATCATATATTAATCCTAATAAAACAAACTTACAATTAAACACTCAAAACATAAGGAATCTTAACACTATGTATACACTATTACACTACTATGCATGCATTAAAGAAATATAAACAGAGGGAAGAAAAGGTTACCGATATGAAGAGCTTCACTGATACAAAACTTACTAAATTAAAAAGCAAGAACAAGAGAGAAAAGAAAGGAAGATTGCTTGGTTATTGATCGGTGTAATACTCGGTAAATTGTTCGGTGTCCTGGACAATCCCCAGGCTAACCCTTTTATAGATGAATGCGAACTTGTAACAGGTTGAAATCCGCCGCTGAGTGGGACACGTGTGCTATGTGGATTGGATGCAGTCACTTCGTCCCTTGATAATTGTGCTCTGACGTCATGGCATGCGTCAGTACTTCATTATTTGGAAGATGACTTCATGGCTTGTGTCATCGACAGCAGGCACAACTATTGAATGGACTATTGCAGGCTGTATTGGCCGTCAATAATCTGAATGGTGGGGTCCATTATGATTTGTGAAGATTATTAATTTGAACAAACAGCTGTTTTGGCTGATTTTTCTTGTTGATATTTGCATCAAATGGCCAGACCTCATGGTTCCATGCGATTGTCGAGGTTCTGATAAAATATTGAGTCACCAAATAGGGAACTATCTGAATCAGGTACATTATGTAACAGCTCTTCTTCTTGGATAGAAGCTTCAATTTCTAAGTTGGCAGGTAAATGGAGATTGCTCTTGCTGATCAATTGTTGGAGAAATTTTTCTGCTTCTTCTTCTTGTTGAGGAGTCGTCATATATTCCATAGGGAAATCAGTGATAAAAATTCGTCGACCATCAGTAATTTTGAAAGCATAATGGTCTTTGGAAATTTCTCTGGCTTGTTGAGAAAAATACATTAGGGAACGAATCCAATAGGATTTGGGAGAAGTTGACAGGGCATTAGTCTGTGCCAAAGGATCAGCTTTGTTGATATATGAAAATTCATACATTCGTATTTTACTAAGAATCTAAATTTGATATGATTGGAAGAATTGTTCTCTAGATCGTCAGCCAAGAGTACTAGTGATCCAAAAAGTATGGTAAATGCCTTTGCGTAAATATTTGGAGGCATGAAAGACCATGGATTTAATCATTTGAGGAAAATTTGGAATATTGGAGAGTAGGAAAATGATTTGGTTGATCAGTCCCCAGTCAAGACCTTGCAAAAGATTATGAGGATAGTCTGAAGTGAACAAAGAAATTTTTGGGAGATGGTAACCCTGAAGATGGTTGATAAATTGATAATTCAGCAATAAGATTTGTTTGATCTCAGTAGCAGAATCCTCAATTTGAGATACAATATTTTAGAAAATGTCAATTGGAAGGACATGTTTAGCCTTTTCAAACATGCAGATTCTTTTAAGGCGATGCAGAATTGGATCATTTGTTTCACCAACTCAATGAGGTTGAGGAAATAGAAAATTTTCTCAATGGAAAAGGTTTCTTCTTCACAATTAAAGTCTTTGATCAAGGAAATTAAGCCTTCATAAATTTGTTGGGTATGAGCTTCTTGAGCCTGAATTTTGGATGTAAGGAAGCTCAAATGTTGTCTCACTTTTTTCCTATTTTTGACAATATAGTTTTACCATACTCCATTAATATTGTGATGCATGGATGGAGCAATGCTAGAGTTAATAAAATCAGGGATATGACTGATGTTAAAAATTTCAGATTTGGAGTATTCTTTGACCTCCATAATGGGAGATGTGGTTAGGAGTTGCATAGTTTGAAAGGTTTTGAAAGCAGCTCGACCTTCTCTCATGGAGTTATACATTTGGTATAATTGGTTAGAAAAATTATAAATTTGGCTATGGCAAGATTGCCATGAATTATAGATTCCCTGTTGGAATCCTTTAAGGACAACATAAACTGTTCTTTGTGGAGAAGAATTGTCTTCTACTGAGTTGGCTGATTGGGCAGAAGAGCGACCTGCAAGACTAGTCATTTTCTGTACAAAAAGTAGTGATTAGTTGGTGATCTACTGTTTTGGTAGGATCACCACATAAAGATAAAACCACGGGATTGGTGATATGCATATGCTAATGCAAATGCTCATGCAAATGAGAATAAACAATTTGATTATTGTGAGTAGTGTGATTATAGTGATGATCCCCCCAGAATTGGTTATTACCCTGAAGGGAGACACAACAAAGGTGAGGAAGGGAGTCCTCAGAAGGAGAGGAGAGAAAATGGAATCGAAGGGGATGACCCTGAAATTGGGCAGAAATGCCATGAGAATCAACCCGGGTAAAGGGAAAGATGGAAGAAATAAATGGAATCCCTAAGATAAGGGTTTGAGTGATATTTGGGAGAATCACAAAAGAAGTGGGAATAGAAATATTATGATGCTGGACGGCAGCATGGTCAAGTTTGTGGTGGATAGGTATGGGATATCCACTAGCAATAGTGAGACTCTGACGAGTGACATTCAAATATGAAGAAGGGACTAACCCATCCTAAAGACAATTCATGTCAGCACCACTGTCAATAAGGGCGATGATATCCTAAATTGTATAATTGGAATTGATAAATAAATTGACTTTGATGTACCATTTTTGGAGAAGATACCTATTGGAGAGTGTTCAGATAAGTATGTAAGGTGGCACTAGAAGAGGCTTCTTTGTGTTCCAAATGATTAAGGCGATTATTAATGGTAGAAATTTCTTTAGCAAAATGTTGCTTTAGAGTAATTAATTCATTATTGAGAGATTCTATTTGTTGCTGGAAATTAGCAACCATAGAAGAATTATGGGGTGCATTGGTCATCAGATTAGTAGAACTATGGGATTCTAGCCGATGAAAAAGTTCTCTAATAGAGCAAGGATTTTCTACTATTAGAGATTTTTTAGTTTCCTTTTGGGTTGTCGAAATACAAGCTTCAATTAATTTGGATTTCATTAATGGATTCAGTTTTGTCAACTAAGTCCAATAACGGTTGTTGGGATTCAGTAAGAACATTAATACTGAGATTGTTCATAGCAGCAAATGCTTGCCAAGAATCTTTTAAAGTATGGATATGATGACATTTACAATTTGCAGGGTTGTCATCTGAAGAAGAGGACGATGACGAAGACAAAGTGGAATGAATTCCATTATTTTCATCAGAATCAGAAAATTCTGAATAATCAGGATTAGAATCTAACCAAATTTTTGATAAGGTTAATTTTAAGCCTTCATCATGAATTTGATTTATTCTTTGTTCAGTTGTACATTTATTGGCATAATGACCAAATCGATGACATTTGTAACATTTAATTTCTCTTTTGGGTCGATTTGTTGGTTTTCTTCTTTTCTCATGATATTTGCGGGAAAAAGAAGGATCTCTATTTTCTCGATGTTGTCAAGAAGAAGAGGGATTGTTTGTTTGTTTGAAAATACGATGACGTCATTCTGAAGGACGATGATAATTAGAGATTTCTCCATTATCTTATCTTTTTGAAGGATAATTGATTTTTGTGTCATAAGCAAATTGGTCACAAAATTCTCCTAATTCCTTACAACCAGTAAGTTATTGTTGTTTTAATTGTTGATGTAATTTTAAATCATTACACAATGTTAATCCTTCATGCACAATGATACTTTGGAGTTGGCCATAAGTATATTGGTTATAGGTGATGCTTTGATCATCAGAATTACGGAGTTTATTACGAACCTTCTCAGCAAATAGGCTGGGAAGACCATCAATGGATTTGGCTTTCCAATATTCAGTATTGGCATCACTTTGTTGCATGACTTTAGTCATAAAAACATCTTTATACCATTGGAAATGGGTTAAAGATGGACAACGAAGATTTTGAAGTAGTTCTCTACTTCTTTCATATTGAAGATTCAAAGAACCAACAAAATGAAAAATGATAGTTTGGGCTAAAGTATAAACTGCATCTTCCCTAGTTTCCATTAGGCCAGTAATTTCATTTTTAACTGGTTTAGTTGAAGTTAGGATTTCATCACGTTGAGCGGCTGTGAGAACATTATCCCACCAACCTTTCAACATACCAGAAAATCCAGTAGTAATATATCGAGAAATTGTTTGATCAGAATTTTGATGTTGTTTTAAGATGGTGTTGTACATAAAAATTTTATGTAAAATAGCAAAGATCCCATATTCGGATTTGCCATCAATGTTCCATTCACAAATGGATCGATAATCATAAGAATTTTGAATATCGATATGATCTTCTTCATAAAGAAGATCCTGAGGTGTAGGTCTATGGTAGTAATATCGAGTATTGCCACCATCACAATTATATTGGAGTTTATTAAGCTCCATGTTGTTTTGTTATAAATACCATTTACGGAATAATGCATATTTGTCTTGCTGAAATGCAGCATTGATTTCTTGTCTATTAATAACAAAGTTTTAAGGTTTTGTAAAATCCATAAAAACTTTATTAATGGATTGAGAAATTCATCTCGCTAGCAGTAGGGGATTCCCTCTGTTGTTGGGTATATATCCCATAAGGAATCTGTTGTTCAGAGACTTGGATTCCTTCAAGATTAGGTTGATTGTATTCAAAAGGCATAGATGAGTTAGCTTCTGAATAAGATGATCGAGTAGTCGAGGGTATAGAAACTCTATAAGGACCTCGAGACCTCGATTCAGAGTAAGACCTCCTATAAGAAGTTCTATGGGATGTAGATCTATCAAATTTTAAGATTACATCTCCTTGGATATTTTGAACGGTTTGTTCAATTTCTTGATGTAAAATTGGTTTAGGAGGGACAGCTTGAGGTATACGCCAAGCATCAGGAAAAGTTATAATTTTCAATTCAATTAGCTTAGGTGTAGAAACATTGGTTGTTGCGTTGTTGGTCTCAATTAAGGCCATCTTTCCTGGTTTAGTTGTGGTAGTAAATTTTTGGAGCCAGGGAAGTCATCACCTTATAATGAAGGCGATAGATCAGAGCAATGGTCTTTGATTCAGGCATGAAGTTATATCCTTCAGTTTGTAAATTAAGGGTACAAGCATGAAGAATATTTTTATCAGATAATGATAAAGTTAGGTTTGGAAAAACATTGTAGTAGATTGGACCAAAGCATAGGCTGGTCCCAACAGCAGCCATAAGAGATGAACGCCAGTTAAGGCATCTAGCATCTCTAAGAGTGCTGAGCAAACTACTTTCTTCAAGACTTAATAAGGTCAAGGGTTTGAATGCAACTTGAATGCATCCTAAATAAAGAAATTTGAAACGATGAAGGTCATACAATAAATCTTCATTGTAAAGTAATTGAAAACCTTCATTTTGGTTTTCTTCATTTATACTGAGAGTTTGCTCAGTAGTTTTGATTGACATGTCGGTGGACCAATCTTTCCATCCATATTGATAGATTGTTTTGAGATTGATGGAAGGAATTGTCCATAGATTTAATTCGTTTTGTTGGTCATCAATATTAGACCATTTGTCTAATTATTTATTTTTGATTAGTTTTTTGGATGAAAAATTAAAAAGAGACATAAAATAAGATTTTTATTTTATTTTTAATTAAAACAATAAAAATGAAAGGGTAAAAGAGCTTTGGTGAAAACCAATAAGACTGTAATTACATATGGGAATAGTAATGTTGGAATAGTTTTACTATAGTGAATAGTGATTCAGAATACTATTCATCGGCATAGTAAAATACTATTTACCTTCTTCTCCATAAATTTTCATGGACTTCTTACAGAAGTTCATTTAGATTTACTACTAGATTGCTATTGCAAAACTGCGTCCGTCCACGATAACATTTACGGGGAATAACTCGGCAACAATGCAATCACTACTACAATGCCATAAAATCATCCCAACGCGACTTCCCATGCTACCACAGCATAGTAGTAAATCTAAACAGACCATTGCAAGTTATCCATAAAAATCGCTGAAGAAGATGATGGACAGTAGTTCATACGCCCATGATTAGCCACCCTAATCACGATTTACTACCTCTCAAGATTCCAACACTAGCCACCCTCTCAAGATTCCAACACTAGCCACCCGCCATATGTAATTACAACGGGCTTAGCCGGACATGGCTCTGATACCGAATACAGAGTGAGGGGAACGCGTAGTAATGGACGAGAAAGAAGCACACGGGAAGAAAACTCTTATATCATATATTAATCCTAATAAAACAAACTTACAATTAGACGCTCAAAACATAAGGAATCTTAACACTATGTACACACTATTACACTACTATGCATGCATTAAAGAAATATAAATAAAGGAAAGAAAAGCTTACCGATATGGAGAGCTTCTCCGATACAAAACTTACAAAATTAAAAAGCAAGAACAAGAGAGAAAAGAAAGGAAGATTGCTTGGTTATTGATCGATGTAATACTCAGTAAATTGCTCAGTGTCCTGGACAATCCCCAGGATAACCTTTTTATAAATGAATGCAGACTTGTAACAGGTTGAAATCTGCCTCTGAGTGGGACACGTGTGCTATGTGGATTGGATGCAGTCGCTTTGTCCCTTGATAATTGTGTTCTGAAGTCATGGCATGCGTCAGAGCTTAATTATTTGTAGGATGACTTCATGGTTTGCATCATCGACAACTGACAAGGCTATTAGATTACAAGGACTATTGCAGGCTGTGTTGGCTGACAATAATCTGAATGGCAGGGTCCATTATGATTATTGATGCTTGCGAACAAACAACTATTTTGGCTTATTTGTCTTCTTGATAATTTGAATTGATAGCTTTATTGGTTGTATTGGTTGTTGCTTGGAGTGGTGGACAGCTGAATTGGCAGTTGAAGGGTTTTCTTCATTAATGATTGGAGCCATTACTTCTTGCTTTTGATCTGGTTAATAATTAAGTCCATGCAACAGTTCTTCTTCTTGTATAGAAGCACCAATTTTCAAGTTGGCAGGAAGATGGTGATTTGTCCTGCTAATTAATTGTTGGAGAAATTGGTCTGCTTCATGATCTTGCTAAGAAGTCGTCATGTAATCCATTGGTAAATCAGTGAGAATGATTCTTCTGCCATCAGTAATTTTGAAGGAATAATTTTCCTCAGCGTTATTGCTTGCTTCTTGTGAGAAATGTATTAATGAATGGATCCAATAAGATTGGGGAGAAATTGATTCAGCCAGAGATAACGAAGAAGGATGAGGGAAACAATTTGGCATGTGGATATATGAAAATTCATGGAGTAGGGTTTTTCAGAGAATCCACATTTGATAAGGTTGAAAGAATTGTTCTCTAGATCGCCGGCCAATAGTGCTAGTGATCCAAAAGATAAGATGAATACAAATAGGTAAAGAGCTAGCAACATGGAATAGCATAGATTTGATCATTCTAGGAACTTTGGGAATGTCAGAAATTGGGAAAATAATTTGATTGATCAAACCCCAATCAAGGCATTGAAGAAGATTGTGAGGGTAATCATGACTGAAAAGAGAAATTTTTGGAAGATGAGAACCTTGAAGAGTGTTAAGGAATTGATAGTTTTTCAAGAGAATTGTCTTGATTTCAAAAGCAGGATTCTCAATTTGAGCAATAAAAGATTGAGAAATATCAATGGGGGAGAACATATTTGAGTTTCTCAAACAAGCAGATGCGTTGGAGGCGATGAAGAAGAGGGTCATTGAAATGAGTTTCAATGGAGGTGATGAGGTAGAGAAAATGATTGATTTTTTCAATGGAAAAATTTTCTTCTTCCCAGTTGTACTCTCTTAATAAAGAGATAAGACTATCATATGATAATTTAATTTTTAATTGTTGAACCTGGCTTTTAGTGGTAAGGGAACTCAGAAGTTGCTGGATTCTTTTCTTATTTTGATTCATATGGTTTGGACCTATACCACTTACATCCTGATAAAAGTCGAGTGAAAGGTAAGGGCTAATGAAGTCAGGGATATGACTAAGGTTGATAAGTTCAGGGATTTGATTATGGATACTTGGGTTTGCTAGTATTTGGGTAGTTGGATATGAGTCAAAAGATTCTTAGGCTTTTTGCAGGGAATTGTGTATATGGTATAATGAATTGGGAAAATTGTAGATTTGGCTATGACAAGTTTGCCAAGAGGTATAAACTCCTGGGTTAAACCTCTAAGGACAATATAAGCTTTTCTTTGGGGGGAGGCAATATCTCCTGTTGGTTGATGAGAAGAGTTACTGGAAAAGCTAGCCATAATTTGCATGAAAATTGTATGTTAGTAGATTATCTACTATTTTGGTAAGATAATCCCATAAAGATGCATGCATCGGGTAGATAGTTTTCAAAATATAACTCCACTATTTTGGTGGGTTTAGTGTAAATATGATGCTTATTAATAATAATAAGATGCTAAAAATAGGACTCCACTTTGTTGGTGGGTTTTATATAATAATTAAAATTTTTTTTCCCTTGGCTATTGCCTTGGCTTGTGCGGGAAAATTCCTGCAAAAATAAACTGATTAGTTTATGAAGTAAACTGATTAGTTTATGAAGGATTAAAATAAAAGTAGGATTATAATATTGAAAAGGTAACGGGGAAGGATACTTAAAATATTGAGTGAGTGGATTCTTATTAATGGAATGTTTTAAAATATTGTGTAATTTGATACTTGTGGGTGGAGTAAATAGAAATGAAAGTGAAAGTGGAGATGGGGGCCCCAAAATTACACAATGGGTTTTTGGGAGAAGACAAATAGAGGGACTCACCGAAGGAGAAGGAAAAAATCCAAATGTGATAGAGATATTATGAGAGTGGGTAGGAAGACCATTATGAACTACCTGGAAATAAGGTAGGAGTTTATGGATAAATGGTAAACCAAGGATAACCAATAGGGTTACATTGGGAAGAACCATAAATATGGGCGGAATAGACATTCCTTGGTGAGTATTACGCTCAAGGAATATAATGGAGGTTTGAAATAATTTGATTTGCGAATCAGAGATAACTAATCCAATGTGGGAGTGATCATTTTGAAAAAACTTTAAATGTTTAAAATAGAATTAAGATGGAGAATGCTTAAGACTAAATGGCATAATATGCCATTCAAAGTGTCCAAAAGGAACAGTAAAAGAAGTTTTATACCTGTCAGTCTCGGCCACCTGAATTTGCCAATACCCTGATTTGAGATCAAATTTGGAGAAAATAGTGGCTGAATGTAAGCGATCCAGCAAATCCTTTTTGTAAGGAATTGAATAATGAATCCATTGGAGGCAATCATTCAATGATTTATAATTGATAACTAGACGAGGAGTTCCTCGTTCTCGTTTAGTATTTTTATTCACATAAAAAGCTGTACAACTCCATGGGAAGTGACTGGGACGAATCAGTTGTTTGTACAATAAACTGGCAATTTCAGTGTTGCATAATTTCAAATAGGCAAGTTTCATTTGACTTGGTCTTACTTTAATTGGGATATGTCGTTCATTGAAATCAGGATTATAGGGAAGAGAAACAATATATTTCTTGCGATCCCAAAAAGCATTTGGTATTTCACTACAGATATCTTTGTGGTAGGATTTCAAAAGTTGAGAAATTTTGGTTTGTATTGAAGGGGATTCTAAAGATAAAAACTTGACTTCTTGTTGTAGAAAGTTAAGTTATTTTTCTTTAAAGAATAAATTAGGTTCCACAGAATTGATTACTTTTGTTTGTGGTGGAGTTACAAATTGAAATAGGAGATTATGTCCATTATATTAGGCATAAATACCGTTTTCATTTACCTTTGTTAAGGGGAAAATGGAGGTGATAAAAGGAGTACCAAGAATAACAATTTGAGTTAAATCTTTGATAAGTATAAAATTGGATGGAATACAAAGTCCATTGTTACAAATTGAGACATAATTTAATTTGTTTTTAATCTGCATTTTGTAACCACTAGCATTATTAAGGGTTTGAGTGGTTTTATCAAAATATTGAGTAGGAACCAATCCTTCCTGTATGTAATTTAAATAAGCTCCACTATCAATTAGGACAACAACATCTTTGATAGTGAATTCTTGATTGATTACCAAAGTAACTTGAATATACCATTTTTGAGCTGTTACTTGGCTCATAATATTGAGTTGATTATGTTGTTGAATTGGTGGTTGAGTAGCAATAGATTTCTTTTGCTTACTCATCTCAATTTTTAATGAATTAATTTCATATTTAAGGTCACTGATTGTAACCGGTCTAGGAATAGACTCATTATTTGAGTATTAAGTTTGAGATTCTTTTATTGGTTTAGTAGGTTTGTCTTCTAATTCCAATAGAGTTGGTTGAATATTTATAGGAACATTGATTCCAGAATCTTGACAATTTATTTTTGAATGATCAGAAGATGAAGGAAATTCATATTTTGTCTGAATAAGTTTTGGGTCTTTGTCATAAAGTTGATTTTGCTTTTTTTTGATCTTACACCTATTGGCATAATGACCAAACTTTGAACATTTATAACATTGAATATGTTCTTGTGATTTTGATTTGGATTTGGATTTCTTTAGTGAAGAAGACTCATAAATCTTTTGAGTCTTTTGTTTATAAAAACTTGGGGGATAAGATTTGGATTTAGGATTTTCTGTTGTTTGAGTTAAAACATTTATTTGAAAATTTGTTTGTTTTATCTGTTTCTTACAGGATAATGATTTTAATCGAGATTTTAATTGGTGAATAAATTCTTTTTAGGGATTAGTATAATGAATTAAGGAAGTATTTGTTTTTTCAACAGGTTTGATACAAGCTTGAGCTTCCAAGGTTGCTCTTGAATTAGGTTGAGTTTGTTTTAAAGCTTCAATCGGAGGGTTAACTGTCTGCACAATTAAACCGTCTAGTTTCTGCCATTCTTTTTGAAAATCTTCAAGGAGAAATATTTTCCTTTCTTCCTGATTCATTTCAAGATATTTTGTTGCTTTGAACCAAGTAACAAATGGAATTACCTGATAAAAAGTTTCAATATATTTATAAAATTGTTCTTTGAATTCTTACAATTTTGATGCAGAAAATTTTTTAAAGTACCATTTACGGAATGATGCATATTTGTCTTGCTGAAATTTGGCAATGATTTATTGTCTATTAATAACAAAGTTTTCTGGTTTTGTAAAAGTCATAAAAACTTTTATTAATGGATTGAGAAATTCATATCGCTAGCAGTAGGAGATTCCCTCTGCTGTTGGGTATATATCCCATGAGGAATCTGTTGTTCAGAGACTTGAATTCCTTCAAGATTAGGTTGATTGTATTCAGAAGGTACAAATGAGTTAGCTTCTGAATAAGATAACTGAGCAGTCGAGGGTATAGAGACTCTATAAGGACCTCGAGACCTCGATTCAGAGTAAGAACTCCTATAAGAAGTTTTGTGGGATGTAGATCTATCAAATTTTTAGATTACATCTCCTTGGGTATTTTGAACTATTTGTTCAATTTCTTGATGTGAAATTGGTTTAGGAGGGACAACTTGAGGTATACGCCAACCATCCAGAAAAAAAATATTTTTCCATTCAATTAGTTTAGGTGTTGCAACATTGGTTGTTTGTGCTGTTGGTCTCAATTAAAACCGTCTTTCCTGGTTCAGTGTGGTAGTTAATTTTTTGAGCCAGGGAAGTCATCACCTTATAATTAAGGCGATAGATCAGAGCAATGGTCTCTGATCCAGGCATGAATTTGTATCCTTCAATTTGTAAATTAAGGGTACAAGCCTGAAGAATATTTTTATCAGATAATGATAAAGTTAAGTTTGGGAAAACATTATAGTAGATTAGACCAAGGCATAGGCTGGTCTCAACAGCAGCCATAAGACATGAACGCCAGTTAAGGCATCTAGCATCTCTAAGAGTGCTGAGCAGACTACTTTCTTCAAGACCTAATAAGGTCAAGGGTTTGAATGCAACTTGAATGCATCCTAAATAAAGAAATTTGAAACGATGAAGGTCATGCAATAAATCTTTATTGGAAAGTAATTGAAAACCTTCATTTTGACTTTTTTCATTTATACTGAGAGTTTGCTCAGTAGTCTTGATTGACATGTCGGTGGACCAATCTTTCCATCCATATTGATAGATTGTTTTGGGATTGATGGAAGGAATTGTCCATCGATTTAATTGGTTTTGTTGGTCATCAATTTGAGACCATTTATCTAATTATTTATTTTTTATTAATTTTTTGGTTGAAAAATTGAAAAGAGACATAAAATAAGATTATTTTTTTTTTTAATAATTAAAACAGTAAAAAAGAAAGGGTAAAAGAGTTTTTAGTAAAAACCAATAAGACTATAATTACATATGGGAATAGTAATGTTGGAATAATTTTACTAAGTGAATAGTGATTCAGAATACTATTCATCAGCATAGTAAAATACTATTTACCTTCTTCTCCATAAATTTCCATGGACTTCTTACAAAAGTTTATTTAGATTTACTACTAGATTGTTGTTGCAAAACTGCATCCGCCCACGATAACTTTTACGGGGAATAACCCAGCAACAACGCAATCACTACTATAATGCCATAAAATCATCCCAACGCAACTTCCCACGCTACCACATCATAGTAGTAAATCTAAACAGACCATTACAGTCATCCATAAAAACCGTTGAAGAAGACGATGAACAGTAGTTCATACGCCCATGATTAGCCACCCTAATCACGATTTACTACCTCTAAAGATTCCAACACTAGCCACCCGTTATATGTAATTACCACGGGCTTAGCCGGACATGACTCTGAAGAAACCCTAGCTAACCTATTCCGGTAACCAGCTTCTTCCACCCCAAAGTCCTCCAAAAAATCAAAACCTACCACCAATCCACCTACCAAGAGGAAGCTTCCTGAGGGGAAGCCCAAGAAGGCTCCTAAAGCAAAAAAGGCCAAGTCTATTGCGATTCAGGAGCCTGATGCAGAAATACCAATGGAGAGATCTGCTCTAACTGGGGAAACACCTTTGCCCAACCCTGACATATTACCTGCGGTGGAGCTTCCTAGTGCATTAACCACTCCTAATGAGTTTGTGAATGGGTTGAGCCTTATCGCTGAGACAGATTTTGATCTTTCATACTTTACTGAGATAGAAGAGTGCAAGGGGACACTAATGTATCTAAAGAAGGAGGGATTGTTACCCCTACTTACACCCTTGAAGGAGACTGTGTACCCTAGGCTGGTTCAATTGTGGTACTAGAATTTGACAAAGAAAGTGGTGCCTGGGAATGAGGCTATGCAGGAAATTTTGATTGATGATTGACAAATCACCGTGGATTGCAAGGACATTAGGATGGCTTTGGGAGTCCCACATCAATTCGACTCCACTAGATCTGAGGGAGCACCCAAATGGGTTACATTAAGAGAAATGGCTAAATAGCTCACCAATGGAATTGTGGGATCTGGTAAATCTTTGATGAGAAGAGACCTCCAACCTAACCTCAGATTCATTGACACAATTCGGAGAAAGAATGTGTATGTCACTAGGCACCAGCAGGAGAGAAGGCCCCCAGTTGTAGATGCTTTGTACTATTGTTCAAATGGGTAATTTTTGAGTGCACCACAGCTGATTTTTGAGACAATGGCAGACATTAATGATAAGGTGCTTAAAAGACAGGCATTTGCTAAAGGTGCTGGGTTGTCTTTCAGCAGGCTCATTACATGTTTGGTCAAGACTGAGAAATATATGGTTAAGAGAAATGAGCCAATCGAGAAGTTGACTCCAAAAGTGTATGGAAAAAGGGCATGGTCCACCACCCTAACCCTGATTAAGAAGAGTAAGCCAACTGAGTTGGAGGAGGTTGAGGAGGTGCCCACTACCACTGCAGCAGATCTTACTGCTTAGATACCCTCATCCATCCTTTCACCTACCTTACCTACATCATCACAAACACCTCCACCCACTTTGCTTTTCCCCTTTGTATCAGTCCCTCTTCCAACAAACCCCCCTCCTCCTACCTCTGAGCTAATTTTACCTCCACTCCAATTCTTGAACCTGAAGTCCTTGAACCTCCAACACTACCAGAGCCTACCCATACCCTTTTTTCTCCACCCTTTGACCAACCCATTTCTGACTTCCCCTCTCACCAACCCCTACTTCATACCCAGGGCTTAGACCAGTTTACCACTGCTGGGTTCACTGTCCTAATGACATCCATTGTGAAAGATGTTGGGCATGAGTACACCCCACTAAGCCCCCACCCCCATATGACACCTCCTCCACTTTACTCTCCAAGGAAGAGAGAAGGAAAGCTGCTGTTGCCCTTGGCCTAGATCCTATTGTCCTTTTCCCTTTTGATTCTGATTTTTACTCTGCTACTGCTTCTGCCAAGAAAACCAAGAAATCTGTTGCCCAGTCTGAGGAGGCCCCTAAGCAGTCCACAACGAAGTCCCAACCTAAAGGAAAAGCTCCTTTATCCAAGGATGATTTGAAAACTTTGGCAGATTTGTATGATTGCCCTGATGATGCTTGTAAATAAATATAGTTTTTATTTGTTTGTTTTCTCTTACTGCTTTGGACCATATACATATTTTAGATGTTAATAGTAATTTCTTTTCTGTGTTATATCTTTCTTTGTGCTTATTCTTTCATCCGTTTCTTCATATACTCTGTTCATTGCTACCATGCTCTTTGCATAGTGAGGACATTGTTTAATTTAGGTTTGGGAGTATGACAGGTGTGCCAATGAAATGAGTTAATGCTAGTACAGGAATGTTGAAAAAAAAGTTTTTGAAAATAAAGTGATTTCTCACCTAATTTTTGAAAAAAAAAGAGGAAATTAAAAACTTTTTAAAACTGAAATGAGCTGTAGTTTTAGCATTTTTCATGAAGCAAATGCCAAGAATTTTTAAAAAGTGGTATTTAGTGAACCTGAAAGGAGAGAAAACTGTGAGGATACACCCCAGAAATTTGATGGAAGGCCATACCTAATGAGATTTAGGCCTGAAAAATTTTCTTTGAAGAGTGTCTTGGTAAATTTTCTACTCTAAGGACTAATTGGATCTAGTTTCGATCACTAGAAGTTAGGCAAATCCAAATTAAAACAGCTTGACAACATTCATGACATTGAAGAGATGAAGTAAGGCCATCCCTTGGACAGTTTGAGCTTAAAATGTCCCACCTTTGAACTGCCCTTGATACACACCATTTGAGCCTTAAAATTCCCAATTTTCTTTGATAAAAACTAGAAAATTTGACCCAAAACCTCAGTGATCTGATACAGCCTGACCCTCACTCTGAGATTTCAGAAGGTAGAGCTGGTTTGATGTTTGGTTGAGAAAGAAGAAAGCACATTTGGTGGTGTTGTGGCATTCCAACCCATAAAAAGAAAAATAGAGAAAAAAAAATTCAAAAAAAAAAAAATGAGAGAAAAGTCATTTCATTGAAAGACTAAAAAGAAGATTAGAAACTGATCACTTCAAATCTGAAAATTCAAGAAGTAGATGGAATTGTGCTGAAATGAAGAAGGTGTTGTCTAGATCACCTCCTTACCTTTACTAATTTCTCAATTTGAATCCTTTTTACCCCTTCATTCTTTTACAAATTTCATCCATAAGCCACATTACAACCTAATAAAAAAGACCTTACTAATCTGAAATGGATTGAGCTGTCATGTGGAGATGAGAATTTGTTTAATCTATGGTGAAAAGAGTTAGAAAATTTCAGAAGTTAGAGCAATGCCAATGCTCATGCTTGCAGTCCTATTTGAGAGCTGTAGCTGCTCTTGAGCTGTGTGAGAAATGATGCACCCTTCTACTTTTGTTGTGAGTGAACAACCCTGGTAAGATTTTGGTCTGAAATCAAAGTTGTTTGGGGTATTATCAAACCAGAATTCTTAAATTAAAGGTGAGCTCTAAATCAATTTTTAGGCACAATGCCTTGACATGAACTGATTGATGATGAAGGAATTACAACAGAATTTCAGGTTTTAAATTGATGATTTTTCTACTAAAAATCCTCAAAAATTGATGGGACATGGTGTGGAATTTATTTCATTTCACTTAAACTCTGTTTTAACATTTTGCATAAGTATTAACTGATTTTATTGGAGAAGTTTGTGGGTACCTTCACTGAAAACCCTCAAGAGACTTCACTCCTCCACTAGGGATCACCTAGGGGTTTAAAAGGCTTGATGCATACGCTAAATGCATCCGTGCTCCCTATAAAAGTGGCATTTTAGTTTTCTTTATTCTTCCTTTGCTCGGGGACTAGCAAAGCTTAGGTTTGGGGGTATGTTAATCAGTGAAAAATGCCTTCACCCCTTAACATGACCTTTGATAGACATATGAGTGGACTAATAAATGCTTGTTGAGTATGCCTTGTAGATAGCAGTAAAAGGCAGTCATATTGCAGAAATCCATCTCTCAGTGCAGTTCAGACCCAACAATGGCCCACTTAGAGCATGCAGCAACAACAAAGCAACTTTGAAGGAGTGAAAACAAGCTAAAAACAACTTGTCGAGAGGTTACTGGAACCTGTCGATAGGATTTGAAGGCTGAAAAAAGGAGGAAGTCGTGAGGATGGGAGAATTCGATAGGATCCGGAACCTATCGCGCAGTCGTAAACAAAAAGGGAGCATCCTATCGAATGGATGCCTGAGTTTGAACATAACCTATTGAAAAGTTTGAAAACCTGTTGATAGGAGCCAGAAGAGAACCTATCGAAACTTATTGCGCAGAAATCAACCTATCGAAAGGATCCACCAACCTGTTGAACACATCGGATGAAGGTTGTGGATGCTGAAGCTTTATTTTCAGCACCAACCTATCGCAACCTATCAAAAGGATCCTGAATCTTAGCGAAAGGAATAGAAGGGCTGTTTGGAACCTATCGAAAGCCTCATGAACCTATCAAAATCGACTGAAGGACTTCTCAGAAAAGCTGTTGTGCACACTGCAGGTTGGTGACCCATTGCATGTAATCCAAGGCACTGGTGACCGGCACAAAGTTTTTAGAAGTGCCTTGGGAAACCCTAACCGACCCATGTGCTCTCCCCCAACTCTAACTAACTCAGAGAGCTTTCTAGAAGGGAAATAAAAAAGGAAATAACAGAATTATTCTAGCTGAGCTATGATTGGTGGGAAAAATAGATCTGAGGCTGAAGAGGAGAGCTATATAAGGAGGAAAGCTGTCAGAAAATAGGGGGGATCAATTCTCGAGATCAGAGCTCGCATCAAAATTCCCTATTCTTCCTTTTTTGCCCAACTATGGTTGGCTAATTTCTTTGGAGCAGTAAGGAGTGAGGTTGGATCTGTAATTGGGGAGAGTTGAGAGTGTTATTGAGGGTCAGATGATGCACTGACTACAAATCTGAGAGCATTTCATTATATAGTGAGTTTGTTTCAATGCAATGTTGGTTTTATTGTTTTAATTAGATCCATAGTTCATCTGGTTTCATTTGGTGCTCGATTGGATTTGTGTAGATGGGAATAACTCACCCACTTAACTGGTAGACCTCTTGGATACCATTTGATCTCCCTAGATCTGATGTTCCTACAATTGCATGTGTTTGTGGCCTGACAGCTACAACATTTGTAGTGATTATAATGTTCTAATAGAAACCTGAGAATGGGGTGAATCTATTAGATGATCTGTGACCATTGAAGTGGACTGATCATAGCCTTAAGATCAATCTAAATCTCAGGCTTAGATCATATCCTTTTACCCTGTAGCTGTGGTTATAGCCAGATGAGGGATTGATGCACACTAAATTCTTTGTGACACTGTCAGCTCAATCCAATTGCAGCAAGACCAAACTCTAAGCTATTTCTCTCTATTTTCTGTTTCCAATTTCACCAAATATTCCCCTCACTTGCAAGATCTGAACTCTGGATTTAATCTCAATTCATTTATGCCTTTAATTGTGTTTCTGTAGTTTAGTTTAAAGTGACAACCCCTTAAAACTTCTCCTCTCTTTTTCTATTTTAGTGTTAGGTAGGGTGCCAGATCTGCCTTAGATCTGGAGGTTTACTTAATTTTCAGCTTATATTTTCCTGTGGACATACCCTTACTTACCCTTTAAAACTTGCTACAACAGGCCCTGAATACTTGCAAGTCTGTGTGTGCTTACTTGCCTTGGTGTGTGCAACCAATAGATCCTTTAATTGTGTGATTTTAAACCTCTTTTTGAACACAAGGTAAGAAGCCAACATACATCTAGGGCCCTAATGCATGCAAAACATCCCCAATGGTGTGAACCACCTTGGTGCAATCAATGCAATTCCCATCAGCTCCACTGCTTAACTCAAACTTCCTTCTTCTTGGCTTATAAATGTTAGATTGCTACACTAAGCTATAATTTATTGTCATCTACAAAAACACACTTAAAAACTCATTATTAACTAGCTCGAAGCTCCATTAAAGGATAGGTTAGGAGGTAAAAAATGGCATTTTTTAGTGATTAACACACCCCCAAACCTAATCTTTGCTAGTCCTCGAGCAAAGGAAAAATTAAAATAATTTCTCTAAAAAAGTAAATTCCACTTTCATAGGGAGCACGGATGCATTTAACTTATGCATCATGCCTTTTAAACCCCTAGGTGATCCCTAATAGAGGAGTGAAGTCTTCTGAGGGTTTTCAGTGAAGATACCCACAAACTTTCCCATTAAAATAGTGAAGTATAGTGTAGCCAATGAAAAAATAGATTTCAATAAGTAAAGTATCATTCCACACCTATTCTTTAAAAATCAGAGGAGATTACAACAGTAATACAACTAATTTAAAACTCAAATTATCATGTGTTTTCATCACCACCATTCAGTTTGCATCAGGAATACTTTGTGTGAAAATTTGTACTAGGCTCACTATCAATTCAAAAATTAGGTTTAGATACTACCCCAATGAAGTTAAATTTCAGACCCAATCCTCACCGAGTCTATCTCTCAACAATGAAAATCTTAGGTGTTCACATTCTTATCAGCTCAAGATCAGTCACAAACCTCAAATAGGCTTGTAAGCATGAGCATAGGCTCTGCTTCTAATTTCTGACATCCTCATGTACTTTTCACCGTAGACTAGACATCTCCTCATCTCCACATGACAGCTCATTTCACTTTGGATCAACAAGATCTTTTTTATGGGTTGTAATGTGGCTTATGATTAAGGTTTACAAAGAATAGGAGGGGTAGAATGGATTCAACACTGAGAAATCAGCAAGGGGAGGAGGTGATTCATGACTTAACCTTCCTCATTAAAGCATAGCTTCATCTACTTTGATGTTTTTCGGATCCGAAGTGGTTAGCTTCTTCTCCTATTTTGCTTTGTTAGATGAAATAATTCTCTTGACTTCTCTTTCTTTTTCTCTTTATATATATATATATATATATTTTTTTTTTTTTAAATTTTATGAAATGCCACACATGTACCACTGCTACACTGTTGTTTTATGGTTTTCTTTTCTTCTCCTTCCACCAAATGTTAAACTCCTCTCAACTATCCTCCACATCTTCTCTTTTACCTTCTGAAATCTCAGAGTGAGGGTAAGGTTGAATCAGGTCATGAGGTTTGGGTTCAACTACTCTAGTGTTTGTTGAAGAAAAATGGATTTAAAGGATCAAAGAGTGTATACAAAAGGGCAGTTTCAAAGGGTAGACATTTTAGGCTGAAACTATCTAAATGAAGGCCTTAGATCATCTCCTTAGTATCATGAGTGCTGCCAATCAGTTTCACTTTGGGGATGCCTAACTTCAAGGGAAAAGGTATTGAGTCAGTCAGTTCTCAAAGCAAAAAAATTGTCAAAAACACTTTTCAAAAGAAAATTGATAGGCTCAAATCTCACTGTGTATGGTCTTCAATTTAACTCATGGGGTGTATTTTCACCTTTTTCTCTCCTCTCTAGTTCACTAAGTACTAATTGAAAATAATTTCTTGATGTTCGTTTCATGAAGGGGCTAAATTTTATTTTATTTTTAATTTTCAGTTTTAAAATGTCTGCAAAAATTTTTAATTTCCTCTTTCTAATATGATTAGGTGAGAATTGACTTTATTTATCTCAATTCAACCAACACTGCTGCACTAAAATTAACTATTTTACTGGCCTACAACCCTGCCATACCCCCAAACCTATGTTAAATAGTGTCCTCACTATTTCAACTTACATGTATAGGGCAGCAGGGTTATGTAAAAAAAAATAACTAAAGTATAGCAGAAAATGAAAGAAAAAAATAAACTAAAAGATTACAAAAAATTAGACTAAGAAAGAGAAAAAGAGAATTTAGACAAGCTGACGCTAAGAAGACACAACAACTACATAGACTCCTAAAACAGAAAATTATATACAGTAGCAGTTACAACTAAGTAAAAATAGTAAATATGCTAAAAACAACAACTAAACTAAACTCCTAAAATAGTAAAATCATAAACACAAATTCCTAAAAATGATCTGAGTATGAATCTACATTAATGGCAAAAAATCATCAACATAAATGGCACACATTTCAAAGTAGGATTCATAAAAAATTAGATCACATAAGGACAATATTTACACTATTTAAAAACATGAATAGTTATATTACATATGTTACACAACTGAGATCAAATATCAATAGGTCTTGAAAGAAAATGATTTCAGAGGCTCCACAGAATTTTCAAAATAGAATATGAGCCTCTGCTCATTAACCTTCATGATTTTTACAAAGAATTAAGTTCCATGATCTCAGCAGTCCAGATGGCAATGCATGAATGACAGTAAATTGGTCACTCATCTGGACTTAAGCTGAACTGGAAAAAACTAAAATTGAAAAATGAAAAGTCATACCTTTGCATTTGCATCAAACCTGAGATCCTTCAGCTCATCAATTTCAGTTGCATGAGAGATGTAGGGAGCAGCTCCAGCCCCTTATCGGGTGGACAATTAATAGGAAGCTAAGGGAGAACATGAATGGGGGCCTCCTCAGTCCAAACTTCAACAATTTCACACACCTCACCCTAGGTCTAGCAGTTTGGGCAAGGTGTCCTCCCCCATCTCATCTAGGAAGGGAACTGATTAACAATCCTTATTTCCTCCAACAAGGCCTTCTCTTTGTAAGAAGGGAAAGACTCTTTAAAAGCATAAGGAAATGGGGCTCATCATGGTAAATTTTTAATTTATTTTATTTTATTTTATTTTTAACTGGGGCTCAATAGTAGCCCTTTTATTCAGTTTCTCTCCTAATGCACTTCCTCTTGGTATCAACAACATCTTGGCTTTCCACCTCCTTTCCACTCCTCGAGCCATTGATGTGTAGACACCTGTTGACGACTTTTGGTGTGCATACATTATTGGTTGGTGGTGAAAGTTATTTAAAAATCAAAGACAGAGTAAAATAAGGGGTGAATCCAGCACAACTCAGAAGTCCTAGACCTGCAAGATACAGGGTCCTTTGTAGCAAGTTTTGATAAGTAAGAGTTTGTCCCACAGGGAAAGGTGATCTAGAGCACCAAGGGAGCCGTCTCTAGTAGTCCCTCCAGATCTGTCTACAGATCTTGCAGTCCTAGAAGGAGGGGAGTTTAAGGTCACTTATTCTAAGTATTTTAATATTTAAACTACAGATTGGGTTGAGAGGATGGATGGAGTGTGGAAAATAAGTATAAAAAGGGTGAGAAGTATGTTATTAAGCCAAGGTCAGAGAAGTTTTGTAACTCAGATTTAGATCTGATGTTATAGAAATCCTGTCCAGAGGCTACATTATCACCTCTGAGGAGAAAGGATCCAACCCATCACTCTGCCATGATTCCACCCTTAAGGCTATAACCTGTCCACTTGAATGGTCACAGATTATCCCATAGGGGAGCCACTATCCAGGGATGGGTCAAAACATAACAAGTAAATCATTGCAGACACTATTTCATCCAGGCTACCAGCTCAAGAATCCACAGGGAACCTCAATCTCTAAAGTTCTATATGTGGGGCTAAGGCTGTAGGACCATGATAGCCCAGACACATAGAACCAGCAAGAGATTGAGTACAACCTTCGATCTAGCTGTCCATTGCTTGAGCGAGGCTACAATGGTCCAGTCACCAGCCTACAATCTCTATAACCAGATCAGATCCAACATCTGATGGTGGATTTATACAAATATAGGGGAGTCTGCCTCTGTACAATCTCTCACCAAGCTTCTATAAGCTCAGGTGAAAAGAAGAAGGATCCATCTTGGATCGGTGGATTAGAATCACCTTAAGGCTATAATCTGTCCACTTAAATGGTCACAGACTATCCCAGAGGTTATCCTCCTCACAGAGCCCAAAATAAAACAAGAATATCGCTGCTACCACCATGCTCACAAGGCTACCAGCTCAAGCTCCCATGGGAATTTCAGATCTAGTGGGTCCTGTGGTGGGGCTAAGGCTATAGGACCATGATAGCCCAGACACACAGGTCACTTGGATCTGAATGGCCCTTAGAATCAGTCCTCCATTGCTTTGAAATACAGCCAAAGCAATGGTGGATCACAAGGCAGCAGCCTTGCACAGAGCATCTCACACATAAACACCAATCCCACAAAGTACAGATCCTATCACAGAACTTCCATTGATCTAATTCAAAAACACATACAAAGGCATAGCCAGCAAGTGTTGGACTATGGAGAGAAGGAAAGAAAAAGAAAATTACTTACTGCTAAAAAGAAAGAGAAAAGAAAAAACGATCTGAGATGGGTTCCCAGATACCTAAACCTAAGCTCAGGTATGGGTTTATATAGAAGTGGGGTGGCGGCGCATTAGGGTTAGGAAACCTTAATTTTAACGATGCCATGTGGCCTAATAATGATCCTTAGATGCCTCGAGGTGTGTGCAGGGAGATTTGAGCATGGGAGTACGTGCCCTAATCGTTAGAAATACCCAGAAGGTCCTCTGCTGAAGAGATGGAAGTTTAGGGTCAGAGCTTTGCTAGGTAGTTGTAGTTTCCTAGACTTGTCGTGTGATAGCTCTTTGCTCTTCGCTAGGATGATTTGACACTGAAGCTTCAGCCGTCGTGGGGTTGCCTTGGTTTGCACTTCAGGCAGTCGCGTGGTAGAGAATTGCGCTCTCGCTGGATTGGGCTTCGCGAGGTTGAATAGAAAACACAGTCTCAAGTGTCACGGTTGAAATTCAGGCAGTCGCGAGGTCGCTTGGTCTTCGTGGGCTGATCTTTGCGAGAGTGAATTTGAGCAGCACGAGAACATCGCGAGCACATCTCTTTATTGGACTTCACGAGTTACCTCGCGAGGCTCTACTGAGTTCTGAACTGTGCTAGGCTTTATGTCTCACTTGATCTTCGCGAGGTTGGCTTTGCCTTCACTAGGATGTTTTCTTTCTTGAATGGCGTGAGAACTATGCGAGGCGTTCTTCTTCTGATAATTACATCCTGCGGCGACTGTGCGACAGCTGTGCGAGGAATCTTCTGAAGCTCTCTCTCCTCAGCCTTTCTGAGCGAACTGCGTGAGATTGAGAGAGGTCTACTTTGAACTGCGTGACACTGTGCGAGGTGTTCTACTCTTGAGCTTCGCGAGAGCTGCGTGAGTTTGAGTTTCTGAAGCTCTTCAGTCACTCATCTGTGCGAGAGGTTGCTGTAAAGTCTTGGGAAGCTCAGTTGAACTACGCAAGGCATATTTCTCCTAAATCCTCTAAAGCTTGGGTCAGCTGCGCGAGGCTCATTTCAGGTCTGGATTCAGAGTTCATTCTTCTGAGGGATATCTGGTGCCAAAGCAAGCTCCTTAACAGGATTCCTGGCCTTATTTCACTGTTGATTATTACCTACACAAAACACTTAACAAGAACTTATTTGGTGGCGAAGGGTCTAGTCAAAGGTTAAGTTAAGGGGTGAAAAGTGGTACTTTTCAGGTCTTAACACACCCCCAAACCTAATCTTTGCTTGTCCCTTAGCAAAGCTACATTAAATCTACTTTAAAAATTAAATGCCACTTTCGTAGGGAGCACGGATACATTTACCATATGTACCAAGCCTTTTAAACCCCTAGGTGATCCCTAGTGGAGGAGTGAAGTCTCCTGAGGGTTTTCAGTGAAGACACTCACAAACTTCTCAAATGAAACAATTAACAAAAGTGCAATATCATCCAATGAGCAGTTAAGGAGTCAGATTTAGTCTACTCTTGAATCAGTACACATAAAAGAAATTTAATTCATTGGTTGCACAGTAATTTAAACAGCATAAACTCTCATGATTGCACAACATTTCCAAATAGTTTGCAATCACAGAAAACAGCACAAGTGTGTGTCAGCACTGAGCTTATCCTTATGTCAAAAAATTAGGTTAAGGTCATCATAATGTATTCAAGTTCAGACCCAAAAGAAAACTTTGCAGGGCATACTCTCATAAAGGTTCGTTGAGGGGTTCATTTTCTCACAGGCTCAAGAGCAGTTACGTCCCCCAAATGGGTTTGTAAGCATGAGCATAGGCAGAGTTCTTAAGTGTTGACATCATTGGCAGTTTCTCACCATAGATTGGATAATTCCTTATCTTCACGTGACAGCTCACTCATCTTTGGATCACAAGGGCTTTTAACTAGGTTGTAATGTGGCTTATGAGATAGGGTTAAAAAGAATGGAAGGTTGAAAAGGGGTTCCAATTTGAGAAATCAGTAGGTCACAGAGGTGGTTCATGACTTCACCTTCCATAATTCAGCTCCCTTCATCTTCTTTGAGATTTTCCGATTTGAAGTGATCAGTTTCTCTTCTTGATTTTGATTTTTCCAATGAAAGTTCCTCTTGACTTCTCTCTTATTCCTCTTCATTATTATTTTTGTTTCTTTTTACTAGAGTTTCCTTCTTTTTGTTTTGTTTTTGCTTTTCAGAAATGCCACCATCTTCTCAGTTCCCATACTGCCAGATTTTTGAGATCCTTCTTCTCCATTCACCAAATGTTGACCATAGCTAGTCCATCTTCAACTCTCTCTTTTACCTTCTAAATTCTCAGAGTGAGGGTAGGTTGAATCAGGTTCATAGGTTCAGGTTCAAGTACTCAGGTGTATTTTGAAGAAATTTAGGATTTAAAGCTCAAAGGGGGGTATGGACAAGGGAAGTTGCTTTAGGATTGGTCTTTTTAGGCTCAAACTGTCCAAGAGAAGGCCTTGATCCTTTCCTAGGTCTCATGAGTACTGTCAGTTGTTTCAACTTGGAGTTACCTAACTTCTAGTGAGCACAGTGACTCAGCCAGTCCTTAGAACTAAAAGAAATGCCTTAGTTACTCCTCAAAGAATAGAAAAATTTTGTAGGCCCAATTCTCACTGGTTATGGTCATCCTTTGAACTTTCAAGTATGTCCTCACCTTTTTCTATCTCTAATGATTCACTAAGTGTTGATACAAGTAAGTTTCCTTGGTGATATTATCATGGAAATATGGAATATTAGAAGTTTATAATGTCCAAGGTTTGCATAAATTTTAAACTTCTTAATTTCATGATTCTTAAGTAAACAGAGGTCCATTTCCATATTGCTCAGATGAGTCTGCTGCACTTATGTTAGCTCTTCCATTGGCAGGGTCTGCCTGGCACGCCCCCAAACCTATGAGGAGCAGTGTCCTCACTGGTTCAAAGGTGAATGTGCAGCAGAACTAATGAGGCTAAAAGAAAAGGAAAGAACAGGGAATAAAACACACCATAGGCAAAGCAAGATAGTAAAGACAGGGGAAAAGTCTATGAAAAATTAGAAATGTACAAAATACAAGAAAACAGTTGTAAAAGAAACAGAGAAATTCCTAGGTACAATCTAGTTAGAATCTATCTCAAAACTTGTCCCATCCCATCTTCTTTGCATGCTCTTGCAGGAGAGCCTCTTCTTCTTTCTTCTTTCTTCTTTCGTTCCCTCTCCGCCTTTCTTTGGTCGGGAGTTTTGGGTATGGTTGGAGCTCGGACCCTCATTTTTCTCTTCTTGGGTTTAGGAGGGATCTCCAAAGATTTAGCAGTGGTTAGCTCAAGGGGTTTGGTGGGAGATTTTCCTTTGGGACCCTTACCTTTGGAGGCTTGCCTTTGCTGAGGCAGAGGGGGAATAAGAGGTGATTGGGCTGGTGCTGGCTCAGGAGGGGCAACGGGGGATTTAGCTTGGGCTTGCACCTGAGACAGGAGAGAACTTTTCCCTTTTTCTGGTTGAGGGGGAGCCACAGGAGATGGATCTGGTACTTTGGCTGTAGGAATGGCAGGGCTCTTACCTTTCACGGGCTGGCTTAGTGGTGGTGCCTCCTCAGACTGGGTAGATGTTTCTTTTCCAATTTTCAAAGAGCGACTTGGGGGAGTAGTCCTCTTTCCAGCAACTTTCCTTCGCTGAGGATAGGATTGTGCAGCAGGGCCGGATGAAGGAGCAGCAATAATAGGTTGGGCATTGGGATCCGTAGGTGGTGCAGCATTAGAGTCTGAGTCAGAAGGAAAGAGCTCAGTAGGGTCCAATCCAAGGGTAGTAGTAGCCTGTCTGCGTTCTTCTTTGGAAAGTAGGCACCCATGGGGATCATCCTGAGTAGAAGCTCTGATGACCTTTGGAGGTGGGGATGGAGGGGCCGGCCTTTTGCCTTTTTGGGCTGCAGTGGCTCTTTTAGAAGTGGGCTTTTTCTTGGAAGGGGTGCATTTTCTTTTGAGAGCAGGAGAGGGAATAGGGGGGGCAGGAATTGCAGTAGGAGCAACAGGTTATGTAGGTATTACAGAAGGAGCTGCAGTAGGCATTTGAGGAGGAACAAGAGGAGCTACCAGAGTGGGGGCTATGGGAGTTGGGGGAATAGATTGTGTAGGGGTTGGGGTAGGGGCGGTGGAAGAAGATGGGGCCTCAGGGGGAGCGGTGGCGATGGGTGTGGCCTGTATAGGTTGGGACAGTAGGAAGGCAACTCTCTGTTCCAAGATTTCAATTTTCTTGTTAGCCCACAGGAGATTGGTATCTGCAAGCTCCTTACTGAGTCGAGTGATCTCCTGAGCATTGTTCAGTTTTTTCTCTAATAGCCTGTTGTGCTTTTTCACCCTCTCGGCATTGGCCTTTTCAATCTCAATAGTCATTCTATAATACATTGCTGCAGCCTTGTTCGCATTTGATGTCTCCAAAATTGCCTCCCACCCTTTGGAAATATCTCTCAGTTGCTCGTGGTGAGCAAGCTTCAAGTCACTAAGTTTCTGCAGCAAGGAGTATTCGATGGCTTGGCGGTGTGCTTACATTATTAGTTGGTGGTGAAAGTTATTTAAAAATCAAAGACAGAGTAAAACAGGGGGTGAATCCAGCACAACTCAGAAGTCCTAGACCTGTAAGATACAGGGTCCTTTGTAGCAAGTTTTGATAAGTAAGAGTTTGTCCCACAGGGAAAGGTGATCCAGAGCTCCAAGGGAGCAGTCTCTAGTAGTCCCTCCAGATCTGTCTACAGATCTGGCAGTCCTAGAAGGAGGGGAGTTTAAGGTCACTTATTCTAAGTATTTTAATATCTAAACTATAGAAAGGGTTGAGAGGATGGATGGAGTGTGGAAAATAAGTATAAAAAGGGTGAGAAGTACGTTATTGAGCCAAGGTCAGAGAAGTTTTGTAACTCAAATTTAGATCTGATGTTATAGAAATCTTGTCTAGAGGCTACATTATCACCTCTGAGGAGAAAGGATCCAACCCATCACTCTGCCATGATTCCACCCTTAAGGCTATAACCTGTCCACTTGAATGGTCACAGATTATCCCATAGGGGAGCCACTATCCAGGGATGGGTCAAAACATAACAAGTAAATCATTGCAGACACTATTTCATCCAGGGTACCAGCTCAAGAATCCATAGGGAACCTCAACCTCTAAAGTTCTATATGTGGGGCTAAGGCTGTAAGACCATGATAGCCCAGACACATAGAACCAGTAAGAGATTGAGTACAACCTTTGATCCAGTTGTCCATTGCTTGAGCGAGGCTATAATGGTCTAGTCACTAGCCTATAATCTCTATAACCAGATCAGATCCAACATCTGATGGCAGATCTATACAAATATAGGGGAGTCTGCCTCTATACAATCTCTCACCAGGCTTCTACAAGCTCAGGTGTAAAGAAGAATGATCCATCTTGGATCGGTGGATTAGAATCACCTTAAGGCTATAATCTGTCCACTTAAATGGTCATAGACTATCCCAGAGGTTATCCTCCTCACGGAGCCCAAAACAAAACAAGAATATCGCTGCTACCACCATGCTCACAAGGCTACCAGCTCAAGCTCCCATGTGGATTTCAGATCTAGTGGGTCCTGTGGTGGGGCTAAGGCTGTAGGACCATGATAGCCCAGACACACAGGTCACTTGGATCTGAATGGCCCTTAGAATCAGTCCTCCATTGCTTTGAAACACAGCCAAAGTAATGGTGGATCACAATGCAGCAACCTTGCACAGAGCATCTCACACATAAACACCAATCCCACAAAGTACAGATCCTATCACAGAACTTCCATTGATCTAATTCAAAAACACATACAAAGGCATAGCCAGCAAGTGCTGGACTATGGAGAGAAAGAAAAAGAAAATTACTTACTGCTAAAAAGAAAGAGAAAAGAAAAAATGATCTGAGATGGATTCCCAGATACCTAAACCTAAGTTCAGGTATGGGTTTATATAGCAGTGGGGTGGCGGCACATTAGGGTTAGGAAACCCTAATTTTAACGATGCCATGTGGCCTAATAATGATCCTTAGATGCCTCGGGGTGCGTGCACAGAGATTTGAGCATGGGAGTGCGTGCCCTAATCGCTAGAAAACTCAGAAGGTCCTCTGCTGAAGAGATGGAAGTTTAGGGTCAGAGCTTCGCTAGGTAGCAGTAATTTCCCAGACTTGTCGCATGATAGCTCTTTGCTCTTCGCTAGGATGATTTAACACTGAAGCTTCAGCCATTACGAGGTTGCCTTGGTTTGCTCTTCAGGCAGTCGCATGGTAGAGAATTGCGCTCTCGCTAGATTGGGCTTCGCGAGGTTGAATAGAAAACACAGTCTCACGTGTCGCGGTTGAAATTTAGGCAGTCGCGAGGTCACTCGGTCTTCGCTGGTTTGATCTTCGCGAGAGTGAATTTGAGCAGTGCCAGAACATCGTGAGCACATCTCTTTACTGGACTTCACGAGTCACCTCGCGAGGCTCTACTGAGTTCTGAACTCTGTGAGGCTTTATGTCTCACTTGATCTTCGCGAGGTTGGCTTTGCCTTCGCCAGGATGTTTTCTTTCTTGAATGGCACGAGAACTGTGCGAGGCGTTCTTCTTCTGATAATTACATCCCGCGGTGAATGCGCGACAGCTGCGCAAGGAATCTTCTGAAGCTCTCTCTCCTCAGTCGTTCAGAGCGAACTACACGAGATTGAGAGAGGTCCACTTTGAACTGCGCGATGTGTTCTTCTCTTGAGCTTCGTGAGAGCTGCGCGAGTTTGAGTTTTTAAAGCTCTTCAGTTACTCATCTGTGCGAGAGGTTGCTGTAAAGTCTTGGGAAGCTCAGTTGAACTGCGCGAGGCATATTTCTCCTGAATCCTCTAAAGCTTGGGTCAGCTGCGCGAGGCTCATCTCAAGTCTGGATTCAGAGTTCATTCTTCTGAGGGATATCTGGTGCCAAAGCAAGCTCCTTAACAGGATTCCTGGCCTTATTTCACTGCTGATTATTACCTACACAAAACACTTAATAAGAACTTATTAGGTGGCTAAGGGTCTAATCAAAGATTAAGTTAAGGGGTGAAAAGTGGTACTTTTCAGGTCTTAATAACACCCAAATTTATCCCAAGGCCCGATCGAGACACATTTTGAGAGAGGCGCACCTTCGAGCTTTTGATGATGTGTATGAAACTCTTAGGAACCTTTCTAAAACCTTAAGAACCATTCCAAACCCTTAAAAATTATCCTAGATCCCTTAGGAACCTTCCTAACCCTTAGAAACCCATCCCGACCCTTAGAACCCATTTCGGACTTAAACCTAGCTCTCACGAGTAATGGATGAAGAGTCGTGCATTGGGTCTAGTTGTGACCTTTTGTTGTGATCAAATATTATACCATTGAAAAGTAGAAGTGCTCAGCTTTCCAACAAGCTAAGAATCACCCCAATCAGAGCTGTATATGCAAAGATATCGCGTTCCGAACTCGCAGGGCAGAATGGTAAATTCATGCGACCCCCCCTTAAGGATTTGGTGCAACTAATAGTTGCGCTAGCTACAGGTAAATTTGGTGCAAGTAATAGTTGTGCCAGCTATAAGTGGACCCCACCCGCGGGCAGCCAACTTCCAGGCACTTTTCAAGCACTATTATATTGTGCATATACTTGGCGCAACTAATAGTTGTGCTAGGCATATGAACAGTAACTCCTAGTTTTTGCTTCAAATTATGAGATTGGGGTTTGACTTGTTGACCATCTTGACCGTTGAGGTGTATTTTACTATTTCTGTTGCAGCCATTTACTATCTATGTGCAACCTCCTAAGTGGTTTAAAGCCTCACCCTATCATCTACCATTGGAGCAACTCTTTACATTTTTCAAGGCTCTAAAAAACCTAGGAAACCTTAGATGGCCCATTACCTAATTAATAATCCCAATTAGCCTTTAAGCACCCTCCTAACCTCTCTTTTCCCTATAAATAGAGAGGCGCCCCCCTTACAAATGGCTTGAAAAAAATTGCAATTAGGAGATTAAGGAATCCCTTCTCTCTCTCTCCTCTAGTGCACCATTTCCATACAAATTCCATAACTTAAAAAGTCCCTTTAGACCTTAGCTTTTCACCCTTAAGCTCTAGATTAGAGGTGTGTTACCCCTTAGCCTTCCCTCTCTACCTCTTAGCTATTAAGCCTTAGGAGTTAGAATCCCATTTCATACCATACAAGCCTTTAAAAGCTCACCGAAGCAAGCCAACGCAAGGCTCCACAACAGTGCAACAAGGGCCCGAGAGCTCCGGCTCTCCCCTCTATTCCTCTACCTTCTCGGTTATTCCTCCATCCTCCCATTTGTGCTGTTACGCCGTCAAATTTTTGTTAGGAATGGCGGAGCACAAATAGGATTTTAATACCCATTTGGGCAAGAGGAAGCCTTTTCCATTTCTTTTATATTATTTTTGTTTTGGCCATTAGTAGAGACCACACTAAGCGGATTGACTGGGTGCCTAACACCTTTCCAATCGATAACTAAAGCTCCTACCCAAGAGCCTTTGGTGTAGACCTGATTCAGAGTCATATTTGTGACAGTATGGTGCTTATAAAAATGATCTAGGTTTCTCAGGATACCAAAAGCTCCGGGTGGCGACTCTATATTTTTCGGTAGTGAGTGCATCGTCGTGACGGGATCGTAAAAAATCTCACGATTGTACAGATGGCGGCTCTGCTGGGGAGTAGCTAGTAGAGCTTCCCTTTGAACTTGGCCTATTTATTTTTAATTTTACTAATATTTTATTACTATTTTTTATTTTATTTTTTACTATTTTTTTTATTCACCCCTCCGATTAAGTCATTTTACTTGCCCCTACTTTTACGTCATTTACGAGTCTTAGCCGATCGGCGGGCCTACTTGCGCATTGTCTTTAATTTTATTTATAATTTTATCATTTTAAGCACCTCAGCCGATCGACGGGTCTACTTGTGCATTTTTATTTAATTTCTTTACATTTCCGTCATTTAAAGTCCCTTAGCCATTTGATGGGCCTACTTACGCTTTTAATTCTGCAAGTATATTCCAACAGTGAACACCGGCCTGTAGAGGCGGCACGGGTTCATCACCCCCAATCTTTGAACACAAGAAAATTTCCAAAAAAGTGAAAAAGAAAATTGAACCAACAAAGGGGATTTAACTTGTTTTTTGCGACGTAGATTTTAAAGGGTTGGGTTTTTTAGGCACACATACAACCACTCGGGTCTTAGAACGGCGGCAACCCCTAGTAGTGATGATCCGAAAAAGTCCCAGCCCACCTAGTACCTAAGAAAAGTGCTTGCACTTGAGGTATATCATTAGTGAACCCAATTTAGACTTAAACCTTTAGGTTCGGTGAGAAAGAGAGCGGATCATATAAACAGTCAGTCCCCAAAAGCATAGCTTCCACCAAAAACTAGTTTGGAGACCAATTTCGAACTTAGGTTGCTACAGTCATAGAAATTGGATATCCATTTTTCTTTGGCACCAGTATTAGTTACGCCAATGCAAAATGTCCCAGAAATGCACTGGCACAACTATTAGTTGAGCTAGCTTTAAATCTAGACTTTTTGCTCTAACGCCACTAATAGTTGCACCAGGCTGATTCTGAACAGTAATAGTTCGGATCTGTGGCCTATTTCACTCCTCGGACTCTGCGATTAGTGTGTTTAGTGTCTCTATTTAGGCCCTACAATTTTCGACACCCAATATGCCCTTGCCGGTCAAAAGAAGGTGACTTCTTTTTTATTCGTTTCGGAGGATCAGGTTGTTTACATTAGTTTCCATCAAGGGATCCCTTTGATTCCTCCGAAGCTCTTCGGAACCTGTGTCATGGGACCTATTTAGGGTACGAGAGCCACCCGAGAAGGGAATTCAAAAAGGTCCCAGCATCCTCATTTGTTTTCAGTTATAAGTATCCAAAAAAAAATAAATTAAAAATTAAAAATAGAGTCATGATTTGTGCCAGCTCAATGGCATCATCGTACCCTCCGTCATCCCATAGGGAAAGAAGGAGGAAGCTTTACGGGCCCCATCCAAGGCACCCGTACCCAACCCGATACCGAGACATGTCGTGGGCCGTGGACCCGACTTCTACCGATCCTGACTCATCCCCTCCACATTCTCTAATCCATTCCCACAACGAAGAAGCCATCACTTCCACCCCCTTTGCCCAATCAACCCTCACCATAATCGGCCCTTTCGGTGCCCCTATTTTCCCTTCCACCACTTCCCAAATTACCCAAAATATAAATTTCCCATCATTTTCCCAAACCATGCCTTCATCCATGGCCATCTCCAACCCCTCTCACCTCCATTCCACACCCGCTCAAAACCCATCCACTACCAGCATGCCCTATTTCTCATCCGCCCAACCCGATCCACCCACATCCATCTATACCAAATCCAATCCCCCACACATCCCTCCATGTACCCAAGCCATGCCCATCTTACCCGAAGCCATGGCCAATTTTCCCCTCCCATTTTCCACTTCCATGCCCCATACAGCTCCCCCATACATACCTTATCCATCGACCAATGCCCCACCTCACTTCTCCAATCCACCTTATATCCCACCCCTCACCCCGGCCATGCCCAATTTTTCCTCTTTCCATACCCTATCCAGACCACTCCAACCATCAAATAGCCCATCTCCATTTGATCCTCCTTTTGTGGCCATGATAGAGGAGAGGTTCCACACCTACAATAGGTGGAATGCCTCCCAACACATCCCCTCTCATCCACACCACACATTTATGGATCCATCCCATACTCTAGCAAGCCTCCATGCCTCATTCCCCCCTGACCCCCATCATCCACACTACCCAAACACCAAGTACCCATATATCCCAAGGCCCAATGGCCCAAACCCCCATTCCCCATATGTACCAAGGCCCCATGGCCAAAAACCCCACAACCCATAGCTATCAAGGGCCCATAGCCCAGACCCACCCAGGGCCCACGCCCCAGACCCATCAAGGGCCCATGGTCTTGACCCATCAAGGCTCAATGGGTCAGACCCCCTAAGGGCCCATGGCCCAAACCCATCAAGGGCCGATGGCCCAAACCTATCATGACCAAGGCTTCATGGCCCAACCCTCCCATGGCATCATGGCCCAAACCAAAGCCCAAAACCTTGGACCCTCACACCGATACCCTTCACAATTTCTCCAAAATTTCACCCATTCACAACCCTTATACCCAGCTCAAACCCATGCCTTACATCAACCCCAATTTACCCATACCCCTACATCCCAAAGTCAGCTTCAAACCTTCCCCCACGCTCAATGGCCTCATCAGCCCCCACCTCAAAATCTAACTTCCACTCATCCCATCATCCAACAAATTTCCCCTCATCCCTAATGGGCTCACCCAACCCCCATTCATGTCATTCCCATCCAGTCCAAGCAACACAAGCAAGAGAATCCCACCCTTACTACACACTATGCCAACCAACGGTATGAAGAGGACCAGATTAGGAATAGGGGAGCCTAAGCTAGGGCATTGACTAGCCTTAACCCTCCTCCTATCATTTCCCACCCCTTGGTAGCCCAAAGTGAAGTCCAACCAATGGTCGAGAAAGTGGCCCCCATATCCAAAGAGTTAGAGCAGCTGAAAGAATAGTTGGATAAAATATGGAAGTAGTTGATGAAAATGGGTAGTGTTGAAATCCATGCCATAGACTTTACCGACTTGTGTCTGTTCGTCAAGGTCCCCTTGCCTCCCAAATTTAAAATGTCAGCTTTTGACAAGTACAAAGGCACCAACAATCCTATTGCACACCTCAAGTCCTACATTGGGGACATGTGCTAATATGAAGGGGATGAAAGACTATTAATAAAGGTCTTTCAAAAGAGTTTGACCGGTCTGGCCTTAAGGTGGTTCATGTCTTTGGAACCATCTATGATGAAAACATAGAAGGAGTTAGCACACTTGTTTCAGCAATAATGTCTATAATATTGACATAGAACTGCATAAGTCTGACTTAGCCCGATTTGAACAGAACTCGAATGAGACCTTCAATGACTTTTTGGGGCGGTGGAGAGCACTAGCAGCTTAGGTCAAAAATAAGATACCTGACGATGAGTAGATCGAAATGATTTCTAAGAATACGCTACCAGTAATCTTAAACTTTTTGGTGTACTAGTGGCAGTCCAGCTTACTGATCTGGTGAGGAACGCTAATCGCTGTGAAGATGCCATCAGGGAGGGGCACCTGAATAAATATGTACTGTTAAGATTATTTTTAAGTGCTTGCTACTGCCTTTATTGGAGACAGTGATAAGAGTGGGGTTAGTGAAAATGAATCAAAGGTGGATTGAAAACTATAGAGCAGCAAGCCTAAAAATACACAGTCTTGCAAGATACAGGGCCTGTTGTAGCAAGTTTTGATGAGAGTATGTCCCACAGGGAAAGTTGATCTAAAGCTCCAAGGGAGCTATCTTTAGTAGGATCTCCAGATCTAGCTACAGATCTGGCAATCCTAAATGGAAGGGGATTTAAGATCACTATAGTCTAAATCCTAAGGTAACTTAATGTCTAAACTATAGAAAGGGTTAAGAAAGAGGATGGAGTGTGAGAAAATAAATATAAAAGGGTGAGAAGTATGCTTTTAGGTACAGATTTGATGGGTCTTATAACTCAGACTCAGATCTGCTGCTATAGAAATCCTGTCCAATGGCTACATTATCACCAAAGAGGGGATAGGATCCAACTCACCCCTATGCCATGATCCAATCCCTTATGGCTATAACTTGTCCACTTAAATGGTCACAGACTATCCAATAGGGGAACCACAATCCAGAGATGGGTCAGAATAAGTTTATCATTGTAGGCACTACTTCATCCAGGCTACCAGCTCAAGAATCCATAGGAACCTCAACCTTTAAAGTTCTGTGTGTGGGGCTAGGCCTACAACGTGCACTAGCCTGGACACACAGAACCAGCAAGAGTTTGAGTACTAGCTTTTAAGCTTAGTTGTTCACTACTTTAGAAAGACAGCAGTGATCCAGTCACAAGCCTACAATCTCTACTGTCAGATTAAATCTGCCATCTGATGGTGGGTCTATACAAATACAGGGGAGTCTGTCTCTACACAATCTCTAACAAGGCTACAAGCACAAGTACAGAGAAGAAGAATCTATCTTAGGTCTGTGGATTGGACTCACCCTAGGGCTATAATCTGTCAACTTGAATGGTCACAGACTATCCACAGAGGCTATCCTCCTCACAGAGGTCTAAGACAGAACAAGAACATTGCTGCCGCCACCATGTTCACAAGGCTACCAGCTCAAGTTCCCATGGGGATTCAGATTTAGTGGGTCCTGTGGTGGGGCTAGGCCTGTAATGTGCCTAACCTGGACACATAGGTCACTTGGATCTAAGTAAAATCTTAAAGACAATCCTCCATTGCTTACAATACAACTTAGCAATGGAGGATCTCAAGGTAGCAGCCTTACACAGAACAACTCACAAAACACCAATCCCATACATGCAATAGATCCTATTACAAAACTCTATTAAAACTATACCAAATAATCATACAAAGGCATAGCCAGCAAGTGCTGGACTATGAAGAAAAGGAAAACAGAAAAAGAAAACTCCTAAACTCTAACATTATCCTACTGTAATTCTACAGTCGGTTTCAAGAAGGAGTAGAGAAGTCAAGTCCAAAAAAGTCTTAAGTCTAAAAGTCCCCTAAATCTAAACTAGGCTTAGGCTTATATAGCAGTTAGCTGTGTGAAAATTAGGGTTAGGAAAATCCTAATTTATCAATGCTATCATAGCCCATTTATGTTCTTTGGATGCCTCGGGGTACATGCACGGAGATTGGAGCATTGGAGTGCATGCCCTAATTGCTGGAAGTTTCCAGATTGCCCCTACAGAAGTGGGAGAGAAGTTAAGAACCCGAGCCTCGCTAGGTAGAAAGGCTTTCTAGGTCTTATCGCGTGATAGAATTGGCATCGCGGGGTTGGTTTGACTTCAAAATTTTGCAGTCGCGGGATTGATACTTTGGTCATCGCAAGGATGCTCTGGTTGTCGCGGGATTGCTCTTTCCATTTGAATGGTGCTAGAATTGCGTGCGCAGTTTGTTACTTGGTGAATCCCACGGTGATCCTCGTAAAGAAACAATGTGCATGGGTTACTGGATCGCACAAGCAGTTCCTTGAAAGTTTGTATCCCGCGGCAACTGCGCGACAGCTGCACGCAGGAATGCCCGGAGCTCTCTCTCTCTTCAGTGAATCACACGAAGATTGAAGACTCTTTTCTTGAGTTGTGTGAGACTGCACAAGTGCTGCGCGAGCACTTAAGGCTCAGACTCTCGAGAGCTATGTGAAGTATACTTTTTATTACTTGCTGACATCCATCTGCGCGTGAACGGTGCGAAGACTGTGCGACCAGTTGGTGTGCTCCCTTCAGGAGCCCGCGACAACTGCCCGAAGTATTCTTTCTGGTTCCATTGAGCCCTGCGACATCTGTGCGAGGCATTCTTCTTGATTTGTTTCTGCTCTGCTGTGCCTATGCTGTAGCCAATTCTCTGCCTGGGTTCAACCTTCTTTCTTCTGAGGAGATTTTGGGGCAACAGTAGGCTTCATGGCATGGTTAGGGGCTTATTTGCAACTTCTACTTATTACCTACAAATTTGTCTTAACAGTCATTTATTAAATGACTAAGGGTCTAACAGAGATTAAGTTAAGGGGTGAAAAGTGGTACTTTTCAGGTCTTAACACACCCCAAAACCTAATCTTTGCTAGTCCCTTAGCAAATCTTTAACTAATTAAATGCCACTTTCATAGGGATCACGGGTACATTTAGCATATGTACCTAGCCTTTTAAACTCCTAGGTGATCCCTAGTGGAGGAGTGAAGTCTCCTGAGGGTTTTCAGTGAAGACACCCACAAACTTCACCATTAGAACAATTAAGTATAGTGCAGTTAATGACAACACAGATTTCAATGCATAAAGCTTCACTCCACACCCATTCTTTAACACTTAGAGGAAACTGCAGTAGTGATGCAGGCCATTTAAAACTCAAAAGTTAGCATGTGTTTACATCACCACAATTCATTTAACATTATAAATTCAAGAGCTATCTCTCAACATTAACAATTTGAAGGTGTTCACATTCAAAACAGCTCAAGAGTAGTTACAGACCCCAAATGGGCCTGCAAGCATGAGCATAGGCAAAGCTTCTAATTTCAGACATCCTCATGACTTTTCACCACAGACTGGACAACTCCTCATCTCCACATGACAACTCATTTTACTTTGGATCCACAAGGTCTTTTTGAATGGGTTGTAATGTGGCTTATGGGTGAGGGATGTAAAGAATCAAAGGGTTAAAAGGGAATCAAAATTAAGAAATCAGCAAGGTAGGGAGTGATTCATGACTTCACAACCTTTATTTCAGCAAAACTTCATCTTTCTTTTTATATTCCAGAATCAAAGTGGCCAGCTTCTCCTCTTCTTTTCAGTTTTCAGATGATGTTCTTCTCTAGACTTCTCTTTCTTTTTCTGTTTTTATTTTTATTCAATCATTTTTGGGATTTTTTATGATGAACTGCCACACAAATACCATTGATACACTGCTATTCACAAGTTGCTTTTCTTCACCTTCCACAGAATGTTGGACCATTCTCACTATCTTTAACTCCTCCTTTACCTTCTGGATGCTCAGAGTGAGGGTGAGGTTGAATCAGGTCATGAGGTTAAGGTGCAAGTATTCTAGTGTTTGTCAAAGAAAAGTATGATTTTTAAGGCTCAACTAGTGTATGCAAAAGGGCAGATTTTAAAAGGTTGGATTTTCTGGCTCAAACTGTCCAAATGAAGGCCTTGGATCATTTCCTTAGTATCATGAGTGTTGTCAATTAGTTTTGATTTGGAGGTGCACAATTTCTAGTGAAAAAGTCTTGATTCAATCAGTCCTCAGAGCAGAAATAATACCAAAAGCACTCTTCACAAGGAAATGATGGGCCCAAATCTCACTAGATATGGTCCTCAAATTAACCCATGGGGTGTAGTTTCACTTGTTTCTCTCCTCTTATGTTCACTGAGTACTAACTGAAAAAAAATTTTGATGTTAGCTTCATGTTGGTGTCAAAATTTTAACTTTTTTCAGTTTTGAAATGTCTACAAAAATATTTTAATTTTTACACAAATTTCCTCATTGTATCAAGTTAGGTGGAAATTGACTTTATGCATCCCAGTTATACCACCATTACTGCACTAAAATTAACTAATCTATTGGCAGACCTACCCTGCCACACCCCCAAACCATGAGGAGCAGTATCCTCACTAGTTTAAAGGTGAGAGAGTGCAGTAGATTCAATACATAACAAATAAACACAGAAGAAGACAAACAAAAACACATAAGAGTAGCGAAAGAGAACTGAGCAAAATGGCAAAGTGAACAGTATAGAACAAAAAGAAAAATTCATTAACATTGAAAATATTACAAAAAGAGTGAAAAAAAGAGAAAAAATAAAAGCAAAATGGGGGGGGGAGACAGGGATCAAGGGGGAGTCGGTGGTGGAGGGTTTGAGGATGATGGTGGGGGAGATGCAAGTGGTTCGATTTTTTCTTCTTCTTCTCTCTCTTCTCCTTTTTCTCCTCCTCTTTGGCCAGGATCTGCTAGACCTCTTCATACTCATCCTAGAGAAATTGTAATGGGTTTGGCTCCTTAGGCGGTGGGGGGTCCAACCACATCGGATAGAATTTGTTTGGTAACTTGTTAGGTTTGTCATTCGCCATGGTTAGGAGGAGGGCCAGACTGCTAGGGTTAGAACAGAAAGGATGAGATGAAGACGAACTAACTTCGTATTTAAAATACTTGGACGGTGGAAAATGAATCGGCATATTAAAGTTTTGTCCCTTTCCAAGCTTGGCAATAAATTGTGGGTCTTCGGGGAATGAAGAATCGCATAACTGATTATGGTAAAAGAGAGCACACACTAAATGACGGTCTAAATTTAGCCTTTGTATTTAAGGTGATCCTGTGTTTCACGCAGCTGCACACTGGAAGATGTGGAATTCTGCTTTGCGCGCGCTCTGGACTCCGCAAGCAAGCTTCAACATGGCCCACGATGATGAAATGTGTCCATTTTAATCCCTTGATCGAGATCAACACTCGACCTCTGTGCACCCTTTGTGCTGAGGTCTGTAGTTGCACAATGTCATGCATCCACTCAGTTGCTATCTACATCTACCCTCCACATGGATTCTTATTTCAAATGAGAATAGCCTCCCGAAATTCATCTCCCATGTTATTAACAAAAGTGAACAATATGAAGACTAAATTAAAAAAAATAAAGAAGCACACAGAACAAATATGACACATAGATCACTATATAACAAAAAGGGAAATTTTATTAACTTGGAAAAACATGTACAATTGTAATTACAATGAGAAGAGTAGAAGGGAATGGAAAGAAGAGCCTAAGTACAATCTAGTCTAAGAGGAGGAAGACTCTGAATCTGAATCTGTACCAATCCCAGCCCATCTTTTTAGCATGTTCCCTAAGTGCAGCCTTGTCCTTCTGCTTCTTGGTTGGCTCCTCAACTGGACCCTTTTTCTTTGATTGCCTTGACTTTCGTGGTTGGGCTGGTGGTTTCCTCATTGTTGGAGCTTTTGGTGCCCTCACCCTTATTTTTGGTTGCTTGGGTATTTTTGGTTCTTTGGGTTCTTTAGAAGCTTTTCCTTTTCTTTTCGCAGTGGGGGCTACAGGGGATTTGCCTTTACCTTTCTCAGTGGGGGCTACTGGGAATTTTCCTTTTGCTTTGGGCTCAGGCTGGCTAGGGGGTTGTGCCTCTTCAGACTGGGCAGCTGGCTCTTTGCTAATTTTTATAGAGGTTGTTGTGTAAGCAGTCCTCTTAGCAGTGACTTTTCTCTCTTTAGGATAAGTTTGCTTAGTTGGAGGTGCAGCAGGGGTTTGGGTAGGTGGAGGCTGTTTTGTAGGAGGTGATGAAGGAGGGGCAGCAGGGGCCTTCCCGTTATCTGGCTGGATCTTTGGTTTTGCTTCCTCAAACTGGGCAGCTGGCTCTGAAGTAGCTTTAGGCTCAGGGTCTATCATGTGGACAGAGAGTGGGGTGGGCTACTGAGCTGTAGTTCTGACAGCAGCCAATGCAGCTTCCAATGAGGTTATCTAGATTTTGGCTTTGAGGAGGTCAATCTCATGGATTTCCTTTTGGAGTTTGAAGATCTCCTGTGCATTGTTGAGCCTCTTCTCGAAAAGTCAGGCTCTCATCTTTTCTATAGCACTGTTTGTTTTCTCCAGCTCCAAATTTAGTTGATTATAAGCAGCTGTAGATTTTGCCTTCTGATAGGCCTCCAAGATATTAGTCCACACCAAGGAGATTCCCAGTAGTTGCTTTCTATGGGCTTCCTTCATTTCATCAATCTGCTGCAGCAGGGGTGTCTCTATGGACTGTCTAAGTTGGGCCATGCCTCTAAGGGCATCCCTCCTAAGGTAAGGATTGTCCCTCATGGCATGGAGGATGGTGAGGTAGGGAGGGATGTAAAAAAAATGTTTGGGTGCGATGGGCAGAGAGGAAGTGGAAGGAACAAATTGTGATTGGTCCTGGGTGGGAGAAATGGTGATAACAGTGGGTAAGTCTAGTTGTGGGGAGAGGGTAACAGGTTCTGGCTCTGTTTGTGTCTGTTTGTCAGTGAATGTTGGAGGGGGTAAGATAAGAGGTGGGAAGGAAAGCATGGGGGGGAAAGAAAGTGAAGGGGGCTCAGTAGGAGTAGGGGGTGATGGGGGAGGGAAAATGAGAATGGTGAAAGGTATAAAAGAGAATGGTGGGGTTGGGGGGATAAAAGGGAGGGGGAGTGGTGAATAGGGTTGAGAGTCAGGGCTGAAGTCTGTTTAGGATTGTTTATCAGTGGAAAGGACCAGGGGGGTTGGAGTGGATTGGTGAGGGATAGGTGGGTTGGTTGGTGAGGGATAGGTGGGTTGGTTAATGTCTGTAGGGTGGATTGGATGGATGTGAGTTCAGTCTGCATCTGGTCCTGGGTGTGTGTAGTGGTGGATAATTGGGATTGGATGTCTTTGATGAGGGAGAGGATAAGTGTCAGTGTGTCTGGGTTAGGAGGTTGAGTTTTTGAAGAGGATGGCACAGGTTGAAAGGGTGAGGAAGGTGCATGATGAAAAGTGGACGGAGGAGGAGATTGGGGTTCTAGTGAGTGATGTTGTGATGTAGTTGGGGAGTCCGGGAGGGGAGTGTAGTGGGTGGGCATGGTGTCAAGGAAACTAACCATAAAGGCTTGGAATTCGATGGTTGTGTTAAGGTGGAGGTCAATGTCTGTGAGTGGGGATGTAGTAGGCATGGCAGGGGTGGTGGCTTCTGCAATGTGAGGTGTGTCAGTGGGAATGGAAGGGATTGTGGGTGGTGTCTGGAAGATGGTGGGAGTTGTCGCAGTGGTTTTCCTTTTCTTGTAGGAAATGAGGGGAGGGCTATCAGGTTTATGTGAAGCTGATGGGGGTATTGGGGCTGGGTATTGAGGTAGGATAGGGGATGGTGAGGGGCAGACATGGGGGTGGTGTCCTCCCAGGTACCACTCACACGTGAAGGGGGAGTGGGCATAGATAATGAGGACAGAGGAGGGTGAGAGAGAGATGGAGTAGGAGATGTGATCAAGATAGGGGATCCTGGAGTAAAAGGTGGGGGGGCTGAGGTGGCTGCTGTAGCAGTGGTGGTCATGACAGGCTCTGAAAGCACCTCTTTTGTAGCAGGGGTAGACCTTGTAACAGCTGCCTCTTCTGCTTGCTTGGGAAGGGCCTGAGTCTCAACCTTCTTTTTCTTCTGTGCTTCCATCAAGCTTCTGTTGATTCCTTATTGCCTCTTGGCAAAAGTAGTAGGGGTAAGTGTGGCAGTTCCCTCTATTTTTGCAATCTTGTACCCTCCTTTTAGTAGCAGCTTGGTGATGACTCTAGCATAGGGGAGTGTGTGGCTTCTTGTTCTGCCCCAATTTCTCCATCATGTCCTTCATTGCTTCAATGATCAACCAGGCTGCCTGGAAGCCATGGCCCAGAGAGAAGGAATAGACGACATTAGCAATAGGAGCTCTCCTCTCCTGCTGATGGCCTGAGCAATAAATATTCTTTCTATGGACCTGGTCAATGAAGAGGAGTTCAGGCTCCAATTCTCTTCTTTTGATTGAATCCCCTGAGGCCTTTAATCCTCTAGTCAAAGCCCTTCCAATTGTATCAATTGAGGCACTCAGGGGGGGCCATATCCACAGCTAAGGTTGAATGTGGCTGGGATGCCCAATACTTCTGCAATCACTTTGGGGCTCACTAAAATCTCAAAATCGTCAATCAGCACCAGCAAGCATACTTGTCCATCCTTGTCTTTTTTTAACCCTGACGTGCTAGTAAAAGAGTTGCACTAACCTAGGGTAGGCTAGTGCTGGAATTCCTCTCATCAAGGGTGTCAGGCCAGCTTTGCTCATAAACTGTACGGCAGGGGCAGAGAGAGGCTCCGTCTCAAAGAATGCAGGTCAAAAGTTGTTTTAGGCTCCAAGGGGATTGAAGCCATGAGCTTTGAAGGAGTAGAAAACTCAGGGGTTGGCTCCTCCACCTCCTCAACCACTTCCTTCCCTTTTTTAGGTGCCTTTGCAGTCTTGGCCTTCTTAGAGGTGGTCTCAACAGGGTCCTTATCCTTGCTCTTTCTCTTTGGTCCACTCTTGGGGGCCATTCCAAACTCTACCTTCGAATATGAGAAATGGAGACTGAGATCTAAGTGCTTATCCTAAAATCCTAGGGTTTGGTTTGATCTAACACACAGGGCACCGCGAGATATCTGATTAGAGGGCAATAGATAGGGATGATGCTAGGAACAAATCTATAGATTCCTGGAGTGAATGATGGGCTGTAGGATCGACGCTGGAGGAGAGAGGGGGAAGAGCGCCAGAAGCTAGGGTTTCACAGAGTGAAGAAGGAAGAGAATACTAGAAAGGGAGACAAGTGCGGGGTTAAAATACTTATCGCGAATGTGCGACCGTGGATCCTCTCGAACCCGTCGCGGCGATGCGCTTGCCTTTTAAATGAAAATATAGAGTCACCACCCGGAGCTTTTGGTGACCCGGGAAACCTTCAAATCAATATTTTGAGCACCGAACTGCTAACTATGACTCTGATTTACCGGTCTTTACCAAAGGCTCTAGGGTAGGGGCTTCGGTTATCGATCGGGAAGGGTTTAGGCACCCGATCAACCAACACGTAGCGGTCTCTATCTATGGCCAGAATAAAAATAAAAAGGGCGGAGTTTCCCCTTGCCCGAAGGCAATACGGTCCTATCAAGCTTTGAGCCAAACCGAAATTTCGGCGGCGTAACGGCTTGAATCCTTGGACGGAGGAGTCACCAAGAAGGTAGAGGAAGAGAGGGGTGAGCCGAAACTCATGGGCCCTTGTTGCACCATGGAAGATCTTTGCTTTGGCGTGCTTCCGATGGCTTAAATGGTGTGAAAGTGGGTTTTAATGCTAGGATTCAATAAAGTAGGGGGTGTAGAGTGAGGTTAAAGGCTAGACTTTAGCAAAAGGGAGTGATCTAATGGTTGAAATGGGTTGAAAGGGATGAACTAAGCATGCTAGAATTCTAGAAAAATGGGTGCATTTTCTCTCACTAGGGTTCTCTCTTAAGCTCCAAATCCTTAACCTCCAATTTTTCCAACCCTTAAGGAAGAGGGAGGCCTCTCTACTTATAGAGAAGGGATGGGTTAGGAGCTTACTTAAGAGCTAATTGGTTTAGCAATTAGGTAATCCCCCATCTAAGGTTTTTTGGGTTTTCAAGGTCCTAGGGTTTTGGGAAACTGGTTTCAATGGCGGATGATGGGGTGAGACCATGGGTGACTTAAGGATTGCCAATAAGCTCAAAGGGGGTGCAACCAATCTTAAGACACCCACCTCAACTAAGGTGATGGTCAAAGGGTCAAACTAGATGGAGAAAATTCGAGCTACTGATGACAGTTACTGTAGCTAAGCTGGGCGTATATATTATATACGCCCAGTTTAGGAACAGTAATTTTCACCAAAATCAGGGGAGTTTTGAGAAGATGAAGCCCGTGGTGGGTCCCACCTATACTGGGCGTATATATTATATACGCTCGGCCAAATTTCCCCCAAAATAGGTAGGCGTATATAATATATACGCCTGACTAATCTGGGGCTAAATTGGCTGGGCGTATGTAATATCCACGCCTGAGTAAATTTTTTATGATTTTATGTGAAACTTCAATTGGCCATAACTTTTGAACCGTAGCTCCAAATTGGGTGATCATTGGCTCATTGGAAAGCTGAAGAAGTCCTCTTTCCAATGGTATATGGCTCATCTATGGTACTGCTTTGTGTGAAATTCTGTAACTCTCCTTCCATCAACTGCCAGAAGGGTTTAAGTTAGGTCTGGGAAGGGATTCTAGGTTGTAGGGGTGACTTCTAAGGATTGGGGGAATGACTCTAAAGGTCTTAGGGTGATTCCTACTGGTCTAGGTAGGTTCCTAAGGGTTCAGGGGGGGTGCCATCAGAAGCATAGGGGTACATCTCTCCTAAAGTACAGATTGATCGGGCCTTGGGCCGAATTTGGGTGTCTACTGATGCCCCTCTTTGGTATTCGATCACTAATGATCGGATGCCAAAGATAAGAGACATCCGAAGAGGTCCAAGGCACGTTTGATGGGTCCGCTTGGTTCAACTCAATTCTCAAACATTCATGGTGATGGTGAGTGTACGGAAGCCCTCTCATTTCGGGATATCGTCTGTACCTCAAAGCTAACAGTCCCCAAGCGCATTGCGACATTCTTGAGCATAATCGATGATCACAAAAAGTGTAAGCCCGCTAGCCGGGATATCGTCCACTTCCTGAGGGAAATTATAGATTTGTGATGTTGAATATTAATCTGAACCAGACAGCTCCATGAAATGGGATGATCGATCTATGCTTCGGAATTGATGCGAAGCATACAAAGCGAAGGCCTTGAAACTATGTCCAATCCTATAGAATATCAACAACTCCATTGGATTGGGCACGGGTGCTCTTACCTAGGTAAGGCTCAAAGTTTCTGGGTGAACCCATCAACCTCGAGGTTGCTTTAGCATAATTGACCTGAGTGGAGCGAATATTGATGTCACAATGCCTCTTAGGAATGCATGCTCATTTTTTGAGTAATTTTTCTTGTGTCATTTTCTGAATTTTCTTTTGTTTCGAGGCCTCTAAGCAGAGCTTGATGACCTCTGACAACTTTATTTTTGCACAACTCTTTAAGTGGATCAAATGTTAATTGATACGCTTTAAGAATGCGTGCGCTCTGCTAGGGATAGATGCACTTGAGGGATGTGCTCGTTCCAGTGGTGAGGTGCCCCTGATTCACACGGATCGGAGTGCTTTAACTTGAGACAGAGCTGAAAAGATCGGGCTAGGACCAATCATCCCTCGAAAGAGATGGCCAATTCTAGCCTCCATCCCTAATGAAATCACATCTTACTAACTATGCACAGATAGACACCCATCAGGGGCGATAAGCAGCAAATAGGCGCGAACAGAAGCCTCGACCCTAAGGTACAATTTACGAGGACAACGACCATCCTGTGGATACCCAGACGCAAGTGCGTACATTCAATAGGGACACCGTGCCTATACAGGTTTTAAGCCCATGTAAAAGGAAATAAAAAGGGAAAATGGCCCTTTGGTCTGTATGTTTGCACATAGTTTGGTTGGTGGTAATTTCATTTTTGACGGGTCAGTTTCGACTGACAATAGACTTTTCGAATGGTCTGAAGTCGGGGGCACTCTTGGTCAATATCAATCAGAAGGCGGATGACCAGAGTGAATGCTTGGAAGGTGGGGTCAACCCACTCAGGATTTTTACTAAGCAGCAACAGGTTGTTATTTCTTCTCCTTTTCTTTCTTCTTCTTTTTTTCTTTTCTTTTTCTCTTTTCTCTTTCTTTTTTCTTTCATGTCAGATCGAGACCCTGGGCATGCTCAAACTGCCTTTATTTTTGCATGTATCCTTAGGCGAATCAACTTGCCATGTTGATATACCTTAGGGACGTGCGCATTCCAGTGATGGGTTCTTGGTTCGCCTGCCGAATCAGGCCTTGACTCTTACTGGGGGACTCTGTAGGGAACAGTGACCAGAGATGGGCAAAATTACCTGCCTGCCGGGTCAGGTACAAAATGTCCCTGCTTGAAAAGGGGTTCGAGAGCTTTCAGGTGAACCCGATCATTCCGAATTGATTTAACAAGGCTCTCGGAGTGGGGCAAATAAGTGTTGCGACGCTCTTTTGAGAACCAGCGTTGTATATATTGTATTTTTTTTCTTTTCATTATTTTTTGCTCTCCTTTTTTGATTTTGTGGGCGCATTAGGTGGGCGCCTACAGATCTGGATTCGTTTGTTGTAGCACGGTCCCTTTGGGCCAATCGAAGGAAACTCGAAGGGTCATTTGGGGATGCATGCACCATGGCCGACGACACATGGGCCTCGAAGGGGGGTCCGGATCGAGGTCCATAGCATACAAGGGGGGCCGTTGGGCCTTAAAATCGAAAAAGGGAGGTCAGGCAGTTTAAAAACTGTCATTTTTGGTCGGGCGTATATAATATATACGCCTGACCAAAATCTGGCGAAAAATGGTCGGGCATATATATTATATACACCCATATAAAATCTGGCAGTTACGAAACTGCCTGAGCCCGAGCACAAAAGGGGCCCCCCTTTTCAAATTCTCTCTTCCTCCCTCCTTTCTTCTTGAGTCCGAGACAACCCCTTAGGGTTTTTTTCATTTGATTTGGCTTGAGTTCTATTACCGGTGATCGCGGGTGTGGATCGAAAGGCGCTTATCCTCCGCCGTTATTCATTTTTTCTCCCCCATTGAAGGTAACCATTACCTTCCCTTACTTTCCCTTTGCATTTTGATAATATTATTGTTTGATGCTTTTCTTTTTCTCTCTCTTTTTTTTTTATGGTGAAATGTTTTTTCCTTTCATTTTCATTTAAACATATGTGATGCCTATGTTCCTTTTCTCTTGGTTTTGTTTTTGTTGTTTTCCTTAGGCCTATTTTTTTTCATCTATCATTTATTCATCTCATCCTATTTTTTCTTTCTTTTTTTGTTTTCGATGGATTAGTGCATCTTATTTGATGGATTGGTGCCTACACACACATGGTTTGTTTTTTTTTTTGTTCTTGTTTTTAGTACACACACGCATCTCTTTTTTTTTGGATTGATGTATACACATGGGGTGTTTTGTTTGGTTTTTTAGTACACACACACCTTTTTTGGTTCGGATTGGTATATACACATGGGTTTTTTTTGCTTTTTTGTTAGTACACACACACACCTTTTTTGGTTTGGATCAGTATATACACATGGTTGTTTTTTTTTGTTTTTTAGTACACACACACACCTTTTTTTTTGTTAGGATTGGTATATACACATGGGTTTTTTTTTTGTTTTTTAGTACACACACGCACCTTTATTTTTTTTGTTCGGATCAGTATATACACATGGTTGTTTTTTTTTGTTATTTCTTTTGGAATTAGTGTATATATACATTTTTTCTTTCTTCCCTTTTTTGTTGCCAACCTTCTCATATGCCGATGCGTCTCATATTTTTAGGATGTCTGGTGACGAAGGGCATGATCGGCAAGAAGGGCTGGAGATGGCCTATGGCCCCTGTGGGGAACAATTCATTGTGTCTCAGCGCTCCTCCCAGCCTTGGTATGAGATGCAAGGCGAGGCCGCCCTGCCTCCTCCTCTCTTGACACACCCATATGTCCAACTTCGGGATCGTTGGTCAGGTAAACAGATGGGCCCCCTCCTTTCCGCTTTTGTTTTCCTTTGATACCCTCATTATATCTCCCTACCCCTATCTGATTAATGTCTTCTGCTTGTAGCCCCTGCCGCACATTATGTTCCGAGGAGGTTGGTTTGACCTCCAGCGTCTCGTGCTCTACCTTCCCCCAGTGGTGAAGGACCTACTCACTGCTGCCGGTTTTGGGGACTTCATTGGTGCCCATTGTGAGGTGATCGGCCTATTTAATGGCGATAGAGCATTTTACTTTGAGACGATGACATTCCACATGGCCGTGGCGAGATGGCCTTCACATGGTGGTCTATGATCATGGGGTCCGTATGGGAGGTGCCGTGGTACCTACCACTTTGCCGGGTAGGGAGGAGGTGATTCAAGCTGCTGAGGGCCTACCGTCCTCGTGAATATTAGGGGCTCGAGGTCAAGCTATCTTGATTGGTTGATCAATTTGGGCCTAATGAGTTGGTGGACGAGGCGGCTGACATGGACATTTACATCGAGAACTGTGCTTATCTTTGGCCGCATCTCCTTACTGTTCCTCTTGGGCAAGACTCTCATCTCCAACACCAGTGGAGGGTGACTCTCTTTGTCCCTGCTCAGCCTGATGGTGAACTGGGAGATCGTGCATCGATTCGATTGAGCGGCGGCTATGCGTACTCATGTCCGACCTAAGCGGGCCGTTCTTGGGGAGTCTAGCTCCATTGTGGGTTTCTGGCCTGCCATTGAGGTATTTTATCTTTTGGTTTTAGTTTATTCAATTTTCTTTTATAGCATACCTGTCCTCATCTGCCTGCTTTCTCAGGTCTGGGGGTACCTTCACTTTCAATCAGGTCGCCCTCTGCTTCAGTCTGACATTGCTACGTTCCCCCTTATGAGTAACTGGCACATGGGTCACCGTCGGGACGTAGGTATGAAGCATTTGGAGTTAGGACTGTGCTCTCAGTTCGACCTGTTGAGCCCAGAGCAGGTAAAACAATTCCCTTTTTATAAATTTGACAGCTCAGCTCCTGTGTGCTAGGGGTTCTGACCCAATGTGTGCATCCCCTTCCGATTTTCTCTTCTTTTGCAAGTCATCCTCGACCATTACATAGGATCTTCCTTCTGGAATTTGGCCTTAGTGGGTCCCTCTCATCTTTTGCTGGACCGTCGTATCATCTTTCTCTACGGGTCCTGGACTAGGGCCTACTATTTAGGGGAGAGAGTGGTTCATCAGTATCGCCCTCTCTTTGCTGTGCCCCAAGCTCCTCCTGCCGATGTGTTGGACCCAGAGGGCTCCATTGATGAGCTCACTGCTCACTTTCTTCATCATGGGGTTCTTATTGATGACCTTCTCTCACCTTTCGGGGGTATCGTCTGTGGATACGACTCCACCTATCATTTCTTCTTGCCTCGCTTGCAATGCTAACTTTTTAGCTTTTGGCAGGCCGCGATCTCAGGTAATGCCCCTTTTCTTCTTTCATTCAGTAGCTTTCATGTGGTTACTTTGATTGACCTGTCGCCCTTAATGATAAAATGTTTCTCTCTAAAATTTGAGCATGGCGGCGACTCAGATGAGGGGGAAGAGGAGGCCGTTCCCTATGATGCAATAGGTGCTGGACCTTTCGATCCTTCCGGGGCTTGTGCTTATGGCGTGGCTTGGTCTTTGGACCCTCGACCCTTCCGGTGCTTGGTGCTTACAGCTTCGTCGAGGTCCAGGGGACCTTCAAGCGCCTGGATGATGCCTTTTTGTCACGCGTATGTGCCGATGTGGCTGAAAAGGCCCGAATTTCTGCTGAAGCTATCCAGGTCCCACCTCCCGAGCGGATTCCTGGGGTAATTTCTATCTTGTTGCTCTGTTCTGGTTCCTTTCTCCAGAATTATGCTGATGGCCTGTGTGACTAACACCTCCTTTTCCTTATCGGCCAGGATTATGAGTCGGCAGTGAGTAAAGCCGAATACTACCGTAACCTTGTTGGGCTTAGGGAGACCGAAATGGTGAGTGAATGTTGGCCCAACCTAGTCATTTTCCTTGTTTACTTTCTGCCTGTTTCTCTATTTGATGGCTTTTGGTGTGCCTCTGCAGTGTGCTCATGAGAAGGAGTCGCGCTCCTTGCTTAGCTGTATCTCTCAGGCGTGGACTCGGGTGGGGGAGACCCGTACCTTTCAAAGTGCAAGCCGGCGCCGGAAGAAGTCGAAGGGGGCTGCCCAGGACTAGTTTATTTTCTGCAAAAGTGGACACAATGAGACAATTTAGACTTTTGATTTATATGGGATATGTAATAACTTTAGACAACAACAGTCTCTTTTTTTGATGGTTTTATAATTTTCATGGTTCATGCAACTATTTTATTTGGTTATCTCTTTGCTTTGGTGGTTTCCTTTCTCTTTTTCCTGCTTGGAATGAACTGGCACCTCTCCAATGATGAGGTTGATCATGCAGGTGACTCTCCCTATATGGGGCCACTGGTGTTTCTCATGGTGTGTGTGGCATGGCATATGTGCGCCCTCGCGACGAAAAGGTGGGCCAAAATAAACTACGTTCCTCCTTGGGAAAAGAAATAGACCAGTGTGAGGGGGGGCCTTACCAGCCCCGGCTTAAACTGGGCGTATATATTATATACCCCAGGCCAACATTCAGCAATCAATAGTTGGGCGTATATATTATATACGCCTGACCAATCCTCAGTAAAAATGGCAGGGCGTATATATTATATACGCCGAGCAAAAATGATTCAAAATTTGCCTTGGCGTATATAATATATACGCCTGCTATAGATTGAGCTCAGCGGGCTCCTTATAACCCACGCCTGGTCCCCCCTTGTCTCCTCTTCTACTTTGGTTTGGCTGTTTTGCCCCTCCTTTTATTTTCTTTCTTTCCCCTCTTTTTCTAGCAGGCCCATCGTCATATATTGACCGATTTCACAAAGAACATCTTTGTACGCCGATGGACCTGCCTTCAAAAGGGGACCCAAGCTTTTATATGGGGGCCGGTATACTTCCTTGTTTGGACCCGGGCCCCAACTTTTTGCAAAAATTGCATGATAGTTTGGCTGAGAGCGAGCTTTCTATTCTTAATGGCCTCGGGTTGTCCCACCTTTCCTCTCTTCTCGCTGTTCCCCTATTGCCCAACCTACTACAGGCGACTTTGGCATCATGGGACTATAGGGCCCATGTCTTTAAATTTGGGTCTAGGGAGCTGACCCCAACTTTGGAAGAGGTACCCTCCATCACTGGCTTGAAGATGCATCGAGGCCTTGCCAAAGTAGTGCCCAAACCAGGGTATGCAAAGGTGGTCCATGCTGTCCTTGGCTTAAAAAAGGGGGGATACGAGAAATGTTTCGCCGGAGGGCCCACCAGGTGTTCGGTGAAATTTCGGAGAGAACTTTTTGGTGACTCGAGCTTTCGAAAGTTGCCTATTCGAGATCCCTTCAATGTGAAGGCCTTTGCCCTTTATTTGCTGTCGGAAGTTCTCTTCTTCACTGGGGGTGAGAACTTTTCCCTTAGACTATGTGATGTTTCGATCGAATTGGAGGGAGGTCGCTCATTGGTACACCTGGTCCTGGCGGAGATGTATCGAGGCTTGGATGCTGCGGCCTCAGGCTGGGTTGGGATTCTCAGCGGGAGCTCGCTACTTGTTCAGATCTGGTTAGGTGAGCATTTGGCTATCATGGGGCCTGTGCCGAGATTCTTCTTGATTAGAGGGAATGTGGCTTGGGGTTTTCGATCAGTTGAGGCGCTGGTGGGAGCATCGAGGCCCGAACTGTGGCTATCTAATCTGGTGACACAGAAACTTCCCTGGATGGACGACACCTTTCCGATTGTCCGCTCTCGGGATTGTGAGGGCATCACACTTTTGGGGTTGACTGGCAGCACATACTACTTCCCATCTCGGGTGCTCCGTCAGTTCGGGTATACTTAGCATGTGCCATGTGCCGCATGGCCACCCTTGTGCTCTCTGATATTCTCTCGAGGTTCTCTTAGTGATCTTGATCGCATAGCGGTCCTCTGGGAAACCCGCCAATCGGCGCATATATGTATAACTTGGTCGGTATGTCTCTCAGATTCTGAGGTTGGTATTATCGAGGATTACCTACTCCTAGCTCAGCTTCGGTTGATGTGGTAGAGACAGGGCCCTGGCCATGTAAGGAAGTGATGCTTCGGACCTGGATCGAATCCCTTTCCGTAAAGAGGCTGGCTTTGGTCGAGGCTTTGGAGAAAGAAAGGGTCAGAGCTGATCTTGCGGAGGTGAGAGCTGCTACAGTCGAGAGCAAGGTTCTTCGGTTGACTGGTCTTTTGACTGAGTCTCGCAGCACAGCTGAAGCTTCCCGGAGACGGCAGAATAGTCTTCACGGTAGGTGGATGTCTGATCGAAATGCCCGTGAGGACTCCCTGCTTGCAGAGATTAGCGCTTTGAAGCGTGCTCCCCGCCTTTAACCTGTTCCTGCACATATCATGGATCATATACACGGGGGGAAAGCCCCCTAACAGAGATCTCTTTTTGGGTTATCTTTTTCTGTTCTTTTCTTTTCTTTTTTTTCATATATACATAGCTATATACATTTTGGGTATTGTTTTTTGTTGTAAAGAAAGCAGCAAAATAGAAAGTGTGTCATGTCGTTATCTTTTTGGGACGTGACACTCAGCAGGCAACAGTTGTAAAGAAAGGGAATGAACTCTATACATGCGCTCTTATTTTTCCTTTTGTAATTCTACAATGTAAGACTTTTTATGGGGATTTTCTCTTTCACCTAGTGGGGTTTTTTTTGGAAAAGGGGAATCTATTTTCTTCTTTTTTTTTGTTTTTAGAATTTTCTCCTCCACAATGTGAGGCTTTCTATGGGAAAGGGAAATCTATTATCTTTTTTAGAATTTTCTCCTCCACAGTGTGAGGCTTTTTATGGAAAAGGAAAATCTATTATCTTTTTTGGAATTTTCTCCTCCACAGTGTGAGGCTTTTTATAGGAAAGGGAAATCTATTATCTTTTTTGGAATTTTCTCCTCCACAGTGTGAGGCTTTTTTATGGAAAAGAGAAATCTATTATCTTTTTTGGAATTTTCTCCTCCACAGTGTGAGGCTTTTTATGGGAAAGGGAAATCTATTATCTTTTTTGGAATTTTCTCCTCCACAATGTGAGGCTTTTTTATGGAAAAGGGAAATCTATTTTCTTTTATGGAATTTTCTCCTCCACAATGTGAGGTTTTTTATGGGAAAGGGAAATCTATTATCTTTTTTGTAATTTTCTCCTCCACAGTGTAAGGCTTTTTTATGGAAAAGGAAAATCTATTATCTTTTTTGGAATTTTCTCCTCCACAGTGTGAGGTTTTTTATGGGAAAGGGAAATCTATTATCTTTTTTGTAATTTTCTCCTCCACAGTGTGAGGTTTTTTATGGGAAAGGGAAATCTATTATCTTTTTTGGAATTTTCTCCTCCACAGTGTGAGGCTTTTTTATGGAAAAGGGAAATCTATTTTCTTTTTTGGAATTTTCTCCTCCACAATGTGAGGTTTTTTATGGGAAAGGGAAATCTATTATCTTTTTTGGAATTTTCTTTTCTTTTGTGATACCGATAACCACAAGGCCAAACCAGCGGGTCCTATTTTGAGCATGGTCGAACCCTGTTGGTGAGGCACAAGTTTTTTTCCTTTAAACATGGGAAAGGTCAGCTGCCCTGGGATTGGTTCAATCCTCTGTCTTTCCCTTTGGTCATGCGTCTGACGCTGCGGTAGAGATGACATACTTGATTGGGATCCGATCCAATTTCCAACATGAGTGGCCCATCAAAGGGGAGAAGAGGCTCAAGGGTTCCAAACCAAAGCAAGCAGGCTAGGACCGATCTTCTCCTAATCTCTCTTTTCTTGACATTTTTGCTCATAGCGCCCAAGACATGTTTTTGCCATGCCTGTCATCCCTGTTTTTACCCGTAGCGCCCTTTCGGATTTTCACCACGTCCATGGGTTCGCTCTCTTACCCCAGGTGCCCTTTCAAGTTTTCACCTGGTCCGCGTGAGTTCGCTGTTTTTACCCGTGGTGCCATTTCGAGTTTTCACCACGTCCTTCTTGCTTTGAACTCAAATTAATTTTCTTCTCTTTTTTTTTTCTTCTTTTTTTACTTCAAGAACCAGAAAGCCACGACATGGGCATAGATTCTGTCATAGCCGGCTGAATGAAGTTCTGTGTGGTTTGTTAACTCGGCTTGTTCTGATGCAGTAGATGTTATAACCGCTTGTGGACCTTAAAGAGGGCTTTCTTTCGAGTTGTAATGTGATTGGGGTTCAAATAGGTTGGGTTTTTCTGGGGATTTGGATCTAAGTTTGGAGTGATTTCTAGATTCGGGGACTCCTTTTCCTTTCCAAAGGCTTTTTATGCCCCAGTCCTCATTCATTTTTTTTTGTTGTTTTTTTGGGTACCCCTCTTTTTCTTTGTTGTTTGGATTTTTCGGGGGGCACCTTCTTCTTCTTTTTGTTTGGATTTTTCCTCCCTTTTCTTTTGTCTTCTTTTTTTTGGAATTTTGGGTGGGGTATATGAAAGAAATGGTTGTTGGTCTGAGGTGTGTAGCAAAAAGGGGTTAAGATTTTTAGGGAATATTCTCTTAGGCCACTTGACTTTGAAATGATGGCCTCTTTTATGGAGCCCTTAAGTGGTCACGCATCTACTTTTATCAAAACTTACCTTGTCCCAACACCTATGAGTAGAACTTACGGAGGTATCCAGCGTTGATGGGCTCAGGAAAGTGGTCTCCGTCCATGGTGGCGAGGCGAACGGCGTATCCTGGCAGAACCTCTGGGACGACGTAGGGTCGTTCCCAATTTGGCCTAAACTTCCCTCTCGGATCGACGTGGAGAGACGGAAAAATTTTCTTCAGTACAGTGTCTCCCACCTTTAGATCTCGGCCGCGGACGCGCTTATTGTAAGCAACTGCAATTCTCCTCTGATAGACCTGAGTGTGGCACAAGGCTAGGAGTCTTTTCTCGTCAATCAAGTCTAGTTGTTCAAAACGGGCTCTTTCCCTCTCAGCTTCAGGTAGATGGGATTCTAAAAGGATACGGAGTGACGGTACCTCGACCTCAACGGGTAGCACGGCCTCGGTCCCATACACAAGGGAGAATGGTGTTGCCCCTGTTGCGGTGCGGATAGACGTTCTATAGGCCCAAAGTGCGAAGGGTAACTGCTCACTCCAATCTCTGTAAGTAACTACCATCTTCTCCAGGATGCGGATCAGAGTTTTGTTGGCTGCCTCTACTGCTCCATTCGTCTGAGGCCTGTACGGGGATGAACGATGATGCTTGATCTTGAACCGCTCACACAAGGCCCGGATGCGCCTATTAGCAAAATTAGTGCCATTATCAGTGATGATATCTTTGGGTACGCCGAATCTGCAAATGATGTTGTTCTTGATGAACTTCTCAACATGGCTAGCCTTAATGCTCATATAGGAGGCCGCCTCTACCCATTTTGTAAAGTATTCCACAGCGATGAGGATTAATTGATGTCCATTGGAAGCCTTAGGATTGATCTTGCCAATGACGTCGAGACCCCAGGTGGCGAACGACCAAGGAGTGGCCATGCTGTGTAAGTCAATGGCCGGAGTGTGTATTAGGCTGGAGTGCTCTTGGCATTTGTAGCACTTTTGTATGTGCTTGCAGCAATCAGTCTCCAAAGTAGTCCAAAAGTATCCTTGCCTTAGAATTTTCTTTGCAAGAATGTGACCGCTAACGGTCTCCTTCATGATCTCAATCGCTTCTTTTCCGGGTTAGGCATCGGGCGAGAATATTGTCGTGAGACCGTCTATCTGAGAGATCGCTTGAGATGGCGTGGTTTGTTGCCAATCATTTGGATGGTGCGTTTGTCTACCTTTGATGTTCCTTCCAGGACAGTTCGGGTCTCGAGGAAGTTCTTGATGTCTGAGAACCAGGGTGGTTCATCCTCTATCTCCGTAGGTCCTTCGATCAGGTGACAGAAAGCCGGTTCGTTCCTCTGCTCTATCATGATCGGCTTCATCACCACTCCATATGGAATCTCAACCATAGAGGCCAAGGTAGCCAGGGCGTCAGCAAACCAATTTCTTGCTCGTGGCACATAAGAGAAGGTGACTTCCTCAAAGCAGGTTATCAGATCATCCAGATGTTCATGGTATGGGATCAGTTTCTCATCCTTGGTCTTCCAATCCCCATTGGTTTGGCATATAATTAACTGTGAATCTCCAAAGACCCTAAGGTGAGTTATATTTAGATCAAGAGCCGCTTGTAAACCAGCTGTACAGGCCTCATACTCAGCCATATTGTTAGTGCATGGGAAGTTCAATTTGATTGAGATGGGTATATGGGATCCTTTCGGCGAGATAAGAATGGCGCCAACTCCTTGGCCCTCAACATGCGATGCCCCATCGAAGTGCATTACCCAGGGCTCCTCCGTTTCCTCTGTATCCTCATCGGTCATGAAAAAAATGTCTTCATTGGAGAATTCGGTCCTTAGAGGCTCATAGTTCGGCAGAGGGTTCTCAGCAAGATGATCGGCGAGCGCCTGCCCCTTAATCGACTTCTGGGTGACATAAGTAATGTCAAACTCGGATAGGAGTAGTTGCCAACATGCAGTTCGGCCAGTGAGAGCAGGTTTCTCGAATAGGTACTTCAACGGATCCAACCGTGCTAGAAGTAGAACGGCCTGGGATAACAGGTAGTGTCGAAGTCTCTGAGTAGCCTAAACGAGCGCCAGGCATGCTTTCTCTAGATGAGAATAGCACGTCTCGTAATCAATGAATTTCTTGCTTAGGTAATAGATGGCCTGCTCTCTTCTTCCCGTCTCATCATGTTGTCCTAACACACAACCCATGGAAAACTCAGTCGTGGACAAGTACATTATCAGGGGTCTATCAGGTACGGGTGGTACCAATACCAAAGGTTTCAGGAGGTAACCTTTAATCTTGTCGAATGTAGCCTGGCAGTCGTCATTCCATTCAACCGGTGAGTCCTTTCTCAGCAGCTTGAAGATTGGTGCGCATATCAGAGTTAACTATGCGATGAATCGGCTGATGTACTGAATCCTGCCTAAAAAGCCTCTGACTTCCTTCTCTGTAGATGGTGGTGGCATTTCAGTGATAGCCTTGATCTTGGTCGGATCGACCTCGATCCCTCTCCTACTGACAATAAAGCCCAATAGCTTTCTGGACATAGCGCTAAACGCGCATTTTTGGGGATTCAACCGTAATCAGTATTTTCTCAACCTCTCGAATAGCTTCTGCAAGTTTATCAAGTGGTCCTCCCTTTCTGGCGATTTGGCAATCATGTCGTCGATGTATACTTCGATCTCTCGGTGCATCATGTCATGGAACAGGGCCGTCATTGCTCTTTGATAGGTTGCTCCAGCATTCTTCAGCCCGAATGGCATTACTTTGTAGCAGAAGGTTCCCCAGGGGGTAATGAACGATGTCTTCTCGCGATCAACCTCTGCCATCCTTATCTGATTGTATCCTGAGAATCCATCCATAAATGAGAGCATTCCATGCTTTGCGGTGTTATCGACCAAGATATCGATGTGTGGTAGTGGGAAATTGTCCTTAGGGCTCGCCTTGTTGAGATTTCGGAAGTCGATACACATCGAACCTTTCCATCCTTCTTTGGTATGGGGACGATATTGGCTAGCCACTGTGGGTACTTGGATACCATGAGGAAACTTGCATCATACTGTTTAATGACCTCATCATTCACCTTCAACATCCATTCGGGTCAGAGTCGTCTCAGCTTCTATTTCACCGGCTTAACATCGAGGTAGAGTGGCAACTCATGCTCAACCAGGTCGGTATCCAAACCAGGCATGTCCTCATACGACCATGCGAAGACGTCTTGGTATGATCGAAGGAAGTCTATCATACCTTCCCTCTCCGTAGGGGAGAGCGACGTTTTGATTTTGGTGATTCTGGGGGCCTCTGTGGTGCCCAAATTGACATCCCCTGTCTCTTCGATTATCGGGGTAGGGCCATGCTCAAAATCGGTAAATTGTTTGAGGAGCTCATTGGGGAGCTCGTTGGTTTGGCCTTCCTCGTCCAGACTCGTGACTCCTACCACTTCTTATATTTCTATAGGGAAGGGGTTGGCTTCACATGGGACGGGTATCATGACATTGATTTTAATTTTATTGGGAATTTTAAAGGACAATATTTTTGGAATTGGTATTTTTTCTATTTTTATGATCTTTTGTATTTTTTCGGAGGTCAGCCCCTGGCGAGGTGGATCTCTATATATACAAGGTAGAGTGGTCTAGAGGCTAATCTCACTTTTTATAGGTTGTTTTTTTTTGGAGAGTCGGTACCATTTTCACGGCATTCGGCAGCTCTCAAGAGTTAGGGTAAGGATGCCTAGTTACTCACCTGCGAGGCTTAGCCTTTACCTCTTTGATCAAGAGCAGCATCGGTAGGCTCTTGTATTTCTTCCCTCAACATATTTACAGAGGGATCCTCCGGGACCTTGTCCTCTACGGTTAGGAGGGGCCCAGAGTGGTTGGTGCTGGAGTGGGGTGGATCGGGGAACTTCTTCCTCAAACAAGGAAAGGGCGGCTAAGTCCATTTCGAAGTCTGGGGGGATGATGTAGGGATTGGTGGGGTGGATTGAAGTTGGTTTATGTGGGGTTACCCTCGTCTCCCCATTCAGATCAATTTTTACTACCTCGGCGCTCACAAAGGTTTCACGGATGTGGGGGCGAGCGTGAGGTTCCTCTTCCAAGATGGTTCCTCTGGCCTTGGCACCTACTGCGGCTCTCATCTTTTCCTTGACTTCTCTGACTTCCTCTTCTCTGGGCCTGTAGCCTAAGCCGAATTTAGTTTATTTCCCCTTGGCCTTGAAGGGGTCTCTTCTTCCTTGAAGGCGTGGGCCCTGTCCTTTCTCTTTTTGATGGCCCCATCAATGGAGCATGAACACAGCTGCGTCCATTCCTCCTCCAGTTTTATCCGGGGTCTTTTCAGTTGGTTCGAGGGTAACATTTGAGAAGTCATACTCAAACCGATGGAGATCGGCGTCCTCAGCTGTGTGCAGTATGTTCAGCACTTTCGAATTCTCAATGTGTAGAGCGCTCTTCCCCATGTCCTCTCTGCTCTCACCTATGATGGTGACAATTTTTCCTTCTAAGATGAATCGGAGCTTTTAGTGCAGGGTAGATGGTATTGCTCCGAGCTTATGTATCCATGGCCGGCCCAACAGCAGATTGAAGGTAGACTTGATGTCCATTACATGAAAGGGGGTGGTGAAGGTTTGCGGTCTGAGGATCAGGTCAAGGTCTACTTCTCCTATGATTTCCCTTCTAGTGTTATCGAATCCTCGCGCGCTTGATATGGATGGCCGAAAGGTGTCGGGGTTCACCCCAATTTTGATTGCCGTCCTAAGAGGGCATACGTTCAGCGCCGACCTGTTGTCGATCAGGACCAACGGTACCACCAAGTTCCCTACTTCCACTGTTATATTCAAGGGTTTTGAATGGTCATTCCCCTCGATCGATAGGTCTGCATCGGTGAAAGAGATGGCGTTTGGGGCCAACACTTGCCCTATTATTTCCCCTACTTCATCTGGAGTTACATGGGTGGAGACATGTGCATCCTTGAGCCCTCCCATTAGGGCTTGAAAGTGGAGTGGAGACGTGATTAACAAATCCCACGCAGTAATATGCGTGGGTGTTCTCTTGAGCTGTGTCTCCAGTATATGCTCCCTGGCCATTTTTTCAAAGGGATTTCCTGTGGCCTGTTCTTTCTTCTTTTCCTCTCCTATGACTGCCCCTGATGCTTCTGGTTGGGCAGAAATCCGGCCCGATCGGGTAACGAATTCAACAACCTCTTCTTGGTTTCACTCGGCATTCATGTCCGTCTGTTCATAGCTCAATGGTACTTGATGCGGGTCATAAGCAGGTTTTGGGATGAGAAATGGAGTGCGTGAGGATTCCAGGGAGGATTGGGCCGGATATACTGGTTTCTCGGGTCTGACCAGGTTAACTCCAATGGGGGGTGGAATGGTAGTGGGGGGACTTGACAGAATTGGAGTTATGGGCACGGAGGGGGCTTGTACTAGTGTTACCTGGGCATGGTAGGACCAGTGGTGATTGGGTGATGAGGGGATTGGGTGAGGGGTTGCTTGTCCGGGTGGCGGTGGAGTTGGGTTAGGGCCAAAATAGCGAAGGGATGGCGGGAGTGTGACTGGGCTAGAGGGATGGGGAGACGTTTGAGGTGTGGTGGGCGCTGGGTGATAGGGATATGATGGGTTTGTGGATGAAGTGGGGTAAATTGAGGACGATGGAGTTGTGCATCGAGCGGGATGGTTTGGATATGGCGGGGTAGTGAGTGGAATGGGGGGGTATAAAGGGTTTGTGGCACGGTGTGATGATGAGGGGTTAGTAGATGAAATGGGATAGATTGGGGATGATGGAGTTGTGCATGGAGTGGGGTAATTCGGGGGCGATGGAGGGGTGTATGGGGTAAATTGGGTGGTGGGATTTGAAGGCGTGTATGGAATGGGGTGACTTGAGGATGGCGGAGTAATGTATTGGGTGGAGGGACTTGAGGGTGTGTATGGGGTAGGATAATATGGGGATGGAGGAATTGCGTAAGGAACAGGATGATTTATGTGTGACCGAGGGGTGTATGGGGTAAATTGGGCGTGGGGTGGATATGCGTATGATTACGGTGGGGCTGTGCCCATTTGGATTTGATAGGTGGGAGCGGGGGTGGAAAAATACTGCCCTAAATCTAAGGGCTCCTCTTGGCAAGCTGGTGTGGGAAAATAATAGGCAAGATACAGTGGCTCGATCATCCCAACAAATAGTTCATCTTCGTTCGGCCTGAGGAGTGAAAACTCCTCCTGATTGCTAATATAATCTGAAGGGTCAAACTCTTCTTCTTCCTCTATCCAATGTATGTTAAGCCTGGGGCCTCCTAGGTGCGGTGGTAGAGGGGCTTGATGGATATTCTAGTTCTGCCCTTGGGGAAGTGGCAGGGGTATGATCTTTCCCGCCTCTATCAGATCTTGGACCGCGTACTTTAACGGGAAGCACCGGTCCGTAGGGTGATCGGGCGAGGTTGGAGTAAATTGACCAGGCCTTTTTGTAGTAATACTGGCAGTAAGACACTCAAGGATTGCCCCAATGGGGTGAATACTCGTTCAAAATATGCTTTCATCTGTTTCGGGGTAAACGGGGCTCTTGGTCCATTGGTTGGCCTTGGTACTGGCTCAAAACGGGTCGGGGGTGGTTGTGTAACCTGGAGTTGTATCGGGGGGGCGTTGGTATTGGCCTGGGGGTAAACAATGTTCTGTACCTCTGTCCCTGGTCTTCTTTCAATTCTTGGTTGGACTTTTGAACCGGTGGCCGTTACATTCCTTCCTAACCTGCCCTCTCTAATGGTGTCTTCGCAACGATTGGCATTTCGGACTAGATCAGCAAAACTTGATTGCTGCTGATATACTAAAAAATCTGTGATGACTGGGAGGGCTCCCTTGGTTATCAATTCAATCTGCTCATCATCGGGAATCCGATGAGTTACCTGAGCGGCTAAGGCCCTTAACCTCCCTAAGTAAGCACTGAATGTTTCATCATGTCTTTGCTTTAATCGGGCCAAGTCTGACTTCCTTGGTTCTATGTCCATGTTATAGACATATTGTTCTTGAAATAAGCGTGTCAGATCTTTCTAATTTTTTATCATAGATGGCTCCAGGGATGTGAACCATCTCAGTGCTGGGCTCGTTAAACTCTTCTGGAACACTTTGATGAGGAGTCATTCATCTCCGCCATACTAGCACATAACCCCACAGTAAGATTTCAAGTGGGCGATGGGATTGCCAGTGCCATTATACCTATCAAATGATGGCATCTTGAATTTCTGTGGCAGGGGGACGTCAGAGAACAGACATAAGTTTGAAAAGTCCATTGAGTGTAGTTCCATTCCTCCCATCTTTATCAGTTGCTTCTGTATTCTGTCTATCTGTACTTTCAGTTGCTCTGGTTCCTTCGAGACTATGGTAGGGACCGCTTCCCCCTGATTTGGTTCGACCCTAGGTGTGATGATGGTGGGCCCGGGATGGTTAAAACTGGCAGTTCCTCCACTGTTGCGAATCTCATCCTCCTCGTACTGTTGGTCGTGGTATTGGTGAGGGGCGAGCTCTGCTATTTGGACTTGGGGGGTGATGGGTTGGATGACTTGGTGGGGCCATATGGTTTGTAGGGGATGAGAAGGGATAAATGGGTGAGCGTTTTGTGGGTAAGTGATGTGCTGAGTTGGGTGCATGTTCTGGGGGTGATGGGGGTGTGATTGAGATGGTGGGATGTTGTGGTTTTGAGGAATGGGATGGATTGGATTTCCCATTGGAGGTGGGATGGAGGCGTAAGGGGTATAGGTGAATGAAGGGTATTGGTGGGGGGGTATGGGATTAGTGAATGGGCCTTGATGAGCGTGGGCGGATGGGCCTTGGGGTTGATGGTTTTGGAAGGCTCGAGTCGACGGGCCCTGGACCTGGGTGTGGGGATTAATATGACTTTGGGCCAATGAGCCTTGTTGAGTTTGGGCTACTGGGCCATGAGGGGGCTGGGTTTGGGTCCATGGGCCCTGGGTTTGAGTTTGGTAGGTTTGGGTCCATGGGCCCTGGGGGCTTGGGCTTGGGTCAGGGTCTGGTGGGCTTGGGCTTGGGCCCATGGGTTTTGAGGGTCTTGGGTCTGGGCCTGGGTTTGGTGGGCTTGGGCTTGGGCCCATGGGTTTGGAGGTGTTTGGGCTGGGGCCTGGGCTTGATAAGCTTGGGCTTGGGCCCATGTCTCTAGAGGTGTTTGGGCTAGGGCCCATGGATTTGTGTGGGTTTGGGTCTGGAATTGAGGTGGGGGATTTTGGGAGGTATGGATGATGGGTGGTTGGGCATGGTTAGGAGGGAATGGAGTATGGAGGTTTTGGAAATTTGGATGCGGGGTTTGAGAGGTAGGGTTGCGAGAAGCAGCCACTGTGGCATGTCCTCCATTGAGGGCATGGACTCAGGTGTGAGATTGGGGGGTGATGGATCACTTAAGGATGGAGGTGGTTGGGAGAAATTGGGCATGACCCGGGTAAATGGGGGGGTATGTTGGGATGTGATGGGCCATGTGGTGGGAATGGTATGTGAGATGGGGTGGATGGGATGTAGGATGTTGGGGGCATGGGTGATGAGAGGGATGGAATGTGGGAAGTAGGCGGGGGATGGGACTCCCTGGGGGGTCTTTGGAAGTATGGGGATGCGGTAATGGTGTTTGGATGGGAGATGGGGATGTAAGGATCGGTTGGGAAATGAGGGGTTTCAGTAGGGGATGAAAGAGGGGTATGTTGGGGGAATGTAAGAGAAGGGGATGAGGTGGAGGTGAACACGGGCGCCCCAAATGGGCTCGTGATATCGAACCTGGCTTGGGTGAAGGTGTCGGAGACCGGGTCTTCTCCTATACGGGAATGGGAAGGGGATGACGGTGGGGATGTATCGGCTCTTGACATGATCTGCTGACAAGTGTTGTATTGATGTCGCGGATAAGGGCCGAATACCTTCCTGGTTCTTCTCCTACGGGCCGGGTTTGAGGTCGCCGTAGTGCCGGTCACACCAAGATATATTTTTGATTGTTTTTCTTTGTGTGTTTTTTTTTGGGTTTTGGAAAATGATGATGATTTTATTTTTTGTGTTTTTGAAAAGTGAATTTTGTCATTTTTGATTTTTGATTTTGCTTGATTTTTTTTTTTTGAAGGTGGATTTTTTTTGAAGATGAGGATTTTTTTTCTCTTTTTTTTTTCAAATTGCAATTAACTCCCCTCTACTTAGATGAATGATGACCTGGTGCCCAGGGTCAACTCCCGTTTCGGGCGATATATGTACCTTTAGTAGGTCCCACGGCGGGATCCGACACACTTCGGAAGAAGCGAAAGGGAACCCTTTCTTTCTATTGAAGGCGATGGAATCCATGCAAATGACCAGATCCCCCGGAGCAAATCAATACGAAGTCGCCTTCTTTTGACTGGGCGGGGGCATATTGGGTGTTAGAGAATGTGGGAGGCTACCCCGGACACTAATACCGCTAATCAGGGAATTGGGGTGGTGGATTGGGCCTCAGGTCAGGTTGCTGCAGCCCAGTATATACTAGGCGTATATATTATGCACGCCCGACCAAAAACGTACAGATTTGGCTGGGCGTATATATCATATACGCCTGGCTTAAATCTGGGGATTTTGGCTGGGCATATATATTATATACGCCTGTGTAAATCTGGGGCTTTTTTGCTGGGTGTATATATTATATACGCCGGGCAAAAGGTTCTGTTTGACAGTGGACAGCAAGCCCGAATGTGGGTCTTTGAACTGGTTTCTTGGGAGAAGTGCTCTCGGGGACTGCTGTATTTGTTATCGGGTCCCTCCTTTCCGTTTCCTAGGGATACACGACTGAATTTTGGGTTTTCTACGCTCTCACCAATGCGGGTTTTACGGCTTGATGCGAATTGGCAACCAAACCAATATACCTCCGGCTCAAGCGCCTTCTCAGGTACTGGAAGGGGTGGTTCTTTTCAGGATCATCACCACTAGGGCTGCCGCCTTACTGGGAACCGAGTAAATTGTATCTGTGCCTAAACCCCCCGAAAACTACCCAAAAATGCAAAAATAAATTCAATTATGTCCCCATATTGTTGGTTCACTTTTAATTACAAATTTTTATAGGGGAGTGAAATTAAGTCCAAAATCGAGTCGAGGATGACAAACTCGTGCCGCCTCAACGGGCCGGCGTTCAAAGGTGAAATATGATGACCGAAATAAAGTGCGCGAGTAGGCCCGCCAAACGGCTAAGGCTTGTAAATGACCGAAATTTAAATGACGTGAAAATAAATGCGAGTGGGCCCGCCAAACAGCTAAGGCGGCTTAAATGACTAGAATCGTAAAAGCTGAAATTTAAGGCGCAAGTAGGCCCGCCAAACGGCTAAGGCGGCTTAAATGACTAGAATCGTAAAAGCTGAAATTTAAGGCACAAGTAGGCCCTCCAAACGGCTAAGGCACTTAAAGGACTGAATCGTAGGGGTGAGTACGTTAGTAAAAACAACAAAAAAAATAACGAAAAACAACAGCAAATTAGAACAAAAAAACAGCCATGGTTATTAAAATAACAAAATAAAAGGAAAGGCCAACAAGAGGGGAAGCGCTAGGGTGAAATCCCCAGCACAGTCGCCATCTATGCGACCGTGGATCCTCTCGAACCCGTCGCGGCAATGCGCTCGCCTTTTAAATGAAAATGTAGAGTCGCCACCCGGAGCTTTTGGTGACCCGAGAAACCTTCAAATCGATATTTTGAGCACTAAAGTGCTAAATATGACTCTGATTTACCGGTCTTTACCAAAGGCTCTAGGGTAGGGGCTTCGGTTATCGATTAGGAAGGGTTTAGGCACCCGATCAACCCGCACATAGCGGTCTCTATCTATGGCCAGAATAAAAATAAAAAGGGCGGAGTTTCCCCTTGCCCGAAGACAATACGGTCCTATGAAGCTTTGAGCCAAACCGAAATTTCGGCAGCGTAACGGCTTGAATCCTTGGACGGAGGAGTCACCAAGAAGGTAGAGGAAGAGAGGGGTGAGCCGGAACTCACGGGCCGTTGTTGCACCGTGGAAGATCTTTGCTTTGGCATGCTTTCGATGGCTTAAATGGTGTGAAAGTGGGTTCTAGTGCTAGGATTCAATAAAGTAGGGGGTGTAGAGTGAGGTTAAAGGCTAGACTTTAGCAAAAGGGAGTGATCTAATGGTGGAAATGGGTTGAGAGGGATGAACTAAGCATGCTGGAATTCTGGAAAAATGTGTGCATTTTCTCTCACTAGGGTTCTCTCTTAAGCTCCAAATCCTTAACCTCCAATTTTTCCAACCCTTAAGGAAGAGGGAGGCCTCTCTATTTATAGAGAAGGGATGGGTTAGGGGCTTACTTAAGAGCTAATTGGTTTAGCAATTAGGTAATCCCCCATCTAAGGTTTTTTGGGTTTTCAAGGTCCTAGGGTTTTGGGAAACTGGTTTCAATGGCGGATGATGGGGTGAGACCATGGGTGACTTAAGGGTTGCCAATAAGCTCAAAGGGGGTGCAACCAATCTCAAGACACCCACCTCAACCAAGGGGATGGTCAAAGGGTCAAACTAGATGGAGGAAATTCGAGCTACTGATGACAGTTACTGTAGCTAAGCTGGGCGTATATATTATATACGCCCAGTTTAGGAACAGTAATTTTCACCAAAATCAGGGGAGTTTTGAGAAGATGAAGCCCGTGGTGGGTCCCACCTATACTGGGCGTATATATTATATACGCCCGGCCAAATTTCCCCCAAAATAGGTAGGCGTATATAATATATACACCTGACTAATCTGGGGCTAAATTGGCTGGGCGTATGTAATATCCACGCCTGAGTAAAATTTTTATGATTTTATATGAAACTTCAATTGGCCATAACTTTTGAACCGTAGCTCCAAATTGGGTGATCTTTGGCTCGTTGGAAAGCTGAAGAAGTCCTCTTTCCAATTAAATATGGCTCATCCATGGTACTAGTCTGTGTAAAATTCTGTAGCTCTCCTCCCATCAACAGCCAGAAGGATTTAAGTTAGGTCTGGGAAGGGATTCTAGGGTGTAGGGGTGACTTCTAAGGATTGGGGGAATGGCTCTAAAGGTCTTAGGGTGATTCCTACTGGTCTAGGTAGGTTCCTAAGGGTTCAAGGGGGGTGCCATCAGAAGCACAGGGGTACATCTCTCCCGAAGTACAGATTGATCGGGCCTTGGGCCAAATTTTGGTGTCTACAGCGAAACTTGGCACGCTTTGGAAAAATCTAGTCGCGGGATTGGAAATGAACGTAGCGAAGGTATTATTCAACTTGGATTGCGTGACAATCTCCTTGGTTGACCTTGGAGCGCGCGACAGTATGTGAAGAATTCATGTGAATTGCGCGAGAGGTTCCCAGGTCTCCTTTTGGATTGTGTAAAAAGTTCTGAGGTTCACTTTGAATCTCGCGATAGCCTTTGAATCTCACGAAAGCTAATGAAGTATTCTTTTTGAATTACGCGAGAGTCTCCCAGGCATCCTGCTAAACCTCGTGACAGCTAGTGAAATGCTTATATGTATTGCGCGAGAGGTTCCCAGGTGTAGTTTTGAACCTCGCGACAGCCTTAGAATCTCGCAACAACTGATGAAGTATGCTCTTTGTATTACGCGAGAGTCTCTCAGGCTTCCTTTTGGACCCAGCAACAGCAAAGTATAAGACAGAGAGCATGTGCTCTCTATTCTGCCCTTTCCATATGTGTTGTGGTTGGATCCTAGGCATGACTCTCACCACCAGGGGTACCCCCAGACATATTAAAATCAACCATTCAAGCAAGGACAACAAAAATAATCATTCAATCATTGTGCATTCAAGCAAAAACCATCAATTAAAGAGCAGTAAGCATCAAACCAAGCATAAAAAATTCAAACCAGACAGGTTCAGATTCAGGTGGGACCACTAAAATTTTCTAGAGAATGTGAACAAAAGAAAGCAAGACAAATCTAACAAAACCAAAGTACATATGATACAGTATTGACACACCTGTGGATCAGTTTAATGAAGGATCCCCTTAAAAGTAAATGGAGTCCATAGGTTCAGCAGGTTTTTCAAAACAAGGCTTAAGCCTCTGACCATTCACCTTCAAGGTTTTCCCAGACCTGGGATCCTTGATTTCCACAGCACCAGATGGGAAAACACTCATGACAATGTAGGGACCTTCTCATCTGGATTTCAATTTGCCAGGAAAAAATTTAAGTTTGGAGTTAAACAACCAAACCTTATAACCACCTATGAAGCTTTTTCTCAACAGATCCTTGTCAAAGAAAGCTTTGGACCTTTCCTTGTAGATCCGAACATTGGCATATGCATCCATCCTTTGCTCATCCAATTCTGATAGCCGCAGCAACCTGTGATGAGCAGTAGAAGTTAGGTCTAGATTTAAATGTTTAATGGCCCAATAGGCCCTGTGTTCTAACTCCACTGGGAGATGACAAGCCTTGCCTTAAACCAGCCTGAATGAGGACATACCAATTAGAGTCTTATAGGCAGTCCTATAAGCCTACAGTGCATCATTAAGCTTGTCAGCCCAATCCTTCCTATCAGTTCTCACAGTCTTCTCAAGGATGTGCTTGATCTCCCTATTTGAAATTTCAACTTGCCCACTAGTTTGTGGGTGGTAGGGAGTAACAATCCTATGGGTGACAGAATATTTCTTGAGCAAGCTCTCGAAATTTCTGTTACAGAAATGGCTACCCCCATCACTGATAATGGCTCTAGGGGTGACAAATCTTGAGAAGATATTCTGCTTTATAAACTTAAGGACAACTTGATTATCATTAGTTCTTGTGGCAATGGCTTCTAGCCATTTGGAAACGTAATCCACTGCCACTAAGATGAAATGAAAACTATTTGAAGGAGGAAAGGGGCCCATGAAATCAATACCCTAGACATTAAACAATTACACAACAAGGATGGGTTGCAAAGGCATTGAGTTTCTTTTAGACAGCCCTCCTAATTTTTGACATCTTTCACAGGTCCTGCAGTGTGTATTGGCATCTCTGAATAAAGAAGGCCAATAGTGCCCACACTGCAAGACTTTGTCAGCTATTTTTCTTCCACTAAAGTGGCCTCCACAGGCATTTTCATGGCACATGGCTAGAATACTGTGGACATCACTTTCTGGAACACATTTCTGGATGATTTGGTCTGCACAATACTTATATAAGCAAGTTTCCTCCCAGAAAAAGAATTTGACCTATGAAAAAAAATGTTTCTGTCCATTTTAGTCCAATGGGCAGGAATCTTACCTATAACTAGATAATTGACTATGTGTGCATACCAAGGAACCAAGGATTGGATGACAAACAATTGCTCATCCGGGAAGACATCATTTATAGCAAGGTCATCAACACCTTTCTCCAAAACAATTCTGGACAAGTGGTTAGCCACCACATTTTCTACACCCTTTTTGTCCTTGATTTCAATGTCAAACTCCTGCAACAGGAGTATCCATCTAATCAGCCTGAGTTTCGCATCCTTCTTGGACAATAGGTACTTCAATGCTGAGTGGTCAGTGAAGATTACAGTTTTAGACCCAAGTAGGTAAGGTCTAAATTTGTCCATAGCAAAAACCACTGCCAGAAGCTCTTTCTCAATTGTTGTGTACTTCAGCTGAGCTTCAGCAAGTGATTTACGGAGATAGGCAATGACCACTGGCAGCTTATCTTTTCTTTGGCCTAAAACAACACCTATTACCAAGTCGGATGCATCACACATCAGCTCAAAGGGCAGTGTATAGTCAGATGTTTGGAGTACAGGGGCAGAGGTGAGGCAAATTTTTAAAGTTTCAAAAGCCTTAAGACATTCAGCAGAAAAGTCAAAGGGCACATCCTGGCAGAGCAGGTGGCACAATGGTTTAGCAATTTTACTGAAGTCTTTGATGAACCTCCTGTAGAATCTAGCATGTCCAAGGAAAGATCTGATTTGTTTGACTGTTCTTGGAGGGGCAAATTTGCAATGAGGTCAACTTTGGCCTTGTCTACCTCAATTCCATCTTTAGAGACTACATGGCCCAACACAATACCTTGTGTTACCATGAAGTGGCTCTTTTCCCAACTTAAGACCAAATTGGTCTCCTCACATCTTTGCAAGACCAGGTGGAGGTGTTGCAGACATTGGCCAAAACTGTCCCCATAGACAAAAAATCATCCATAAAAATTTCTAAGAATTTATCAATCATATAGGAAAATATGGCATACATACACCTCTGAAAGGTGGTTGGGGCATTACACAGCCCAAAAGGCATCCTTCTGTAAGCAAAGGTGTTAAAAAGATAAGTAAATGTAGTTTTCTCTTGATCAAGAGGGTGCACAAGGATCTGGTTGTACCCTGAGTACCCATCAAGAAAACAGTAAAAAGCTTTCCCAGCCAACTTATCTAAAATTTGATCAATAAAGGGGAGAGGAAAGTGGTCTTTTCTGGTCTTAGAGTTGAACTTTCGATAATCGATGCAAACTCTCCAGCCAGTGGTCTCCCTGGTTGGTCTTAGCTCTCCAGATTCAGTTGTGATCACTGTTATGCCAGATTTCTTGGGCACCACATGGATAGGTGCCACCCATTCAGAATCAGAAATGGGGTAAATTACCCCAGCATCTAGCAATTTGATGATTTCTTTTAGGACCACCTCCTGCATATGAGGATTCAATTTCCTCTGCATTTCCCTGAAGGGTGTTGAGCCCTCCTCTAGTTAGATCCTGTGCACACAGATTGATGCATCAATCCCTCCTAGATCAGCAATGGTCCAGCCAATTGCCTTCTTTTACTTCCTCAAAACTGTTACCAATTCCTCCTCTTGCTCATTTGTAAGAGAAGAGGAGATAATTACAGGAAGTTTTTCATCTTTCTCAATGAAAGCATATTTCAATGTCTCTGGAAGCTTCTTGAGTTCTAGATCAGGGGCTTGTTGGATGGATGGCAGGATTGGTGGTTTGTTGGTTTGAGGAAGAGGCAGCAATGTAGGTTTCCAAATGGAATGCTGCACTAAGCTCACAGAAGACTTCAATGTAATCATGTCTTCTGGCATTAAAGCTGGGCTTCCTTCCTCTACCATGTTCCAAACTTCAGTTAAACTTGTGACAATGTTGCTCCATTCCAGCAGAGTGGGCAGTTCTTCTTCAACAACTTCTTCTAGTACATCCACTGTAAAGCATTCCTCATTGTCCAGCTGAGGGTGCTTTACACTGTTTTACATATTAAGCTTAACTTTCATATGTTCGAAAGTTACCTCCATGATCCCAGACCTGCATTAAATGCATGCATTGGCAGTGGCTAAGAATGGTCTGCCCAAAATAACAGGTATCGGGGATGTACTCTTGTTGCAGCCCATGTCCAAAACATGGAAGTCTGCAGGGTAGAAGAACTTGTCTACCCCCACTAAGACATCCTCAACCACTCCAATGGGTCTCCTTTCAGACCTATCAGTCATCAACAGCACAATGGGGGTGGGTTTTAGCTCCCCCAAACTAGCTGCTAATACACACTGTATGACAGCAGGTTAACACTGGCTCCAAGGTCTAAAAGGGCTCTTCCAATTGTGTGGTTCCTAATTATGCAGGGAATAATGAGTATCCCTGGGTCTTATAACTTTTCTGGCATTGTCATGTTTAATACAGAATTAACTGTATCAGTTGCAAAGACCTTTTTGGATAAATGGCCTCCGGCCTTCCTTTTCTGAGTACTAAGGTCTTTCAAAAATTTTGCATAGGCTGGGACCTATCGGATTGCATCAAGCAGGGGTAAATTTATTTTTACCTACTTAAAGGTCTCCATCATTTCCTCTATCTGTGCATTCCCCTTATCAAAAGGGGCAGGGCCACTCAAAGCGTGAGGAAATGGAAGCTGAGGGACTGCTGGTTCCTCAGCAGCAAGCCTATGACTGAACTTTTGTTTTTTTGTTTTTTCATATTTTATTTCCTTCTGAGGCTCAACTACAACCTCTTTATTTTTCCCTTGTTGCAGGGTAGCAGGCAATTCTTGACTCTGTGCTCTAACAAAGTCCTTATCACTTTCACTCGATAGTTCTTTGGGAATGACCTCTCCTTGTTCCTTTCCCACCTGGTTGTCTACCAGCCCGCCAGACCTTAGAGTTGTGATGGCATTAGCCCCCTCAAAATTTGAGGAGCCTTCTCTAATCAAATATTGGCCCTTAGGGTTGGCTACTGGCTAGCTTGGCAACCTGCCCTCTTCTCTTTTGGCCAAGGCATTGGCTATTTGGCCTAGCTGCTCTTCTATTTTCTTTATACTTTGACTGTGAGAAGTCACAGTCTGAGTCAAGGGTCCAAGGCTCTGAAATTGGGTCAAAACCTGGTCCTCGAAAGAAGCACTTCAGGGCTGAGGTGGAGGAATTACCAACTGATTTTGCTGCTGATGCTAGAAATTAGACCTTGGGGCATAACCCTGGTTAAACTGCTGCTATGGCCTTTGAGGTAAGGCCAACATCTATTGTGGCTGCATATAATTGTCTTTTCTCCACCTCAAATTTGGGTGGTCTCTCCATTAGTAACCAGTATTTTGGTGCTGGTATCCAAATGACTGCTTGTTGTAGCCACCAGATTGTTGTTGTCCAAATGATTGGGCAACAGTAGGCTGTTCCATCACATACTCAGGGTATTGCCCTACAGATGGGCACTCTTCCACTGTGTGTTGTGGGGATTGGCATATCAGACATGCTTCCATCACTTGTGTAGCCAATCTTGGCTGCACCACAGTTAAAAGTTTATCAAACTTATCAGAAAGATTGGCCATCTGCATTCTCAGGTCATCATTTCCCCTAACTTCATACATCTTTCCTTTAGAAGTTTCAGCAAGCCCCAGCTTAGGAGAAGGCTCTTGAATAGTTCTTGATGAGGACATCTTCTGGAAAGCATTTTCACTGATAACCTCGAACAAGTCCTATGCCTCATCAGTTGTTTTATACATGTACATTCTACCACAAGAGGCATCTACCATGTCTCTACTTTTTTCATCAATCCCATTATAGAAGCTCTGGACAAGTTGCCAGTCAGGGATCTTGTGGTGGGGACATTGTTTGAGCATCTCCTTAAATCTGTCCCAAGATTGATTAAAATCCTCAGTTGGGGATTAGGCAAAAGCAAGTATTGCTTTCCTCAACTGGCTGGTTTTGGTCTCTAGGAAGAATTTGGTTAGAAATCTTGTCTGGAGGTCTTTCCACGAAGTGATGCTATTGTTTGGGAGAGTAGATAACCAGGTGCTGGCCCTGCCCTTTAGGGAGAAAGGAAAGAGCCTTAATCTGGTGGCTTCTGGTCCCAAACCAGCGATGAAGAATGTGGTGCACAGGGCTAAGAATTGGCCAATGTGTTTGTAAGGGTCTTCCCTCCTATGCCCATGGAAAGAGGGAAGCATTTGGATGATGGAGGTTTTAATCTCATAGTTTCCCTGAACATCTGGGAATTGAATGCTGAATAGAGAATTATAATCATCAGGAGCATTCAATTCCTTCAATGTTCTCAGTTGCTCTTCACCCATGACTGCTGTCTGTGCCTTCTTGGTCTTCTACCCCTTTCTATCTCAGGGTTAGGAGGCTCTAATGTGGGACTGAGAGATCTCCTTCCTAACATGCACACACACCAACAGCAGGGAAGACTACTTGCAGACACATTTCACTTAACAAAATTATAACTATCCTAATCAACTGCTATGGAATTTTCAAAGGAGAAATAGACTGAGATTTTGAGGTTTAGAGAAGTGCAAACAGAGGTAGCTAGACTCCTAGTGCAATTCTACTCTCCTTCTCTGCTACTGTCCAGATCTATAAGAAAAATTTCAAATATAAATGAGCAGTATCAATTATTAACAAGTACAGCTATCAAAGAATAAAGAATATAAAAATTAGGGTCTCCTAATAGATCAAGATTCCCCGACAACGGTGCCAAAAACTTGTTAAGATTATTTTTAAGTGCTTGCTACTGCCATTATTGGAGACAGTGATAAGAATGGAGTTAGTGAAAATGAATCAAAGGTGGATTGAAAACTACAGAGTAGCAAGCCTAAAAATACATAGTCCTGCAAGATACAGGGCCTGTTGTAGCAAGTTTTGATAACTAAGAGTTTGTCCCACAGGGAAAGTTGATCTAAAGCTCTGAGGGAGCTATCTTCAGTAGGCTCTCCAGATCTGGCTACAGATCTGGCAATACTAAATGGAAGGAGATTTAAGGTCACTATAGTCTAATTCCTAAGGTAACTTAATGTCTAAACTATAGAAAGGGTTAAGAAAGAGGTTGGAGTGTGAGAAAATAAATATAAAAGGGTAAGAAGTATGCTATTAGGTACAGATCTGATGGGTCTTATAACTCAGACTCAGATCTGCTGCTATAGAAATCCTGTCCAATGGCTACATTATCACTAAAGAGGAGAAGGGATCCAACTCACCCTTGTGCTATGATCAAATCCCTTATGGTTGTAACTTGTCCACTTAAATGGTCACAGACTATCCAATAGGGGAACCACAATCTAGAGATGGGTCAGAACAAGTTTATCATTGTAGGCACTACTTTATCCAGGCTACCAGGTCAAGAATCCACAGGAACCTCAACCTCTAAAGTTTTGTGTGTGGGGCTAGGCCTACAACGTGCACTAGCCAGGACACATAGAACCAGCAAGAGTTTTAGTATTAGCTTTTAAGCTTAGCTATTCACTGCTTTAGAAAGACAACAGTGATCCAGTCACAAGCCTACAATCTCTACAGCCAGATCAGATCTACCATCTGATGGTGGGTCTATACAAATACAGGGGAGTTTGTCTCTGCACAATCTCTCACAAGGCTACAAGCACAAGTACAAAGAAGAAGAATCTGTCTTAGATCTGTGGATTGGCCTCACCCTAGAGCTATAATCTATCCACTTGAATGGTCACAGACTATCCACAGAGGCTATCCTCCTCACAGAGGTCTAAGACAGAACAAGAACATTACTGCCGCCACCATATTCACAAGGCTACCAGCTCAAGCTCCCATGGGAATTCAGATTTAGTGGGTCCTGTGGTGGGGCTAGGCCTGCAATGTGCCTTACCTGAACACACAGGTCACTTGGATCTAAGTAAAACCTTAAAGACAATCCTCCATTTCTTACAATACAACTTAGCAATGGAGGATCTCAAGGCAGCAGCCTTGCACAGAACAACTCACAAAATACCAATCCCATACATGCAATAGATCCTATTACAAAACTCCATTAAAACTATACCAAATAATCATACAAAGGCATAGCCAGCAAGTGCTGGACTATGGAGAGAAGGAAAAAGGAAAAAGAAAACTTCTAAACCCTAACCTTAGCCTACTGTAATTCTACAGTCGATTTCAAGAAGGAGTACAAAAGTCAAGTCCGAAAAAGTCTAAGTCTAAAAGTCCCCTAAACCTAAACTAGGCTTAGGCTTATATAACAGTTAGCTGTGTGAAAATTAGGGTTAGGAAAACCCTAATTTATCAATGCTATCATGGCCCATTTCTGTTCCTTGGATGCCTCGGGGCGCGTGCACAGAGATTGGAGCATTAGAGTGCTTGCCCTAACTGCTAGAAGTTCCCAGATTGCCCCTATAGAAGTGAGGGAGAACTTAAGAACCCGAGCCTCGCTAGGTAGAAAGGCTTTCCAGGTCTTATCACGTTATAAAATTGGCGTCGCGGAGTTGCTTTGACTTGAAAATCTTGCAGTCGTGAGATTGATACTTTAGTCATCGCGGGGACGCTCTAGTCGTCGCGGGATTACTCTTTCCATTTGAATGGCGCGGGAATTGCACGCGCAGTTCGTTACTTAGTGAATCCCGTAGCGATCCTCGTGAAGAAATAATGTGCATGGGTTTCTGGATCGCGCGAGGAGTTCCTTGAAAGTTTGTATGCCGCGGCAACTGCGCGACAGCTACGTGCAGGAATGCCTGGAGCTCTCTCTCTTCAGTGAATCGCGCGAAGATTGAAGACTCTTTTCTTGAGCTGCACAAGACTGCGCAAGTGTTGCGCGAGCACTTATTGCTAAGACTCACGAGAGCTGCACAAAGTATGATTTTTATTCCCTGCTGACATCCATCTGCGCGACCAGTTGGTGTGCTCCCTTCAGAAGCCCTCGACAACTGCCCGAAGCATTCTTTCTGGTTCCATTGAGCCCTGCGACATCTGTGTGAGGCATTCTTCTTGACTTGTTTTTGCTCTACTGTGCCTATGCTGCAGCCAATTGTCTGTCTGGGTTCAATCTTCTTTCTTCTGAGGAGCTTCTGGGGCAACAGTAGGCTTCATGTCATGGTTAGGGGCTTATTTACAGCTTTTGCTCATTACCTACAAAATTGCCTTAACAGTCATTTATTAAATGACTAAGGGTCTAATAGAGATTAAGTTAAGGGGTGAAATGTGATACTTTTCAGGTCTTAACATGTACCAAGTGGATCCAGTGGGGTTAGAAGGTTTTCAGAACAATGAAATGAGAAGAGAATAGGGGCCGATATCCAAAACATTGTCAACACTAAGCCCAATAATAATATAACCCCATTCCAATTCCAAGCAGCCCACCGGCACTAATTAGAATAGAGCAGATGCAAAGAGCAGGAAATGGTCAAAGAATGCAAATGACTCTGGAGTAGAGGAGAGCCCGCTATGACCGAGTGTTTACACCCCAGGGGTAATCTTTAAATGTACTTTTTTCTTTATTAGTAGAAAAGGGATTAGTCACTATTTGTCAACCGCAAGCTCCTCCTCACCCTATCCCAAAATATTATTACCCAATACCCACTGTAATTTTTATCAGGTCTGGGTCACCCGATTGATCGCTACTTCCCATTAAAGCATGCGATCCAAGATTTGATCGATGCCAAAAAAATTATTCCACCGACACCTTCTCAAGCGAACCGACACACAAATATTCATCAAGTGCCATTGTCCCCACATCCTACTGGAGGAGCAGGTCCTAGATCCACCATCGGGATGGTAGAGGGATGTGAGGAGGAATTTAAATTTGATCCATCCGATTACATCAGTGATCGAGAGCAATGTGGCACCATTGTCGAGATATTATGAAGAAAGAAATACTTGGGTGATTGAACCCTTGAACTTGTCGAACTATTTTTCCAGCCTAACACCACGAGCTGAACCCTTAGATCGTAGGGTTTATTTTCCATCACCCACTCCTACCAATTATGTGCATGTAAATACATACCAACCATACACCACCACCCCCGTCAATTACCCCGATAGCCCATCATACCCCCAATCCCCCTCCAGCACCTATCAGCTACCAATGGCCTACCCTACCCCTTTTGCCCTGACACCACCACTCATCAACACCCCTGTCTGGCCTAATTTTTCCACCCAACCAGCAATCACCGAGGTAAATCAAGTGTTGCCCACGCCTCCGGAACCCGTAGTGCAAGTGCCTCTAATATCGGCAGCTATACCGTTTCAGATCTCAGGACCAACCTATGATCCTCATCAGGTCCCGCTGAGTTATGAATAAACATATATCAATGCTGGCAGCCACAGAGAAGGGGCAGTGGACTTCCTTACTGTTGAGAACTGAAAAATACCATTTTTCACCCCTTAACTTGAGTCTTGATAGACCTTTGAGAGAACTAAATAAGTGTTTTAAGTGCTTGTGTTGCAGCTAACAAAAAAGACAGGCTTAACCATAAAAGCAACTTAAAAGTGCCAAAAAGATGACAATCCATGTCAATCCAAAGGAAGAAAGAGAAGAAACAACCTCACTAGCTATTGAAAGGTCTGAATTGAAGAGGCAAAGACCTGGTCTCAACCCAGAAAAGAAGTATGGAGCAATTCAAACAGAACCAGAACATTGCGAAAAGAGCTTCAGGAGTTACAACACCTTGCGAAAAGTCCCCTAAGCTATGCGAAAAGGTATTCTGGAGATTCCCAACTTTTGCAAGGGCAATTGAGTATTCTGTTTCACGCGTCCCAATGCATTTAAAAACCTAGGGACATTCCAGAGGATTCTAAGCACTAAGCGAAGGCGTATTCCACCCCACGTGAGCACCCAGAGATGAAATAACTTGGCGGGAACTTCTAGAAACTCTAACAGACTTTCAAAATGCATAACAGAATTGATGCTTTTTTCACCTGATTGGCTGAACCAGATCGAGGAATTTTGATTGGCCAGAACAGATCTGGATCCTCGTGCTCGACTACCATTGGTCAATACAGATCTGAGCACTTCTGATTGGTTGATACACAACTGAGCTGGACTTAGGGAAAAATATAAATAAACGAACCATTTACCCAAGTGGGGCATCCAGATTTTGAGTTTCATTCCTATTCCCCCATTTCCAAATCAGATAGTTTGTTTGAAATCCCTATAATAGCCTCACTTTTTACTTGCAATTAAGAGCTGTGAGATACTTCTATAATTCAAAGGAGAGTTGTATTCAAGACTACAAATATGAGAGTTGTTTAAGTTGTGCTCTGTAATTGTAATGGTGAATTTGAAAAGGTTGCTGTAAACCGTGCATTCTCCATTGGACTCATGTTAAGGGTTCCCTCTGATCTCCTTATTGCATTAGACTCCTTTAGATTCACTATTTTTCTTGTAATTTCCCTTGATTCATTAATCCTGTGAGAGTTAGTGTTTGTAACCTAGTCTCTCACGACATTTGTAGTGATGTTTCTTGTTCTAAATTAAGGATTTGGATAAAAGACTATTGGATGGTTTGTGGCCATTAAAGTGGACAGACCATAGCCATAAGCGTAAGCCTAATCCTTGAATTAGATTTATTTCTCTTACATCTGCGCTTGTAGCCAGATGAAGATTGGATCACCTCTCAGTTGAGCTGCAGTCATTCTCATTAGATTTCAAGGACCAAATCAAAGTTAGATATTACTTCTCCATCTTTTATAAGTTTACCTCAAACGTTCCCCCAACTCGGATCTGGATCATTTAGTTTAACTTCTACTTTTATCATTTAGTTAATGTGGCAAATTCAACCTCCCCATCTTATGTGCTTTCTAGATAGGATAAGAGGCCAGATCTGGTAGCTCAGATCTGAAGGTTTATCTTGCATTTTAGACAAATTCTCTATGGACGATCTTTTACTCACTTACATTTAAAACTTGCTACAATTGGCCCTGATCTTGCAGGCTAATTCACTTCTACCTGTGCTGATATTTCTTTACTCTTTTTAATATTCTAGATTCATTATAAGTTAGCAGTTGCAAACCTGTTTTCAAAACACACATAAATCAAGCACACTTAGAAGCAACAACAAGTTTTTGGCGCCGCTGCCGGGGAATTTGTTCTAAAATAGGTAGACCTAAGTTTTCACTTTTATTTTTTATATCATTACTAAACTATTCTATTGTTTATACCTGTGCAGTTATTCATGTCCAATTTTTGAAGAAGGGAAACTACTTAAAAGGAAGGTTTCTTTGTGAATAATCAGTTTTTTTGTTACGAGTTGTATGTTTGGTAGGAGGACTCTCACGAGATTGTCCTTGAATTTAGAAAGTTGAAAGGCTACTAACCAAACAAACAACACGTAATTCGCTACTATGGGTGAAGAACCTCGACTTTTGAGGATTACTTTGGTGCTTATAATTCTCCCTTTTGCATTCAATTTCCTACTGTTGAAGGAAATTATGAGATCAAATCATCGACTATCCAAATGCTTCCTTCCTTCCATGGGTTGAGTAAGGAAGATCCATACAAACATGTGGATGAATTCTTGGCTCTTTGCACCACATTCAACATAGCTGGACTTGGTCTGTATAACCAAGCTTAGGCTCTTTCCTTTTTCATTAAAGGATAAAGCTAGAGCATGGTTATCTATGTTAGCACCAAATAGTATCACTTCTTGGAATGATTTGCAGTGTCAATTTTTAGCCAAATATTTCCCAATGTCTAAAACAAGCCAATTGAGACAAAGTATCATTTCTTTCTCACAAAACTCAACTAAAACTTTCCATGAAGCATGGGAACAATTTAAGGAACTTTTAAGGCAATGTCCTCATCATCAAATTCCCAGATGGCAGCTGGTTCAAAGCTTCTATCAAGGAATTGATCAAAAAAGGAAAAAATATGGTGGATGCCTCCTGTGGAGGCACTTACTTGCAAAAAACAGTTGAGGAGATTTGGGACTTATTTGAAGTAATTGATGAAAACTCAACTCAACAGGAATCTCTGTCAAGAGATATTGAAAATTCTGCTAGGTTGAACAATCAGTAACCCACCAAAGGGAAGCTTTATGAGGTGAATGAGTTGGAAAGAAAGATGGACAATTTAACCACAAAGTTTGATAGATTGATGGACTCACTTAAAAATCCAAATGTTGCAAGAGTAGAGGAGGCATGTCTGATATGCCAGTCCCCTACTCATTCAATTGACCAATGTCCTGCTGCACCACAGTTCCCAGAGTTAATGGTGGAACAAGCTCATGCTGCTCAATCATTTGGACAGATGCAGTCAAATGAATATCCATGGAGAGGACACCCCAATTTGAGGTGGAACCAAGGGAATTATCAATCACAACAGCAGCAACAACCAAAGAACCATATGCCTTTCAAAACTGCACAGCCTTATCAGCAGAATTTTTATGCCAAACCAAATTTTCAGCAACCCATTCCACAACAACTTGTGCAGCAATCTGCCCTAGTTCAAACCCCTTCCAGGTCCCCTTCTTTTGAAGATCAAGTCCTAAATTCACTCCAGAATTTAGGATCTTTAACTCAGACTGTGAATTTTCACAGCCAGAGCATAAAGAAGATTGAAGAAACATTGGGACATCTTTCAAATACTTTGGCCAAAAGAGAGGAAGGAAAGTTACCCAGCCAACCTTTGAACAATCCTAAAGGATAGTTCATGGTTGGAGAAGCTTCTAATTCACATGAAGAAGTAAAAACTGTCACCACTTTGAGAAGTGGAAGAATTATAAATAACAAAGTGGGTACTGAAGAAGAAAAAAATGAGGAAAATGATAAAGATATGCAGCAAGAGCAGCATAATGATAGCAGTGGGGGTGCTGATGGACCTCCGAAAAATCAAACAGATGAAAAACAAAAAATACAAAAAGTTTCTGAAAATGCTTCCAAAGCTGTAGATGAAGGACTAGTTCCTCATTTACCATTTCCTCATGCAATGAAATCTGTATCCCCTTTTGATAAAGGAAACACAAAAATAGATGAAATAATGGAGACTTTCAAGCAAGTCAAGATAAATCTACATTTGCTTGAGGCAATCAAACAAATTCCAGCATATGCAAAATTTTTGAAAGATGTTTGCACTCACAAAAGATAGTCTAGGATACAGTTATCCAAGAAGGTCTTTGTTGTGGAAGGAATTAATCAGGTGTTATCCATTGCCACACCTCCTAAACTTCAAGATCCTGGAATCCCCACAATCCCTTGAATTATTGGGGAACATACCATTGAAAAGGCTTTATTAGATTTGGATGCTAGTGTCAACCTACTTCCTTATTCTGTATATGAGAAACTAGGTTTGGGAGAATTAAAACCCACTCATGTGGTGTTACAACTAGCAGACAGATCTGAAAGGAAGCCAGTTGGGATGATTGAAGATGTATTGGTGGGAGTAGATAAATTTTTCTATCCTGCTGAATTTCTAGTTTTGGACATGGAACCTACCAAAAGCAAAACTTCCATCCCTGTCATTTTGGGAAGACCATTCCTGGCTACAGCAAATGCTTGCATTCAATGCAGGTCTGGTATTATGGAAGTCTCTTTTGGAAACATGAAGGTAAAATTGAATGTTTATAATGCAGTCACACAACCTCAATTCAGCTCTGAAGAATGTTTTCATATTGATCTATTGGATGAACTGGTAGAAGGGACTTTATAACAGTTTCTGCAGTGTGAAGATTTCACCACAGATGTTAAAGATGCTTGGGGAAATTTTGAGGAAGAAATAGTTTGTATCTCAAATTATGTGGAAATAAATGTTGTGCAAGGAACTCTTAATCAATCAGCAAGTTTCTCTTCTTGGAAACCTGCTAATAAAATGGATAAAGATCTTTTCTTCTCAAAGGTTAAACATTTCATCTGGGAAGATCCTTATCTGTTTAAGAGTTGTGCAGACCAAATAATAAGAAAATGTATCCTTGACTAAGAATTTCATAGAATACTTTCTATGTATCATGAACAGGCTTGTGGAGGTCATTTTAGTGGAAACAAAACTGCTGCAAAGGTTTTGCAGTGTGGATTTTATTGGCCTACACTTTTCAAAGATGCTCTGCAGCATTGTAAGTCTTGCCAGAACTGTCAGAAATTGGGCAGCATTTCCAAGAGAAACTCAATGCCTTTACAGCCTATTTTGGTAGTTGAGTTGTTTGATGTTTGGGGGATAGACTTCATGGGTCCCTTTCCTCCTTCCAATGGGTATAATTTCATTTTAGTAGCTGTGGATTATGTATCCAAATGGATTGAAGCCACAACCACTAAAACAAACGATCACAAAGTGGTTCTTAAATTTCTTAAGGATCACATTTTTTCCAGGTTTGGTTTTCCCAGAGCCATTATCAGTGATGGGGGAAGCCATTTTTGTAATAAACATTTTGAAACTTTATTGAAAAAATACTCTGTGACTCATAGAGTAGCCACTCCATATCATCCACAAACCAGTGGACAAGTGAAGATTTCCAATAGAGAAATCAAACATATTTTGGAAAAGACTGTGAAGAAGGACAGAAAGGATTAGTCCTTTAAGCTGAATGATGCATTGTGGGCATACAGGACAGCCTATAAAACCCCAATTGGCATGTCCCCATTCAGGTTGGTCTATGGCAAAGCATGCCATTTGCTAGTAGAGTTAGAATATAAAGCCTTTTGGGCCATTAAAACATTGAACATGGATCTAACTAGTGCTGGTAATCACAGGAAATTGCAACTTGCTGAGTTGGAGGAGCTGAGAATGGATGCATACACAAATTCAAGATTTTACAAAGAGAAAGTCAAAACTTTCCATGATAAAAATTTATTGAGAAAAGAGTTCACAGCTGGCTCTAAGGTATGGTTATTTAACTCAAAACTCTAGTTTTTTCCAGGAAAGCAGAGATCCAGATGGGAAGGTCCATACACTGTCATTCAGGCAGCTCCTTCGGGAGTTGTTAACATCCTTGATCCAAGTAATGGAAGAATCTTGAAAGTAAATGGTCAGAGGCTCAAACCATGCATTGAAAATACTCAGGAGCCTATGCTGCCCATCTGTCATCACGAACCTCCAAAAATCTGATGGTAGATAACTGTACATTATGTTTTTATTTCATTATTTTTGCTTAGTTTCTTTATTTCTATTTTTATTCATGATTTGTCTCTTTTCGCATGGTTTAAATATGCTCCAAGTTAAGTCGCAAAGTAATAATTATCTTTTCGCAAAGTTCAATTTACTTTTCGAAAAGACTCTGGATTGGTAACGAACTGTTCGAAAGCAAGGATTTGCTTTTCGAATAGTTGGTTCTGAAGCTATTTTCTTTTCGAAAAGATATTTCTGAAGCTAGTTTTTTTTCAAAAAGATGTTTCTGAAGCTATTAACTTTTAGATAATGCGATGCCATTCGCTGTTGTCAAAAGGTGTTTTTTGGAACTTTTCGAAAGCTTGAAAAGGACTTTGCGAAATTAACTCTGAGTATATTTAAACCCTGTCGAAGAAAGGGTTTCATATTCAAAGCTCGACGACGACACTTCCACGTTTCTTTCTTTCCTTGCGTGATTTGAGAATCTTGCTACACTTTTCTTCACCTTTGTTCGATCATTTGAGTTTTCAGAGAAGGATTTTAGCTTCTAGTTTGGGGGATTTCTGCAAGCAAACAACACGTTCAATCAATAACCCTAGATCTCGGTATTTCTCTGCACATTCTCTCTGTTTATCATTTGGAAAATTTGATTTTGTGTCAGCATCAGTTGTGGGCATTTCATACATCAATTTAGAATGGGAAAAGCGGAGAAACCGTTGGCTGCCATGTTCCCAAAATCCTCTGCTAAGAAAGTTAGCAAACCTACCCCAAAAGGAAAAACCAAAACTTCAGCCAAAAGAAAACTATCTATGGATAAAGCGGAGAGGGTGGAGAAAGGAAAGAAAGTGAGACGTGAGGAACCCATCCCTGCTGCTGCTAGTCCTGAGCCAGAGCTTCCTCCTCTGCCTATACATTTGGTACTACCAAATCCATTCATTGAAGCTCAGAAGCTAATTCCTGAGCTGATTGTGGACGAAACTTTTTTCGTCAACAAACCGGATTGCCTGTTATCTTTAAGATACATAAGAGATGCCTCACTAAGCACTATCCTTACCCCCTTGCCAGAGAAAATTTACCCACGAATGGTGAAGTTATGGTACCAAAACCTAGTCAAGGTCACTGAAAGAGATGCTGATGTCCCTACCCTGGTTATCTTTATTGATGATTGCGATCTTACTGTCACATTTGAAGACATAGGGAATGCTTTGGGGATCCCCTTCCAATTTGATCCTTCTGATCCATTGGCTGCTCCAGAAACAGCCGCCTTTAGAGAAATGGCTGCACATTTAACCCAAGGAATTGTGGGCACTGAGGAGAGACCTAGCCCCCCAATTTCTATTGATGGATTCCATTTTGAGGGAAAGTTTTTATGTCATTGGGCACAGCCAAGAGAGGAGAACACCAATTCTGGAGGCTCTCTTTCATTTTTCTAAGGGGCAGTTTTTCAATGCCCCTATGTTAATTTTTGAAGCCATGGTTGATATTAGTGCCAAGTTGAAAAAGGAGCAGAAATTAGCTGGCATCCCATTTGGAAGATTGATCACAGCCCTCCTCAGAGCCAAGTTTGACATTGATAACGAGGAGCCATTTGAAGTTATTGCACCTCACAATTTTGGGAAAAAGGCTTGGACTACAAGCCAAGCCATGCTAAGAAGAATGAGAGAGGAAGGTGAACTCACACTGCGTTAATGAACTCAACGACCTGTGGCATTAATGAACTCACCTGCACTCAGACTCTGACAAATTAATGAACTCCGCCGCAGTTCCCTTAGAACGGTTTTGCGAACTGTGGTGACCAGCTCTTTAGTGCACCACTTCTTGAAGCAGCTCTTTTGAAGAAACTATCCTTCTCATGGTGACCAGCTCTTCAGCTACACCAATTCTTGAGGAAGTTGGCCTTTTACCCTCCTCCCCTAGTCCAGCCCCTGCCACTTCACCTATCCCAGTTGTCCCATCTCCCATACCCTCCATTATTCCAATTGTAGATTCCCCCTCTACACCAACCACTCCAACCATACTCACACCACCAATTTCTCCCACCAATGCCCATGTTTTGGCTGCAAACTTTATTGCACCATCTCCCTGCACTCCTCTGCTCCAAAGCCCCTCACAGTCACCTGCTCATTTAGCCCACACACCTGAAGTATCCCATACACCTGAACCTGAGCCTTTCACTACAGAGGCTCATTCCTCCTTAATGGGATCTATTTTTGAAACCGTGGGGTTTAAACCTATCCCTATACCTGACCGTCATCATTTCACTCACTTACCTACTTCTCCCTTTATAGCCATTGCACCTCCACCCTCCACTTCAGTTGTACCAGTCCCTGCTATGCCCACCTCTCCCCCACCTGCAGCTATTAACCAAATACTTGCCTACCTCCAATCCATTCAAGCCCAACTACAACTCAACACAGAAAACCAATCTGTGATCAATGACCTTCTCCAAACCTTAGCCTCCACATCCCACACAACCACCATTACCCCTGTACCTACTGTTGATTCCCATGCTACCCAAATTGAACCAGAGGTAGTATTGGTTGATCTGCCCACCCCCACCACTACTACCCATGCTACCCAAACTGAACCAGAGGTCCCTCTGGTTGCATCCCCTTCACCACTCCTCGCCTGAGCAAGCCACTCACCGACCACTCAAGTCCTCCTTCTGGACACTTCTTCTCCCCCTCCCACAGCTGGGACACCTTTGGTCCCCTACCATTCCATTCCCCTTCCCAGATTTGCCACCCTCAGAAGTGCCATGGAAGAAAATCCTTATATCTGTAGAGATGTTCTAAAGGGGTTAGCTAATTTACAAGCCTACATTCGAACCCCTTATGAAAACCAGATTCGAAAGTTGGAGTTATTTATGAAATTTGAGAGAGAGAAAATGAAGGACTTGCTGGGTCAAACCTTTCAGATGGTTCGGAGTGAGCAACACAAGGTGACCATGTTGCAAGCACAGCTTGACCAGGAAAAACTGAAGACCACTAGACTTGGCAAGTACATTGGCCTCACCAAAAAGATCAAATTAGAGGAATACACTGAGCTGCAAAACACAATCCAGGAGAAAGCTCAATCAAGTTCAGACTCCAATACTGATTATAGTTCTGATTCTGACAGTGACTCCAGTTCTGAGCCAATTGAACCAACTTATGATACAGATTTTGACCCTAGTTATTAGATCACATTGTACTTATCTGTGTTATGAGTTTGTAATATAAAATTCTATTTTTCTTATGGAATTACTGTGCATTTCTGTCTGTCTTCTTGTCATCATGATTTTTTTTTCTTGCTTATATCTTTTCTCTGCTTTGGACCAGTGTGGACCCTGCTCCCCTTTGGTTTGGGGGTGTGACAAAAATATCAATAATCAATAATTGAGTTAACATCAGTACAGCTTATGATCAGTGGAATTTTTGAAAATAAAGTAATTTCACACCTGCTGTTTTGAAAAAAAAAAAAAAACTTTTTGAAATTAATTTCTAGTGTAATTCTAATACTTTCGTGAAGTGAATGTCAGGAAATTTCCAAAAGAAAATTGATGTTTTAATAAACCTAAAAAGAAGGAAAACAGTGAGGATACACCTCAGGAATTTGATAAAAAAACCACACCCAGTGAGGTTTGGGCCTGAAATGTTTTCTTTGGAGGTATGAATTGGCAATTTTTTCTGCTTTTGGGACTGATTGAATCTACTTACTTGCACTAGAAGTTACATATATCCAAATTGAAATAATTTGATAGCACTCGTGATATTAAAGACATGATGTAAGGCCTCCTTTTGGACAGTTTGAACCTTACAAAGCCCCACCTTTTGAAACTGCCCTTGATACACACCATTTGAGCTGTACAAATCTAAGATTCCTTTGAAACCTCATCCAATAACCTCATCAACTTCATTTAGCCTAACCCTCACTCCGAGAAGTCAGAAGATAAAGAGAAGGAAGCCGAAGAAAGGAGAATTGAGTAACAATTTGATAACAAAAGAAGGGTACAAGTTGAAGGCAATGATGTAACAGTAGAGGAAATGTGGCATTCCAGTCAATGCTAATTTGAAAAAATATATATATATATATAAATAAAAAAAATATTTGAGCAAAAGAAAAAGAGAGAAGGCATTTCATTGGAAGTCTAAAAAAGAAAGAGAAAAAAATGGCCACTTTGGCTCTGGAAATTCAAAGAAGAAAATGAAAATATGCTGAAGTAAAGAAGGTTTGTATATCACCTCCTTACCTTAACTGACTTCTCAAATTTGAACACCATTCCACCCCTTTATTCTTGAGAAATTTCACCCATAAGCCACATTACAACCCTAGTAAAGTCCTTACTGATCAATGATGGATTGAGCTATCACATGGAGATAAGAATTTGTGTAATCTATGGAGAAAAGAGCAGGGAATTCCGAACTAAAAGCAATGCCTATGCTCATGCTTACAGTCCTATTTGAGGGCTGTAACTGCTCTTGAGCCGTGTGAAATAGTACAACCCTCTTACTTGCATGTTGAGTGAAAATCCTGGTGAGAGTTGGGTTTGAAATCAACTCATTGGGGTAACATCGAAGCTGGATTCCTAAATCGAAGGCAAGCTGTTCATTAATTTTTCTTGTAAATAACCTTTGACATAAATTGACTGAGTAGTAACAAGAATTACAGCAGAATTTTAGTTTTGAACTGTACTTTTTCTTGAAAAATCTTCTTACAACATGACTGATGTAGGTGTGAATAAACAGATTTGATGAAAGTTCGCTGTAACAGAACTGCAGTGATCTTAACTGATTTATTGAAGAAGTTTGTGGGTACCTTCACTGAAAACCCTCAGGAGACTTCACTCCTCCACTAGGGATCACCTAGGGGTTTAAAAGGCTTGTTGCATATGCTTAATGCAACTGTGCTCCCTACAAAAGTGGCTTTTTACTTTGTTTTTTAATTTTGTCTTTGCTCAGGGACTAGCAAAGCTTAGGTTTGGGGGTGTGTTGAGAACTGAAAAATACTATTTTTCACCCCTTAACTTGAGTCTTGATAGACCTTTGAGAGAACTAAATAAGTGTTTTAAGTGCTTGTGTTGCAGCTAACAATAAGGACAGGCTTAACCATAAAAGCAGCTTAAAAGTGCCAAAAAGATGACAATCCATGTCAATCCAAAGGAAGAAAGAGAAGAAACAACCTCACTAGCTATTGAAAGGTCTGAATTGAAGAGGCAAAGACCTGGTCTCAACCCAGAAAAGAAGTATGGAGCAATTCGAACAGAAAAATGCACTACATAGTACTTTTCGCAAAGAACCTGAATTGTTCGCAAAGAACCTGAACTCTGCGAAAAGAACTAAAACTCCAGGCTTAGCTTTCGAAGAGCATCTGAACTCTTCGAAGAGATGATTGACCTTTTCGAAAAGAAGAAAACTCAATTCGAATAGAACCAAAACATTGTGAAAAGAGCTTTAGGAGTTACAACACCTTGCGAAAAGTCCCCTAAGCTATGCAAAAAGGTATTCTGGAGATTCCCAGCTTTTACAAGGGCAATTCAGTAATCTGTTTCATGCATCCCAATGCATTTAAAAACCTAGGGACATTCCAGAGGATTCTAAGCATGAAGCGAAGGCATATTCCACCCCATGTGAGCACCCAGAGATGAAATAACTTGGCGGGAACTTCTAGAAACTCTAACAGACTTTCAAAATGCATAACAGAATTGATGCTTTTTCACTGATTAATGAACCAGATCGAGGAATTCTGATTGGCCAGAACAGATCTGGATCCTCGTGCTCGACTACCATTGGTCAATACAGATCTGAGCACTTCTGATTGGTTGATACACATCTGAGCTGGACTTAGGGAAAACTATAAATAGATGAACCATTTGCCCAAGTGGGGCATCCAAATTTTGAGTTTCATTCCTATTCCCCCTTTTCCAAATTAGATAGTTTGTCTGAAATCCCTGTAATAGCCTCACTTTTTACTTGCAATTGAGAGCTGTGAGATACTTCTATAATTCAAAGGAGAGTTGTATTCAAGACTACAAATCTGAGAGCTGTTTAAGCTGTGCTCTGTAATTGTAATGGTGAATTTGAAAAGGTTGCTGTAAATCGTGCATTCTCCATTGGACTCATGTTAAGGGTTCCCTCTGATCTCCTTATTACATTAGACTCCTTTAGATTCACTGTTTTTCTTGCAATTTTCCTTGATTCATTAATCCTATGAGAGTTAGTGTTTGTAACCTAGTCTCTCACGGCATTTGTAGTGATGTTTCCTATTCTAAATTAAGGATTTAGATTAAAGACTATTGGATGGTTTGTGGCCATTAAAGTGGATAGACCATAGCCATAAGTGTAAGCCTAATCCTTGAATTAGATTTATTTCTCTTACATCTGCGCTTTTAGCCAGATGAAGATTGGATCACCTCTCAGTTGAGCTGCAGTCATTCTCATTAGATTTCAAGGACCAAATCAAAGTTAGATATTACTTCTCCATCTTTTATAAGTTTACCTCAAATGTTCCCCCAACTCGGATTTGGATCATTTAGTTTAACTTCTACTTTTATCATTTAGTTAATGTGGCAAATTCAACCTCCCCATCTTATGTGCTTTCTAGATAGGATAAGAGGCTAGATCTGGTAGCTCAGATCTGGAGGTTTATCTTGCATTTTAGACAAATTCTCTGTGGACGATCTTTTACTCACTTACATTTAAAACTTGCTACAATTGGCCCTGATCTTGCAGGCTAATTCACTTCTACCTATGCTGATATTTCTTTACTCTTTTTAATATTCTAGATTCATTATAAGTTAGCAGTTGCAAACCTATTTTCAAAACACACATAAATCAAGCACACTTAGAAGCAACAACACTTACCCGATTGGGGAAGATCTCAAAGCAGCTAGAAGCACCGACAGCAGCACAAGCCCAACTGGAGGGGAAAAAAGATGGCGCAATAAATCCTTTCAAGAAAATGAGTCGAGAACATATACTGGAGACTCACCTGAGAAGGATGCCAGCTCACATCACTATGTGGGATTTGTTAATGACATCCCCCCTCCATTTTAAAGCATTAATGGGGGCGTTAAAGAATACGCATGTGTCACTTCAGGATAGCCCAGATGAAGTCGGGCAAATAATTGGTCAAGTAATGGCCCCGAATGCCATTTCTTTTTCGGATGATGATCTACTTGAGGAAGGAGGATGTTACTCAAAATCCCTAAATATAACTATTGAGTCTAGAAATATGATAATTCCACTGGTTTTGATCGATAATGGGTTTGTGTTGAATATATGCCCACTGAGAACCGCCATGAAAAATGGGGTAGATCCTTGAATGCTAAGACCCACGAGAACTAGCACCAGAGGATTCGATAACACACGAAGAGAGATAATGGGAGAAGTTGACCTTGAGCTATTGAGTGGGCCAATGAACTTCTCCATATTATTTCAAGTGATAGACATCAAATCCTTATTTAATTTGCTATTAGGGCGCCCGTGGCTACATGAGGTTGGAGCGATACCCTCCACACTGCACCAGAAGTTCAAGTTTGCATCCGAGCATAAGATTATCACCATTATTAGTGAAGAGCATAGTAAGAAAGAAAAGGCCACCAACAACATTGAAAAGCCCAACATGTGGGATGTGCCGCACACCGCAGAGGATGTCGACCTCCACAGCTTCGAATACGAGCTGTCGACGATACTCCCAGAGCCTATCGAGGGCATCATTCCAAGAATCGGAGGTGGAATGGTATCGAGAGTGGCTATGCTCCAAAGTGGGGTTATAAAAAAGGAAGAGGACTTGGGCCATACTGCAAGGTAGAAGAGAGCCCGTCATAGCAAAGGGTGGTCAAAAAGTAAGATTTGGACTAGGATACAAGCCCACGGAGGAAGAAGTAAGAGAGGCTACAGAAAAGGTCCGTGCAATGGCAGCTGCAAAAGCCTGGGGGATCCACGTAGAGGAAAAATCCCGTCCCAGGCCTCATATCAGGAATTCATTCGTGAGCCCCGACGTCATGAAGATTGACCGAAATGGGGTAACCCGATTAACCCCACACAAGCCTACAGCACCGGTTCACCCCAACAATCCCCACATCACCCTTCCCAGCCTCGAGATAGACTTAGCCGCATTATCCCTCTTTGAGGAACGGCGGTTCGTACCTGAACAAACTCCCCCTGTGGTGAATCACCACAAAACTGTATTAATGTTTGAGGATATCATCTCAGATGAAATGGGGATAAACATGATGGAGGTTGACTCCGAAGAGCCGTATCAGTCAACACCCTCCATCCAAACAAGTAAAGGAGTGACCTCTCAGGTACATAGTTAAGCATCTTTGCCCCAAACCCTAGAAGCGGGGAGTGGCCTAATATTTGGCACCCATTTTAAAAAAAAAAAAACAACCTATAAAAAGTGAGATAAGCCCTTGACAAGTAATACCTTGTATATACACAGACTTGTGCTGCCAAGGGTCCCGTCTACGAAGGAAATAAAAATCCCAAAAACATTAAAAAAATAAAAAGTCCAAAAATATTGTCATTTAAAATTCCAAATAAAATCCCATAAAAAGATGCTTTAATCGAAATACCTGTCCCACGTAAAATTGACCCCTTTCCTGTAGAAATACAAGAAGAGGTAGGTATTGCAAGTCTAGACAAGGATATCCCTTCGGAGGAGCTCCCTAATGAGCTCCTTGACCGATTTGCCAAATTTGAGCATGGCCCTACCCCCATTATCAAAGAAACCGAGGACGTTAATCTAGGGACTAAGGAGATTCCCCGAATTACCAAGATTGAAACGTCGCTATCTCCCGAAGAAAGAAAAAGCATGATCGATTTCCTTCGATCATACTAAGACATTTTTTCCATGTCGTACAAGGACATGCCTGTTCTGGACACTGATTTGGTCGAGCATGAGTTGCCTCTCCACCTTGATATGAAGTCGGTTAAGCAGAAGTTGAGAAATCTCCAACCCAAGTGGATGTTTAAAGTCAAAGATGAGGTCGTCAAGTAGTATGACGCGGGGTTTCTCATGGAATCTAAGTACCCACAGTGGCTAGCCAATATTGTTCCTGTACCGAAGAAGGATGGAAGAGTCCGCATATTCATCGATTTTTGTAATTTGAACAAGGCAAGCCCAAAAGACGATTTCCCATTACCGCACATTGACATCCTGGTCGATAACACTGCTAAGCATGGGATGCTTTCTTTTATGGATGGATTCTCCAGATACAATCAAATTAAGATGGCAGAGGCAAATTGAGAGAAGACTGTGTTCATCACTCCTTGGGGAACCTTTTGCTACAAAGTCATGCTATTTGGGCTAAAGAATGCCGGCGTAACATACTAGAGAGCTATGACTACGATGTTTCACAACTTGATGCACCAATAAATTGAAGTGTATGTTGATGATATGATAGCCAAGTCACCAGAGCAAAGCGATCACTTGGTAAACCTTTAGAAGCTATTTGTAAGACTGAGAAAGTACAGGTTACGTCTGAATCCACAGAAGTGCACATTTGGTGCTATACCCAGAAAATTATTGGGATTCAACGTCAGTAGGAGAGGGATCGAGGTCAACCCAGTCAAAGTTAAAGTCATCACCGGAATGCCGCCACCATCTACTGAGAAAGAAGTTAGAGGGTTCCTGGGTAGAATATAATGTATCAATAGGTTCATTGCACAACTAACTCCAATCTGCACGCCGATCTTCAAGCTACTAAGGAAGAATGCTCCTGTTGAATGGAACAACGACTGTTAGGCAGCATTGATAAAATCAAAAAATATCTCCTTAACCCACCTGCGTTAGTACCACCCAAGCCAGGGAGACCACTCCTGATGTATCTCTCCACGACGAAAGTCTCGTTGAAATGTATCTTAGGGCAGCATGACGAGACGGGAAGAAGAGAGCAGGCCATATACTATCTAAGTGAGAAGTTTACTGATTATGAGACACGCTATTCTCATATGGAGAAACCATGCTTGGCGCTTGTTTGGGTTACTCAGAGGCTTTGCCATTACTTGTTATCCTAAGCTATTCTACTTTTGGCCCGAATGGACTAGTTGAAGTACCTTTTTGAGAAGCTGACTCTTATTGGATGAACCGCACGATGGCAACTTTTATTGTCTGAGTTTGACATCACATACGTCACTTAGAAGTTGATCAAGGGGCAGGCACTCACCGATCATCTTGCCGATAATCCTTTGCCAGATTATGAACCTTTGAGAACTAAGTTCCCCGATAAAGACATCCTGTTCATGACGGAAGACAATACATAAGAAGCAGAAGAATCTTGGGTAATGTACTTTGACAAGGCAGCCAATGTCGAGGGTCAGGGAGTTGGTGCCATTCTGATTTTGGTGAAAGGATCACATATACCAGTCTCTATCAGGCTTAACTTCCCTTGCACTAACAACATGGTCGAGTATGAAGTTTGTGTCGCTAGTGTGCAGGTAGCTCTCGATCTGAATGTAACTCACCTCCGAGTATTCGATGGTTTGCAGTTGATCGTATGCCAGACGAACGGAGATTGGAAGATAAAAGATGAGAAATTGATCCCTTACCATGAGCACCTCGAGGATCTGATAGTTTGTTTTAAAGACGGAACATTCTCATATGTCTCCCTGATAAGGAATCTCTTTACCTACATATTAGCCACTTTGGTATCAATGATTGAATCCCATATGGTGCTGAGATGAAGCTGATTATAATCGAGCAAAGGAATGAGTCGGCCTTCTGCCTCTAGATTAAGGAACCTACAAAGCCTAATGATGAGCCACCTTGGTTCTTAGATATCAAAAATTTGCTCGAGTCACTAACTTTCCTTGAGGGTATGTCTAAGACAGATTGATGAACCATTCAACATTTAGTGGCAGGCTATGTCATTTGTTGGGAATGCCTTTACAAATGCTCCTACAATAACATCTTGCTCAGGTGCCTTACAGAAAGTGAGGTGATCAATATCATGAAGGAGATCCATGAGGGAGTATGCGGTGCCCATGTCAGCGGTCACATTCTCTCTAAGAAAATTCTATGGCAAGAATACTTTTGGACCACTATAAAATCGGATTGCTGCAAACATTTTTAGAAATGCTACAAGTGTAAGGAACACTCCAGTCTGATACACTATCCAGCCATCGATCTTCACTGCATTACTAATCCTTGGCCATTTGCCACATGCGGCCTTGATGTCGTTGGAATGATTAATCTGAAAGCATCCAATGGACATTGTTTATTCTCATCGCCATTAAATACTTTACCAAGTGAGTAGAAGCGGCGTCATATACCAACATCACGGCCAGTCACATCAAGAAGTTTCTAAAGAATAATATTGTGTGCCGATTTAGAGTACCCAGGGATATTATCATGGACAATGGCACAAACTTTGCGAATAAGCACATTCGAGCTTTCTGCAAGTAATATAAAATCAAGCACCATTACTTGTCACCTTATCGGCCTCAGACTAATGGAGCCGTAGAAGCTGCAAACAAGATTGTCGTCTGCATCCTCGAGAAAATGGTCGTCACTTATCGAGATTGGAGTGAAATGCTACCATTTGCTTTATGGGCCTATAGAATGTCGATCCATACTGCTACAAGGGCAACTCCATTCTCCCTTGTGTATGGAATCGTGGCCGTCCTATCGGTAGAGGTTGAAGTACCCTCTCTCCGAATCCTCATGGAATCAAGCTTACCTGAGGCAGAGAGAGAGATCTCGCTTCGAACAATTAAATCTATTGGACGAGAAAAGACTCCTAGCCTTATGCCATACTCAAGTTTACCAGGGGCAAATTGCACGTACTTACAATAAATGTGTTTGTGATCGAGATCTATATGTAGGAGACACTGTACTGAAGAAGATCTTCCCATCCCTCCACGCTGATTCGAGTGGGAAGTTCAAGCTAAACTGGGAAGGACCTTACGTCGTCCGAGAAGTGCTACTGGGATACGCCATCCGCCTCACCACCATGGAAGGAGATCATCTTCCTAAGCCCATCAATGCTGGATACATCTAATGGTTCTACTCTTAGTCCATCATGATAAGGTAAGTATTGGTGAAACAGATACGTGATTGCGTAAGAACCACCCAAAAGAGGCCATCATTCCAAGCACAATAGCAGAAAAGCATCCCTAACAATGATAATATCATTTTCTACCCCATTTTGAGCCTGAGCCTTTCTTTCAACAAACCCCTTCCCCGAAAAAAAAGAGAAGAGAAAAAGTGTGTACATATACAAAAAAAAAGGGAAGTAAAGTTACCATTAAAATTTAAAAAAAATCAGAAAAGCCAAACCTCAAAAAGAGATTGCCTAAAATAAAATAAAGAAAAAAGAAAATTATATGGGTGGATGTACAGTAAAATCCCCGAAGGAAGAAAGTATGTTGCAAAAAATTGGAACCGTATCAAGGAAACCTTCTTAGCCCAACATACCTTCAAATCCTAACCTAATCCATGGCAAAGCTACACCCTGAACAAATCCCTCTTTGTAGGTTCACAAGCAGTCATAGTATCTGTTAAGTCAACATAAGTTGAGTTATGAGACGACACTAGAACCCCATCTAACCGATATGACGAAATCGACATCTATGGACGTGGTGAAAACCCGAAAGGGTGCTACGGGTAAAAACAGCGAGCTTGTGCAGATCAGGTGAAAACCCGAAAGGGCATTTGGGGTAAGAGAGCTAAACCCATGGACATAGTGAAAACCCGAAAGGACGCCACGAGTAAAAAGAAGGCAAAAGCGGGCATGACTAACCCACCTTGGGCATTGCGAGCAAAAGAGTTAAAAAAAATAAAATAAAAAGAAGAAAGGTTTGAATCAGTTGATAAGATTAATGTTGGAGGAGCCCTCTTGGTTACCCTAATCCCCTTTTTTCGACTAGGCCACTCATGCTAGTTCAAACTGGGCCTGGACCAGAATTGTTTTAGTGAAATTGCTTTGTCAAACGTATGACTCAAAGTAAGGAGAAAGGTTTGACTCAATCCAAAGGGACTGACATTCCAGCCTTGGTAAAGTTGTTGAAACTCACCTAGATCTGACCACTTAAAAGGGTTTGACCATGCTCAAAAGGGGATCTGAGATCTCACCCTGTGATTGAGGCATCAAAACAAACAAAAAAAAGAATAAAGGAGAGGGTGGAAAGTCCCTTTTGTCAAAGATAATAATTTTCCTTTTCCACTTTCATGCCCACACCTTGTGCACCTGGGCGGGAAAGCCCCCTTTTCTCACAGATAATGATTTCTCTTTTCCATTTTCCATGCCCACACTTTATGCACCAGGGTAGAAAGACTACTTTTTGCTAAAGATAATAGACTTTCCTTTTCCATTGTTGTGCCCAAGACTATGCACATTCCGTCTCAAAAGGGACCCATTACTTCGCCTCACTGATAAGGCATAAAAAAAAAGAAGAAAGAAAAGGGAAAAAATCAAGAAAAGTCTAAATACAAAAAAATTATATATATTTCTACTCTTTTCCATATATATAGCATCGTACTTCCATTTCAAAAAATGAAGAAAAAGAATAAAAAAATCAATCAATCGAAAATCCAAAAAATACATATACATATATCCCCACTTTCTTCATATCCATGTACATATGTACAACATCATACTTCTAGAATAAAAAAATCTCTGAAAATAAAAATCCAAAATATATAAATCTTAAAAATTGAAAATGTGTAGGTAAATGTTTGTTTCTCCTTCTGTTAATTAGGATTCATATTGTTACCTATATAAACAAAAATTGGACTAACATTTTCTCGAGATGTGCAGGAACATCAAATGGTCCGAAGCTGCGAAGCAGGCAACCTCTCAGCAATGGACAGATCAGATGAAGCATCTCACCACCAACATCCAATCTATTCAAAAAAAAAAAGAAGGAAATAATTTTGAAAAAGAAAAAAGATAGCCATATTTTATGGTACTTTTGCCACGTACAGCCACACACATGCATGTTCTAACGCATTAAAATATCAATATTTTATCGGCAGTGCAGTTGTACTAAATTAATGTCCTAAGTCTAAGGTTCACCTTGGATCTTTGGATCCTACTTTAAAGTAGGAGCAATAGTATCAATGTTGGTCAAACGGTCAATGTTTTGATCGGGTCGACTCCACTACTAAATCATTGCGATAAGCGCTCCATTTTTGGATTCATGTGAATTTAAGTGTCGTAAGCTTCATATTCCTCAGAGTCAATTGTTTGTCAAAAATAACCTGTCAAAAAGGAAATTACCCATCGAATGACTATGTTCAAATATGCTTTTTGAAGGGCTCATTTTAGAGTGCAGGCTTAAAACTTGTATTTGTACGGTATCCCTATAAAGTGTACGCCTTGCGTTTGGATATCCGTTGGATGGTCGTTTGTTCTTGTAAATTATACTCGGACAGGTTCTGGGTCGGGTCTTCCATTCTCCTTTATTTTATCTACCCTTGATGAGTGCATATTTTTACATAATTGTTTGATAATAAGAACATCGTTGATGGAGACCAAGATTGAGTGCCTCCTTCGGTAGGCACCCAATTTTGGCCAAATTTGTTCAATTTTATTTGAAGATGGATACTCGGGGTCTTTGATCTAGCACGTTACAGACAGTCAATCTGCGCAAGCAAATGCCGACAATGAGGCACGCGTAGAGGCGATGTAAAGGAACCCTAGAGGAGGCCGATTTTCAATTTGAAGAGAGGGGGAGAAAATATTTTTGAAAATATGCCCTTGCTGCCCGAACTCAGGCATTTTGAATTTAAAACCCAGATATGCTTGGCGCAACTATTAGTTGCACTAGGCTATTTTGAGCCTCCTTTTGGCTTGACGTAACTAATAGTTGCGCCAGCCATTAGGGGGTTGGGTTTTGGGTCCAGTACGGGTCGCCTACATAACCCTGTACCCCCTCTCTTCATTTTGTTTACTCCTGGTGTATGCTCGTATTCCTAAACGGCGTGTCGATATCCTCATTCGACTTGCCCGAGAAGCTGTGCTGGAATAAAATGGATCGAGATCAATAGGCATCCCGATCCTATATAGAAAAATGTGAAAAAGTCTAAAAACTGATGAAAATAAATCCTCACAGAAAAAAGCCAAAAATAATAGAATAACTCACATAAAATGATAGAATAATTCACATAAAATAATAGTTCTAAAAAAAAAAAAACCAAAAAAATCCCATAAAATAAAAACTTGAAATCTAAAAATCAACAAAAAAGATAACGAAAATCCTAAATATAATTCGCATAAAATAATAGAAGTAATAAAGTAATAAAATCACATGAAATAATAACTTAAAAATAAAAAAAATCATCTAAAAATCACATAAAATGATAAAAATAAAAAATGTCAAAAATTTCCCACATAAAATAACAAAGATATATGTTTTAGAAAGATAGCACGCACTCCCAAAAAGCGTTGTGACATTCATTCACTCCACTCGGGTAGTCGTGCTAAATAAACTTCAGGATTAGTGGGTTCGGCCAAAGACCTCGAACCCTGCTTCAGGAAGGGACACCTGCGACCGGTCAAATGAGGTGGACTATGCCTCATATGATTGGAAGCACACGTGTATTCTAATGCAATAAAATGTCAATATTTTATCGGCAATGTAGCTGTGCTAGATCAATATCCTAAGTCTAAAGGTGCGCCTTGGATTTTTGGATCCTACTTCGAAGAAGGAGCAACGGTGTCAATCCCGATCAAAAAGTCAATGTTTCGATCGAGTCAACTCCACTACTAAAATCTTTGCGATGAGTGCTCAGTTGGTGGATTTATGTAAACGTGAGTGCCTAAACTCAGATTTCTCATGAGCTATTTCGGAGGTGCGGACTCTTCGTCTGCGCAGTCTAGGCGTGCGTCGTACAAGGTTTGAGGTCTGTGTAACTCCGTTATGAAAAAGGTCAATCGTTGGTTGAAACCTACCTTTGGAAATAAAACTACATGTCAATCAAACTATGTGTAAACATGCATGCAGAAGGGTTCATTTTCGTTATTTTCGCAAGCTTAAAACCTGTATTGGCATGGTATCCTGTAAAGTGTGTGCCTTGCATCTGCGTATCTATAGGATGGTTGTTTATTCTTGTAAATTATACCCAGACGGGATCTGGGTCAAGACTTCCATTGCCTTTGTTGCTTATCGCCCCTGATGGGTTTATGCATAGTTAATTAATTTGTAAGATCATTAGCAGCAGAGACCAAGATTGGATGTCTCCTTTGGTGGGCACCCAATTTTGGTTGGATCTGTTCTGTGTTATTAGAGGTTGGATACTCTGGGTCATAATGATCTGGGACATGTTATCAAAAATGTCACATACTCCAAACAAGCATTGCAACATCTATTCGCTCCACTCGGGTAGTCATGCTAAATAAACTTTGGGATCAATGAGTTTGCCCAAAGACCTCAAACCCTGCTTCAAGCAGAGGCACCCGTGACCAGTCAGATGAAGCGGTCAATGCCTCATACGATTGGACACAAACTGTGGAGCCATGCGTACTTACTTCGTGCCTATCTTTGAATGTGGGTCGATCTCCCTCCTTACTTACGAAGCTGTTATATTCAAAATGAACCTTGAACATCAAACTCCTTCAAATCATCTCAAGAAGCAACCATTTTTCCTAGTTATTGGGCTTTCATAACTTATTTTCCACCTCGATTATGCCCAGTAATGTCACTAAGCGCTTGAGGACCGATTACCTTGAGAAACAACCATTTTTCCCGACATACAGGGCTTTTGTTTTCTCATCACGTTACTAATCTGATGTTTAATATTCATTTTGAATGCAACAGACCCGTCAGTAATACCTTGTGCCTCTTTGGATGTCTCTTTTCTTTGGCATTGGAGCATTAGTGATCGGATATCAAAGAGGGGCATCTGTAGATACCCAAATTTGGCCCAAGGCTCGATCGAGACACATTTCAAGGGAGGCGCACCTCTGAGCTTTTGATGGCATGTATGAAACCCTTAGAAACCTTTTTAAAACCTTAGAAATCATTCGAAACCCTTAAAAATCATCCTAGATCCCTTAGGAACCGTCTCGAACCCTTAGAAACCCATCCCAACCCTTAAAACCCATTCTAAACCTAAATCTAGCTCTCCCGAGTAATGGATAAGGAGTGGTATACTAGGACTAGCTATGACCTTTTGCTATGATCATATCTTATACTATTGAAAAGTAGAAGTCCTCAGCTTTCCAACAAGCCAAGAATCACCCCAATCAGCGCTGCATACGCAAAGATATCACTTTCCGAATTCAAAGGGCAGAATGGTAAATTCATGCGACCCCCCCCTTAGGGATTTGGTGCAACTAATAGTTGTGCCAGCTATAGGTGAATTTGGTGCAACTAATAGTTGTGCCAGCTATAGGTGAATTTGGTGCAACTAATAGTTGTGTCAGCTATAAGTGGCTCGTGGGCAGCCAACTTCCAGGCATTGTTCAAGCACTGTTTTACTGTGCATATGCTTAGTTGCACCAGCCATATGAATAGTAACCCCTAGTTTTTGTCTCAAATTTTGAGATTGGGGTTTGACTTATTGATCATCTTGACCTTTGGGGTGTGTTTTGCTAATTTTATCAGGCCCATTTACTCTCTATGTGCAACCTCTTATGTGGTTTAAAGCCTCACCCTATCATCCACCATTGGAGCAACTCTTTATATTTTTCAAGGCTCCAAAAACTCTAGGAAACCTTAGATGGCCCATTACCTAATTATTAATCTCAATTAGCCTCTAAGCACCCTCCTAACTTCTCTTTTCCCTATAAATAGAGAGGCACCCCCTTCCAAATGGCTTGAAAAAATTTGCAATTAAGAGATTAAGGAATCCCTTCTCTCTCTCTCCTCTAGTGCACCATTCCTATACAAATTCCAAAACTTCAAAAGTTCCTTTAGACCTTAGCATTTTACCCATAAGCTCTAGGTTAGAGGTGTGTTACCCCCTAGCCTTCTCTCTCTACCTCTTAGCTATCAAGCCTTAGGAGTTAGAACCCTATTCCATACCATACAAGCCTTCAAAAGCTCATCGAAGCAAGCCAATGCAAGGCTCTACAATGGTGCAACAAGGGCCCGAGAGCTCCGGCTCTCCCCTCTATTCCTCTACCTTCTCGATTATTCCTCCATCCTCCCATTTGTGCCATTATGCAGCCAAATTTTTGGTAGGAATGGAGGGGCACAAATAAGATTTTAAGACCCATTTAGGCAAGAGGAAGCCTTTTCCATTTCTTTTATATTATTTTTGCTTTAGCCATTAGTAGAGTCCGCACTAAACGGGTTGATTGGGTGCCTAACACCATCCCAATCGATAACTGAAGCTCCTACCAAAGAGCCTTTGGCATAGACCGGATTCAAAGTCATATTCGTGGCACTTTGGTGCTTATAAAAATGATCTAGTTTTTCCAGGACACCAAAAGCTCCAGGTGGCGACTCTATATTTTTTGTTAGTGAGCGCATCGTTGCAACGGGAACATAAAAAATCTTACGGTTGCACATGATGGCCATAGTTCCTTCATGAATTGAAGAAACTTCACCAATCAAGTGTGCCCCTCTGGGATTGTTCACTGTTTGGCTCAAGAGCCGGCCCTCTTCCCTTCTCATCAGAGCATTTGAGATTTGACCCAACTTGTCCTCTATTTTCTTGATGCTCTAAGTGTGGGAATTCACAATCTGTGAAACGGAGCTGAGATTTTGCAATGAAGACAAAACCTGCCCTTCAAAGGAGGGTGCTCTGGGCTGTGGGGGTTGCAAAATTAATTGACTTGGTAGGGGGGGCTGATGTGGGAATTGTTGTCCTTGGGCATGACCTGGAAGAAACTGCTGGTTTGGTCTGTAGGGCAATGCCTGCTGCTGTCGGGGTTGAGGAAAATTGTCCTATCTCCACCTCAAGTTTGGGTGGTTCCTCCAAGTATACCCAGCAGGCTACTGTCTAACATTGGCATGCTCCATCACTAATTTTGGGTACTAACCAACAGATGGATCATCTAGAAGTGAGTGTGTGGGTGAGTGGCATATGAGATATGCCTCTCCAACCTGTGCAGCCATGTGGGGCTGTAACACAGTCAACACTTTATCAAACATTTTAGACAAGTTGTCCACTTTCCTCTTTTGGTTATTGTATACAGTTAATTCATACAATTTCCTAGTAGAAGTAAGTTCTTTTGCACCTCTAGCAGATGGCTCAATGTCATTTCTTGATAGAGCCTCCCGATTAAGAGAATTTTCACTTATGACCTCAAACAGGTCCCATGCTTCTACATTAGTCTTGATGCGGTATGTGCTACCACATGATGCAACAATCATAGATCTACTTTTAGCATCTATCCCTTGGTAGAAGCTTTAAACAAGCTACCACCTAGGGATCTGGTCGTGTGGGCATTGCCTCAGCAACTCTTTAAATCTATCCCAAGCTTCATGAGACTTTTAGTTGGGGACTGAGCAAAAGAGATGATGCTCCTCCTCAACTGACTGATTTTATTAATTGGGAAAAATTTAGCCAAGAATTGACATTGCAAACCATTCCAAGACTGTATGCTATTAGCTAGGAGCATGGTGAGCCAAGTTCTAGCCTTATCCTTTAGTGAAAAAGGAAAAAGCCTCAATTTGGTGGCTTCATCTCCCAAACCAGCAATATTATAGGTAGTACATAGAGAAAGAAACTGATCTATGTGTTGGTAGGGGTCCTCTTTGCTTAGCCCGTGAAAAGATGGTAACATTTGGATGGTTTGAGCCTTGATCTCATAATTACCTGCAGCAGTAGGGAATTGAATGCAGAAGGGGGATGAGTATGCCCGGGGTACATAATACTCCCTAAGGGGCCTCAGATGCTCTCCCATATCAGATGTTTCTAAATTTTCAACAAGAGTGTGTTGCTGGCCTAAAGCTCAGGACTCTCTCTATCTCAGGATTCAAAAGTTCAAGTTCGGGATGGAGAGACCTTCTTCCCAGCATACAACACTCACACATAGGGAAGAAAAGGACAAGCACATCAGATAGAATAAAAAATACTAAAAGCTAACACTACTGCTGAAATTTAAGACTGTAGAAATGAAACAAAAATAGGGGAGAGAGAGATGTAACCCAAGGCCAAATTGCTCTAGCTGCAGCTGATCTCTCTATTTTGTCACTGCTCAAGAGCTGTAAAAATCAAAAACATCAACAGGAATTTATTCAAACACAAAATAGGCAATAAATCTAAAATAGAAAATAAAGAAAAATAGAAAAACTCCTAAGACTACAGTTGTAGTGTCTGTGAACACTAAAAAGACACAAAATATCTAAAACAGAAAACGAAGAAAAAGTGCAAAAATCAAACACAAATTACAACTATAATTTATTCAAACAATAAAACTACAAAGAATAAAAACTAAACTCACATTTACTATACTTAGATAAAAAATCCCCGGCAGCAGCGCCAAACACTTGTTGGTTAGACTGCTTGTTTTGTTATCTTATTATAAAAGTGTGGTAGTAAAAATATGGCAATAAAAACAATCAAAAAGTGAAAACAAAATGTAATGAAACAGCACAAAAACAACAACCTAAACCTACAGTCCTGTAAGATCTAGGGCTGTTGTAATAAGTTTTGATTAGTAAGAGTTTGTCCCATGGAGAGTGATGATCTAAAAACCTAAAGGTGTATAGTAATCTCCAGATCTGACTATAGATCTAGCAACTCTAAACCTACACTAGCAAGCAAGGTAAAGAGAGGGTGTTTAGGTGTCAAAACACTAAACTAAACTAAAAACAGGAATAAAACTACAGCTAAAGAAAGGGGATAAAGAAGAATGAAGATGGTATGATAAAATAAAGTAAAAAGGTGGAGAAGTAGACAACTAAAGGCTATTCATCACTGCAACTCAGATCAAAATGATAGATTTGCAAATATCCTTCACTTGGCTACAAGCACAGGTGCAAGGTAGAAGAATCCAACCTAACCCAGAGGCATGAATAGATCTTAGGGGTATATTTTGTTCACTTGAATGGTCACAACATATCCCAGGGATTTCATCCAAGCAAGAGGTTAGAGCTGAAACAGGAAATCATTGCAGACACTATGTTTGCAAGGCTACAAGATCATGCATCCATAGGAGCAAACAATCTATGAAAATGAAGTGAAAATCATAAGAAATCACAAATTGAATGAGGCCTTGAAATCAACTAGTCATTGCTACAAAGAGGCCTGCAATGACCATGCTCTCAAGTTTGAAATTAGTGCAAAAACCTCAGATCTATTCACTGAAAATGGAGTTGTAAAACAGAGGAGTTGGCTCTGCAACAGTCCCTCAGTTGGCTACAAGCACAAAGGCAGGGGAAAAGATTATGGATTAGCCTTGTGATCTAGACTAGACTTAGTGTTATATTCCATCCACTTAAATGGTCATAGAGCATCCCATAGATGAGGTCCAGTCATGGGGTTAAAAGCTAGAATAATAAAATTACTGCAGCCACTAAGTGTGCATGGCTACAAGCCCATGCATCCATAGGAGCATTAAATCCATACTGATCTAGGTGAAAAACACAGGAAAAATATAGATTTAATGCAACTTTAAAAATGGCATTTCATTGCATAAAAATGACTTACAATTATTGGCCCTCAAGGCAGCAGTCCTTACAGAAATCCAAAATAGCTCTCAATATTTTTACAAAACTGAATACAAAAATAAAATACACCTAGCTGCTACAAAGATATTTAACCCAACATTGCTGCTGAGCTAAGGAGGAAGAATGAAGAAAATAAAAAGAAACTAAAAACCTAAAATAAAAACCCTAAAAGTGAGCTCAGGCTAATCCGGGCTCCCTTCCCAAGATGAACCTATCGAAGAGTTGTTTTCACCTATCGACAAGTCTCAGTGCCTATCGAAATCCTCAAATGACTTATCAAAATTCTCAAATGACCTATCGAAAGGTCACATATGCTCATAGAAACTGTATTTTTGTGTTGTGTTCGGCCTCAGCACCCATCAAACTCCTTTGATGTGCTTCCATTCACGTTGTTTTCATTATTGACATACTCCCATGGTCCCTGGACTACTTAGCAAGATTGATATGATGACCTAATGCTAGCATGGAAAATTTATTAAAAATGAACAAAACATCAAAATAGAAAGTAATGACTTAAAACAAAATCAAAATATAGTACATATGATACCCACTGAAATCATATATAAATTGGAGGGTCCTGAAAATCAATGGTCTCCTCAGGTTCACAAATTTTTTCAACACGAATCTTTAGCCTCTGCCCATTGATTTTCATAACTCTACCATCTTTTGGGTCCATGATTTCTATAGCCCCGGATGGGGAAACATATAAATCTGTGTAAGGCCCATCCCATCTAGACTGCAATTTTCCTGGAAAGAATTTTAATCTTGAATTGAACAACCATACCTTGTCACCTATTTTGAATTCTTTCTGCAGCAAGGGCCTGTCATGAAAGGCTTGGGTTTTTTCCTTGTAAGTCTGGGCATTTGAATATGCTTCCAACCTTAACTCATCAAGCTCAGATAATTGCAGTTTCCTGTTCACACTAGTAGAAGTTAAGTCAGAATTTAATATTTTAATGGCCCAATATACTCTATGTTCTAACTCAACAGGCAAGTGACATGCCTTTCCATACACTAGCCTGAATGGGGACATCCCTATGGGGGTCTTACAGGCAGTCCTATAAGCCCACAAGGCATCTGACAGTTTGATGGACCAATCTCTCCTATCAGCTCGCATAGTCTTCTCTAGGATGTATTTGATTTCCTTGTTGAAAATCTCTACTTGCCCACTGGTTTGTGGGTGGTAGGGAGTAGCAACTCTATGGGTCACAGAGTATTTTTTCAACAATTTTTCAAAAGGTTTGTTGCAAAAGTGGCTTCCTCCATCACTAATAATAGCTTTGGGGGTGCTAAACCTAGAGAAGATGTTGTCCTTTAAGAACTTAATGACAATCTTATGATCATTTGTTCTTGTAGCTATGACCTTTACTACAAGGATGAAATTATATCCATAGGAGGGGGGAAAAGGTCCTATAAAATCAATTCCCCATATGTCAAATAGTTCAACAACAAGCACAGGTTGCAAGGGCATGGAGTTTCTTTTTGTAATACTTCCCATTTGCTGGCATCTAGAACAAGCTTTGCAATACTGTATGGCATCCTTGAAAAGAGTGGGCCAATAGAAACCACTTTGAAGCACCTTTGCAGCAGTCTTATTGCCACTGAAATGGCTCCCACAAGTCTATTCATGACACATGGTTAGAATGTTTTCAAACTCAATTTTAGGTACACATCTTCTTATCACCTAGTTTGCACAATACATGAAGAGGTGAAGATTCTCCCACATGTAATATCGAATTTGTGAGAAGAACAGATTTCTATCATCCTTACTCCAATGTGGGGGTACCCTTCCCACAACAAGATAGTTTACTATGTTGGCAAACCAGGGCATACTTATCTCCACAGTAAAAAGCTGCTCATCTGGGAAAGAATCATTAATGGGCAAGCTCTCTATTTTAGCATCTAGAATCCTTGATAAGTGGTCAGTAGCCACATTGTCAACCCCTTTCTTGTCTTTGATTTCCAAGTTGAATTCCTGTAAAAGACGAAGCCATCTAATTAATCTAGCTTTAGCCTCCTTCTTAGATAAGAGGTATTTCAAGGCTAAATGGTCAGTAAACACAGTGATCTTGGATCCCAACACATATGATCTGAACTTTTCCAAAGCATATACAATGGCTAGCAGCTCCTTTTCAGTTGTGGTGTAGTTCAATTGAGCATCAATCATTAATTTACTAGCATATGCCACCACACATGGTGCTTTGTCTTTCCTTTATCCCAGTATTGCACCAATGGCAAAATTTGATGTATCACACATCAGCTCAAATGGTAGAGAGAAATCAGGAGCTTGTAATATAGGAGCAGTAGTCAAACAGGTCTTTAGAAGTTCAGAAGCAGCTAGGCATTCATCATTGAACACAAATGGAACCTCTTGGCACAGCAAGTGGCAAAGAGGCTTGGAAATTTTGCTAAGGTCTTTGATGAACCTCCTATAGAAACCAACATGGCCCAAGTATGACCTGACTTGTTTGACAATTTTAGGAGGGGGCAAATGTGCTATTAAATCAATTTTAGCTTGATTAATCTCTATTCCTCTTTGGGAAACAACATGTCCTAGGACAATACCTTGAGTCACCATGAAATGACTCGTTTCCCAACTCAAAACTAGGTTGGTCTCCTCACACCTTTGCAGCACAAGGCTGAGATTATGCAGGCATTGACTAAAATCATCCCCATAAATAGAGAAATCATCCATAAAAATCTCTAGAAACTTGTCAATCATGTCAGAAAAGATAGCATACATGCATCTTTGAATAGCGGCATGTGCATTAGATAGCCCAAAGGTTCCAAATGGACAAGTGAATATTGTTTTTTCTTGATCTTGAGGGTAAACAGGAATCTGGTTGTATCCTGAATAGCCATCAAGAAAATAGTAAAAAGCCTTACCTGCCAACTTATCTAAGATCTGATCTATAAAAGCCAATGGAAAGTGATCTTTGCTAATTTTCTCATTGAGCTCGCGATAGTCTATGCATACCCTCCAACCAGTGGTCTGCCAGGTTAGAATTAGCTCACCTGAGTCTGCTTCAACTACTATGATCCTAGATTTCTTGGGCACCACCTAGGTAGGGGCCACCCATTGTGAATCTGAGATAGGGTAAATGACCCCAACATCAAGAAGTTTGACTACTTTCTTCATTACAACTTCCTGCATGTGTGGTTGAGCTTCCTTTGCATCTCTCTAGAAGGTGTAGAACCCTCTTCAAGATGAATTTTATGCATGCACATAGCTGGATTTATCCCCCCCAAATCTACAATAGTCCACCCTATTGCTCTCTTATGACTTTTTAGCACACAAAACAATTCTTCTTCCTGCTCAAGATTGAGGGAAGAAGAGATTATCACTGGAAGTTTATGATTGGCTCCTAAAAAGACATATTTTAAAGATTTTGGGAGTTGCTTTAACTCCACATCTGGGGGACTGATGAGTGAAGGCAGTAGGGGTGCCTTAGAAGGTGGTGGAAGAGATAATAAAGTAGGAGTCCATGGTGATGCTTTGCTGTCTCTGCTTCAGAATTTACACTTTCCACTTTCTCAAGCTCAGATGTGGAAGCTCTCTTCCACCGTTTCATTCCATACTTCTTCAAAAACATTAAATAAATCATTACCATTCAACAGGTGAGGTAGATTTTCTTGCACAAACTCATCCAGCACATCAATGGAAAAGCAGTCCTCATTTTTTAAGTGGGGTTGATGGGCTACATTATACATGTTTAGCTTGACTTTCATATTACCAAAAGATATTTCTATGACCCTTGATCTATATTGTATACAAGCATTTGCAGTGGCCAAAAAGGGTCTGCTTAAGATCACAGGGATAGAAGTAGCACACTTGCTTGGCTCCATATCCAGCACTAGGAAATCAGCAGGATAAAAGAATTTATCAACCCCAACCAAGACATCTTCAATGATTCCCACAGGCTTTCTTTCAGATCTGTTAGCTAGTTGTAAGACCACATGTGTGGGCTTCAACTCTCCTAAGCCCAGCTTCTCATATATTGAATATGGAAGAAAATTCACACTAGCTCCCAGACCTAAGAAGGCTTTTTCAATGATATGATCCCCAATGATGCAGGGGATAGTGGGGACTCCAGGGTCTTGTTAGAGTTGTAATAGTCAGTATTTGTTTCACTTTTTTTGTTGAAAAGACTTTCTTGGACAGATGTATCATTGATTTCTTTTGTGGGTGCAAAGGTCCATTAAAAACTTGGCATAGGCTGGAACCTGCTTGATTGCATCAAGTAGAGGCAGGTTGATCTTCTCTTGCCTAAAAGTTTCCATCATTTCCTCTATTTTGGCATGCCCTTTATCAAAAGGATAAGGTGCTTGCATTACCTTAAGAAATGGCAAATGTGGGACTGCTCCCCCATTTGTAGTCTTAGCCAACTCATCATCTCTTTTTTTGACTTTATTTTTTTCTTGAGGACCATCATTATCCTTCTTATTCAACATGGGTTGCTCCTGTTGTACCTTTTCTTTTTCTTTTTCTGAATTTTTCAAAGGCTCACAACCTACTTGATTGTCCACCAACCTTTCACTTCTTAATGTGGTGACAGATTTGGCTTTCTCATGGGAAGAAGAAACCTCACCTATTATATATTATTTCCTTGGGTTGTTCATGGGTTGGCTAAGCAGCCTCCCTTCCTCTCTCTTGGTCAAAGCATTAGATAGTTGACCAAGATGGTCTTCGATCTTTTTTATGCTTTGGCTATGAGAGTGTACAGTTTGAGACAAGGATCCTAAGTACTGCAATGAGGCCAGAACTTGCTCCTCAAAAGAAAGTGATCTAGCAGTTGGAGGGGGTGAAGCTTGCTGCACAGGCTGAGTCATGGGTTGTTGATAGTGGGGCCTTGGAAAGTAATTCTGGTGGTAAGGCTGAGCACTTTTGTTAGGCATGGGCTGCTGTGGCTATTGCTGCTGGTTTGGAAAGGTGTCTTGTCTCCATCTCAAGTTGGGGTGGTTTCTCCATTGATAACCAGCAGTAGGCTGTTGCCCAAAAGACTGAGTGGTAGCCACATGCTCCATCACAAAATTTAGAAATTGAACAGCTAAAGGGCATTCCTCAAGGGAGTGAGTGGGGGACTAGCATTTAACACATGCCTCCTCCACTTTAGCAGCCATGGGTGACTGCATTGCTCCCATGAGCTTATCAAACTTCTAGATCAAACTGTCTACTTTCCTTTCCAAATCATTGTGCCCACTCACCTCATACATCATTCCTCTTGTGGTATTTTCTTTTACCATTCTAGGGATGTCCAAGTCCCTGGACAATGTCTCTCTCTGCATGGAGTTCTCACTGATGATGTTGAACAACTCCCAAGCCTCCTCAATAGTTTTGTGGAGATAAGTACCACCATAAGAGACGTCTACCATATCTCTACTTTTTGAATCAATTCCCTGATAGAAACTTTGAACAAGCTGCTATTAAGGGATTTGATGATGGGGACATTTCTTCAAGAGTTCTTTGAATCTCTCCCATGCTTGGTGAAAGTCCTCAGTTGGGTCTTGAGCAAATAAGATAATGCCCTTCCTCAACTATCTTGTCTTGGACATGGGGAAAAACTTGGCCAAAAACTGACATTGAAGATCACTCCAGGACTGAATACTGTTGGGTGGGAGTATTGACAACCAAGTCCTGGCTCTATCCTTTAATGAAAAAGGAAAGACTCTCATCCTGGTTGCTTCCTCCCCCAAACCTGTTATATTGAATGTAGTGCACAGTCCCAGAAATTCATCAATATGCTTATTTGGATCTTCTTTGGTCAGGCCATGGAATGAGGGTAGCATTTGGATTATGGAAGACTTGATCTCATAGTTCCCTTGAACAGCAGGGAATTCAATGCAGAAGGGGGAATTGTAAACCCCTGGTGCATTGAATTCCTTCAAGGTTCTAGGTTGCTCACCCATTTCAACAGATTCAGATGCAACAGATGTGGGTGAGATTTGTTTAGACCTAAGAATTCTTTCAACCTCTCGATTTAATGAAACAATTTGAGGATTGAGAGTTCTCCTTCCAAACATACACCACTCACAATCTTAATGCACACATGATGCAGAGCAAATTTAACACAATAATTAGGAACAAGCACCACAGATAAGGAAAATAAGAGTAGAGGGATGCAAACTTTAGCACAGCCTCTAGCACAATGCTCCTCCTTAGATACAGTGTCCAATCTGTTAAAAACAACAAAAACTATTCTAAAATAGCAAAACTTTCAAAAGCAGTTAGTGAAAAACTAAATAGTCTATTATAGATCTATAATTTATACTAAAACAAACTTAGATCTACCAATTTGAAGCACATAGATCACTGGCAGTGGCGCAAAAAACTTGTTGGCTTCTTACCTTGCATTCAAAAAGAGGTTTAAAATCACAATTAAAGGATCTACTGGTTGCACACACACAGGCAAGCAAGAACACACAGGCTTGCAAGTATTCAGGGCATGTTGTAGCAAGTTTTAAAGGGTAAGTAAGGGTATGTCCATAGGGAAATGTGAGCTAAAAATTAAGTAAATCTCCAGGTCTAAGGCAGATCTAGCACCCTACCTAATACTAAAATAGCAAAAGAGAGAGGAGAGGTTTTAAGGGGTTGTCACTTTAAACTAAACTACAGAAACACAATTAAATGCAGAAATAAATTGAGATTAAATCCATAGTTCAGATTTTCCAAGTGAGGAGAATATTTGGTGAAATTGGAAACAGAAAATGGAGAGAAACAGCTTGGAGTTTGGTCTTACTACAATTGGATTTAGCTGAAAGTGTCACAAAGAATTTAGAGTTCATCAATCCCTCATTTGGCTATAAGCACAGCTGCAGGGTAAAAGGATCTAATCTAAGCCAGAGATTTGGATTGATCTTAAGGCTATGATCTATCCACTTCAATGGTCACAAATCATCCAATAGATTTACCCCATTCTCAGGTTTTCATCAGAACATTATAATCACTACAAATGTTGCAACTGCCAGGCCACAGACACAGGCAATTGTAGGAACATCAGATCTAGGGAGATCAAATGATATCCAAGAGGTCTACCAGTTAAGTGGGTGAGCTATTCCCATTTACACAAATCTGATCAAGCACCAAATGAAACCAGATGAACTATGGATCTAATTAAAATAATAAAACCAACATTGCATTGAAACAAACTCACTATACAATGAAATGCTCTCAATTTTGTAGTCTATGCATTATCTAACCCTCAATAACACTCTCAACTCTCTCTAATTACAGATCCAACCTCACTCCTTGTTGCTCCAAAGAAATTAGCCAACCATTGTTAGGCAAAAAAGGAAGAATAGGGAATTTCGATACAAGCTCTGATCTTGAGAATTGATCCCCCCTATTTTCTGGCAGCTTCCCTCCTTATATTGCTCTCCCTTCAGCCTTAGATCTTTTTTTCCCACCAATTATAGCTCAACTGGAATAATTCTGTTATTCCCTCTTTTATTCCCCTTTTAGAAGGCTCTCTTAGTTAGTTAGAGTTGGGGGAGAGCACGTGAGTCAGTTAGGATTTCCCAAGGCACTTCTAGAAACTTCATGTCGGTCACCAGAGTGCCTCGGATTGCATGCAGCAGGTCACCAACTTGCAGCGCGCACAGCAGCTTTTCTGAGAAGTCCTTCAGTTGATTTCAATAGGTTCTTGAGGCTTTCACAGGTTTGAAACAGGCCTTCTATTCCTTTCGCTAGGATTCAGGATCCTTTCAATAGGTTCTGATATGTTGGTTCTGAAAATAAAGCTCCAGCATCCACAACCTTCATCTGGTGTGTTCGACAGGTTGGGGGATCCTTTCGATAGGTTGATTTCTGTGTAATAAGTTTTGATAGGTTCTCTTCTGGCTCCTATCGACAGGTTTTCAGAGTTTTGATAGGTTTTGTTCAAGCTCAGGCATCCATTCGATAGGATGGTCCATTTTTGTTTCTGACTGCATGATAGATTCTAGATCCTATCGAATTCTCCCATCCTCATGACTTCTTCCTTTTTTCAGCCTTCAGATCCTATCGACAGGTTCCAGTAACCTCTCCACAAGTTTTTTTCAGCCTGTTTTCACTCCTTCAAAGTTGCTTTACTATTGCTGGATGCTCTAAGTGGGCCATTGTTGGGTCTGAACTGCACTGAGAGATGGATTTATGCACTATGATTGCCTTTTACTGCTATCTACAAGACATACTCAACAAGCATTTATTAGTTCACTCATAGGTCTATCAAAGCTCATGTTAAGGGGTGAAAACTAGCATTTTTCATTGATTTACAATGTCCTGCTGAAAAAGGGAGGTGGAGCCCAAAGCTTATGGAGTGCTGATGTAGTGGATTAAATAGAACAGTGTGGAACACATTATAGCTACAGCTCTTCCATTTTAGAAGCTTGAGCACATCATGTGTGCAAGAACATGCATCTCGAACACATTAGAACTACAACAAATGCATACTCAAGTAGTCCACAAAGCTGTTGCAATGAACTTGTCAAGCTGCTGAAAATAGCAGCTGTTGTGCACACTAGAGCACTACATTGCTGCAGCACACCAACCTATTGAGATGTTGGTATAAGATTAAATCCTCACGAGCTACTGCTGAAAGCATTTAACAGCTCAAACAACTGAAACCCAACCTCTTGAGCTATGCAGCTGCTGATGATTTGATCCACTCGAGTGGTACATGCTGAAGCACTATGTTGTCGAGAGTGGTTTGGGCTGAAAGCACCCAGCCTGTCGAGCTGAATGTTCATGCAAATAAGTTTGTCAAGCAACTGAAACCAGCCTGTTGAGCTGCTATTTCAACCTGTCCAGTGGATGTCTGAAGCCACTACAAGCCTGTCGAGTAGCTGGATTTAAGCCTGTCGAGCAGCTGTAGTGCAGCCATTGATGCACTCAAGCAGTTCATTGAGCCTCTCAAGCTAGTGACGTGAAAACCTAAAGCTAACAGTGAAGTCGAAGCAGTTCATTAATCCACTAGAGCAGCTACTCAGTTGCAGCCTTGAACTTGTCGAGCTCCTTTTAATCCACTCGAGCACTTTAAAGTGCATATTTTATCCACCCGAGCAGTTCAGTGCTACATATTCCAGCCTCTTGTATAGCCCCTCGAGCACTTAAATACCGTCTTTCATCTTGTCGAGATAAAATTCTGAAGCTGCCTAAAGCCTGTCAACTGCTCGAGAACCACTTGAGATACCTAATTCTGAAGTCCATCTGCTCAGGGCATGGGTTCCAATTGCTGTGTTCAAGTATTCAAGGGCATTTTTAGGATTCTACAACACCTAGGCACACATCCCAAGGTGCTGAGCTGTTCCCCACTTCCCCAAAGCATCACTTGGCTACAAATGGGCCACGACAACAGCTCCAAGCATTGCATTTCTATTTTTTTTTCTGATTGGCTAAAGCTTGTAAATGCTTTATGGACTGTATAAATATAGCTATAAGCTATCTTGGAAAGGGAGCCAGGATTAGCCTGAGCTCACTTTTAGGATTTTTATTTTAGGGTTTTAGTTTCTTATTTCTTCCTCCTTAGCTCAGCAGCAATGTTGGGTTAAATATCTTTGTAGCAGCTAGGTGTATTTTATTTTTGCAATCAATTTTGTAAAAACATCGAGAGTTGTTTTGGATTTTTGCAAGGATTGCTGCCTTGAGGGCCAATCATTGTAAGTCTTTTTTATGGAATGAAATGTTATTTTTAAAGCTCCATTAAATCTATATTTTTCCCGTGTTTCTCACCTAGATCTGTATGGGTTTAATGCTCCTATGGATGCATGAGCTTGTAGCCATGCACACATAGTGGCTGCAGTAGTTTTATTATTCTAGCTTTTAACCCCATCACTGAACCTCATCTATGGGATGTTATATGACCATTTAAGTGGATGGAATATAGCCCTTAGGCTGGTCTAGATGAAAGGGCTGAGCCAGATTCTTTTTTCCTGCCTTTGTGCTTGTAGCCAAATGAGGGACTATTGCAGAGCCAACTCCTCCTCTGTTTTACAGCTCCATTTTCACTGAATAGATATGAGGTTTTTACACAGATTGCAGACTTGAGAGATTGGTCCTTGTAGGCCTCTTTCTAGCAGTGACCAGCTGATTTCATGGCCCCATTCAATCTGTGATTTCCTGTGATTTTCACTTGATTTTCATCGACTATTTGGTCCTATGGATGCATGAGCTTGTAACATTGCAAACATAGCGTCTGCAATGATTTTCCTATTTCAGCTCTATCCTCTTACTTGGATGAAATCTCTGGGATATGTTGTGCCCATTCAAGTGGACAAAATATACCCCTAAGATCAGTTCATGCCTCTGGGTTAGGTTGGATTCTTCAACCTTGCACTTGTGCATGTTGCCAAGTGAAGGATAGGTGCAGATTTAGCATCTTCATCTGAGTTGCAATGATGAATTGCCTTTAGCTATCTACTTCTCCACCTTTTTACTTTATTTTATCACACCATCTTCATTCTTCTTTATCCCCTTTCTTTAGCTGTAGTTTTATTCTAGCTTTTAGTTTAGTTTAGTTTTGTGACACCTAAACACCCTCTCTTTACCTTGCTTGCTAGTATAGGTTTAGAGTTACCAGATCTATAGTCAGATCTGGAGATTACTATACACCTTTAGGATTTTAGATCATCACACTCTATGGGACAAACTCTTACTTATCAAAACTTGGTACAACAGCCCTGGATCTTGCAGGACCGTGAGTTTAGATTGTTGTGTTTGTATTGTTTCATTACATTTTCTTTTCCCTTTTTGATTTATTTTTGCTGCCATATTTTTACTATGACACTTTTATAATAAGATAACAACACAAGCAATCTAACCAACACTTCATCATTCTTCTCAGATTCGTGATCTGCCAGACTCAAATTCAAGAGGTCTTCTTATTATATGCATGGTGGTGTAGATCTTCATGTGATCAGCAACAATAGCGAGCTTTTATTTCTGTAAAATTTTAATCATGATTTTCTCTTTCTAGTTCATCTCTCTCTGTCTCAGAACGATTCTATGATCGATCGCTTTTTCTCTTTATATCGCATTCCTCTGGAACATCTTTTTTAAGAATCATAATTTTCGGTTTCTTATCTCTCTCTCACTACATTCCATCGTCTTTTACGATTTTTAGCTTTCACTGGCACTCAAGAGCAATTTGAATCATCCTTGAGTTCAATCGTCTTTCTTACTGCTTTTCGAGTTCATTTTGATAAAGATTAAATCTTTGGCACTCTTCCGCTATTTAACCTTAATATCTATATCATCAACTTGTTAATAGCAAATTGGGGTCTAGCATTACTAAGTTAAGGGTAATAAAATGATTAATTATGTGACTGATCACACCCCCAAACTTAAGTTTTGCTAGTCCCTAGCAAATAAGTAAAATAACCTAATTTAAACTACAAAGTTAAATACCACTTTCCTAGGCAACATGATTGCATTTAGCAGATCCAACAAGCCTTTAAAACCCTTGGTGATCCCTAGTGGATGAGTTATAGTCTCCTGAATGTTTCCAATGAAGTTACCTACAGACTTAAAAAAAAAAATTTATTTAAATTTTTTTTGAAAAGAAACTAAACTAAAAATTCTATCCTTCTATTGGTACACTAATTAGTTACGACATCACTTGGTTGTTATGATTTACAAAAAGTGCAATTCCATCATCCTTACTTTCCATCCTAGTCATTATCCTTGATCTGAACTCAACAATTTAAATTCAGTAAAGCGTTGAGTGTGTGCATATCAATGAAAAGTTTATTCATTAGAGATTTTTCTAAATTGCAGATTTAGAAAATATTTTCATCCAAACTCTCACTATTGGTACTCTAAAAAAATATTAAAATTTTTGGGTTCTCTCAGTATATGATATATCAGAATTATTTCAAAGGATAATTAAAAAGATAAATCTCATGGAAAGACAATCAATTCTATTTATATGTTTTCTTATTTTTTCCATAGTATTTATTATAAATATCTCCACTAGGCTCATGCTATTATAAATCACAAATCAATAAGGTCTTTATTCGACTTGTAATGGGGCTTTGGGTTAAAAGGTTTCCAAAGAAAGGCAGAAAGTATTCAAAGATATTTGAGAATTTAGTTCTTCTTTCACCTGTCTTTTTTTTTTTCAGTAAGTATCCAGAATTGGATACTTCTTCCCATTATTCTTTTTCTGTTTCTGTAAATCCCTTTTCTTTTGAAATGTAATCCAGAAGCTTTTTCCTTCTTTTTCCTTTTGTAGAATTGTAATTACGATTTCTTGACTCTCTCCCATATTTCTTTTCATTTTATTTCTTCTCATTTGTATCCTTTTTCGGCATAACTTTTTCTGTTATCTTATACTCCATTCACTCCCTCTTCTTCCCTTTTTGCATTTTTGACTCTTAGAAATATAAGGGTTAAAGGTTGAAAGTATTGGGTAGTATATATGGTTAAGGGTTTAAAAAATCTTGGTATAAAGAAATTCGGTTTAGGCTCTAATATGGGTTAAAAGGGTAAATATTTTTTGGGATTTTAGCTTTTTGGCTCAAACTCAATAAAAGATAGCCTTAAATCATCTTCATGATTCACTGCATGAATGCCATATTATTTTAAAGTATCTAATAAATAGTTCTAGAAAAATAAATCATCATAATTATAGAATATCTGAATCAAATTACAGCAATATGAAATTTCGTTAACAACATAGTCAAGAAGTTAAATGAAAATTTTGAGTTTTAATAGAAAGCAGTCTCTCTCTCAGAATAACAGAGGGATTATGGCGCAAAAGCTCACTGGTAATGTAATTTTGAAACTATAATCTAAATACTGCAGTTTAAATCAAAGTATAGTTTCAGACATTCAATCTGCACTACGTGAAAACAAAGAAAAAACAACACCACTTACTTTTAAAATACCACTGACATTGGCCGTTGTAGAAGAAATTCAAGTATACAACGGCCCATATCAATGGTTAAACCAATACAACGGCCCACTTAAAATAGGTTATTTGTAATAGAGTGACTTCGAACCCTTGACCTTACGTCTAAACTCTAAACGTGAGTTTGTTTCCCTCTTAAAACTTTCATTTCCCTCTCTCCTCTCTCTCCCCTCTCTCACATAAATCTGAAAACAGCAACTAGCGAGATCGGCATTAAGCAACCCTTATTTTTTCCCGCGAGATCGGCATGGAAGCAGAAACGCCTCTTTTATTTTGAGCTCTATCCCTGTTTTTTATTCCCATCTCTTTCCCCTTTTCATTTCATGCGCCATTGATGGTTGCAGACAATGGAGATCTATGTTGAAGGTTGGAGCCGACGCCATTGAAGCAAAGATCAGCATTGAAGGTTTTCTCTTAATCTAGATCGAGTTTTGGAGCCCTATTTTTACCATTTGGCATATCGAAATCGCGATTTCGGAATAAAAATAACAACCCTTTTCCCATAGGAACAACGGCTCAACATTGTTGTTATTTTGCAACAACCACAAACAACGGTCCATAACCATTGTTTCTTAGAAAAATTAACAACGATTCATCATCGTTGTTTACATATACCACTGATTTAGACCATGGTTTCGAAAGAAAAATAACAACCCTTTTTCCGTAAAAACAACGGCTTAAAACCGTTACTATTTTGCAACGGACATGGACCGTGGTTTATCTGGTAAAGAAACAACGGTTTCGGACCGTTGTTTATAAAAACCACTGCTCTATAAACAACGGCCCTTGCAACGGTTCAAAACCGTTGCTTATGAAATTTACAACGATTTTGGGCCGTTGTTTTTTGTCGATTTTCACATAGTGCTGATATAATGCTCAAGAGGGTTTTCATGAATCGTAACTGCTCTATTTTGATTGTTGAACTTCTACTATGATAAATCTTAAAGCTTTTGGAATCATTATTTCTGTTTCATCACTCACATGTAATGGTTAACTCTTCAGAAAAAAATCTACCATTAAAATAAAGAAATTAAGGACTAATAAACTAAATAAAAAAACTCTAAACTAAACTAATATGCACAGAAAGGTGTAACCACCCCCCCCCCCCGAACTTGAATAGGACAATGTCCTCATTGTGTACAAAAATCGGGGATACTCAAAATTTTAGTTCATACTTGTGTGGTTCATGATATTTTGGAATATTTTACTCACTTGGTGATGAAGACAATTGGTGAAGATAGAGATGGTGTTGATGCTGGTAAGACTAGCAGTGAAGAATGACTACCTAACAATTCTTCCTTAGAATCGGACTCCACATCTGTAGAGCATTCTGATTCTTTGTCTGGTACGGGGTCCACATGTAATTTCGGTCCAATTTCCTTGTAACGTGCCTCAACACTCTCTTTCTCTACTATCAATGTATAATATTTTTCATTCAAAGCTCTTAGCACTTTTTCAACTGTCTTTCTTTATCAAGTCCTCTTTCAATTTGCAAATCACAACAAACTTCTCTTGTATCTCAACTCTCAGTTTTTCAGCTTTAGCTTGTAATCCTATTACTACGACCCAACATTTGTTCGTAATGGACTCAATCTTCTTCTTTTGTTCAGCACAAGTTAGGACTAGGAAATTGTTATCATCTTGAAGTCTCAGTATTTCCCCTTTTGCTATTGTAAGTAGATGGTTCTTCTCATTCAGCTGATTATTGAGTATTTGCTGATACTTTCGGTGAGCATCTTCTCTCATATCTGGGTCTTACATCAACACTCCAAATTGTTCAATTAATTTGGCTATTTTTTCCTCATACTCTTTTTTGTGACCTTCCCATGCCTATTTGTTATCTCTTAATACTCTATTCTGCTCTTGCAACTGCATAATTTGTGCTTGAAGGGTTGCAGTGGCCTCCTAGACTTTCCTTGTTGTTTCTACTGTCCAATGTGCCTGGTGATCTCTCATAGCCTTCTGCCTTAAGTTTTCCACTTGCTATAGGCCTTCTTGTATTATGCGCATGGATTCAAGGACTCTACTCTTCAACCTATGAAATTCTTCCAACAATTTTCTCACTATACCTGGCAATGGCATTAAGTTTGGTACATTTGCATTCTGCCACTGCTCTAATTCTTGCAATCTCCTTTCCCAATCAGGCTGTTCTCCTGAGGTTGTGGAAACTATTGTAGTGGTGATTGGAGGAGATGTCTCTTGGTTCATCAATTTTGTGAAACTCACTCGTAGAGTTTCAAAACATTGTTCTGCTTCTGCTGCTTGGAATATAGGAGTCTGCTCTGCATTTGATCAAATTATGGGTGGAGCAATAAACTCAATAAGTGCAGGAACATGGTTAGAAGTAGCCATTTCAGCAATTTGCTCCTCTCTCTGTGGAGTGATTTCTTCTGTTGTAGGGGTAATTAAGCTCACCTGAGCTACTTCTGGAAGAACTGGAAGTGTGTCTGCCACAAAAGAAGTGGGCAATGCAGGCCCTGCTGGTGAGTCTAAAGCTGAGTCATAAAAACTGTTGTGTTCTTTAGCAAGTATTGATGCCAACATTATCTCCTGCTCAGCTAATCTGTCATGTTCTAGGGAGCTAGGCTCCATCATTTCTTGGGGATGAGTAGAAGTACTCGTTCCCTCTGCTACAACTGATTCTCTTGGGACTACAGTTATTTTAACAGTCAGCTCTTCTAGGACGTCTGTATTTATTACAAGTTCTTGCATGGTCTCTGGTATAGAAAAACTACCCAATGTTTGTGTAGAAATAGGGATCTTCTTTTTGTTTTCAAAGCTCAGGGTTCTCCTATAAGCCATGGCTGTTAGGCCTTCTTCTGGTCTAGGTAAGGCCTTTTTCTTGGGATCAAATTTATATCCCACATTCATCAATAGGTTTGTAATCAAACCTCCAAAGGGTAGACATAATTTATTCATTTGATACTTTTCTTGACTCAGTTTCTCTCTAACGTTGTTAATGACTTCCAACAGGTAGGACGGAACATTGAACGAAATTCGATTAGGCATTAAGTACAAGGCTCTCACAAAGAGTGCTATGCGTTGTGTTTCATGACCCGTGGGATGGATAGTCTTATGAATCAAGACATCCAGGAAGTGGAGTTGTATGTTTCGTGATTCCAAATCCTTACGCAAGAAAATTGATCTATCTTTTGGGGGTTTACCTAGAAGCTTTGTCGCCATGTGAACAAAATTTGGAAGAGCATTGGGATGTTCTCTTAGGATGCTGGTTTCCGGGTTGTCAGGGGACACTTCGGGTCTCTCTAAGGGTGCGTTCATGACCCCAAAAATCATTGCCTTTATTATAAGTATTGGAAATCTGTCAATGGTTGTGGAAAGAACTGGGGATTGACCTTGCTGCTATTAAGCATATTTTTATAAAATACTCTTACCAATATCGGGTAGGTTCGTGTGACTCCGGGCACTAAGAAGTAATGAAGCCCTGCATCCTTAAAAAACTCGATTGATTCTCCACTAATTTCAAAATTTTCCCAGAAGCAAACATTAACAGCAACCTCGGTTCCCACTAGATAATGTTTCATTAAGGCTAGTATCCAATCCAATGTCCTATCAGAGGACGTTGTTCTTTTTCCTTTATCCATTTTTGTGCCCTTGTGACAACCCAATTTTCTCCCTAGATAAAAACATGAATTTCGGGGAAGATCGAACCGTCCGGTGTTCGAAAAACAGAATAAATTTTTTTCTTTTCTTCTTACATAGATGGGCGGGAATCAGAGACCAGATATCATGTGCACAGCGGAATAGGAAAATAATAGATATCGAATGGCATTAGATAAAGAAAGATTTCAATATGTACAACACAAAAATTAAAATAAAAGTATACCACCATTGACGGTCTACCGTCACCTAACCAGTGGTTTAAATTATTACTAACTATACAAAGGCTAACTCTACAAATTCCATAACCCATTAGTTATGGATGAAGATCCTGGGCTAGAAGTTATCCTGCTACTTTCGGTACATAATCGAGTCCGTTCTCAAGCTCAAAGACCTGTCTACTGTCATCACCTATGACATAAATGTCAGGATGAGCTAATAGTCTAAGCTCAGTAGGAAAATATCAATACCAACTCACATCTAATTAGATCAATGAATAGGTTCAATGATTATAATCAAAAGAGCATTTTCAAATCAAAAGAGAAGACTAACTTCTAGACGTATTTTTCATATCAAAATGGGACAAATTTTCAAAGACATTTTTGTGAAAACAAAATCCGCACAGTCTTGAGTTCAAACTCATAGGCAAAATCCAAGTTCTCAATTCAAATTTTCAATATCTAAGTTCTAATTCAGATTTCAATGTTAGGATTCAATGTCATGGTTCAAGTTCGATTTCGAGGTTCAAATTCCCGAGTTCGATGTCAAAATCGATGTTCACATCAGTTTGATTTTCAAATTCAGATTCCGAGTTTAAGATTCAGATTCGGAATCAGAGTTCGAATTCGAGGTTCAGATTCAAATTTAGAGTTTGAAACTCAAAGTTAAATTTCAGAGTTTAAGCTTCGAATTTCAGATTTCACATAATTCCTGATCAACTTGTTCATTTATTAATTTTCTGATTTATCTCCAACTTATTACTGAATATAGAGTTTCATATACAGAGTTCTTATTCAAAGTTCATATTAGAGTTAGAATTCATATAAGGGTTCAGAAAGAGACTTAGCCGGATTCACAACTGTGCCGGTCCAAATCACGGATTCACCACCGTGCTGGTTCAAATCATGGATTCCCCGCCGTGCCGATCCAAATCATGAATTCATCACCTTGTTGGTCTAAATCATGGATCCGCTCATCTCATCATACAATTCAGAATTCCAAAAATAGAGTTCAGAGTCGATGCAATGTTCAAGTTCATATTCAGAGCTCATGTACAAGTTCATGTTCAGAGCTCATGTTTGAAGTTCATATCAAAAGTGCCTATTCCGAGTTTCAAGGCTTCAAGGTCGGATTCAATGTTCATATTTACATTTTCATTCAAAGTTCAAAGTTCACGTTTGTACTCATATTCAGATTCGATTTCAGAGTTTGTATTCAGAAGGAAAAGTTCTAAGTTCACATTCAAAGATTCGATCTTTTCAGTTAAGTCCCATTCAATTTCAAAGAGTATAAATTCAATTCAATTTTGAAATTTAGGTTCAAAATTCAAATTCATATTCCAATCATCAAATCAATGAATCAAAATTAAATGCAACTAGGTTGTGAAATTCAAATCATATTTAAAATCAGAGTTTGTATTCAGAGTTCAAAAATCAGAGTGTTCAACACAATGCTCACTTGTCGGTTCAAAGGTCAAATTTTCAAAATTCAAATAAGATTCAATGCTCATATCAGTTCATATGAGATTCTAGCAGATTCTAACTAGATCATATCTGATTCATTATTCATATCAGTTTGTATAAGTTCGTATCAGTTCATATCAGATTTATATTAGAATCTGAGTTCATATAAGTTCTTATCAGTTCAATTCTATCATTAAGATCTATGAATCAAAATAAGAAAGATATTGAACATCAAATTTTCCTTTCTATACCAAATCCAAATCCAAGGTTCATATAGGAATTCGATACTTGAAAACTCAATTTCATTTTAGGCGTGTCTAATTTCAAACACAAAACATTAGGGTTCACATTCCATTACATCATAGAGTCTATGAATCGAAAGTCAAATGCAATTGAGTAGTGAAGTTTCACTACCTTAATTCCGATGTCGAACGAAAATAATGCTCGGATCGTATTGGTAGCCTCCCATCTACAACCTAGATTAAAAAGGTTCATAAACTATGTGTTAATGTCTAAGGGATGCAATGAATCAATGTTCCAAACCTATAGGCAGAATGGACAAGTTTGTGCTAACTTTGGGTCATGTTGAACATGTCCCAACTTTCCGCATAATTTTGACCTTTAAAACATTGGATTTTGGGGAATTGCTAATTCTCAAAATTATAGATCTTGTTGTCCACTTTCCAACATCGTGAGAATCGAGCCAATCCGAGTTTGAGTAAAAAGTTTTGATCGAAATATCGAGCTGGTGTCCGCACCCAGCTCTAGCTCGTTGTAGCGAGGTGATCAGAATTCTAGAACCTCACTACAGCGAGTTTTACCCAAATTTTTTGCCTAAAAATTACTTGGGGCACTCGCGCTGTAGCGAGGTACTCAGAAGAAAACTCGTTGTAGTGAGTTTTCTACTCGCTGTAGCGAATGTGTTTTCAGATTTCATCTTCTTCTTCCTTCCCTAAATTTCTGAAAACACAAATTCTTGCAAGATCAACTCCTTATGAACCTAAACTAATTATTAAATGAATTGCACACAATTAAACCATAAATCTTATCTTCTTTAACGATGCATGCAGGGTCTATGATGTAGAAATCAACGAAAATCAATGTCGAAGCTCTCGCTCGTCTCTTCGATGATTTGATTCTCCTAACTCTATGCATGCAAGTCCAACATACACACTAATCAAGCCTAGATTCTGCCAATCAGAATTCATATGATTACTGTACAACACTCACCTTCGTAAGTTGCGCATGCGGAGGTTTCAATGGCCGAAATTGAGGGAAATCGGCTCTGAAGCTCGTCGTTCATCCAATGGCTCAAATTCCATCTCTCTTTGATCGTATAGTGTCGAAGTTGATTGTTTCTCGCGGCACAAAATAGGGCAGAAGGGGTATGGGAGGATATCGATGGTTGGGTTTCACAAAGGGAAACAAATGAGGAGAAGAAGATGGGGGTTTTCTTCCTCTCGACCCTTTTTCCTTCTCTCCCTCTTTTGGTTCTCCCACAGCTGAGCTCCTCTCTCCTCTCGGTTCTCTCTCTTTTCTCAAATGGGCTCTCAATAAAAATCTCAAAGGGCTTCTTTTATATTAATTAGGGTTGATTCAGTATAAGGTCGATACTCCGAAATGCACTGAACACGTTTTGATCCCTAAACCTCTTATTTTCTAACTCAGTTCTTGACCACGGTGCTATCACGTGACTTGTAAAATGGCTCACATGAATGTATATATATATATATATATGCTTATTATACCTAGACAATGTACACCTACACATATAGACACACATTGGTTTGTGTTATTGGACTCGGGTTAGGTTCATGCCTAGTGTGCACATGATTGTCCTTGATCACGTGTTTGCCGTCCATCTCGCTCTAATTTATTTGTTAACTAAGCCCATACATCATAACTATGGGGCTTGAAAAGGGTGGGATCGAACTTGGTCCGATCACGATTTCAAGTCGCGTGCCTCACACACACACTCCACCCAGGGGTTCGAGTACCAATTTAGTGCTCGAATTAGGAATTGGTCTTCGGATTTGTGTTTGGGTGAGTTTACCCGATTAGGATAGGTGGGTCAGAGATCATGTCGTAGTCATCAAAAGTTTTGATTAAAGTCAAATTGGTCAAAGAACTCGTATCATTGTCCAAGATCAACGATTCAACGTTAGCAAAAAAATCATGGTCGTTACATTCTACCCTCCTTAAAAGAATTTTCATCCTCAAAAATTGACGTATGTCATTCGAAGAGATGAAGAGAGTTGACAAACCCGGACAAGAGTAGTCTTACTCTCCTCAAGCGTCTACGATTCAACATCCATGGAATTCAGGGTCATTACATCCTCCCCTCCTTATAGGAATTTTTGTCCTCAAAAATTCATTACATAACCTTTGGTATATTTCTCATCACAAATGTTGGATATGAAGATCAATGTTTTGGGATAATGATCCTTCCCTCTTAGTTCACACTCTGTCTAGTGGGAATTGGGCATAGGAACCCAAAAGATCTTCTATCCAAAAGATCTTCTCTACATCGCGTCCTATGGAAACGGAAGCCTAGGTTACCCTCCAACGACTGTATTGAAGGGAGCGACTTACAAATCTACTGATGTATGCAGCAAGTTGGCCTGCCTCCTATGGATTATAAAATAAATTAGTGAATTTGTTTGAATCGGAGGTCGGCTGATGACCAAGGTGCGTGTGATGGGTTCGTAGGAATTCCATTTGATAAAAGGGAAAGTGATGTGTTGTGTCAATTCCTAACATGGATTTGGATGCAACAATTGCTACGTATCAAAATGTCAGCTCCTAGCTTGGTAACTACTATGATGCATGTACAGGTTACCTAATTTTCATGCATGTGATTTAGTTGAGGGTATTTATGATGGTGTTATGACATTCATGAAGTGTCAAAATTGAATTTGTACCTTGCATAAATTCGATTGTCGTGAGGGTGTCATTTGACGCTTCTTTACCTTGGGACAATCCCTTATCAAATGTCCTCCATGACCATGCCTAAAGTATGCACTAGTGGCCCACCTACACTCCTCTGTCTTATGTTGTTTCCTACATCATGAGCATGACTCAACTTACACAAACAGAGAGGTGCGTGAAGTTTGTTGAACCCCCAACTGGAGCGCCATATTGGTGTTCAAAGGACAGAAAGATCTGGTAGGAGTAGACACAGATAGTTTGGGGTAGGTAATCTCAGCCGATTAACGGGGTGCTCGCATCAACAACCTCGGTTTCTCACTTGCCTGCTCTCAGGTTGTAACAATCTGATTCTTATTCTGTTGTTCCCTGTTCTCAATATCTTGCTCGACGAGAAGGGCTAGATTCATGACTTGAGCATAGGTCTCTTCCTAGAACAGAGAAATTTTCTCCTTGATGGTTGGACTAGTAGAACAGAGAGATTTTCTCAATATCTTGCTCAGTGAGAAGGGCTAGGCTCAGAACACGCTTAAACTTTTTGGCCTTCTTAAGTTTTATGTCCAAAAGCTGAGGAAAAAATCTAGACAGCCTCATGAATTCAGCTTCATATTCTCGCACGGACATTCTGCTTTGCTCTAGTGAAACAAACTTGACTTCCCACTAATCTCGAATTACTTTGGGGAAGTATTTCTCGTTGAATGTTTCCACGAACTGTGCCCAAGTCCATGGCACATTTTGTGTCCTTTGTATCCTGGTCCTTTCCATAGATTTCCACTAGGGATCGGCTTCTCCCTCTAGCTAGAAGGAAGCCCAGTTGACCTTCTCTTCTTCGATACACTAAGTCCGCTAGAATTTTTCTCTATCTAGTTGAGCCACCCTTTCACTTCAAGCGAATTTGCCTGACCGTAGAGGCTCGGAGGCTTCATCCTCCTGAACTCCTGAAATTTCAAGAGTTGCAGTCTTGATGCTAGCTGGGCCATCGTGTTGACCATTTTCTCTAACAGTTGGCCCACCTGCCTATTGTTGCTTTCTCCTCCTAGGGGAACGTCATTCACATCAGTGGCGATTCTTGCACCACTTGAGATTCCATCATCAGTTGAGGCCCCTCTATCACAGACAGTCCTTGGTGTACCCTGAGGGGCCATAAATACCTTGTCACGATAGAACAAGTGCTTTAGTCATAATGATCATGAAAATTGTCCATAGATCATCTCTAACTCATGGGTTCACAACCTAAAGTTACCTAGGTACCTAAAGCCAAAGTTCTGTGGGAATCTCATGCCATAGTTCTAATATCAACTAAGACACATGGTGTCACAGGTGACCCGCACTGATATCACATACGAGATCTAATCCATAGGGTTCTAATGCCACCTGTGACGACCCAATTTTCCCCCTAGATGAAAACACAAATTTCGAAGAAGAACGAATTGTCCAATGTTCAAAAACAAGAAATTTTTTTTTCTTTTCTTTTCTTCATACACTGATGGGTGGTAATCAAAGATCAAATATCATGTGCACAATGGAATATGAAATCAACGGATATCGTATGGCATTAAACAAAGATAGATTCCAATATGTACAGAACTGAAATTAAAAAAGAAGTATACCACCGGTGAAGGCCGACCGTCACCTAAACAATGGTTTAAATAACTACTAACTATACAAAGGGTAACTCTACATATTCCATAACCCACCAGTTATGGATGAAGACCCTAGGTCAGAAGTTTTCCTGCTACTTCTGGCACGAAATTGGGTCCTTTCCCAAGCTCAAAGACCTGTCTACTGTTAGCACCTGTGACATAAATGTCGGGATTAGCTAACAGTCTAAGCTCAGTAGGAAAATATTAATACCAATTCACATCTAATCATATCAATGCATAGGTTCAATTGTTATAATCAAAAGGGAATTGTGAAATCAAAAGAGAAGACTAACTTCCAAAAGTATTTTTCATATCAAACAGGGACAAATTTTCAAAGACATTTTTGTGAAAACAAAATCCGCACAGTCTTGAGTTCAAAATCATAGGCAAAATCCAAGTTCTCAATTTAAATTTCAATATCTGAGTTCTAATTCAGATTTCAATGTCAGGATTCAATGACATGGTTCAAGTTTGGTTTCAGGGTTCAAATTCCCGAGTTCGGTGTCAAAATCGATGTTCACATCAGTTCGATTTTCAGATTCGGATTAAGAGTTTAATATTCGGATTCAGAATCAGAGTTTGGATTCAAGGTTCAGATTCAGATTGAGATTCAGAGTTTGAAACTTAGAGTTCAATTTCGGAGTTTAAGTTTCGAATTTTAGATTTCACATAATTCTTGATCCACTTGTTCATTTATTCGTTTTATCATTTATCTCTAACTTATTACTAAATTCATAGTTTCATATATAGAGTTCTTATTCAAAGTTCTTATTCAGAGTTCATATTAGACTTTAGAATTCATATCAAAGTTCAGAAAGAGACTGAGCTGGGTTCACTACCGCGCTGGTCCAAATAACGGATTCACTACCGTGTCGGTCCAAATCATGGATTCACCGCCATGCAGGTCTAAATCATGCATTCACCACCATGCCAGTCCAAATCATGGATCCGCTTATCTCATCATACAACCCAAAATTTCAAATTCAGAATTCAGAGTCGATGCAATGTATAAGTTCATATTCAATGGTCATGTTCTGAGCTCATGTTCGTAGTTCATGTCAAAAGTGCCTATTCAGAGTTTCCAGACTTCAAGGTCGGATTCAATGTTCCTATTTACATTTTCATTTAAAGTTCAAATTTAACGTTCATACTCATATTCAAATTCGATTTCGGAGTTTGTTTTCAGAAGGTAAAGTTCTATGTTCACATTCAAAGATACATTCAAAGATTCTATACAAAGATTCAGTTCAAGTTCCATTCATTTTCAAAGAGTATAAATTCAATTCAATTTCAAAATTCAAGTTCAAAATTCAAATTTATATTCCAATCATCTAATCAATGAATCAAAATCAAATGCAACTGGGTTGTGAAATTCAAATTAGATTTAAAATCAGAGTTCGTATTCGGAGTTCAAAAATCAGAGTGTTCAATACAATGCTCACTTGTCAGTTCAAAGTTCAAATTTTCTAAATTCAAATCAGATTTAATGCTCAAATCATTTCATATTTGATTCTATGTTCACATCAATTCATATCAGTTCATATCAAATCATATATGATTCATTGTTCATATCAGTTTGTATTAGTTCGTATCAGTTCATATCATATTTATATCAGAATCTGAGTTCATATAAGTTCTTATCAGTTCAATTCTATTATTAAGATGTATGAATCAAAATAAGAATGATATTGAGCATACAATTTCCCTTTCTATTTAAAATTCAAATCCAAGATTCATATAGGAATTCGATACATGAAAACTCAATTTCATTTTAGATGTGTTTGATTTCAAACACAAAACATTAGGGTTCACATTCCATTACATCATAGAGTCAATGAATCGAAGATCAAATGCAATTGAGTAGTGAAGTTTCCTACCTTAATTCTGACGTCGAATGAAAACAATGCTAAGATCCTATTGGTGGCCTCCCGTCTACAACCTAGGTCAAAAAGGTTCATAAACTATGTGTTAATGTCTAAGGGATCTAATGAATCAAAATTCCTAACCTATAGGCAGAATGGAGAAGTTTGTGCTAACACTGGGTAACGCCGAACTTGTCAGAAACTTTCCGCACAATTTTGACTTTTAAAACATTAGATTTTATGGAATTTCTAATTCAAATAAATTATAGAACTCGTTCTCCTCTTTCCAACATTGTGAGAATCGCGTCAATCTGTGTTTGGGGTCAAAAGTTATGACCGAAATATGCAGCTGGTGTCGGCACCGAGCTCTAGCTTCCTGTAGGGAGGTGTTCAGAATTCCCGAACTTCACTGTAGTGAGTTTTACCAGAATTTTTTGCCTGAAAACAACTTGGGGCACTTGCTATAGCGAGGTACTCAGAAGCAAACTCACTGTAGCGAGTTTTCTACTCATTGTAGCGACTGTGTTTTCAAATTTCATCTTCTTCTTCCTTCCCTAAATTTCTGAAAACTCTAATTCTTGCAAGATCAACTCCTTATGAACCTAAACTAATTATAAAATGAATTCCACACTATTAAACCATCAATCTTACCTTCTTTAACGATGCATGCGGGGTCCATGACTTAGAAATCGACGAAAATCACCGCCGAAGCTCTCTCGTCTCTTCGATGATTTGATTCTCCTAAATCTGTGCACGTAAATCCCACATACCCCCTAGTCAAGCCTAGATTCAACCAATCAGAATTGATATAATGATTCTATGACACTCACCTTCGTAAGTTGCACATACGAAGTTTTCGATGGCCGAAATTGAGGGAAATCGGGTTCAAAGCTCGTCGTTCCTCCAATGGCTCAAATTCCACCGCTCTCATTGATCGTACGGTGTCGAAGTCGATGGCTTCTAGTGGAACAAAGCAGGGTGGAAGGATTTTGGGAGGAGATCGATTGTTGGGTTTCACTAAGGGAAACAAATGAGGAGAAGATGACGGGGTTTTTCTTCCTCTCGACCCTTTTTCCTTCTCTCCCTCTTTTGATTCTCCCATAGTCGAGCTCCTCTCTCCTCTCGGCTCTCTCTCTTTTCTCATATGGGCTCTCAACGAAAATCTCAAAGGGCTTCTTTTATATTTGTTGGGTTTGATTCAATATAAGGCCAGTACACCGAGAATCGGTGTATGGGTTCTTGTCTAATGGTCCAAAAATGAAACCTAAATGCACTGAACACGTTTTGATCCCTAAACCTGTATGCCTACACATATAGACACACCTTGGTTTGCATTATTAGGCTCGGGTTAGGTTCGTGCCTAGTGTGCACATGATCGTTCTTGATCACGCGTACACCGTCCATCTCATACTAATTTATTTATTAACTAAGCCCATACGTCATAACTATGGCACTTGAAAAGTGTGGGATTGAACCTAGTTCGATCCCGATTTTGAGTCGCGTTCCACACACACTCTCCAGCCAGGGGTTCGAGTACCAATTTAGTCCTCGAATTAGGAATTGGTCTTCGAATTTGTGTTTGGGTGAGTGTACTCAATTAAGATAGGTGGATTAGAGACTGTGTCGTAGTCATCAAAAGCTTTGGCTAAAGTCAAATCGATCAAAGCAGTCGTATCATCCTCGAAGATCAACGATTCAATGTTAGCAAAAAAATCAAGGTCGTTATAGCCCTTCCCAGGGGTAGATACCAATACAATTTCCATTCCCTCTCTGTGTGTTTCTCTAATAACCACCCCTTAAAATTTAGACTTCATTTTAGGTGGGTCTGCTACTTTTGATTTAGCTTTGAGGGCAGCAAACCGTACAATATGGCTTATAAGTGGAGAGTGATCTGAACTGTTACCTCCTTCTTGGTCTTCTTCCCTTTGTCACTTATCTATTGCTCTTGACATTTGCAATTTTTTTTACCTGTACGAATGAGAAAAGAAAAAATTATTCAACAAGCCATGTAATTCTTATATCGACTCAAAATCATATGTGGAGACCCATCCGTTTGAGAGTAAAATTGTCACCTTGCTCAAAAATAATCCTTAAACCCTAATTTCAAAATGTCAACTAGAACGTAAATGGGGTTTCAGAAATCGAACAAAAAATGCAAGGGAGGTATAAGAAACAAAAAAGGTTGAGTAGTGTACAAGGGATTTTCAAAAAATAGAGGGAAAGTAGGAGTCAAAATGGAGAGTTCGAAAATGTGGCAGACGTATCATCTCATGAATATGTAGGCCCTTATTTCAGTGATGACCTGCTAAATTGGTCATCACACATATTTTCAAGTTAGAGTTGTTGGTTTTAACTCTAACTTTCTGCAATCGTGAATGCAAACTCTTGCATCAGTTACTCGTAATCGCTATGTTTTAACTGATGATCTTATCAAAAATGACGATTGATCGTAAATCCATATGATTATTCTTACTAATATATATTTAAGACTATATTACGATTTTTCGTATTTTTTCACAATTTGGCGTGTATGTAGTACCTAAGTTTCTAAGAAAAATAAGAAGTAATTTTACATAGGTTACAAAAGAGGCGACGGATGAGTCGGTTGCTCGACAGATCCATGAGGTTGTTAGTTTGGAATATGGGGAGTTGGTGTCTCCCCCAAGAACACTTGTCCTCTTGGATTGTTGACTGGCAATGTCGGCAATTGGCCACTCTCTTTTTTGTCAATTACGATGCTAGTTGGAAAATCTGGCACTCCAACTTTGTAATGGACTGAGTGTGTGAATGGAGTACTTGAGAGAATTGAGTAAGCTGGGATAAATCTTTTGAATGTTGTTGCGACTACTGTTTTAAATCCTGAAGGATTTGAATAACTATGGCATCGGATATATTGCTCGGTGGTCCAAATTGGGACTGTACAGCAGGCATTTGAGGTCTTTGGTGGAAAACTTACGTCAGGGGAAATCGGGGTTGTGCAACGGATGGCCCTAGTTGTGCCCCGCTCGTGGATCCATAGTTAAATCCTGGGTGATTTCTCCACGCTGGGCTATATGTGCTCCCATAGTCTCCCCTTTGAAAGGCCATTACTTGTTCATTTCCCACTGCCTCTTGGTATGATGGCACATCGAGGTTCTCGGTATGAGATAAACTTTGAAATTTTGAATAGCTTGTTAGAGGTCTATCTGAAGTACTAGGTTTGGCTGCCATTAATGTTGCAATTTGCTACTCAAGAGCCGCAACCTTGGCACTCATGTCATCCTCCTTCTTTACTTTGTCTTTACTGATATCGTAAAGACCACCCCTTGCGAGCAGGGTGTAGCGAATCACATATGGATCAGACCAAAGCAGGGCCTATTTCTGTTTTGAATTATCGACCAGTTTCTTAAATAAGTCCTAAGAATGTTGGCCATTTTGAGCCATGAAGGCTCCTCCGCTCACGACATCAACTGTTGAGTGGTTGGTCTCAATTAACCCTTAGTAGAAACTTTATGCTATTGACTAGTTCTACACATCATGATCAGGACATCTTTGCAGTAATTCCTTCATGCATTCCCAACTCTCGTGGAATAATTTTCTAGGCAATTGCCTAAAGTCATGAATTGCTTGGCGAATCTAGTTAGTCTTACCAATTAAGAAGTACTCGTTCAAGAACTTGGACTGCAGTGCATCCCAAGTTGTAATACTTCTGGCGAGCAGTGAGATTAGCCACGCCTTTGCTATATCTTTGAGAAAGAAAGGGAACAACCGTAGTTTAACTATCTCATCACTTGCTGCTGACAGTTGTAAAATCGTGTAAAGTTCTATGAAATCCCTTAAGTGCAGATAGGGATCCTCGCGATCAAGCCCATGAAAGGTGGATACAGCTTGAAGTGTATTGAGCTTGATTTCATAATTTTATCAGGCTGCGACCTCTAGTATAACTATACAAGAGGGATCAGTTAGAGTAATTGGGCTGAAGTGTGCTTGAATAGAACAATTGTCAACCATCATTACAGAGTCTCTTCTAAAAGATCGGTTTAACGCGAAAATACACAAGAGAGTCCGTTCAATTTCTGGGTCACACTAAAAAAAATCTAAGCTCTGAGATTGAGTGTGATGCATACACAAAAAATGTAAATATTTTTGTGTTTTTAGTTTTTCTTTTTTTACTTTTTATTTTATAAAGCAGGGAGAGAAACAAATCTAAGCCTCTAGCTTCTCTGATCGGGGGAAGTGTTGAAACCTATGATTCGCTACTTTAAGTAAACCTATAAAAGATTAAGAAGTAAACAAAGAAAATACAAATCTATAGAAAAATAAAAAGAGAAAGATAAATATAGGTTTTTATGAAAAAAATAAAATAAGAAAAATTTGCTTCCCCGGCAACGGCGCTAAGAATTTGTTTGGGCTTTTATCGTACTAAGTCTTAACCTATTGCAAGTGCACAAAGGAAATTGCAGTACTAGTATAGGATCATTCTCACAAGGAAGGTATTTTTCTTTTATAGTTCCGTTTACTTTAAAAACTTGTATTTGTCTTTTAAGATCCTAAACTATTGGCGAAATATGAATAAAGAATGGGTTATTAAAAACTAATTGCAGAAAATAAATCTAAATCCTCCTCCTTCAAAAATATGGTCGTCAATCACAATCCTTCAGTTCTGGGATGTTTACAAAATTAAAGTACCATTACACCATATTTCAGTCCTCTACAATTTGGGCATCAGTTAAACTCTAAAACTCCTCAACACAGATTTATGTTAATCAACAATTTTCCTAAAATTTGGGCGTCAATCAAACTCAAGAAAATTGAAGATGAAAAAGTAAAACCGTTACACTAATATCCTCAAACTCTCAATCTGAGTCGTCAATTCAAATCAAGAAAAATTGGGTGTTTACAAAGCAATAAAGTACAATAAAATAAATCTAAACTAAAAAGCAATAAAAAGATCTTTCATCCCTTAGTCACTGCCGTCAATTGTTTCTTAGAAACTACGGATACTCTACTCTAATCTTCTAGCTCCCAGTTGTAGTTGTCAATTGCTCTCAAGAAACCTTGGATTTCTAAACTACTCTAAACTAAAGTTGTTCGAAAGAAAATCCAACCTCAGTCATCAATTGATGCTGAGAGTTCCTTCGATAACTCTTCTCCTATACCAAGCTCTCTTACTTATAGATCATAAGGAGTTAGTTTACATTATTCAAAGTCTAAGAAAACTAAAAATAAAAGTTTCCTAATATAATTCTACTTCCAATCATTGTTCTTCCTTGCTTTGGATGGTTGATGCGCTCAGGGATTGCTCCTTGATTTCAGCAATAGTCCTTTAGGAGTCTCTCTTCATCAATCTTCTCGGATTTGTGATCTGCCAGACTTCTAATTCAAGAGGTCTTCTAATTATATGCATGGCAGTGTAGATCTTCACGTGATCAGTGTTAGAGTGTTTGCCTACCCTCAAATGAGGGTCTAAAATCATCAATAAAATTAGGCAGACACACTCACACAGACCTGCAAGTAATCAGGGTCTATTGTAGCAAGTTTTACAAAAATGGTGAATAAGGGAATGTCCACATGGAGGTTAGTTTAAAAATATGATAAATCTCCAGATCTGAATTAGATCTGGCACCCTAACTATTATTAATTTAGCTAAAAGATAGGGGAGATGTTTGAAATGGATTGTCACTTAAGCTAAGCTAAAATTAAACATAAACTAACTTGGATCGAGTTTACGATCTTAGATTTTGTAGGGGAAAGAGGTAAAAAGAACAGAAGATGGAGAAGAGTAGCTTGGAGGTTGGGTTTCATTGAAATCAGATTCGATTAATCATGCTACAAAGGTTTAGAGCACACAATTCCCTCAACTGGCTATAAGCACAGCTGCAGGGTATAAATTCCACTCCAAATCACAGGATCCACCTGGTCTTAAGGCTATGATCTGTCCACTTTAATGGTCACAGACCATCCTATAGACTTTATCAAATCCATGGATTGCAGCAGATGAATCCAATTGGTATGAGCTTAGATTCATCTTAAGGTTATGATCTGTCCATTTTACTGGTCACAGACCATCCTAGGGATCTCCTTCAAAGCTAGAGCATCAATTAGAACAATTAAAACCACTACAGATGCTGCAATTCTCAGGTCACAGACTCAAGGAATCATAGGTTCATCAGATCCAGGGAGATTAGGTGGTATCCAAGAGGTCTACCAGTTAAGTGGGTGAGCTGATATACAGACTCCTCTACATAGATCCGATCGATCACCAAATGGAACCAAAGGAACTTTAGATCTAATTAAAGCATTAACATTGTAAACAAGGCCACTCTACAATGGAAATACTCTTAGATCTACAGTCTGTGCAGCTAGGAACCTACAATATCACTCTTAACCTTACCTAATTACAGATCTAACTTCTCTCCTCGCTACTCCAAGGGAATTAGCCAACCATGGTTGGGCTAAAGGAGGGAAATAGAATTTCTCTGTAAGCTCTAATCTTCAGAATTTGGCTCAGATCTCAATCTCCCCCAAAGTGCAATTAGGGGTATCTATATATAGCTTTCTCCTCTATTTTTCTCGCCAAAAATCCCTTTCAGAAGGTCCTCAAAGTTTGTTAGAGTTCTGTTAGAGCATGTGGGTCGGTTAGGATTTCCTAGGGCATCTTCTGAAACCGTCGTGCCGGTCACCAAGTGCCTCGAGTTGCGTGCAGCAGGTCACCAAATCACAACATATGCACAGCTGAATTTCTGAGACGTTCTGCACATGATTTTGACAGGTTCAGAAAGCTTTCGACAGGTTTAAATAGAGCTTTTTGGTCCTTTTGCTAGGTTCTTAGAACTGTTCGATAGGTTCCGATAGGATGATCCTTCGCTTAGAGTTCCAATCTTCTCAGTCCTTGGTTTGGAGTATTCGACAGGTTGGAGGGACTCTTCGACAGGTTGGAGAACCATTTTGATAGGTTCCGTTTTGCATGCTATCCTTTCGATAGGGTTGCTCTCACTCCTATCGAAAGGCTCAAGTACCCTTCGATAGGTTATGTCCCAGCATCTTTATCTTGATAGGTTCAGGAAACCATTCGACAGGTTCCTTTGGCGCCTCAGATAGGCTTTCGATAGGATGGTTTCTTTCTTCCTTTCAGCTGCTCGATAGGTTCTTGGATCCTATCGAACATCTCTATCCACACGAATCTATCCTTCTTCTACCTTCAGATCTTGTCGAAAACCTCTTCAACTGCACGAATTCTCCCTTTCTTTGCTTTCAGCTCCTATCGAAGTCTTTAGGTGATCAATCGATAGGATGTTTTTAGCTTGTTCTCACTTCCTTCACCTTGCCCTACTGTAGCCACGCGCTCCAAGGGTTCAGTGATGTGCTATCCTCTGGTATGCTATTGCTGGGTTTGTCCTGTGCTGAGAGATAACCCCTTTTTGGGCATTCTTGAGTGGTTTTCTACATTAATGTCCTCTTTTATTGCTGTCTACAAAATACACTTGACAGAGATTTATTAGTATGCTCAAAGGTGTATCAATGGTCAGGTTAAAGGGTGAAAAGTGGCATTTTTGACCACTTAACAATCAGCAGCAACAACGAGCTTCTATTTCTACAAAATCATAATCACAATTTTCTCTTTTCAGTGCATCTCTCTCTGTCTTAGTAAGATTCTACGATCGATCGCTTTCACTTTGTATCGCATTCCTCTAGAACATCTTTTTGAGGAATTGTAATTTACGATTTCTTATCTATCTCTTTCACTACGTTCCATCTCCTTTTATGATTTTTGGCTTTCACTGGCATTCAAGAGCGATTCGAATCGTCCTTGCGTTCAATCATCTTTCTTACTGCTTTTCGAGTTCATTTTGACAAAGATTAACACTTTGGCTCTCTTTACTATTTAACCTTAATATCTGCACATCATTAACTTGTTAGTAGAAAATTGAGATCTAGCATCACTATGTTAAGGGTGATAAAATGGTGAATTATGTGACTAATCAGTAACTACTGCACAAGCTCCTTGAGAGCACTCCTTGTAAAGAACTTGACTAGAAAACACAAGGTCATGAGAACAAGACCACCCGCACACCGAGTCAACACTCTTAACTTAAGAAACATTCCCACGCATAAGGTTGCATGCGTTTTGTTGAGAGAGTTAGTTTGAGAAAGAGGAAACCGAAGAGAGAAGGGAAAAACCACCTCCTTCCTCAACTCCTTGTGAGATCTTAGCTGTTAGAGCATTTTCGAGTCTTTCTCCTCCTACTCGAATATTTGTTCACTCTAATCATATCAGAACTTTGATTTCCATACCATCACGATCGAAGCGGAGGGAGGTCAAACCATCGAACTAAGAGATCTCGACACCGACGATCGGAGACTTTGCATGCGAAGAATCTAAGAAGGTAATTGTCTTAACACAATCTTATAAACCTAGATTTTTTATATTTAGAATGTAATTGTCCAATTTTGGGATCTCATGCAAGGAATTTTTGAGGATCAGATGCGTGATAAATGTAGATGACGATCTTCTCCGATTTCGAGGATTTCGAACGTTGCATGCGTAAGATTTTAAGCTAAAATTCACGATTTAATCTTGTAGCATGAAACTTGATTAGATTAAATACTTGGGATGGGAATTATGTAAGGAAATTAGGAGTTTCAAATTTAGAAGAAGAAACCAAGAAGTTTCAAGTCTTGACAGACTCGCTGGAGCGACCTCGCAACCTCGCTTAGCGAGGTTCCTTCCGAGTCACTCGCTGCAGTGACCTAAAATTTAGGCCAAATCAGCTTGGGTAAAACTCACTGTAGCGAGTTAGGTGCGCCATTGGACACCTGGTGAGCTCACTGTAGCAACCTTGGGAGCTTGCTATAGCGAGATACCCTATTTTTTAATGTCAAAATTTTGGTTGCAAAAGTTGAGAGGACCTTGCTTCATACAATATCCTCTTCATTGACACTTAGTATATGAACATTTTATGATCTAGGATAAATGAGGGAGACCATTGATGGGAGCTCTGCTTTGACTTACACATTTAATTATGAACAATCCAACATTAAGGTAGGGAAACTTTTAATGCAAGGTTATGTTTTAAATGTCGATTCATGGTCATTGATGATTATTTTACATGAGCCTGTGATTTCAAAAACCTATTGCATCTACATATTAATTGCATACGCATTTTGAAACCCTTTGAATAGTCAGGATTGGATTTTTGCACATGATTATAGCATTTAGTACCTTGACATATTGATGCATTTGAATCGTTCAAATCTGATTCCCGAATTTTGACCTGATTTATGTGCTATCTGATTCTGAGATCATATGCAAAGAGGAGTGGAGTCTCCAAAAGAGGGGTGGAGTCCTCGGGGTACTACCCTGTTTTCGCTACGGGATGCACTATTCTCGCTATGGGATGCTTTAACATGATACCTGTGCTTTATATTCTGATTCTGCATTGGTTGTAAGGGGAGTGGAGTCTCCAAGAGAGGGGTGGAGTCCCCAGGGTTTAAGACCCTATTCTCGCTACGGGATGCTCTATTCCCGCTACATCAGAAATTTAATTATAATGACGACAAATAAATGTCAAAAACAAAATGAACAAAACATTTACCGTAAAAGAGATTTCTAATAACGATAAATAAATGCTATAAATATCAATAAGAAAGAACCCAGTTTAATCTTTGAATCATAGATCTGAGATCATGGGAAGAACATGACTAAATCCCATATCTTAGATTGGTGATCGGTTTTTACAGAGATCGGCAAGAACAATTAAGCGCTAATACCTAGAGCATCATCAAGCATAAATTCCAACCATAGATCTAGAGTTATAAATAAGAAACTCGGATGGGGTTCATTAGATCCCCATCCTCAAGAAAGATCTAGCCACATATAATTGAATTAAATAATAAAATAAAGACAGAATTTGAAAATGACATTAAAATACCGTAAGAATGCTCCACAAAATCCACAAGAGCTTTAATCCAGCCGTTACAATCCTTCTTCAAATGCTGAAAGTAAAACTAATCTAATCTAAGACTAAATAAATGAAAGAACAATGCTTGAAAAATAAAAGGGAAAGCAAAAAAAATTGGCTAAGGAAAAGTAAATGCATCCTAAAGGGAGAGACCCCTAAAACTAATTCCCAAGTTTGCTTAAATAGGTCCTTAACTCCAGATTTGAAATTCCAAAATCAAATTTGAATTTTAAATTTTGCATATCTCTAATTTATAAAATATCGATCGACAGACGTAGTCAATCGATCGAATTTCACAAATTTCAGGGACCATCAACTCCTTTGCTCCAATGTTCCTGCGTTTACTGTTCTTATTCTCCTTTATGCTTTCAAATGTATCCAATGGCCAAATCTTCCTGAAACAATTAGAACTTCACAAATATGTCAGATTGCCCTTATCGGATGGCTAAATGTAGGCTTAAAGGAGTGAAATATGATCATATTTCATAACTCATCATCCGCCTATTGCCTTAACAAGCGTGAGGTGTCATAACACTAAATTCAAGGCCCTCGAGATTGGGTAAGGATTCTGGGTCGTGACAGAGACGGTATCAGAGACTAGGATATACTTTCTTTAGGTATTAAGTTATACAAATTTACTAATAGATGACATTTTGTGGAATTAGGATTCAATGGCTCCACGAAGCAGAGAAACAAATAGTTCTCAAGTGAACAAGGCCATCATAGGAAGCTCCTCAAGAATCTGAAGCAACACCTATTACACGAGATGACTATCACATTTAGTTAGCAGATGACTCAGCTGACACAGTCCCATCAACATGAAAGGACTCAAATGCTACACGAGATTGAGGTGCAAAGAGGACAACAAAGACAGGTTGTCTAAGCGCTTGTCAATCAACATTAGCCTCCTCTTCGATAGGAGAATCACCCCACACACCTGCTGAATTTCAAGTATTCAGCAGAGCTTGACCCCCCTTTTTTTATTGTCAACTCGACCCAATCACTATTGAAGATTGGATAAGTAAAACCAAGAAGTTTTTCGAGATCTCTTCACTCACAGAAAATGAAAAGGTGAATTGGGCAACGTTCTATTTGGTCCAAGAAGTGGAGAACTAGTGGCAAGTAACAACGAGAGCTACAGATTGAAATAATGAAGAAGAGTGGACTTGGCAGTAGTTCAGGGAAGCATACTTTGGAAAGTACTTCTTTACAGCCACCAAAGCTTAGAAGAAAAGAGAATTTATGGACTTACGATAATAGAGTATGACTGAGGCCGAGTATGAAGCCAAGTTTGACCAGCTATCCAGATTTTCTAAGAATTTGATTGCGGATGAAGGCGATAAGCTCTTCGCATTTTAGAACACCTTGCGACCATTCTTTTGCTAGAAATTAGCTGCGATGAAGATTGAAGCTTATGGAGAGATCGTGAATCATGCACTGATCCAGGAAAGGGAATGAAGCAAAATGCTCAACAAAAGAAATGCTAGGTTGGAGGTCCAAAAGGGCAAGGCTATTCAAAGGGGCTCATTTATTCTACAAAGACCCATACCAACTTTCAGCCAGAGGACCCAACCTTCTCCAACCCTTTTAGAAAACAAAAGGCCACGTCTCACGCCCTGTATACACAACTGGCTCTTACCTTCCCAGGAAGAAATGTTGTTCCACAACTATGTTAGCCATAAAGGGAGTTCTCACCCTATAAACCTTGCATAAATTTTGCAGAAAGCATAGGCCCAGAGTATGATGCAAGGTATCGATAAATATTTTCAATACAGAAAAGAGGGACACATAGTTGGGGACTGCCCCAAAAGTGCCCTAGTACAAGGCTAACAATATAATACTCAAGCGAAGCCTCAAAGCCAGGGCCGCATATGTGCAATGTCACAGCAGGACACTATGGTTAAAGATGAAGTCATTCAAGGTATCATTACTAGCTCGAATCAAATGATCTTTCTTTCTATAATTTAAGTGTACTTTTCATAACCTTTCATTTCGTGAAATTCCTCGTATGCATTTGATAAACTCTAAACCATACTGTTAAACTCGAAAACATCTTAACACGCCACTAACAGGTAACCTCTCTGTTTATTAGCATGAGTGCGACATTAAGCACTTAGCCTTCGTTCTTATAGACTTAGGGTCTACACAGTCATTCATCAGTCTAGGGTTTGTGTCAGAAATTCAAGCTAAACCCGTACTCTTAGGAAGGAGATTGACTATCTCGACACCATTCGGGAATACCATGATGACTACTTTAATTTGTTGAGACATGATAATCAATATTAAAGGTCATGATCTTTCAGCAGATCTTATCATGTTGGAATTTTAGGATTTGGACATCATACTGTGCATGAACGAGCTAACCACATATCATGCCATGGTTGGCTGTTTTTCTAAAGTGGTCACCTTCCAACCACTCGGAGAGCCTCCATTCAAATTTCAGAAAATCAAAAGGAAGAGAGTACCTTTATTGACAGCATTAGACAAGGATCAAGACAAGACGGTCGACCCTACAACAATTGCAGTTGGAGAACCACATTGTTGCCCCTACTTCAACCCTCCAAGGCACCCTTTTTGCCTTCAATAGAGTGTCCAAATGATTTGGAGCTTAAACAGCAGCCAGAGATATTAAAATATTCCATCCTAGGACAGGAGAAGAAACTACCAGTCATCATCTCATCCTCTCTGTCTATAGAGCAGGAAGAGGAGTTGCTTGAAGTCCTTTGGAAACATAAGAAGGCAATTGGAAGGACCATTGCAGATTTGAGGGGAATTAATCCATCTGTGTGTATGCACAAGATATATTTGGAAGAGGGTTCCAAGCCCTCAAGGTAAATGTAGAGGAAGTTGAACCCTCATATGTAGGGGGTAGTCTTAAAAGAGATTATAAAACTATTGGATGCAGGGGTCATATACCCCATTTCAGACTCTGAGTGGGTCTCACCTATCCAGGTGGTCCCCAAAAAGTCTAGCATCACAATTGTTACTACTGAGTCTGGGGAATCAGTACCAACTAGGGAGACCATGTGCTGAGAGTGTGCATTGACTATCGAAAACTGAACTCCAAGACAAGAAAAGACCATTTCCCCTTGCCCTTCATTGATCAGATTTTGGATAGGCTGGCTGGAAGAGCATTTTATTACTTCCTCGATGGATATTTTGGTTACAACCAGATACCTGTGTATCCTCAAGACTAGGAAAAGATCACATTCACATGTCCATTTGGCACTTTTGTCTATAGAAGAATGCCTTTTGAACTGTGTAATGCTTCAGCCACCTTCCAAAGATGCATGTATGCAATTTTTTTAGACATGATTGAAAAGTTTTTAGAGATTTTCATAGATGATTTCTCTATGTTTGGGGATAGTTTTAGTCAACATTTGCATCACCTCAGTCTGGTTCTTCAAAGATTTGAAGAGACCAACCTGGTCTTGAGCTGGGAGAAAAGCCATTTCATGGTCAACCAAGGCATTGTGCTTGGCCATGTGGTGTCCCCAAGAGGCATTGACGTTGATAGAGTAAAGGTTGACTTAATCTCACACATGCCCCCACCAAAAATAGTCAAACAAATAAGGTCTTTCTTAGGGCATGCAGGATTTTACAGAAGGTTCATCAAAGACTTCAGCAAAATTTCCAAACCTCTGTGCCACCTGCTGTGTCAGGATGTGCCATTTAATTTTAATGCTGAATGTCTTGATGCTTTTCAGGTGTTGATGAATTATTTAATCGCTGCCCCTGTGATCCAAGCCCCTGACTACTCTCTACTTTTTGAATTAATGTGTGATGCATTAGACCTGGTTGTGGGTGTTGTTTTGGGTCAGAGGAAAAATAAACTGCCTACTGTGGTTTATTATGCCAGTAAATCACTAACAGAAGCTCAGCTGAATTATATAATAACTGAGAAGGAGCTTCTGGCAGTAGTGTTTGTTGTGGACAAATTTAGATCCTATCTACTTGGGCCAAAAATTATAGTCTTCACTAATCATTCTTCCCTCAAGTAGCTACTGGCTAAGAAAGATGCAAAGCCAAGGTTGATTAGATGGATCCTCATACTACAAGAGTTTGATCTTGAAATCAATGACAAGAAAGGGCTAGAGAATATGGTGGCGGATCACCTGTCAAGGATTTTAGTTGAAGAGTTTGCAGCTACACCTGTTGGAGACTCATTCCCTGATGAGCAATTATTTTCCATCCAATCAGTTGTTTCCTGGTTTGCCAATAATTACATAGCTGCAGGTAGGATTTCCTTCCACTGGTCCAAGATGGACAAGGACTTGTTCTTCTCACAAGTCAAATATTTTTTCATGGAGGATCCCTACCTGTTCAAGTACTGTGTAGACCAGGTCATTGGGAAGTGTGTCCCTGATAGCGACATCCACAATATTCTTAGCATGTGCCATGAAAATGCTTGCGGGGTCACTTTAGTAGGAAAAAGATAGCAGCAAAGGTGCTGCAGTGTGGGCTTTATTGGCCTTCCTTTTTCAAGGATGCCCATGCACACTGCCAAGCCTGTTTAAGATGTCAGAGGATGGGTGGCATTTCAAAGAGAAATTCAATGCCACTGTAACCCATCCTTGTTGTGGAGCTGTTTGACATATGGGGGATAGATTTTATGAGTCCCTTTCCTCCTTCATTGGGTTACAATTTTATCCTTGTGGCCGTGGATTATGTTTCTTAATGGGTGGAAGCAGCTACCACAAGGACAAATGAACACAAGGTTGTTCTCAAATTTATCAAGAAAAATATTTTCTCTAGATTTGGCACCCCTAGATCCATCATCAATGATGGGGGCAGACACTTTGAGAACTTGCTCAAGAAGTATGTTGTTACTCATATGATTGCTACCCCATATCACCCACAGACTAGTGGGCAAGTAGAGATTTTCAATAGGGAAATTAAGCATATCCTAGCGAAGACAGTTAGGACTGATAGGAAGGATTGGGCTATTAAGCTTAATGATGCATTGTGGGCCTATAGGACAGCCTATAAGACTCCAATTGTAATGTTTCTATTTAGATTAGTCTATGGTAAAGCTTGTTATCTGCCAGTAGAGTTGGAACACAAGGTCTTTTGGGCTATTATGAGCTTGAACTTGGATCTAACTATTGCTGGTGCAAATAGGAGAATGCAGCTGTCTGAGCTGAAGGAGCTAAGGTTGGATGCTTATTCCAATGCAAGGATTTATAAAGAGAAAGCCAAAGCATTCTTTGAGAAGAACCTCCTCAGGAAATTTTTTCCTGATGGAGCTTTTCAACTCCAAGCTTAAGTCCTTTCCTGGTAAGCTGAGAACCAGATGGGATAAACCTTTCACTGTCATTCATGCATACCCATCTGGGGCTATGGAGAAAATGGACACTACCTCTGGGAGGATTATGAAGGTGAATGGCCAGAGACTCAAGTTGTATGTGAAAATTTCAATGGAGTCCTCTGCCACCATATATCTTCAAGAACTTACCAAATGATGAGTGATCCCCAGCCATGTATATTGTGTAACATAACTATGTTGTATATTTTTTATGTCTTACAATTTTGTATGCATGTTTTTTTTGTTAGACTCTAAATCTGTCCACTTAATATCTGCTGATGTGATCTGTGTTTTGGATAAAAGAGGTGCATGCACCATGACTTGAGCATGTCTAGTTTGCTAAGGTGAAAAAGGGGTGTGACAGAAAACTATGTGCTGATGCACATGGCAGTGGGCCTGGTTGCTCAAGAGTGAAAAATATGTCCATATAGCAGCTTGCGAGGCTCATCTTCTTGTTGACTCATCTTCGCGAGAGCCTCATGAGGTTCTAATTTTCCACCAAAAAGGCCTGCCGCGCAAATCAAAGTAAACTGCACGAGTTCATTCCTGGTTAGTGTGAGCTCGTGAGGATCATTTTCACTTGATATATCTTCGCGAGATCCACGTGAGATCTTCATGAGACTCAGGTTCTGGGATTTAAAACCCCTCACCAATTTCTTTCACTTCTATCTTCTGCCAGAGCACTTGAACCCATTACCGACTAGACCTCTCATCTTCTCCTCCCACTACCAGAACTGCTCCACCATCCATCCTTCACTCTTGCACCTTGTTCAACTTCACAAGTAACACATTTTTCATCTGGCAAAGTCAGATTTGGTCCACTGAACACTCACAAATTCGAAACCCTAGCGGTTTGGGGTAAGATTCTAAGTTTCCTCTAGCTGTGTGTTATTGGTCTATTGTGCCTGGATAATAGTTTGATTTTTGGGAGGATATTTGATTAAGAGACATTTGAGAGTTGTAGGCAACCTTGGTTTTGTAAACTTAAGGGGTAAAAAATTCTAGGTTTTGACAGATGGCCAGCAGCTCCCCATTTTTTGACAATATACAAGCCTTGTTGAACCCTCCATAAACAGACCCTCCGGCTCCCACCAAAAAATCTTTGAGGGTTGCTGCTATGGAGGCCACTGATGCTCCAGTACCCACTGCTGAGATACCTAAAAAGAGGGATGTTCCCAAAAAGAGGGCCAGGACTGTCACAAAGAGTCCTAGAAAGTCAAAGAAGTAGAAGAAGGGGGAAGAGGTTGTCCCAGAGATTAATCACTTAACCATTCTTAGTGATTTGTTGGCTGCCATCAAATTAGAGCCTGAGACTGCCTTTCACAAGGTATTTTTTAAGAAGGAACCCTTGGCTGCTGCAGCCTTTGAGTACTTGACCAAAGCCTCCTTGGTATCCCTGTTGCAATCTCTAAATGAACTGGTGTACCCTAGGCTAGTTTAATTATTTTACCAGAACATCAAGGTAAAAATGTCTAATGAGGGACTCCCTGTGCTATTGGTCCTCATAGAGGACTTTGAGATGCTTGTGGGCACCTCTATCATTGCTCTTGCTCTAGGCATTCCAGCTGCCTATGATCAAAACAATAGCTTGGGGGACACCACTAACTACCTCCATCACTGATATTGCTAAGAGGCTAACAAGAGGGAAAAAGGCATCAAGAGACTCAATCAGGAGGTGAGATTTTAAGCCCAGCCTGTTGTTTATGGACCATGTTCTTAGAAAGAACATCTATATGACAGGGCACCAGTAGGAGAGAAGGGAACCCATTGCTGATGCCATCTATAGCTTCTCTTAGGGGCATTGCTTTGTTGCAGCCTAGTTGATTTTTGAGGGAATAATGAATATCCACCTGAAGGTGCAGAAAAATCAGAAGCCCAATGGACTCCCTTACTACAGGCTGATCATAGCTCTGCTAAGACAAGGAGGATACCACTAGAAGATGGGAGAACCAACTGAGAAATTACCCCCAATTGAGTTTGGGAAGAGATTGTGGACCATCAACATGTCCATGATGAAGAAGAAGAAGGAAGCTGAGACCCTCCCTGAATAGGTTGAAGCAGCTACTGCCACACCTGCAGTAGCTACATCAGTAACCACTAGCTCAAATCCACCCACCATCCTTACCCCCATGCATACCATGCCATTCCAAACACCTTCCATAATCCCCATCCCTATTCCAATGCCAGCTCCTACTCAACCCACCTTTCCATTTAACCTGCCCACCCCACCTATCTAAAGAAAATACCAAAAGAAAACCCATAAACCAACCAAAGCACCCATTGAACCTACCATACCCATTACCTTACCAGCACCTATACCAAGCTCTGAACCTATTCCATTAACCCAACCCATACTAAACCTTGAGCGAACTCACATACCTAACGCAATTCCAGGCCCACCTTCCCCTTTCACAATGGATGACAGTGAGCCCATGGCCACTGACATTGAACAAACCACCACCACTGAACCACCCACCTCCTGGGAAACCACTGACCCATTTGATCCCATTACCTCCCCTACCCATTCCATTCCTTTTTCCCCCACCCATGACCAGGACCCATTCACATCTGAGGGGTTCTCAGCAATGATGGACTCCATTGTGGAGGACATCAGACATGAGTATTCACCCCTCCTTGACTCCCCACAACCTACCCAATTTAACCATGCCCCCACTTCTCCTTTCCAACCAATCCTAACAACCACACCTACAATCCCAACCATTCCAGATCCCCTAGCCTAGATACTTTCCCTTCTTACATCATTACAAACCCAAATCCTAGCCAATACCCAAAACCAGTACACCAAGAAAACTTACCTCCAATCAATTTAAACCACTCTTCAGACTTTAAATCAACCATAACAACCTACATCTATAACCATACCTGTACCCACCCCACCACCTTCACCCCAACCCTCACCTCTAGTGATAACAACCACTGCTACCACTCAAACAGACCCTGATTCTAAGGAGCTGGTCCTTGTCCCACCTACCTATACCTCCACCTCCACACAAACAGATTTTGAGGAGGAGGTGCCACTTATTTTCCCTACCTTTACATCTCCCTCTACCCACACTGACTTGGATGAAGGGCAGCTACCCACTTCACCTACATTCACCTTAACCATTACCTCACCCTCAACCCAACCCGAGCCACTTGAGGAGGAGCTGCCACTTCACCTTACCTCCAACCCACCATCACCCCCACCCATAAGCTCTGACTTGGACATCATCCCTCACCCAATGGATGACCCTAACCACTGGGCCATAGTCCCTTATGGTTCCATTCCTATTCCCCACTTCTACACCCTCACCAAAGCCATGGCTGCTGACCCCTATGTCAAGAGAGATGTTGAGCTGCTGCTGGAGTCTGTCACACCCATGGTGAAGCAAGCATATGAAGGTCAGATTGCCCAGATCAAGAAAGATAATGAAAAGGACCTAAAGAGGCATTGACATATGGTATTGAATTCCCTGGACCTATACAAAGTATATAAGATTAAGTCAATCCAGTTGGAAAAATTGGTGACCACACCCTACTCCACATTCTCAGTCTTGAACCTTGATGTGCCCAAGGCAATAACATTCAAGGAGCCCTCAAGCACTAAGCCCAAGGAACCAGCTACCAAAAAATCCAACGCTGGTGCTGCAACAACCACCACAGTGAAGAAAGAGAAAGGAAAATATGAATGGAACCCCCCCTTCAATTTAAGTTCAGATTCGGATTAGCTTTAGGCTGTAGTGTAGACAGTTGTATTTAGAGTCTGTATTTATTTTCAATTCTAGGTAGATTTTTATAGTTTCATTCATGTGCTTTTGCCAAATCTGTAAAATTTGTGCTTCTTCATTAATTTGTATATAGTTCTTATTAATGCAATTTTCATTTTGTGAGGCAATTCATAATGTCTATACTTTCTTTTAATTTTTGCCATGTCTTTATTACCCTACTACTCCTACATGTTATTATGTCTGAAATAGCGAGAACATTGTTTAACTTAGGTTTGGGGGTATGCCGGGGTAGGGAGGCCAGGAAAATAGTTAATTTTTGTGCAGCAGTGATGGTTAAATTGAGATGAATAAACCCAATTCTTACCTAATCATGTAGAGAGAAGAAATTTAAAAATTTTACAGACATTTAAAACTAAAAATCTTTGAAAAATTAGTACTATCATGAAGCTGACATAAGATTTTTTTTTTTTTTCTTTCAATTGGTACTTAGTGAACTAGAGAGGAGTGAAAAAGGTAGAAACACACCCATGGGTTAATTTGAGGACGATACCTAGTGAGACTTGGACATAACAAAGTTCTTTTGAAGAGTGTCTTTGGCAGTTTTTCTCCTCTAAGGAAGGATTTACTCAACATTTGGTTACAAGAAGTCAGGCACCTCCAAATTGAAACTAATTAACAACACTCATGACACTAAGGAGATGATCTACGGCTTTCATTTGGACAATTTAAGCCTAAAATTCCTACCCATTCAACTGCCCCTTTGCGTACATTCTTCGAGCCTTAAATCCGTTTTTCTTCAACAAACACTAGAGTACTTGAACCTAAACCCTTTGACCTGATTCACTCTTCCAACCACCAGCATAACAATGGCTATGTCTTTGCTCCTGGAGACTAATCTTCGACCAATGAAGTTCCTCATTGCCACAACCGATCTATTGCAAGAAAAGAGTTCTCGCAAAAGGAATTGGACAAATCGTCGCTCGAATCCGATCTCCGTCAAACCAAATCGCAATGATAAATGTTTCATGCTTCAAGAGGTGGGTGCCTCTAAATCCATCTTAAATTATTTAGTTATTTTCAATTATATGGAACCCCAATTAAATTCTCAAAGAAATCAGGAAGAAAAAGATCTAGAACCACGACAAAACACTCGACCTAGGCTTGAAATTGCAAGCTCGACAGGTTGAAATTCAAAGTCGACTGGTTGAGATTATATTTTATGGAAGAAACAATATTCTCTAGTTCATTCCAACCGGTTGAAGATCTATTTTGACCAGTTGAAATGGAAACTCGCTCTAGCCCTTTAAAACTCAACCGAACGAAATTACATTTTTGACCAGTCGAGTTTTGTTCAAAACTTTCTCTTACCCATTCTCAACTGGTCGAAAATACATTTTCAACTAGTCGAGTTGAACTTTTTCAGCCCTAATCAATCAACTTGACCAGTCGAAACCTATATTCGACCAGTCGAGATTATACTTTTAAAAGGACTTCTGTCCTCTATTCCATATCAACCAGTCTAAATACACATTCGACTGGTCAAGATTCTATTTTTCAGCTTCCCCTCTAATCTCGACCGGTCGAGAACCATTTTCGACCAGTAGCGATAGACAGTTTCAGAACTGTTTTTCTTTACTTTTGATTTTGAGTTTCTTTTCACTGGGACATCCGATTTAAGTGAAACTGAACTCATTCTTAAGGGTATCAAACCTTTCGTGCACAATGGGATTGTCCGTTACGTCTTTTAAGGCTCCTATAGCCCTTAAATGGTCACATGTGCCTCTTTAGGATCCAAAACATGTCCGATCATTTTACCAAACAAATCATCATATTCCACAAATACAACTAACCTCAATGGAGAGTAATTAGACTCAAGCATAAATAAACTTATAGGAATATTTCTTATTCACTATTTTAGTCAATGCTTCATGTGTTATGCTCCTGTAGACTCCCAAATTTGGCCCAAGGCCAGATCGAAACACCTTTCGAGAGAGGTGCACTTTCGAGCTTTTGATGGCATGCATGGAACCTTTAGGAATCACCCTAAAACCCCTAAGAACCCTTTCAAACCCTTAGGAAACACCTAGATCCCTCAGAAACCCACCCCGAACCTTTAGAAATCAATCCCAACCCTTAGAACCTGTCCTGAACCTAAACCTAACCTTATCAAGCAATGGATGAGGAGGGGCACATTAGGACTAGCTACAACTTTCTACTATTATTAAATCTCATACCATTGAAAAGTAGAAGTCATTAGCTTTCCAACGGTCTAAGAATCGCCCCAATCGGAGGTATACATCAAAATATATGGCAAACTGAGCCTGGAGGGCAAAAATATAAATTTATGTGGCCCCCCCTAGGGATTTGGCGCCAGTTATAATTTTGCCTGGCGCAACTATTAGTTGCGCCAGGCCAATTCTCCCAGATTTTAAGCCTGGCGCAACTAATAGTTGTGCCAAGGTTAAAGGTGGGGCCCACCCTCGCGAACCAACTTCCAGGCACTGTTTAAAACTGTTTTGCTGTATATTTGCCTAGCGCAACTATTAGTTGCGCCAGGCAAATGAACAGTAACCTTTAAATTTTGCCCTGAAAAATCATGATTAGGGTTTGACTTGTTGACCACCTTGATCCTTGGGTTGTGTTTTGCTAGTTCTGTTGCACCCATTCACTACCGATTTGTAACCCTTTAAGTGGCTTAAGGCCACACCCCATAATCCACCATTGGAGGACCTTCTCACACATCTCAAGGCTCCAAAATTCCTAGGAATCCTTAGATTTGAGATTACCTAATTACTAACCCCAATTCGAACGTAAGTGGTCTCCTAATCTACCCATTTCCTATAAATAGAGACCCTCACCCCTTGGTTTAGGGGTTGAGAAATTTGCTTGAGAGAGAAAGAGCTCAAAGTGAGAAGTTCTTCCTCCCTTTCGTGTGCCATTTTCACCCAAATTCCTGAATCTCCCAACCTCATTTCAAGCTTGTTCTTGCATCCAAAACTCTTAGCCTAGGTGTGTGTGATCCACTTGCCTCCCTTCCCTACCTCTCAGCTTCAAGCCTTAAGAGTTAGAACCCCATTTTCCACCATACAAGGCCTTCAAAAGCTTATCAAAGCAAGCCATGCATGGCTCTCCTACGATGCCACAGGGGCCCGAGGGCTCCGGCTCTCCCCTTTCTTCTCCAATCTCTTTCTACCTCCCTCCATCCTCTCATTTGTGCCGTTATGCCGCCGACTTTTAAGTAGGAACGGAGGGGCACAAATAGGATTCTAACTCCTTTTGGATAAGAGGAAGCCATTTCTTTTCTTTTACTTTATTTATTTTTGGCCATTAGTAGAGACCGCGTTAAGCGGGTTGATCGGGTGCCTAACACCTTTCCAATCGATAACCGAAGCCCCTATCCAAGAGTTTTTGGTGTGGACCAGATTCAGAGTCATATTTTTAGCACTTCAATGCTCATAAAAATAATATAGGTATCCCGGGACACCAAAAGCTCCGGGTGACAACTCTATATTTTTGTTAGCGAGCGCATCGCCACGACTAGATCGTGAAAAATCCCACGGTTGCACAGATGGCGACTCTACTGGGGATAGCTTGTAGAGCTTCTCCTTAAAATTTGGCCTTTTTATTTTTATTTTACTAACTATTTTGCTATTTTTTTATTATTTATTTTAATTTATTTTTGTTTTACTCACCCCTACTTTTTCGTCATTTACATGCCTTAGCCGATGGGCGGGCTTACTTGTGCATTGTCTTTATTTTTCCTTATATTTCCGTCATTTTTGGTGCCTTAGCTGATTGGCGGGCCTACTTGAGCATTGTCTTTCAATTTCTTTAATTTTCCGTCATTTAAAGTACCTTAGCCGATTGGCGGGCCTACTTGTGCAAACATATTCTGACAGTGGACGCCAGCCCGTAGTGGCGGCACGGAGTCATCACTCCCATATTTTGGACTAAAGAAAACTTCCATAAAAAAAAAATATTTTGAAAAAGAAGAAGTTAAAATTGAATCAAGAATAGGGAGCTTAATTAACTTATTTTTACGGGGTAGATTTTCAAAGGGTTTGGTTTAGGCACACATACAACCACCCGGGTCTTAGTATGGCGGCATCCCCTAGTGGTGATGATCTAGAAAAGTCTCAGCCCACCTAGTATCTGAGAAGGCGCTTGCGCCGAAGGTATATTGGGTGGGTTCCTATTCCAAAGCTTAAAACCCTTGGGGAGCATGCTAGAGAGTTATACCGGACACAAAGCCTTTAGGTGCGGTGAGGAGAGAACCGATCACAAAAAAAATAGCTCAGTTCCTGGAAGCCTACCTTCCACAAACCCAAAAAAAAAGACCCACCTCCAGGTTGCTGTTCCCTGCTATTTTAGAATCTGGAGCATCATTTTTGCCTGGCGCAAGTATTAGTTGTGCCAGTACAAAAATTGGGAATTTATAATTGGCGCAACTATTAGTTGCGCCAGCTTTAAATCCTCCACTTTTACCTTGGCGCAACTAATAGTTGCGCCAGTGTAAAAAAGAGGCCCTGCTACCTTGGCGCATGTATTAGTTGTGCCAGGTCTACCTAAACAGTAGCAGCCCAAAATCTAAGACTTTCTCACCTCCTGAGTCCCCCGATTAGTGTGCTTAGTACCTCTGTTTGGGCCCGCCATCTCCGACACCCAATACGCTCTCGTCGATCAAAAGAAGACAACTTCTTTTTGACTCATTTCGGGGGATCGGGTTGTTTGCCTCGATTTTCATGCCTTCAATAGATTGGAGGTCCTCCTTCGATTCTTTTGAAGTGCGTCGAAATTGTCGCTGTGGGTCTTGAATTAGGGTACAAGAGCCACCCAAGAAGGGAATTCTAAGGCCTCAGAACCTATATTTTTCAAAATATTCTTTAAAAAAATTTAACCAAAAAAAAAAACTAAAAATCAAATCAAAACTAAAAAATATATATTTTGTGGTGCCGGCACAACGGCATCATCTTTCCCTCGACCGTCCCGTAGGGGAAGAAGGAGGCGGATTTTTGGGCCTTATCCAAGGCACCCTTACCCAGCCCGTTCCCAATGGATGTCGTGGGTAGTGGACCCGGCTTACGCCGATCCTGAGTCATCCCTGCCACATTCTCCAACCCACTCCCATTCGGGAGAAGCCTTCACATCCATCCCCATCACCCTATCCCCTTTTACCGTTACCGGCCTATTTGCCCCCCCATTTTCCCAACCACCACTTCCCAAAATATCCAAAATCACCCCCCCCCATTCCCCATCTCTTTGCCAAACTACCTTTCCTCCCATGTCCATGCAAAGCCAACCACCCATTCCATCCACATCCCCTCAAAACCCAACACATTTCCCAACCCCGTCCATGATAAACCCAACCCAAGTTTCCACATCCACACCCATGCCCGATTTTCCATCTTCCCCATATAGACCCAATTCACCATCCTTCACCTATGTCACCTCCACCCTATCCAACCTCCGACAAGCGCCCCTAGCTACCCGGGTTATGCCCATTTTTACCGAGGCCATACCCAATTTTTCCCAAACACCCACACTTTATCCTTCATCATCCCCCATTGCTAATGCCCCACCACATTCCTTCAACCCATCCCATATCCCATCACTTACCATGGCCATGCCCAATTTTCCCTCTACATCCACCCCATCTATACCCAATCATCCCTTAAATCCACCACCCATATCTGATCCTCCTTCCATCACCTTCATGGAGCAGATGTTCCAAGCCTACTCCTTATGAAAGGCTTCCCAAAACACCCCCCATCATCCACACCCCACATCCATGGACCCATCCCATACCCTAGCCAATCTCCATGCTTCACTCTCCCATGATCCTCATCAACCCCCCATAATTTACACCATCCAAACCCCCATCTCCCACATGCCCCAATGCCCATTGGCGCAAAATCCCACCATTCACCAAAGCCCATTGGCCCAAAACACCACCACCCATGATCTCAAAGGCCCAATGACCCAACACCCCATCACCCATGATCTCCAAGGCCCAATGGCCCAACACCCCATCACCCATACCCAACGTCCCATGGCCCAAACCCATCAAGGGCCCATAGCCTAAACGCACCAATGGCCCATGGCCCATACCCCCTCAAAACCCAGTGGGCCAAGCCCACATACCCCAAGGGCCCATTGCCCAAACCTTTACCCATGGGCCCATGGCCCAAACCCATCTAGGGCCTATGGCCCAAACCCATCAAGGTCCCACGGCCCAAACCCACCAATGGCCCATACCCCTCAAAACCTAGTGGGTCAGGCCCACATACCCCAAGGGCCCATGGCCCAATCCCATCAAGGACCCATGGCCCAAGCCCGAACCCTCTAAGGGCCCATTGTCCGTACCCACCAATGGCTCACCGCCCATACCCCTCAAAGCCCAGTGGGCCAGGCCCACATACCCCAAAGGCCCATTAGCAAAACCCTTGCCCAAGGGCCCATGGCCCAAGCTCAAACCCTCGAAGGGTCCATGGCCCAAACCCATCTAGGGCCCATGGCCCTAGCTCAAACCCTGGAAGGGCCCATGGCCCAAACCCCTTAAAACCTACTGGGCCAAGCCCACATACCCAAGGGCCCACAGCCCAGACCCATCTGGCCCAGGCCCATTCCCACTAATGGCCCATGGCCCAACCCTCCAAAGCCCAATGGGCTATACCCATCAAGGCCTAATAGACCAAGATCCCCCAAATCCCATGCCCTTTACTCAAACCCAACCTGATCAACACCTTATGGCCCAAACCTACCCCGGGCCCATGGCCCAAGCCCCATACTCATACCCACCACAATACCCCCAAAATTTCACTCACCCCTAACTTTCACAACCGGGTCAAACCCATGCCATACCTCAGACCCAATTTTCTCATGGCCCCATACCCCAAAACCATCTCTAAACCTTCCCTCATGTCCAATGGCCTCATCAGGCACCACCCCTAAACCAAACTACCACTCACCTCGTCAGCCCACAACACTTCCCTTACACCAAAGGGGCTCACCCAACCCACATCCAATCCAATCCCATCCATTCCATTCATTAACATGAAAATATCATCCTCACTGCACCCTATGTAGACTCGCAGTATGAGGAGGACGAGATCAGAAATAGTGGGGCCTATGTCGGGGCAGTGACCAATGTCAATTCTCCACCTGTAATTACCCCACCCCTGGCAGCCAAAAGTGAGTTCTGGCTAATAATTGAGAAGATGGCCCCCATGTCCAAGGAGTCGGAACAACTGAAAGAGTAGTTGGATAAAATCTAGAAGCAATTATAGATGATGGGTGGTGCTGGAATCCACGCCACAGACTTCACAGATTTATGCCTGTACGACGAGGTCCCTCTGCCCCCCAAATTTAAAATTCCAGTATTCGACAAATACAATGGCTCGGGTAACCTGATTGCACACCTCAAGTCCTATTGTGGGGACTTGTACCAGTACATGGGGGGACGAGAGATTGCTAATAAAAGTCTTTCAGAAGTGTTTGACCGGTCTGACCCTGAGGTGGTTCACATCTATTGAGTTATCCATGATGAAAACATGGAAGGACTTGACACATTTGTTCCAAGAACAGTATGTCTACAATACTGATATCGAACCGTGCAAGTCTGATTTAGCCCGTTTGAAATAGAATCCCAACGACACCTTCAGCGACTATTTGGGGCGTTGGAGAGCACTGGCAGCTCAAGTTAGAAATAGAATACCAGACGATGAGCAGATAGAGATGATTTCAAAGAATACTTTGCCAGTGATTTTTGATTTTCTTGTCTACCAACAGCAGTCTAGTTTTGCTGATTTGGTAAGAAATGCCAACCACTGTGAGGATGCCATCACGAAAGGACAGCTCAGCAAGAATGCTTCAGGGTGGTCTAGTGGGGTTAGGAGGTTTTCTGAGTAGAGAAATGATAGAAGAACAGGGGCAGAGGTACAGAATATTACAAACACCTAGCCCAACAATAACAATATAGTCCCTTTCCAATTTAAAGAAGCGCAACCAGCTCCCATCAGGACAGGGCCAATATAGAGAGCCGAGAATGGGCAGGGAATGCAAATGACCCGGGAAAGGAGAGCCCGCTATGATCGTGTTTTTATGCCCTTGGGGTAATCTTTAAGTGTACTTTTACCTTTATTAATGGAAAAGAGATTGGTAACTACGCTCCAACCACGACCTCCTCCCAATCCGATTCCATATAACTTTGACTTGAATACTCATTGTAATTTCCACCAGGGCCCAGGTGACCCGACTGATCCCTGCTTCCCATTAAAGCACGTGATCCAAGATTTAATCGATGCTGAGAAGATCATTCCCCCAGCACCCACCCAAGCAAACCAACATGCAAATATCCATCAAGTGCCATTACCCTCACATCCTACCAGAGGAGCAGGTCCCAAACCCACCATCGGGGCGATAAAAAGTGAGGAGGAATTTGAATTTGATCCGTCTGATTACATCAATGATTGAAAAAGTTATGTGGCACCATTGCCATGGAATAATGAATAAAGGAATGTTGGGGTGATTAAACCCCTGAATTTATCTGATTATTTTCCCAGCCTCGCACCACAAGTCGAGCCCTTGAATCTCAAGGCATACTTCCCATCACCCGCACCCATCAATTATGTACACATAAATGCATATCAACTATACACCACCGCCCCTATCAACTACCCAATGAACCAACTATACACCACCGCCAATAAATTATCAATGGCCTACACCCACCCCATTACCCCCAGTTCAACCACCTGTAAGATCTGCCACTCCCATCAATTACCCCATGGCCCATCAAACCCCTAATCCTCCACCACCCATCAACTACTAATGGCCTACCTTTACCCCTTTTCCCTCGATACCACTACCCTCAAGCTTCACCACCCCATTTGGCCCAATCTAGCCACCCAACCTGCCACCACTGAAATAAACCAAGTGTTGCCCACACCTCCGGAGCCACCTGTACATACCCCTCAAGTACCGGCAGCCATACCTTTCCAACTCTCGGAACCAACCTATGACTCTCATTAGGTCCTGCTATGCTACGACCAAACAGATGTTAACACCGACAGTCGCAGCAGAGAGGGGGCCGTGGACTTTATTACCAGGTCAGGGAAGATATCAAAATAGCCAAAAGCATTGGCAGCAGTACAAGCCCAGCCTCAAGGGAAGAAAGAGAGCACTATGAATCCTTTTGAGAAGATGAGTCGGGAACACATATTAGAGACTCAACTAAGAAGAATGCCCGCCCATATAACCATCTGAGATCTGTTGATGACGCTCCCACTCCATTTTCAACCATTAATGGGGGTGTTAAAAAATGCATATGTGTCATTCCAGATCAGCCCAGATGTAGTCGGGCAGATAATTGGGCAAGTGATGGCTACAAATGTCATTTCATTCTCTGATGCTGATTTACCTGAGGAAGGATGTAGCCATTCAAAATCCTTAAACATAACTGTTGATTCTGGAAATATGGTCATTCCCCTGGTTTTGATTGATAATGGATCCTCATTGAATATATGCCCCTTAAGAATCACCACTAAGATCAGGATCGATCCATGCATGTTGAGGCCCACGAGGACTAGCTCTAGAGGTTTTGACAATACGAGGAGAGAAATAATGGGAGAAGTTAATCTTGAGCTGTTGATTAGGCCAATGACCTTTCCCATCTTGTTTCAAATAATGGATATCAAATCCTCTTTTAATCTATTGTTGGGGCACCTGTGGTTATACGAGGTCGGAGCCATACCTTCCACTTTGCACCCGAAACTCAAGTTTGTGTCTGGGCACAAGATTATCACGATCATCGGTGAGGGGCACAGAGAAAAAGAAAAGGTCGCCAATAGCGTCGAAAAACCCAATATGTTGGATGTGCCGCACACTACTAAAGACGTTGACCTCCCAAGTTTTGAATATGAGGTGTTGGCGATACTCCCAGAGCCCATTGAGGGAATCATGCCTAAAACAGGAAGCGGTATGATAGTAGAGGTGGCTATACTCCAAAAGTGGGGCTATCAGAAAGGCCGAGGGCTCGGGCCTAGACTGTAGGGCAGAAGAGAGCCAGTTGTTGCTAAGGGGTAAAAGGTCTGATTTGGGCTGGGATATATGCCCACAGAGGAAGAGGTCCGAGAGGCCAAAGAGAAAGCCAGGGTCGCTCGAGGAATCAACATAGAAGAGAAACCTCGCCCTAGGCCGCACATTAGGGAATCCTTTATCAGTGCTGGGGTCATAAAAATCGACCAAAATGGGGTAACCCATTTGACCCCACACAAACCCACAACCCCAATATATCCCACTAATCCCCAGATCTCCCTTCTCAGCCTTGAAATAGATTTGGCTGTGTTATCCCTCTTCGAGGAACTCTAGAAGCAGGGAGTGGCTTAAAGTTTGACACCTGTTTCCCAAAGACAAAAACCCTATAAAAAGTGAGATAAGCCCTTGGCAGGCAATACCTTGTATATACACAGACTCGCACTGCCAAGGGTCCGTCAGCAAAGAAAACAAAAATCTCAAAAACATTGAAAAAATATAAAATTCTAACAACATCAAAAAAATACAAAGTCCAAATATTGTCATTTAAAATTTTAGATAAAATTCTACAAAATGATGCCTTAATCAAAATATCCGTCCCACGTAAAATCGACCCCTTTCCTATAGAAATATAAGAATGGGTAGGTGTTACGAGTCTGGATGAGGATGTCCCCTTTGAGGAGCTCCCTAATGAGCTCCTTGATCAGTTTGCCAAATTTGAGCATGGCCCTACCCCCATTCTTGAAGAGACCGAAGATGTCAATCTAGGGACTGAGGAGATTCCTCTCATTACCAAGATCAAAACTTTGCTATCTCCCGAAGAAAGAAAAAGTATGATCGACTTTCTTCAGTCATATTAAGACATTTTTACCTGATCATACGAGGACATGCCTGGTCTGGACACCGATTTGGTCGAGCATGAGTTGCCTCTCTACCCTGATGTGAAGCCGATTAAGCAGAAGCTGAGACATCTCCGACCCGAGTGGATGTTGAAAGTTAAAGATGAGGTCATTAAACAGTATGATGTGGGGTTTCTTATGGTATCCAAGTACCCACGATGGCTAGCCAATATTATGCCTATACTGAGGATAAAAAGGTCCGCATGTGTATCGATTTTCAAAATTTGAATAAGGCGAGCCCGAAGGATGATTTTCCATTGCCACACATCGACATCTTAGTTGATAACACTGCTAAGCACGGGATGCTTTCATTTATGGATGGATTCTCAGGATACAATCAAATAAAGGTGGCAAAGGCCGATCGGCAGAAGACTGCATTCGTTACTCCTTGGGGAACCTTTTGCTATCGAATCATGTCATTTGGATTGAAAAATGTCGGTGCAACGTACCAAAGAGCTATGACCGCACTGTTTCACAACATGATGCACCGAGAAATTGATGTGTATGTTGACGATATGATAGCCAAGTCACCAGAGCGAGGACATCACTTGGTAAACCTCCAAAAACTATTTGAGAGGCTGAGAAAATACAGGTAACATCTGAATCCACAGAAGTGCGCATTTGGCGCTATGTCCGGGAAACTGTTGGGGTTCATCGTCAGCAGGAGAGGAAACGATGTTGACCCCGTCAAATTCAAAGCTATCACAGAAATGCCACCGCCGTCTACTGAGAAAGAAGTTAGAGGGTTCTTAGGTAGAATATAATATATCAGTCGGTTCATTGCACAGCTAACACCCATCTGCACGTCGATCTTCAAGCTACTAAGGAAAAACTCGCCCATTGAATAGAATGATGATTGTCAAACAACATTCGATAAAATCAAAAGCTACCTCCTTAACCCACCTGTGTTGGTACCACCCGAGCTAGGGAGACCACTCTTGATATATCTCTCCACGATGGAAGTCTTGATGGGATGTGTCTTAGGGCAACATGACGGGACAGGAAGAAGAGAACGGGCCATTTACTATCTAAGCAAAAAGTTTACTGATTATGAAATACGCTATTCTCATCTGGAGAAAGCATGTCTGGCTCTTAGATGGGATACTTAGAGGCTCCGCAATTACTTGCTATCCGAACCCATTCTACTTTTGGCTTGAATAGACCCATTGAAATATCTGTTTGAGAAGCTGGCTCTCACTAGGCGGACTATACGCTGACAGCTCTTATTATCTAAGTTTGACATCACATACGTTACTGACAAGTCGATCAAGTGGCAAGCACTCGCCGATCATCTTGCTGACAATCCTTTGCCAGATTATGAACCTTTGAGAACTGAGTTCCTCGATGAGGACATCCTTTTCATGACAGAAGACGATGCTGAAGAAGCAGAAGAATCATGGGTAATGCACTTTGACGGGGCAGCTAATGCAGAAGGTTAGGGAGTTGGTGCCATTCTGATTTCGCTAAAAGGATCCCACATACCCGTCTCTATCAAGCTCAACTTCCTTTGCACTAATAACATGGCTGAATACGAAGCTTGTACCACTGGTCTGTAGGCGGTTCTCTATCTGAATGTAACTCACCTCTGAGTGTTCAACAATTCACAGTTAATTATATGTTAGACAAATGAAGACTGAAAGATGAAAGATGAGAAATTGATCCCTTACCATGAGCACCTCGAGGACCTGATTGCTTGCTTCCAAGATGTGACATTCTCATATGTCCCCTGGATAAGGAATCCCTTTGCCAATGCACTAGTAACTTTGGCGTCAATGATAGAAATCCCGTATGGTGCTGAGATGAAGCCGATCATGATCGAGCAGAGGAATGAGCGAGCCTTCTACCCCCAGATTGAGGAACCTACAAAGCCTGATGATGAGCCACCTTGGTTCTCAAATATCAAGAATTTCCTCGAGACACTAACTTTCCCTGAGGGTACGTCCAAGACGGACCGGCGAACCATTCAACATTTAGCGGCAGGCTACGTCATTTGCGGGGAATGCCTTTACAAGCGATCTTACAACATTCTACTCGGGTGCCTTACTGAAAGTGAAGTGACCAACATCATGAAGGAGATCCATGAATGAGTATGCGGATCCCACGTCAACGGTCACAAGCTTGCTAAGAAAATTATGTGATAGGGATACTTTTGGACCACTATGGAATTGGATTGCTGTAAACATGTTCAGAAATGCTACAAGTGTCAGGAACACTCTAGTCTGATACATTCTCCTGCCATCGATCTACACTGCATGACCGCTGCTTGGCCATTTGCTACTTAGGGCCTTGACGTCGTCGGAATGATTAGCCTAAAGGCATTAATGGGCATCAGTTCATCCTCATCGCCATTGAATACTTTACCAAGTGGGTAGAAGCAGTATCATATGTCAACGTCACGGCCAGTCACATCAAGAAGTTTCTCAAGAATAATATTGTGTGTCGATTTGGAGTACCCAAAGATATCATCATGGACAATGATACAAATTACAAGATCAAACACCATCGCTCATCACCTTATCGGCCTCAAACTAATGGAGCCATGGAAGCTACGAACAAGACGGTCATCTCCATCCTCGAGAAAATGGTCGTCACCTATCGAGATTGGAGCAAAATGCTGCCATTTACCTTATGGGCCTATAGAACATCGATTCGTACCACTACAGGGGCAACACCATTCTCCCTTGTGTATGGAATTGAGGACGCCCTACTAGTTGAGGTTGAGGTACCCCCATTCTGAATCCTCTTGGAATCTGCTTACCCGAAGCAGAGAGAGAGAGAGATCCCGCTTCGAATAATTGAATCTATTAGAAGAGAAGAGACTCCTAGCCTTATGTCACACTCAGGTGTACCAGGAGCGAATCGTACGTGCTTACAATAAATGTGTCCGCGGTTGAGATCTAAAGGTAGGAGATACTGTACTGAAGAAAATCTTTCCATCCCTCCATGCCGATCCGAGAGGAAAGTTCAAGCTGAACTTGGAAGGACCTTACGTCATTCGAGAAGTACTGCCGGGATGCACCATCTGCCTCGCCACCATGGACAGAGATCATCTTTCGAAGCCCATCAATGCTGGATACGTCCGACGGTTCTACTCTTAGTCTATCACGATAAGGTAAGTATTGGTGAAACAGATACGTGACTGCTTAAGGACTGCCTAAAAGAGGCCTTCATTCCAAACACAGTAGCCGAAAAGCATCCCTAAAAATGATGATATCCTTCGCTACCCCATTTGAGCATGGGCCTTTCTTTCAATAACCCCCTTTCCCCAAAAAAAATGTATATAGGTACATACACAAAAAAAGAGAGAGAAGTGAAATTATCATCAAAATCCAAAGAAAAAAAAAAAGTAAAACATCAAAAAGAGATTGCCTGAAATAAAATGAAAAGAAAAAAAATCATGGGGCATGTACAGTCAGATCCCCAAGGAAGAAAGTATGTTGAGAAAACTGAAGCCATATCAGGGAAACCCTTTTAGCCTAGCATACCTTCAGATCCCAACCTAACCCATGGCCAAGCTACACCCTGAAGAAAGCCCTCTTTTAGGTTCACAAGTAGTCATAGTATCTGTTAAGTCAACACAAGCCAAGTTGTGACACAATACTAGAACCCAATTCAGCCGACTATGATGGAATCGACGTTTATGCTGTGGCTGTTGAAAAAAAAAAGATGAAAATAATAATAATAATAATAAAAATAGAATCTCAAAGCAAGATGGACGTGGTGAAAATTTGAAAGGGCGGTACGGGTAAAAACAGCGAGTTTGTGGGGATCAGGTGAAAACCCGAAAGGGCGCTTGGGGTAAGAGAGCTAAAACCATGGACGTGGTGAAAACTTGAAAGGGCACCACGGGTAAAAAAGGAGATAAAATAAAAAAGTGAAAAGAAAAGAAAGGTTTGATTTAAATGATTAATGCTTGAGAAGCCCTCTTGGTTACTTTCCTTGATCCCTTTTTGGGACAGCTCATGCTAGTTCAAGACGGGTCCCGACTAGAATTGTCTTTGTAAAAACTGCTTTGTCAAACGTATGACCCGAGGCAAGAAGAAAGGTTTGACTCAATCCAAAGGGATGGACGTTTTGTCCTTAGTAAGACTGTTGAAACTCTTTCAGAACCAACCAGTCAAGGAGGGGTTCGACCATGCTTAAAAAAGGACCTAGGGTTTCACAAGGTGATTAAGGCATCACACCAAAAAATATATATATACATAAAATTAAAAAAAAAACAAAAGATGTGTAGATATATATAATAAACTACCTTTCATTTACAAAATGCACCGCATACACCACATCCCAAAAAATGGCCGGTGTGATGAGTAGCGTGCTTTCCCTTTTTACAAATAACAACAAAAACATAAAGGAAATATGTATACCAAAAAATGTGTGTATTTGAAAAGGAGTTTTACACCCCTTTCCTGTGTATCTGATCTATGAAAAAAGTTACGTGTGCAGGAAGGAGTTAGAGGCCCAGCTCATGCTTCAATGCGCTAATCTCAGCACGAAGTTCGTCTTCCCGGACGTTCTGATCGGTCAGCCAGCGACCATGGAGGCTCTTATACCTCTTCTGAGAAGAGTCGGCAGCTCCACAAGCGACACTCAGTGATCCCTTCAAATGGAGGACCTCGCTCTCTGCTGTTTCTGCTCTAACTTTTTCTTATACCAAAAGTTCTTGCAGAACCCTCTTCTCATCCACAAGTAGCTAGATACGGGCTCAGAGTGCCGTCTCTTTCTTTGGCTAGGGGCCTCCAGTATCAATGATCTCTGTCAAATCTAGACCATCAGCAACAGGCCTCTCAGTCAATAGCCAGGACTCGTACTCAAAAGAAGTTTTAACCGAATCTCCCTACTCAATTCACACATCAACGTCGACTGACGCATCTCCCAAAGAGCAGCAATCCGATCAATGTCACCAAAGGACCCCTAGAAAAGGTCGAATCACATAGAGGGGGTTTTGCCTCACAGGGCACTTGTTGAGGGTAGCCAAATTGTCACAGTACCTAGATTGGAAAGTAGAAGGTACTGCCAGTCAATCATAGGAGGGTAATGCCCTCATGGTCTCTACAACGAATAACTAGGAAGGTTCGGTCCATACAAGGAAGCCTCCATGTTAGCTAGACATCTGTCAACCAAAGTTTCAGAGCTGACACATCACCCTTTGGAAGCAAGTGGCACCTACTCAGAAAGCATTGAGTCACCTCACCTCGGGCAATATAAAAGCAGGGCACAGGCCCCAAGAAAGCAAGGTGCTCACCCAACCGGACTTGAAGCAACAAGGGGCACCCTCGAAGGCCCTCCACCTTGCCCAAAGCAAATGAATCAAGGCATCGATACAGCTCGGCGAGTACCAAATGCATCATGGATCGGCCCGCCTCCAGCTCTGTCAAAATGTCACAAATTGCTAATGAGAAGCTCTCCCCCCGATAAAAAATAGGATTTTAGAGATGAGACCGAGTGCTAGAGCTTTCACATTGAAAATGTTCCTAACCGGTAATTTTCGGAGACTTTCGTCACCGAAAAGTTCTTTGAGGAATTTTAGCGAACACCTTGTGGGCCCCCTAATGAGACTTTTCTCATTCTCAAGTTTCTTCAAACCGAGAGTAAGGTGGATGGATTTGGAGTAGCCCGGCCGAGGCGTGACTCTTACAAGACCACTATGAAGCTTTAGGCCAGACAGTTTGGACAGCTCCTCAAGGGTTGGAGTTAGCTCCTGCTTCCTAAAACGGAATACATGGAAATTCACATCCCAAAATAAAGCGGCAGTGTAAAGGAGTTCCCACCATGGAGGAACCTCTAGAAAGGAAGGAAGGCGAGATAGCCCAAGGCACTCCAAGTCGGTGAGCTCACTCTCATTCAAGCTCCCAAACCAGGCTGTTAGAAATGTGGGCCCCAAGCACTAGGAAGGGGGTAAATTGGCTCCAGGCCCTCCACGTAAGGGAGGGCTTGAAAGCGGGTCCATAAATGTACAAAGATCTTTTAAGAAGATTAAAATCAATGTATGGTGATGGACCCACCTTGGAAAAGAAAGAGCAAAAAGGGAACCGGTCAAAGAGGCAAATTCAAAGAAAAAAGAAGTGAGTTTTAGACTAACTCGGGTATATAAGGACCCACTGCCCCCCAGGATAAATAGGGTGCAACTATTAGTTGCACCAATGTTTTTCTCCCCCAGGTTAAGCCTGGCGCAACTATTAGTTGCGCCAGTTGCTTTTTACCCCCATTTATGTCGGGCGTAACTATTAGTTGCACCAACACAAATTTCCTGGAACTTTAACCTGGCGCAACTAATAGTTGCGCCACACTACAGGTCCCCCCTCTTTAGCCAACTCGGGACCTAGCTGTGGGGACTTACACCCCTTTTGTTTTTTTTACACCTCCTTTCACTAACAATTTGGCAATTACTTTGTTTATTCATGTGCAAGACTGATCATACATCAAAGAATGCGACCCAAAAAGTCACTTTTTGAGAGCATTTTGGCAAAATGCATCCTGCATAGAAACAGATCCCATTCAAAGAAATCAGGGCAGAAAATCATTGCAGAAACACTATAAATATTTTCCAAAAAAATTATGATCCAAGGTATCACATCAACCATCCCCAAAATGTTTAAACAAATCCAAATCAAATCCCAAAGAGTACTGAGTTTTCAAAACAAAAACTAGAAGCCTATTCCTTGCTTGCGCCCTTTGATTTCTTGCGACGGTGAGAGGAGCTCTGGAAGGTATGTCGCCCACCCTAAACCAGACCTGCGAGATCCTACTAAGCAAGGAGCACAACTCTTTGACATGGGCATGCTTCAAGGCATAGTCAAAATCAAGAGTCAGGATTAGTTGAGGGACAAATGATAATGAAATGAATAAGAGAAGTAGAACAGCAAGGCACTCACCGTTTCCACCTCCCTAAGCTTTGCTAGGTGACGATGATACTCTGCATATTCCATGGCTGAGTAGAAGTCCTATGTTTAGAACGATACAACATCAGTTATCAGGACAATCTCAAAGGCATGTGCAGAAGGAGGCTGAAATAGAGAGAGATTGAGCCATCAAAAGAATTACCCCTGGGACCACCTCAGGAGGAGGGACACAGGCTGCCTCAATAGAAAGTCGCGTTTGTCGATCCACATCCGTGCAGAGGCCCGAAAGGAAGCTGTCATCCAGTCGCTGGAAGGTCCTGTAGACCACGGGCAGATCACCACAAGGGATACTGACATGAGAAGTACCTGACGAACCAACACCCAAAGGGCCCTCGCCCGAGGGACCCACACCAAAAGAGCCAGCACCAGAGGGATCTACCCCTGACATATCAGTTGCACTCGTCCTGCCTTCACCATCTGAATCATCCCCTGGAGCAAACTGTTAACAAAATAAAGATCCACTTAGAAGGGACGAAGGCCAAATTAAAGAATAAAGGGAACTAATCCAAGCTAAGAAGAATTACCTGACAGAGTGGGCCACCGAACATAAGAAAATTGGTGGTAGGTACAAAGCGCGACAAGATAAACCGATATGGCAGGCACTCGTACCAAAGATGATAGTCCCCGAGCACATGGAGAGCATGGATGGGGAACCCGTTATTGAAGAAGGCCATTGTAAGCTCCTCGATACTGCCAACAGGATACCAAGCATCCATCCACAGGTATGGCATAGTAACCCTGGAACTAGTGCACCACTCGCTCTCCTAAATAATAAAACTTGGCCCTTGCTCTATAGAAGAAAATGATGCGGTGATTGTTAAAAAGGAGAGAGGGGCCTACAGCTGCTCAGTCCCAGAAGGGGGATGCAAGGTATGGGTCAGGGAGGATTTGTCCAAGCCAAAAAAAAAGAGGGGGCCCAAGTAGTTAGCACATCAATAAAAGGAGATTTCCGAGCTAGAGCAAACAAAGTTGAAAAAGAGTTTTACCTGCTCAGGAACCATCAGGTCGAGTTGGGACCTCAGACCCATCTCCAAGTGCTTTAGGCCTACGTCACGTCGTCAGGCCTGATTCCAGTTGCTGAGTAGAGGATAGGTGAGCTCCTCCGAGTGCAAAAGTGGGCACCTAGGGTGAAAGTGGTGATATCCCCATACCTAAAAAGGGGTAGTACATAAGAGCAGGTCAGTAGCATATAAAGTCATTCAAAGAAAATGGCAAAGGCAAAGGAACGAGGAATTACCTCCAGGGTGGCCCAAAAACCAATAACAGACTTTGAATCCCCGGTCGTGACCCGAGGCAAGTTGTACATCAGCCATGCATACCCTGCTCCTCCCCAGTCATACCTGTGGATGTCACCCCAGTTGTCCATCACACTCAATCGGGCTAGGCTGACTCGGCCACCACTCGCATTGGTGAAAAGGATCTTACCAAGTAGGACCAAGAGAGTAATGTGGGCTAGGACGATTGCCCACTCTGGCGTGATGTAGAGCACCCAGTTTGGCTGATCCAGATCCACTAACTCATTAGGTGTATAAAGTGAGGTCTACGAAGACATCTTGACCTCGATGCCATGTGTCTGCCCGCTAGGGGGATAGGCCCCGATGAATTGATTGATGTCCTCTCGACTCGGCACTGCGAGATCGGATATTGGTATCCCCCCTATCCTGATGCCAGTAATCATGGCCCAATCGAGGGGCGTCAAAGTCATCTTTGTATACGGCATGTGAAAGGTCATCGTCTCAGGGCGAAACCGTTCAATCAGGGCCATCAGATAGGTGGCGTCAGCCCTCATGGTGGGGTAGGATAGAAACTCTCCAAAGCCCACTTGTGCCAACAAGACCTTCACTACGGGAGGGACATAGAGGTAGAAATCTTAAAAGTTGAGCCACCCACCGCGGAATACAAAATTGGGCAGGTCCTGCACTCAAAACAAAAAATGTGCATCAGATCACAGAGGCAAAGCAAAGCTGCATAATAGAAATAAATTGAACCTCTCTTTTACCTTGCCCACAATCCCAAAATTTGAAATGTGGGTATGCTGTTGGTGAAGGAGGCCGACCCGGGAGGCCTCGCCCTACATATCAAGCCATGGGCCCACTCTTCGATCTACCCAGATGAACTGCTCCCCTCGCGGGCCGTACACTATCTCAGGCCCATGCTCACCCTCACCTGACATGCTGGGGCAACAAAAGGCAATCATATTAGAACAAATTAGTGGTAAAGAACGATTTTTGTGCTACATACCAAGGGAAGGTAAGTATGCTCGCCCACTTTCTGTTCATTGTCAGAAAATAAAGATGCACATATACATAGGCAAGAAAAAAGAAGCAAAAAAAAAAAATCCCTTTTAGGTTGAAAATGCGAAAAAAATCCCCTCATTTCCATCTTAAAATGTAAATAAAAAATAAAATAATAAAATAAATCCCCTTTCTTTTATGTTTAACAATAAAAGCCATTTAAAAAAAAATCATCATCAAAACCAAAGAGTCCTTCCTTTATGTAAAAAAAGGGGGGTTTTAGAAAAAAACGAACAAAAAAAAATCCTTTTCTTCATGGTTCATAAAATCAAAAAACAAAAAAAAACAAACAAAAAGAACCTTCTTTTAAAAAATCCCTCTTTTACAAAAAAAAAATTTTAGAGGCAAAATCCTTTTCCTTAATTAATGATAAGAAAAAATCGAAGAAAAAAAAAACACATTCCCCTTGATTAGTTTTCAATATATATAGGAACCAGAATCATTTTTTTAATTAATTAAACTTAAAAAAAAAAAACAAAAAATTTTTCCTTTTTCCTAACTAGTTTTCAAAATAGTATCCTTGCTTGGTATTCAAGATAAAAACAAATAATAAAAATAACACCCCTTTTCTAAGCACATATAAAAATTAAAACAAAAATTATTATTGTTTACATATATATATATTATGCATTAATAAAACCCATAAAATCACAAATATAAGGGGTTACTCATAAAAAACCATTCACACATCATCAATCAACATGCTTACAATGGAAATAAACTACTTTTCATCTAGGAATGCAAGATCATGATCATATTTGCAAGAAAAAGCAAGAAAAATCAAAGAAAATAGGTGTTAAATGATTACTTCTTAGAAGAAAGGGGGCCTTTGATTCAGCGTGAGTCGACAATCGATCCACACAAGCAAAGCAACGACAATGGGGCATGCGTAGAGGCAATGTAAAGGATCCCTAGGAGGAGTCGGTTTTTGGTTTCAAAGGGAAGAAGGGGGGAGAAAAATTGAAATAATGCCCCACCAGCCTGAACTCGGGTTGTTTAAATCACTCCCCAGCCAAGCTTGGTTCAACTAATAGTTGCGCCAGGCAAGATTTTGCCATCCTTTTACTTGGCGCAACTAATAGTTGCGCCAAGCTATTTTGAGGCCCCTAGTGGCCTGGCACAACTATTAGTTGCACTAGGCACTTATGCTGGGTCTTGGGCTTGGTACGGGCCAGATAGGAAGGTCGGTTCCTCCACTCCTTTTTGTTTGTTTGGTCGCTCCCGGCAGATGCACGCGCTCCTAATGCGATATTTCGATCATCCTTTGACTTGCCAAGAAAGTCATGCTAGAATAAAAGCAGACCAAGATCAATCAGCACCCCGGTCTTACACAAGAAAATATAAAGAAAAATCCAAAAAAGAATCCCTATAGAGAAGCCAGAAGTATTCACGAAAAATAATAGGAAAAATCAAATAGAAGAATAATTTGAAAAATCCCATAAAATCACATAAAATAATAGCTTCAAAATTCCAAAAAAATCACATAAAATAGTTAAAAATTTCCAAAAAGTCACATAAAATAATAGCTTCAAAATTCCAAAAAACAAATCACATAAAATAGTTGAAAATTTCTAAAAAATCACATAAAATAGTTGAAAATTCCCAAAAAAAGTCACATAAAATAATAGCTTCAAAATTCTAAAAAAATCACATAAAATAACAGTTAAAAAATTAAAAATAAAATAAAATGATAGAAAAATGATAAACAGATCTGTGCTTCCCCACACAGACGCATAAGCATAAGTCGGTAAAATGTCAATATTTTATCAGCAATACAGCTGTGCCATATTAAAGTCCTGAGTCGGAGGTTCACCTCAGATCTTTGGATCCTACTTTAAGGTAGGAGCAACAGTGTCGGTCCCAGTCAAACAGTCAATGTTTCGATCGAGTCAACTCCACTGCTAAATTTTTACAATGAGAGCCCTGTTTTGGATCCATATGAACTTAAGTATCTTAAGCTTCAGATTCTCCATTGGAAAAGATCAATCGTTGGTTGAGACCAACCTGTCAAGAATGAGATTACGTATCAATCAAACTATATGCAACCATGCATTCAGAAGGGTTCATTTCCCTTTTAATTTCTGCAGGCTTAAAACCTGTATGGGCAGTGGTATACATATAAAGTGTACGCCATGCATCTAAGTATCTGTATGATGGTCATTTATTCCCGTAAATTGTACCCGGGCAGGTCCGAGTCGGGGATTTCATCGCCTTTATTGTTGCTTACTGCCCCTGATGGGTGCATGATTATGCATAGTTAATTGATGTTTATGATCATTGTCAGCAGAGATCAGAATTGGATGTCCCTTTAGGGAGACACCCCAATGTCTGGTTAGATCTGTTCAAAGGTAGTTAAAGTTGGATACTCTTAGTCATGTTGATTAAGGGCATGCTTTCAAAAATAGCACGTCCTTCCTAAAAAGTGTTGTGGCAACTATTCACACAGGAATTCTCGCGAACAGCTTCTTCCACGCCACGGGAGACTTATGCCAAGTGTGGCAAGTCCCATAGAACGGCTAACTGTAGGAAGGGTACTCGGGGTTGCTTTTGATGTGGCAAGGTGGGCCACCTGATCAAAGATTGCCCCGAGGTGAACAAAGGGAAGGCGACTTCAGCTCCTATTCCACGACCTATACAAGCAAGGAAGCCGATCGTCCAAGGGAGAGCCTACGCAGTCACAGCTCAAGAGGCTCAGAATACAAATGATGTGATCCAAGGTGAGTTTTTTTTTTAAAAAATAAAGAATTTCAATTCTTGAAAATTTTTAGATAGAGAAGGTGGATCCATATATAGAAAATAAAAGAAAAATATAAAACAACTTGCATGTGATAAATTCTAGTATGATGATAAACACTATATATATGTGTATGTATGATTAGGTATGTTACAAATTTATAAGAAGGGAAGCGATGTAACATCGAGGCTCGAGTGTTGATAGACTCGGGGTCTACCCACTCATTTGTTACCCCTCGCTTCACAAAGAGGATGAAAGTCGACCCAGAGGAGTTAGACTTCTTTTTAACCGTGACTATTCCTACTGGGAAATAGGTTGATACCGAAAAGGGTTGCAACTCTGTGATCGTGAGGGTCATGGATGGAGACGTCTTTGAACTACCGGCGAACCTAATTCTATTAGACATGCAAGGATTGGACGTGATCCTTGGCATGGATTGGCTGTCGACTGACTGTGCGACGATAGATTGCAAGAATAAGGTCGTCATCTTCAGACCCAACACGAGGAGATCATTTAGATTTCAAGGAGAGAGGTCGACACACATGCCACTTATCTCGGCAGTTAGGGCTGAGCGATTGATCAGAAAAGGGTGCAGTGGATGCTTAGCATTTTTGAAGGACCATAAAGAGGAGAAGAATGTTATCTCTGAGATAGCAGTTGTCCGAGACTTCACCGATGTATTTTCGGAGGAGTTACCCGGATTACCTCCAAAGAGAAGTAGAATTCGCCATTGACTTAGCACCAGGATCGGAGCCTGTTTCTAAAGCACCATACAGAATGGCTCTTGCTGAGTTGAAGGAATTGAAAGAGTAGTTACAAGAACTAATGGACAAGGGGTTTGTTAGACCAAGTGTGTCTCCATGGGGAGCACCGGTCTTGTTTGTAAAGAAGAAAGATGGGTCAATGCATCTATGCATTGACTATCGACAATTGAACAAACTTACTATTAAGAATCGATACCCTTTGCCTAGGATAGATGACCTTTTTTATCAACGGCAAGGAGCAAGGAATTTCTCCAAGATCGATCTGAGATCTGGATACCATCAGTTGAGAGTCAAGGCAGAGGATATTTAGAAGACTGCATTCAGGACTCGATATGGACACTATGAATTCCTAGTGATGCCGTTTGGGTTGACAAATGCCCCGACATCATTCATAGATCTGATGAATAGGGTGTTTAAACCACATCTAGACTCTTGTGTCATAGTATTTGTTGACGACATCCTGATCTATTCAAAATCAGAAGAAAAGCATGAGAAGCACTTGAGAATAGCCCTATAGACTCTATGTGAACACCAGTTGTACGCCAAGCTCAGGAACTGCGAGTTTTGGTTAGAAGAGGTTAGCTTTTTGAGACACGTTGTCACAAAGCTTGGTGTCACTGTAGATCCAACAAAAATCGAAGCAGTGGTGAATTGGGAGCAACCATAGACTGTGATTGACGTCCGTAGTTTCCCTGGATTAGCAGGTTACTATCGGCATTTTGTTGAGGGTTTTTCCAAAATATCAGGACCACTCACGAGACTTATATGGAAAGATGCAAGGTTCGAATGGAGTGAGGCATGCGAGAAGAGTTTTCAAGAACTCAAGAAGAGACTCACTTCAGCTCCAGTATTAGTGATTCCTTTAGGCAGTGGAGGGTTTACAGTGTATAGCGATGCTTCGCATACTGGTTTGGACTGCATGCTAAATCAACATAAAAAGGTGATAGCGTACGGATCGAGACAGTTGAAAGAGCATGAGAAGAATTACCCCACACATGACCTGGAATTAGCAGCGATCACTTTCGCACTCAAGATTTAGAGACATTATTTGTATGGTGAGACTTTTGAGATTTTAACCGACCACAAGAGCCTCAGATATTTGTTGACACAAAAGGAACTAAATATGAAGCAGCGCAGATGGATGGAGTTTCTCTAATACTGACTGTTCTATATAGTACCATCCAGGCAAGGCTAATGTAGTGGTCGATGCCTCGAGTCGGAAGAGTTCAGCTCAGTTGGCTAGTTTAATTTTTGGTATGCACCGATGGAAGTTATTTGAGGATCTGGCACTATATGATGCAAACATCGAGTCACAAACTACAGGAGCCTTCTTGGCTAATATATCAGTGAGACCGGTGATATTTGAGCATATCCACGAGCTAAAGATGAAAGACCCGACGCTAACAAAGATTCGTCAAGATGTAACTGAAGGCATTGAATCTGAGTTCTCGATCAAGGAGGATGGTTCCTTATTGTTCAAGGGCCGTCTTTGCATTCCGGACAATGCCGATTTACGATGAAAAATTCTTGATGAATCTCACAACTCAAGCTATGCTATCCACCCGGGAAGTACAAAGATGTATCAAGATTTGAAAAAGAATTACTGGTGGAGGGGCTTGAAACAAGATGTGGTAGAGTGCATGTCGTGGTATTTGACGTGTCAGCAAGTCAAGATCGATCATAGACACCCCGCAGGTCTATTGCAGCCTCTACCTATACCGGAATGGAAGTGGTAGTCGATCTCTATGGACTTCATCGTTGGGTTACCATGTACTGCAAAGAAGTACAATGCCATTTGGGTAGTAGTCGATCGATTGACCAAGTCAGCGCACTTCTTGCCTTACAACACGATGTACATGGCGGGAAGACTGGCAGAGCTATATATGAAAGAGATTGTCCGTTTGCATGAGATTCCGAGTAGCATTGTTTCAGATCGTGACCCATTATATACATCAAAGTTTTAAAGGAAATTTCAAGGAGGAATGGGAACGAGACTAGATTTCAGTACGGCATTTCATCCACAAACCGACGGGCAGATGGAGAGGGTCAATCAGATCATCGAGGACATGCTTAGGGTGTGTATGTTAGAATTGCAAGGATCATGAGATCAGCACCTACCGTTGATTGAGTTTTCATACAATAACAGTTTTCAGGTGAGCATTGGGATGGCACCATATGAAGCTCTTTATGGACGGTGATGTAGATCACCCATCAATTAGGAGGAAACGGGTAGGAAATTTCTTTTGGGACCCGAAATACTTGAAGATAATGCCACCTATGTTAGGATGATAAGGGAAAAACTCAAAGCAGCTCAGAGCAGACAGAAAAGCTATGCCGATATCAAGCGGACTAGTGTATACTTTAAGGTGGGTGAACATGTATTCGTGAAAGTGTCACCTATGAAGGGGGTGATGAGATTTGGAAAGAGAGGGAAGTTAAGTCCCCGCTATCTTGGACCATTTGAAGTTTTGGGTCGAGTAGGGGAAGTTGCTTACCACATTGGATTGCCACCGTTATTTGATAAAGTACACAATGTGTTACACGTATCTATGCTCAGGAAATATCTTAATGACCCTCATCACATGTTGAGCGGCAAATCATTTGAGATGCATGAGGATATGAGTATGGTCGAGGAGCTGGCAGAGATTTTAGATCGAAAGGAACAAGTATTGCCAACAAAAGTAATTCCATTAGTACTTGTTCGATGGAAATATCATCCGGCCGAGGAAGTTACATGGGACCGAGAGGCCGACGTAAAAGAACAATATCTGGACTTGTTTGCGACAGCTTGAGAGTCAAAATTGTATCACCGCAAGCATGTTTGCGGATGTAAACCATTTGTTGTAATCCAATGTCGATCGTTTCAACATTTTATCCAAAGGAATCAGTTTCAATCCGTATAGTTTTCCAAATACAATGTTGAGTACGTGGTTAGAACTCTTCATAGCCATAAAATGGCTGTGAGAACATGTTTCACAAGATCAAGGACCAACTGGCCTTGTATTATAAGAAAAATCAAGGAAACATGAAAAATAAGAAAATTCTGAAGAATTTGATCAAAACTGATTAATTGATTTTCAAATCGATTAATCGATTTGAGATTTTGATTAATCAATTTTGGTCGATTAGTCGACTGGCATGCACCAGTGAGAGGAAATTTAATGAAGATTCAGGAAATTAAAGAGGAGAAATTTCGATTAATCGATTTGGGTTTCGATTAATCAATTTCAGATTTTGATTAATCGATATAGAGATTCGATTAATTGAGTAACTTAAGAATTTTAGAAAAAGTGGAAGAATTTATACAATTTCGATTAATCGAAGAAGAATTTGATTAATCGATTTGGGATTTTGATTAATCGATCTGGACGTTCGACTAATCGAGTCACTTGAGAAATTGGGAAAATTTTGAAGAAACATCATGATTTTGATTAATCGAAGTGAAATTCGACTAATCGATTTTAGGATTTTGATTAATCGAAGTAGAATTCGATTAATCGACTGGCTCACGCCAGTGAGCTCGAAAAGTTAAAAGTTTAAATGACCACGATTTCGATTAATTGAAATGATTTCGATTAATCGATATTGAGTTTTGATTAATCGATTTTCGAAAGCGATTAATCGATTTCACGTGGCTGAACCTAGTTTTGAAACTCGATTAATCGATTAATCGAACCGGGGCCTATATATGTAAATCGAGGGGGATTTCTCCCCATTCGAAATCAAATTGATTTTGGCTCTTGCCCCCCTTGCTATCTTCTCCTTCGAGCGACTTGGAGAGCTACGGTTTTCGGTGTTTCAGATCGATTTCGGATCAAAACCACTAACATTCTGATTGAAACCTAAGGTAAAAACCCTAGATTCCAACTTTCTTTCCATTTCAAGCTATAAAAACCCTAGTTTTTGTAATATTTGTCATAAAATGCCGCCTAAAACACGTTTGTCTTCGAAGAAGGCAATGCCTAAGCTCCCGGTCTGGCGTAAGAACGCCGCACTGCCACCACCTACCCCATCACCTGTGAGGACTCCATCACCGTCGGCATCGGATACCACATCTGGTTCGATGAGCTCGTCTTCGCGCGAGTCTTCACCAATGGCACCACCACCCGTCAACGTACTCCAACCAAACGAGTGGTGGGCAGCTAAGACCATCGATGATGAGTTTATCTTCGATGTGGAATTATTTACAAACCTCGACGTGGCGGGTGAGACCCGATGGGCTCGAAGCTACCTAGTAAAGGCCGGCCTCGGCAACCTTTTGAAACCAACCTGCAGGTCCTACTACCCTAGGTTGGTCCGTCTATTTTACCAAGGGTTGAAGGAGGGGCCTACCGACGATGTAGTCATGACCACCATTGAGGGTCGCGACTATACCTTCACTCATCGCCATATCCATGAGGCCCTAGAATGTTACTTAGACTTTGTGCCGGAGACCACCCTCTTCCCACCCTTTGCGGAAGAGGTGAAATTTGAAGAAATAATGACCCGCATGACTAAAGGGAAAAGCGGTCAGGATCGTCCATTAGGAGGGTCGATCTCCCCCATTACATGTGGATGCTTGATTCCATAATCACGTGCAACCTTTACCCGATGCGCCACGACACCGAACGGGTGGAGTTAATGCACCAGGCACTTTATGTGGCCTTCTGTGGCCGTTGGTTTGACGCTACGGTGATCATCCTCGAGGGGATGATCTACATAAAGGGGAAGTTGATGAAGGGCAACTTGAGGCCCAAAGAAAAGATGTCGTATGCTCGCCTCATTTCGAGCATGCTGGAGTGTTACTCAGACGCTCCAGGATACGCCATCTTGCCCCACGAGGAGAGGGCTATGGATCGTGTGAAGCATTTCTCCATTGCTTCATGGAGTCGTAGCTATAACTTACTCAAGCGGACCCTACCAGCGCAGGGCCCAGCAGCAGCAGCACCACCCCCACCCCCACCACCACATCAGGACCCACACGTGGGGGGGGCACACCCAGTTGATCCACCAGCTGAGGGGGCACCCTTGCATGGCACCACCTCGCCTACGCCGTCATCGCAGTCTACGGTAGCCACACCGACTTCTTCATACCGCCGACGAGCGGCTCGCTCGGCGCCCACTATCGAGGATGTGTTGGCCCGGATGGAGGCCAACAACCAGAGGACGAACCGACGGATGGACTTTTTGATGTACCACACCCTATGGTACATATATCCCTTGGACTACCAGCAGTGCCTCGTGCAGGAGGCAGACTGGATCGAGGTCGACTTTCCATACGGTGCCGGCTTCACGCGTGAGTACATCTGCTGTCGATGCATCCGCTCGATGCCCCAGATCGAGCGACCTTCCACGACCACCACCACCACGAGCCGCTGGTTCCGTTCTGACCCAACCCCTGCATCAAATCAGCCAGGAGAGGGGACGGCATGAGCATCAGACGATGGTTTATTTTGTGATCACTTTATGGAAATTTTGTACTATTGTAATTAAATTGTAAATTGTAATTATCAGCAACAGTTAAAGAAACTTGTAATTTTTGGAAGTTTGATAATGAAATATAGATGACTTTTTAGATGTACTTGCATTATTACGATTTCTTGCACTGTATAATGTATGCGTCATCTTTTGCGTGTGTGGGGTCCCACACTAGAGCACCTTTCGGTTATTTTCGAGGACGAAAGTTTCCAAGGTGGGGAGAATGTAATATCTTAAAAAATTGAGCAATGAACTTTGACCTCAGGATCCGTGCCCGATTGGTCGTAAGTTTGACTAAGTGATGGTCAAACATTGAATACATGAAGTGATGAACTGATGTGATGCAAATGTGACCTAAGTGAAGTGAATGGTATTAGTTTAGAGCTATATACACCTATCTCTGGTGTATATGCTTAACACCAAAATAGGAAGGAACATATAAGGGTTTAATAACCTTAAAATTCCTTTTGTTTGGTTGTTGAAGAGAGAGTTAAGAAGAGAGAGAGAGAGAGAGAGGAACCAAGAGGAGTTATTGAAGCTATGGAGTTAATGAAAATCAAGAGGAAGATTGAGCATTGATTGCCGGATTCAACGCGTTGGGATCGTTGAAGCAAAAGCTGGAACCCTAGCCATCAAACCCAACAAATCAATCCTTTAAAGGATTTATTAAGGTGAGTTTTAATTGAAGTTAATGCATAGATTGTAGATAATTAAATTCAGTCAAGAAGGGTTAAAAGGATAGATTAAAGGCTTAGAAAAGGAAGGGAAAAGAAAAGGAAAAGATTTAGAAGAACAACCCGAAAGGGGGGCTGAATCTGGCCAAATTGATTAATCAAAATTGGGATCCGATTAATCGATTTTGGGCCAGAAGTTAAAAAGTCAGGAATACCCGATTTCGATTAATCGATTTGGAAATCGATTAATCGAAGTTGAAGGTCGATTAATCGATTTAGGAATCGACTAATCGACTGGGTACCTCTAGTGGATGGAGAAACAAGACCTGGGGAAATCGACTAATCGAGTTGGGAAATCGATTAATCAATTTTGGATTTCGATTAATCGATTTGGGATCGACTAATCGATTTCAGATTTCGACTACTTGATTTGAGAATCGACGTTACAATCTTAGGGATTTGAATTAATCGATTAATCGATTTTGGATTTCGATTAATCGATTTTGGTTTCGATTAATCGATTTTGGGAATCGATTAATCGACTTTGGCAGTTTCACTTGACTTTCTAATTTGACATTGAGGTTCATTGAGGGTCTAGGACCTTCTCTATTACATCTTTAGTGATGTGTTACATGTGTTGTGATGTACCATAGGTGGCACATGTGAAAGCGAGCACGAGGAGCCGCGTGGGACCTTGATGTTGGACCTTCTGAGACATGAGGTAGGGAACACCTTGAACATGTACTTTAATTGCAAGAGCATGTATGTAGTGATATAGATATCAAAATTGAAAGTGTTTTAACTGTGAAAAGCTTTGTAAAATGGGTGTGTGTGTAACACCAAGAAAATGATCAAGGCATCAGTGTGATGTGAATAACTGAGACAAGCATGTTAATAAAAATGAGGCATCCCTAGGGGATGAGAAAGTGATAAAGGCATCAAGAAGATGCGAGTAAATTAGACATCTCAAGGATGTAAATGTGATTGAATAATTACTGTTGAGGTCTAACTGATATAAGATAGCACTTTACACGGTAAATAACTATATATAAAGCACATGTTATTTTTGTTATTTGAGGTTTGTTTAGAATACCCACCAACGTGGCGGGATATCCACGACTGACTCGGCAGGATATCCGTGACCGGTACAGCGGCCAATCCGTACAACAGTGCGAAGGTCTATCCGTACGCAGTAAGCACATTCTAGGGATGTTGAGATAAGATTTAACCCCGCCGCTTATTGAGAAAGGGGCTTGGATAGTATTCCCAGGGAATACATATAACAACTGTCTATTTAGGCGACGATGGTGGGTATTCCATCGGGGCTCGATGCTATATCGCTCGGGGATTACTTAAGTTGAAGATTTAAGTCTTGCTTTAGGCCTGTTCAGTGTCATTCATGATAAATCAACAGTAAAGTAAGACATTCAATATACCAGTAAACTTGAATGTAAATCATTATCTTTTAAACTATTTTCTAGCAAATGCATAGACACATCATACTTAGAATATCATGGAATGTATGTGAGATTTTGATTTATATGTTCATTGTGTTGTTCCCTATTGAGCTAGGATGTAGCTCACCCTTCAGACTATACGTCGCGGGTCCATTATTAGCAGTGGCCGAGGCTTCGGGAGTCATAGATCTGGGTGATTCGGATTACGTGCCTGGGGACGAGTTGGAGCCTCCGCTCGAGGACTTCTTCTAGGAGACTCTGCTGTGTACTTTGACAGAGAGTAGTTTTGAGAGCTGAATGTACGGCTTGGTATGTCAAGCCTTTATTTTGATAAACAATGTAATTAAATTGAATTATTCTTTTGGCGAACCATCTGGGGTGATCTGTTTATCACCGATGGTTCGGGTCGGTTCTCTGTTCATGCAGTGGCATGAAAGTAGAACTGTCTTTTGCATGTGCCAGTTGGGCATATTTACTTTTTCCTCTTTATGCAATTATTTGCTTTATCTCTTTATTATTGCTTGTCATACCAATGTTTCGTGCATAGCTTTAGGGCACGGTCTGGAGGATCGTGCTGATGGCACGGGTTTTGGGTACCAAAATCTGGGCTGTCACAGATTACCTCAAGAAATGAATGTTTAGCCTGGCATCCAGGGCTTTCGTTTTCTCACCATGTTACTCGTTTGATGTTTAAATTTTGTCCTGAATACAGTAGACCCGTCAGTAATACCTTAGTCCTCTTCGGATGTCTCTTTTCTTTAGCATTCGATCATTAGTGATCGAATACCAAAGAGGGGCATTTGTAGACACCCAAATTTGGCCCAAGGCCCGATCGAAACACCTTTCGAGAGAGGTGCACTTTCGAGCTTTTGATGGCATGCATGAAACCTTTTGGAATCACCTTAGAACCCCTAAGAACCCTTCCAAACCCTTAGGAATCACCCTAGATCCCTTAGGAACCCACCCCGAACCTTTAGAAATCAATCCCAACCCTTAGAACCCCTCCTGAACCTAAACCTAACCTTATCAAGTAATGGATGAGGAGGGGCACATCCAGACTAGCTACGACCTTCTATTATGATCAAATCCCATATCATTGAAAAGTAGAAGTCGTCATCTTTCCAACAGTACAATAATCGCCCCAATCGGAGGGCAGAAATGTAAATTTATGTGGGCCCCCAGGGATTTGGCACAACTAATAGTGGCGCCAGTTATAGTTGTGCCAGGCCAATTCTCCCAAATTTTAAGCATGGCGCAACTAATAGTTGCGCCAAGGTTAAAGTGGGGCCCACCCTCGCGAACCAACTTCCAGGCACTGTTTAAAACTATTTTACTGTATATTTGCCTAGCGTAACTATTAGTTGCGCCAGGCATATGAACAGTAACCTCTGGATTTTATCTCAAAAATCATGATTAGGGTTTGACTTGTTGACCACCTTGATCCTTGGGTTGTATTTTGCTAGTTTTGTTGAACTCATTCACTACCTATTTGCAATCCTTTAGTGGCTTAAGGCCTCACCCCATCATCCACCATTGGAGGACCTTCTCACACATCTCAAGGCTTCAAAAACCCTAGGAATCCTAAGATTTGAGATTACCTAATTGCTAACCTCAATTAGCACTTAAGTGGTCTCCTAATCCACCCATTTCCTATAAATAGAGACCCCCACCCCTTGCTTTAGGGGTTGAGAAATTTGCTTAAGAGAGAAAGAGCTCAAAGTGAGAAGTTTTTCCTCCCTTTTGTGCACCATTTTCACCCAAATTCTAAAATCTCCCAACCTCATTTGAAGCTTGTTCTAGCATCCAAAACCCTTAGCTTAGGTGTGTGTGATCCCCTAGCCTCCCTTCCTTACCTCTTAGCTTCAAGCCTTAGGAGTTAGAACCCTATTTTCCACCATGCAAGGCCTTCAAAAGCTCATCAAAGCAAGCCACGCAAGGCTTTCCTACAATGCTACAAGGGCCCGAGGGCTCCGGCTCTCCCCTTTCTTCTCCTATCTCTTTCTAGCTCCTTCCATCCTCCCATTTGTGTCGTTATGCCGTCGACTTTTCGGTAGGAATGGAGAGGCACAAATAAAATTCTAACCCCTTTTGGGTAAGAGGAAGTCATTTTCTTTTCTTTTGCTTCATTTATTTTTGGCCATTAGTAGAGACCGCGTTTAGCGGGTTGATCGGGTGCCTAACACCTTCCTTATCGATAACCAAAGCCCCTACCCAAGAGTTTTTTGTGTAGACCGGATTCAGAGTCATATTTTTAGTACTTCGATGCTCATAAAAATGATATAGGTATCCCGGGACACCGAAAGCTCCAGGTGGCGACTCTATATTTTTGTTAGCGAGCGCATCGCCGCGACAGGATCGTAAAAATCCCACGGTTGCACAGCTCCATATTAATTATCTTGATGAAAACTAATGTTTAGGGTGCATGTTGTAGTTTCTTTCTAATATATGTTCACCGTTATCGTATGACTTTCATCATGTAGAAAATTTTGATAGGGCATACACATGATAAGTTAAGAATAAGACATGACACATGATATAAGCCTTTATCACGATGAGATTTCTTTTACAATTATGTGGAACTTGGAATGTAGACATCCATGTATGGATGTAACTCCTCAATGGTAGTATAGGATGCCATATGAAGTACATTCAGGTTACTACGGAATCCGTCCCTTGGAAAGCATGGTTTAGTGAAGCCTATAGCACTGTGACCCATTCAAATTAAGTTTTACGTAAACATGAGAAATGAATATGTTAAGATACAATATATTTAGAAAGTACGGACTTAAGCCCACGCAAATATGAAATTTGGATGGGGACGACGAACGTAACACCCATGCCAGAAATAAAATCAGGGTGGGGTCCAAAGCCCAGAACTGAACAGTGATATGATATGATAAGATATGTTGTGAAGGCCAGCTAAACATAAATTAAGTTCTACACGTGCCATACCTTTCTAGCCACCGTAAGGGTCCAACATCTGCAGTCGAGCCAGGTCTTAAGGACAATATGTTAGCTTTGTCTCAAACTAAAGGGACATTGTTGTTATGATGCACGTAACCTCATCTAGCTGGATGGTGGTTAATATTATGATATAGAGGTTAGGTAATTATCTGCATGTGGACCTCACGTAATAGGATCGAGCAACGATCATGACACGTGTTGTTTAATTAAGATAAGTAAGTTATGAAGTATGTTGTGTAGGCGTATGGAGTAATAATAAGACTTCTGATTTATCACATAAGATAAGTTGATGATACAGATAGGAAAAGAAATATGAAATAGAAGCATCATGCATATTCCATTCTATGCTGTGCTTTTTAGTTTTGATATAATATGTTATGAGGTTTTGGATATTTTTGACATTATGAAATAATATTTGGTTTATTACAAGATGCACCGCAACTCAAGCGATTGTGCACACGATTATCAACACCCCATTATTGCCCTCTCGATCAATCTTTGACCTTTCCCATGACTTTCAAAAAGGGGCAACCCTCTCCAAAGTCTAAAAATCTTATAATTTTTGGGATTATATACTACCTATATAGTGTGTAGTCGAACCTTGAGCTGAAATCTCAACCCACAGACTCGGACCCGACCTGGCTCAAGATGTTCTCGAATTATGCACATGAAGTCATGCACATGATTTGATTGTACGCATCACTATCTGCGCACAATCAATCCAAATGGACTAGGGCACACCTTCCGTGCACCGCCCAAAGTTCCTAAATTATGTGTGATTTCCCTTGCGTCTAATTCAATTCTGCGCAGTCCAAGCACCGCATAATTGGTCCAAAGTTGCACTAGGACTGAGTTTCCTTGCACCACCTAAAGTTCCCGATTATGCACATGGGTCCATGCACATAATTCGATTATGCGCATGACCACATGCACGTAATTGGTTCCAACCGAGTTGGACCTACAACACCCAACTAAGCAAGTCAGCTAGTCATTTCAAGTCGGTGACCAACTTTCAGAGAAATACATGCATGGGATCATGTGCACAATTCAATTACATGCGGAAGTCCATGTGCATAATTCCCCAATTATGCACATGTCCCCATACGCATAATTATCTATATACTAATAAATAGACACCTGCCCCACAACCATTCAACAACAATTCTCATTCTCAAGCTTCTTCCTTTTAGAAAATTCGAGGTTATCTCTGAGGTTTCCAAAGAAAGGAGTTGAGCTACATTCTAGGTTCCTAGAACTGCAGACTCTTCTCTAAAAACCTCAGGGTAGTCAAGCTAGCAGTAGTTGCCCACTAGCCTTGATTCTCAAAGGAGTATTGAAGGAATAAGTGCTAAAACTTAGATCCAACCCCTAGGACCCTTGCTGAAATTCTACCTCTAGAGCTAATTAGGTTCCTAACCTTTCCTAATATTACCAAAATAGCCTTAGCCTCGCCGATTTTCCCAAGGGAGCTTACGGAGGGTACTCGGGAATGGCCAATCTTCCTTAGCATAACGGGCCACCACCCCATTTTTAGATAGATCCAAGTAGGAATAGGAAACTAAACTAGTTAGACCATAGGAAACCCATAGCTGCTCAAGTTTGTAGATAGACGTTCAGTAGAGGAATCCAACCTGCACCCCCCAAAGCGTGATCAGTGATCAGTTACGGCGTCGATAAATATCTATAGCTAGTGATCGCATCAACCCTAGTACACTATCTCGAATTTGTCTTCCTTTACTTTTTGCATTTAAATATCTCCCTTTTGTTATTATTCTGTAGCCTCCCCCCATCGTAAATAGAGTCCACTCGGACCTAATTGGGCCACTTATTTCGAGATCCAAAAGGACCCTAGAAAAAGTGCGTACCAACAGAATGGCGATCTCGATGGTATGTGCTAGTTTTTGTTGACTTGGTTTATGTTAAAAAAATTTTGTACTCTACGTCTTTGATGAGTTATTTATCTCCTCACGTACAAAATGGAAGCAATCCTACCTTATGAAGTACAAGTGCCATCCCTATGCATACAACTTGATGACCAAATATCCAAAGATGAGAGGAAAGTTGCTCTGTTAAACCAATTAGAGCAACTTGATGAGTCGCATCTAAGGGTAGCCTATCATGCACAAGTGTATCAAAGGATAGTGGCCAAGGCTTACGATAAGAAGGTCCTTGAGCGAACTTTCAAAATCAGAGAGTTAGTCTTGAAGAAAATATGCCCTCCAAGAATGCTCACCCTAAGGGGAAGCTAAAACCGAATTGGGAGGGAGCTTATGTTATAGCAGCTGCATACCATGGGAATGCGTATAAATTGGTTAACCAAGATGGGTAGAGCTTCCTAGTCCCTGGAGCACTATGTACCTAAGAAAATACTATCCCTAGAGACAGTAGTCATCATGTCCTATAGGTAGATATGCATAAGAAAAATCAGAAAAAACCCAAGAAAAATCAAAGAAAAACCCAAGAAAAATCAGAAAAAACAAAATCCTAAAAAAGGATAAGCAAAAAGAATAAAAAAAAATAGAAAAAGGAAAAGTGGGCATGTACAGTCAAAATCCCCCAAGGAAGAAATGTGTTATGGCAGTAAGGAAACCTTTTTTAACCTAGAATACCTTCAAAATTCCTAACCTATCCCATGGCCAAGATACATCCCGAGAAAAATCCCTCTTTAAGGTCTATAAGCAGTCACAGTATCCATTGATTCAGCACGAGCCAAGCTGAGAGACGACAAAAGAACTCCATCCAGCAGGCTTTGACGGAATTGATGTCCATGTCGTGGCCTTTGAGAAAAAAAAAAAGAAAAGAAAAAAAAAAATGCAAGCTCAAAGCAAAAAGGACGTGGTGAAAACCCAAAAGGGCGCCATGGATAAAAACCGTGAGCTTGTGCGGACCAGGTGAAAATCAAAAAGGGCGCCTGGGGTAAAAATGCACACCCATGGATGTAGTTGGAACCCGAAAGGGCACTAAGGGTAAAATGGAAGGCAACAATGGGCACGGTGAGAACCCATCTTGGGCATTGTGAGTAAAAATTTTGTGGAAAGAGAGAAGGTAAGAGTCATCAGTTACTCCCCTGGTTATGACCCTGACCCATCTGATCCCCCTGGGCCACTCATGGTTACTCAAAACGAGTCTGGGCCAAGCATATCGTCTCGATCGTACCGTCAAACGCATGACCCGAGGTAAAGATAAAAGGTTGATTCAATCGAAGGAGGTGGGCGTTCTGGACCTCACCCAGGACTGACCGTGAATGGGTTCGACTATGTTCAAATTTAGACCTACTACTTCCCTTCACGTCTAAGGCATCAAGGAAAAACAACAATAAAAAAAAAGAAAAAAAGAAGAGGCCATTTGTAAAAGATAATAAATTTTCCTTTCCCATTTTTAGGCCAGGACTGTGTACCCACTACTCCGGGATGATTGGTTTGATGACCGGAAACACCACATTTGCAAAAGATAATAAATCTTCCTTTCTCTTTTTCAGGGCAGCACTGTGCATCCACCACTTCGGGATGATTGGTTTGATGATCGGAAAGACTACATTTGCAAAAGATAATAAATTTTTTCTTCCCATTTTCAGGTCACCACTATGCACCCACCACTCCGGGAAGATTGGTTTGATGACCGGAAAGACCACATTGGTAAAAGATAATAAATTTTCCTTTCCCATTTCAGGGCGGTATTGTGTGTGCCACATCTCCAAAGAAATAATCAGCACAATCCCTCCCCCATTTTACAAAAACAGAGAAAAGATAAAATTTTTGTAAGATAATAGGTTTCCCTTTTCCATTTACAAGTTTGTACTTTGCTTACATCACATATCCCAAAAAAATTAATCGGTGTGATGTCTCACTCCCTTTCCTTTTTTACAAAAAGTAAAAAAACAAACAACAACAAAAACATAAAGAAAGTATGTAAACCAAAAAAAATCTAGCAGGGGTTCTTATGCCCCTTCGTGTGGTAATCTGATCTATGCAAAAAGTATGTGCAGGAAGGAATCAATGACCCAACTCGTGCTTTAGGGCACGGATCTCTGGACGTAAAGCATCCTCCCCTATGTCCCGCTCTGTCATCCAGCGGCCATGAAGACTCCTATACCGCTTCTGGGAAGCATCAGTAGCACCAAGAGCGTCACTCAATGATTGTTCTAGACAAAGGACCTCACACTTGGCTACATCTGCTCTAGCTTTAGCCACCTCTACTCTAATCGTCTATTTCTCTAAATTCTCATGCAAGATTCACTTCTCATCCATCAGTAGCTCAATACGGTCCCGAAGCATCGACTCCTTCCTTGGCCAAGCCCCCCCTATATCACTGCTCTCTACCTGCTCCAAGTGACAAGCGAAAGACATCTCGGACCGTAGCCAGGCCTCATACTCTAGGGAGGACAAGACCAAATTCCCAGAGGGTAGCTATCCTATCGATATCCCTAGAGGACCCTCGAGAGAAAATTAAGTCACACAGGGGTGGCTTTTTCACACAAGGCACCTGCTGAGAGGAACCAAACTGGCACAACACCCGAAATGGAAAATAGTAAGTGCTGCTGGCCAAACCAAGGAGAGTGATGCCCTCATGATCTCTGGAGTGAACCACTAGGAAAGTCCTGTCTAACCAAGTAAGCCTCCACACCAGCTCGACTTCAGCCAGCCAAAGCTTTAGCCCGGGTATATCCCCTCGCAGAAGCATGGGGAATCTACCTAAAAAGCAGCGGGCCACCTCACCACGAGCAACCCCATTTTTGAAGATTGTGATTGACGACCATAATTTGAAGTTGGAGGATTTAGGATTTATTTTTTTGTAATTTTGATTAACAAGCCATTCTTTATTCATATTTCTCCCGTAGTTTAGGAACTTTAAAAGATAAGTATAAGTTTACAAAAAATAAATTAATATATAGACAAACATGTCCTCGTGGGAATGATCTTATGCTATGCTATAATTTCTATTTTGCGCTTGCAGTAGGTTAAGACTTCACTAGATGCATATATAAGCCGCTATCAAGTTTTTGGGGTCGTTGTCGGAGAGAGCGTTTTAATATATTTATTTAAGAAAATAAGAATTTATCTTTTTCTTTTGATATTTCTTTATATTTTTAATTTTTTTTTATCACTTCTTAAATCTTCTGCAAGTTTATTTGGAGTAACGAGTTAAGGATTTAACTTCCCCTGATCAGAGAAGCTTGAGGCTTAGATTTGTTCTCTCTCACTGCCTTCTAGAATAAAAATTAAATAAAGATAAAAGCACAAAAATATAGTTTTTCATTCTGTATGCATCACACCCAATCTGGAAGCCTAGATTTCTTCGAGGGTGATCCAAAAATTGGAAGGACTCTCCTGCGTAATTTGGCAGCAAACCAAATTCCCCCAAGAGAATCCTTAACCATGGCTGACGATCTGTCAATCCACGCACATTTCAGCCCTACAACTTTGACTGATCCCTCTTGTATAATTATACTAGAGGTGCCTGTGGGTAAAAATTATGAATTCAAGCTCAACACACTTCAATCTTTACCTACCTTTCATGGGCTTGATCGAGAAGATCCCTACCAACACCTGAGGGACTTCATAGAACTTTGCATAATGCTTATCGACAACCAACAAAGAGGCCAAAAAACTACATTTGTTCTCATGTTTTGTTAAAGATCGTGCGAAGGCATGGTTAATTTCATTACCTGCCAGGAGTATTACCACATGGGATGGACTGCAGCCCAAGTTCTTGGGTGAGTATTTCCCAATTGGTAGAACTAGCCAAATTCTCCAAACAATTCAATACTTCAGGCAAAAGTTAGGAGAACTATTTCATGAGAGCTGAGAACGGATGAAGGATCTGTTACGGAAGTGTCCTCATCACGAGATACCAAATTAGTCGATAGCACAAAGTTTCTACCAAGGGTTGACTGAGACTAGCTAGTCTACAGTCGATGCCGTAAGTGGAGGAGCCTTTATTGTTCAGAATAGCCAGCAATCCTAGAACTTATTTGAGAAACTGGTTAATAACTCAAAGTAGAAACAGGCTCTCCCTAGATCTGATCCTGATGTCACTCGCCACACCCCGCTCGCGAGGGGTGGACTTTACGATATCAACAAAGATAAAGTAAATAAGGAGGATGACATGAGAGCAAAAATTTTGGCTCTTGAACATCAAATATCCTCCACCTTGCCCAGGGCAAAGGCATCCTGGCAGCGATAAAGCTCTGTCAGCGCCATATGCATCACAGAGCGGCTTCCCTCTAATTTCGCCAACAGGTCGCAGAGTGCAAGCGAGAAACACTCTCCCCTAGTGTAGAAAAGAACCTTGGAGATAAGGCATAGGGCAAAGGGCTTTACATTATGAGGATTTTTGATCGGCAATTTCCAGAGGCTTTCCTCTCCGAAAAGTTTTTTAAGAAATTTCACCGAACACATGGTGGGCCTGCTGATGAGACTTTTCTCATAATCATTTTTCTTCAGGGCCAAGGTGATCTGGGTGGCTTTAGCATAACCCGATTTCGGCAGTACTTTGGCAAGGTCTCTATGCAACTTCAGACCTGATAGATTGAAGAGCTCCTCGAGAGTAGGAGTTAACTCACGATTCCCAAAATGGAAGACATGGGTGTTAACTTCCCAAGATGAAGTCGCTACGTAAATGAAATCCTAACGCATAAGAACTTCAAGGAAAGAGGAGAGACGGGCCAATCCGAGCCAATCCAAACTTGCGAGGTCGCTCTCATTCATGCTCTCAAGCCACTTCCTTAGAAAACTGGACCCCACGCCTAAAGAGGGAAGTATCGTGGTATCGGGCCCTCCACGAGAGGAAGGGTCGGAGAGTGGGTCCATGATCGTACAAAGATTTTCCAAGATATAATTTAATGTAGGATGTTGGACCCACCTTGGGACAATGAAAGAAAAAAATAAGAGCAAAAAAATATCAAGTCAAAATCAAAAGAAGGAGAAAAGAATGCATTCTCGGGCTTAAAAGGCCCCACATTCTTTTGATGGCACCTAGCGCGTGTAATAAACATGTCAGAGTAAATTTTCCTAGAATTTCTTTGGCGTGTTGTAGACACCCAAATTTGGCCCAAGGCCCAATCGAGACATACTTCGAGAGAGGCGCACCTCCGAGATTTCGATAGCATTATCTGAACCCTTAGGAATCACCCCGGAGCCTTTAAAACTCTCCCCGAACCTTTAGGAACCAATCCCAACCTTTAGAAACCCCTCCCAACCAATCCCAACCTTTAAGAAAGCACCCTTAAAATTTGAAATTAAAATTGAACCAAGAAGGGGACTTAACTGAAATTTTACGGGGGTAGATTTTCAAGGGTTAGGAATTTTTAGGCAAAGATACAAATAACCTGTTCTTAGTACTGCGGTAGCCCCTAGTGGTGATGATCCTGAAAAGTACCACCCCACCTAGTATCTGAGAAGGCGCTTGCGCTGGAGGTATATCGGGTGGGGAGCCTATCCTATTACAAAGCTTAAAACCCTCGAGAGCACTAGTAGTCCCGAAATTGACCTGGTATCTCTAGGATTCGGTGAGGAGAGGCCCGTTGCAATTAAGAGATCAACCCTCGGAAGCATTGCTTTCAGAAAACCAAAAAAATAGGCTGAGTTTGGGCTTGTTGTTCTACTGTCAAGAAAATTGACCCAACTGTATATACCTGGTGCAACTAATACATGCACCAAGCATTTCTTTTCCAAATTTTCTTTGGCACAACTAATATATGCACTAAGCATAAATGGGACCAATGTTTGTCTGGCACATGTAATACTCGCGCCAAGTATTGGTTGTCCGCATTGACCAGAGCAACCCAAAATCTGACGTCTTTTTTCATATCCTCGAATTCCCCACATAGCATATTAGCACCTTTGATTAGGTCCCGCACTATCAAACACCCAATATGCCCCCACCGGTCAAAAGGGGGTAACTTCTTATTGACTTGCTCCAGGGGATCGGGTTGTTTGCGTTGATTCTCGTGCCTTCAATAGATCAATGGGTTCCCCTTTAATTCTTTTGAAGCGCATCAGGGTCTCGCTGAAGGATTTATTTAGGGTACAAATACCACCTAAAACGGGAATTCAAAGGCCCCAGAATCCTTCATCATAAAAATCCACTTACAAAATTTTTCAAAAAAAATTTATATGTAAACCAAAAAAGCAAAAAAATTGTGGTGCCAGCACAACGGCATCGCCCTATCCTCGGTCGTCTTGCAGGAGAAGAAGGAGGAAGCTTTACGGGCCCCATTCGAGGCATCCAAACCCAACCAGCCACCAAGCCATGTCAAGGGTAGTGGACCCGGCATACGCTGATTCCGACTCATCCCTGCCACATTCCCCGACTCATTCCCATACGAAAGAAATGTTCACATCCATCCCCCTCACCCAATCTCCCTTTTCCGTCACTGGCCCCTTCGGTACACTCATATTCCCATCCACATCCACCCAAAATTTGTTCGTCCCTTCGCCTACATCTACCCAAAATCCATCCACATCCACCCCAAATACACCCCACTTCCCCACATCCACCCCAACTGCACCCATACTCAACCCATCCACCATGCACAATTTTCCATCATTCACATCCAACATACCCCATTTTCCCTCCACCTCCAACATACCCAATTTCCCACATCCATCAGCATAACATGCATCCCATCCTCCCTCCACCGCCCAAGATTTAATCCATCCCCCCTCCACATCTAATATATCTGACTTCCCCATGTTTTCACAAAATCCAACACCTCATTCCCCATCATTTCCCCAAACCATACCCCATTTCACCCAAGCCATGCCTAATCAACCACCTATCACCCCATCCACCCAGGTCATGCCCAATCATACTCGGGCCATGCCCAAATTTTCCCATGGCCATGATGGACCATTTTCATCCAATCCATGCCCAATCAACCACCTATCAGATGAACCATTTTCATCCACCCCCTCGCCCCATCCCATGGCCATGATGGAGGACATGGTCAAGGCCTACACCACTTGGAAAGCCTCCCAAAACCAACCCCATCCATCCCACACATCTCTAAACCCATCTCCCACCCTCCAAAGTCTTCAGGCCTCTTTTCCCCTAAACACCAATCAATCCTGCATCATTCATACCACTCAAGACCCCCACCAACCATGGGGCCATGTGGGTGGGCACCAAGGCCCAATAGCCCATACCTACCAAGACCTAATGGCCCAAACCACCCAACGGCCCATACCCACCCAAGGCCCAACGGGTTAGACCCACCAAGGCCCAATGGGCAAGACCCACCAAGGCCTAATGGGCAAGACCTACCAGGGCCCAATAGCTTAAAGCCAACAAAGCCCAATGGGCCAAATTTCCCAAGGCCTTATGGAACAAACCCCTCAAAATTCCCTACCTTATACCCAAGCCCAGCATGGCCCAATCCTACGACCCTCATCCCCTACCGTCCACAATTCCCTCAATATCTCCCGCACACACAAACCTCACACCCCGCCCCAGGCGGGAACCCGACACATACCCTTCACCAATTCCCCCATCCTCATACACCTCAAGGCCATCTTCAAGCTTTCCCTCAAACCCAATGGCCCCATTAGGGCTTCACCCAAAATCTAAATTCCACTCATCTTATCACTCCATAAAATTTCCCTCTCCAATGGTCCCACCCGTCACCTATCCAGCCCAGCCAGCACCAACAAAATCTCACCCTCACTACACCATATATAGACCCACAATATGAGAAAGATGAGATCAGGAATAGCGGGGCTTACGCTAGGACATTTGCTAGCATCAATCCCCCAACCATAATCACCAACCCCCCGGTAGCACAAAATGAATCAAGGCCGACCATTGAAAAAACCGCCCCGCTGTCTAAAGAGTCTGAGCAGTTGAAAGAATAATTGGACAAAATCCATAAGCATTTGTTAAAGAAGGGAGGAGCTGAAATCCATGCCACGGATTTCTCAAACTTGTGCTTATTTGCAGAGGTCCCCTTGCCCCTAAAATTCAAAATGCCAGTCTTTGATAAATATAATGGCACGAGCAACCCCATCGCATACCTCAAGTCCTATTGTGGGGACATGTGCCAATATGGGGGGGATGAGCGCCTACTCATAAAGGTCTTTAAGAAAAGCCTGACGGGCTAGGCCTTGAGGTGGTTCCCATCCCTATAACCATCTATGATAAAAACTTGGAAAGATCTGACGCATTTATTCCAAGAATTGTATGTCTACAACATAGACATTGAGCCTCGTAAGTCATATTTGGCTAAAGTAAAATAGAACCCTAATGAGACCTTCAGCGACTACCTCGAGCATTGGAGAGAACTGGCAGCTCAGGTAAGAAAAAGAATACTTGACGATGAGCAGATAGAGATGATTTTAAAAAATGCCTTGCCAATTATCTCCAACTTTCTGGTCTACCAACAGCAATCCAGCTTTGCTGATTTGGTAAGGAATGCCAATCATTGTGAGGACATAATCAGAGAAGGGCGTTTGAGCAAGAATGGATCCAGTGGGGTCGATGGTGTCAGGAGATTCTTAGAGCAGAGGAATGATAGAAGAGCAGGGAAAGATGTGCTGAATGTGACAACTACCAGGCCCAAAGCCAATATAGTCCCATTTCAATTTAAAGCCTCACAGCCAGCTCTAATAAGAAGCAAGCCGATACAGAGAACCAAAAATGGCCAGGGGGCACAGATGACCCCAGAGCAGAGAAAGGCCCGCTTTAATCGAGTTTTCACACCTTTGGGGTAATCACTGATGACCCCATTGCCATCTCTTTTTTAGATACGGATTTACTAGACTCAACATCACTTTAGAGGCCGGGAACATGATTATTCCACTGGTATTGATTGATAATGGGTCCACTCTGAATGTGTGCCCTTTGAGAACTGCCACCAAAATTATTGTGGACCCTTGTATGCTGAGGCCGACAAAAATCAGCGCTAGAGGGTTTGATAATATACGAAGGGAAATAATTGGAGAAGTTGATCTTGAGCTAGTAATTGGGCCAATGACCTTTTCCATACCATTCCAAGAAATGGACATTAAGTCCTTCTATCTGTTGTTAGGGTGCCCTTGGTTGCATGAAGTAGGGGCAATATCGTCCATGTTGCATTAAAAGCTTAAGTTCGTGTCAGGGCAGAAGATCATCACCATCATAGGTGAGGGGCATGATGAAAAAGAAATGGCCACCCACAACATTGAGAACCCCAAGGTGTTGGATATGCCACACACGTCCAAAGATACTGACCTCCATAGTTTAGAATATGAGGTATTAACGGTAGTCCTAGAACCCTTGGAAAGCATCCCTCTAAAAATCGGAGGTGAAATAGTAGCGGCTGTGGCCATGCTCCAAAAATGGGGTTATTAGGAAGGAAGGGGATTGGGTCCCCGGTTGCAAGGCAGGAGAGAGTCAGTCAAGGCAAAAGGTGGATAGCAGGTCTGATTTGGGTTAGGGTACAAGCCCACAGAAGAAGAGGTTCGAGAGGCCAAAGAGAAAGCTCGAGCCATAGCGGCTGCTAGTGCTCGAGGAATCAACTTAGAAGAGTAGCCCCACCCCAGACCTCACATTCAGAACACCATTGTAAGTGCAGGGATCATAAAAATAGATCGAAATGGGGCCACATAGTTAACCCCGCACAAACCAGCCCTCTTTTCCACTGTACCAATCCTAAGATCATCCCTCCCAATTTGGAGATAGACCTGGCCGCTCTGTCCCTTTTTGAGGAAGAGTCTCCCATATCTGCACAATCCCCCTTTGTGGTAAATCACTATAGGACTCTGCTGATGTTTGAGGACGGAATCTCAAACGAATCCATGACGACATGATGGAGATTGACTCTGAAGAATCCCATCAAGCAACCTCCTCCATCCAAAAAGGTAAAGGAGCAGCATCACAGGTACATAATTGGGGGTCTGTGCCCCAAACTCTGGAAGTGGCAAGTGGCCTAAAATACGGCACCCGCTTCCCAAAAAAAAATAACCTATAAAAAGTGAGATAAGCCATTGATAGGCAACACCGTGTATACATAGGGACTCGCTTTGCCAAGAGCCCATTTCCGAAGAAAATAAAAATCCTAAAAACATAAAAAAAAAAATCCAAAAATATTGTCTTTCAAAATTTTGAATAAAGTCAAAGAAAATTATGCCTTAATAAAAAAGTTTGTCCCATGTGAAATTGACCCCTTTCTTGTAGAAATACAAGAAGAGGTAGGAATCACGAGTTTGGATGAGGAAATCGCTGCTGAGGAGCTCCCTAATGAACTCCTTGAGCGGTTTGAAGAATTTGAGCACGACCCTATCCCCATTGTTGAAGAAACAGAGGACGTTAACCTGGGGACCAAGGAGATCCCTAGAATTACGAAGATCAGAATGTCCCTGTCTCATGAGGAAAGAAAAGGCATGATTGATTTCCTTCGTCATATCAAGACATCTTCACATGGTCATACGAGGACATGCCTGGTTTGGACACTGATTTGGTCGAGCATGAGGTGGCACTCTACCCAGATATCATGCTAGTCAAGCAAAATTTGAGGTGACTCAGACCCGAGTGGATGCTGAAAGTGAAAGATGAGGTCACCAAGCAATACGATGCAGGATTTCTCATGGTCTCCAAGTACCCACAGTGGTTGGGCAATATTGTTCTGATACCAAAGAAGGATGGAATAGTCCGCATGGGAATTGATTTTAGAAACCTCAACAAGGAGAGCCCGAAAGATAATTTCCCATTGCCGCACATCGACATCTTGGTCGATAACACTACTAAGCACGAGATGCTCTCGTTCATGGATGGATTCTCCAGATACAATCAAATCAGGATGGCAGAGGCAGACAGAGAGAAGATAGCATTCATCAGCCCTTGGGGTACCTTCTGCTACGTGTCATGCCATTTGGGCTAAAGAATGTCGAGGCAACATATCAGAGAGCTATGACAGCACTATTTCACGATATGATGCACCAAAAAATTGAAGTATACGTCAGTGACATGATCGCCAAGTCACTAGAGCGAAGTGACCATCAGATAAACCTCCAAAAACTGTTTATGAGGCTGAGAAAATATAGGTTACATTTGAATCTTCATAAATGCGCATTCAGTGCCATGTCAGGAAAGTTGTTAGCATTCATCGTCAATAGGAGAGGTATCGAGGTTGACCCAATCAAGGTAAAGGCCATCACGAAAATGCCACCACCATCTTTTGAGAAAGAGGTCAAAGGGTTTTTGGGAAGAATACATGACATCAGTCGGTTCATTGCACAACTCACTCCTATCTGCACGCCAATCTTCAAACTGCTGAGAAAGGATTCTCTCGTTGAATGGAACGATGACTGTCAGGCAGCATTCGATAAAATTAAGGGCTACCTTTTCAACCCTCCAATATTAGTACCACCTGAGTCGGAGAGACCACTCTTAATGTACCTCTCCACGATGGAGGTTTCGATGAGATGTGTCCTAGGGTAGCACAATGAAACAGGAAGAAGAGAGCAGGCCATCTACTATCTGAGCAAGAAATTTATTGACTATGAGACACGCTATTCTTATCTGGAGAAGGCATGCCTGAAACTCGTATGGGCTACACAGAGGTTCCGCCATTACCTACTATCTTAAGTCATTCTTCTTCTAGCCTGCATGGATCCATTGAAGTACCTATTCGAAAAGCCAGTTGTCACTAGGTGGACTGCACGTTGGTAGCTTCTCCTATTAGAATTTGACATCACCTATGTCACTCAGAAATCAATCAAGAGGCAAGCACTCATTGTTCATCTTGCCAAGAATCCTTTACCCGATTATGAGCCTTTAAGAACTAAATTCTTAGATGAAGACATTCTGTTCATGACAGAGGACGATATAGTAAAGACGGAAGAATCTGGGTAATGCACTTCGACGGGGTAGCAAATGCCAAGGGCCAGGGAGTCGGTGCTATTCTAATTTCGCCAAGAGGGTCACACATACCAGTATCCATTAAACTCAACTTCCTCCACACTAACAACATGGTTGAATATGAGGCCTGTGCTGCTAGAATGCAAGTGGCACTTGACCTGAAGGTAACCCACCTCAGGCTATTTGGCGATTCACAATTGATCATATGCCAGACAAATAAAGATTGAATAATAAAGGACAAGAAATTGATTGCTTACCATGAACATTTCGAAGATCTAATAGCCTGCTTTGAGGACATCACATTCTCCTACGTCCCACGGATAAGGATTTGCTTTGTCGACGTGTTAGCAAGTTTGGCATCAATGGTAGAAATCTCGTATGGTGTCAAAATGAAGCCAATCATGATTAAACAGAGGAACGAGCCAGCCTTCTACCTCCAGATCGAAGAATCACCAAGGCCTGATCCATGGTTCTCAGACATCAAGAATTTCCTTGAGATTCGCACTTTCTCGGAGGGGACGTCTAGAGAGGACAAGCGGACCCTCCAGCGTTTGGCAGCAAATTACGTCATCTGTGGTGAGTGTCTCTACAAGTGGTCATATAACAACATCCTGCTCCGATGCCTAACTGAAAGCAAGGCAGCAAACATCATGAACGCGATTCACAAGGGAGTATGTGGTGCCCACGTCAATGGCCACATGCTTGCTAAGAAGATTTTACACTAAGGATACTTCTGGACCACTATGGAATCTAATTGTTGCAAGCACATTCGGAAATGCTACAAATGTCAAGAGCACTCCAATTTGATACACGCTCTAGCTATAGATCTATACAGGATGACCACTCTATGGCCCTTCGCCACTTGGGGTCTCGACGTTGTCGAAAAAGTCAATCCGAAAGCTTCAAACGGACATTAATTCATCCTTATCACCATTGAGTATTTCACCAAATGGGTATAGGCAGCATCCTACGCAAACATCACGGCCCAGCATGTTGAGAAATTCAGTAAAAGCAATATAGTCAGCCGATTTGGCGTGCACAAGGATATCATCATGGACAACGGCACGAACTTTGAAAACAAGCGCATCTGGATATTTTATGAGCAATACAAGATCAAACATCATCGCTTATCACTGTATCTGCCACAAACCAATGGGGCTGTGGAAGCTGCTAACAAGACAGTCATTCACATCCTTGAGAAGATGGTCGTCACTTATTGAGATTGGAGGAAAATGTTGTCATTTGCTTTATGGGCCTACCAAACGTTAATCTATACCGCTATCGGGGCAACACCATTCTCCCTTGTGTATGGGACTGAGGCCGTCTTGCTAGTTGAAGTTGAAGTACCGTCACTCCACATTCTCATGGAGTCTGGATTACCCGTAGCTGAGAGAGAGAGATCCCGCTTTGAGCAGTTGAACCTACATTACGAGAAAAGGCTCCTTGCCTTGTATCATACCCAAGTGTACCATGGGCAAATCGCACGCGCTTATAACAAACGTGTCCGCAATCGAGATCTGAAGGTGGGAGACACCGAACTTAAGAAAATCTTCCCATTCCTCCACGCCGACCCAAGAGGGAAGTTCAAGCCCAACTGGGAGGGCCCTTACGTCATCTGAGAAGTTCTTTCAAGAAACGTGATCCGCCTCACCACCAAGGACGGAGATCACTTTCCTGAGCCCATCAATGCTGGATACGTCCAACAATTCTACTCCTAGGTCTCTGCGACAAGGTAAGTATTGACAAGATAGTTACGTGACTATTTAAGGACCATGTAAAGAGGCCATCATTTCAAAGCCATGTAGCCAAAAAGCATCCCTGAATTATTATATCCTTTGCTACACCTGTTGAGCCATGAGCCTTTCCTTCATAATCACTTCCAAAAGAAAAATGTGAAAGTTTATATACCAAACAAAAAATGAAAAAAGAGTTACCCTCAAAATCTCAAAACATCAGAAAAGGAAAATCCCAAAAAGGGGATGTCAAAAAGAATAAAAAAATAGAAAAGAAAAAATGGGGCTTGTACAGTCAAAATCCCCCAAGGAAGAAGTGCATTATGGCAACTGGAACCCTCTCAAGAAAATCTTTTAAACCAAGAATACCTTCATAAATCCTAACCTTACCCAAGGCCAAGATACATCCCTAAATAAAGCCCTCTTTAAGGTCCACGAGCAGTCACAGTATTCGTTGAGTCAGCACGAGCCAAGCTGTGAGACAACCGAAGAATTTCATCCAACCGACTATGATGGAATCGACTTCCATGTCGTGGCCTTTGAAAAATAAAAGAGAAATAAAATAAAAAATAAAAAATAGAAGCTCAAAGTAAAAAGGATGTGGTGAAAACCCGCAAGGGCGCCACGGGTAAAAAGAGCGAGCTTGTGCGGACTATGAGAAAACCCGAAAGGGGGTCGGGGGTAAAATTGCAAACCCATGGATGTAGTGAAAACCCGAGAGGGTGCTGCGAGTAAAAAGAGGGAAACAATGGGCACGACGAAAACCCACCTTGGGCGTTGTGAGTAAGAAAGTTGAAAAAGAAAATAAACAAATCAGGGTCCCAACCAAGAATGTCTTCATAAACTGCACTGTCAAATGTATGACCCGGGGTAAGGAGAGGAGGTTGATTCGATCCAAAGAGATGGGTGTTCTGGCCTTGGTAGAAATTGCTGAACTTCACCCAGGACCCAATCACATGAAGGGGGTTCGACCATGCTCAAAAGGGGACCTGTCATCTCAGCGATAATTAAGGCATCAAACTAAAAAAAAAACCCAAAAAAAAAGAAGAGAGAAAGAAAAAGAAAAACCACAAAAAGAGTTAATAATCTTCTCTTCCGAGCACTGTGCACGTCCCACTCTAGGATGATTGGCTCGATGACTAGAAAGGCCACTTCTGTAAAAGATAATACATTTTCCTTTCCCATTTTCACACACACACTGAGCGCACCACCACAGGCGAAGAGGCCACTGTCACAAAATATAATAAATTTTCCTTTCCCATTTCAGGCCAGTACTGAGTGCGCCACAGGAATAGCTGGCACAACACCCTAATTTCTCAATTCATGAAAACAAAACAGAGAAGATAAAATCCTTGTAAAAAAATAAATTTCCTTTTGTTCCGCTTACAAATCTGTACCTGGCTGACACCACATCCCAAAAGATAATATGTGTGATGTCTAGCTTCTATCTAGCTTCTTTCTTTCTTTTTTACAAACCAAAAAGATGTATCTATTAGGGGTTTCTTATGCCCTTTTTCTATGGTTTTGATCTATGCAAAAAAAGTATGTGCAGGATGGAGTCAACGACAAACTCGGGCTTCAAGGCATAGATCTCTGCACGTAGAGCATCCTCTTGTATGTCTCGCTCTGTCATCCAACAGCCATGAAGACTCTGATACCATTTCTAGGCAGCACCAGTAACGCCAAGAGTGTCACTCAACGCCCTTTTCAGACGAAGGACCTCGCGCTCAACTACATCAGCCATGGCTTCTGCCACCTCTGCTCTAACTTTGTATTTCTCTGAATGCTCTTGCAGAACTTCCCATCTATTAGCAGATCAAAACAGAATCAAAGTGTCAACTCCTTCTTTGGCCAAGGCCCCGCCATATCATCACTCTCGGCCTGAACCAAGTGACTGACAGAAGACACCTTAGATAGTAGCGAAGCCTCGTACTCGGGAGAGGAAAAAATTGAATTCCCCTACTCTAGATCATACATGAGCGTCGACTGACGTGTCTCCCTGAGGGAAGCTATCCTATCCATATTCCCAGAAGACCTCCTAGAAAAGATCAAATCACATAGAGGGGGCTTTACCACATAGGGCACCTACTGAGGATAACCAAACTAGCGAAGCACCCGAAATGGGAAGTAGTAAGTACTGCCAATCAAGCCAAGAAGGGTGATCCCTCGTGATCTCTGGAGCGGACCACTAGGAAAGTTTGGTCTAACAAAGGAAGCCTCCACACTAACTTAGCATCGGTCAGCCAAAGCTTCAACCCTTGCATGTCTCTCTGTGGAAGCATGTGGCATCTACCGAAAAAGTAGCGGACCACCTCACCACGAGCAGCATAAAGAAGAGGCACAGGTCCCAAAATGGCAAGATGCTCCCCTAGACAAACCAGAAAGACAAGTGGGCATCCCCTAAGGCACGCCACCTTGCCCAAGGAAAAATCATCGAGGCAACGATAAAGCTCTGCCAGGACCAAATACATCACGGAATGGCCTCCCTCCAATTTGGTCAAAACATCGCAGAGTGCGAGCGAGAAACTTTCTCCCCCAGTGAAGAAAAGGAACTCAGAGATGAGACCAAGAGGAAAAGCCTTCACGTTACAAATATTTCTAACCAACAATTTTTGCAGGCTTTCATCACCAAAAATTTCTCTCATGAATTTTGTCGAACACCTGGTGGACCCTCCAATGAGACTTTTCTCATAATTGGATTTCTTCAAACCCAGAGTCACCTAGACAACATTGGCATAGCCCGCTTTTGGCACTTCCTTGGCAAGACCTCTATGAAGCATCAAACCCGATAGGTTGGAGAGTTCTTTAAGTGTGGGAGACAACTCACGACTCCCAAAATGGAAGATGTGGGTATCCACTTCCCAAAATGAGACCGCCGCGTGAAGAAGGTCCCACCGCGGAGGAATTTCAAGAAAGGAGGAGATGCGGGTCAACCCAAGCTGATCCAAATCCACAAGCTCGCTTTCATTCAAGCTCTCAAGCCACTTCTTTAAAAAATTGGGCCTTAGGCCCAAAGAGGGGAGTATAGTGGTCCCGGAAAGAGTGGAGTATAGTGGTCCCGGACCCCCCAAGAGAGGTGGGATCGGAAAGCGGGTCCATTGTCATACAAAGATTTTTCCAAAGATATAAATTTAATGTAGGATGATGGACCCACCCTTGGGAAAGCAAAAAGAAAATAGCAGCAAAAAATACCAGGCCTAAGTCAAAAGATTGAGAAAAGGGGGCATTCTCGGGCTTAAAAAGCCCCACCATCCCTAGGTTTTGCCAGGCGTATGTAATACATGAACCAGAACATTTATCCCCTCCCCCCCCCCCCCCCCGAGAAAATAACAAGGGATTGGGTAGAGGCTTTGTTTATGCTAGACCCCTGGCCAGCTTGTCTACATTCACTGCTTTTCTTAAAAACACATTAAATAGCGTACAGAGGTAGAATTTGATTTTCGGTCACATCTAACTCAAGTAAATCTTCATGCAGGAAAAATCCACACGGGTATGGAAATAAGGGCCAAGTGTTAACAAAGAATGTGGCCCCGGAGGCCATCCTTTTTGTCAAAATCAAACTCATCTTCCAAGCAATCGGATACACTATAGCAAAGCAAAGAAAAGATAGGGCGTGCAATTAAAAGAAAAGGCACTAGCATTCATCTGAAAAAATTGAAAGAAAACCATCCAATAGCAGTATCACGTCATCCATTACACATTTCCAAAATTAAAAAAAAAATATGTGCCCTATAAAGTCTCAAATTTTGAAAAGCCAAAAACGGAGCCTAATCCCTGGCAGCACCCTTGGACTTCTTACGCCGGTGCGAAGAACTCTGATATGTTCGAACATCTCCCACTCAGGCCCGTTCCTGAGAAAGCCGGCTCAGCAAAGAGCGTGATTCCTTCTCACGAGCATGCTACATGTCATATCCAAAGACATCAGTCAGGATCGATCAAAACAGCAAAGTAATGATTAGAATCAGTCAGTATGATACACACCACTTTCGTATCCTGCAGGTCGACAATGTTACGATAGTACGCGACCTAGTTCATAGTGGATTCATAGTCCTACACACGAACGAGGGAGACATCAGCTACATGAGCCACAGGCACAAACACATGCATTTTCCCTAAAGGCAATCATGCAGAAAAATAAATACTTACCCCAGGAACCAACTCAGGAGGAGAGATCTGGATCGCTTCAGCGAATATGCGGGCCCACTCCTCTACTGTCTTACATAAACTCGAGAGGAAAGCATCATCAAGGCGCCTAGAGGTCCTGGACCTCCACGGTCGAACTACCTGAGGCACTAGTACCAGAGGCAGCTTAGGGACCAGCTCTCATAGCATCGGCAGTACTCGTCGCCCCCTCATCATCATCATCAGAGTCACCTCCCTGCTCAAACTATGAAAAGGAGTAGTGTTTCAGTCAGTAGAAGCCAAAAATGAATCAAAACCGCTAAATAGGTGCCTAGAGAGAAAGAGGAATTACCTAAGATCTCAAACTGCCAAAGGCCAGGAATGAGCTCATGATGAAGAAATCTAGCAATGAGCTCCTCGTTTGTACCCACAGGCATCATAACATCAGTAGGAGGATCTTCCGGTATGACAAAGTGGTTTCGATACTAATGGAACACTCACTCTCCCAGGTAGTAGGCCCTGGCCCAATCCCCGTAAAAGAAGATGATGCGATGGTCAACGAAGAGGCAGGATAGACCCGCAGCTGCTCGATCCCAAAAGGGGGAACCAACATAAGGATCGTAAATGACTTGCTTAGGCAGAAAGGTGTCTCATCAGTCAAACGTGCAGTATAACAAAAGGGGAAGCCCCGAGAAGGAAGAAAGGGAGATAGTCATACCTGCTTCAGGATCAACAAGTCAAACTGGGACCTCAGGTCCATCTACAAGTGCTTCATGTTGACATCCCTACGACGGTGTGTGTTCCAATTGGTCATGAGAGGAGAGGTGGGTACATCAGAGTGAAGGAGGGGGCGGCCAGGCTAGAAGTGCAGATAGCCCCAAATATGAAAAGAACAGTATTTCTCAGAAAAGATGTGTCATATGCGAAAAGGATGTGTCAGAAACAGGGTGGATGACTAATCAGCAAACCAAGGAAGGTAAAAAGGGATCAGTGGTTACCTCAATCACCGGCTAGAAGCCAACAACAAAAATTGAGTGCCCCAATGAGGCTCGGGCTAGGCAAGACATTAGAAAGGCATATCCGGTCTCACCCCAGTCATATTAGTGCACCTCGTCCCAATTCCCCATAATGTTGAACATGGACAATGAGACTCGCCCACTGTTGTTCGCCCAAATGTGCCATAATTGTGTGCATTATGAATAAAGAATTAAAGAATTGAAGAATGCTAAGTTATATGGATGTTAACTTATGAAAGGAATATCGGCAGCACATTGGGGCTAACATTGACCTGCAAGATCAGGGCCAATTGTAGCAAGTTTTAAAAGTAAGTATTTCAAGATCGTCCACAGAGAATTTGTCTAAAATGAGAGATAAACCTCCAGATCTGTGCTACCAGATCTGGCTCTATAATTATCTAGAAAGCAGATAAAGAGAGAGTGTTGGGTTTTGTCACGTTTAACTAAAAGCAAATAAAGAAAAGAACTAACTACGTGATCCAGATCCGAGTTGTGGAGGTGTTTAAAATAAGACAAATGCAGAAATAATAGCTTCATGTATTTTAGCCTTTGAATTTTAATGGAGAATCTGTATTCCAATAGAGCAGATTCAATCTTCATCTGGCTACCAGCACAGATGTAAGAGAAATAAATCCGAATTAAGGAATAGATTTAGACTTATGGCTATGATCTGTCCACTTAAATGGTCACAGATCATCCAATAGTTGTGGCCTATTCTTTAGTTCAGAACATGAACATCACTATAAGTGCTGCTAGAATTAGGTTACCAACGCTAATTCGCGAGTGATGAATTAAGGGAAGTTGGATGCGGGGGAGTGAAACTACAGAAGTCTAATGCACAAAGGTGATCCTTCAGAAGCCTCGACATGACTCCATTGGAGCAGAGACAAATTACTGCAAGCTTTTAAAATCCAAAATTAGAATTACAATGCACGGCTTCTTAGAGAGCCCTCCGAGTTACAGTCTTGAATCCGAACTCGAAAGTACATATCACTCACAATGGCTCTCATTAGTAAAATACAAGAACCCATTACAGGGGGTTCAGGATATGCAATCACAAATGAGGGAAACAGAGATGAAAACTCTAAAACTGGATGCCCCAATTGGGCAAATGGCTTCTATTTATAGCTTTCCTCCATCCTGCGCATGTGAATTGACCAATCAGAGTGCTCGATCCGGATTGCCCAATGAGAGATGAGCACGGATCCAGACTCTCGCCAATGAAAAATGCTCGATCCGTTCAAAATCAGGCGCTAGAAGCATCAATTCTGTTATGAAGTTTGAAAGTCTGTTTGAGCTTCTAGAAGTTCCCGCCAGATAATTTAAACTTTGGGCGCTCACATGGGGTGGAATATGCCTTCGGATCGTGCTTGGAATGTTCCGAAATGTTCCTGGTCTTTTAATTGCATTGGGGCGCGTGCAGAGATTCCTAAAATACCCTTCGAACGAGCTGTAAATCCCTAGAATGCCATTTCGCAGAGTTTAAGGGCTTTTTCGCAAAGTAGTTTGGTTCCAGAAGCTCTTTTCGCACAGATTGGAGACCTTTTCGAAAAGAACTGTAACTTCTGAAGCTCTTTTCGCACAGATTGGAGACCTTTTCGCAAAGGTTTGGGGACCTTTTCGCAAAGGTTGGGGACCTTTGCGAATAGCATTCTGTAGTGCATTCTTCTTTTCGAATAGCTCCAAACCTCTTTCCAGGTTGAAACCAGGCCTTTGTCCTCTTTATTTTAGGCATTTTGATAGCCAGTGAGGTTGTCCTTTCTCCTTCTTCCTCCAGATCAAGATGGGTCATCATCTTTTTGGCACTTTTAAGCTACTTTCAAGGTTAAGCCTGCCTCTAATGTTAGTTGTAAAACAAACACTTAAAACACTTATTTAGTTCTCTCAAGGTCTATCAAGATTAAGGGGTGAAAAATGGTATTTTCCAGTTCTCAACACACCCCCAAACCTAAGCTTTGCTAGTCCCTGAGCAAAGAAACATAAAAAATGAAGTAAAGAGCCACTTTTGTAGGAAGCACAGGTGCATTTAGCATATGCAACAAGCCTTTTAAACCCCTAGGTGATCCCTAGAGGAGGAGTGAAGTCTCCTGAGGGTTTTCAGTGAAGGTACCCACAAACTTCTCCATGAAACAGCTTAACATCTGCAATATTCTCAAATGAGCAATCAAGGAGCAGGGTTAGTTACTCTTGAATCAATGATGAAACAGAAAATTTGATTATTGTTTGCACAGGAATTTAAACATTTAAGAACCTCATGAATGTTTCAATATTTCCAATCCGTGAGCAGCCATAGAAAATTATACAAATGTGCCAGCAGTGAGCTCATCATCTGAATAAAAATTAGGTTGTAAGTCATACTTATTATGCTCAAGTTCCAACCCAAACACTTACCAGGGTATACTCTCATCATGGTTTTGTTGAGGGGTTCATTTTCACTCAAGCTCAAGAGCAGTTACATCTCCCAAATGGATCTGTAAGCATGAGCATAGGCATGATTCTCAGGTACTGGCATTATTGACATATCCTCACTATAGATTGGGTAACTCCTTATCTCCACATGATAGCTCACTCAACTTTGGATCACAAGGGCTTTTGATCTGGGTTTTATATGGCTTATGGAGTGAGGTTTCAAGGAAAGGAGGTTAGAACAGGGGTTTGAATTTGAGAAATCAGGAAGTGAAGGAGGTGGTTCATGACTCCACCTTCTTGAGTTTAGTTTCTTTCTTCTTCTTTTTGAGATTCTCAGTTTTTTCTTTGATTTTGAATTTTCCAACATAAGGCTCCTTTTTGCCCCTTTGCTTGCTCTTTTTCTCATTGTTTTCCTCTTTCTTTTTCTGAGGTGCCACCATATTCTCCGCTATCATACTGCCAATTTTTGAGGTATTTCCTCTTCATTCACTTGATGTTGCCCAGAAATGTTCCATCTTCAGTTCTTTCTCCTTTACCTCCTGAATTCTCAGAGTGAGGGAAGGCTGAATTGGTTTCATAGGTCTAGGTGCAAGTACTTTGGGTGTTTTAATGAAGAATTTTAGGATTTACAGCTCAAAGGGGGTACAGACAAGGGCACGTATTTTATGGTTGGTTCTGTTAGGCTCAAGCTGTCCAAAGAAGGCCTTGATCTTTTCCTCAGTTTCATGAGTGCTGTTAATTGTTTCAATTTGGAGTTGCCTAACTTCTAGTGGATCTAATGCCTCAGCCAGTCCTTTGAATCAGAAGAGATTGCCTTAGTCACTCTTCAACAGAGATGGAGAAAAATATAGGCTCAATTCTCACTGGTTATGGTTTTTCCTTGAACTTTTAAGTATGTCTTTACCTTTTTCTCTTTCCCATGACTTGCTAAATGCTGATACAAGAGGGTTTTCATGGTGCTACATCATGGAAATGTAGAATATTGAAAGGTTTATGATGTCTAAATCTTGTAAAAGAAATTTTAAATTTTCCGTCATGATTCTTAAGTAAATTACTACATTTCCTAATCACTTAGGTGGTTCTCGCCCTTATGTTAACTATTCTCAAGGGACTTATGCACACCCCAAACCTATGAGGAGCGTGTCTCACCGGTTCAAAGGTGGTGGATAATTATTAGGGGAAAACAGCAGAAACAACAATAATCTGGACAGTTACAGCAAGCACATCAGAAATTTGGACAGAAAATAATAGGGAAAGAAGGGGAAAAGGGTGTAGGGGGAGAGGTTGGAAGCACAACTTATAACAGAAAAGAAAATTTGCAATAGAATAAAATTTAAAAAATAGAAGGATTGCTATGCAATTGGAAGGAACTAATGCTAATAACAGAGAAACAGTAAAAACAAGGTAAGGGACTGAATACAAAGTTAAAAAAAAAAAAAAAAAAAAAAAAAAAAAGTGTTGATACAAAAACAGAATTTGTGAATGCAAAATAGGAAAACAAAGTTAGAAACTAACTATACTCACAGAAAAATGACGAAAATCAGTAAAACTAGGACAATGTTCATAAGAAAATCTAATGCCAAAGGATACATCCTAAGCCAAAAAAAAAAAAAAACAGAATTTGAAAATCTAAAAACAGAATTTTTAAATTAAAATTCCTAAAAACAGAATTTGAAACTAAAATTCCTAAAAACAGAATTTGAAACTAAAATTCCTAAAAACAGAATTTGAAAATCTAAAAACAGAATACTAAAATTCCTAAAAACAGAATTTGAAAATCTAAAAACAGAATTTGAAACTAAAATTCTAAAAAGAATTTGAAAATCTAAAATGTAATTTGAAACTAAAATTCCTAAAACAGAATTTTAATGCCAAAGGATACATCCTAAGCCCAAAGAGAAAAATGATACATCCTAAGCCCAAATGAAAATCTAATGCCAAAAGCCCGAGATACTTATGAATCTAAGTGAAAAAATGATTAGCGGGAATACGGAAAAGCAAGATTCATAAGACCCTTTGTTGATGATGTGTATGAATAAAAAAATAATGAAGCATGGGAGCACATATTAAGCAGGGGTTCATACATACTAAGACCTATTTATGATGAAGAAATCTCAAGGAAAATAAAATCAAGGGTCCATTGAATATTCAAAACAGAGCCTATGATTCACTACTCATTATCCTACATGATTCCTAAAAAAAAAATTTTTTTTTTTTTTATCTCAAAGAGTCCAGATGCTCCTTGTTGGACGGCCGCCCCAGCTCAGCAAAAATCCAAAAACTGCAGCACCTTATTCAAGTATATTGACAAAAATAAAAAGAAAAACTATGGCCACTGTTCTAATTTGACAAAAAGACAAAAGATCAGCCACCGTGTTTATTCAAATAACTAGAAGTCAAAGAATAACAACTCAGAAAAATAAATAAATAAATAAATAATTCTCAAGATAAAATAGGTTTTCTATACAAAGCGTAGTAGGCATTTAATCAAGCACTTGGAATGCAAAGTGCGGTTTAAAGCAAAAATTAAAATGAAAATCAAATCTACAAAATTAAAAAAACTTAGGTCTACCAATTTTAGAACAAATTCTAAGAACGGGCGCCAAAAAACTTGTTGTTCGCCCAAATGTGCCATAATTGTGTGCATTATGAATAAAGAATTAAAGAATTGAAGAATGCTAAGTTATATGGATGTTAACTTATGAAAGGAATATCGGCAGCACATTGGGGCTAACATTGACCTGCAAGATCAGAGCCAATTATAGCAAGTTTTAAAAGTAAGTATTTCAAGATCGTCTACAGAGAATTTGTCTAAAATGAGAGATAAACCTCCAGATCTGTGCTACCAGATCTGGCTCTATAATTATCTAGAAAGCAGATAAAGAGAGAGTGTTGGGTTTTGTCACGTTTAACTAAAAGCAAATAAAGAAAAGAACTAACTACGTGATCCAGATCCGAGTTGTGGAGGTGTTTAAAATAAGACAAATGCGTAAATAATAGCTTCATGTATTTTAGCCTTTGAATTTTAATGGAGAATCAGATTCAATAGAGCAGATTCAATCTTCATCTGCTACCAGCAGGATGTAAGAGAAGTAAATCCGAATTAAGGAATAGATTTAGACTTATGGCTATGATCTGTCCACTTAAATGGTCACAGATCATCCAATAGTTGTGGCCTATTCTTTAGTTCAGAACATGAACATCACTATAAGTGCTGCTAGAATTAGGTTACCAACGCTAATTCGCACAGGGGTGATGAATTAAGGGAAGTTGCATGCGGGTGAGTGAATCTAAAGAAGTCTAATGCACTAAGGTGAACATTCAGAACCCTCGACATGACTCCAATGGAGAAGACACAAATTACAGCAACCTTTTAAAATCCAAAATTACAAAGAGAAAGCACGGCTACTTAGAGAGCCCTTCGACTTACAGTCTTGAACCTGAACTCGGAAGTACAAATCACTCACAATGGCTCTAAAAAGTAAAATACAAGAAGAGATTACAGGGGGTTCAGATATGCAATCTGACCGAAATGAGGGAAACAGAGATGAAAACTCTAAAATCTGGATGCCCCAATTGGGCAAATGGCTTCTCTATTTATAGCTTTCCCTCCATCCTGCGCATGGCTGAATTGACCAATCAGGAGTGCTCAGATCTGGATTGCCCAATGAGAGATGAGCACGGGGATCCAGATCTGTTCTGGCCAATGAAAATGCTCGATCCGTTCACCAATCAGCGCTAGAAGCATCAATTACATGAAGTTTGAAGGTTTGTTTGAGCTTCTAGAAGTTCCCGCCAGATAATTTAAACTTTGGGCGCTCACATGGGGTGGAATATGCCTTCGGATCGTGCTTGGAATGTTCCGAAATGTTCCTGGTCTTTTAATTGCATTGGGGCGCGTGCAGAGATTCCTAAAATACCCTTCGAACGAGCTGTAAATCCCTAGAATGCCATTTCGCAGAGTTTAAGGGCTTTTTCGCAAAGTAGTTTGGTTCCAGAAGCTCTTTTCGCACAGATTGGAGACCTGTTCGAAAAGAACGAACCAAGCTCTTTTCAAGACAGATTGGAGACCTTTTCAAAGGTTTGGGGACCTTTTCGCAAGGTTGGGGACCTTTGCGAATAGCATTCTGTAGTGCATTCTTCTTTCGAATAGCTCCAAACCTCTTTCCAGGTTGAAACCAGGCCTTTGTCCTCTTTATTTTAGGCATTTTGATAGCCAGTGAGGTTGTCCTTTCTCCTTCTTCCTCCAGATCAAGATGGGTCATCATCTTTTTGGCACTTTTAAGCTACTTTCAAGGTTAAGCCTGCCTCTAATGTTAGTTGTAAAACAAACACTTAAAACACTTATTTAGTTCTCTCAAGGTCTATCAAGGCCCAGATTAAGGGGTGAAAAATGGTATTTTCCAGTTCTCAACACACCCCCAAACCTAAGCTTTGCTAGTCCCTGAGCAAAGAAACATAAAAAATGAAGTAAAGAGCCACTTTTGTAGGAAGCACAGGTGCATTTAGCATATGCAACAAGCCTTTTAAACCCCTAGGTGATCCCTAGAGGAGGAGTGAAGTCTCCGAGGGTTTTCAAAGAAGGTACCTAAACTTCTCCATGAAACAGTTAACATCAGCAATATTCTCAAATGAGCAATCAAGGCGAGTTAGTTACTCTTGAATCAATGATAAACAGAAAATTTGATTATTGTTTGCGAATTTAAACATTTATAAACCTCATGAATGTTTCAATATTTCCAATCCGTGAGCGACCATAGAAAATTATACAAATGTGCGCGGTGAGCTCATCATGGATAAAAATTAGGTTGTAAGTCATACTTATTATGCTCAAGTTCCAACCCAAACACTTACGGGGTATACTCTCATCATGGTTTTGTTGAGGGTTCATTTTCACTCAAGCTCAAGAGCGATTACATCTCCCAAATGGATGCATAAGCATGAGCATAGGCATGATTCTCAGGTACTGGCATTATTGACATATCCTCACTATAGATTGGGTAACTCCTTATCTCCACATGATAGCTCACTCAACTTTGGATCACAAGGGCTTTTGATCTGGGTTTTATATGGCTTATGGAGTGAGGTTTCAAGGAAAGGAGGTTAGAACAGGGGTTTGAATTTGAGAAATCAGGAAGTGAAGGAGGTGGTTCATGACTCCACCTTCTTGAGTTTAGTTTCTTTCTTCTTCTTTTTGAGATTCTCAGTTTTTTCTTTGATTTTGAATTTTCCAACATAAGGCTCCTTTTTGCCCCTTTGCTTGCTCTTTTTCTCATTGTTTTCCTCTTTCTTTTTCTGAGGTGCCACCATATTCTCCGCTATCATCTTGCCAATTTTGAGGTATTTCCTCTTCATTCACTTGATGTTGCCCGAAATGTTCCATCTTGATTCTTTCTCCTTTACCTCTGAATTCTCGAGTGAGGAAGGCTGAATTAGGTTTCATAGGTCTAGGTGCAAGTACTTTGGGTGTTTTAATGAAGAATTTTAGGATTTACGACTCAAAGGGGTATGACAAGCACGTATTTTATGGTTGGTTCATTAGGCTCAAAAGGCCTTGATCTTTTCCTCAGTTTCATGAGTGCTGTTAATTGTTTCAATTTGGAGTTGCCTAACTTCTAGTGGATCTAATGCCTCAGCCAGTCCTTTGAATCAGAAGAGATTGCCTTAGTCACTCTTCAACAGAGATGGAGAAAAATATAGGCTCAATTCTCACTGGTTATGGTTTTTCCTTGAACTTTTAAGTATGTCTTTACCTTTTTCTCTTTCCCATGACTTGCTAAATGCTGATACCAGTAGGTTTTCATGGTGCTACATCATGGAAATGTAGAATATTGAAAGGTTTATGATGTCTAAATCTTGCAAAGAAATTTTAAATTTTCTGGCTGTCATGATTCTTAAGTAAATTACTACATTTCCTAATCACTTAGGTGGTTCTGCTGCCCTTATGTTAACTATTCCCAAGGGACTTGTTCACACACCCCAAACCTATGAGGAGCAAGGTCCTCACCGGTTCAAAGGTGGTGGATAATTATTAGGGAAAAAACAGTAAAACAACAATAATCCGATTCTGACAAGAAGCACACTGTAAATTTGAATGAAAATAATAGGGAAAGAAGGGGAAAAGGGTGTAGGGGGAGAGGTTGGAAGCACAACTTATAACAGAAAAGAAAATTTGCAATAGAATAAAATTTAAAAAATAGAAGGATTGCTATGCAATTGGAAGGAACTAATGCTAATAACAGAGAAACAGTAAAAACAAGGTAAGGGACTGAATACAAAGTTAAAAAAAAAAAAAAAAAAAAAAAAAAAAAGTGTTGATACAAAAACAGAATTTGTGAATGCAAAATAGGAAAACAAAGTTAGAAACTAACTATACTCACAGAAAAATGACGAAAATCAGTAAAACTAGGACAATGTTCATAAGAAAATCTAATGCCAAAGGATACATCCTAAGCCAAAAAAAAAAAAAAACAGAATTTGAAAATCTAAAAACAGAATTTTTAAATTAAAATTCCTAAAAACAGAATTTGAAACTAAAATTCCTAAAAACAGAATTTGAAACTAAAATTCCTAAAAAGAATTTGAAAATCTAAAAACAGAATACTAAAATTCCTAAAAACAGAATTTGAAAATCTAAAAACAGAATTTGAAACTAAAATTCCTAAAAGCAATTTGAAAATCTAAAAGCGAATTTGAAACTAAAATTCTAAAACAGAATTTTAATGCCAAAGGATACATCCTAAGCCCAAAGAGAAAAAATGATACATCCTAAGCCCAAATGTGAAAATCTAATGCCAAAAGCAGATACTTATGAATCTAAGTGAAAAAAATGATTAGCGTGAATACAAAGTGAAAAGCAAGATTCATAAGATCGACCCCTTTGTTGATGATGTGTATGAATAAAAAAATAATGAAGCATGGGAGCACATATTAAAAACAGGGTTCATACACAGCTAAGACCTATTTATGATGAAGAAATCTCGAAGGAAAATAAAATCAGTGGGTCCATTGAATATTCAAAACAGCCTATGATTCACTACTCATTATCCTACATGATTCCTAAAAAAAAAAAAATTTTTTTTTTTTTTTTATCTCAGCAGGTCCAGATGCTCCTTGTTGGACGGCTGCTCCAGCTCTGCAAAAATCCAAAAACTGCAGCAGCAGACCTTATTCAAGTATATTGACAAAATAAAAGAAAACTCAAAGCACGCCCTAATTTGACAAAAAGACAAAAGAGTGGCAGCAGTGTTTATTCAAATAACTAGAAGTCAAAGAATAACAACTCAGAAAAATAAATAAATAAATAAATAATTCTCGTCATAAAGAAATAGGTTTTCTATACAAAAGCTAGTAGGCATTTAATCAAGCACTTGGAATGCAAAGTGCGGTTTAAAGAAAAAATTAAAATGAAAATCAAATCTACAAAATTAAAAAAAACTTAGGTCTACCAATTTTAGAACAAATTCCCCGGCAACGGCGCCAAAAACTTGTTGTTCGCCCAAATGTGCCATAATTGTGTGCATTATGAATAAAGAATTAAAGAATTGAAGAATGCTAAGTTATATGGATGTTAACTTATGAAAGGAATATCGGCAGCACATTGGGGCTAACATTGACCCAAGATCGAGCCAATTATAGCAAGTTTTAAAAGTAAGTATTTCAAGATCGTCCCACGAGACTTTGTCTAAAATGAGAGATAAACCTCCAGATCTGTGCTACCAGATCTGGCTCTATAATTATCTAGAAAGCAGATAAAGAGAGAGTGTTGGGTTTTGTCACGTTTAACTAAAAGCAAATAAAGAAAAGAACTAACTACGTGATCCAGATCCGAGTTGTGGAGGTGTTTAAAATAAGACAAATGCAGAAATAATAGCTTCATGTATTTTAGCCTTTGAATTTTAATGGAGAATCTGTATTCCAATAGAGCGATTCAATCTTCATCCGCTACTACAGCAGATGTAAGAGAAATAAATCCGAATTAAGGAATAGATTTAGACTTATGGCTATGATCTATCCACTTAAATGGTCACAGATCATCCAATAGTTGTGGCCTATTCTTTAGTTCAGAACATGAACATCACTATAAGTGCTGCTAGAATTAGGTTACCAACGCTAATTCGCACAGGGGTGATGAATTAAGGGAAGTTGCATGCGGGTGAGTGAATCTAAAGAAGTCTAATGCACTAAGGTGAACATTCAGAACCCTCGACATGACTCCAATGGAGAAGACACAAATTACAGCAACCTTTTAAAATCCAAAATTACAATTACAAAGCACGGCTTCTTAGAGAGCCCTCCGACTTACAGTCTTGAATCCGAACTCGGAAGTACAAATCACTCACAATGGCTCTAAAAAGTAAAATACAAGAAGAGATTACAGGGGGTTCAGATATGCAATCTGACCGAAATGAGGGAAACAGAGATGAAAACTCTAAAATCTGGATGCCCCAATTGGGCAAATGGCTTCTCTATTTATAGCTTTCCCTCCATCCTGCGCATGGCTGAATTGACCAATCAGGAGTGCTCAGATCTGGATTGCCCAATGAGAGATGAGCACGGGGATCCAGATCTGTTCTGGCCAATGAAAAATGCTCTGATCTGGTTCAGCCAATCAGGCGCTAGAAGCATCAATTCTGTTATGAAGTTTGAAAGTCTGTTTGAGCTTCTAGAAGTTCCCGCCAGATAATTTAAACTTTGGGCGCTCACATGGGGTGGAATATGCCTTCGGATCGTGCTTGGAATGTTCCGAAATGTTCCTGGTCTTTTAATTGCATTGGGGCGCGTGCAGAGATTCCTAAAATACCCTTGAGCACGAAATGAATCCTAGAATGCCATTTCGCAGAGTTTAAGGGCTTTTTCGCAAAGTAGTTTGGTTCCAGAAGCTCTTTTCGCACAGATTGGAGACCTTTTCGAAAAGAACTGTAACTTCTGAAGCTCTTTTCGCACAGATTGGAGACCTTTTCGCAAAGGTTTGGGGACCTTTTCGCAAAGGTTGGGGACCTTCATAGCATCAGAGTGCATTCTTCTTTTCGAATAGCTCCAAACCTCTTTCCAGGTTGAAACCAGGCCTTTGTCCTCTTTATTTTAGGCATTTTGATAGCCAGTGAGGTTGTCCTTTCTCCTTCTTCCTCCAGATCAAGATGGGTCATCATCTTTTTGGCACTTTTAAGCTACTTTCAAGGTTAAGCCTGCCTCTAATGTTAGTTGTAAAACAAACACTTAAAACACTTATTTAGTTCTCTCAAGGTCTATCAAGGCCCAGATTAAGGGGTGAAAAATGGTATTTTCCAGTTCTCAACACACCCCCAAACCTAAGCTTTGCTAGTCCCTGAGCAAAGAAACATAAAAAATGAAGTAAAGAGCCACTTTTGTAGGAAGCACAGGTGCATTTAGCATATGCAACAAGCCTTTTAAACCCCTAGGTGATCCCTAGAGGAGGAGTGAAGTCTCCTGAGGGTTTTCAGTGAAGGTACCCACAAACTTCTCCATGAAACAGTTAACATCAGTGCAATATTCTCAAATGAGCAATCAAGGAGCAGGGTTAGTTACTCTTGAATCAATGATGAAACAGAAAATTTGATTATTGTTTGCACAGGAATTTAAACATTTAAGAACCTCATGAATGTTTCAATATTTCCAATCCGTGAGCGACCATAGAAAATTATACAAATGTGCGTGAGTGAGCTCATCATCTGAATAAAAATTAGGTTGTAAGTCATACTTATTATGCTCAAGTTCCAACCCAAACACTTACCAGGGTATACTCTCATCATGGTTTTGTTGAGGGGTTCATTTTCACTCAAGCTCAAGAGCAGTTACATCTCCCAAATGGATCTGTAAGCATGAGCATAGGCATGATTCTCAGGTACTGGCATTATTGACATATCCTCACTATAGATTGGGTAACTCCTTATCTCCACATGATAGCTCACTCAACTTTGGATCACAAGGGCTTTTGATCTGGGTTTTATATGGCTTATGGAGTGAGGTTTCAAGGAAAGGAGGTTAGAACAGGGGTTTGAATTTGAGAAATCAGGAAGTGAAGGAGGTGGTTCATGACTCCACCTTCTTGAGTTTAGTTTCTTTCTTCTTCTTTTTGAGATTCTCAGTTTTTTCTTTGATTTTGAATTTTCCAACATAAGGCTCCTTTTTGCCCCTTTGCTTGCTCTTTTTCTCATTGTTTTCCTCTTTCTTTTTCTGAGGTGCCACCATATTCTCCGCTATCATACTGCCAATTTTTGAGGTATTTCCTCTTCATTCACTTGATGTTGCCCAGAAATGTTCCATCTTCAGTTCTTTCTCCTTTACCTCCTGAATTCTCAGAGTGAGGGAAGGCTGAATTGGTTTCATAGGTCTAGGTGCAAGTACTTTGGGTGTTTTAATGAAGAATTTTAGGATTTACAGCTCAAAGGGGGTACAGACAAGGGCACGTATTTTATGGTTGGTTCTGTTAGGCTCAAGCTGTCCAAAGAAGGCCTTGATCTTTTCCTCAGTTTCATGAGTGCTGTTAATTGTTTCAATTTGGAGTTGCCTAACTTCTAGTGGATCTAATGCCTCAGCCAGTCCTTTGAATCAGAAGAGATTGCCTTAGTCACTCTTCAACAGAGATGGAGAAAAATATAGGCTCAATTCTCACTGGTTATGGTTTTTCCTTGAACTTTTAAGTATGTCTTTACCTTTTTCTCTTTCCCATGACTTGCTAAATGCTGATACCAGTAGGTTTTCATGGTGCTACATCATGGAAATGTAGAATATTGAAAGGTTTATGATGTCTAAATCTTGCAAAGAAATTTTAAATTTTCTGGCTGTCATGATTCTTAAGTAAATTACTACATTTCCTAATCACTTAGGTGGTTCTGCTGCCCTTATGTTAACTATTCCCTGGGCGGGACTTGTCTGCCACACCCCCAAACCTATGAGGAGCAGTGTCCTCACTGGTTCAAAGGTGGTGGATAATTATTAGGGGAAAACAGCAGAAACAACAATAATCTGGACAGTTACAGCAAGCACATCAGAAATTTGGACAGAAAATAATAGGGAAAGAAGGGGAAAAGGGTGTAGGGGGAGAGGTTGGAAGCACAACTTATAACAGAAAAGAAAATTTGCAATAGAATAAAATTTAAAAAATAGAAGGATTGCTATGCAATTGGAAGGAACTAATGCTAATAACAGAGAAACAGTAAAAACAAGGTAAGGGACTGAATACAAAGTTAAAAAAAAAAAAAAAAAAAAAAAAAAAAAGTGTTGATACAAAAACAGAATTTGTGAATGCAAAATAGGAAAACAAAGTTAGAAACTAACTATACTCACAGAAAAATGACGAAAATCAGTAAAACTAGGACAATGTTCATAAGAAAATCTAATGCCAAAGGATACATCCTAAGCCAAAAAAAAAAAAAAACAGAATTTGAAAATCTAAAAACAGAATTTTTAAATTAAAATTCCTAAAAACAGAATTTGAAACTAAAATTCCTAAAAACAGAATTTGAAACTAAAATTCCTAAAAACAGAATTTGAAAATCTAAAAACAGAATACTAAAATTCCTAAAAACAGAATTTGAAAATCTAAAAACAGAATTTGAAACTAAAATTCCTAAAAACAGAATTTGAAAATCTAAAAACAGAATTTGAAACTAAAATTCCTAAAAACAGAATTTTTAATGCCAAAGGATACATCCTAAGCCCAAAGAGAAAAAATGATACATCCTAAGCCCAAACAGAAAATCTAATGCCAAAAGCCTGAGATACTTATGAATCTAAGTGAAAAAAATGATTAGCAGGAATACAGTGAAAAGCAAGATTCATAAGACTGACCCCTTTGTTGATGATGTGTATGAATAAAAAAAAATAATGAAGCATGGGAGCACATATTAAAAACAGGGTTCATACACAGCTAAGACCTATTTATGATGAAGAAATCTCGAAGGAAAATAAAATCAGTGGGTCCATTGAATATTCAAAACAGCCTATGATTCACTACTCATTATCCTACATGATTCCTAAAAAAAAAAAAATTTTTTTTTTTTTTTTATCTCAGCAGGTCCAGATGCTCCTTGTTGGACGGCTGCTCCAGCTCTGCAAAAATCCAAAAACTGCAGCAGTACCTTATTCAAGTATATTGACAAAAATAAAAAGAAAAACTCAGGCTACTGCCCTAATTTGACAAAAAGACAAAAGAGTGGCAGCAGTGTTTATTCAAATAACTAGAAGGCAAAGAATAACAACTCAGAAAAATAAATAAATAAATAAATAATTCTGCTGCAGTAAAATAGGTTTTCTATACAAAACTGTAGTAGGCATTTAATCAAGCACTTGGAATGCAAAGTGCAGGTTTAAAGCAAAAATTAAAATGAAAATCAAATCTACAAAATTAAAAAAAACTTAGGTCTACCAATTTTAGAACAAATTCTAAGAACGCGCCAAAAACTTGTTGTTCGCCCAAATGTGCCATAATTGTGTGCATTATGAATAAAGAATTAAAGAATTGAAGAATGCTAAGTTATATGGATGTTAACTTATGAAAGGAATATCGGCAGCACATTGGGGCTAACATTGACCTGCAAGATCAGAGCCAATTATAGCAAGTTTTAAAAGTAAGTATTTCAAGATCGTCCACAGAGAATTTGTCTAAAATGAGAGATAAACCTCCAGATCTGTGCTACCAGATCTGGCTCTATAATTATCTAGAAAGCAGATAAAGAGAGAGTGTTGGGTTTTGTCACGTTTAACTAAAAGCAAATAAAGAAAAGAACTAACTACGTGATCCAGATCCGAGTTGTGGAGGTGTTTAAAATAAGACAAATGCAGAAATAATAGCTTCATGTATTTTAGCCTTTGAATTTTAATGGAGAATCTGTATTCCAATAGAGCAGATTCAATCTTCATCTGGCTACCAGCACAGATGTAAGAGAAATAAATCCGAATTAAGGAATAGATTTAGACTTATGGCTATGATCTGTCCACTTAAATGGTCACAGATCATCCAATAGTTGTGGCCTATTCTTTAGTTCAGAACATGAACATCACTATAAGTGCTGCTAGAATTAGGTTACCAACGCTAATTCGCACAGGGGTGATGAATTAAGGGAAGTTGCATGCGGGTGAGTGAATCTAAAGAAGTCTAATGCACTAAGGTGAACATTCAGAACCCTCGACATGACTCCAATGGAGAAGACACAAATTACAGCAACCTTTTAAAATCCAAAATTACAATTACAAAGCACGGCTTCTTAGAGAGCCCTCCGACTTACAGTCTTGAATCCGAACTCGGAAGTACAAATCACTCACAATGGCTCTCAAAAGTAAAATACAAGAAGAGATTACAGGGGGTTCAGATATGCAATCTGACCGAAATGAGGGAAACAGAGATGAAAACTCTAAAATCTGGATGCCTCAATTGGGCAAATGTCTTCTCTATTTATAGCTTTCCCTTGATCCTGCGCATGGTCAATTGACCAATCAGAGTGCTCAGATCTGGATTGCCCAATGAGAGATGAGCACGGGATCCAGACTGCTTCCGCCAATGAAAAATGCTCGATCTGTTCAATCAGCGCTAGAAGCATCAATTCATTATGAAGTTTGAAAGTCCTGCTTGAGCTTTAGAAGTTCCCGCCAGATAATTTAAACTTTGGGCGCCACATGGGTGGAATATGCCTTGGATCGTGCTTGGAATGTTCCGAAATGTTCCTGGTCTTTTAATTGCATTGGGGCGCGTGCAGAGATTCCTAAAATACCCTTCGAACGAGCTGTAAATCCCTAGAATGCCATTTCGCAGAGTTTAAGGGCTTTTTCGCAAAGTAGTTTGGTTCCAGAAGCTCTTTTCGCACAGATTGGAGACCTTTTCGAAAAGAACTGTAACTTCTGAAGCTCTTTTCGCACAGATTGGAGACCTTTTCGCAAAGGTTTGGGGACCTTTTCGCAAAGGTTGGGGACCTTTGCGAATAGCATTCTGTAGTGCATTCTTCTTTTCGAATAGCTCCAAACCTCTTTCCAGGTTGAAACCAGGCCTTTGTCCTCTTTATTTTAGGCATTTTGATAGCCAGTGAGGTTGTCCTTTCTCCTTCTTCCTCCAGATCAAGATGGGTCATCATCTTTTTGGCACTTTTAAGCTACTTTCAAGGTTAAGCCTGCCTCTAATGTTAGTTGTAAAACAAACACTTAAAACACTTATTTAGTTCTCTCAAGGTCTATCAAGGCCCAGATTAAGGGGTGAAAAATGGTATTTTCCAGTTCTCAACACACCCCCAAACCTAAGCTTTGCTAGTCCCTGAGCAAAGAAACATAAAAAATGAAGTAAAGAGCCACTTTTGTAGGAAGCACAGGTGCATTTAGCATATGCAACAAGCCTTTTAAACCCCTAGGTGATCCCTAGAGGAGGAGTGAAGTCTCCTGAGGGTTTTCAGTGAAGGTACCCACAAACTTCTCCATGAAACAGTTAACATCAGTGCAATATTATCAAATGAGCAATCAAGGAGCAGGGTTAGTTACTCTTGAATCAATGATGAAACAGAAAATTTGATTATTGTTTGCACAGGAATTTAAACATTTAAGAACCTCATGAATGTTTCAATATTTCCAATCCGTGAGCAGCCATAGAAAATTATACAAATGTGCCAGCAGTGAGCTCATCATCTGAATAAAAATTAGGTTGTAAGTCATACTTATTATGCTCAAGTTCCAACCCAAACACTTACCAGGGTATACTCTCATCATGGTTTTGTTGAGGGGTTCATTTTCACTCAAGCTCAAGAGCAGTTACATCTCCCAAATGGATCTGTAAGCATGAGCATAGGCATGATTCTCAGGTACTGGCATTATTGACATATCCTCACTATAGATTGGGTAACTCCTTATCTCCACATGATAGCTCACTCAACTTTGGATCACAAGGGCTTTTGATCTGGGTTTTATATGGCTTATGGAGTGAGGTTTCAAGGAAAGGAGGTTAGAACAGGGGTTTGAATTTGAGAAATCAGGAAGTGAAGGAGGTGGTTCATGACTCCACCTTCTTGAGTTTAGTTTCTTTCTTCTTCTTTTTGAGATTCTCAGTTTTTTCTTTGATTTTGAATTTTCCAACATAAGGCTCCTTTTGCCCTTTGCTTGCTCTTTTCTCATTGTTTTCCTCTTTCTTTTTACGAGGTGCCACCATATTCTCCGCTATCATCTTGCCAATTTTGAGGTATTTCCTCTTCATTCACTTGATGTTGCCCGAAATGTTCCATCTTGATTCTTTCTCCTTTACCTCCGAATTCTCGTGAGTGAGGAAGGCTGAATTGGTTTCATAGGTCTAGGTGCAAGTACTTTGGGTGTTTTAATGAAGAATTTTAGGATTTACACTCAAAGGGGGATGCATAAGGGCACGTATTTTATGGTTGGTTCATTAGGCTCAGTGTCCAAAGAAGGCCTTGATCTTTTCCTCGCATGAGTGTCATTAATTGTTTCAATTTGAGTTGCCTAACTTCTAGTGGATCTAATGCCTCGGCCACCAAATCCTTTGAATCAGAAGAGATTACCTTAGTCACTCTTCAACAGAGATGGAGAAAAATATAGGCTCAATTCTCACTGGTTATGGTTTTTCCTTGAACTTTTAAGTATGTCTTTACCTTTTTCTCTTTCCCATGACTTGCTAAATGCTGATACCAGTAGGTTTTCATGGTGCTACATCATGGAAATGTAGAATATTGAAAGGTTTATGATGTCTCTAAATCTTGCAAAGAAATTTTAAATTTTCTGGCTGTCATGATTCTTAAGTAAATTACTACATTTCCTAATCACTTAGGTGGTTCTGCTGCCCTTATGTTAACTATTCCCTGGGCGGGACTTGTCTGCCACACCCCCAAACCTATGAGGAGCAGTGTCCTCACTGGTTCAAAGGTGGTGGATAATTATTAGGGGAAAACAGAAACAACAATAATACAATTCTGACAAGCACATCAGAAATTTGGACAGAAAATAATAGGGAAAGAAGGGGAAAAGGGTGTAGGGGGAGAGGTTGGAAGCACAACTTATAACAGAAAAGAAAATTTGCAATAGAATAAAATTTAAAAAATAGAAGGATTGCTATGCAATTGGAAGGAACTAATGCTAATAACAGAGAAACAGTAAAAACAAGGTAAGGGACTGAATACAAAGTTAAAAAAAAAAAAAAAAAAAAAAAAAAAAAGTGTTGATACAAAAACAGAATTTGTGAATGCAAAATAGGAAAACAAAGTTAGAAACTAACTATACTCACAGAAAAATGACGAAAATCAGTAAAACTAGGACAATGTTCATAAGAAAATCTAATGCCAAAGGATACATCCTAAGCCAAAAAAAAAAAAAAACAGAATTTGAAAATCTAAAAACAGAATTTTTAAATTAAAATTCGAATTTGAAAATCTAAAAACAGAATACTAAAATTCCTAAAAACAGAATTTGAAAATCTAAAAACAGAATTTGAAACTAAAATTCCTAAAAACAGAATTTGAAAATCTAAAAACAGAATTTGAAACTAAAATTCCTAAAAACAGAATTTTTAATGCCAAAGGATACATCCTAAGCCCAAAGAGAAAAAATGATACATCCTAAGCCCAAACAGAAAATCTAATGCCAAAAGCCTGAGATACTTATGAATCTAAGTGAAAAAAATGATTAGCAGGAATACAGTGAAAAGCAAGATTCATAAGACTGACCCCTTTGTTGATGATGTGTATGAATAAAAAAAAATAATGAAGCATGGGAGCACATATTAAAAACAGGGTTCATACACAGCTAAGACCTATTTATGATGAAGAAATCTCGAAGGAAAATAAAATCAGTGGGTCCATTGAATATTCAAAACAGCCTATGATTCACTACTCATTATCCTACATGATTCCTAAAAAAAAAAAAATTTTTTTTTTTTTTTTATCTCAGCAGGTCCAGATGCTCCTTGTTGGACGGCTGCTCCAGCTCTGCAAAAATCCAAAAACTGCAGCAGTACCTTATTCAAGTATATTGACAAAAATAAAAAGAAAAACTCAAAGCTCTGCCTCTAATTTGACAAAAAGACAAAAGAGTGGCAGCAGTGTTTATTCAAATAACTAGAAGTCAAAGAATAACAACTCAGAAAAATAAATAAATAAATAAATAATTCTGCTGCAGTAAAATAGGTTTTCTATACAAAACTGTAGTAGGCATTTAATCAAGCACTTGGAATGCAAAGTGCAGGTTTAAAGCAAAAATTAAAATGAAAATCAAATCTACAAAATTAAAAAAAACTTAGGTCTACCAATTTTAGAACAAATTCCCCGGCAACGGCGCCAAAAACTTGTTGTTCGCCCAAATGTGCCATAATTGTGTGCATTATGAATAAAGAATTAAAGAATTGAAGAATGCTAAGTTATATGGATGTTAACTTATGAAAGGAATATCGGCAGCACATTGGGGCTAACATTGACCTGCAAGATCAGAGCCAATTATAGCAAGTTTTAAAAGTAAGTATTTCAAGATCGTCCACAGAGAATTTGTCTAAAATGAGAGATAAACCTCCAGATCTGTGCTACCAGATCTGGCTCTATAATTATCTAGAAAGCAGATAAAGAGAGAGTGTTGGGTTTTGTCACGTTTAACTAAAAGCAAATAAAGAAAAGAACTAACTACGTGATCCAGATCCGAGTTGTGGAGGTGTTTAAAATAAGACAAATGCAGAAATAATAGCTTCATGTATTTTAGCCTTTGAATTTTAATGGAGAATCTGTATTCCAATAGAGCAGATTCAATCTTCATCCGCTACCACAGATGTAAGAGAAATAAATCCGAATTAAGGAATAGATTTAGACTTATGGCTATGACCTGTCCACTTAAATGGTCACAGATCATCCAATAGTTGTGGCCTATTCTTTAGTTCAGAACATGAACATCACTATAAGTGCTGCTAGAATTAGGTTACCAACGCTAATTCATTGTGGGTGATGAATTAAGGAAGTTGCATGCGGTGAGTGAATCTAAAGAAGTCTAATGCACTAAGGTGAACATTCAGAACCCTCGACATGACTCCAATGGAGAAGACACAAATTACAGCAACCTTTTAAAATCCAAAATTACAATTACAAAGCACGGCTTCTTAGAGAGCCCTCCGACTTACAGTCTTGAATCCGAACTCGGAAGTACAAATCACTCACAATGGCTCTCAAAAGTAAAATACAAGAAGAGATTACAGGGGGTTCAGATATGCAATCTGACCGAAATGAGGGAAACAGAGATGAAAACTCTAAAATCTGGATGCCCCAATTGGGCAAATGGCTTCTCTATTTATAGCTTTCCCTCCATCCTGCGCATGGCTGAATTGACCAATCAGGAGTGCTCAGATCTGGATTGCCCAATGAGAGATGAGCACGGGGATCCAGATCTGTTCTGGCCAATGAAAAATGCTCTGATCTGGTTCAGCCAATCAGGCGCTAGAAGCATCAATTCTGTTATGAAGTTTGAAAGTCTGTTTGAGCTTCTAGAAGTTCCCGCCAGATAATTTAAACTTTGGGCGCTCACATGGGGTGGAATATGCCTTCGGATCGTGCTTGGAATGTTCCGAAATGTTCCTGGTCTTTTAATTGCATTGGGGCGCGTGCAGAGATTCCTAAAATACCCTTCGAACGAGCTGTAAATCCCTAGAATGCCATTTCGCAGAGTTTAAGGGCTTTTTCGCAAAGTAGTTTGGTTCCAGAAGCTCTTTTCGCACAGATTGGAGACCTTTTCGAAAAGAACTGTAACTTCTGAAGCTCTTTTCGCACAGATTGGAGACCTTTTCGCAAAGGTTTGGGGACCTTTTCGCAAAGGTTGGGGACCTTTGCGAATAGCATTCTGTAGTGCATTCTTCTTTTCGAATAGCTCCAAACCTCTTTCCAGGTTGAAACCAGGCCTTTGTCCTCTTTATTTTAGGCATTTTGATAGCCAGTGAGGTTGTCCTTTCTCCTTCTTCCTCCAGATCAAGATGGGTCATCATCTTTTTGGCACTTTTAAGCTACTTTCAAGGTTAAGCCTGCCTCTAATGTTAGTTGTAAAACAAACACTTAAAACACTTATTTAGTTCTCTCAAGGTCTATCAAGGCCCAGATTAAGGGGTGAAAAATGGTATTTTCCAGTTCTCAACACCCACCACTAGCATTCGAAAAGAGGGACTTACCCAGCAGGAAAAGGAGCAAAATATGAGCCAATTACAGGGCACGCTCAGGCTTAATGAAAATATCTACATCTGGCTGCCGTAGGTCCACCAGTTCATTCCCCGCAAACAGATTAGGCAGCCGAGACATTTTAACCTTGATGTCGTGCAGATTCCCAGAGGTAGGGTAATCTTCGATCAGTTGAACTATCCCATCCCGACTAGGGATGCGAAGGTTAGCCACCGGTAGCCCTCCTATCCGAATACCTGTAATCATCACCCAATCGATGAGGCTAAGAGCCATCTTCACCGTGGCCATGTGATACGTCATAGTCTCGGGATAGAAGAGATCAATCAGGGCCGTCAGATAGGCCGAGTCTGCCAGCGTAGCGGGGCATGAGAGGAAGTCCCCAAAACCAGCCTGTGAGAGAAGGAACCTCACGATTGGAGGGAGGTACAGGTAGAAGCGCAGGAGGTCCAACCAGCCTCCTCAAAAGGTGATGGGAGGCAAGTCCTGCATCAAAATAAAGGGGTGTCAGATCCTGGAAATATTGCAAGTTTGCATAAAGAACAATCACAAAGCTTTTTACCCTCCCGACAATCCCAAAATTGGAGATGTGGGTATATTGAAGATGAAGGAGGCCAGTGCGGGCGGCCTCGCCTTGCATTTCAAACTAGGTGCGGGATGGGAGTTGCACCATGAAAATTTGCTCCCCCCAGGAACCATAGATCTCGTCCGACCCCTCTTCTTGTTCCTGCCCCTCCTCCTGCACATGCTCCTCCTCGCTCGACATTCTGAGACAACAACAAGTAATAAAATCAGGTCACATCAGTAGCAAGAAATCATTTTCTAAACAGGCTAATAGGAAGGTAAGTAGGCTCCTTTTCTTTTCTGTCGATCCTGATCATCATCATAATCATCAATAAAAAATAATACAATAATACGAAGTACCCATCATTTATAAAAAAAATCATCATCATCCACATTTTCAAAAAGGAAACGAAAAAAGAGGGAAAGAATGCCCCCCATCATTTCCAACAAAAAACAAAAACAAACAAAAAACCAAAAAATTACCACCCATCATTTTCAAAGAAAAATCATCATCCACATTTTCAAAATGGAAATAAAAAAAGAGGGAAGGAATGCCACCCGTCATCTAAAAGAAAAACAGAAAAAAAAAACAACACATATATGTGTCTGTGCATTTATGCAACCAAAAAGACCCCAAAAACAAAATAATAAATATATATATATATATATGTGTGTGTGTGTGTGTGTGTGCATTTATGCAACCAAAAATCCAGAAAATCATCATCAAAAAATCAAAATCAAATCATACATGTGTGAGCATTTATGCAATTCAAAATTTTTTTTAAAAAGTGAAAAGAAAAAAGAGAAGGAATACCCTAATCAAAAGAAAAAAACATATAATAATTCAAGAAAAAAGAAAAATAGGGCATCATTTGCACAAAATAAGATCAAACCAATCATGGATAATCACACTTGCAAGAAGTATCCTTAACTTATCATCTAGAAAAACAAGAAATCATAACCACATTGCAAAAGATTTCAAGAAAAAAATCAAACAAAAATAGGTTTAAAGTGATTACCTCCAAAAGAAATTGAGTTCTTGATCCGGTGTAGAGCGGGTGTTTAATCGGCGCGGGCGAACACCGGCAATGAAGCACGCTTGGTATCAATCCTAAGAAACCCTAGAGGGGTATCCTGTTTCGGTTTAGAGAGGGAGGGAGAGAAACTTTCGAATAAGAGCCCCTTTGGCTTGGGCTTGGGTGTTTAAAAACCCCCGCAGGTCTTGCTTGGCACAACTAATACACGCACCAAGCCAATTTGGCCCCCTTTATTGCCTGGCGCAACTAATACATGCACCAGGCTAATTTTCTGGCCAGGCTTCTCCTAGCCCCTTTATGGCTCAGCTTGTATACCGCACATGCCAAGCCTGGTCTTCCTTCGACCCACCGAGGTGCACACGCCCCCAAACGGCGCGTTGATCTCCATTTGACCTGCTCGGGCGGCTGTGCTAAAACAAATGGTTTCGGATCTGTGAGATTGCTCAAAATCCTGAACAACAAAACCAAAAAATAATACATAAAATCTCACATAAAATCACAAAAAATTCACATAACAATAGTACATAAAATCTCACATAAAATCACAAAAAATCCACATAAAAATAATACATAAAATCCCATATAAAATCCAAAAAAATTTAGAAAAATCCCATATAAAAATCCACATAAAATCATAAAAATCTCTGCATAAAATAACAAGGAATTCTACATAAAATAATAACAAAAAGTGGCACGCACTCCCAAAAAGCGTTGCGACATCTATTCGCTCCGCTCGGGTAGTCGTGCTATATCAATTTCGAGACCGATGGGTTCGCCAAAAGACCTAAAACCCTACTTCACACAGGGGCACCCGTGGCCAATCAAATGGGGCAGTCAATGCCTCATGGGATTTAACACAAACTGTGGACCTTCGCGTATTGGCTTCGCGCTTATCTTTAAGTATGGGTCAATCACCCTCTCACTTACAGAGCTGTTGGATTCAGAATGAAACTTTAACATTAAAATATCTTCAATCATCTTGAGAAGTGGACATTTTTTCTAGCATATTGCGCTTTAGCAACTCGCTCCATCTCGGTTATGCCCAGTAATGTCGCTAAGCGCTTGGGGACCGATAACCTTGAGAAACGAATATTTTTCTCGACATACAGGGCTTTCGTTTACTCACCATGTTACCATCTGATGTTGGAGGTTCATTCTAAATAAAGCAAACCGATCAGTGATGCCTTGGGCCTCTTCGGATGTCTCGTCTTTGGCATTCGATCATTAGTGATCGGATACCAAAGAGGGGCATCTGTAGATACCCAAATTTTACCCAAGGCCTAATCGAGACATACTTTGAGAGAGGCGCACCTCTGAGCTTTTGATAGCATTATCCAAACTCTTAGGAATCACCATGGCGCCTTTAAAGCCCTCCCCAAACCTTTGGGAACCAATCCCAACCTTTAGAAACCCCTCCGAACTCACAGTTAACCCTTTCGGACAATAGTAAGAGAGAGGAGTACCAGGGCTAGCAGAAAATTATACAGAGATTAAATCATATACCATTGAAAAACATAGGTTTCTAGCTTTCCAACAAACCAAGAATCACCTCGATCAGAGATACACATCAAAAGTTACGGCGATCCGAAGTTTGGGCACAAAATGGGCAACACTGGAACTTCGCGAGGCCTGCATTGAACCACGCTAGAACATCGCGAGAAGACATGTGTACTTGGTGCATGTAATACTTGCACCAAGACATTTCTCCCTAGAAATGGCCTGGCACATGTACTAGTTGCGCCAAGCACAAGTGGGTCTCCCCGCGGGCTTTGAACTTTTAGGGACTATATTTTTGCGTGGCGTATCTAATACATGCACTAAGCTTAACTACAGTAACTCTGGGTTTTTGGCTCAAATTTTACTTTTGGAGTTTGACTTGTTGACTATCTCAAAGTGTATGATGAGTTTCATTAGGACTGTTGCACCCATGCTTACCCTAGTTGCAACCCTTTAGTCATTTGAAACATCAACCTATCATCTACCATTGATGACCATTGCTCACTTTTCTAAGCCTTTGAAACCCTAGGATACCTTAGATGCTAGGATTACGTAATTTCTAAATCTAATTAGCTTCTAAGCACTCCCCTAGCCCTCACTTTTCCTATAAATAGAGAGGCACCCCCCCCCCCCTTGCAAATGGCTTGAAAAAAATTCATAAGAGAGAAAAGATTAAAAGAGAAGCCTTTCTCCCTTTGGTGCCCCATTGCTCATACAAATTTCAGAACTCCAAATCAACTTAGAAACCCAATCCTTCTTCAAAAATCCTTCAGTTTAGGAGAGCACTATCCTCTAGCTTTCTCCCTCTGCCTCTTAGCTACCAAGCCTTAGAGTTAGAACCCTTCATTCAACCATCCGAGCCATCGGAAGCTCACAAAGGTGCACCTACATGGAGATCCACAGTGGTGCTATAAGGTCTCGAGAACTCCGGCTCTCCCCTCTATTCTTCTACCTTCTTAGCTTTTACTCTATCCTTGAATTTGTGCCATTACGCTGCCAAAATCTCGGTAGGAACAGAGGGGCACAAATAGTATCAGAGTGCCTTCAGGCAAGAGGAAGTGCTCTTTTTATTTCCATTTTTATTTTATCTTTAATTGGCCATAAGTAGAGTCCGCTTTAGAGCAGGTTGATCGGGTGCCTAACACCTTCCCGATTGATAACTGAAGCCCCTACCCAAGAGCTTTTGGTGTAGACCGGTGAATCAAAGTCACATTTTTGACACTTAGGTCCTCATAAAATTGATTTAGGTTTCCAAGGACACCGAAAGCTCCGGGTGGTGACTGTATATCTTTTAGAGAGTGAGCATCGTCATGACGGGATAGTAAAAAATCCCATGGTTGCACACGTGTGTATTACGCACACAAAGCCACATTTTTCAGATTTGCTTTGGCGTGTGTATTACAGACGCCAAGCCACTTTCTCTCAAATTTGCTTTGGCGTGTGTATTACACATGCCATACCATTGATGCCATCCAAAGGAGGAAAAGTGAGTATAGGGGAGGTCATTTTGCTGATCCCCTAGGCAGCCCACCTGCATTTCCTGTCATTTAAAAAGCACTAGTCCACACACAGAGATATAAAATCTTCTTGAGTCATATCCACCTTACACATGATTTTCTATGCACGAAGAGTCCGCACAGGCATGAAAATGGATGCCAAATATTAACCAAGTGCATGGCCCCAAGGTCATTTCGTTTAATTTGGGTCCATCCTGCAAAAGAGAACCAACATACCACAAAAAGAGAAAGGAGAAAGATATAGAGCAGACAACAAAGAGGGAAACAATGGCATTCATTCAAAATAATAAAAGCTGTCTAAAAATATGATCTCCAATACATCCTCCCAAAATAAAAACAAAAAGATCCCAAAATTTGAAAAGTGTCTAAATCAAATCAGAGTGAAGGCTTAATCCTTGGCAGCACCCTTCAACTTCTTCCAATGGCGTGAGGTACTATGGTACGTCTGAACATCCCCCACCCAGGACCACGGTTGAGAAAGTCGGCTAAGTAAGGAGCGTGATTCCTTTTCACGAGCACGCTGAACATCACATCCAAAGCCATCAATCAAGATCGGTTGAAAGAAAAATAGCAAGGCAATGATCATAACCAGTCAGTATGACACTCACAATCTCCACGTCCCAGAGGCTAGCAATGTTGCGGTAGTACTTGGCCTGATTCACGATCGATTCATAGTTCTGCACGAAAGAAAAGTGAGATATCAGTCACAAGAGACACAAGCGCAAACATAGGCAATTCTCTAAAAAGCAAAAGTACAAAAAGGGAAAAACTTACATCAGGAACCAATTCAGGAGGGGGGGACCCGGACCGCTTCGGCAGATAGACGGGGCCACTTGTCTACATCGGCACATAAGCTGATGAGAAAGGTATCATCGAGGCGTCTAAATGTCCCCTGAACCTTAGTTGTAGAACTGCCTGTTGGATTATCTCAAACTAATGCTATGTTATTGGTGAGAAAACATTAGTGAAGCAAAATAAATAAAAAAGTGAAGAGATGGAAATTAGTTAAAACAGTAAGTCTGAAACACACAGCTTGCAAGATACAGGGCTGTTATAGTAAGTTGAGTAAGTAAGAGTTTATCTCATAGAGAAATTGATCTAGAACACAAAATGAGTTATATTACTAGGCCTCCAGATCTGGCTACAGATCTAACAATCCTAGAGAAAGGGAGTTGGGTGTCACAACTATACTAAATTATCACTAAAAGAAGAGAAATAAAGTGCAGTCCTATCCTAAAGAAAGGGTTATGAAGAAGGTGGTGATAATGTGTGTTAAAATAAAGATAAAAATGATGGGAAGTAGACAATTAAGCTAAGGCTATTTCAGTTATGTAACTCAGATTTAGGGTTGTCTCTGTAGCAATCCCTCAGATGGCTACAAGTACATCTGTAAGGAGGAGGTATCTAACTCAACTCTTATGGTTTGACCTAGTCTCTTAAGGCTATAACTTGTCAACTTCAATGGTCACATGCTATCCAATAGACATGATCAAACCGCATAAATTAAATCAGAAAACCAATCTGATCCAAGAGAATGGACTGATCTTAAGGCTATAACCTATCCACTTAAATGGTCGCAGATTATCTAATAGAAGTCCTCCACCCAATGACTCAAATCAGAATATTAAAATTATTGCTGACACCATGTATGCTAGGCTACAAGCACAGACATCCATGGGGGCAAATAGCTCTTGAACAACTAGTGTAAACCACAATTATTCAAAGGCTATTTAGAGACTTTAAATGCAACTGGTCATTGCTACAACAGGCTTGCAATGACTTAGCTTACAAGTCTGCAATCTCTACAGAAAAATCAGAGCTAACATCTGATGTTGGTCAAGTAAAACAGAGGGGAACTTGTTCCTGCAATATCCTCTCACAAGGCTACAAGCTCAACTGTAGAGGAAAATAATCTCTCTCAGATATGTGGCTTGGAATCACTCTAGGGTTATAGTCTGTCCACTAAAATGGTCACAGGCTATCCACAGAGGTTATCCACACCACAGGGGACTAAGATGGAACATGAAAATTTCTACTGCCACCATGGTTACAGCGCTACAAGATCAAGCTTTCATGGGGGTTTCAAATAAGCTCAAGTCCGAAATGTATGACATAGATTGAATAAAACTATGACAAATAGGAAAATAATTAATTGAATAAGCATTAAAATAGACATTCATTGATTAAACCAATACTTACAATGAGATGTCCTCAAGGTAGCAACCTTGTGCGTAATAGCTCTCAACAAATCCCAATGTTCACAAGATCCATTACAAAAACTAAATAAAACTAAGCTTAATTGCTTATAGAGGTCATAGCCAGCAAGTATAGGGATAAGGAAGAAGAAAAATAGAAAAAGCGATGATCAAACCCTAACCCTAATCTGCTCAAGCTCACAGCTGACTGAGGTTAAAAGAGAGATATTTTTTTAAGTTAAATTTACAGATTATATACTCAGTCACTAATGCCTTGGCCAAGGGAAGATTAAACCCTAATTTTCTAGCAGACGTATCTTAGTTACAACCCTTGGATGCCTTGGGATGTGTGCATCAGGATAGGGCCTCAGGATGCATGCCCTGGACCTGGGGAAATCCCCAAAAGGTCCCTGAGAATAGAATGAGAAGTGGAGAGCCCAAGCTTTGCGGGGACTGGCTTTGATTCTTTAATTCATTCACAGAGTTGCAGAGTGCTCGCAAGGGTAGATTTGGCTTGGAAAGCCCCTTGTTCACGCAGAAGGGTTTGATTTTTTGCACAGCTACATTGCCCTGTAATGTGCTTGCCAGATAGAATTTGCATGCCTTGGCTTTGCTCGTGTAGTGGAGCTTCAGGTACTTCCTGTTGCGAGGATCTCACGTAGATAAATTTAACTCTCGCCAGGTACCTTGTGTGTTGAGTAGCGCAGCTCGTTCAGTGAGGGTTTATACTTTGATGCACGCGAGAGCTGCGCAAGAGCATTTCCAGAGCTCTCTCTCCTCTTGAGCTACGCGAGAGCTGCGCGAGCTTGCTTCGATACTTTGTGCAAAATGGCTTTGCAAGATTGTGCGCACGACTAGTATGAGACATGATCCTCACGAGAGCTTCGTGAGTTGAATTTCTGAAGGTTTTAGTGCGTGAGAGCTTTGCGAGAACTCAGAATGTTGATGGCAGTTGAAGAGCGCAACTACTGCGTGAAACAGTTCTCTGAGGTTAATTCCCTCACTGAGTGCACGAGTTCTTCGCGAGTTCACTTATGCTGCAGGTCTTAGCTGTGTAATATGGCTTTGATACAGACTTAAATAGGCGAGGCATACTCTCGATCGCGCGAAATAATAGCTCCGCTCCTCTACTGCAATGCATATGCTGCTATTGCAGCTTTCACCACTCACATCCATACTTCGCTCATCCGCTGGACTTCTTTGGTCCACCTTGACATGCAAACTAGTCACCATGGTGTTCCATCATTCTTTGGCTCAGTAGTCATTCTTGACTTGAATTCTCTCTCTTTTTGGCACCAAAGATAGACGCTTTGTTTTAAGTTGCACCTATTATTACTAACTACACAACATGCTAAACAAGGAGTTATTAGTTAGCCCTAAGGTGTAGTAAAGGCTAGGTTAAGAGATGAAAAGTAGTACTTTTCAGTAAATAACACTGCCTGAAGCACCGGCGCCAGAGGGATTTGAAGGACCAGCATCCATAGTCTTAGCAGGACCTATTGCTGCCGCATCATCATCATCAGAATTGTCTTTCTGACCAAACTGTGAAAAGAACCAAGGTCACAGTTAGTAAAAATAAAAACTGAGTCAGAACCATTAGGAACTTGCCTAAAACGAAGAGCTACCTGAGCTCGTGTGCCGCCAAAGGCCAGGAAGTTGGCACTGGGCATAAAACGGGGCAGAATGGACCGATAGGGCAGGGACTCATACCATAGATGGTATCCCTCGGGCACGAGAAGGTCATCAATGGGGACCCCATGATGGAGAAACCTGGCAGAAAGCTCCTCAATAGTACCCTCAGGAGCCGTAATGTCCGTCCGAAGAGCCTGTGGCACGACAAAGTGGTCTCGGTACTGATGCACCACTCTCTCTCCGAGATAATATGCCTTGGCCTAGGCCCCGTAGAAGAAAACCATGCGGCGGTCAACAAAGAAGTGGGATGGACCCACGGCCGCTTGATCCCGGAAGGGAGAACCAACGTAAGGGTCGTAAATGACCTGCCCAGATAGAAAATGTCCCATCAGCCAAACATGTAGCGTAAAAACAAATGTTGTGAAAGAGAAGAGAGAAATAGCCATACCTGCTTCGGGATCAGCAAGTCAAATTGGGACCCCAGGCCCATCTCTAAATGCTTCATCCTGACATCCCGACGGGGGTTTTTGTGCCAATTACTCATGAGCAGATATGTGTAGACATCCAAGAAAAGGAGTGGCCGGCCAGGCTGGAAGTGGAAGTACCCCCAGATCTGAAAAGAAAAGCAGAAGATGTGTCAGATACAAGATGAATGACTTGCCAATGAACTAAGGAAAGTAGGAAAGTCAGGGGTTACCTCAATCGTAGGCCAAAAACCAATGATAGAAGTCGTATTCCCAACTAAGGCTCGGGCAAGGTTAGACATCATCACAACATATCCGGCCCCACCTCAGTCATACCGATGCACGCCATCCCAATTTCCCATAAGGCTGAGCAAGGACATTGAAACCCGACCTCTGGTAGCATTTGCAAAGAGGGTCTTGCCTAAAATGAAGAGGAGGGAGATGCGAGCCTACATCAGGGCATGCGCAGGCTCGAGGAGGATGTCTGCATCTGGTTGGCCTAGATCCAGCAGCTCATGCTCACCAAATAAATCAACCAAACAGGATAATTTAACTTCAGAGCCATGCTTGTTCTGGGCAGAGGGGTAATCCCCGATTAATTGCACCACCTCATCCTGGCCCGGTACACCAAGGTTGGTCATCGGCGTGCCCCCAATCCTTATCCCCGTAATCATCAACCAATCGACGGGGGTAATAGCCATCTCAGCCATCGCCATGTGGAAGGTCATGGTTTTAGGCTAATAATGTTCAATCAGGGCCTTCACATAGGCCAAGTCACCCCTCATGGTAGGGGACAAAAGGAAATCTTCGAGGCAGGCCTAGGCAAGGACAAACTTCAGCACATGAGGGAGATAGCAGTAAAAGCGATGGAGGTCAAGTCAACCTCCACGGAACATAATGGGTGCAGGTCCTGCATCAAGATGAAGAGGTGTCGGATCCTACAGGTAAAGCAAGCCTATAAAAAGAAAGGACAAGGTGGCAAAATAAAACTTATTTGATTACCTTGCCTGTAACCTCGAAATTTGACATGTGGGAGTACTGTTGATCAAGCAGATCAGTACGGGCTGCCTCGCCTTGCATTTCGTACCAAGGCTGGGAAAAGCGCTACACTACCAGAAGCTAATCCCCCCTTGGACCGTAGACCACCTCCGGTCCCTCCTCTTGTCCTTCCTCTTGCCCGTGTTCTTCCTCACTCAACATCCCGAGATGGAAACAAGCAACATTATCAAAACATGTCAATGGCAAGAAACCGATAGCTTCAAGCCAAAAGAAGGTAAGTATGCCCCTTTAATTTCTCCCATCAATCTTAAGACATCATCATTTCTAAAGAAATACATTAGAACGAAGGAGAGGCCCGAAACCCCCCCACTTTTCAAAAAAGAAAAAGCAAAAAATAAAATAATATATATATAAACAAACAAAAAAGAAAAACAAATAAAACAAAAAAAATGTGTCTGTACATCATCATTTTTATGTATATGTATATATATCTTAAGGTATCATCATTTTTATGTAACCCAAAATTCAAACAAAAAAAAAAAAAAAAAGTGTGTGTGTACATTTATGTAACCCAAAATTCAAAAAAAGAGAAAAAAAAAAATAACAAACAAAAATATGTGTGTATATTTATGTAACCCAAAATAATAAAAAAAAAAACAAACAAAACAATGTGTGTCAATATTATATAACCAAAAATCCAAAAAAGAAAATAAACAAAAAAATGTGTGTGTAACAAAAATCAAAAAAGAAAAAAAAACACGTATAAACATACACAAAATAGAAAAAAAAAGAGTCATTCTTTTTCAAACAAAAACCAAAAAGAAATAATAATAATAATATATAAACATGCAAAAGCAAAACAAATAATAAATCATCTTGCATTGCACACAAAAAAGCCATCTAGATCCACATAAGAAAGAAGAAAAAAAGATAGGCCCCTATTCACATTAACAAGTGAAGAAGAGGAGTAGGGCATCACTAAAAAAGCCATATTTTTGCTCAAAATCAAGGACAATGTACATGGAAGAGATCAAATAAGTCATAAATAATCATGCTTACAGGAAGAATCACTCATTCATCATCTAAAAAAGCAAAAATCCTAACCACATTGCAAATTATTCATGAAAAATCAAAGAAAGAACGAAGAAACATTGATTACCTTCAAGAAAAATGTATCCTTGATCTGGTGTAGAGCACGTAGTTGAACGGCGGGAGCAAACTCCGGCATGTGTAATACGCATATCAGGCTCTTCGTGGTCTAGTTTGGCTTTACGTGTGTATTGTACACACCAAGTTTGATCCTCCTTAGACCCCAAATGGTGCACATGCTCCGAAACAGATCATCAATCTCTATTTTGATCTGCTTGGGAGGCTGTGCTAGAATAAATGATTCAAGATCGATGAGCATCGCTCAAAATCCTGAACACACAAAAAAATTCCACATAAAATAACAAAAAAAATCCACAAAAAATCCCAAACAAATCCCACATAAAATAACAAGAAAAATCCACATAAAATCGCAAAAAAGTCTCACATCAAATAACAAAAAATTCCAAGTGAAAATAACAGAAAATACACATAAAATGTACACATGCATAAGTTCTTCAAAAAGTGACACATACTCCCAAAAAAGTGTTGCGACATCAGTTTGCTCCGCTTGGGTAGTCATGCTAAATTAACTTTGAGATCGATGGGTTCGCCCAAAGACCTCGAAGCCAGCTTCACTCAAGGGCTCCCGTGGCTGGTCTAATGGGACAATTAATGCTTCGTATGATTGGACACAAGCTGTGGATCTTTGTGTATTTGCTTTGTGCCTATCTTTGATTATGGGTCGATCACCCTCTTACCCACGGAGCTGTTATATTCAGAATGAAACTTGAGGATCAAACATCTTCAATCATCTAGAGAAGCAGACATTTTCCCTAGCATATTAGGCTTTCACAATTCGCGCCATCTCGATTATGCCCAATAATGTTGCTAAGTGCTTGGGGACCAATAGCCTTAAGGATCAAACATTTTTTCTGACATACATGGCTTCCGTTTACTCACCATGTTACCCACCTAATGTTTGAGCCTTGTTCTGAATATAGCGGACCCGTCAGTGATGCCTTGGGTCTCTTAGGATGTCTCTTATCTTTGACATTCTATCATTAGTGATCGGATATCAAAGAGGGGCATTTGTAGACACCAAAGTTTGGCCCAAGGCTCGATTGAGACATACTTCGAGAGGGGCGCACCCCTGAGCTTTCGATAGCACCTCCCGTATCCTTAGGAGTCTTCCCAAATTCTTAGAAAATTACCCAAACCCTTAGGAATTACCCCCAACCCTTAGAAACCTCTTTGAACCGTTAGTGAACAATCCCGGGCCATGGTTAGAGTGGAATGTACCAGGAGTGGCAGGAACCTTTACTGAGACCAAATCTTATACCATTGAAAAGTAGAGGTTCCCAGCTTTTCAACAAACAAAAAATTACCTCAATCTTAGTTGTACTTCAAAAGTGATGGCAATCTAAAAAGTGACCAAAAGTGCACCTTCCAAAGGCATGCATGGCGTGTATATTACACATGCCAAGCCATTCTTTCCCAGAAATGGCTTGGCGTGTCTATTACACATGCTAAGTATAGGTGGGCCCCCCCTATAGTCTCTGACTTCCAGGAATCTGTAGCTATGCTTGGCATGGGTAATACACACACCATGCTTAGCTACAGTAACTTCTGATTTTTGCTCGAATTTTACTTTTAGGGTTTGACTTGTTGACCACCCTAATATTAAGGATGGGTTTCATTAGGACTGTTGCACCCATTTTTATCCTATTTGCAACCCTCTAGACATTTGAAATCTCACCCTATCATCTACCATTGATCATATCCTCGCACATATCTATGACCCTAAAATCCTATGAAACCTTAGATGTTAGGATTACCTAATTGCTAATCTTAATTAGCCTTTAAGCATCCTCCTAACCCTCTCTTTTTCTATAAATAGAGAGGCACACCCCCTTCTAAATCGCTTGAATTTTTTCCAAGAGAGAGAAAGAGATTAAGCAATCCCCTCTTCCCCTTTGGTGCACCAAATACCCATACAAATGTCAGAATTCCAATCCTCCTTAGAAACCCCATTCCCCATCAAATTCCTTTGAGTTTAGGAGAGAGCTACCTCGTAGCCTTCTTCCGCTACCCCTTAGCTATCAAGCCTTAGAGGTTAGAACTCGTTCTTCAACCCCTCAAGCTACCGGAAGCTCTTCAAGTGCACCTACACGAAGGTCCACAACTATGCTACAAGGGCCCAAGAGCTCCGACTCTCCCCTCTACTCCTCTACCTTCTCGGCTTTTCCTTTATCCTTGAATTTGTGCTGTTACGCTGTCGAAATCTTTGTAATTGCGGGGGGGTACAAATAGGATCTAAGTGCCTTCGGGCAAGAGGAAGTACTCTTTTCTTTTTATTTTTCTTTTTATTTTGGACATAAGTAGAGACCGCTTTTGAGCTGGTTGATCGGGTGCCTAACACCTTACGGATCAATAACCGAAGCCCCTACCTAAGAGCCTTTAGCGTAGACCGGTGAATCAGAATCACATTTTTTATGCTTCGGCGCTTATAAAATTAATTTAGGTTTTCTGGGACACCAAAAGCTCCGGGTGGTGACTCTAAATTTTTCGTGAGTGTGCATCGTTGCAACGGGATCCCTAAAAATCCGTGGTTGCACACCATTATCAATAAGTCATTAGTAACAAATTATGGACTACCAGTACTCAGTTGAGGGTACTAAAATGGTAAAATATATGGCTGATCAACAACCAATTATTTAAAGAGATCCTCCAAAATGCGAAGGTTTGCCGTTCCAACTGATTATGAAGTATATCTGCAGGAGAAAGATGAATTTTCTCTAGATATTGACGATCCTCTTTCCATTCATAAAGCCATGGAGAGTGACAAATCTCGATACTGGTAGGAGGCCATGATAGAGGAGTTGCAATGTATAGAGAAAAATGAGTCTTCCAAACTAAAATAAACTCAGAAGAAAATATTGAAAAGCACAAGGCAAGACTCGTTGCAAAGGGTTTTACACAGAGAACGGATATTGATTTTAATGAGACCTTCTCTCCAGTCTCATCAAAGGATTATTTGGGAATTGTTCTTGCGATTGCCACTCACTAAGATTTCTCTACAAAAAATAATATTATTAGAGGAGTCAAAATTGCCGCTATTAATAAAAAAACTGCCGCTAATACCCTCTTCCCCTCTTCCCTAATAGTCTTAATAGTTTTTTTGTTAATAGTGACAGTTTTTGACCGCCACTAATAGTCATATTTATTGTAGTGTTTGGAACTACATCAAATGAATGTTAAAATAGATTTTCTAAATTGTGACTTGAAGGAAGAAATATATATGTCTCAACCTAAAGGTTTTGGGATACAAGGAAAAGAAAGTCTTGCATGTTGACTGAAGAAGTCTATTTATTGACTGAAGCAACCATCAGGACAATGTTACTTGAAGTTTGATGGGGCTGTGATAGAGTATGATTTCAAGGAAAATCTCATGGACAGATGTATTTACATCAAAAGAACTAAAAGTCGATTCATTATTCTGGTCCTTTAATTTATGTCAATGATAGCCTTATTGTGAGCAGCGATATTCACCTTCTGCATGGCACGCACCAAGCATTTCTTATCCAAAAGCTTCCATATGAAAGAATTGAGAGATGGTCAATATATTTTGGGAATCAAAATCCATAGAGATCCAAGAGCAGGGCCTCTTGGATTGTCTCAAAGGGCTTACATCGATAAGGTTCTCAAAAGTTTTGGAATGGAAAACTGTGCACCAGGCGAAGCATGGATTGTTAAAGCAGATATTTTTCGCAAAGATCAGTGCCAAAAGACTGATATTGAAAGAAAGCGAGTGTAATTCTATATGCTTCTGCGGTTGATAGTATTATGTGCTCTATAGTATGCCTACGACCAGGCATTGCTTTTATTGTTGGGATGCTTGAGGGATTTCAAAGGAATCCTGGTGTTCATTGAAAAGCCGTGAAGAAAGTGTTTCATAATTACAAAGGACTAAGGATTTGATGGTGGTTTACCATAGATCGAGCGAATTCCAAGGTAGATCGACTACTTTCAAATCCCAATTCACATTGAGATCATCATTATGGTGACAACTTGATGATTCTCAGTTAGATTTTGAGCGAGCCAGGTCACGAGGATATGATCGTCAACATGTATCCACTCCTCGGCTTCCCCGAATTGACGTACAACACTTTGATGGCAACGATCCTGCTAGATTGATTTTGTTGGTGGGTAAGCATAAAAAAAATTCATCACCTTCATGACATTAAAATGGTCGATATTGCAGATGCATCTTGATGGTGACGCCATTCCCTGGTATGAATGGATGACGACGGTAACCTTTGGTACCCTAACATGGGAGCAATTTAAGCACAGTATTTGCAATCGCTTCAGCATGACCAACATCGATCAACAATCTATCTGGTGCACTGTCTAAGCTACATAAAAAATCTGTGGCAATCCGTCAATGCCAATCGAAGTTTGAACAAGCCATTGTCATAACAATATTTGATAGTTTGTTTTATTTCAGTTTGTTTTATTTTAGGTTTACACTATTCGTATGGGCATGTGTATGTTTTTCACAAATACAGTGGGCCAAATGTTTCCATTGGCGCGTCAACATGATGAAGCTACCTTTGTTTGTAATAAATCTCTACTATATATATAGTGCACGACGTGCACCACCGTCGTCCCGAAATGCGGCCCCCCTCGAAGGAATCCTATCACGATACCTCCAAAAAAATTAAATCCTATGGAGATCGACGATTAGGTCCATGCTGTAACTGTGATGGAAATTTCACTTCAGACCATACTTGCAAGGCATGGCTGGCCCTCATAGCCGGCATTGAACGTAAGGATGTAGCACCGATAGAAGATACTACAATAATCGAGGAAGCAGATTATACAAAACCTGCACAACCAGTTACAATTTTCGATTGGTGGAGCATCTGTACCCCACACGATTAGCATCATCGGTACCATGAAACAACTACCAGTTCATATTCTAATAGACTTTGGAAGCACCCATAACGTTCTGTTGCCCCAGTGATCATAAAATGTTACTTTGCCCAGTTGCACATGAGTATCTATTTTGCGACGAAAAGGAATACACTTTTATATATACCCAAAGTCGACCCGACTCATGATCGACCTGTTCTTCGATCGAGACATCTTTCCCACGCTTTCGAAAGAACCCATCTTCAACTTTTGGGGGCCCACAAGTGTAATACCCACACAACCCAATAATCTAATTGGTCTAACTTGGACCCAAAAATTGGTCTTACTGGATGAGTGTCAACCCTTAGACCCTACTCTATGGGCTATAGACAGTGGCGGAACCAGGATTCTCATTTAGGTGGGGCGCAAAATGAATTAGAGATAAATTTTATACAATGAATTTAAATTTAAACTAATTTATATTATAAAATATAATTTTTATTAAAATTATATAAAAAACAGAATTTTTTAACAATGAGTGATTACTGATTACTGATTAATCATTAATTCCCCTGGGTTTGGTATATTAATTTTTTTCAGAGAAAAAAATTGGGAAGCATAAAGCATTTGTGATTTTGTGAATAAAATAGGTAATGAAAATATTTTAATATATTTAAAATAAATATTCTTTTAACAGAAACAAGAAAAAATTTGAAGAAAGCCCATCTAAAAAAAACCCTAAATATAGAGAAAGAGACAAGAAAAAAAAGTACAGAACCTAATCCTAAATCAATTAAAAAATAAATAAAACCCTAAATCTAGAGAGAGAGAGACAAGAAGAAGAAAAGAGCAAGAAAGAGTTGAGCCACACCAGAGGGTGGCGCCGTGGGGCGTGGGCCGTGGGCCGGTGGGCGGTGGCGGACTGGCCGGGTTTTTTAGAGAGAGGGCCGGTGTGATTTTTTTTAGAGAGAGAGAGTGAGTTTTAGGATTTTAGAGAGAAAAAAGGCTGAAAAAAAGCGAGGGCGTGGGAGTTGGGCGGTAGGTTAGGGAGAGAGAATAGAGAGGGCGGTAGTTTAGGCCCTTTAGGGAGAGAGAATAGGGAGGGCGGTAGTTTAGGGAGAGAGAGAGAGAGAGAGAGAGAATAGGGGGAGAGAGAGGGCGGCAGTTTAGGGAGAGAGAATAGGGAGAGAAAGGGCGGTAGTTTAGGCCCTTTAGGGAGAGAGAGAATAGAGAGGGCGGTAGTTTAGAGAGAGAGAATAGGGAGAGAGAAAATAGGGGAAGAGAGAGGGCGGTAGTTTAGGGAGAGAGGATAGGGGGCGAGAGAGGGCGCTCAAAATTTTAACTTTTATATATAAAAAAAAAATAAAAAAATTTGAGTTTTAGTGGGGGCGTGCGCCTGCACTGGTGGTGACGTGGTTCCACCACTGGCTATAGATTACTAATACACAAAATATATGTTAATAAATAATATGGGATATGGGTGGCATGCTTGTAATAAAATCTAACCTTAAGACCACCTTGGCCTTTACTATCATTGACTTTGGAATCCCATGGGTCTCATAGTTGACCACTAATAATAAGGGTTGAATAAATTATGCCCTTCGCAGTTGTTGACCTTTAGATTAGGTCGTCTAGGACCCTTGCATGAATCCAAGATTAACCCCCACAAGTTAGAAATCATGCAGCCCTTGGACAGAAAGAAACTTGACTTTCCACCCCAACTCGTGACATAAATGCAGGCTTATGTCACTACAAAGACAGATAGTTGAAACTTATCAAATAGCTAGCCACCGTCGGCGATAATTTCGTTGGCGAATGCTTATATGCCGACGGTTATAGCAGTCGGCGTAGGATTTTTAAATTATTTATTTTATTGAAAAATCTACGTCAACGGCTACAACCATCGGCGTAGGTTCTTATCTATATATATTTTTTAAATGCTATGCTGACGGCTTCAGCCATAGGCGTAGGTGTTTAAAAAAAAATAAAAAATAAATAAAAACATCACTACAAAAATAAGACTATTAGCGGCACCCAAAACCTACTGCTATTAACAAAAAAACTGTCGCTAATAGTCTTAATAGACTTTAATGGTTATTCTGTTAATAGAGGCAGTTTTTTACATTCAAAAACTGCCGTAATACCCTTATTTTTTGTAGTGAATTTTTTATTTTTAATTTTTTTTCCCGCCTCACAATTGCGGCAGTTTTTGAATGTAAACTGCCGCTCATGCCCACCTGCCAAGCCAATCCACTGGCGAATCCTATTACCGGCTTTTCGTTGGAAGCCCCATCATAACTGTCATCATCCTAGGGTATTTAGGCTCAAAGGGGATTTTATTGTGAGACTGAGGAACTCAATGACTGCTGTGATGGTAGTTCCTGATTGAGAGAGAATTGGCCAATGGAATGATAGATGTGGAGCGGATCAACTTGCAATAACATATAGAAGTTTGCTGTTGCAGCTGTTGGAATGAGGAGAAGTAATATTGGTTGAATGCTGGTTGGATGGTTAGATTTGATCCACAGATAGGTTAAGAGTCGACAACATAAAGAGGAAAACTAGTAAACGTGGAATGCTTCTTCTTTAAAGAAAAAAATCAGGTAGACTAATTTATGAAAGAATTGGTCACGAATTTTATAAGCAAAAGGGCAAAAGAAATTTAATTTGATAACTACATGTGGCAATGTAGAAGATAGTTGTCACGACCCAGAATCCTTACCCGATCTCGAGGGCCTAGAATTTTGTGTTATGACTCCGCACGCTTGTTAAGGCGATAAACAGACATATACTTAATCTATAAATTGATTTAGCATATAGATTGAGGTATTTAAGATAGCATTAAAAATAATTGACCCATAAATTAACAACAGAAATCATAAAAGACAATAAAAATGTAAATCCTAACCATGCATCTAAAATAGGAAATAAAATAAGTTTTACGTAAGATAAAATTGTCCTAAATGTGAACTCACAAAAATATCAAAATAATTAGAATATGTCTCTCAAAGAATAAAGTCTAAAGCAAAAGGACTCTCAAGCCTCGTACAAATCTGTCGGATCTACGCTCTCCTCCGGATGATAGCCAACGTCTCCATCTACGTAAGCCGCCCTAAACCCTAACCATGCATCTAAAATAGGAAATAAAATAAGTTTTACGTAAGATAAAATTATTCTAAATGTGAACTCACAAAAATATCAAAATAATTAGAATATGTCTCTCAAAGAATAAAGTCTAAAGCAAAAGGACTCTCAAGCCTCGTAGAAGTCTGCCGGATCTACGCTCTCCTCCGGATGATAGCCAACATCTCCATCTACGTAAGCCGCCTCCGGAACAGCAGCTCTCGCGCCATCATGAATTGGATAAATGGAATCTTCACCTGAAACTGTTAGATTTGGGAAGGGGGTGAGTTTGCTCAGTCGCGTAAACTCAGTGGGTTGCACAATCGATCCACCATAACTTACTCAGGTGGTCGTGTGTGCAATCACTTGAATTGCGATGTATTTTAAAAATATAACCAATATCTTAAATAAATGAAATAAATTTATCCATAATTCATAGACTATCATAATCAAGACTGAAAAACATACTAATATAACATGAAGAGTGCATGATGCTTTTATTTTCTTATCTCTTTTCCTATTTGTTTCATCAACTTATCATATGTGATAAATTGTAAGTCTTGTTAATTACTCCATAAGCCAACACAACGTACTTCGCATCTTATCTTATTTAAACGATCTATGCCAGAATCGCTGCTCGAGCCTACCACGCGAGGTCTAGGTATAGATAACCACCTAACCTTTATATCATAACATAAACTACCATCCAGCCAGATGAGGTTGCCGGTATAGTAGCCACGATGTCCCCTTAGTTCGAGATAAGGCTATTATGTCCTTAAGACCCGTCTTGGCTGCAGACGTTGGACCCTTACGGTGACTCGTAAGGTATGGCACGTGTAGAAACTTAATTCATATTTAGCTGGCCCTCAGAGCCTATCTTAACATATTATAACATTATTCGATTCTGGGTTTAAGTCTCCGTCCCAATTTCATATTTGCGTGGGCTTAAGTTCTCACTTTCTTAACATACATGTGTCTTAACATATTCTTTTCTCATTCAAAAAAAAAAAATACTTAGTTAAAATGGGCCATGGTGCGATAGGCTTCACTAAACTACGATTTCCATTGGACGGGTTCCGTAGTAACCTGGATGTACTTCGTGTGGTATCCCATACTACCATAGAGGGGTTACATCCGTACATGGATGCCTACATTCCATGTTTCGCGTGACCGTGAAAGAAACCCCACTGTGACGAAGGCTTATGTCATGTATCATATCTTATTCTTAACTTATATGCGTATGCCCTATCGTAATTTTCTACATGGTGAATGTCATATGATAACGGTGAACATATATAAAAATAAACTATAACATAAACCTTAAATATTTTATATTTTTGAAGAAAATTAATATAGAACATAACACATAAAGCACTGAAGTAAAAACAGAGAATAAGAAATATTTAACTACATTTATTTTATAATAGAGTTGAAAATATACTTCATTAAGGTTAATTATATCCATGAAATTTGGTGATCGACTAGTATAGCGATCCGACATATTTTAAAATTCTAAAGGAGCACATGTGTCCATTCAAAGATTGTATGAGGCTTAAAAGAGGTAATAGAATGATAAGTGTTGAAAAATATTAATATTTGACTCCTTAAACTTATAGATTATTATTCGATGAAAGTTATTTAATATGTTTTATGTAATTTAAGTGAGTTATATGTCTGCAGACAAGTTGAGCAAGTAAAGTAGCCCACGTGTTTAAAAAATAATGTCAAACCAGTGCAATCTTAGATCATCTAAAACGTATCCCAACTTGTAGCTCAAATTTGACCTTAAAAATATTAAATTCGTGCAATTGCTATTTCAGATAAAGTTGTAGATCTCGTTGTCTTCTTTTCAATGTCGTAGAATCACGTCAATCCGAGTTCAGAGTAAAATGTTATGGCCAAAATACCGAGGCTGTATTTGTTGAAGAGTTTGGCCGAATATCATAAAAATCTGGGAAAAATGATCCTATCGATTTTGGACCGAATTTTTATATTTTTAAGACCTGAAATTTATCAAATTTTCACAAAAAATTAGGGTTTTCTTTTTTGGAAATAACTAAATAATTTAAGATGGATTTAGAGGTACCCACCTGTTGAAGCGTGATTCGAATCCTACTATGATTTGGGTTGATGGAGATCGGATTCGAGAGACGATATACCCGAGTCTTTTTGCGAGAATTCCTTTCTTACAATAAATCGGTCGCGGCGATGAGGAGCTTTGATGGTGAAAGATTTTCTGATAAGATCAAAAAATCGATGGAAATCCGACGAGGAGTTATGAAAGATGGCACTACCAAAGCTTTTATAGAGAAGAGAGAATAGAGAAAGACAACTGAGAGAAAAACTGAATATATATCTAATTCCCTTTCTAAGTTAACTCTAATTAAGACTTTTCGTACAAGACTTAATAAAATAGTAGTTTCTCCAAGCACGTAGAATTCATACGTGACTTAAATAGTTTGAGAAGAATTTTTGTTCCAGTGCTTTGTCTAAGCACCAAAGCAAAAGGTGATTCTCTCCTGAAATTACAGTTATGCCCTTTAACCCGCTTCACTCTTCAAATGGGTGTAACTTTTTATATTCTTGTCAAAAATCGACAAATTAGATATCGTTGGAATCATATCGACGAGTACTTCACAATGAGTCTAATATTGATATATAAAAAAAATTGACTATTTTTAAAGTGGGTAGATTTCGGTGTGGAGCGTTAGTACCACGCACTGTGTGGTACATCATCTAATACCGTTAAATATTGTCAAAAAAATCTGGGTTGTTACATTCTCTCCCCCTTATAATATTTTCGTCCTCAAAAATTATGTAAATGAGAGAATGAGCTCGAGGTACTTCTCCATAATCTCAGCTTCTCATCAAAAGTCAAAGGTTCAACGATATTAAAAAAAAATCATTAAGGTCGTTATATTCTCCCCCTCTAAAAAATATCATCCTCGAAAATTACGTACTGATTATTCAAAAAGCTCAGGATGGTTTTCTTTGATGTCGTCTTCATTTTCCCAGGTCACTTCCTTTGGCGTGTGATGTTGCCATTGGACCAACACTAATCTCATCGTTTTGTTCTTGAAGACTTGAACTTTGTGGTCGAGGATCTTGATCGGTCCCGCTATCGTAGTGAGGTCCTCCTTTATATCGACGGGTTCGATCTCCACTATGTGTGATGGGTCATAGATGTATCTCCTCAGCATTGATACATGAAAAACGTCATGGATTCCTATATATTATAGCGGTAGAGCGATTTTATACGCAACCTCGCACATATTCTATGACTTCAAAAGGCCCTACATATCTGGGACTCAGCTTCCCGCGCTTTCCAAAGCACATGACTCCCTTGGTCGGAGAGACGTGAATGAATGCTCGTTTGCCAACCTGTTAAACAAATTTTAGTGTTTAATTACGAACACAATTGCAATAAAATTTAAAGTCTAAAATTTTAAATGTGTTACCTCAAACTCTAAATTACGTCAGTGAGGGTCAGCGTACTTTCTCTGACGATCTTAGGCTATCTTAAGTCGTTCTCGTATCAGTTTGACTTTCTTAGTCGTAGTTTGGACTAGTTCGGGTTCAAGCATCTTCCTAACTCCAACTTCATCCCAACACAACGGCGTTCTGCAACTTCTGCCATATAAAGCTTCGAAAGGGGACATTCCTATACTTGCCTGATAGCTATTATTGTAAGAGAACTCGATCAACGGGAGGTGATCGTCCCAATTCCCTCGAAAGTCAAGCATACACGCTCGTAACATATCTTCAACTACTTGATTCACTCTTTCAGTCTGGCCGTCCATCTGTGGGTGGAAGGCAGTACTAAAATCTAATCGATTACCCAGAGCTTCTTGAAAAGTTGTCCAGTATTTTGAAGTAAATTTTGAGTCTCGGTCAGTGACAATGTTGACTGGGACCCCATGTAGTTTGACGATTTCTTTCAGGTATGTTCCGACAAGCTTATTCCTATCTGTGGTAGTCTTGAATGGTAAGAAATGTGCTGACTTAGTCAATCTGTCAACTATCACCCAGATTGCATCGTTCTTCTTCATTGTCTTTGATAGACCTACGATGAAGTCCATAGATATGTTTTCCCACTTCCATTTTGGGATGGGTAGGGGTTGTATAAGTCCGGCCAATTTTTGATGTTCTGCTTTGACTTGTTGACACACTAAGCATTTTGACACGTATTCTGCTATTTCTCGTTTCATATTCGGCCACCAATACTGAGTATCCTGATTTGTGACCTTCATCAAGTATCTCCTTTTTCACTTGAGCGTCATTGGGTACGCACAGTCTTTGTCTGAAGAGTAACATCCCATCCGTCCTTGGGCTGAAATTGAGTTTCGATCCTATGGTTTTAATGATTTTGAGGATCTCTAAGTCTGTACGCTGTATTTCCCTGAATTTTTTCAAAATGAACGGACTTATCACAATTCGTGGTAAATATATACCATCATCGATCTCTTGGAGGTAAATGTCTTCTTCGGCGAGTTCATTGAAGGGCTTCCAAGTTTTTAATCTGGCTAACAATGCCGAAGATTTCCTACTGACTGCATCAGCGACGATATTTGCTTTCCCAGGGTGGTAATTTATGGAGCGATCATAATCTTTCATCTATTCCATCTATCTACGTTGTCTCAAATTCAGGTCATTTTCTGAGAAAAGGTACTTGAGACTTTTGTGATCCATAAAAATCTTGAACATCTCACCGTAGAGATAGTGTCGCCATAGTTTGAGGGCGAAGATAACTACAGCCAGTTCCAAGTCATGAATCGGATAGTTCTTTTCATGAGGTTTGAGCTGTCTTGACCCATAAGCGACAACTTTCTTACTTGTTCAAGCACACAACCATGTCCCTGGCGAGATGCATCCGTGAATTTTTCAAATTCACTAGCGCTTGAAGTGGAAGGTAGGGTAAGGATTGGTGCTGTAGTAAACCTTTTCTTTAGTTCTAGAAAACATGCTTTACATTCATCGGTCCACATAAATTTAACATTCTTCCGTGTGAGGCAGGTGAGCAGTAGAGCAATGCATGAAAATCCTTCAACAAAGCGACGATAGTAACCTGCCAATCCGAGGAAACTCCTAACTTCGGTGACTCTCGTTGGCGCTTTCCATTCTGTAACTGTTTCAATCTTAGAAGGATCAATGGTCACTCCTTCTGCTGATTCCACGTGGCCAAGGAAGGTCACTTGTTTAAGCAAAAACTCACACTTACTAAGTTTAGCATACAATTGGTGATCTCGGAGTGTCTGAAGTGCTAGACGAAGGTGTTCCTCATGTTCTTCCACTATTTATAATCCTTAACTTTTCAAAAATCAAATTCTCGTAGTCTCTTAAATTATTTATTCGAAATATACTCTCACTTCTCAAGATCAATTACTTCTAACACTCTGTCGTAGGCTATCATCATTATTATATCTCGTTGACCATAAAGTAATTCAAATAAATCTAAGGTTGATGATAATAATTTATTCCTCAATTTGAACTCACTTCTAATAAGTTATTCTTATAGTCAACATCTCAGCCTATAATGAATATTTAAACTATCAAACAAGTTAGGATTTATCTTTTCTAATTATTCCCCAATACGCTAAAAATATTTCTTCTAATTGCTCCTCAATCTTCAAAGATTCTTCTCAATTTCTCTCACATGGTCCTAGCTCATATATGTTTTCATCAAACAAATCTTTAAATCCTTAATTGAACCTTCAAATCTTATGTCATTGATCATCACACTTTTTTAAACTCCTTCAGTCCACAAAAGATCTAAAGCTTAGGGTCTATCAAAATCATTATCACATCATCACCATAGTGTACTTACATGAGCCACACAGTCCTCGAGGAAGTAAAGCTTAGGCTCTGATACCATCTCTGTCATGACCCAGAATCCTTACCCGATCTCGAGGGCCAAGAATTCTATGTTATGACCCCGCACGCTTGTTAAGGCGATAAGCGGACATATACTTAACCTATAAATTGGCTTCGCATTTGGATTGAGGCATTTAAGATAGCATTAAAAATAATTGACTCATAAATTAACAGCGGAAATCATAAAAGACAATAAAAAGGTAAATCCTAACCATTCATCTAAGATAGGAAATAAAACAAGTTTTACGTAGGATAAACTGGTCCTAAACGTGAACTCACAAAAATATCAAAATAACTAGAATATGTCTCTCAAAGAATAAAGTCTAAAGCAAAAGGACTCTCAAGGCTCGTAGAAATCTGTCGGATCTACGCTCTCCTCCGGATGATAGCCAACATCTCTATCTATGTAAGCCGCCTCCAAAACAGCAGCTCTCGTGTCATCATGAATAGGATAAATGGAATCTTCACCTGAAACTGTTAGATTTGGGAGGGGGTGAGTTTACTCAGTCGCGTAAACTCAGTGGGTCGCACAATCGATCCACCATAACTAACTCAGGTTGTGACAATCCCATATTTTTGGGAACCGTGCATATTACGCACCATACACATGTATGTGTGATTCATAAGGGAACCAAGACTAACATGTATACACTACATGTGTAGGTGGGAAACACACTAGTATTTTTCCTAACTTATAAGTATATAAGTATATAAGTGAAGAGCTCCCTTACGTAACTCTATTCTAACCGAAATAGAGAGAAGGAGAAATAGAGAGAAAGAAAAGAAGAGCCTAGTAAAGAACTAGGGTTTCGTTGGGACTTAAATCGGTGGAAGAGTTGGAGCAAAGGCTGGAGGAGGAACCTTGGAGACCTGTTAGCCTAGTAAAAATTTGAATCTTGAATCGAACTTGTGCGAGACTCATCGTTGGAGGTATGTTAAAGGCATGATAGAAGCTTAGGCATGTTTGAAATAATAGGAAAAATATTGGTTGAATGATTTTAATGATATTAAGGTTTGAATGAAAGGAGAAATAGTGTTCTCGAATAGATCAAGGAGTAAAAATCATCGCTCCTCACTCGAGCGGTCTAAAGGGCTAGCTCGAGCGAGGATAAATAGTAAAAATATAGCTCTGGGCTCGCTCGAGCGGTCCCCAAAACAAGAGGGAAGCTCGCTCAAGCGAGGTCCCCAGTAAAGCTTCAGGCGGCTCTATTTAACCGCTCGAGTGACCTCGATTTAACCGCTCGAGCGAGGTCAAGTGACCGCTCGAGCGAGGTCAGGTGCTCGCTCGCGCGAGGACTTCCTTCCATCTCTCTAAATTCTTTTGGGTATGATTCATGAGAACTGTGTTTTCAAGGGGTCTAAGGACCTTCTGAGTAAAACTTTGTCTCATACAATGTAGGTTCAATGTGGGTTGTTGCGCATAAGTTTCTGTGAGAAAGGAACGCGTCGGATTGTGTTGAGGTAGGGAATATTCTTGAAACATGTGCATTATTCCGTCAATTCATATATGTAGTGTAATCCAATTAAATAGTCAAGTACTGCATGATCATTATGAAAAAGGGTGTGTGAGTGAGTTTCAAAGGTGATAGTCTTGAGGTCCCAGGGGACAAAAAATTATAAAGTAAACATCCGAAGGATGCGATGGAATCAGGGGCATCCCAGGGATACAGATGAAAACTAACAGTGAAACGGAAGTAATGTGATAAGGCCTAATGTAATATAATTAGCACAATCACGGTGAATAACTATATGTAGAGCACATTCGATATTTTTATTATTTAAGGTTTGATTAAAATACCCCACCGACGTGGCGGGATACCCACGACTGACTCGACAGGATATCCATGACCGGTACGACGGCCAATCCGTACATTCATAGCACATCCCAGGGATGTAGATTTAAGAATAAACCCCACCACCTATGAGAAAGGGGCTTGGGCAGTATTCCCAGGGAATACATATAACAACTGTCTAGTTAGACGACGATGGCGGATATTCCATTCGGGCTCGATGCTATATTGCTCGGGGACTACTTAAGTTAAGATTTAAGAGATTAAGCCAAATTCACAACTAAACCAGTAAGGAGATTAAATAAAACCATACAAAGTAACAGTCGAAATTATTATTTTTAATCCAGTTATTTCAATTGTTTTCCATAAGTATTACTCGATAATTTATGCTTTTAAAACTACTAACATATGTGTGAAGGTTAATCTATATGTTCTTTTTGTTTCCCTACGGAGCTAGGATGTAGCTCACCCCCCTTAGACTATACGTCGCAGGTCCAGGACTAGCGGCAGCAGAGACTTCTAGAGACGCTGATCCAGGGGATTCGGATTACGTGCCCACAAAAGAGTCAGAACCTCCTCCTGAGGAATTCTTCTAGGAAACGCACTGCATACTTTGAGAGTGAGTTGAGAGTATTACGTACGGCTTGGTATGTCAAGCCTCTTTACTCGAATGTATTTAAATACCGTTTCTTTTGATCAAACGTCTAGGATGAACAGTTATCACCAATGGTTTGAGTAAGTTCTTATGCCCATGAATTGGTATGGGACAAGGACTGCCTTTCGATACCATGATTATTTATATATGAGAACTTGTTTAGAGTAGCTACGTGCGCCCAAATTAGAGTTTTGGCTTGTATATTCCAATGTATCATAAAGAATCCAGGGCACGGCCTAGAGGGTCGTGCTGATGGCACGGATTTCGGGGTGCCAAAATTTGAGCTGTCACACAGGTGATCGTGTGTGCAATCACTTTAATGGCGATGCATTTTAAAAATATAACCAACATTTTAAATAAATGAAATAAACTTATCCATTATTCATAGACTATCATAATCAAGACTGAAAAACATACTAATATAACATAAAGAGTGTATGATGCTTTTATTTTCTTATCTCTTTTTCTATTTGTTTCTTAAACTTATCATATGTGACAAATTGTAAGTCGTATTAATTACTCCATATGCCTACACAACATACTTCGTATCTTATCTTATTTAAAAGATCTGTACTAGGATCGCTGCTCGAGCCTATCACGCGAGGTCCACGTATAGATAATCACCTAACCTCCATATCATAACATAGACCACCATCCAGCCAGATGAGGTTGTCGGTATAGTAACAACGATGCCCCCTTAGTTCGAGACAAGGCTATGATGTCCTTAAGACCCGTCTTGGCTGCAGACGTTGGACCCATACGGGGGCTCCTAAGATATGATACGTGTAGAAATTTAATTCATATTTAGCTGGCCTTCATAGCATATCTTAACATATCATAACATTATTCGGTCCTGGGCTTAGGTCCTTGCCCTGAATTCATATTTGCGTGGGCTTAAGTCCCCACTTTCTTAGCATACATGTGTCTTAACATATTCTTTTCTCATTTAAAAAAAAAAAACTTAGTTAGACTGTGCCACGGTGCAATAGGCTTCACTAAACTATGCTTTCCAAGGGATGGGTTCCGTAGTAACATGGATGTACTTCGTGTGGTATCCCATACTACCATAGAGGGATTGCATTCGTATATGGATGCCTATATTCCAAGTTTTACGTGATCGTAAAAGAAACCCTACCGTGACGAAGACTTATGTCATGTGTTATATCTTATTCTTAATTTATATGCATATGCCCTATCGTAATTTTTTACATGGTGAATGTCATATGATAATGGTGAACATATATAAAAATAAACTATAACATAAACCTTAAGCATTTTATATTTTTGAAAAAAATTAATATAGAACATAACACATAAAGCATTGAAGTAAAAACAGATAATAAGAAATATTTAACTACATTTATTTTATAATAGAGTTGAAAATATACTTCATTAGGGTTAATTGTATCCATGAAATTTGTTGATTGACTGATATAGTAATCCGATATATTTTAAAATTTTAAAGGAGCACATGTGTTCATTCAAAGATTGTATGAGGCTTAAAAGAGGTAATAGAATGATAAGTGTTGAAAAACATTAATATTTGACTCTTTAAACTTAAAGATTATTATTCGATGAAAGTTATTTAATATATTTTATGTAATTTTAGTGAGTTTAAGTCTGGAGATAAGTTGAGCATAAAGTAGCCCAAGAGTTTAAAAAATAATGTCAAACCCATGCAATCTTGGATCATCCAAAACGTATCCCAACTTGTAGCTCAAATTTTACCTTAAAAATATTAGATTCGTGCAATTGCTATTTTCGTGAAAGTTGTAGATCTTGTTGTCTTCTGTTCAATACCGTAAGAATCACGTCAATCTGAGTTCGGAGTAAAAAGATATGGCCAAAATATCGAGTTTGTATTTGTTGAAGAGTTTGGCCGAATTTCACGAAAATCTGGGAAAAACGATCTTATCGATTTTGGGCCAAATTTTTATATTTTTAAGACTCGAAATTTATCAAAATTTAAGAAAAAATTAGGGTTTTCTTTTTAAGATATAACTGAATAATTTAAGATGGATTTAGAGGCACCCACCTGTTGAAGCGTGATTTGAATCCTATGATGATTTGGGCTGATGGAGATCAGATTCGAGAGACAATATGCCTGAGTCTTTTCGCGAGAATTCTTTTCTTACAATAGATCGCTAGCGGCGATGAGGAGCTTTGATGGTGGTAGATTCTCTGATAAGATCGAAAAATCAATGGAGATCCGACGAGGAGTTGTGAAAGATGGCATTACCGAAGCTTTTACAGAGAAGAGAGAATAGAGAGAGATAACTGAGAGAAAAAGTGAATATATATCTAATTTCGTTTCTAGGTTAACTCTTATTAAGACTTTTCGTATAAGATTTAATAAAATAGTAGTTTCTCCATGCAAGTACAATTCATACGTGACTTGAATAGCTTGAGAAGAAGTTTTGTTCTAGCGCTTTGTATAAGTACCAAAGCAAAAGGTGATTCTCTGCCTAAATTATAGTTATGCCCTTTAACCCGCTTCACTCTTCATACGGGCGTAACTTTTTATATTCTTTTTGAAAATCGACAAATTATATATCATTGGAATCGTATCAACGAGTACTTCACAATGAGTCAAATATTGATATATAAAAAAAATCAAACTATTTTTAAAGTGAGTAGATTTCGGTGTGGAGCGTTAGCACCACGCACTGTGTGATACATCATCTAATACCGTTAAATAATGTAAAACAAATCTGGGTTGCTACAATAGTACAGCTGCATGGCCCAAAATGAAATCATTTGTAAAGTCATCCTGGGCTCCCAAAGTACTGACCTAAATATTCCGTAAAAAAGAAGGGCAAACTCTCAAACAAACTAACAAAAGCAAATAATCGCAGTTCTATTTTTTAAGTGTATAATCATCTCCCTCCCTCGATCTCTCGTGTAAAATTAATTCTTACCAAGATAGAAGACGTTGATAAACTGCCACCCCTAGAAGCAAGTGACTTTCCAAAAGCATAACTAGCTTGGGAAGATGGTATCGACACTCATTGGACTCTTTGCATTGCAACGGTTAGGTGGCACATGTTGGGTATTTGTGACCCACACAATAACCTCTTTTCCTTAATTGCTAAAACTTGAATTGGTGAGACTTTCTATACGTGGCACAATGGGAATCACCATGCAATCTGGTGGAATTCCTTACTAATAGGGTTGTGGTAATCCCTTTATAGAAGTGACACATCCTTTAGATTTAGTTTCCTTGATGGGCTAGGAAACTAACCAATGTCTATATAAGGAGGACAACGTCCCCTCTTTGGCTATCCTCAATGTTATTCCCATCAACAAAGATAGAAAGAAAGAGAGGTGGCTTGTCCTAAGGGCTTTGGTATTATAGCAAGGATGTGCTGATCAAGCTCGTCTTCGTGATCATCTAGACAAGTAAGTGAGATTTATCTTACTGGATAATTATTGTATTTGATATGTTGATCAAATGATTCATGCATAGATCATGGTTATTGTTTAAAGTTTTCTAACAATTGGTATTAGAGCCATGGTTGGCTGATTTTGTTTGATTTGTATTATTAAAAAAAAATAGTAAATAAATACCATGTCATTCGATCCAACCCATGCCATTCGATGAAAAACCCATGCTTTTGGTTTATTTTATTTGTATTTTATAAACACAAATAACTATGTGTATTTTATAAATAGGTTCTGCAGGTTTTCTTTAAAAAAAAAAAAAGAAAAAAAAAATTGCTATTGCACCCCATTTTTAATCTCTTCGAGAGTGCATAACTTTATACTTATAATGTGGGTACAGATTTACAAAGATTACACCATATCTATAATCTTCATTTCACGGAGATTAGGATTTCATGGGAATGTCGTGTACAAGCATCCTTTCTAAATTTATTCTATCACATATATCTGATACCAATAAATCAGTTCACTTAATTCATAGAACTTACTTTCCCCAAAACACGATATGTGAGCATACTTAGGGTATGAAACATTGAACTAATGACATGAAAAAATGCCTTGAGATAGGTTTTTCCTATAAAGGGGTTTAGGAAGACCGATAAAGCAATCGTTCAGGGAGACGTTGCCAAAGTAGGTGTGTAGTGTGCCCAAAGTTGACCAGTCTATGGAGGTTTCGTTATCCTTGAATTTTGAGACATTTGTCACATTAAGATTGCCAGAGCATTCACTTCTGTGAGCTACTACTTCTGGCCAAAGCTGACTTAGAAAGTTCACGAAAAGGGAATGGATAGAATAGTTATGCGTGTCTCGGTGAAAGAAGAGCGACACTTCTGGCCTAAGCTGATGACTAGTTTGGATCAAACCAAAATACAAATGACTAGGTCTATGCATGTCTACGGACACGAACTTGGGAGACATACAATAGGTCAAAGCTTCTGCCCTAAGGTGATGCTGAGACAATGAGTTATGTTTGTCCCTCAGAGTGGATGGTTTTGCACATGGTTAATACACTCTGATTGATTCGACCTTGACCCCAGGTACAAAATCAAATTATCTAAAGTTCTATATGAATGTGTGCTGACAATGATCTACGCCATTATAGCTATGGACGGATCACTGTTGCAACAACAGATAGCGAGCATTGAAAAGGTCACTAGTACTAATTATTCCACTTGGTGAATGGGTCTGAATTTGACCTTTAGTTACCTAGATTATGACTTTCTTCTATCGAAAAATTGACCAGCGACTCCTACTGATAACTCTTTAGAGTTTGAAAAAGCTTTGCATGCCAAGTGAGAGAAGGTAAATCGTATGTCAATCATGATTATTCGCACTTTTATGAGTGAGGTCATCCATTGTGGTATTGAGACCACTGACACAACACGCGAGTTGTTGAAAAACATCGAGGATCAGTTTGTTGGGTCTACTAAATCTCTGTAATATGGTTATCTTGTGAAGTTTGTGAACATGCGTTATGATTGTAAGGGTTCTATTAGGGAGTTCATTCTCAAGATGTCCATGTTAGCAATGAAGCTCAAGGAGCAAGGTATTCCTATTGAGAAAGCAGCTATAGTACATTTGATTGTTGCATTCCTTTCCTGTCAATTTTATACCTTTAAGGTGAATTATAATGCCCAGAAGGAAAAATGGGACTTGAACTAATTGATCTCAATGTGTGTAATGGAAAAAGAACGGTTGTAGGGTAAGAAGTTCGAGTCTGCTCATTTTACCTATAACCCTACTCATATCTATGCTCATAAGAAAAAATTCAAGAAGAAGGGTCAGAAGCAGAACTACCACAATAATAAGAGAATAAAAGAAGATTCTAAGTTGCATGTTGTAAAGATTGACGAGAATGATGGTTGTCATTTCTACAAGAAGAAATGTCATATCAAGAAAGATTGTTACTTATGAAAAAATATTATGAAGAAGCAGCAAGGAGGGGCTAATCAGCAGAAGCAGCACGAGGAGCCCTAGGCTGAATGAAAAGCTATTATTTGCAAATGAGGAGGATTTAGGAACAATTCTATTTATTGAGGATTTTTATTCTGTCTTTTAGACGAAGTTTTTATTACTAATATTAGACTTACTAGAGTTGTTTATAGTTTTACTCCTCTAGGTGATAGTTTGACTATTACTTTGGATTCTATTAATGTTGGATAGGGTTCTCTAGTAAATAATTTATTTTAATTACAATCGTTGAGACTACTTATATCAACTTTCTTGAAGATGAGACAATCAGTGGGAGTCAGGAATAAAGGATAATATCAAATTCATTAATGATCAGAATATTCATTTAAATTGAGGTGACCAGATTGGGATACTAGAGTCTTTTGTGGTCTCTGTTTGAGTTGGAGTTATCTCACAAAGAGGCTTGAACCAAAAGATTTTATATCTCACGTGATCCGGATGGAAGTGTTAGAAATACTCGAGTACATTGATTGAGTAGGAGTTTCTTCCACAATGTTTATTCCATTTTATTTTATTATTGACATTCTTTATATCTTTGATTATCATTTGATGCATGTTTTTCATTCAACTCAATATTTATTATGATTATCATTATTAGCATATGCAATGCTGGTCTGGGAGCATAAGTGCTCAAATAAGGAAGCTTGGACTATCGTGATTAGGCACCACAGTTGTATAGCCTTTATCCTGATAGTTGGGTGATAATTTTCACATGGCGTATGCCGTAAGATTTCAGGATAGCATACCTTAGGGTATGAAGCTGGACGAATGCAGGTATGCCCACAAGTGATTGCATTAAAGTGTACATATACTGGTGTCACAAAACTGCAAGTAATACTCTTAGGTTCGTTAATGACAATAATTTTTGTGACCATGGAACTACCTTATTGTCAATTGTAAAGCATGGTACACTATTCGCATCCATGATCCATTATTATAGTTGTTTCTTTAACTTGAGAGGATGTCGTATTGTACCAAGTCCCTTGAAAGTCAATGATTTTATAAAATTATAAGGATGGCCATCAGCTTTTCAAAAGGACCAATTCATGAAATTATTTAAAACAATATTTTGGTAGTGTGTGGATCAAGTGATAGATTGTTGGGTATTTGTGACCCACACACTAACCCCTTTTCCTTAATTGCTAAAACTTGAATTGGTGAGACTTTCTATACGTGGCACAATGGGAATCACCATGCAATCTGATGGAATTCCTTACTAATAGGGTTGTGGTAATCCCTTTATAAAAGTGACACATCCTCTAGATTTAGTTTCCTTGATGGGCTAGAAAACTAATCAATGTCTATATAAGGAGGACAACGTCCCCTCTTTGGCTATCCTCAATGTTATTCCCATCAACAGAGATAGAAAGAAAGAGAGGTGGTTTCTCCTAAGGGCATTGGTATTATAGCAAGGATTTGCCGATCAAGCTCGTCGTCACGATCATCTAGACAAGTAAGTGAGATTTATCTTACTGGATAATTATTGTATTTGATATGTTGATCAAATGATTCATGCCTAGATCATGATTATTGTTTAAAGTTTTCTAACAACATATGCCCTCCCATTAGGTCCTCAAGACTAGGTGTTGGCCTTCAAGGAAAAATATCCTCTCAATGTGGGATCCTCCAAAGGTACATAGAAAAAAGAAAAAAGATACGAGAAGGTTTAAAACTTTAAAAATACAATAAGTTATGTATAACAGACCTAACATCCAATGGTGCTTGAGATGAGGGACAAAACTAGGACCCCCAAATGCATAACCAACCCTGAGAAAGAAAAGAAAAGAAAAAATCTAACTAAAACCTTTTTTCTCTCGGTCGAGACCTCTTAGGATCAGAAAACTTAAGAGTTAAAGGTTGAGTCATCCCTAAATTCCAAGGAACAAAAAATGACCAAAGGATAGCCATCAAAATAACAAAATTACATTACATTATCGTATCATATTTTTGGTGTTTAATAATTAACGGTCTTAATGTTTAATAATTAGTCAACTATCTTGATGTTTAATAATTGACAACACCTCCATATGGTTCCGTATGGAGGTGTATTGTACTTTGTTGGCGTAATAACTGTACAAAACATGAGTTTAATTTTATTGATCCAAACATGTTAATATGTACATCATATGAAAAAAAGGCATGTCATTGAATTTTCTTGGCAACACCTCCATCCGATGAGTCCTGACTGTACTAGGTGATTCTCTGAGACCACGTTCATCAAAAATTGCGAGGCACCCACCTTAGATTGATGGGATATTACCTATCTCTAGTGGCACCCATAGGGCACCCCATTTACTTGAATGAGTGTGTTAGAAATTTAGTAAAACACACCACATCTTATGCCTTGTAACCAGCCTAGACTGTTTCTTGATGAACTCTAACTCAAGGTTTGACCCAAATTGGGCCTAAGCCTTGGTGGTGATGAGGGGATCATAGCCAATGGTTCGGATTTTGAAAATAATCATACGATTTCTTGATGGGTTGAGTCAAACCTATGACACATAAAATAGAAGCATCTAGATGTACTAATAAATGAGGCTATGTGTTTGTATTTTGCACAGAACCATGCCATTTCTTGTAATTTTGACTAAAGCCCAAGGGCATTTATAAGCTAATTATCTAATTTTGGAAATTAAAAATTTGAATATGGCAAATCTCTACCATATCCTAGCCCTTGGTTCACTTGACCATGATTTGACCCATCTTACACCATTGTTTTCCATGGGCAAGTCTAGGGTATTAGATGCACTCATGTGCATGCACCACAGGATTTTTAGACTCTTAAAATTCACAAAGTTTGAGGGTCTTGAAGACTGATCGTTTATAATCAAAACATTGTAATTGCACAAGTTCGAATTACTCGGGCGAATATATGGGTGTCGAACCACAAGGACTTGTTGTTTACTTTTCCTAACTATTGTCTTAATAAGCAAACTAACACAACAAAAAATAAGACTATTAGCATCAGCTTTTTTAACAAAAAACTGCCGCTATTAATCCCGTCGCTACCAAAAATGGCCACTATTTGTCCTACCACTACACAAAAATGCCTTTATAGCAAGTGCCGCCAAAACTCCTTATTTTTGTAGTGTAACAAAGTTTTGGATGGGATATGAGAAGGCAGACTGGGATCCCCTTGGATCACAAACTCATATAAAATAAACTCCTATTCCTCTTCTATTTTGAAATTCCAGGTACTCCCACACTAGGCTACAACCACTACATCTAGGTATAAAAATTAGGTCATATTCATAGTCACGAACCTGTCCAAACTGATAAGATCTGTCTTATTACTTGCGACCTAAACATCAAACATCATTGCATGTAATCGATAAAGCCAGCCTACAATCTCTAATCCGTCGATGAATATCCTATCAAATCTAATCCCTACAAGGCCATTAGAATTAAATTCAATAGAATTAAACCTTTACTTAGCGCGTTCTCAATACAACAGGAACCTCAAACATGATCGTACCAATAAAATAGAATTCAAAATAAAAGAAGAATAAGCTTTTATTATATACTCATTCTGTAATTTACAAGAGATCCCAAGCTTGGAAAGTTTAGCCTCGCATCGATCGAATGATCTTCGTCATTGCAGATCATCTCTTGTAATTTACAAGAGATCATCTCTCAATGATTATAGTACAATCTTTCAACTCTCCAGAACTAGTAACTCTCCTAACCTATGAACACTCACGGCTGAAAATTCTTTAGAGAAGACTCTGCCAAAAGGATCTTTTTAACTCTAACCCTATGGTCCGTATTTATAGTTTCGTAAGGCCCTAGTACAAGATAAACACTGTAGGTATTCCTAAGAATCCCAAAAAATCTATTGAGGAAGAAGAATCTGGATGGACTCTTGGATGCCCGCAAACACAGGTTGTCATGCCTATTTATTCACACAAAAACACTATCTCGACCGGTCGAGAATGAATCTCGACCGGTTGAGTCTTCATTCTGTCTTTAGATTGCGGAGGTTCTGTCTTTCCTTAATTCTTGACCGGTCGAACTAGTTTCAACCGGTCCAACTCACATTTCTCTTTTGTTCTAAAGATTCTAACTCGACTGATCAGTATTGACTTCGATCGGTCGAGATTATATATAAATGTTTATATAAATCTCTGCTCAATCTCAACTAGTGCAACAAATTTTGACCGGTCCACTCTGAAATTTTTTAAGCTCCTTAATTCTCGACTGGTTAAATCTGACATTTCGATAGGTCAAAGCAAACCATTCTTTTCTTCTTTTTCTTTCTTATGCTTCTTCTCTGCTGTGTGATTTCGACCGGTCGAAAATGCATTCTCGATCGGTCGAAATGACCAGTTTGGGCATTTCTTCTTTGTTTTAGCTTGGGTTTTCTATTGTTGCTTTGAGTATTCTTCTTCTTTGCTCCTTTAACTCTTTTTGCGTTCTTTCTGCCTTCAAACTTGTTGCAACACATCACAAATTAAAAGCAAACATTAGTAGTTAAATGAGATCTAACAAGGCCGATTTTTGGGCATAAAGTATGCCATTTTGAAGGTTGATCACACCCCCAAACCTCAACTTTGCTAGTCCTCGAGCAAAGGCAAAATTCAAAATCATAACCCATAAGCAAACACTAAACTATCCTATAATATACAAGCTAATCTATGAAAGTAAATGCCACTTTCGTCGGGAGCACGGTTGCATTTAGCATATACAACAAGCCTTTAAACCCCTACGTGATCCCTATTGGAATGTTGTGTCTACGGTGGGTTTAAAGTGAAGTTACCCACAAACTTCCAAAACTAGTTTCGAAACCATCGATAAAATGAGTTTAAAAAATCAGTTTTCATAATGTATATAGTTTTGAAAATAAACAACCAGTAATTGTTTTAACATTAGATTTTTCATTCTCAAATACCGTTGCCATATTAATTCTACTATTTTCTATTCAAATTGATTCGATGCTCCGATCCTTAGATAATTCCTTCATTAATTCCTAGAGTGACGTGTGTGTGCTTACAAATGCCAAAATCTTTCCATCGCGGGACTAGTCTAAACAAGGAATTATCGGATCCCATGTCTCAACTCAATCCTCACATTAGGTATACACTCAAAACAGAATCACTCCGATGAACGGTTCAGTTTTTACACACATGTGTGAGAGAATATAACACAAATCAAAGAGTCTCACAGGATATAAGAAACATGATGCATCAATGAATAAAAAGAAATCTCATAATGAATGATATCTGCATACTAAGCATGTCACATCAAGTACCATAGACATCACACTCTCACTCTCCACAAGGCATTTACCGATCAAGATTTGATCAAGAATGTCTTCTACGATTTGTAACGAGGCTCAGGTAGGGGTAGAAAGAAAGGAAAATTGGGATCAAATTCTCTGAGAAATTGGAAAATAAACTAATTTAATTTTTTTATTTTATTTCACTTTTCTTTTTCTAACCACTCAAAATTTTTCTTTTTCTCTTTCTCAACTTTCTTTTCTTTTCTTTTTACTCCTTTTCTTTTGGAAATTCCTCGTACTTTTGCATTTCATTTTTTTTTTCTCCCTTGTTCACAAAGTTTTCTGCTATATGCTCGCAATAAACACCACACTCTTGCCTCTCAACTTACTCTCTTCCCATTTACTCTCATCCCTCGTTCCCAATTTCTTAGAGATAGAAGTGTAAAGTTTAAATTTTCATAAATAGTGTTGGGGTATGGTTAGAATGCCTTATCAAGGAACATATAAAGGCCAAAATTTTCAACAAGGCTCAAAATTTTCAACAAGGCCAAAATTTTCAACATTTGCTGGCAAATCCCCTTGAAAGTAGTTAGCCTTAGTTCTATTTCAGTTTTGTAATAGGTTTTGTATACATTGGTATTTTTGATGAGTAGTTGTGTACAGTAGCTTTTATTAATGGATTGCTATTTTAATGACTAATTGAATCTAAAGATCTTATGGTTCCCTTAGATGTCTATAGGATTCATGTATTTGGGATGAGCCCATTCAGTTTCTAGTAGATCTATTATTTACCATCTAATTTTCCTTGGTTTGATAGCCTCATAGAAAGCAATGCTGGATCTATAGTGAGATCTGGGGAGCTCGGAGGCCTGTGGATCATAGTGGTTGCAGCAGTTTACATGTTATTTCTCAGAACTTTGTGGTATGGACAGACCAATGGGATACCCTGTGACCATTTGAGTGGACATAGTATAGCCCTAAGGTGCTGTCCAGCCACATGTTTGAGAAGGATTCTTCTCCCCTGCACATGAGCTTCTAGAGCCTTGTGAGAAGGTTTTGTACAAGAACTGGCTCCTCTCTGTTTTACCTAACCGGTATCAGATGTTAGATCTAATTTCTCTATATTAGTTGCAGCTTGAGGTTGAGTCAATGTTGACCTTTTGTAGCAATGACTAGCTAAATCTAGAGCCTTATTCAACCTGTTATATGGACCTTTTGTAGGCACTAGTGAGCCGTTGTCCTTGGCAAAGTACTTAGGATTTTATGGGTTGGAATACCTATGGATGTCAGTTAGATCTGTGCACAGATTTGGGGAGCTTGTAGCACTAACATTATATAGTGCTGCAATAGTATTCATGGCCTGATCTGGTCCAGTGGTTGGGGAAATGATCAGTCTACTCCTCTGGATTAGATTAACAACTTCTGGCTTGATCAATGAGATTTGACAGACTCTATAGGCTAGGTTGTGACCATTTGAGTGGAAAACCTATAACCTTAAGAGCACCCCAAATGACACGGGTTAAGTTGGATACTTCTACCTTGTTGAGGCTTTTCATAGCGTCTCAGCAAGGAGCACTGTAGAGATAGACTAAATCTAAGTTACATTACTGCTTTAACTCTAAACTTAACCTGCTTACTTCTCACCATTTTTTTTTATATTTTATTTTGGCACACACCATCACCATCTTCTTCTTAACCTTTTATTTAGGATAGGGCTATATTTTATTTCTCTTTTGTTAGGTTTAATTTAGTGTAGTCGTAATACCCAACTCCCTTTCTTTAGGATTATCAAATCTGTAGCCAGATCTAAAGGCCTACTATTATAGCCCATTTTGGATTCTAGATCAATTTCTCTGTGGGACAAACTCTTACTTATCAAAACTTGCTACAATAGGTCTTGTATCTTGTAGGTCTATGATTAATTTAGTTGTGCTAAATCCATTATTTTATTTTACTTTGTTTTTAAATTTGTTTTCACCACACAATAATTAGCACCTGAAGGAAATCAACAACAAGTTTTTGGCGCCGCTGCCAGGGATATTGATCTTCTTAGTAGACCTGAGTTGTACTATAATTTAGACTTTCATATTCTTTGTAGCAATACCTAAACTAGAATAAAAGTACTACTGATTATTTGTAGAATTTTGCATAAATGGACAGCAGAAGAAGGGAAAAGCTAGAGCAGCAATTGGAGTGAAGCTAGCTCTGTTTGCACTTCCTTTCCCCTAAATCTCAGTCCATTTATGTTTAATTCCTTATTATTTATTTAGTGAAAATCTATGTAGTTGTTAATTTTTATTTGAAATATTCTTTGTGTGTGCCTGTGAGTATTTTCTGTACTTACTATGGGTGTGAGTATATGCAAGCTAGAATGTCTTTAAACCCTGAGCTAGAACCTCCAAATCTAGAGGTTGAAAGGATCCTTAGACCTAGACGCATCCCACAGGGCCGTGCTACCAAAACTGAACCAGTTATCATGGCTGAGAGGCAGAGAACATTAAAGGAGTACAATGCACCTGGGGAGTACACCTCTCCCTTCTGCATTCAATTCTCCTCTGTTGCAGGGAATTATGAGATTAAATCCTCCACCTTCAATATGTTGCCTTCATTTCATGGGCTTAGTAAAGAAGATCCTTACAAGCGTATAGACCAATTTTTAGTACTTTGCACTACCTTCAATATTGCTGGCTTGGGACCAGAGGCCACTAAACTGAGGCTTTTTCCTTTCTCACTAAATGAGAAAGCCAGCATATGGCTATCAAAGCTCCCAGTCAACAGCATACAGTCATGGAGTGACCTTCAAACTAAATTTTTGGCTAAATTCATTCCCATGAATTGTCCTTCTCGCGGAATTAAATGCACAATTGTCCTTCTCGCGGAATTAAATGCCAAATGCGCGAGAATTCTACTCTGCGAGCAACTATGTACAGTTGTGCGAAGCACGGGATTGGCCCATTTTAACCCCAATAAATTTTTTGGATTTCCTATCTCTTTGCCTTAACTCCCAATGCCAAAAATAGACCAACATTTACTACGCGCCCCCATTCCCCATAATAAATTGTGCGATTTATCATGTCCCATAATAATCACAATTCATTGCCAACTAACCTTCTTTAATTTTGTTTTGGAAATTGATCTTGGAAGGAGGCGATATTTAATTTGCCGATTCATATTCCACCATCCGAGTACTTTAAATACAATGGTAGTTCATCTTCTTCACACTCAACCTCCTCTAACCGTAGCAGTCCTTCCCTTCTCACAGCAATGGCGTATAGCAAACCCGTTGATCTACCGAATGTGGTTGGACCCGCCCTCACCTAAGGAGCCAGACCCACTATAATTTCTCTGGGATGAGTACGAGGAAGTACAGAGGATCCTGGCCAAGGAGGAGAAGAAAAAGAATAAGAAAAAAAGAAGCAGAAGATGGAACCACCTACATCTTCCCCCCCCATCCTCTTCAATCCCCCACCACCTGCTCAACATCCATCTCCCTGATCCCCATTCTTCCCCCTTCTCATGGCTTGCAGTTCCTCCTCCACATGCAGTAGGTTGAGGATATCCCTGTGCCAGGAGGAAGAACCATTTTGCTTTTGATAGGATGTTTTGTCGATGTGTGCCCAGATTGTTCTTAGGTTTATAACTATTTTTGTGAATTTCTTTGTAATTTTTTGGTTTTGTACTTATAATAAAATATTTTTTCCTACTATTCTGTTTTATTCACTGTGTTTATTTCTGTGTGTTTATTTGTTTTGTGTTGTGTGTTTTCTTTTTCTATTGTGTCATTTTCTTTTTAATACCTCAATTTAAAATTTGCTGCCCATCCACATCTAACTTTGAATCAGTGAGGACACTTCTCCTCATAGGTTTTGGGGTGTGGCAGGATCTGCCATTGAAGCAGTTAACCTAAATGTAGCAGAATCAAGTGAGTAAGATAGAAATGGAGCCATGTTCACCGAAGAATCATAAAAAATTGAAAATTTTAAAAATTTTGCAGAACTTTAAGCATTACAAGTTTTTTAATTTTAGCATTTCCATGATGTGAACACCAAGAAAACTCACTAGTATCAGTACTTAGTGAATTATTAAAAAAAGAAAAAGGTAAGGACATACCCAACAGTTCAATGGAAGACCATAACTAATGAGATTTGGGCTTACAAATTTTTTTTTTCCTTTCTTTGAAGAGTGATTGAGGCAATTTTTCCAGCTCTAAGGACTGGCTTAGTCAATACCCTCACTAGAAGTTAGGCACCTCCAAGTTGAAACAACTGGCAGCACTCATGATACCTAGGAAAGGATCAAGACCTTCTCTTGGACAGTTTGAGCTAAAACAGATAAACCCTAATCAACTGCCCTTGTGCACACACCCTTTGAGGCTTAATTTTTCAATTTTCTTCAAAATATATCTGAGTACTTATACCTGAGCCTATGGACCTGATTCAAACCTACCCTCACTCTGAGAAATCAGAAGGTAAAGGAGAAGGAGCTGAGGATGGATAACATAAGGTTAACATTGGGTTAATGGAGAAGAGATACTTAAAGCTTAGTAGTGTAGCAGCTGAGGAGAGAGGTGGCAAGTCAGAAAAACAAAAAACAAAAAGAAAAATGCATCCAAAAGAAAGAAAAACAATAATGAAGAGGAATAATAGAGGAGTCAAGAGGAAAAGTTTATTGAAAAATTAAAAATAAGAGGAGAAGCTGGCCACCTCAAATCTGAAGAATTTTAAAGAAAATGAAAGGTGCTGAATTACAGGAGGTGAAGTCATGAATCACCTCCTTCACCTACTGATTTCTCAATTTTGAATCTCTTCTCAACCTTCCATTCTTTATAACCTATCCCATAAGCCACATTATAACCCAGTCAAATGACCTTGTGATCCAAAGTTGAATGAGTTGTTATGTAGAGACGAAGAGTTGTCTGATCTATGGTAAGGATTAGCCAATGATGTCAGAACTTAGATACTATGCCTATGCTCATGATTACAGAACCATTTTGGGCCTATAACTGCTCTTGAGCTTGAGAGAAAATGGAAACCCTCAAAGTTCCTTATGAGAAGTTTGCCCTGGTAAGCATTGGGTCTGATGTTGAATGTATTGGGCATGACCTATAACCTAATTTTTGAATTAATGATGAGCTCAGTACTGACCTACATGTGATATTTTTTCCTGTTGTGAGCTAATTGGAAATGATGTGCATCTATGTAGAAGTTGTGATGATTAAATGTCTGTGCATTCATATGTTCAAATTCCTCATATTTTTTGTTGAATCAAAGGTGAATTAATGCTCTATTTCTTGACAGCTAACTTGATAATTTTGTACTTCTGTTAACTGTTTTATTGAGAAGTTTGTGGGTATCTTCACTGAAAACCCTCAGGAGACTTTACTCCTCCACTAAGGATCACCTAGGGGTTTGAAAGGCTTGGTACATATGCTAAATGTATCCGTGCTCCCTACGAAAGTGGCATTTAAATTCTTAGAATAGTTATTTAAAATTTTTCTTTGCTCAGGGACTAGCAAAGATTAGGTTTGGGGGTGTGTTATTAACTGAAAAGTACCACTTTTTACCTCTTAACCTAGCCTTTGATAGACCTTGAAGCAGATTACTAATCATTTGTTAAGTGTGTTTTGTAGTTAGCAATAATTTATGCAGTTTAATACAAAATCCCTGCTTTTTAGTCTAAAGAAGAGAGAGAATACATGCAAGGATGACAGCTGAACCAAAGCCTAAGGGAACACCTTGGTAGTGCTCACCATGGTGACTTACTTGCTGGTCATCATTGACCAAAGTCTAGCAGATGGATGAGGTTAGCTGAGAATGGAGAAGACTGCAACAGTAGCAAGTGCAATGCATCAGAGTATCAAAAGACAGATCTCATAAAGTTGAGGAGCTTCCTCGTGAAGCTAAGGATGCAGTGGAAAATGGCCTCACACAGATGGGGCGCGCAATCAAGAGGAGAGCTGTAAAGACATCGCGAAGATCTCGCAGTTTAAAATCCTTAGAATTTCCCATCGGGAAGTTCTCGCGAAGTTCAAGCCTTAAAGCAGCCGCCCGCAAAACTTAGCGAGTCTATATGTATACTGAACGAAATGTACCTCATGGAGTTCTTGCGTGGCCAAACAAGAGAGCGACGCCCAGAATTCTCCTCGCACAGATCTCATGTACTCTGAAGCCTTACCAGTTACTATGCGAGCTTAGGAACATACCTACGCAAGTACTCAGTGAGAGAGAGAGAGATTTTGAAGCTCTACTATGCGAGAAATTCAGGCGCACCAAATCATCTTCGCGATAGCTTTACAGTGCAAAGGAACTACGCAATTAACTGAAGGTTTACTGTGTGAGTGAGCACTTCCCACCAGCTAAAGGCTACTTCGTGAAGGCTTTGCAACTGCACGAATGAATTAATGCATATGCTAGCCCCGCGATGCACGGCTTTCCCACTTCTTAGTTTTAACACAAGGACCTTTTGAGAATTTTCCAAGTCTAGGGCACACTTCTCGAGATACGGATCATGAGGCGTACTTCTCAAGGAACTCAAGGGTCGTAACAGTGCTACGTCTGCTAGAAAAACTAGGGTTAATCCCTTTAGAACCAAGGCCACATGGAGAGAGTATATAAGCTACACTTAGAGTTTAGTTTTAATCATCAATCATTCCTTCATCCGCTATCGACTGAGAGTTCTAATAGGCTAGCGTTAGGGTTAGGGTTTGATTATCTCTTTTTCTTATTTTTCTTCTCTCTTAGCCCAACATTTGCTGGCAAATCCCCTTGAAAGTAGTTAGCCTTAGTTCTATTTCAGTTTTGTAATAGGTTTTGTATACATTGGTATTTTTGATGAGCAGTTGTGTACAGTTGCTTTTATTAATGGATTACTATTTTAATGACTAATTGAATCTAAAGATCTTATGGTTCCCTTAGATGTCTATAGGATTCATGTATTTGGGATGAGCCCATTCAGTTTCTAGTAGATCTATTATTTACCATCTAATTTTCCTTGGTTTGATAGCCTCATAGAAAGCAATGCTGGATCTATAGTGAGATCTGGGGAGCTTGGAGGCCTGTGGACCATAGTGGTTGCAGCAGTTTACATGTTATTTCTCAGAACTTTGTGGTATGGACAGACCAATGGGATACCCTGTGACCATTTGAGTGGACATAGTATAGCCCTAAGGTGGTGTCCAGCCACATGTTTGAGAAGGATTCTTCTCCCCTGCACATGAGCCTCTAGAGCCTTGTGAGAAGGTTTTGTACAGGAACTGGCTCCCCTCTATTTTACCTAACTGGTATTAGATGTTAGATCTGATTTCTCTATATTAGTTACATCTTGAGGTTGAGTCATTGCAGGCCTTTTGTAGAAATAACCAACTGAATCTAGAGCCTTATTCAACCTGTTACATGGTCCTTTTTGTCGGCACCAGTGAGCCGTTGGCCTTGGTAAAGCACTTAAGATTTTATGGGTTGGAATACTTATGGAGGTCAGCCAGATCTATGCGCAGATCTGGGGAGCTTGTAGCACTGGCATTACATAGTGCTGTAATAGTATTCATAGCTTGATCTAGTCTAATGGTTGGGAAAATGATCAGTCCACTCCTCTGGATTAGATTAGCAACTTCTGGCTTGATCAATGGAATTGGACAGACTCTATAGGATAGGTTGTGATCATTTGAGTGGACAACCTATAGCCTTAAGAGCACCCCAAATGGCATGAGTTAAGTTCGATACTTCTACCTTATTGAGGCTTTTGATAGCGTCTCAACAAGGAGCATTGCAGAGACAGACTAAATCTGAGTTACATTACTGGTTTAACTATAAACTTAACCTGCTTACTTCTCAACATTTTTTTTATATTTTATTTTGGCACACACCATCACCATCTTCTTGTTAACCCTTTTTTTAGGATAGGGCTATATTTTATTTCTCTTTTGTTAGGGTTAATTTAATGTAGTTGTGACACCCAACTCCCTTTCTTTAAGATTGTCAGATCTGTAGCCAGATCTGAAGGCCTACTATTATAGCCCATTTTGGGTTCTAGATCAATTTATCTGTGGGACGAACTCTTACTTATCAAAACTTGCTATAATAGGCTCTGTATCTTGCAGGTCTAGGATTACTTTAGTTGTGCTGAATCCATTCTTTTATTTTACTTCATTTTTAAATTTATTTTCACCACACAATAATTAGCACCTGAAGGAAATCAACAATAAGTTTTTGGGGCCACTGCCGGGGATATTGATCTTATTAGTAGACCTAAGTCTAAATATAATTTAGATTTCTAAATTCTTTGTAGCTGTACCTAAACTAGAATAAAAGTACTACTGATTCTTTGGGGAATTTTGCATAAATGGACAGCAGAAGAAGGGAAAAGCTTGAGCTGCAATTGGAGTGAAGCTAGCTCTGTTTGCACTTCCTTTCTCCTAAATCTCAATCCATTTATATTTAATTCCCTATTATTTGTTTAGTGTAAATCTGTGTAGTTGTTAATTTTTGTTTGAAATATTCTTTGTGTGTGCCAGTAAGCATTTTTCATACTTACTGTGGGTGTGAGTATATGCATTGTAGGTCTTTAAACCCTGAGCTATAACCTCCAAATCTAGAGGTTGAAAGGATCCTTAGATCTAGACGCATCCCATAGGGCCCTGCTACTGAAACTAAACCAACTATCATGGCTGATAGGCAGAGAACATTAAAGGAGTTCAATGCACCTGGGGAGTACACCTATCCCTTCTGCATTCAATTCCCCTTTGTTGCAAGGAATTATGAGATTAAATCTTCCACCATCAATATGCTGCCTTCGTTTCATGGGCTTAGTAAAGAAGATCCCTACAAGCATATAGACCAATTTTTAGTACTTTGCACTACATTCAATATTGTTGGCTTGGGACCTAAGGCCACTAAACTGGGGTTTTTTCTTTCTCACTAAAGGACAAAGCCAACACATGGCTATCAAAGTTTCCAACCAACAACATACAGTCATGGGTGACCTTTAAACTAAATTCCTGGCCAAATTCTTTCCCATGAATAAAACCAGCCAAATGAGGACAAATATTTTGTCATTCACTCTGTCCTCAACTGAGGATTTTTATGAAGCTTGGGAAAGATTTCAGGAGATATTAAAACAATGCCCCCACTACCAAATTCTAATGTGGCAGCTTGTTCAAGTATTTTATCAAGGAATTAATTCCAAGAGCAGGGTATGGTGGATGCTTCCTTTGGTGGTAGTTACCTCCACAAGATAGCTGAGGAAGGTTGGGAGTTGTTTGACATAATAGGGGAAAATTTCATACAGCAAGAGTCTCTATTATGCAATGATAGCCAGATCCTAGCTAAGATGGTAAAAGAGGCCACCCCTAGAGGTGGAATATATGAAGTGAAGATGCAAGGTGGTCTGGAGAGGAAGGTGGACAACCTCAGCTTGAAATTTGACAAACTAATGAATGTGATGCGGCCTCGGATGGTTGCCTTCTTGTGCTTCCAGATCAGGGGCTTCTTGGATAGATGGTAGGATTGGTGCTTTGTTGGTTTGAGGAAGAGGCAGTAATGTAGGTTTCCAAATGGACTACTGCACTAAGCCCGTAGAAGACTTCAGTGTGGTCATGTCTTCTAGCATTAAAGCTGGGCTTCCTTCCACTACCATGTTCCAAACTTTAGTTAAACTTGTGACAATGTTGCTCCACTCCAGCAGAGTGGGCTGTTCTTTTTCAACAACTTCTTCTAGTACATCCACTGCAAAGCATTCCTCATTGTCCAGCTGAGGGTACTTTTCATTGTTATACACATTAAGCTCAACTTTCATATGTTCGAAAGTTACCTCCATGATCCCAGACCTGCATTGAATGCATGCATTGGCAGTGGCCAAAAATGGTCTACCCAAAATAACCGGTATCGGGGATGTACTCTTGTTGCAACCCATGTCCAAAACAAGGAAGTCTGCAGGGTAGAAGAACTTGTCTACCCCCACTAAGACATCCTCAACCACTCCCATGGGTCTCCTCTCAGACCTATCAGCCATCAATAGCACAATGGGGGTGGGTTTTAGCTCCCCTAAACCTAGTTGCTGATACACACTGTATGGCAGCAAGTTAACACTGGCTCCAAGGTCTAGAAGGGCCCTTCCAATTGTGTGGTCTCCAATTATGCAGGGAATAGCCGGTATCCCTGGGTCTTGCAACTTCTCAGGCATTGTCATCTTTAATACAGAATTAACTGTATCAGTTGCAAAGACTTTTTTGGACAAATGGCCTCTAGCTTTTCTTTTCTGAGTACAAAGGTCTTTCAGAAATTTTGCATAGGCTGGGACCTGTCGGATTGCATCAAGCAAGGGCAAATTGATATTTACCTGCTTAAAGGTCTCCATCATTTCCTCTATTTGTGCATTCCCCTTATCAAAAGGGGTAGGGCCACTCAAAGCTTGAGGAAGTGGCAACGGAGGTACTGCTGGTTCCTCAGCTGCAAGCCTATGACTGAACTTTTGTTTTTTTCTTTTTTCTTCTTTTATCTCCTGCTGAGGCTCAACTACAGCCTCTTTATCTTGCCCTTGTTGAAGGGTAGCAGGCAACTCCTGGCTCCGTGCTCTTACAAAGTCTCTTTCACTTTCACTCAACAGTTCTCTGGGAATGAGCTCTCCTTGTTCCTTTCCCACCTGGTTGTCTACTAGCCTGCCAAACCTCAGGGTTGTGATGGCATTAGCACCCTCAAAACCTGAGGAGCCTTCCCCAATTGAATATTGGCTTGGCAACCTGCCTTCTTCTCTTTTGGCTAAGGCATTGGCTATTTGGCCTAACTGTTCTTCTATTTTCTTTTTGCTTTGACTGTGAGAAGTCACAGTCTGAGTCAAGGGTCCAAGGCTTTGAAATTAGGCCAAAACCTAATCCTCAAAAGAAGCATTTTAGGGCTGGGGTGGAGGAACTATCAACTGATTTTACTGCTAGGGCTGTTGCTGATGTTGGAAATTTGACCTTGGGGCATATCCCTGGTTAAACTGCTGTTGTGGCCTTTGAGGTAAGGCCAACATCTGTTGTGGCTGCATATAATTGTCTTGTCTCCACCTCAAATTTGGGTGGTCTCTCCATTGTTAACCAACATTTTGGTACTGGTATCTATATGGCTGTTTGTTGTAGCCACCAGATTGTTGTTGTCCAAATGATTGGACAGCAGCCACCTATTCCATCACATACTTAGGATATTGCCCTGCAAATGGGCACTCTTCCACTATGTGTTGTGGAGATTGGCATATCAGACATGCCTCCATCACTTGTGCAACCAATCTGGGCTGCACCACAGTTAAAAGTTTATCAAACTTATCAGAGAGATTGGCCATCTGTATTCTCAGGTCATCATTTTCCCTAACTTCAAACATCTTTCCCTTGGAAGTTTCAGCAAGCCCCAGCTTAGGAGGAAACTCTTGAACAGTTCTAGATGAGGACATATTTGGAAAGCATTTTCACTGATGACCTCGAACAAGTGCCATGCCTCATCAGCTGTTTTATGCATGTACGTTCCACCACAAGAGGCATCTACCATGTCTCTGCTTTTCTCATCAATCCCATTATAGAAGCTCTGGACAAGCTGCCATTCCGGGATCTTGTGGTTGGGACATTGTTTGAGTATCTCCTTAAATCTGTCCCAGGATTGATTAAAATCTTTAGTTGGGGATTGGGCAAAAGCAAGTATTGCTTTCCTCAACTTGTTGGTTTTGGTCCCTGGAAAAAATTTGGTCAGAAATCTTGTCTGGAGGTCTTTCCAAGTAGTGATACTGTTGTTTGGGAGAGTAGACAACCAGGTGCTGGCCCTGTCATTTAGGGAGAAAGGAAAGAGCCTTAACCTAGTGGCTTCTGGTCCCAAATCAGCAATAGAGAATGTCGTGCACATGGCCAAGAATTGGTCAATGTGCTTGTAAGGGTCTTCCTTGCTAAGCCCATGGAAAGAGGGAAGCATTTGGATGATGGAGGTTTTAATCTCATAGTTTCCTTGAACATCTGGGAATTGAATGCTGAATGGAGAATTATAATCATCAGGAGCATTCAATTCCTTCAATGTTTTGGGTTGCTCTTCACCCATGTCTACTGTCTCAATTTCAGTAGGGGGCTCGACTATGGTGCATCTGTGCCTTCTCGGTCTTCTACCCCTTTCTATCTCAGGGTTAGGAAGCTCTAATGTAGGACTGAGGGATCTCCTTCCTAACATGCACCCACACCAACTGCAGGGAAGACTACTTGTAGACACATTGCACTTAACAAAATTATAACTATCCTAATCAACTGCTATGGAAGTTTCAAAAGAGAAATAGACTGAGTTTTTGACGGTTAGAGAAGTACAAACAGAGGTAACTAGACTCCTAGTGCAGTTCTACTTTCCTTCTCTGCTACTGTCCAGATCTGTAAGAAAATTTTCAAATGTAAATCAGCAGTATCAATTATTCAAAAGTACAACTACCAAAGAATAAAGAATATAAAAATCTAAGGTCTACTAATATATCAAGATTCCCCGACAACGGCGCCAAAAACTTGTTGTGGTATTTTAAGTGCTTGCTACTGACTTTATTGGAAATGATGATAAGAATTGGGTTAGTGAAAATCAAAGGTGGATTGAAGAGCAGCAAGCCTAAAAGTACACAGACCTGCAAGATACAGGGCCTGTTGTAGCAAGTTTTAATAAGTAAGAGTTTGTCCCACAGGGAAAGTTGATCTAAAGCTCCAAGGGACCTATCTTTAGTAGGCCCTCCAGATATGGCTACAGATCTGGCAATCCTAAATGGAAAGGGATTTATGGTCACTATAGTCTAAATCCTAAGGTAACTTAATGCCTAAACTACAGAAAGGGTTGAGAAGAATGGTGGAGTGTAAGAAAATAAATATAAAAGGGTGAGAAGTATGCTATCAGATACAGATTTGATGGGTCTTATAACACCGACTCAGATCTTCTGCTATAGAAATCCTGTCCAATGGCTACATTATCACCAAAGAGGAGAAAGGATCCAACTCACCCCTGTGCCATGATCCAATCCCTTATGGCTATAACCTGTCCACTTAAATGGTCACAGACTATCCAATAGGGGAACCACAATCCAGAGATGGGTCAGAACAAGTTTATCATTGTAGGCACTACTTCATCCAGGCTACCAGCTCAAGAATCCATAGGAACCTCAACCTTTAAAGTTCTGTGTGTGGGGCTAGGCCTACAACGTGCACTAGCCTGGATACACAGAACCAACAAGAGTTTGAGTACTAGCTTTTAAGCTTAGCTGTTCACTGTTTTAGAAAGACAGCAGTGATCCAGTCACAAGCCTACAATCTCTACAGCCAGACCAGATCTGCCATCTGATGGTGGGTCTATACAGATGCAAGGGAGTCTGTCTCTGGACAATCTCTCACAAGGCTACAAGCACAAGTGCAGAGAAGAGGAATTTGTCTTAGATCTGTGAATTGGCCTCACTCTAGGGCTATAATCTATCCACTTTAATAGTCATAGACTATCCACAGAGGCTATCCTCCTCACAGAGGTCTAAGACAGAACAAGAACATTGCTGCCGCCACCATGTTCACAAGGCTACCAGCTCAAGCTCCCATAGAGATTCAGATTTAGTGGGTCCTGTGGTGGGGCTAGGCCTGCAATGTGCCTAACCTGGACACACAGGTCAGTTGGATCTAAGTAAAACCTTAAAGACAATCCTCCATTGCTTACAATACAACTTAGCAATGGAGGATCTCAAGGCAGCAGCCTTGTGCAGAACAACTCACAAAACACCAATCCCATACGTGCAATAGATCCTATTACAAAACTCCATTAAAACTATATCAAATAATCATACAAAGGCATAGCCAGCAAGTGCTGGACTATGGAGAGAAGGAAAAAGGAAAAAGAAAACTCTTAAACCCTAACCTTAGCCTACTGTAATTCTACAGTCGGTTTTAAGAAGGAGCACAGAAGTCAAGTCCTTTAAACCCAAGCTAGGCTTAGGCTTATATAGCAGTCGGCTCTCTGTAAATTAGGGTTAGGAAAACCCTACTTTATCAATGCTATCGTGGCCCATTTCTGTTCCTTGGATGCCTCAGGGCGTGTGCATGGAGATTGGAGCATTAGAGTGCATGCCCTAACTGCTGAAAGTTCCCAAATTGCCCTTATAGAAGTGGGGAGAAGTTAAGAACCCGAGCCTCGCTAGGTAGAAAGGCTTTCCAGGTCTCATCGCATGATAAAATTGGCGTCGCAAGGTTGATTTGACTTGAAGCTCTTTCTCTCGCGGGATTGGTACTTTGGTCATCGCGGGGATGCTCTTTCCATTTGAATGGCACGGGAATTGCGTGCGCAGTTCGTTACTTGGTGAATCCCGTGGCGATCCTCGCGAAGAAACAATGTGCATGGGCTTCTGAATCGCGCGAGCAATTCCTTGAATGTTTGTATCCTGCGACAACTGCGCGACAGCTGTGCGCAGGAATGCCTGGAGCTCTCTCTATTCAGTGAATCGTGCGAAGGTTGAAGACTCATCTCTTGAGCTGCGCGAGACTGCGTGAGTGCTTCGCGAGCGCTTTTGACTGAGCCTCACGAGAACCATGTGAAGTCTACTTCTCAATTCCTTCTGTCATTAAACCGTGCGAGAACAACGTGAAGACTGTGCGACCAGTTGGTGTACTGCCTTCAGAAGCCTGCAACAACTGCGTGACGCATTCTTTCTGGTTTAATTAAGCCCTACGACATCTGCGTGAGGCATACTTCTTGATTTGTTTCTGCTTTGCTGTGCCTATGCTGTAGCCAATTCTCTATTTGGGTTTAACCTTCTTTCTTCTGAGGAACTTCTGGGGCAACAGTAGGCTTCTTGGCATGGTTAAGGCCTTATTTGTAGCTGCTGCTTATTACCTACATAATAGACTTAAAACATATTTATTAAATGATTAAGGGTCTAACAGAGATTAAGTTAAGGGATGAAAAGTGATACTTTTCAGGTCTTAACAGTCACCCGACTGATCGCTGCTTCCCATTGAAGCATGCGATCCAAGATTTAATCGATGCTGGGAAGATCATTCCCCCAACACCTTCTCAAGCAAACTAGCACGCAAACATTCATCAAGTCCTGTTACCCCGACATCCTATCGAAGGAGCAGGCCTTAGACCCACCATCGGGATGGTAGAGGAAAATGGAGAGGAATTTGAGTTTGACCCATCCGATTATATCAGTAATTAGGAGAGCTATGTAGCGTCGTTGTCGAGAAATATTGGAGAAAGGAACATCGGGGTGATTGAATCTCTAAATTTGTCAGATTATTTCCCCAACTCGACTCCACAAATTGAATCCTTGGATCTCAGGGCGTACTTTCCATCACTCACACCCATCAATTATGTGCACATAAATGCATATCAACCATACACCACGACTCCCATCAATTACCCAATGAACCAACAGGCCCCCAAACTTCCCCCACCAATAAACTACCAATGGCCTGTGCCCACCCCATTACCCCAGTTCAATCACCTACAAGCTCCACCACCCCCATCAATTACCTAATGGCCCATCAAACCCCTGATCCCCCGCCAGCACCTATCAGCTACCAATGGCCTACTTTTACCCCTTTTCCCCTAGTACCACCACCCTCAAGCTTCATCACTCCCATTTGGCCCAATTTGGCCACTCAACCAACTATTACAGAGGTAAATCAAGTGTTACCCACACATCCTGAGCCCACAATGCAAGTGCCTCTGGTACCGGTAGCTATACCATTTCAGATATTGGGACCGACCTATGATCCTCACCAGGTCCCGCTTAGTTATGAACAAATAGATGTCAACGCTGGTAGCCACAGAGAAGGGGCAATGGACTTTGTCACATGATCTAGGAGGATATCAAAGAAGCTAGAAGCACCAGCAGCAGCACAAGCTCAACCAGAGGGGAAGAAAGATAGCACAGCGAACCCATTCGAGAAAATGAGTGGAGAGCATATACTAGAGACTCAACTGAGAAGAATGCCTGCCCATATAACTATATGGGATCTATTGATGATGTTCCCACTCAATTTCTAAGCATTAATGGGGGTGTTAAAGAATGTGCATGTGTCACTTCAAGTTAGCCCAGAAAAAGTCGGGCAGATAATTGGCCAAGTGATGGCTCCTAATGCCATTTCATTTTCTGATGCTGACTTACTAGAGGAAGGAGGTAGCCACTCGAAATCTTTGAATATAGCCATTGAGTTCAGAAATATGGTAATCCCCTTAGTTCTAATCGATAATGGGTCCACATTAAATATATGCCCATTAAGAACCGCCACAAAGATTAGAGTAGATCCATGCATGTTGAGACCCACAAGAACCAGTGCTAGAGTTTTTGACAATACCAGGAGAGAAATAATGAGAGAAGTTGATCTTGAGCTGTTAATCGATCCAATGACCTTTTCCATATTATTTCAGGTAATGGACATTAAATCCTCATTTAACCTATTGCTGGGGCGCCCGTGGCTATACAAAGTCGGACCCATACCTTCCACATTACACTAGAAACTCAAATTTGCATATGGGCATAAGATCATCACGATCATTAGTGAGGGGCATAGTGAGAAAGAGAAGGCCACCAACAGTGTGGAGAAACCCAATATGCTAGATATACCCCACATCACTGAGGATGTCGACCTCCAAAGTTTCGAGTACGAAGTATCGGCAATACTCCCGGAGCCCATTAAGGGTATCATTCCTAAAACTAGAGGCGGAATGGTAGCAGCGGTGGCTATGCTCTAAAAGTGGGGCTATCAGAAAGGCAGAGGGCTCGGGCCTAGACTGTAAGGCAAAAGAGAGCCAATTGTTACCAAAAGGCAGAAAGTCCGATCCGGGTTAGGTTACAAGCCCACAAAGGAAGAGGTCTGAAAGGCCAAAGAGAAAGCCAGGGTCGCTGCAGCTACGAAAGCTCGAGGAATCAACATAGAAGAGAAACCTGGCCTTAGGCCACACATCATGGAATCCTTTGTCGGCACTGGGGTCGTAAAGATCGATCAAAATGGGGTAACCCATTTGACCCCACACAAACCCATAGCCCCTGTCCATCCCACCAATCCCCACATTACCCTTCCTAGCTTGGAGATAGATTTGGCCGCGTTGTCCCTTTTCGAAGAACGACGGCTAGTACCTGAACAAAATCCCCCTGTGGTAAATCACCACAAGATGGTATTGACATTTGAGGACATCATCTCAGACAAAATGGGGGTCAATATGATGGAGGCTGACTCTAAAGAGCTATATCAGTTAGCACCCTCCATCCGAACTGGTAAAGAACAGCCTCTCAGGTACGCAACTGGGCATCTTTGCCCCAAACTCTGGAAGCAGGGAGTGGCCTACAATTTGGCACATGTTTCTAAAAAAAATAACCTGTAAAAAGTGAGATAAGCCCTTGGCAGGCAATACCTTGTATATATAGCAACCCGCTTTGCCAGGGGACCGTCTCCGAAGAAAATAAAAATCTTGAAAACATTAAAACAATACAAAGTCTCAAAACAATTGAAATAATAGGAAACCAAAAAATATTGTCTTTTAAAATTCTAGATAAAGTCCCACAAAATGATGCTTTAATCGAAATACCTGTCCCACGTAAAACCGACCCCTTTCCTCTAGAAATACAAGAAGAGGTACGAGTTACAAGTCTGGACGAGGATAGTCCTTTAGAGGAGCTCCCCAATGAGCTCCTCGACCGGTTTGCCGATTTCGAGTATGGCCGTACCCCCATTGTCAAGGAAACTAAGGACATTAATCTAGGGACTGAGGAGATTCCCTGAATTATCAAAATTAGAATGTCGCTGTCTCTCGAAGAAAGAAAAAGCATGAACGACTTCCTTCGGTCATACCAAGACATTTTTGCCTAGTCATAAGAGGACATGCCTGGTCTGGACACAGATTTGGTCGAGCATGAGTTGCCTCTCTATCCCGATATGAAGCCAGTCAAGCAGAAGCTGAGACGTCTCCGACCCGAGTGGATGTTGAAAGTCAAAGACGAGGTCATCAAGCTGTACGACGCCAGATTTCTCATGGTATCTAAATACCTGCAGTGGCTAGCCAATATCGTGCCTGTGCCAAAGAAAGATGGGAAGGTCCGCATGTGTATCGATTTCTATAATTTGAACAAGGCAAGCCTGAAGGATGATTTCCTATTGCCGCACATCGACATCTTGGTTGATAACACTGCTAAGCACGGGATGCATTCTTTTATGGATGGATTCTCAGGATATAATCAGATGAAGATGGCAGAGATAGATCAAGAGAAGACTCCATTCATCACCCTGTGGGGAACCTTTTGCTACAAAGTCATACCATTTGGGCTAAAGAATGCCGATGTAACGTACCAGAGAGCTATGACTGCGCTGTTTCACGACATGATGCACCGAGAAATTAAAGTGTATGCCGATGATATGATAGCCAAATCACCAGAGCAAAGCGATCACTTGGTAAACCTTCATAAGCTGTTTGAGAGGTTAAGAAAGTATCGACTACGTCTGAATCCACAGAAGTGTGCATTTGGTGCTATGTCCAAAAAACTATTAGGATTCATCGTCAGTAGAAGAGGGATCAAGGTCGACCCAGTCAAAGTCAAATCTATCACAAAAATGCCACCACCGTCTATTGAGAAAGAAGTTAGAGGGTTCTTGGGCAGAATACAGTATATCAATTGATTCATTGCACAACTAACTCCAATCTACACGTTGATCTTCAAGCTACTAAGAACTTGCCCGTTAAATGGAACGACAATTGTCAGGCAGCATTCGATAAAATCAAAAGCTACCTCCTTAACCCACCTGTGTTGGTAACACTCGAGCCAGGGAGACCACTCTTGATGTATCTCTCTATGACGGAAGTCTCGATGGGATGTGTCTTAGGGCAGCATGACGAGACGAAAAGAAGGGAACAAGCCATCTACTATCTGAGCAAGAAGTTTACTGATTATGAGACACGCTATTCTCATCTGGAGAAAGCATGCTTAGCTCTTGTATGGGCTGCTCAGAGGCTCCACCATTACTTGCTATCTCAAGCCATTCTACTTTTGGCCCGAATGGACCCGTTGAAGTACCTTTTTGAGAAGCCGGCTCTTACTGGATGAACTGCACGATGGCAACTTTTGTTATCCGAGTTTGACATCACGTACGTCAATCAAAAGTCAATCAAGGGGCAAGCACTTGCTGATCATCTTGCCGACAATCCTTTGTCAGATTATGAACCTTTAACAACTGAATTCCCAGATGAAGATATCTTGTTCATGACAGAAGACGATACAGAAGAAGCAGAAGAATCGTGTGTAATGCACTTTGACGGGGGCTATAAATGCCGAAGGTCAGTGAGTCGGCGCTATCTTAATCTCGCCAAAAGGGTCCCATGTACCCGTCTCTATCAAGCTCAACTTCCCTTGCACTAACAACATGGCTGAATACGAAGCTTGTGCCACCGGTCTGCAGGCGACTCTCGATTTGAATGTAACTCACCTTCGAGTGTTTGGCGATTTACAGTTAATCATATGCCAGACAAACAGTGACTGGGAGACAAAAGATGAGAAACTAATTCCTTACCATGAGCACCTCGAGGACCTGATAGCTTGCTTCCAAGATGTGGCATTCTCATATGTCCCTCGGATAAGGAATCGCTTTGCCGATGCACTAGCAACTTTGGCATCATGATAGAAATCCCGTACAGTACTGGGATGAGGCCAATCATGATCGAGCAAAGGAATTAGCTAGCCTTCTACCTCCAGATTGAGGAACCTACAAAGCTTGATGATGAGCCACCTTGGTTCTCAAATATCAAGAATTTCATTGAGACACTAATTTTCCCTGAGGGTACATCCAAGAAAGATTGACGAACCATCCAACGTCTAGTAGTAGGCTATGTCATTTGTGGGGATTGCCTTTACAAGCGATCCTACAATAACATCTTTCTCAAGTGCCTTACAGAAAGTGAAGCAGCTAATATCATGAAGGAGATCCATGAAGGAGTATGTGGAGCCCATGTCAGCGGTCACATGCTTGCTAAGAAAATTCTACGACAGGGATACTTTTGGACCACTATGGAATCGGATTGCTGCAAACATATTCAGAAATGTTACAAGTGTCAGGAACACTCTAGTCTAATACACGCTCCTACCATCGATCTTCACTGCATGACCACTCCTTGGCCATTTCCTACCTGGGGACTTGACGTCGTCGGAATGATTAATCTAAAAGCATCATACGGACATCGATTCATCCTCCTCGCCATTGAATACTTCACCAAGTGGGTAGAAGCAGCATCATATGCCAATATTATGGCCAGTCATGTCGAGAAGTTCCTCAAGAGTAATATTGTGTGCTGATTTGGAGTACCCAAAGACATCATCACAGACAATGGCACAAATTTTGTGAATAACCTCATCTGAGTCTTCTGCGAGCAATACAAAATCAAGCACCATCACTCGTCACCTTATCAGCCTCAAACTAATGGAGCCATGGATGCTAGGAATAAGACAGCCATTCGCATTCTACAGAAAATGGTCATCACCTACCGAGATTGGAGCGAGATGCTGCCATTTGATTTGTGGGCCTATATAATGTATATCTGTATCACTACAGGAGCAACACCATTCTCCCTTGGGTATGGAACTGAGGCCGTCCTATCGGTTGAGGTTGAAGTACGCTCGTTCCGAATTCTCATGAAATCAGGCTTACCCGAAGCAGAGAGAGAGATCTCGCTTTGAACAATTAAACTTATTGAACGAGAAGAGACTCCTTGCCTTGTGGCATACTCAAGTCTACCAGGGGCGAATCACACGCACTTACAATAAACGTGTCCGTAGTCAAGATTTAAAGGTAGGAGATACTGGGTTGAAGAAGATCTTCCCATCCCTCCATGCTAATCCGAGAGGCAAGTTCAAGACAAATTGGGAAGGCCCTTACGTCGTTCGAGAAGTGCTACCGAGATACGCCATCCACCTCGCCACCATGGACAGAGATCTTCTTCCTGAGCCCATAAACACTAGATACGTCCGACGGTTCTACTCATAGTCTATTGCGATAAGGTAAGTATTGGTGAAATAGATGCGAGACTGCTTAAGAATCACTCAAAAGAGGCCATCATTTCAAGCACAATAGCCAAAAAGCCTCCCTAGAAATGATGATATCCTTTGCTACCCCATTTGAGCCTGGGCCTTTCTTTCAAAGTAAACCCCTTTCCCAAAATAATGTGTGTGTACATATACAAAGAAGGAAGTAAAGTTACCATCAAAATCTAAAAAATCGGAAAAGCAAAACCTCAAAAAAGAGTTTGCCTGAAATAAGATAAAGAAAAAAACTAAAAATAAAAGAATCACGAAGCATGTACAGTAAAACCCCCAAGGAAGGAAGTATGTTGAGAAAATTGAAGCCGTATCAAGGAAACCCTTTTAGCCTAGCATACCTTCAAATCCTAACCTAACCCGTGGCCAAGCTACACCCTAAAGAAAGCCCTCTTTTTAAGCTCACAAGCAGTCATAATATCTATTAAGTCAACAAAAGCCGAGTTGTGAGACGACCCCAGGACCCCGTCTAGCCGGCTATGTCGGAATCGACCTCTATGTCATGGCTTTTTTTTTAAAAAAAAAGAAATAAAATAAAATAAAATAAAAAATACAAGCTCAAAGCAAGATGGACGTGGTGAAAACCCGAAAAGGCACTACGGGTAAAAACAACGAGTTTGTGCGGACCAGGTGAAAACCCGAAAGGATGCTTGGGGAAAGAGAGCTAAACCGATGGACATAGTCAAAACCCGAAAGGGCGTGTTATTCATTGAAAAGTATCACTTTTCACCTCTTAACCTAGCCTTTTCTAGACCTTGAAGCTCACTAATAATCATGTTTTAAGTTTGTTTTGTAGTTAGCAATAATCTGTGCAACTTAATATAAAATCCATGCTTATTGGTCCAAAGAAGAGAGGAAATACACGTAAAGATTACAGCCGAGCCAAAGTCTAATGAAACACCCTGGTAGTGCTCACCATGGTGATTCAATTGCTAGTCATCATTGACTAAAATCCTAGCAGATGGAAGAAATTGGCTGAGAATGGAGGAAGCTGCAACAACAGTAAATGCAATGCATCAGAGTGACAAAAGAATCATCTCGCAGAGTTGAGGATCTCCCTCGCGAAGCTAATGATGCAGTGAAAGTTTCCCTCGCGTAGATCGGCCACACAGTCAAGAGGAGAACAGAAAAGAGATCGCAAAGATCTCATGGTTTAAAACTACCCGAATTTATCCTCGCAAAGCTCTCGCGAAGATCAAGCCCAAAGCAACGGCACGCGGAACATAGCGCGTTCATATGCACAAAGAACAACCTGTCACCTCACGGAGTTCTTATGTAGCCAAAGAAGAGAGAGACGCCCAAAATTTCTCTCCCACAGCTCTCGGCACCCTAAGCCTAATCAGTTACTATGCGAGCGCAGGTGCCCTACTGCGCAAGCAGTCAGCGAGAGAGAGAGCTTTTAAAGCTTTATCTGCACGAAGAGTCCTGGCACTCCAGATCATCTCTGCGATAGCAAGGCAGCGCAAATGAACTACACGGTGAACTGAAGATTGACTGCGTGAGTAAGCACTTCTCACTAGCTAAAGGCTACTCCACAATGGCTCTGCAACTGCACGAATGAACTAATGCAGAAACTAGCCCTGCAAAGCTCGAGTTCTCCACTTCTCAATTTTAACTAAAGGACTTTTTGGGAATTTCCCAAGCCTAGGGCACACTTCTTGAGGCACAGATTTTGAGGCACATATCTCCAAGCATCCAAGGGTTGAAACAGTGCCATATCTGCTAGAAAATTTTGGGTTAATCTCTTCAGGGCCAAATCCTGATGGATAGAGTATATAAGCTATACTTAGAGTTTATTATTTTCATCTTTTCTTCATCCTCTGTCGGCTAAGAACACCTGTAGGCTAGGGTTACGGTTTGATCATCTCTTTTTCTTATTTTTCTTAAAGACTTGTCAAGCTAACTCGTAAGACTAGGTTTAGTTTTATTTCAGTTTGTAATAGGTTTTTGGTATACATTGGGATTGTGGGTAAGCAATTGTGTACAGGCTACAGCCTGGAGACAGTTCATTGTAAGTTTTGTGTTCATCAATGGATTACCGTTTTAATACTTAATTGAATCTAAAGATCTTATGGTTTCTTTAGATGTCTATAGGATCCATGTATTTGGGACTAGCCCATTCAGTTTTTAGTAGATCTATTGTTTAACATCTAATTTCCCTTTGTTTGATAGTCCCATGGAAAGTAATGTTGGATCTGTAGTGAGATCCAGGGAGCTCGGAGGCCTGTGGACCATGGTGGTTGCAGCAGTTTTCATGTATTTTCTCAGGCCTCTGTGGTATGGACAGAACAATGGGATACCTTGTGACCATTCAAGTAGACAGAGTATAGCCCTAAGGTTGTGGCCATTCACATGTTTGGGAAAGATTCTTCTCCCCTGCACATGAGCTTCAAGAGCCTTGTGAGGAGGTTTGTACAGGAACAGGCTCCACTCTATTTTACCTAGCTGACATCAGATGTTAGATCTAATCTCTTTATAGTAATTGCAGCTTGAGGCTGAGTCATTATAGGCCGTTTGTAGCAATGAGTAGTTGAATCTAAAGTCTTAGTCAACCTGCTGCATGGTCCTTTTTGTGGGCACTAGTGAGCAGTTGGCCTTAGCAAAGCACTTAGAATCTTATGGGTTGGAATACCTATGGATGTCAGTCAGGTCTGTGGGTAGATCTGGGGAGCTTGCAGCACTGACATTACATAGTGCTACAATAGTATTTATGGCTTGATTTGGCCCAGTGGCTGGGGAAATGATCAGTCCACTCCTCTAGGTTAGATTGGCAATGTCTGTTTTAACCAATGGGATTTGACAGACTCTATCGGATATCCTATGACCATTAAAGTGGACAGAGTATAGCCTTAAGAGCGCCCCAAATGGCATGGGTTAAATTGGATATTTTTACCTTGTTGAGGCTTTTAATAGCGTCTCAACAAGGAACACTGCAGAGACAGACTAAATCTGAGTTACATCATTGCTTTAACTCTAGCTTAACCTACTTACTTCTTGTAATTCTTATATTTTATTTTTTCACACACTACCACCGTCTTCCTCTTAACCCTTTCTTTAGGATAAGGCTACATTTTATTTCTCTATTTTTAGGATTAATTTAGTGTAGTCATGACACTCAACTCCCTCTCTTTAGGATTGTTAGATCTGTAGCCAGATCTGGAGGCCTACTATTATTGGCCATTTGGGCTCTAGATCAATTTCTCTATTGGATAAACTCTTACTTATCAAAACTTGCTACAATGGACCCTGTATCTTGTAGGACTTGTTAAGACCTGAAAAGTACCACTTTTCACCCCTTAACTTAACCGTTGATTAGACCCTTAGCCATCTAATAAGTTCTTGTTAAGTGTTTTATGTAGGTAATAATTAGCAGTGAAACAAGGCCAAGAATCCTGCTAAGGAGCCTATTTTAGCACCAAAAGTCCCTCAGAAGGATGGACTCTGAATCCAGTCCTGGAATAAGCCTCACGCAGTCCAACTGAGCTTCCCAAGACTTTACAACAACTACTCGTGCAGCTCTCGCGAAGCTCAAGAGTAGAACACATCGCACAGTCTTACGCAGCTCAAAGCAGACCTCTCTAAACTTCGCGTAGTTTGCTCAGAACGGCTGAGGAGAGAGAGCTTCAGGAGACTCCTCGCACAGCTGTCGCGTAGTGGCCGCGGGATGCAATTATCAGAAGAGAACTGCTCGTGTAGTTCTCGCGCCATTCAAGAAGAAAGCATCCTCGCGACAACGGAGCCATCCTCACGAAGATTAATCAAGACATGAAACCTCGCAAAGTCCATTGAAGAGAAGTGCTCGCGAAGTTCTCGCACTATTCAAATCTATCCTCGCGAAGATCAACCCAGCTATCGCGCAGCTACCTCGCGACTGCTTGAACTCCAACCCAGCGACATCTGAGGCTTTGATGTCTACTCAACCTCGCGACTGCCTGAAGAGCAAACCAAGGCAACCTCGCAACGATTGAAGCTTCAATATCAAATCATCCTTGCGAAGAGCAAGAGCTACCACGCGACAAGTCTGCGAAACAATGGCTACCTAGCGAAGCTCTGAACTTCAACTTCCATCTCTTTAGCAGAGGGCCTTCTGGGAATTTCCAGCGATTAGGGCACGCACTCCCACGCTCAAATCTTCATGCACGCACCCCAAGGCATCCAAGGATCACTATTCGGCTATAGGGCATCATTAAAATTAGGATTTCCTAACCTTAATGCACCACTACACCAGTGCTATATAAACCCATACTTAGCTTAGGATTAAAAAATCCTAGAATAGCTGGGAACACATCTCATTTCTTGGAGACTTGATCTGAGATCATTTTTCTTTTCTTTTTATAGCTGTAAGTAGTTTTCTTTTTCTTTTTCCTTCTCTCCATAGTCCAGCACTTGCTGGCTATGTCTTTGTATGCTTTTTGAACTAGATCAATGGAAGTTTTGTAATAGGATTTGTACTCTGTGGGATTTGTGTTTGAATGTGAGATGCTCTGTGCACGGCTGCTGCCTTGTGATCCCCCATTGCTTTGGCTGTGATTCAAAGCAATGGAGGACTGATTCTAAGGGCCACTCAGATCCAAGTGACCTGTGCGTCTGGACTATCATGGTCATATACAGCCTTAGCCCCACCACAGGACCGACTAGATCTGAAATCCCCATGGGAGCTTGAGCTGGTAGCCTTGTGACCATGGTGGTGGCAGCGATATTCTTGTTTTGTCGTGGGCTCCGTGAGGAGGATAGCCTCTGAGATAGTCTGTGACCATTCAAGTGGACAGGTTATAGCCTTAGGGTGATTCTAATCCACCGATCCAAGATGGATCATTCTTCTTTGCACCTGAGCTTGTATTAGCCTGGTGGGAGATTGTACAGAGGCAGACTCCGTGATAATTGTATAGATCTGCTATCAGATGTTAGGTCTGATCTGGTTATAGAGATTGTAGGCTTGTGACTGGACCATTGTAGCCTTACTCAAGCAATGGACAGCGAGATCGAAGGTTGTACTCAATCTCTTGTTGGTTCTATGTGTCTGGGCTATCATGGTCCTATACAGCCTTATCCCCACACATAGAGCTTTAGAGGTTGAGGTTCCCTATGGATTCTTGAGCTGGTAGCCTGGATGAAATAGTGCCTATAATGATTAACTTATTTTGACCCATCCCTGGATTGTGGTTCCCCTATGGGATAGTCTGTGACCATTTGAGTGGACAGGTTATAACCTTAAGGGATTGAATCATGGCAGAGAGATGGGTTGGATCCTTTCTCCTCAGTGGTGATAACATAGCCATTGGACAGGATTTCTATAACATCAGATCTTAATCTGAGTTACAAAGCTCCTCTGATCTAGGCTCAATAACATACTTCTCACCCTTTTATATTTATTTTCCACACTCCATCCATCCTCTCAACCCTTTCTGTAGTTTAGACATTAGGTCACCTTAGAATACCTAGAATAAGTGACCTTAAACTCTCCTCCTTTTTAGGACTGCCAGATCTGTAGTCAGATCTGGAGGGACTACTAGAGATGGCTCCCTTGGAGCTGTAGATCACCTTTCCCTGTGGGACAAACTCTTACTTATAAAAACTTGCCACAATGGACCCTGTATCTTGCAGGTCTAGGATTTCTTAGTTGTGCTGATTCCATCCCCTGTTTTATCTTGACTTTAAATTACTTTTACCACCAACCAATAAAGCAAGCACACACTCTGAAATCCGCCAACAGGACTGTGTGTGTTTTAGACTTGCGGTAATGACCCATCTCCACATCTCCACTCTTTATTTATTTCCTCCACTGATTTCTAATAAAACAGCAGCAGTCCGAACGCGCGACCAACAGGGCGCCACAGGTAAAAAAGGAGATAAATAAAAAAAGAAGAAAAGAAAAAAAAAAGAGAAAAAAGGTTTGCATTGATTGAGAGGATTGATGTTTGAGGAGCTCTCTTCGTTACTCCCTGATCTCCTTTTTTGGGCCACTCACGCTAGTTCAAATCGGGTCCCGACTAGAATTGTCTTTTTGAAATTGCTTTGTCAAACGTATGACTCAAGGTAAGGAGAAAGGTTTGACTCAATCCAAGGGGATTGACGTTCCAGTCTTGATAAATTTGTTGAAACTCACCCAAGATTCGACTACTTCAAGAGGGCTTAGTCATGCCAAAAAAAAAAAGATGGGGGGGGATCCGAGTTCTCATCTTGTGATTGAGGCATCAAACCAAACAAAAAGTGGTTAAAGAGTAGAGCAGAAAGCCCTTTTTATTAAAGGGACGCATTAATAAAAAAATAAAATAAAACAACAAAAACACAAACAAATAATAAAAAAGGAGAAGAGAAGTCTTTGTAAATATAATAGATTTTCCTTTTCCAGGTACAGAATGCATCGCTTACACCACTTCCCAAAAAACAACTGGTGTGATGACTAGCTTTCTTTCTTCCTTTTTTTTACAAATAGCAAAAAAAATAAAATAAATAAAAACAAAAACATAAAGAAAATATGTATACCAAAAAGTGTGTATTTGTACAGGAGTTTCTTACGCCCCTTTTCTGTGTATCTGATTTGTGTAAAAAGTTATGTGTGCAGGAAGGAATCAGCAGCCCAGCTCACGCTTCAAGGCACTAATTTCAGCATGAAAATCATCTTCACGGGCATTCCGCTTAGTCAACCAACAACATCGCAAGCTCTTATACCTCTTCCGAGAAGTATCAGCGACTCTATGGGAAATGCTCAAGGATCCTTTCAGACGAAGGACCTCTCCCTCTGCATTCTCTGCTCTGACCTTTTCCTGCGATAAAAGCTCATGTAAGACCCTCTTCTCATCCACTAGCAGCTCAATATGGGCTCGGAGTACCGTCTCTTTCTTTGGCCAAGGGCCTCTAGTATCAATACTCTCTGCTGAATCTAGACAACCAGCAACAGGCTACTCAGTCATTAGCCAGACCTCATACTTAGGAGAAGACTGAACCAAATATCCCTGTTCCATATTGCACATCAGTGTCGACTGGCATGTCTCCCGAAGAGCGGTGATTCGATCTATGTCCCCAGAGGACCCCTTAGAAAAGATCAAGTCAGTGCAGCGAAACTAACGCAACACCTAAAATGGGAAGTAGAAGCTGCTGTCAGTCAACCCCAAAAGGGTGATGCCCTCGTGGTCCCGGGAATGAATCACAGGGAAGGTCCTCTATAGCCAAGGAAGTCTCCATATAAGATCCACACCAATCAGCCAATGCTTCAATTTCGACAAATCTCCCTGGAGAATCATATGGCACCTGCCCAAAAAGCACCAGACCACCTCTCCTCGAGCAAGATAAAAGCGGGGCACTGGTCCCAAAATGGCAATATGCTCTCCCAGCCAAACTTGAAGCAAAAGTGGGCAACCTCCAAGATTCCTGGTCTTACCAAGGGAAAACGCATCGAGGCACCGAAAAAGTTCAGCAAGCACCAAATGCATCATAGATCGGCCCGCCTCCAACTCGGTCAAAATATCGCAAACTGCCAAAGAGAAGCTCTCTCCCCCGTTAAAGAAAAGGATTTATGAGATAAGGCCAAGAGAGAATGCTTTCACGTTGAAGATGTTTTGAGACGGTCATTTTCGGAGACATTAGTCATTAAAAAGTTCTTTCATGAATTTCATCGAACACCTACTGGGCCCCCCAATGAGACTCTTCTCATATTCATTTTTCTTCAAGCCCAGGGTCAGGTGAACAGTTTGGGCATAGCCCGACTTCGGTACAATTCTGGCAAGGCCCTTGTGAAGCCTCAAACTTGAAAAATTCGACATTTCCTCAAGTGTAGGAGTTATCTCCTGATTCCCAAATCGGAATACATGGCCACTCGGGTTCCAAAAAGATGTGGCAGCATGAAGAAGATCCCACCGTGGGGGAACCTTAAGAAAGGAAGGAAGGCGAGATAGCCCAAGGCGCTCCAAATCAACGAGCTCACTCTCATTCAAGCTCCCAACCCAACTTGTTAAGAATTTGGGTCCCATGCCCAAGGAAGGGGAAAAATTGATTTCGGGCCCTCCATATAAGGGAGGGTTGGAAAGCGGGTCCATAAACGTACAAGGATCTTTGAATAGTATAGAATTTGATGTATGTTGATGGACCCGCCCCTAGGAAAATGAGAACAAAAAGAATCAGTCAAAAGGGCCAAGTCAAACTAAAACGAGACAGCTTTTGGACTGACTCAAGTAAATAAGGACCCACAGTTCTTCGGGCTATTGCTAGCGCAACTAATAGTTGTGCCAGTGCATTTTGTCCCAATCTTTGCCTAGCGCAACTAATAGTTGTGCTAGATAAAAGCTCCCTCCGCATAAGTCATTTAGGGGCCTGATTTTGGGGGAATTTCGTTTGTTTCCAGCCCATTTAAAAATTGATCTAAACTATGGGTAGCCGTAAGCAACGTTCACAAAAATTTTAAATGCCTCTAATGGTGTAGAAACTCTTTTTTATTCCTTTATGTGCAGGATGGATCCTACATCAAAGTATGCAACCCAAAGGGTCGCTTTCTGAGAGCACTTGGCAGGCACATCCTACAGAAAAATAGATATGGCACAGGGGAACCATGGCATGCAATCAAGACAAAAGCACTAAAATATTTCTAAAATAAAGATCAACCACAAAGTGCCACATCATCCATCCCAAGCTATCTAAAAATTCAAATTATCAATCCCAAAGTACTAATGTTTAAAAAGGAGAAGCTAAGGCATATTCCTTATCCGCGCCCTTTGATTTCTTTCGACGACGAGTGGAGCCCTGGTAAGTCTGCATATCCCCCACCCAGGACTAGGCTTGAGAAATTCGGCTAAGCAAAGATTGCGACTCCTTGGCACGTGCACGTTGCAAGTCATAGCCAAAATCAGAAATAAGGACCATTCACAATGATGACGAAACCCACAGAAAATGCAGAGCAGCAAGATACTCACCGTCTCCACATCTCGAAGCTCTGTGAGGTTACGATGATACGCTGCATACTCCATGGCCGAGTTGAAGTTCTACATTTAGAAAGATACAATGTCAGCTATCAGGGCAACACTGAAACATGTGCAAAGGGAAGCTAGGACAAGAAAAAGATGGGCCGTCAGAAGACTTACCCCGCGGATCACCTCAGGAGGAGGGACATGGGCCGCTTTAGCAGAGAGACGTGCCTGCCTATCCACGACGGTGCACATGACTTAGAGAAAGCCATCATCAAGGCGTCGGAATGTCCCATAGAGCACGATTGGGTCACCCCCCGGAGCACCAGCCTGAGAAGTACCCGACGGACCAACGCCGGAAGAACCCTCGCCAAAAATTCCTGCACTAGAAGGGTCAACGCCAGAAGGATCTACCCCTGAAGTATTAGTTGTACCTGTCGCCATCCCGCCTTCATCATCAGAGCCGTCCCCTGGAGTAAACTGTAAACAAAATAAAAATCAGTTCAGAAAGAATAGAGGACGAGATAAAATAAAAATAGACTAATCAAAAGAGGAAAAGGTAATTACCTGCCCACGCGGGCTGCCAAATGCGAGGAAATTGATAGTAGGTACAAACCGTGGAAGGATAAATCAATATGGCAAGCACTCGTATGAAGTATGATAGTCTTCAGGCACATGAAGAGCATCGATAGGGAGCTCATTGTTGAGGAGGGCCACCGTGAGTTCCTCAATGCTGTCAACAGGATTACAAACATCTGCAGGAGGGTCCACAGAAATGGCATAGTAGCCCTGATACTGGTGCACCACCGCTCTCCCATGTAGTAAGCCTTGGCCCACGCCTCATAAAAGAAAATGACACGGCAGTTGTTCAATAGGCGCGAGGGGCCTACGACCCCCCGATCCCAGAATGCGGACGCGAGATACGGGTCGTGGAGGATTTGTCCATGTCCAAAGGTTGATAGTCAATTAAACAGGCAGCATACTAATCAAGAAGGATTTCCAAGTACGGGTAAACCAAGTTGTTAAGAGGGGCTTTACCTGTATAGGAACCATCAGGTCAATTTGGGACCTTAAATGCATCTCCAGGTGCTTCATGCCCACATCACAGCGCTGGGCTTGGTTCCAGTTGCCAAGAAGAGGGTAAGTAAGTTCCTCCGAGTGAAGAAGAGGGCGCCAGGGTGAAAATGGTGGTATCCCCATACCTGAAATGAGCATTACACAAGAGTAGGCCAGTAGCATATAAAGATCATTCAAGGAAATTGGCGAAAGTGAAAGAATGATGGATTACCTCCAAGGCGGCCCAAAAACCAACAACAAATTTGGAATCCCCGGTCGTGACCTGAGCTAAGTTAAACATCAGCAATGCATACCCGGCCCCGCCCCAGTCATACCTAAGGATGTCACCCCAGTTGTCAATGACGCTCAGCAATGCTAGGCTAACTCGGCCACCGCTCTCATTGGTAAAGAGGGGCTTACCCAGCAGGATCAGAAGGGTAATGCGGGCCAAGACAATCGCCCACTCAAGTGTAATATAAAGCACCCTGTCTAGCTGCCCTAGGTCCACCAACTCATCGATCGTGTAAAGTGCGGTGAGCCAGGACATCTTGACCTCAGTACCATGCGTCTTCCCGTGAGGGGGATAGGCCCCTATCAGTCGGATGACATCCTCTCTACTCGGCACGTAGAGGCCGGTTAGTGGTATCCCTCCCATCCTAATACCTATAATCATTGCCTAATCAACAGGCATTAGGGTCATCTCGGCGTACGACATATGGAAGGTCATCGTCTCAAGGCAAAACAGTTCGATCAGGGCCTTCAGGTAGGCAGCATCAGCCCTCATAGCGGGGCAGGTTAGAAACTCCCCAAAGCTCTCCTGCGCTAGCAGAAACTTCACTACGGGGGGTACGTAGAGGTAGAAGTCTTGGAAATCAAGCCATCCCCCACGAAACACAATAGAGGGCAAGTCCTACATAAGAAGAGAAAAATGCATCAAATCATGGAAAGAAATAAAAGCTACACAAAAGAAAGAAATCTGAACCATCCTTTACCTGGCCCGCTATGCCGAAATTCAAAATATGGGTATGCTATTGATGCAGGAGGCCGGCTCGGGCGGCCTCACCCTACATTTCGAGCCATAGGCCCGCCTTCCGCTCCACCCAAAGGAACTGTTCCCCTCGTGGGCCGTATACTATCTCTGGCCCTTCCTCGGGAACGTGCTCATCACCACCCGACATTCTGGGGCAACAAAAATCAATCACGTTAGAACAAATCAATGATAAAGAGCCATGATATACCATGCTGCAAAGGAAGGTAAGCATGCTCACCACCCCTCCCCCCCCTTTTTTTTACATATGAGAGATACATATGCATAAACAAAAAAAGAGTATCTCTTTTAGATTGAGAAAAAAATCCTTTCTTCAGAAAATGATAATAAACAAAATTTTCCCATCCTATCTTTGAAGATAAAGCAAGTTAGAATCAAATAAAATCATTCTTTTATGTTCCTTAAAAAAAAAAAATATAGAGTAAAAAGCCTTTCTTTTTACACTTCGAAAAACAAAAGAACCTCCCTTCATGTCTAGGAAAACCAAAAAAAGGGAAATCATCATCACGCTTCTCACAAAAAGTCATTTCTTCGTGTTCCTAAATACAAAAAATAATCCTTTACTTTGTCGAAACAAAATGAAATAACAAATTAATAATCCTTTACTTTGTCGAAGCAAAAAGAAATGAAAAACCAAAACAAAAAATAACAATCCTTTACCTTGTCGAAACAAAATGAAAAAACCAAAAAAATAATAATCCTTTACTTTGTTGAAACAAAAAGAAACGAAAAACCACAAACAAAAAAATAATCCTTTACTTAGTCGAAACAAAAAGAAATGAAAAACAAAAAGTAAAAAATAATCCTTTACTTTGTTTGTCGAAATAAAGTGAAAAACCAAAAACAAAAAAATTATCCTTTACTTTGTTTGTTGAAATATAAAAAAAATAAAATAAAAGAAGACGGAAAAAGTAAAACCAAAAACAAAAAATTCCCTTTACTTTGTTTGCAAAAGTAAAACAACACAAAATATTTCCTTATTTGCAAATATATAAACAAAAACAAAAAAAGTCATTTACTTTATTTTGCAACAACAACAAAAAAAATCATCATCATTAAAAAAAAAATCGAAAAAAAAAATCCTTTGCTCTATTTAAATAAAAAAAAAAAAAAACAAAAACAAAATTTCTTTACTTTATATAAACAAAAAAATCCCTTTCAATATGTACAAGTAAAAAAAAAAAAAAAAAAAAAAAAAAAAAAAAAAATATATATATATATATATATATATATATTAATATGTATAATATATTATGCAAAACCCATGAAACAATAAAAATAGGGCATCATTCATAAGAAACCATCCACACACCATCAATAAACATATACACCATGAAAGTTAACCATCACTCATCAAAGAATATAAGATCATGATCATATTCGCAAAAAATAATAAGGAAAATCAAGAAAAATGAGTTTTTAATGGTTACCTTGTGAAGAGGAAGGGGTCGTTGATCTATTGCGGTGCGAATGAATAATCGGCAAACAAGCAATGGCAATGCGGCACGCTTAGAGTCAACGTAAAGGAACCCTAGAGGGGGGCCGGTTTGCAGTTTTGAGAGAGGGAGAGGAAGAGTTTTTGAAATAACCACCATGCTGCCCAAACTTGGGCGTATTAAATTCAAAAAACCCTAGTTTGGTCTGGCGCAACTAATAGTTGCGCCAGGTACTTCCTGGTTGTCTTGGGCCTGGGGTCGAGTCTCATGCTTAGCCCGATTCCCCTCCCTCCTTTGTTTTGGGTACCGCCAGCAGATGCATATTCTCCCATGGCATTTTGATCTTTATTCAATTTGCCCAAGCGGATATGCTAAAATAAGTGGACCAAGATCAATGAGCAAGCTCAAAGCATCTTGATCAGACATGAAAAATACAAAAAAGACACATAAAATGATAACTTCAAAATAATAAAAAATCACATTAAAATAATATAAAAATCACAAAAAAATATATAGCTCATAAATGATGACATATTTGTGTTTTCCCAAGGAGTTGCGCACATGCATAATATGGTGAGACATCAATGTTTTATCAGCAATGCAGCGGTGCCATAATAAAGTCATCAGTCTAAGGTTCGCCTCGGATCTTTGGATCCTGCTTTAAGGTAGGAGCAGCAGTGTCAGTCCCGATCAACCGTCAATGTTTCGATCAAGTCAACTCCACTGCTAAATATTTGCGATGAGCGCCTTGTTTTGGATTCATATGAACTTAAGTGTCTTAAGCTTAAGATTCTCCATTGGAAAAGTTCAATCGTTGGTTGAGACCAACCTTTTGAGAATGAGATTACGTATAAATCAAACTATGTACAACCATGCATCTAGAAGGGTTCATTTCCCCTTTAGTTTCTGTAGGCTTAAAACCTGCATTGGCTGCAGTGTCCCTGTAAAGTGTACTCCATGCGTCTGGGTATCCGTATGATGGTCGTTTGTTCTCATAAATTGTACCCGGGTAGGTCCGGGTCGGGGCTTCCATCGCCTTTGTTGCATATCGCCCCTAATGGGCGCATGTTTATGCATAGTTAAATAATATTTATGATCATTATTGGCAGAAACCAAGATTGGATGTCCCTTTTGGGAGAGACCCAATGTTTGGTTGGATCTGTTCAAGGTAGTTAAAGCTAGATGCTCTAGGTCATGTTGATCTGGGGCACATCTTCAAAAATAGCACGTCCTCCCAAAAACTGTTGTGACATCTATTCACTTTGCTCGAGCAGTCACGCTAAATAAACATTGGGATTGGGGTTCGCCCAAAGACCTTGAACCTTGCTTTCAATAGGGACACCCGCGAATAGTCAGATGGGGTAATCAAATGCCTCATAGGATTGGACGCAAACTGTGGAGCCTTGCATATGTTTACTTCGTGCCTATCTTTGAATATGGGTCGATCACCCCTCTTACTTATGAACATGTTGCACAAAGTAAATCTTAAACATCAAATACCTTAAAGTCATCTCGAGAAGTGGACATTTTTCCCGACTAATGGGCTTTCACAACTTTGAGAAGCGAGCATTTTTCTCAGCTATTAGGCTTTCGCAACTCATTCCACCTCGGTTATGCCCAGTAATGTAGCCAAGCGCTTGGGGACCGATCACCTTGAGAAACAAATGTTTAGCCTGGCATCCAGGGCTTTCGTTTTCTCACCATGTTATTCATCTAATGTTTAAAGTTCGTTTTGAATACCGCAGATCCGTCAGTAATGCCTTGAGCCTCTTCAGATGTCTCTTTTCTTTGGCATTCAATCATTAGTAATCAGATATCAAAGAGGGGCATCTATAGACACCCAAATTTGGCCCAAGGCCTGATCGAAACACATTTTGAGACAGGCACATTTATGAGCTTTTGATGGCATGTATGGAACCCTTAAGAATCACCCTAGATCCCTTAAGAACCTATCCCAAACCTTTAGAAACCAATCCTGACCCTTAGAACCTATTTCGAACCCTAAACCTAACCTTCCCGGGCAATGGATAAGGAGTGGTGCATCGGGACTAGCTACGGCCTTCTACTATAATCAAATCTTATACCATTAAAGAGTAAAAGTCGTCAGCATTCCAACGGTCCAAGAACCGCCCCAATCGGGGTTGTACATCAAAGGATATGGTAGTCTGAACCCGAAGGGCACAAGCGTAATTTTGATTGCCTCTCGTAGGGATTTAATGCAACTAATAGTTGCGCCAGTTATAATTTTACCTAGCGCAACTATTAGTCGTACCAGGCCATCTTCCTTGGATTTATGCCTGGCACAACTAATAGTTGCACCAGCATTAATGTGGACCCCACCCTTGCGAAGCCCACTTTTAGGCCACTGTTCAGCACTATTTTACTGTACATTTGCCTGGCGTAACTAATAGTTCCGTCAGACATATGAAAAGTAACCTCTGATTTTGCCCCAAATTTCATGGATGGGGTTTGACTTGTTGACCATCTGGGTCTTTGGGGTATGTTTTGATAGTTTTGTTGCACCCTCTTACACCTTATTTGCAACCCGTTAGAGGACTTAAAGCCCCTCCCTATCATCCACCATTGGGGGAACTTTTCACCCCTTCCAAGGCTCCAAAACCCAATTAACATCTAAGTGGTCTCCTAATCTACTCATTCCCTATAAATAGAGCCACCCTCCCTTTGTTTTAGGGGTTGAGAAATTTGCTTAAGAGAGAAAGAGCTCAAAGTGAGAAGTTCTTCTTCCCTTTTGTGCCCTATTTTCACATAAATTCTAGAATCTTCCAACCTCATTCCAAGCTTATTCTTGCATCCAAAACCCTTAGCCTAGATGTGTGCTACCCCCCTAGACCCCTCACTCTAGCTCTTAGCTTCAAGCCATATGAGTTAGAATCCCATTCCATACCATACAAGGCCTTCAAAAGCTCATCAAAGCAAGCCACACAAGGCTCTCCTACTGTGCTACAAGGGCCCGAGAGCTCCGGCTCTCCCCTTTCTTCTCCTATCTCTTCTTTAGCTCTTCCCATCCTCCCATTTGTGCCGTTACGTCGCCAAATTTTCTTTAAGAATGGAGGGGCACAAATAGGATTTAAAGCCCATTTGGGCAAGAGGAAGCCATTTTTTTTTCTTTTATTTTATTTTTGTTTTGGGCATTAGTAAAGACCATGTTAAGCAGGTTGATCGGGTGCCTAACACCTTCCCGATCGATAACCGAAGCCCCAACCCAAGAGCCTTTGGTGTGAACCGGATTCAAAGTCATATTTTTAACACTTCGATGCTTATAAAAATGAACTAGGTTTCCCGGGACACCAAAAGCTCTGGGTGGCGCCTCTATGTTTTTGTTAGCGAGCTCATCGCCGCGACAAGATTGTCAAAAATTCCATGTTTGCACAGATATGATCCATCTAATCACTAGCGACCTAAACATCAAGCATCATTGAACGTAATCGACAAAACTAGGCTACAACCTCTAACCTGCCGATGAATATCCTATCCAATCTAATCCTCATCCCTACAAGGCAATTAGAATTAAATAAAATAGAATCAAACCTTTACTAAGCGCACTCTCAGTAAAGTAGGAACCTCAAACATGCAATCATACCAATAAAATAGAATTCAAAATAAAAGAGGAATAAATTTTTATTATATACTCATCTATAATTTATAGGAGATCCTAGCCTGGGGAAGTTTATCCTCGCATCGATCGAATGATCATCATCATTGCTGGCTTTATCATCTCTCAATGATTACAGTACAATCTCACAACTCTCCAGAACTGGTTACTATCCTAAGTTATGAACACTAATGGCTGAAAACTCTTTAGAAAAGGCTCTATCAAAAGAATCTTTTTAACTCTAACCCTAGGGTCGTTATTCATAGTTTCATAAGGCCCTAGTATAAGATAAAAATGGCAGGTAATCCCAAGAATCCCAAAAAATCTGCTGAGGAAGAAGAATCCGGATGGGCTCTTGGATGCCAGCAAACACAAGCTATTAGGCCTAGTTTTTCACACAAAAAGACGGTCTCGACTGGTCAATTCTTCATTCCGTCTTCAGATCGTGCAGGTTCTGTCCTTCCTTAATTCTTGACCGGTCGAATTTGACATTTCGATCGGTCGAAATGGCTAGTTTGGGCATTTCTTCTCTATTTCAGCTTGGGTTTTCTGCCGTGGCTTCGGTTTTTCTTCTTCTTTGCTCCTTTAGCTATTTTTGCGTTCTTTCGGCCTTCAAACCTGTTGTAACACATCACAAACTAAAGGCGACTATTAGTAGTTAAATGAAGTCTAACAAGGCCATGATTTGGGCATAAAGTATGCCATTTTGAAGGTTGATCAAAGACCACTAAAGACAAAAATGGACTTTGATGTTTGGTTGAGTGCAGAATAAAGAGGGGACCACCTCAAAATGCACATGGGAGAAATGGAGAGAGAGAGTGTCTTTGGAAGAGGAGAGAGAAGACTTGGGAAGTAGGCTTGAGCCAAGTGGCACATTTTTGTAGCCCTTGTCTCCCCCAAGCATTGCAAAAATCGAATTTGGTAGGGGGCTCCCTCCATTCTCATATTTTCATCTTCTTCTCTACTTGAAAACCTCCATTAGAGCTCTCTCAAACCTTGAATTTACCCTCCCATCCTAGTCATCAAATCTCTAATCCACCACCACCAATCAACTCCACTCCTCTTCTAGTTTCATATATATATATATATAATTGAGCCTTATTCCAGCCATTTTCACCATTCAACTAGGGGCAAACTAGCAAGCTAAAATGAACTAGCTAAGGTAAAGTCTTGGTTACTATTTGTTTGGAGTTTTTAGTTTTATAGTCTAGAAATTTATCTTTAATTTCCTAGATTTTATTGGATTATTTGAGGTATAAGTTCTGGAATGACTATATATATTATAGGACCAGAATAATGTAGGCCATGCATATGATCTACATGATCATGTAAGGCCATCCAGTGGTATAGAATGGCCATATGGGTCAAGGCCATTATAGTGTAGAATTCTATGGATTTTGCGTGGATTTTCTACCTTGAAAAATGATTTTTGTTCAATGTTTTGTTTAAAATTTGGAACAACATTGGACCAGGGGTTTGGAGGCCATGCCTGTGATTTACATATCAGGCAAGGCAATCCAATGGTCTAGATTGGCCTGCAATGTCAAGACCAATGTAATTTTGAATTTTCTAGACTTTTCCTTGATCTTTTGCAAAATAAATTATATTTTTTATTTATAAATTGTATAAGTCCTGGAATATATGTTAGACCAAGGATATTGAAGGCCATTCATGTAATCTACATGATCAAGCAAGGCCATCCAATTGTCTAGATTAGTCAAATAGGTCAAAATCTAGAAAAATTCGAATTTCTTTGTATTTTCCTTGAAATTTTTGGAAAATAAATTGATTTGTTATAAAAACTTTGGAGTTTCTGGAATATATGTTAGACCAGTGACTTTGGGTGCCATGCATGTTATCTACATGATCATGTAACGCCATCCAATGGTCTATATTAGTCAAAGATGCTAAGACCAACACATAGTTGTAAATTCTAGAATTTTGTTGTATTTTTTGTAGATTAAAATGTAATTTTAATTTAAATATTTTAAATATTCTATAAATACATCACATTCATGACCCTTGGATGCCAGCGATGTGATCCATATGATCATGCAAGGCCATCCAATGGTCAAGATTTGGTCAAACATGACCTCTATGCACCAATGTGTAGAAATCTTAAGCTTTTGACTTTGTATGTCCATGCCATATAAAATAGATTAAATAGAATTTATGGCTAGAAAATATATACTTTGTAGATGATAATCTTTGTTTTTTGTTCTCTAGAAGGTACTATGTTGATCATGGATTTCTAGGTCAAATAGTGGTTATAGATGCATCTTGATTCTATGTGTAGTATAGTGATGAATGATCTTATTTCCTTGCATAGAAATTTCATAGAATTTATGACTTGATATTAGACGCACATTTTTTATCTCATATGTATGTGAAATCTTAGAACTTAATTCCATCATATACTGGTTTAATCATGACCAAAATGAATAGTCTTAGTTTGCTTAATTTCTAGATTAGCTTATATGTGATATGGCATTGCATTTTTGCTTTACTGTTTATGGAATTATATTAAATTTTGGCATGAATTGTGACTGGAATATATTGAGATTTATATGGTAATATCTAATAAAATTTTTAGCCTAATTATTAGTCTAGATGAGTGCCCAATCAGATGGTCACGATTGGTTATCTTGCTTGATTTGCTTGAATTTTATAATTTAAATACTTCATTTTCTTGTACAAACTCGATCTTAGAAACTGACCCATCGATGAGTTTAGATGAATTAGTTAATTCTGGAATGAAATGTTAGAACCACGAATTTTGATCACAAAATTTTAATGGTGATAGATGCATAGATAGGAATAATATCGATACATAGGTTCTATGTCATTTAACTTTAATCGAGACCAGTTGATGGTATTTTGATCGGAGTCTGACCATTTTGATGGACTAATTAATGGTCTGATTCCAAATTTTGGAAACTCGTGACCACAGTCGATCACGAATGATTAACGGTGATTGATCGTTATCGATGAAATCTCAAATTTTGGGTAATTTAGACTAAAAAATGCATCGGTTAAGTGCTTGAAAATTTAATTGAAAATCTATTGAAGAAAATTGTTTTTGGAAAAATCAAACTTGGAAAATGATTTGAAAAACATAATCATGGCCGAAAATTTAGGCTCGATCAGACAGCTCCAAGCCCATCCAAAATTTCTAGATAGATCAATAGCCGACGAATAGGGTAGTACCGGCAAGCGACTCATGCCAATTAAACTAATAGAATGGAAAAAAGACCATGAAGAATCGGAGACTAACTTAGGAACATCCCGAACCAGCACCCAAAAATTGTGGGATTAGATGGACCACTAGGTCGACCCCATCGATGGCCCAAGTCTGTAGGCCTTGCAGCCAAGAACAGTTTGTTCTCAGATTGGAGAACAGATTAAATGGAAATAAATTCCATAAAATTCTTGAAAAATTAAATAAAATAATTCAAAGGGTTCTCATTATTCCACGCGGTTTGAAAGTTACGGCACCCGGAGCACAAGGCAACAAAGCTGCCCTGTTGCTCTAGAAATGAGAGCCGTTGAAGAGCTGTGATTTTTGTGCTCAAAACCTTTTCAAAAAAATCTGGAATAAATCAAGAATGGAACCTGACCTGTCCCTAAAACTTGGATAAATTTTAACCTGATTATTTTGTTTGGATTATCGGCGAGAAAATCGGGAAAAATCGTGGTGCAGAATTGCGGTTCATGGCACCCAGCCAGTAATCAGACTTGACACTTGATTGAATGAGCCGGATTACTTTCTGATTCCCTGACCTTTGACCCCGGAAATGAAAAAATAAATTTACATAACTCGCTAAGCTTTCTAAAAAGCCATGAGTTTTCAATTTCGATATCAACACTAAGAGTTACAAACTCGACTTTTAGGCCCAATAAATCTGGTACAAAAACCTAATAAAGGAGGTAAGATCACAGTGATTTGTCTGCCATGATCAAACCTGATCATATTTTGAGTGCCACTACCTGGGAGAGATGCGATTATTGACCCTCTTTCACTCAATTTTCAAAGGATTCGAAAATTCGATCGGAGTTAAAAATGGCTAGCGCTTTACTACAAGGTGTCCGCCACACTTGTCGGAAAATCTATACTTTTGAAGAATGAAACCAAGAACTTGGACCTCGACCCGTGACTACCTGGGAAATATTCAATCACATGGTCACTGCCAAGTGAACCTATTATAAGACTTGTGTGAATTTGGTCAACTAAGTCAAAATATTCGGTCCAATGTTTTGATAGCCCAATGAGGCCCTAATCTCAAAGAAATTGGTAAATAAGAATTTTGTTAAAAACCCAACAACCCTTCCCATGGCCTGATGAACTTTAGATGATTTCATTAAACTTGGACCCAAACCAAAATGTTTTAAATGAAATTATAAAGGCCCATAATGGTTGAATACAAATGGCCCAGACCTTGAAAAGCCCAGTGCACCTAAATTTGGAACTAGTAAACGCCCAAACCACATAGGAAAAAACCCATGGTCCTTGAATCTAAAGGATTGAACCCGTCTAAGTCCAAATATCTGACTCAAATACCTGATATAGACAAATGGTTGACCCATGACCCATTGGATCCCTAACTTATTGGACCCAAGACTCAAATAAGTCTCTATTCAGAATAGAATGGATCGATGGCCCGTACCCAAAAATCATAGGATGAGTAAGGAAATTGACCCATTAATGAACGGTCAATTAGTTGACCTAACTCAAATAAAGTTATAGGATTCTTAGATACAGGCACCTTGATGCCTTAAACATTATTATAGATGGCCGAGTTTTATTTTTTTCAATGACGATAAATATAAGCCTTTATTAGACATTAAATAGAGGTAACACTTGATATAAGTCTAAACCGACGAGATCCTACCTTAGGATCAAGTCATAGAATTTGGAAACTCTGAGCTGACGTTTGTTAGAACTTGAATTTGACCTCAAATTTGTAATTGAGTTATTACTTGAATTTGAACTCGAATTTGTATTTGTGCTAGTACTTGGATTTGAACTCGAATTTGTATCTGAGCTAGTTCTTGAATTTGAACTCGAACTTGTATTTGAACTTGAATATGTACTTGAACATGAACTTGAATTTGAACTTGAAATTAGTACTTGAATTCATACTTAGAGGTTGAACTTGAAACTTCAACTTGAAACTAAATTGGAACTTAAATTTTAATATTTCAACTTTGAACTTGAAATGAGTATTTGAATATTTGAACTTTGAACTCGAAATGAGTATTGGAATATTTGAACTTTGAATTCGAATTGAGTATTTGAATATTTGAACTTTGAACTCGAATGACTATTTGAATATTTTAAATTTGAACCCGAAACGGGTTTTCTAATACTTGAATTTTGAAGACTTGAATATTGAACTCAAATATTGAAATCCGGAATATACTAAATCCTGAATATTAATTATTTTATAACAAAGCCTGAAATTTCGAAAGTTAAAAGATGATACCAATTTGAATTTTGAGAGCCTCACATTGTTCTTATGAATAGGCTCACATGAGCATCTCGTATTTCAAAGAGTTTTTGAAATGTCAGCTGACGATCGGATCTAGTTAGACCAATAGGGTCATTGATCTTTCTCTTGATTGACTAAAGGGCGGAGAGTGTTGACCTTTGTTCGCGCAAACATTGGCATTTTTAATTTAAATTTAAATTTGGACCATGTTTGGTATTATGGTATTGACACCGAATTAATTAAGAGATACTAATAATCAACTCATAAATTATAATAATAAGCAAATAATATCCAAATAACCAAAATTACACTTAATCATTTCAGAAAATCTTAATGTAACTTGTAAACTTGTCCTTGCTAATATTATAATTGTAAGTCTTTTTCAAGATAATGTTGTCGCAGTAACCTGTAAGAATAATATTCTATGCTTTAGTTGTAAATCTCATTATTTCTTGCTTCAGTTATAAATTGCACATCATGAACTGCTGTTTTTATTGTGAATGCTTACCTTCATGTTAGATCAAATTTTCTTAGGTTATTTGAACTTAGAATTTCTAGAAACCCCACTTGCACTTGCACCTACGGAATTCTCTTATACTACGTGTATTGAAAACCCATGACAAAGTTAACTAAGACTTTGTTAAGCTTCATCGCTTGCGGTCGTTTCATGACCTAAGAATTTTAAAGGACAGTCAGCAGCCACCAAGTCAAAGTTAGAGGAGCTGGACAAAGAAGGATCCTGAAGCAATCACCGAGTTGACTGTTTAAACTCATTTTGCCTATAGAGCTAATAGCATCTACCCTCTTGATTTTTGAATGGATATTTTCCTTCTTGCTTTTGTTTTAAGTCCATTACTTTTGAAAACAATTGTTGTATCCTTGTAAATGGGTTTTTATGGACATCAACTTTAAAAGGTTTTACTTTTAGAAAAATCTCTTGATTCATCTTATTTATATTTCCGCAATTGATAGAATTTGTTATGATAAAATCGTAAAACCTTAATTTGCTCAATCAAGTTAACGAAAATGGGAATTTAAATTGAAAGTATTTAAATAATGTTTCCGCAACTACTTTGATAAATGAAATTAATCATTTCCACACTTTAAGCATTTCCCGTGATATATATATATATATATATATATATATATATATATATATATATATATATATATATATATATATATATATATATATATATATAAAATATGTGACAATTTACATGAAAAGTATAATGACTTAAGAATTTGAAATGCCCAAATACGAATATGAATATGAGTGGTATGTGTCGCGCGCTCGCGCCAGCTCAGCACCTCCAACGGACCGCGAGGTCGAGGGGCGTGACAAGTATAGCATGTCTTTTGGCAATAGTATAAGACTATATCAATATGTATATCATATGAAAAAAAAAATTTATTGGGGCAAGAATACAAAAGTATAACAAGACGTACATCACATTCTAATTGTCCAAGTCGTTGTGGGTAGATTGTTGGGCGCAACCCTAGCTATAAACACACGAGAAGAATTTAAGACCATTGATTTATGGATGATGCTGTCACAAAATCTCAGGGTCACACTTTATAACAAAAATGTTCAACACTACAAGGTAGTTGATACTTTGGAAATATTTGGATATTACATTATCACATGTCCATGACAACTTCTTGTTCATGATCACTCGTGAAACATCAAATAAAAATATCTAGAAATATTACACCTCAAGGTACAATATTATATATTTTGATTCTTTATATGGAACAAGAAGTATACCATTTCTGCCCGGGAGATTGTAACAACAATTGGCACTATACTTGCAACTGAATTCCAAAAAGAAAATGAACCGAAAAAAATTTCAAGTTATAACATAAGTAAATGCATAAAAATAAAATAAAATAAAAACAATGACTATGCAACGGGCTAGGTTGTTGGATTTCACCTGCCACTCTTGATGTAGAATGGGCAATCGGCTTCACCCTACAAAATTTGATATGAAAACAACATAAGTTAATGGAAAGTATTCTAAGTTAATCAATTAGTATCATGTTGGTATCTAAGGAATGAGAGCCACGGGCATGGTACTTTATCCAAGAGAGATGAACTCCACAAAAAAAATAAAAAAAAATAACGAAACTATGATGTATAGACATTCCAAACGGCATAACTATCAAATATAGACAATTTTAATCATCAAAATAAGAAGAAATAGAGCACTAAAGAATAAATAAGTAGTTGAAATAGAGCATAATGTCCCTAAAGTTTCACACAAGTCCATGGGAGGTACTCTACATTATTCAATTAGTATCATTATTAGAGAAAATTGTTTCATGTTAGTGTTTAAGGAATGTGAGCCACAAACGTTAATAAATATACTACGCACTACAGATTTTCTATATGGCATAACTGTCGATATAGTAAAGGTGGGAATAGGTAGATCCAGCCCAAAAAACAACTTATATAGGTTCTCTTAATCTATGAATTTGGGTTGTAAATTTTAAATTAAACATTCATTTTTTTGCCTTCGTGGCCCCCAATATATCCATATAGATTTGGTTCTACTTAAATAAAATAGAAATGGACATATAAACCTGCTCAGATGGACTAATCACTTGTTATTATCACATAACTACAAAGAAGTTTAAATGACAAACTAGTTCAATTTAGGCAGATGAAAAATTATATACAGGTGTTACCTGAAAAACCCACTTATGCCCCAATCTCATAAATCCAAGAATAATTCTGAAGGAGACATCCCAGAAGCATTTAAGCACCTAAGATTCTGTAGAATAACTCATAAGAGTAATTCCCTGTCATTGCCATCACAACATCTTCATTAATTGCCATTGCATTAATGATTGTTCTGTTGGGAGCTGCACAATCAACAGTAGAACATAAAAATGGACTCAGCTTTTATTATTAGTAAATTAACATGGCGAGAGCACTTACCTCCAAATTTGAACTTAGCTTAAAATTTGCAAAATGAACATGGAAATTCCACTTAAACTTTCTAGGCCTAAATTGCGATATGTTATTGTAGACACCCAAATCTGCCCAAGGCACGATTGACCAATTCTTTAAAAAAGACACACTCCCAAACTTTCGAAAGCTCTTCCCGACTTGACCCAAACCTGTAAAAACCCTTTCCGGACCCTTAGAACCATTCCCGGACCATTAGATCCTATACCAACCCACAAGTCACCATTCCAATTTTCTATCAAGAATAACCTATGCGTGCATACTATGCACACATAGAGTATATTTGACAAAAATTGGCTATGCGTGCATAGAATGAACGCATAGCCAAATTGGCTCTTCTCTAGTTGTTGGCCCCAACACGGGCCCTAACTTCTCGATTTTGGACTAGGGATTTAAAGCAAGCATGCATACTATGCACGCATGCCTTAAAAGCTTGCTTTTTTAAAAAATGACAGATTTGGATTTTGGGGTTTGACTAGTGAACTTTCCCAACCCTTGGGGAATGTTTCTTTAGGACCATTATGACCCTTGAGGCTTTAGATATCACTCTTTTCCATTTAAGTGGCTATCCTATAAGCCACCATTGAAACCCACTTCACTCTTCTCCAAGCCCTAGATTCCACATTACCTAATTACTAACCTTCATTAGAGTGAAGAGCCTCCCTAATCACCTCCCTCTCAATAAATAGAGACACCCCCCCCTTGTTTAAGGACCTTGAAAATTTTATAAGAGAAAAATCTCTATAAAAGTAATCCTCCACCTCTAAGCATTCCTCTGTGCCTCACTCCCAAGATCCTAGCTCCCAAGCCTTAGCAAGTTAGTAATTTTATTTAACTCATTTGTCTTTAAAAGTTCATCAGAGATAGTTCCATGCAAAGATTCAGCAATGGTGCTACAAGGGCCTATGAGTTCTGGCTTTCCCCTCTCTTCCTCTACCTTCTTTTTGCTTTTTCTCTATCCTAGGATTTGAGTCATTACGCCACCGAAATTTCGGAGATTGCAGGGAGCTCAATAGGAATCAAGTGCCTTCGGACAAAGGGAAGTGTTGTTCACTTTTTTCCTTTTATTTTATACTTGGCCATAGTAGAGATCGCTTACAAGTGGGCTAATCGGGTACCTAACACCTTCCCGATTATTAACCGAACTCCCTACCTAGAGGCTTTGGCGTAGACCGACAATCCGGATTCAAATCTAGCACTTCGGTGCATATGATATTGATTTAGGGTATCCCGGCACATCGAAAGCTCCAGGTAGTAACTCCATAATTTTGAGTGCATCATCACGACGAACCCGCAAGGTCCACGGTTGCATAGATGGCGACTACACTAGGGATAGTTTTTAGAACTTCTGCTTGAAGATAGCCCCATTGCATGTGTTTTTTTGTTGCTTCTTACTTATTTTGGTCCCTATCGCCCCAGTCGTTTGATGGCACCATGTGCCTTTTCTATGTACTTACCCCTACGATTCCATCCACTTTTCGCCTAGTCACTTGACTAGCACGTTCTTACTTTCCACATTTAATTTCTAGCAATTTACTTTACGTCATTTTAGCCCAGTCGCTTGACTGTCACCTTTTGCTTTACTTACCCCTACGATTCGGCACATTATATTTTTTAGCCTTGTCATTGGACGGGCATTGTTATTTTCTTTATTACTTGTGAACATATAACACCTTTAAACGTCGGCCAATAGTGGTAGTACGGGACTCTCGTAGCCCGGATTGTGGATGGTGGCGAAAGGCCCAATACTTGAACATAAGCAAACTTCCCCTAAGAAGAACGATAAAATGAATTAAAAGGGACATAACAATTTTAACTTTTTTATGGGTAGCTTTTTCAAAAGGGAGGGAAAAATAGGCAGCCATACTCCCACCTCTCCCAAGTAGAGTGGCATCCCTAGTGGTGATGATCTCAAAAATGACCACCCCATCCAGTACCTAAGATGGTGTTTACACCGGAGGTATATCTATTGGGTGACCGGACTTGTTACGGAACCTAAAACCTTGGGGAGAGTGCTAGCTTACATCGAAATGGCCTTATATCCGTAGGCACGGAAAGCAGGGACCCAATAATGCAAAGAAAAAGTACCGAGGGCATTTGTAGACACCCCAAATTTTCCCTTTCAGAGTATATAAACCCATTCGGTCAACCTTTGACCTTACCCACGACTTCTGGAAAGGGGCTCACCTTTTTCGAAGGCTTTAAAATCCTAAATAAGGGACCACATGCTGAAACAATAGTATGTGGTCGAAGCACAGGCTGAAACAATAACTCTGTGGTTTGGACTCGACTTAACTTGGGAAGGCCCTGAATTACATGCCCTATCCAGTGCGCGTAATCCGATTGCACGCCCCATAGCTGGCGCAGAATTGGTCCCCTTTGTACCAAACCAACCTTCCCGTGGACCGCCTTAGGAGTTGATTACGTGCCCCACACAAGGCGCGCAATCAGAGTGCATGCCACATCACGAACGCGCAATTAGACCGTATAGGGCCAAGCTAATTCTTGTAGGCCGACCTAAGACCCGATTACGCGCTCTGACCAATGCTCATAATCGATTGCGCGCCACACTACCAGCACGCAATTAGTTCCAATTAGGCTAGAACTAGGATACTTAGTTGAGTCAGTCAGTCACCCACCCACTGAGTCGGTCACCGACTCAGGGTGATTAAGCGCCTGGGATAGAGTGTGTAATTCAATTAAACGCACCAGGCAGGGTGCGTGCTTACCCGAATACCTATAAATAGACCCTCCTACCCCACACCAAAAACACATCAAGCAATCGAATTTCGAGTTCCTCTCTTCCGAGCTTAAGGATTTCAAGATTCTCTGTTGGGCGCTTAGCTTCAGGTAATCTCTCTTAGCTTTTAATTTCTAGTTCTTAGTTCTAGTTCTTAGTTCTTAGTTCTAGTTCTTAATTCTAATTTCTAATTCTTAGTTTCTAGTTTTAGATCTTAGGTCTTAAATTCTAAATCTAGTTTCCAGTTGTTAATTTCTAGTCCTTAATCTCTAGTTCTAGCTATCAGTCGCTAGAACTAGTTCTTAGCCTTTAGTCACTAGTTCCGAGATTCTAATCTTCAATTCTAAATCTCAATTCTTTCTTAATTTCTAAGTTCTAATATCATAGGTTTTAATTCTAATTCCTAGTTTCTGGTTCTAGTTCTTAATCTTTAGAACCAGTTGTTAATTATTTTAGATCATAGTATTATTTTCAAATTCTAGTTCTTAAATTTCTTCTAGTTCATAATTCACAGTTCTAGTTTTCAAAATACCTTAATTTCAATCTTCAAAATTTTAACCTTTCAATTTAAATTCAGTTTTTCAATCTCTAATATTTATAAAACAATCCTTAGTCACTCGATTTGCCCAACGAGAGCTTACAGAGGGTGCCCAGGTACGGGGTCGATCCTCCCTGGCATAGCAGGCCAAAACCTTTTTTTTTCTTTATTAATTAGATTTCTAGTAGAAGTAGGATACTTAAATTAATTGGATTCTTAATAGAATTAGGATATTTGGGTTATTTAGATTCCTAATAGATTTAGGAGATTAATACCAATTGGCCTTCTAATAAGATTAGGATACTTAAGTCAGTCAGACTCCTAATAGAATTGGCATATTTAGATTAATTAAACTCCTAGTATAATTAGAAGATTAGATTAATTAGACTCCCGGTAGGACTAGGAAAATTAAAGCAATTACACTTAGAGTAGGAATAGGAAAACTATATAGACTAAACGCCGAGGTGAGGTGACCAAAGCTTTTGACGTTGGCCAGCCGGTGATTCAGTAAAGAGAACAACCCATATCTCCACCCTCGTGATCAGTGACGTGTTGCAGAGTCGATAAATATCTACAGCTGCCGATCGCATCAACCCAGGTATTTTCTTCTTAGAATTTCCTATTTATTTTCTGCACTTTATATTTCATAGTTCATCATTTCCTCGCCTTTGCAAGAGTCCACTTGGACCAAATTAGGCCTCTTACTCCGGGGACAGAAAGGAACCCCAAAAAAAGTGCACACCAACAGACTGGCAATCACAATGAGACATCTTATCGCTAAAGTCGCCTTTGTTTAATTAAGTTTTTACTGCATATATATAGTTTTATTTTTTTTTTCGCTCTACTTTTTTGCACCTACTCGTATTGTCAAAAATTTCCCGAGAGTACATGAACATCTACCAGAGACTCGAGATGTCCAAAATTCGAAGGATAAGGCTCGACGACCCACCGTTGTGGGGGTATCACAACAATCTCGTATACAATGAGGATTCCTCTTACGACATAGCTCAATATAACCTAGAGGTCAACATGGCCGACAGTGAAGAAGCCTCCGTCACCCCTCCAACCAACAGCCGCAACGACAGACGCAAAAACAGTGGTATCAGGCTAAAATTCATGGCCCAACAACTCATAGAACTCATCAACCAGAGATTAAAATGGGGAGGTGACGACGCTGAGGAATTGCTTCAAGGCCTAGCAACAGCGTACGAGACCATCCAGGAATGGCGAAACATGGGGGAACAAGAATAATAAAGGCAGGAGAGACCCCCACCTACTCGGAGTACAATACCACCACGCATATCGCCAATGAGATGAACTGGTCCTACTCTCTTTGATGACGATCGACAAACTAGTTACCAGACTATCAAGAAAGACGCTACTCTAAGAGTAGAGGACCTTCCTAAGATTCTCGATGAGTATATGGCTAAGAGAGAGCACCCCGGCTGCTCATTAGGATTTAATAAATTCTTCCAGGACCTCGAGTTCAATTTACGCGTAGGATTCAAGCTGCCCAAGTTCAACAAGTACAACAGCATGGGGAATCCGAATCACCACCTAGCCCTCTTCTGTAATGACTATCGGCCCATACGTGATAATCAACGACTCCTCATCTATTATTTCTAGAGATCTTTGGAAGGAGAGGCTTGTGACTGGTTTGCTAGACTATTGCTACACAAGTTGGACACATCGAACGACCTAGCCGGTCAGTTCCTTGATTACTATAAGCACCTGATCTAGGAAATGGTTACCCTCAATGACCTAATGGAAATAAAGTAAGAACCTAACGAGGAGTTTATTGACTTCGTCGGACGATGGAGAAAACTCGTCGCAAGGACTGGGACCTCGATGAAGGAGAAGGACTCTATTGATATCATCATCGATAATACAAGAAAGCCCTTGAAGAGTGTGCTTATTATAAGCAACTGCCCAGATTTCACTACTCTTCACCTCCATGCCTACGGCTTAACACGACACATCCAAGGCGGAGACCTCGCCCTGTCAATAGTAACATCAATGACAAGCTCTTCCGGCGAGACCAAGGCTAAGAATAACAAGAAAGCATCGGGAGCCGAGCAGGTCAACACCGTCGCTAACCAAGGGCAGAATTCTAGGAATGGGAACTTTCAGCCAAGAAACTCTAGACAAAACTAAGGCCAACAACGATATCCAAATCAGAATCAGGGTCAGAACCAGGAAAGGTATCTGAACCAAAGCCAAAATCAAGGTCAGTACCAAAATAGGAATCAGTGCCCTAATACCTACCAGCACCAGAATCAAAACACAGCGCGAAACAAGTCAATCAACGCGCAGAATTACAAAAATGTGCCTCTGCCACAAAATTTTAATCAGCAAACTAGAGGTCCCCACCAGCCAAAGCGGGAGCACTAACCTCCACTACGTGACACCATCCCCAATATCTTCTGCCTTCTCAATAATCAGAACCTCCTCAAATTCCCACCAGAGTGACTATGACCTTGACTGATAAATTTAGACTCTAGCAAGTTCTGTGCATTCCATCGATATGTGGGACATAACTTGGAAGACTGCTGGGTTCTCCGAGATGTGTTCTACGATATGAGTGATCGAAACTAGATCGACTGGGAATCTCTTAGGAATTCTAACTCTAATAACAACCCACCTCTGCAAAACCAGGGGATTGTCAACAATCCCATGCCAAACCACAACCAAGGGGCAGTGTACCACATCACCACAGTAGACCTTCCCGGTTGGCCCTCCTTCCGTCCTTCCACCTTAATCAGCCGCCTCCACCCTTTCGATGCTTCTGTTAATCCAACAGAGCCCCCAAGGTCACCAGCTGTTTAGCCACACCCTTCGACCTTGATCACTTGGGTCGCACCTCCGAATCCACCTCCCTCTCTGAATTTTAGCCAAATCAGAGTCCAATCATTCAAGGCATGAAGACCAAACCTTCATGAACCTCCACCTGAGCCTCTCACCTCTCCAAACCCACAACCAACTCCATCGTCAGTTCCTTCATCTGACTCTGAACCCAAATACGAAGACCATATTCTCCAAACTGTAGCCCAAATCGCGGCCTGGGTAGACAACCTCTCCTAATGTACTTCAGGTCAAAGACACGAGACGGTGATTGAACACTAGCCACGGGCCAAAGTAAATCAACAGGGAGAACTTGGCGAACAAGAGATGTTGATTTCCACCTTCCATGAAGAAGAGGACTATACACTGTACCTCCCACCATTTTACGACATAGCCCCAGTATGTATTCCTTCTTCAAACTTCACCCCGTTCATGATGAATGCTCTAGCAAGCCCATCAATATAAATCGAAACATGGTTAAAGAGTCGAAAACCGACCTTCTCGGTCCTTAAATCAGGAACCAACTATCCACCACCGCCATTCCCTCGGGAAAAGAAACCTACGGGTGCACAACCGCTAGAAAGGAATGCGAGAGAGAAGGAGACTAACTTACCTCCCCCGCCTCACATCATTCCTCCACCGCCAATTTTGATACCTCACCCACTTCATCCAATCACAAACAGAGCGCACCGATCGAGAAAAGAGCCCGCACTTGAAAAAGGCTAAGAGTACGAGTTCTTACAACATCTTTAGAAAATCTTGATGTAAATATCGATACTCGAGCTTATCAAGAAATTGCTTGACCACCATCGGCTATTAATGAAGGCGCTAGAAGAGATGCAAATAGATGAGGATGCCACTTTGGATGAGCTACATCTAATCACCTCAGTCATGGCGCAACCACCAGCCCTCACCTTTACAAATGCGGATTTTCCTAAGAAATCTTTGTGAGGAAGTTTGGCTGCTACATATCTAACAGTCGTAATCAGGTTTCTCAGTACCTCATGCAATATTTCACACGGGGGCGGGACTCAACATTTGTCCCATCACAACACTCTAGACCATAGAGTATAGGGAGTAAGACGTAAGGCCCTCATCACTGTCCCTGATCGCATATGATGACTCCCAACACTTTGTTAAGGGAACCATCAAACTACAAGTTCACCTTGGGCCAGTAACAAAAGAACATGTCTCTGAGTCGCCCAGTACCTATAATCTAATCTTAGGAAGGAAATGGTTGGAATCTATGAAAGCTGTAGAGTCTACATATCATCAATGTATCAAATTCCCTCATGAGGATTCCATCGTTAGGATATATGCTGACGCGCCTCTCCAGGAGATAGATACTGACTACACAGCAAGTATTCTGATAGCTCACAACTTCATCCTATCCATCGGCCACACCAGAATGGTACGACCACCTGACGATAGTGGCAGAGATCACTCATCCTTGCTCGCCCCCACTATACCAATCGAGATTAATAAGAAGAGAAGCTGGCCCTGACCTTGATCGGCTCTATGAAATAAATCCAACCGCAACAAAAGGATGGGACCTCATGTATTAGCTGGGATATGTCCCTCACACTGGGCTCGGCAAGAATAAGGAAGGGCGCATAAGGCCTGTCGTCCTTAAGAAGGTTCAAAAATATACAGGAATGGGCTACCAGTCAAATGGCAAGCAAGTCGACCTCCTGCCTACCTTGCCTAAGTTGTCACTCTACGACCAATTTATCTACGAAACCACCGAAAAGGCCGATGTGCCAAGAAGAAAGGAAACGTCCCTCACCGAACCACAGCTAACAGAAATTGAGCAGATCACCAGAGCCCTTGCGGACTTGACGAACTTGGATCAAGATGATGGCGACAATGATAAGCCGCTTGAGGGTGTCGGGCAGCCGCTTGAGATTGAAGAGTCCTGCATTACATAAAGAAGGGGACCTACAGAACTTGAACCACAAGTACAAGACTAGGAGTCAACCAACGAGGAAGACTTACACATTGCCACCTTGGAAAATGATGAAGAACCAGAGTCATCCTGGCCTTACAAATTGGAAGGAGAAGATTATCTCTCAATGTCAAGCAAAGAAGAAGACTATTGGACCAGTCTTACAAACATAGAACTTGGAGATCACCTGAGAGCAGAATTACTGAAGCTGCTCGAGGAGGTCAATCACTCCCGAAGCGAAGGGTCAGACTTCGATGACAAATTTGATTGTCGATCCTTATTGGACAATTGGTGATGCCCACGTCGTTGCCCTTACCTGAAATCACCCTATTACAGCCAGTGCGCGTCTAACTTAATGAGGTGCGAAAGAGCTATCTTGCACGAGATACGATGAACAACAAGGGCGCAAGATTCTCACGTCGCCTTTATAGAAGTCCAAGAAGAACTGGATCTCAACACACCCCAATCTCCGGTTGTACCACAACTTCAGATATTTTAGAACTCAAAGGAAGAATAATGGCAACCGCCGTCGAGTGACGACGAAGACTACTGGATAAATCTACCTGTACTTAAACTATCCGAACAGTTAGGGCAAGACCTCCAAGGGCAGTCAGATGAAGAAGACAATCTCGGCTTCAATAATAGTAATCTCAACCCCGATGATGAAGGATGGGAGTGCCCTTGGGACATTCCTGTATCTCTCACCCATATCAGCCTTATTGCCGAGCATGCATACTCATTAAAGCATACTACGAGGTTCAAAGCCGAGAGCTCACTAGTCCAGAAGAACGTCAATCAGACTAACCCAACAAACAACCTCAGCAATGAGAACATCTTCAGCTCGATTTTGAAGATGAGAGTTTAGACGACTTTAACCTCACTAATCTTTTCGAGGATGAAGCAGTTTACATAGTAAAAGAAGAATGCACATCAGTCAAACTGTTGCCATCATCACTCATAAGGAGGATCACCTCAGACGAGGATAAAAAAAAATATCAAATTCAAAATGAGCCCACGTCATCCGAAGACTCACACGAACGGCTTCAGCAGCCATCCCGCTTCCCCAACTAGAAGAAGCAACCCCGCCGGTTCCTCTCCAGACAACCTACCTTGTAACATATCTCTTATCGAAGATAAAAAAAATAGAAAATCTTAAAACCCTTAAAAAATTTAAAATAAAAAATTAAAAAAAATTAGAAAACCTCGAAGAAGGGAGGGAGCCCTTCATCCCAAACCCATTCAGCGACCAACAAGGAGACTCTTCTCCTAAGGCTATGAATAGCAGTCACGCCAACGAAATCAAGGAAGAGATAACTGACATAATCACACACGATCATCATCTGACCCTCAACATCAAAGAGCCCCGCCTCAACATTCCTACCACCTCTCTCTCATAAGGGCGCAGAGCATCCCGATGAAATGACAAGCTCGTAATCATACTTGACGAGATACTCCACGACTTCGAGAGGAGAATGAATAGCCTCAACTTACACCTCACTAAGGATGTCGCTGACATAAATTACACCGATGAAGGGTTGCCTCCTATAAAACTAACCCTCCAGTGTAGCCATTTTGTAGTATATGAGCTTACAGACGATGAATAAGGAGCACCACCCATTGAGGAAACACAGGACTTCCAACGAGTCATCAAACACTTCAATGAGCAAACGCAAAGCTACCGAAGAAATCAATTTTGGCATCGAGGAAAAGCCCAAGACGTTGTTAATCAGTGCAACACTCAACCCTGAGGAGCAACAACAGATCATCCAAGTCCTTCATGATCACCTCAGCTCTTTCGCATGGTCCTACGAAGATATGCCCAGTCTGGACTCGAGTTTAGTGGAACATTGTTTGGTCTTGGAACCCGATGCAAGCCTGTCAAGTAGAAACTCAAAAGAATGCATCCACAAATAGTGCTACAAGTTAAAGAGGAAGTCAAAAACTACACAAAGCCAAGTTCATACGAGTCATCCCCTACCCCAAGTGGGTTGCAAACATAGTACCTGTCGTCAAGAAGGATGACAGAGTAAGGGTATGATTCGACTTCTAGAACCTCAACTAGGCATGTCTGAAAGATGACATCCTTTACCTCACATTGACACTTTGGTCGATAATACCACCAGACACGAGATGTTATCCTTTATGGATCGCTTCTCCGGATACACCCGATCAAATTAGCGGAGTCTGACCAAGAGAAAACTTCCTTTACTAAGCCATGGGGAACTTACTGCTACGTCGTCATGACTTTCAAGCTCAAGAACACAGGAGCCACATATCAATGCGTCAGGATGGTTATCTTTCATGACATGGTGCACAAGTGCATGGAAGTCTATGTCGACGACATACTAGTGAAGTCTCAAACGCGAGTAAGACATGCAAAGGCACTACAACTGGTACTACAAAGATATGAAAAATATCAGCTAAAGATGAATCCAAAAAAATGCATGCTCGGAGTGACCTCTGAAAAACTCCTAGGATTCATAATTAGTAACTGAGGCATCGAGATCGATTCGGTAAAGTTCAAAGCCATTCTCGAGATGCCACCTCCCTGTGACATCAAAGAACTATGAGGCCTGATAGGAAGACTATAATTCATCAGGAGTTTTATCTCCCAACAGTTAGACAAATGCGATCATTTCTACAAGCTACTCAAAGGAGGAGCCGAGTACATATGGGATGAGCAGTGCCAGCAAGCCTTTTCCATAATCAAGAACTACCGCCTCAACCCGCTAATACTATCGCCACCAATTCTCGGAAGACCCCTGATCCTCTACGTGTCAACAAATGGCAAGGCTATAGGAGTAATTTTTGGATAATAAGATGAAGATGGCAAGAGAGAGAAGGTCATTTACTATCTCAGCAGAATGATGGTCAAGTACGAACGAAAATATACGCCAATGAGGAAGACATGCTTCACGCTAGTGTGGGCCGAGACGGAACTACGACACTACTGTGGAGCACATAAGATACTATTGCTAGCTCATATGGATCCTCTGAAGTATATATTTGAGAAGCCCGCTATATCAAGGAAGATCGCCCGTTGGCATATGCTCCTACAAGAGTTCGACATCACTTATGTCACATAGAAGTCCATCAAAGGACAGGCGATTGCCGATTACCTTGCTAACCTTCCCCTTCTAAGCAACGAGCCCGTACACATAGACTTTTTTTATGAAGACCTACACTCGATCCCCAGTGAAGAGTCCGACAAGACTTGACCGACCCTTTACTTTGATGGTGCTCTTAATCATAAAGGAAATGGCATCGGGATAGTACTACTGAGCCCAGAAGGAGTTGTCATAGCGAATGCCATTCAACTCGGCTTCCCAGTCACCAATAACATTACAAAATATGAAGCCTTCATTGCCTGACTACGAGAAATGCTACAGTTGGGTGTCAGGCAGTTGAAGACAATCGGTGACTCCAAACTTGTAATATCACAAGTCATTGCAAAATGGATGACCAAAGAAAGAACACTAATGGCATACTTAGAAACAACTCAGTTTTTGATAAAGAAATTCAAGAAAATCTCTTTCACGGACATCCCGAGACTAGAGAATGAGTTCCAGATTCTCTTGCTACACTAGCCTCAGTCATATAAATACCAACCGAACAAAGTACTAAATCCTTCTTCAGCAAGAAGCTGACAACGCTAGCACACAAAGTTGCCTGGTAAGTTAAACTAGAACTGCTAATTTGACCAAAAGCCATCACAAATGAAGGGCAAACTCCCTCGGGAAACCCCATGAAGAAAGAAGCCGACATAGTGACCTTCAGATTCAAGAAATCACCAACCGGCGATAGATAGCCATGGTATTTCTATATATGGAACATCTTGAAGCATTGCCAATTCCCTCCTTATACTACGAAGATCGAACAAAAGACAATCAGGAATCGATGCGTAAGATTCTGAATCCTAGGCGAGACACTATATAAAGAAGCCTTCACCAAAGGAGTACTGCTGCTGCAGTAGAAGCACACACTAGTGCCTATGGCGCCACGCTGGCAGACAGATACTCTCAAATCAGATCATACACAAGGCTACTACTGGCTGATAATGAAAAGGGATTGCCTCTACATCCAATGATGAAAACAATGCCAAGAACACGCCGTGCTCATCAAAACCCCATAAGTTGCATCGAATCCTATAACCTCACCATGGCCATTTTCGATATGGGCCTTTGATATTATCAGACCCTTCATGGACACAGTCGGGAATACTCACAAGCACGTGTTCATACTCTCCGCGACCGAATACTACTCCAAATGGGTAGAAGCCAAGTCATATGTCAGAATCACTGTTTTAATGCTCGTGAAGTTTATTATACGAAACATCATCACCCGGTTTGGAGTACCCAGGATGTTCATCACCAACAATGGGCCACAATTCATCGGAGATAAGATAAAGAGATTATGCAAGAAATTCAGCATCAACCTACATCACTCGTAACCATTCTATCCCCAGGGATATGGCTAAGCAGAGGTTACGAACAAAATGCTAATCCAAATTCTAAAATGAACAGTGGAGAAGAGCAATGGAGTCGACTGGCCTGAACGATTACCAGAAGTACTTTGGGCCTATAGAACTTCTATTCGTACGGCCACTGGCCAAACCCCTTTCCTCCTCACATATGAGATGGAGGCAGTCCTACCCTATGAAATACAAGTGCTATCCCTACGTATCCAACTCGATGATGAGCTATCTATAGAAGAAAGGAGGATTGCTCTCCTCGCTGAGCTAGAACAAATCAATGAGATGCGTCTAAAGGCCAGAGGAGGATGGCCAGAGCCTACGATAAGAAAGTCTTTGAGCGAACTTTCAAAATTGGAGAGTTAGTCTTAAAGAAAATCATGCCTCCAAAACACACTCATCCAAAGGGAAAACTGAAGACAAACTGGGAGGGCCCATATGTTATAGCAGCCGCATACCCAGGGAACGCATGCAGGCTAGTGAACCAGGACGGGGAAGAACTCCCTAACCCTTGGAACACCATGTACCTAAGAAAATACTATACTTTGCATCATGATCATTATAGCCCATAGTCAGATACTTATATCTGCCTCCCCCGTAGTCATCGTGACTCATTCATTGGTCGAAGGCCTTCATTCCCTAGGATATCCTTGAAGGCTTCCGACTCACTGCCCACCTTCTCATTCGGGCTATTTGATCAAAAGGACTAGCGGAATGCCTGACCTTTTCCAAACGTATAAGTAACACCCAATTCTCACCCATTCCCCCGCTATTAGAGGAGATGTTAGGGCACGAAAAAAATGAAGATGTTAGGCACAATCAAAGCTCACCATTCTTATGTCAGCAGGTTGCTTTCAAAATACATATACACATATATAACTGAGAGAGAGCAATACGACGGGTGAACAAGTCAATGAGCCCAGGGAAGCATAAGCGGATCGTGAGGACGTTCCTGGTAAACTTAATAGGAAAGTATAAGCAAGTCGCAAGGGCATCCATGGTATCCCGATACTACTAGATATCATCGTAAGGTGGTGGGAGGAGGACAAACTCCTGAAAAGAACATTGCTACCTATCACTTTTAGAAATTGTCAGATAGAAACTATTCCCTCATGTCATTGAGCCTTACCTCCTTTCACCCTTAATTTTATTTTTTCAGGCAAAGAGTCAGAACCCTCCTAATACATCCCCAGAAATGAAATCGAAAACTCATGAATGACGACTGATGCGACCATTCACTATCTACCGCACACCCTAAGAACGATTATGGGATAGGATAATCACTACCGAAGGTAGAACCCAATATATGACCGCTATAACAACCTCCCCCGGTTCGATGACAGTATCAAGGAACTCTCCTCGACACTAACTCATCAAACACACATAGCTCCCTATAGGCCCAAGTACTTACAAAATCTAAAAGCTCCATTTGCACCAAGACACTGGGGCATTTTTATTTTGGAGGGGTCACATTGAGGTCCCTACTTGTTCACAAACAGGTGTAGAAGTCATCACCTCAGGAAGACCGCTAAAGATACTACACTGCCTATTCCATCACACTCCTACACTCGGGCATTTATTTTTGTATTAGTTTTAGAATTTTCTTTAAGTTATTTGCTTTCCCTATTTCATTCTTTTTCTTGAAAAAAAAATTTGATGATATAATGATCCATCGTTTATCACCAGACCCCTGTCTAAGACACCTCCCCCCTTGACAATCAACAAGGGGGAAATAAAATTACTAATCACTTTATCTTCATGTGCAGGTATGGACCGACCTTCAACTATTATTGGGCTAACTCAGAGTGCATCTGAGTCTCAATAATAGGCGATGGCGCCAAGGTAAGCAGTTAAAGCAAGGAAGGTAACACAGACAAAAGTGAAATCAGGTACATTTGAACAAAAAAAAAAGATATTTTATATATCAAAATCTTTCTTTACATCTGTCACTAGGGGCTTACCCCTTGTATATACAATGAATGAAAAAATATATATATAATAATAACTACACTCTACACCCTCCACTGCCTCTACGAGGGACGCTCATCACCCTCTCTAGTATCATCAACCTGAGGACCAGGAGCCTTGTCCACTGAGGCCTCAGCCGAATCCTAGGGCATGGATGGAATCCTCCTAGAGGAGGAAGGTCTAGCAACAGAACCTCCCTCACTCAACTGGCTCCAGGTCCATCAAGATCGTGAGTGCAGAGGGTCAAAGGAAAATAGAGGACCAAGGGTTGAGTCTGCCTAGGCATAAGCCCTCATACGCTCACGAGTCCCCCGATGAATCTCATCCAGCGAGCCTATAGCCCTCGATCCCGACCCAGGGACAAGCAGCCCTCGCACTCTCCCCCCAACTCTCGCCAACTCGTGCTGCAAAAGTTCAATCGTCACCTGCATCTCAGCACAAGCTATGGCTCAAGCACTCTCCAACTATGGCGTCCGAGTCCTCTGCTCGACCAGCAAGTTCACAGTCACCTCCTGAAGATGACGATCAACGAGATCAGATGAAATCTCCTAGATCTCTTAACGAGCCAGGGCGCGCTGCATCTCCAAACGCGACTGCTCCAACTCGCGTACCTACATACAAGCACGAAGCTAAGACAAGAAAAAGTGCATATATGATGAAGTCAAGATCATGAGTAACAAAGATATACCAGCTTAGCATGCTCCTGAAGAAGGCACTTGACCACTGCCACAGTCATTGGATTAGCAGGTGGCACTGGAGGAACTTCGGATGAAGACGGCTACAACATAAATAAATAAGCAAATCAGATGATACTACCACTAAAAATCAGAAATAAAAATATAACTATACCAACTAAACATACCTGAGTAGGAATGGGAGTAGACTCCAGAGGAGGAGCCTCAAGAGTAGAGTTAGGAACCGCCTACACAATCAAACCAAACGAACGCAAAACATGTTAGATAAAACTAGTTAACGAAACAAAACAAACCAACAAACTAAAACACATTATACCTGACTCTCCGGGCAACCAACAAACCAATTGTAGCCTCCCTCATCTAGAGATCCTTGACAACCTGACGCTGAAAATATACGACACAACATTAGTAAACCACTAAGCAAAATAAAATGCAACTAATAAAACAACAGAAAGTTACCCAGTGCTTTAGCTCAGCCCGAAGCTGGGATATCACTGGATCCTCCCGACTGGACGATGTAGCCAAGGATGAATCAAACTTCAGAGCAGACGCTCCAACAGTAGATTACTCTGTCCTTCGTAAGTATGACACCTAACCGACATGTCAGAGAAAAAAAAACGTAGAACCATAACACTAGGACCTAACCCAAAACACTTACCAGTAGATCAATCTCTGAATGTAGGCTGGCATCTACCTCCCGGCCAGCTTGCTGCTGACCTCAAAGCAGCACAATCATACCCGCCTGACTAACGACCTCACCCTCCCTCTCGGTCTGATAAACAAAAGGGGAACGAAACAGAACAACCGTGTTAGATTGACTAAAAAATGAAATGAGTAAGCCCAAAATAAATTGAACAACTCACCAGAGATCGCCGAGTCTTAGCCAACTGGGCCATCAACTCATCCTCCGCTGCCCTAGCCTGGAAGACAGGGTATGTCAAGGAGCACAACATCTCCTCATCCGGCCTAGGAGCACAACCCATCTGCTCCATCACCCTGTGAAGAGCACCCATCGCTCTGTGATGCAGGAGCCAAGATGGCCCTGTTTCAGCATGGCCAGTTTCACCCTCAACGCCGAGGTGAACTCAGGACTGCCAACTGCGAAAGAGCCACTCCCATGAAAAGGTCGCATGAAGAGCCGACCACCACCAAGTTCCTGAAACCACCACCACCAAGTTCCTGAAACCACCTAGTGAACTACCGTGGGTCTGCCTCATTGTGTACCCCTGCCACCCTGGTCTCCCCGGCTCTAAAATCATCGATCTGAGCCCTCAACCTTGACGGAATGTCCCAACCAGGGGGACCAGTCATCCTCTTTGCCACTCGGTGGTGAATCTCTAATGGGACTCCCTGAGGGATCCCCAGCTGCTTGGCTGCTCGAGATAGGTGGATATGCTCCACCCTCTCGAAGTAGTGGACCCAAATGTCCACATCGAAGAAGGGCCTGCCAGACTAAATCACTGGCTGCTCGGTGTCCTCCCCGGCCACATAGGGCCTCCAAATGACTTGTAATAAAAAATAAACAAAACAACCTGTCAGTGAAAGCCTAAACCCTAAAACTTAAACACTTTAACGATACAACAACACATACCTGCCCTGCGTGCATGTCCTCAAAGTGACCTCGCACAGTTTACAGATTCGAAGACTGATGGCGGTGCCCCAACACCCTCCGCCAAACATGCATCTGCGAGAATATGAAAGTGATCTCCCCTAGGACCCGCGGGGGTAAGAAGGGGAAGTTATCATATGCCAAAAACTAAACACACACATGTCAAACCAATTACTATGATAAAATACTAGACAACTAAAATAATAAATATATATATATATATATATATATATATATATAATTGACCGAGACTAACCCGAAGGAAGGGAAGGAACCCCCCGATCGTCGCGACACCCCTCACTCTATGATGCAACTACTAGTAAAGATGTGCCATTGCCACCGCACTACAGGCGTAGGTGGGCACCGGGTCTAAGTCCCTGAGGAGTGTCAGGAACAGACCTGTCGCACAGCCCCGGGTCGAAGATGAAAATAATATTGCACCAAGGAAGTGCATTAGGAACACCTAGAGCACTCGATCCGTTGTTATTCTCAGCTCCATCACATGCTCTCAAAGCGCCAGCGCCGCACAGTGTGCCTGAAACACCGCTCTCCTCTCTGAATGTCATCTCGGACTAATAAACTTGCCAGAAAAAGTGTCAAAGAACCACGTATCTCAGACCACCCCTGGTGCGGATCCGCTGGAACGGTATGTGGACCCTAAGAATCTCCTCGCATACCTCCAGATAGTCCCCCTCAATCAGTCCGGTCACGGGTTCCCCCTCGAATCTGAGCCCAGTAATGCAGACCCAGTCCTCTAGGGTTGGCAACAAAATCCCTACTGGGAAGAGAAGCATCTGTTGCTCCTCCCTCCACCTCCCTAGAAGAGCCCCGATCAGTCCTCGATCAATCGGGAAGGGCTCCAACTCTAAGATCCGCCCGAAGCCGGAGGACACCAATCCTGCCCGTTGAAACTCAGGCAGGGCATGACAACAGGCATGTGACTCTGACCATGCAATGCTAATGGCTAGAAAAGGAGGCCTAATACTAATAACAATTATGGACGGAAAGTAGGCCTCATACTTATAAAAATAATAATAATTAACGGAATGACATAATAATAAGCACAAAGCAACAAAAATATATATATGAAGCACGCAAAATATGGTAAAGCTAATGCAAGACAGTAAATGAACGTGACTTAAAACTAGATACAAGTATGATGCATGAGTGCGCACATATCAAGAACAAATGTAGGTTTAACATAAAGTAAGAGGGTTTGCAGATCCTATGAATCTATGTTGTAACCTAAGTGCCTAAGAAATAAAAGAGGAAACTCTTGGTCACAGGTACCTACCTGGTCCCTCGTGAAGAACTCCTCCAACGGAATGCGAATCGGAGGCAGAGTGCGATGCGGAGCAGCGTCAGTACGAACCTCAGAGGTATCGCCTCCCTCCTCCACCATCCTCTCTACCTCTGAAGCAGTCAAGAAAAGCTGGTCACTACCCTCAGACTCCATCTCAAAATGAAGAGCTCAAAGAACTAAAGAGAATGCAAGAAACGACACTCGAAACGAATGGCCGGATCTCGAGAAATCATAGAAACACGGAAAGCGGAGTGCAAGAATGCAAGAGAGTAGAGAATAGAAAAAAAACCAAAAAGCACGGGAAGAATGAAGATTTTTCCAGCTTATATAAAGTGCGGCTTAATCGCGTGCCCTGTCTAAAATGCGCAATTTAATTATGCGCTATGGTTCCTACTCGAAATATTAATTACGTGCGCTAATTCAACTGACGCCCGCCCAAAAGACTCGACGTAATAATCATGCGCCCTGAGCAGAGCACGCAATCAAATTATGTGCCCAGGACTCTGCACGCAATTCCATAAGTCACCCGCACAGTGTGCTGGCGACGATCCATTTACCTGCACTAGTAAGATTGCGCAATTGAATTACATGCATGAAATTGGCCGCCCAATGGCCTCCTAGACTCTTTAATATGCGGAACGAACCGGGAGCGCAATCGAATTAAGCGCCCTATATTCTGCGCTTAATTATGTAGTTATGACAAAAAAATATATGCCCAGCTGTAGCAGCCAGGGACGAATCCATACACTTAGCCATATCTAAAACACATCTATAGCCCAGAATTTATATACCTATGCCCATGCACTCTGAAAATTAGAAAATGCCACCATACACACTTAAACATCCCAAAGACGGCCACTTAAACTCTTAAACTCATTAGAGCCCATCAAAATCTAACGGATACAATGCCAACACAAATAAAACCCGAACTTCATCCCAGACCAAAGCAAAATTAAACTAGGCCATTCCCAAAAGTAAATTCAATCAAGCCGGAATTTGAGAAGTATAAAATAGGTCATAAACAAGTAAAATTATTTCTATGATAAAAATCATTACAAATTACACCAAGGGCATACCCTTTGAATAGACAAAAAATTACAACCTCGAAACAAGAATCAAACTAAATCCACCAAACGAAAGATGAATTTTTGTTGGCACCCTTGAAGGAAAATCCCCAAATAACAAACAAAGAGGGAGAGATGAAGGAGAGATCCGGAGAGGAAGCACACATTGAACGAATTCTAATAAAAATCTCATCCTCACTTCCTTTCTTCTTGAGATGCTACTTGTGATGCAATCTTTCAAGTTACACGACCAAACATCAGCATCGGAGAGCTCTGAGTTGGTTGAAAAGAAAGAGTGGCTCACAGAAAGCCACCCAGGATCTGAGGCATACACTTAGGGAAGGCCAATTTTGGAAACCCCCAAGGGAGGGCCGACCAAAGGATGATCCACAGAACCTACCAAGGGCCAACTAACATAGATCACACTAGCTTTGGTACAACTCTTTCCTTTGCTTTCCTTTCAGCAACCTTTAACTCTACCATCTCTTCCCCCAATAGGGTAGCACTTCAGGTCAGATTAACACCATCAACCCTAGAACCACTCCACATTCCCAATACCGTTCATTCCCAAAATATAATAATTATGAACCCTTTTGGGCATAACACCCGGGATACAAAATAAAAAGGAAGAAAAGACATAAAATACACTGAAATTCTAAGCCCAAAAAAAAATATTATTACAGTCCCAAAAAAAAATAATTACAACAAAAGAACAAAATCTATAATTTAAAATGAAACCCAAGCCCCTAAATACCCATTTATAGGCAAAGCCCCCTTCACCACAATGAGACAAGTGCCACATTTCTAAGTTCCCCCCATCTAATTAAATCTAAACAAGACATATACCCCCCTAAAAGAAACAAATCCATGGCAAACTTAGATTAACCAATAAACACACAACACTTACCCTTCAAGAAACACAAGTGCACCACAAGCTAGATAAACCAATAGGATTAAAACACCTAACACCCATTTAAACTCTAGAAATTAAATTCACACACCTTTGACAAGTGTCATTTGAAGCTAAACATAGGACCAAAACAAACAACACTCATACCTTAAACAAATGCCTAAAATTTCCTTAAAACCCCATAGAATACAAACACCTCTGGACTACTAAAATTCAATCAAAAATATAAAGCTAAACAAATCACCTGATAAAACCCAAATATTAAAAATATATAAAGTTAAAGAAATCACCTAATAAAACCCAGATAAAATCTCAAAATCCTAGCAAAATCCCAATAAAAATCCCAATAAAATATAAATAAAATTCCAATGGAATCTCCAAATCCAAACCAGATCCTAATAAAATCCGAACAAATCCAAATAAAATCCAGACAAAATCCTAGATAAAATTCAAACAAATCCAAATCCAAAAAAAAACAATCAATCAAACCGAGGTAAACAAATAATCAAATAAAAATCATACAAAATATGAAACCCAGACGGGAAACACAGTCCCTTCCTGTAATCTTGTCACAGCCAAGTCGCCCCCTGACGACCTGCTACAAATAAATGCATCCACTGCAATCGGAGTTACTTTCCAAAGTCCCATGGCCTGCTCATAAGCACACAACCTTTGCAGTCCCATCGCGACCAAATCACCCCCTGGCGCCCGCCACTCGCCCCACTGCACAAATCAAGCCAACAAAATACAAAATACAAAATTATTGCTAGGGCTGTCAATGGGCAGGGTTTCAGCCCGGGCCCGGCCCGGATGGGCTAGGTTCGGGCCCATTTTTTTGAAAGATAAATTTTGGGGCCCGGGCTTGGCCAAATAGCTAATTGAGTCGGGCCGGGCCTTACCCGATTTTGAAATGTTGTGGCCCAAACCCTACCTGGTTAGCTATCTGGGCCGGGCCGGGTTTGGGTTGGGTTTCTAATAATTTTTTAAGAGTTTTTTTAAGATTTGTTTTTAAAGACCTAATTTTTCAGGCCGGGCCGAGCCTTAAACTTTACAGCTCGAACTTGGCCTGATTTCTTATCCAGGCTTAGGCCAGCCCAGTCTGTTTATTAAATGCATAAAAAATGGGCCCGAACCTGGCCCATTTGGGCCGAGCCCGGGCTAAAACCCGGCCCGTTGACAACCCTAGCGATAACACAACCCAAAAATTCAATACACCTCTCAACGCCCTATCATAATCAACTCACTAAGATTCAAATGATAATAAAAATACAAAGTCCCATCACAACACAGCAAAAATTATTGGTGACAAAGTAACCAATCATGCTACTCGCCCCATCACGATCAGGATCTCTTCTCCTTGTCCCATCGCGTAACTCCACACGCCGACTAGAGAGAAAGTCGATAACACTCATCACACGTACTCACATCCCATCACGACAGAACGCATATCCCCAATGGTATCCCAACACCAAAGTTCATTGGCCTAAATAAGCCACTCCCTCATGTCCCATTGCGATAATAAAATCCCGCCACATCACCAAGGCCAAATGAAAGTCCCGTCGCGATCTCGAAGAGGCCATCATTTCGTCGTAAAACATCCGAAGGGTCATCAGATCGACACCGCATCGCACCTCATAAACATGTCTCGTTGCAGCCCGCCACGGCCAGCAACCAGAAGGGAAGGCTCGACCAATGTCTCATCCAAAGGAGCCAAACATCCCTCCAGATGTCTCAAAAACACAATCATTACATTCCATCATGGAGTAGTCACTAGACTCCTCCACAATAGAAACATACACTCACCGACAGAAGGAGAAAGGAACCCCTCCAACGTCCCGTCGCACCCATCGAGCATCAAAGTCCCATCGCGAACATCTCATCAGGCGATCCAGACATCCCATTATGTCGGCGACCATTAGGCCCTACTACAGTAAAAAATAATGGAGAGGAAACCCTCTAATGTCCCATCGTGACACCACCACAACAGTTAGCCAGTCCCCTCGCAAGAAAAATCCTCTCGCCGACAACAAATCATATAAGTATCACCCTCTTTATCTACTGGATATTTCTTATAAAATATAGTTAGATAATATTAAGTCAAATATTTTTAAAGCCCATCTCTCTCGACTCGCGAATCACTGTAGTCCACCCATAAGAGATAATCATCAATATTCATTGAGAAGGTCAGACGGAGTATTTGGCGTACCAAGTGTCATCTTGACAATCATGCTGACAGTCGGGTCCAAAATTCCCGCTCTGATGGATCTGCTCAGCGACGTCTCGGAAGCCAAATTTTCTATCGTTTTGCCATTGAATTGATCTTAAGTTAAAATCCATAAATTTTCAAAAGCAATAAAAATAAATAAATAAACAACATTCAAAAAATTAATAATAAATAAACCATTTATCTATCAAAATTCTATCTCTCATCAACCCAATCCGTTCTCTCCCTAGGGAAAACAAACACTAATTAGACTCAACTTTGAGAACTCACCAATGTCCACTGGAAAGGGAAGCCTGACGCGCCATTGGTGTGAGCAATGACGCATCCGGGCTGACATGACTTGTGAAAACCTCTGCCATTACATGATATTACATTTTATTATTTGGTCACTTGAGCTTGTCTCTGGACATTCGTATGACGCCCCCCGGTACCTCGATTGTATCATTTTCCCTCTATTTGACTACCCCATGCAGTAAGTTATGATATGCGGCAGGATGCCCCTTGCACCCATAAATTTGGATATGACGGTTTCCTCTTTTTGACTATCACTCACAGTAAGCCGCAACATGTGGCGGGATGCCCCTTGCACCCACAGATCAGGATACGTCAATCTCCCCCATTTGATTGCCACTTACAGCAGGTCGCGACATGCGACAGGATGCCCCTTGCACCTACGGTTGTGGATAAGAAAGCCAAGCATTTCATGTCAGCATCCCCAGTTCAAACTTGTGATTTCCCAAAAGAACGAGAAGGCACCTTAGAAGAGGGGTGCCTACTTCTTCGACGCATTCTTATTTCACAAGAATGCATCAAAGAGGGGCATCTGTAGACACCCCAATTTTTCCCTCTCAGAGTATACAAATCCTTTCGGTCAACCATTGACAGTGCCCACGACTTTCGAAAAGGGGCTCACCCTTTTCGAAGGGTTTAAACCCCTATATTGGAGACCATATGTTGAAAGAATAATATGTGGTTGAAGTATAGGCTGAAACAATAGCTCTATGGTTTGGACCCGACTTAACCCGGGAAGGTCCCAAATTGCATGCCCTATCTAGTGCGCGTAATCAAATTGCACACCCCATTGCTGGCGTGCAATTGGTCCCCTTTGGACCAGACCTACCTTAACATGGACCGCCTTAGGAGTAGATTACGCGCCCCAAACAGGGCGCGCCATCAAATTGCACGCAATATCACGGACACAAAATTAGACCATATAGGGCCAAGCTACTTCTTCCGATAGACCAACTTAAGACCCGATTATGTGCTCTAACCAACACGGGTAATCGATTACGCACGACACCACCAACGCGCAATTAGTTTGAATTAGGCTGGAACTAGAATACCCGACTGAGTCAGTCAGTCGGTCACTCACTGAGTCGGTCACCAACTTAGAGTGATTAAGCATCCGGGATAGAGCACATAATTCAATTAAGCTAACCAGGCAGGGCTCGTAATTGAATTTGACTGACTAATTACGCACCTCCCACAGGGCGCGTAATTACCCTAATACATATAAATAGACCCCACTACCCCACACCAAAAACACATCTAGAAATCGAATTTTGAGTTCCTCTCTTCCAAGCTTAGGGATTTCTAAATTCTTTCTTCAGCGCTTAGCTTCAGGTAATCTCTCTTGGCTTTTAATTTTCAGTTCTTAGTTCTAGTTCTTAATTGTAATTTCTAATTCTTTGTTTCTACTCTAAATCTTAGGTCTTAAATTCTAAATCTAATTTCCAATTGTTAATTTTCGGTCCTTAATCTCTGGTTCTAGCGATCAGTCGCTAGAACCAGTTCTTAGCCGTTAATCACTAGTTTCTAGATTCTAATGTTCAGTTCTAATTCTCAATTCTTTCTTAATTTCTAAATTCTAATATCTTAAGTTTTAATTCTAGTTCCTAATTTCCGGTTCTAGTTCTTAATCTCTAGAACCAGCTCTTAATTATTTTAGATCATAGTCATATTTTGAAATTCTAGTTCTTAAATTTCTTCTAGTTCATAATTCACAGTTCTAATTTTCAAAATTCCTTAGTTTTAATCTTCAAAATTTTAACATTTCAATTTAAATTCAGTTTTTCAATCTCTAATATTTATAAAACAATCCTTAGCCACCCGACTTGCCAAACGGGAGCTTACGAAGGGTACCCGGGAATAGGGCCGATCCTCCTTAGCATAACGGGCCAAAACCCTTTTTTTTCTTTCTTTATTAGATTTCTAGTAGAAGTAGGATATTTAAATTAATTGGATTTTTAATAGAATTACAATATTTGGGTTAATTAGATTCCTAATAGAATTAGGAGACTAATACAATTGAACTTCTAATAAGATTAGGATACTTAAGTCTGTCAGACACCTAATAGAATTGGCATATTTAGATTAATTAAACTCCTAGTATAATTAGAAGATCAGATTAATTAGGCTCCAGGTAGGACTAGGAAAATTAAAGCAATTACACTTAGAGTAGGAATAGGAAACTATATAGACTAAACTCCCAGGTGACCTAGAGCTACTAACATTGACCGACCGACGATTCAGTAAAGAGAAGAACCCATATCTCCACCCCCGTGATTAGTGATGTGTTGCAACATCGATAAATATTTGCAGCTGGTAGTCGCATCAACCTAGGTATTTTCTTCTTAGAATTTACCTCTTTATTTTCTGCACTTTATATTCCTTAGTTCATCATTTCCTCGCCTTTGCCAAAGTCCACTTGGACCAAATTGGGCAACTTACTTTGGGGACCGAAAGGAACCCTGAAAAAAGCATGCACCAACAGCATCGCCCCCAATAGCCAAAAATCAAGACTCGTCCGAAACAACAACCTAACAGAGAAAGAATATATAAGCCATGCGTGCATAGTATGCACACATAGCCAAAATTAGGCTCATATTTCGTGCATGCATAGTATGCACGCATAGCCAAAAATCTTAGATTTTTGTACATGCGTCCGTAGTATGAACGCATAGCTTAGCTACTGTGCATCCAGATCTGGGGCCTTTTTTCAAAGCTCCCCAACCCCCTCATACATCAGTTTCGAGACTCTCGATTCTTCCTACATTTTAAACACCCAACGCTTCCACCAGTCAAGAGAGGACACCCTCTTATTGGCTCCTTCGGGAGATCGTGTTATAGTGGGAATTTTCGTGCCCTAAAAGATCAAGAGATCTCTCTTTGATTCTTAAGAGGGCATCCGAGTCCCACCGTAAGAGGCTTTAGGGTGTTAACATCGTCTAAAGGGGAGTTCGAAGGCCCTTGAGAACACCAACAAAGGAAGAAAGCACCAAAAAAAAGAAAAGAAAGGGAACAAAATTCAAAAAATTGTTGTATAAAGATTAAAAAATAAAAAAAATCATAAATCCAAAATCAAAAATCAAAAAATTGTCAAAAGTAAAAAAAAACCAAAAAGTGAGTAAGTGTTGCTGTAACCACGACATCACCGAACTTGCCATCATCCCATGGAGGAAGAGGAAGGGGAAGAAGAAGGAAAACTTTTGGTCCTTACCCGAGAAATCCATACCCCACCCAACTTCAAAGAATTCATGGTTGGTCGATCCTGCCACCGTTGACCCGAATTCATCCCCGCCGCATCCCCACATAAAGGAGATTCCTATCTCCATCCCATTTTCCATCACTGGACAATTCCGTGATCGCCACTTTCCCTCCACATCAACCCAAGGTACAACCAATTCCCCCCCCCCCCTCCACCCCCCCACATCAACCCAAGTATTGCCACCACCCCATAGATATCCTCCATTAGGTGGGCCATCCACATTAACCCCCATGACCAATCCTATGGGCATCATGGAAGAAATGATGAACATAGTCATGGCATGGAAGGCTTCCCAAAGCTGCCCCGATTCACCCCAAATACCATTGAATCCACAACAAACCCTCCAAAATCTTCACGCCTCATTCACCAAAAACACAAATCCCAATGAACCACTCATAGTCCCCATCACCCAAGGCTCCCACCATCTACCATTGAGCCACCCGAGTGGCCCACAAAGGCCACATGCCTAACCATCAACCTATTTAAACCCAAATCTAAAGGCCACCTTCTCAAACCATCCATCATTCCACCAATTTCCTATGCACAACCACACCCAACAAGCATACCCCATCTCCCCGCAAATAGCGATCCAATCTCGCCCAGTACACCCATCCAACCCGAATCTTATTCACCCACACCCATCATAGCCAACCCAGTAGGGGAACCCATCTCAACCCTCCAATCACCCACAATTTACACACCCTTTCAACCCCCAACCAACTCAGCAAAATTTGTACCAACCGTAATGGCCCCACCAAGCACCTACTCAACGCTTCTGAAATCCACCTTCACCTATCCTCTCACCAATCACTAAAACCCTCACCAGTCACAGTGGCCTCACCAGACACCCACTCCACCTATTCAAAATTCACCAAATAATCTCATCCCTCCACCACCATTTATTGATGCAGGTCATCAATATGTGGAAGAAGAGGCCCAAAATAGTGAGGCCTGCATGGGGGCATTTGCCAGTTTCAACCCCCCAGAACCAACCTTCACAAACTAACAGGAAACCGAGAATGATTGGGGGCAACCTGTTGGGGGAACAACCCCAGCACTACCATCTAGGAGTCTGAATTATTGAGAGAATTTATGGACAAAGAAAAAATATAGAAACCGTTGATGAAGATGGGAGGAGCTAAGATCCATGCTACAGTTGATAAAGATGGGCGATATGGCAGAGATGAGTGCCTCCTCATCAAAGTATTTCAGAAAAGTCTCACAGGCCCAGCATTAAGATGGTTCACTTCTTTTGAATCATCCAGGATAAAAACATGGAGGGACCTTACCCACCTTTTTCAAGAGTAATATGTCTATAACATTGACATTGAACCGCACAAGTCTAATTTGGCTAGGTTGAAATAAAAATCTGATGAGACTTTTAATGAGTATCTTGGAAGGTGGAGGACCCTAGCAACCCAAGTAAGGAACCTCATACCAGATGAAGAACAAATTGAAATGATCTCAAAATCGCGCTACTAGTTATATCTGATTTTTTGTATACCAATAGCAGGCTAGTTTCATCGATTTAGTGAGAAATACCAACTACTAGGAAGATGCGGTAAGAGTAGATTGCCTGAACAAAATTGTGGCCAGTGGTGCCCGCAAGTTCATCGAGCAGAGGAATGAGAAAAGGGTAGGGGCAGAGGTCCAAAGAATAATGGCCTCGCAGCCCACCATGAGCATAGCGCCATTCCAATTTGGGGCAACACTACAAGCCCCAGCACAGCCAAAGCCAACGCTGAGACCCAACAATGGCCTAGAGGCATAGATGACCCCTGAAAGAGAAAGGGCCGATTTAACCTTGTGTTCACACCCTTGTGGTAATCCCTAAATATCCCTTTACTATTATTAATAGAGAAGGGTTTGGTTACCCCGGTTCAATTGCAACCTCTGCTGAATTCAATCCTGAGAAACTATGACCCTAACACACACTGTAGCTTCCATCAAGGGCCGGGACATCCAACTGATCGATGCTTTTCTTTAAAGCATGCGATACAGGACGTGATAGAGGCTGGAAAGATCATCCCTCCAGCACCTCCTGAAGCCAATATGGACCCCAATATACTTCAAGCACTATTGCCACCACACCCGCAAGGGGTAATTGGCCCAAGGCCCACCATTAAAATGATGGAACAAGATATGGGATAGTTTTGTCCCTTAGAAATCATCACCACTGGTGAAAGCTTCATGGTACCGAGGTAGTGGAGTCAGGAGAATGAGATTGTAGGGGTGGTTGAACCCTTGAATTTAGCTGGTTACGTCCCAAATCATGAACCCCAAGCAGCACCGTTGGACTTGAGATTGTACTTCTTGACACCAGCCCTCGTCAACTATATTCAGCCCAGTTTCACCTCACCCCGATATAACATCTATTTCCAACACCAACCCCCGTCAATCACATGTGGCCCAATTTTACCTCAGCCTCATTGTTCCACCCACCTTCGATCCCCATTAACCATATTTGGCCTAGGTTCACCCCATCGCCAATCCATCCATCTCCGATACCTTCATCCACCCCTTTTTAGATCCATGGGTTGTCTCACGATCCCCACCAAGTCCCCCTCAATTATAACCAAACTGATGCTAATGTTGGCACCGGGAATGAAGGAACGGTTGAGTTTTTCACACGGTTGGGGAGAGTTTCCAAACGACCCGAGATACTAGTGCTGATCCAAGCTAAGGAAAGAAGATAACTCGCAGCAGTACACCCCATGGAAAGAATGAGTCAAGAATATGTGTTGGAAACACAACTTAGGAGAATTCCAGCTCACATCACTATCTGGGGCTTACTAATGATGTCTCTGCCACACTTCAAAGCTTGATTGGTGGCCCTAAAAAATGCTCATGACTCTGATAAACTCTACCTAGATGAGGTGGGACAAATGACTGGGCAATTGTTGGCTCCCAAAGCCATCTCATTCTCAGATCCCTCAACATTATGACAGAAATAGAAAACTTGGTGATGCCACTAATGTTGATAGACAGCAGATCAACATTGAATATGTGCTCTTTGAGAACTGTGACCCGGATAGGAGCCCAAGAGTTTGATAATACTAGGAGAGAAGTGATAGGAGAAATTGATCTTGAGCAAACCATTGGGCAAATGACCTTCTTTATCCCATTCCATGTCGTGGATATCAAATCCACCTTCAATTTACTACTATGGCTCCCATGGCTGCATGAAATTGGGGCAACACCCTTAACCCTGCATCAAATGCTCTAATTTATATCAGAGGAGAATGCGATAGCTATCCTAAGTGAGGGTCTAAAAGAAGGACAAAGAGCTGTAAACAACACAAAAAACCTCAAAATGTTGGATGTGTCACACACAGACGAGGACACAAACCTCCATAATTTCCAATATGACGTAGCGGCAGTAGCACCAGAACCGCTCGGAAATGTCACATTGAAAACAAGAGGAGGAATGACTTTAGCAATAACGATGCTCCATAAATGGGTTTACTAGAAAGGAAAGGGCCCTCGCTTGTAAAGCAAGAGGTGCCCGGTCAGAGCAAGAGGAGGGCAGTAGATCAAATTTGGTTTAGGATACAAGCCTATCGAAGAAGAGATTCAGGAGGTAGAGGAAAAGGCTCGCACCATTGCCATAGCCAAAGTCAGAAGTCATGGGTATAGACCTAGAAGATGAACCCTGTCCTCGGCCACACATTAAGAGCACCTTCATGAGCGCAAGGGTCATAAAAATTGACCAGAATGGGGCAACTCAGTTGACCCTACATAAAAAAGCTGCTGTTAGTGAAACCAATCCGCAAATCATCCCCCATGAGATTGAAATAGACTTGGCCTACCTGTCACTTTTGGAGGAGGTACCCCTGCCAGTACAAACACCCATCCTAAACCATCCCAAGACCATGTTGATAATGGAGGACCAGGTTCAAGATGAACCTATGGTAAGTATGTTGAAGGCTTACCCAAGAGAGCCATCTCATTCCCCCTCCTCCACAAAAGCAGGTAAGGGTGCAGCACCCCAAGTAAGGAATTGGGCGTCAGTGCCCATAACTATGGAAGCTCCTAGGGGCCTGAAATTTGGCACTCGCTTCCCAAAATAAAAGCCTATAAAAAGTGAGGATAGCCCTTGGCAAGAGACGTCATGCATGTATAAAAGTCCCGCCTTGACAAGGGCCCACCTCTGAAGAAATGAAAAACCTTTAAAAAGTAGGAAAATTATAAAACGGCCAAAAAATATTGTCTTTTAAAGTTCCCGAGAAAAGACAAAATGATGCCTTAAATGAGGAGCACATCCAACGTGAAATTGACCCTTTTCCTATAGAAATACAAGAAGAGGCAGGAGTCACGAATCTGGATGAGAAGATCCCCGCTGAGGAGCTTCCCAGTGATCTTCTTGAACAATACACAAATTTTGAGCATGGCCCTACCTAGATCTTTGAAGAGACCAAAGACGTCAATCTAGGAATAGAGGAAGATCGTAAAATCACCAAGATCGAAACATCACTATCTCCAGAGGAAAGACAAGGCATGATTGATTTCCTTGGTCGTACGAGGATATGTCTGGTTTAGACACCGATTTGGTCGAGCATGAGTTGCCGCTATATCCATATATAAAGCCTGCCAAGCACAAGTTGAGAGGCGTCTTTAAACTAAATGGATGTTAAAAGTTAAAGAAGAGGTCAACAAACAGTACAATGCGAGTTTCCTCCTGCTCTTTAAATATCCGTAGTGGTTGGCCAACATCATGTTAGTACCAAAAAAGGATGAAAAGGTTCACATGATTGACTTCATATATTTTTAAAAAGCTAGCCCAAAAGATGACTTCCCCTTGCCACACATCGATATCTTGGTCGATAATACTGCTAGGCATGGGATGCTCTCATTCATGAACGATTTTTTTTGTTACAATCAGATCAGAATAGCAGAAGTGGATGGAGAGAAGGTAGTGTTCATGACCCCATAGGGAACATTCTGTTATCAGGTCATGCCCTTCGATTTAAAGAATGTTGGAGCAACATATCAGAGAGCAATGACTGTACTATTCCATGACATGATGCACCAAGATATCAAGATGTACGTCAACTACATGATTGACAAGTCCCAAGAGAGAGGTGATCATCTAGTAAACCTTCAAAAATTACTTGAAAGAAAATACAAGTTGCGACTGAACCCTCAGAAATGTGCATTCAACACTATGTCAAGAATCTTATTAGGTTTCATCGTCAGTAGGAGAGGCATCGGGGTTGATCCAGTTAAAGTCAAAGCCATCATAGAAATACCTCCACCATCTACCAAGAGAGAAGTCAAAGGCTTCTTCGATAGAATACATTACATCAGTCGGTTCATTATACAGTTAATAACTCCTATCTACACTCTAATTTTCAAGTTACTAAGGAAAGATTCACCCCTCGAATAGAACGATGATTGTCAAGCAGCGTTCGATAAAATCAAAAGCTATCTCCTCAATCCTCCAATATTGGTACCACTAGTACCCGAGAGACCACTCTTAATGTACCTCTCTATGATGAAAGTTCCGATGGAATGCCTCCTAGGGTAGCATGATGAAATCGGAAGAAAAGAGCAAGCAATTTACTATTTGAGCAAGAAGTTCACTGATTATGAGACACGTTGTTCTCATCTGGAGAAGGCATGACTGGCTATCGTTTGGGCTGCATAGATACTTCGTCACTACTTGCTCTCACAGGTAGTTCTCCTCGTGGCTCGAATGGACCCCTTAAAGTACTTGTTTGAAAAGCCAGTTCTTGCTGGGCAAACTGCACACTGACTGCTTCTCTTATCAGAGTTTGACTTCTCGCAAGTCACCCAGAAATCAATCAAGGGGCAAGCACTTGCTGAGAACCCCCTACCTCATTACAAACTTCTGAGAACCAAGTTTCTGATGAGGACATCTTGTTCATGACAGAGGATGACAAAGAAGAGGCAAAAGAGTCCTGGGTAATGCATTTCGATGAGGCATCAAATGTTGAAGGTCAAGGAGTCGTCATTGTTCTAATCTCACTGAAAGGGTCCCACATATTAGTCTCCACCAAGCTCAATGTCCCCTACACCAATAACATGGCCGAATACGAAGCATGCATAGCCAGCCTACAAGCAGCTCTTAGCCTAAATATGACCCACCTCAGGGTATTTGATAACTCACAGCTGACCATATGCTAGACCAACACAGATTGGAAAACAAAGGATGAGAAGTTGATCCCATACCATGTGCACCTTGAAGATCTAATCGCGTGCTTCAATGATGTTACCTTCTCCTATGTCCCGCGAGCGAGAAATTGATTTGTCGACGCACTGACAATTTTAACATCAATAGTTGAAATTCCCTATGGCATCTAGATGAAGCCAATCATGATCGAAGAGAGAAATGAGCCGACCTTCTACCTCCAGATCGGAGGAGCAATAAAGCCAGAGAATGAGCTTTCATGGTTCTTAGATATCAAGAACTTCCTCGAAATATGAGCATTCCTTGAAGGCACATCCACGATGGACAGGCGGACCATCCAATGTTTACTGTCAAATTATGCCATCTGTGGTGAGTGCCTCTACAAGAGGTCACATAACAATATCTTGCTCTGATGCCTAATGAAAAGCAAAGTAGCAAATGTCATGAAAGAGATCCATGAAGGGGTATGTAGGGCACACGGCAATGGACACATGCTCGCTAAAAAGATCCTATGATAAGGGTACTTCTGGACCACCATAGAAACAGACTATTGCAAGCACATTCAAAAGTGCTATAAATGCCAAGAACACGCAAGTCTGAAACATGGTCCTGCTATAGATTTCCACAGCATGACCACTCCATTTCCCTTTACCACATGGGGCCTCGACGTCATCGGAAAGGTCAATTCGAAAGCATCCAATGGGCATCTACTCATCCTCGTCGCCATCGAGTACACAAAGTAGGTAGAGGCAGTGTCCTACATGAGCATCATGACCAGTCATGTCAAAAAATTCATCAAAAATAACATTATTTTTTGGTTCCGCATGCCCAAGGATATCATCACGAACAGCGACACCAACTTCGCGAACAAGAGCATTAGAGCCTTATGCAACCAGTACAAAATCAAGCATCATCTCTCATCCCCATATCGGCCACAAGCTAATGGGACCGTCGAAGCTATCAATAAAATAATCATTCGCATCCTTAAGAAGAAGGTTATTACCTATCGGGACTAAAGTGAAATGCTACCATTCGCACTATGGGCCTACCAAGCATTAATCTGTATCGCTACAGGGACAACACCATTTTCCCTCGTGCATGGAACCGAGGTTGTGCTACTAGTTGAGGTCGATGTACCCTCACTTTCTATCATCATCGAGTTCGATCTACCGGAGGCCAAAAGAGAGAGGGCCCATTTTCAACAGTTGAACCTGATCGATGAGAAGAGGCCCCAAGCTTTGTGTCGCACCCAGATCTATTAGGGAATAATCGCATGTGCTTACAACCAACATGTACACGTTCGAGAATTGAAAGTGGGAGACACCGTACTCAAGAAGATCTCCCCTCTCAGCACTCGAATCCTTGAGGGAAATTCAAGCCCAACTGGGAGGAGCCCTATGTCATCAGAGAGGTGCTCCCTAGATATGCGCTTGGTCTCCCCACAATGGACGGAGATCAATTTTCTGAGCCGATCAACAATGGATGTGCATGTTGATTCTACTCCTAGTCTCCTGGGATAAGGTAAGTATTGGTAAAAATGGATATGTGACTAGTTAAGGAACATTTAAAAGAGGCCATCATTTCAAAGTCAAGTAGCCGCAAGCATCCCTGAATGCTCATCCCCTTTTGTTACACAATTTGAACCAAAGGCCTTTCTTTCATAAACCGCTCTAATAAAAAGAGAAAAAATGTGTGTACATACTAAAAAAAGAAGAGAGAAAAACTCCCAAAGCAAGAAGCAAAAGAGTTACTGTCAAAATCTAAAAAAAATAGAAAAGTAAAACTCAAAAAAAATGGATGTTGAAAAAAAAAGAAGAAAAAAATATATATAGAAAAGAAAAGAGAGATAGAGAAATCATGGGGCATGTATAGGAAAAATCCCCAAGGAAGAAGTGTATCACTATGGCAAGAACCTAGTTAGAAGAACCCTTGAAACCTGAAAATATCTTCAAAACTCCTAACCTATCCCTTTTAACCCATGGCCATGGTTCACCCCTAAAGAAAGCCCTCTTTAAGGTCTACAAGTAGTCATGATATCCGTTGAGTCCGCACAAGCCAAGCTAAGAGACAACAAAAAAAACTTTATCTAGCCGGCTATGACAGAAACGACGTCCATATCTTTGGTCTTTGAAAGAAAAAAAAAATAAGAAGAAATAATTTTTACGAGCTCGGAGCAAGATGGTTGTGGTGAAAATCTGCACGGGCACCACGGGTAAAAAGAGCAAGCTTGTGCGAACTAGGTGAAAACCTAAAAAGGCGCCTGGGGTCATGGATGTAGTGAAAACTTGAAAGGGTGGTACTACGGGTAAAAAGGGGGCGATAACAGGCATGGCTCTTTGAGTAAAAACATTTTAAAAGAAAGAAGAGAAAATAAAAAAACATCAGCCATGCCTCTAGTTACACTTTCGGGTTATTTGGTCTTCAATTGGGCCGCTTATGTTAGCTCAAATCGGGTCCTGGTTAGATAGTTTCTCAAACCCCACCATCAAATGCATGATCCAAGGTAAGGATAAAAGGTTTTTTCAATCCAAAGGGATGGACATTCTAATCTTGGTGAAATTCTGAACCTCACTCGGTTCCAACCATGGGGGGTTCGACTATTCTCAAAATGGAACCCGTTATCACCTCTCACATTTAAAGGAGTCAAACAAAAAAATATATAAGAGAAAAATGTATATACCAAAAAGAGAGTTTTTTTTTCCATTTCCTTTATGTACTATGCTTGTGTCACATCTCAAAAAGATAAATTTGTGTGGCGCTGTGATTTCAACCTTTACTTTTTTCAAAAAAAAATAAGAAACAAAAAAAATAAAAAGATACATGTATAAACCCAAAAAGAATATGTCAGGGGGTTTTGTAACCCTTCCCAGTGGTATGTGACCTATACTAAAAGTATGTGGAGGACCAGGTTATCAGCCAAATTCACACTCTAAGTCACGAATCTTCTCAAGTAAGGTATCCTCACGAACCTCGCGAACATTATGATCACTCATTCACCAACCATGAAGGCCCTTGTAACACTTTTCGGAAGTATTGGTAGATCCGAGAACCTCCTTCAAGACTCCTAGACGAAGGGCCTCACAATTCGAAGCATTAGCTCTTGCCTGCTCTTTCTCTAGGCACTCCTCCAATACCCACTTCTCATCTACAAAGAAATCTATCTGAGTCAGAAGTGCTGCTTCCTTTTTCGGCCAAGGACCCTCCGAACTGCTGCTCCCTATCAGGTCAAGTAATCATGAAGAGGACATCACAGAGGATAACCAGGCCTCATACTCTAGCGGAGTCAAAAAAATGTTTCCCTGCTCCAAGTCACACATATGCATCAACTGACGCATTACCCAGAGCACCGTTGTCTTCTCCAGATCCCCTAAAGACTCTTGAGTAAAAATCAAACTGCACAAGGGAGGTCTCACTACGCAGAGCATGTACAGAGCATTGCCAAATTGGCGCAACACCGGCAAGGGAAAGTAGTGAGTACTGCCAGTCAATCCTAAAAGTGTGTATGCAACCATAGATTTTTATCAAATCTTGTCGCGATGATGTGCTCGTATGGAAAATATAGAGTCGCCACTTGGAGCTTTTAGTGTCTCGGGAAACCTAAATTGATATTAAAAGCACCGAAGTGCAAAAATATGACTCTGCTTCACTGGTCTAACGCCAAAGGCTCTTGGGTTGGGGCTTTGGTTGTCAATCGAGAAAGTGTTAGGCACCCGATCAACCTGCTCTAAAGTGGTCTCTACTTATAGCCAAAGAAAAAAATAAAGTGGCACTTCCTCTTGCCCGGAGGCACTCTGATCCTATTTACGCCCCCCGCAATCACCAAAATTTTGATAGCCTAATGGCATAAATTAAAGGGCAGAGGAAAAGCAAAGAAGGTAGAGGAATAGAGGGGAGAGTCGAAGCTCTTGGGCCCTTGCAGCACCGATGTCGAACTTCGCGTGAGTGCACTTGATGAGCTGCTGATAGCTTAAAAGGTTGAAAGAAGGGTTCTAGTCTCTAAGGCTTGGTAGCTGAGAGGTAAAAGACGAAGGCTAAAGGGTAGTTTTGAAGAAAATCTCTAATCTTTCTCTCTTTGGAAAAATTTTCAAGCCCTTAACCAGGGAGGGGTGCCTCTCTATTTATAGAAAAGGAAAGGATTAGTGAGGGGTTAATTAGCTAATGTGATTAGCAATTAGGTAAAGTTAAATCTAAGTACTTTGGGTTTTTCAAGGTCATGGATAGGTGTGAAGTTAGGTTCAATGGTAGATGATAGGGTGGGGATTCAAAGGGTTAAAGGGTTGCAAATAGGGTTAATGGGGGTGCAACAGTCTTAAAGAAACCCACCCTAAACATTGGGATGGTCAACAAGTCAAACCCCAAAAGGAAAATTCGGGCAAAATTCAAAAAGTATTGTAGCTAAGCATAGCATGCATATTACACACGCTAGGCATATGTACAGTGCTTTTGAGAAGTTCAGAGCCCTCCATGGGGCCCACACTATGGAGGAAGAAGGCTTATTTTGCTTAGTGTGTATATTATACACGCTAGGCAAAATTTATTCAGAAATGGCCTAGCGTGTATATTATACACGCTAGGCAAGAAATCCTCATTTCTGCCCAAATCTCGATCCACCATAACATTCCGTATATGGCTTGGATTGATGCAATTCTTAGCTTGTTGGAAAGCTAGGAACCTCTATTTTCTAATGGTATAGGATTTGATTCCAGCAGAGGTCCCTGTAGGCCTAGGTACACATCTTTCCAACCACTGCTCGGGAGGGTTTGAAGCGGGTCCGAGAAGGGTTTCTGGGGTGTAAGGTTAACTCCCAAGGGTCGGGCATAGGCTTATAATGGTTTAGGTTGAGTTCTAAGGGTTTGAGAAGGTTCCTATGGGTATGAGAAGATTCCTAAGGGTATGGGAAATGCTATTGGAAGCTCAGTGGTATGCCTTTCTCGAAGTACGTTTCGATAGGGCCTTAGGCCAAATTTTGGTGTCTACAGATGCCCCTCTTTGGTATTCGATCACTAATGATTGAATACCAATGAAAAGACATCTGAAGAGGCCCAACGCATGTTAGTGAGTCCACATCAGTTCCATATACAAGGGAGAATGGTGCTGCCCTTGTAGCGGTATGAATCGATGTTCGGTAAGCCCATAGTGAAAATGGTAACATTTTGCTCCAATCGAGGTATGTGACGACCATCTTCTCAAGGATGTAGACGACTGTCTTATTTACAACTTTTACGAAACTGTTGGTTTATAGTCGATACGGTGATGAGCAATGATGCTTCATCTTGTATTGCTCAAAGAAAGCTCTGATACACCTGTTCATAAAGTTGGTACCATTGTCTGTGATGATGTCCTAGGTACCCCAAATCAGAAAATGATGTTGTTCTTGATAAACTTCTCGACATGGCTGGTTGTGATACTCATATATGATTCTGCCTCTACCCATTTGGTGAAGTACTCGATGGCGACAAGGATAAATTGATGCCCATTCGATGCTTTCGGATTGCCTTTTTCGACTTCGTCGAGGCCTCATGTGGAAAATGGACAGGGAGTAGTCATGCTATGTAGATCTATAGCTGGAGCGTCTATCAAACTAGAGTACTCTTGGCATTTATAGCACTTTTGTATGTGCTTACAACAGTCAGCTTCCATAGTGGACCAGAAATGCCCTTGTCGTAGGATCTTCTTGGGAAGCATGCATCCATTGAACCCCCTCATAGATTTCTTTCATGATATTGGTTGCCTCGCCTTTAGTTAGGAATCTGAGTAGGATGTTATTATAAGACAGCTTGTAGAGGCACTCACCACAGATGAAGTAATTGGTTGCTAATCGCTGGATGGTTTGCCTGTCTTCCTTCGATGTCCCCTCAGGGAAGGCACGAGCTTCGAGGAAATTCTTTACATTTGAGAACCATGGAGGCTCATCATCAAACCTTGGGGTTCCTTAATTTGGATGCAGAAGGCAGGTTCATTTCTCTACTTAATCATGATCAGCTTCATCTCGACACCATAGGAGATTTCCACCATTGATGCCAATGTTGCTAGTGAATCGGCGAAGCGATTTCCTGCTCGTGGGACATAGGAGAAGGTAACATCATGGAAGCATGCTATTAGATCTTCGAGGTGCTCGTGGTATGGGATCAGCTTTTCATCCTTCCTCTTCTAATCTCTGTTCGTTTGGCATATAATCAGCTGAGTCGCCAAATACCTGGAGGTGAGTCACATTCAGGTCAAGTGCTGCCTATAAGCCGGTTGCACAGGCTTCATATTCAGCCATGTTATTAGTGCAAGGGAAATTGAGTTTGATGGAGACTGTTATTTGAGATCCTTTCGGTGAAATCTGAATAGCGCCAACTCCTTGACCTTCGACATTTGCTGCCCCATCGAAGTGCATTACACATGACTCCTCCGTCTCTTCTTTGTCATCTTCTGTCATGAACAAGATATCTTCATCTGGGAATTTAGTTTGTAAAAGCTGATAGTCAGGTAAGGGATTCTCGACCAGATGATTAGCTAGTGCCTATCCCTTGATTGACTTCTGAGTAACAAACATGATGCCAAATTCTGATAGGAGGAGTTGCCAGCATGCAGCTCGACCCGTGAGAGCCGGCTTTTCAAATAAGTACTTCAACAGGTCCATTCGTGCCAAGAGTAGAATGGCTTAGGATAGCAAGTAGTGGCGGAGCCTCTGTGTAGCCTAAACGAGAGCTAGGCATACTTTCTCCAAATGAGAGTAGCGTGTCTCATAATCTGTGAACTTCTTGCTAAGATAGTAGATGTCTTGCTCTCTTCTTCTTGTTTCGTCATGCTGCCCTAGGACACATCCCATCAAAACTTCTATTATAGAGAGATACATTATGAGTGGTCTCCCAGCTATTGGTGGTACCAACACTAGCGAGATGAGAAGGTAACTTTTGATCGTATCAAATGTTGCTTGACAGTCGTCGTTCCATTTAACCGATGAATCATTTCTTAGTAGTTTAAAGATCAACGTGTAGATGGGAGTGAGCTGTGCAATAAACCGACGGATGTACTGTATCTTGCCCAAGAAACCTCTTACCTCTTTCTCGATAGATGGCGGTGGCATTTCGACAATGGAATTTACCTTAATCAGGTCAACTTTAATGCCTCTTCGGTTGACAATGAAGCCTAGTAGCTTTCCTGTCATGGCACCGAATGTGTATTTCCGAGGGTTCAAGTGCAACTTGTATTTCCTCAGCCTCTCAAACAACTTTTGGAGGTTTATCAAATGATCCTCTCTTTCTCGAGACTTGGCAATCATGTCATTAACGTACACCTCAATTTCTTAGTTCATCATGTCATGGAACAATGCTGTCATCGCTCTTTAGTATGTCGCCTCAGCATTCTTCATCTCGAATGGCATGACTTGGTAACAGAAAATCTCCCATGGAGTAATGAACGTTGTCTTCTCTTGGTCTACTTTGGCCATTTTGATTTGATTGTACCCGAAGAATCTGTCCATAAATGAGAGCATCCCATGCCTAGCAGAGTTATCAACCAAGATATCGATGTGTGGCAACGAGAAGTCATCTTTCGAGCTCACCTTGTTCAAATTTTTGAGGTTGATACACATGCAAACATTCCCATCTTTCTTTGGTACGGGATGATATTCGCCAACCATTATGGGTATTTGGAGACCATGAGAAACCTCGCACCGTACTGTTTGATAGCTTCATCTTTTACTTTCAACATCCACTTTGGCTTGAGCCATCCAAACTTCTGCTTGACCGGCTTGATATCTGGATAAAACAGCAGCTCATGCTCAACCCAATTGGTATCCAGACCAGGCATGTTATCATATGACCATGCGAAGAGGTCTTGTTATCATCGAAGGAAATCAATCATGCTTTTTCTCTCATCGGAAGATAGTGATGTTCCGATCTTGGTGATTCTCGAAATCTCCTCGGTCCCTAGGTTGACATCCTATATATCTTCAATAATTAGCACAGGGCCATGCTCAAAATTGGCAAATCGGTCAAGGAGCTCATTGGGGAGGACCTCAGTTGGGATTTCCTCATCCAGACTCTTGACTCCTATGTCTTCTTGTATTTCTACAGAAAAGGGGTCGACTTCACGTGGGACGGGTATTTAAAAAATGGTATCATTTTCTTTGATTTTCTCAGGAATTTTGAAAGACAATACTTTTAGATTTTGCATTTTTTCTATTTTCTAGAATTTTTGTTTTCTTCGAAGATGAGCCCTTAGCAAGGCCGGTCTCTGTATACACATGGTGTTGCCTATCAAGGGCATACCACACTTTTTATAGGTTATTTTTTTTTGGGAAGTCGTTGCCATATTTGTGGCCATTTGTTAGTTCCAGAGTTAAGGCCGCAGTGGCCTAATTCCTTACCTACGGTGTTGCACCTTTCCCTGCTCGGATGGAGGAGGTCAATTGAGATGCCTTATGGGAATCGGCCTCCATCATGTTAACCATGGGCTCATCCAAGACCCTGTCCTCAAACATTAGCACGGGTTTATGGTGATTCACAATAGGGGATTACATTAACAGGGGAGCTTCCTCCTCAAAGAGGGATAGGGAGGTGAAGTCTATTTCAAAGGTGGGGGGAAAGATTTGGGGATTGGTTGGGTGAGTTGTGGCTACTGGTTTGTTTAAGGTCAGCTGTGTTGCCCCGTTCTGATCATCAATTACGATTCTTGCACTCACGAAGGAACTCCTGATGTGAAGTCAAAGTTGGGGTTCTTCCTCTAAGTCTATTCCTTGGGCTTTTGCAGCAGCAAGGGTTCAATCCTATTCCTTGGCCTCTTGAACTTCTTCTTCAGTTGGCCTATAGCCTATGCCGAATTTGACCTACTATCTGCTTCTAGCACTGACTAGATCCCTCCGTCCTTGCAGATGAGGTCCTCACTTTACCTTTCTGATTTCCCCATTTTTGGAGCAAGGCTACGGCTGCAACCATTTCACTGCCAGTTTTCAATGTGATCCTTTCGAGGGGCTCGAGGATTACCGTTAATACATCATACTCAAAGCTATGGAAGTCTGTGTCTTCGATTGTGTGTGGCACATCCAATACTTTGGGGTTCTCGATGTTGTGGGTAGCCTTTTCTCTTATCTCCTGTCCCTCACCCAGGATGCTGACAATCTTTTGCTACGACATAAATCTAAGCTTTTGGTGCAGGGTTAAAGGTATTGCCCCGACCTCGTGTAACTAGGGGCGCCCTAATAGCTGGTTGCATGTAGATTTGATGACCATAACTTGGAAAGATATGGAAAAGGTCATTGGCCTGATGATGAGCTCAAGGTCAACTTCTCCAATTATCTCTCTTCTCGTGTTATCAAATCCTCTGACACTTATTCTTGCTAGCCTTAAAGCGGAGAGATCCACCCCTATCTTGGTTGCGATTCTGAGAGGGCACACATTCAAAGCAGACCTATTGTCTATTAACACCAATGGAATCACCAGGTCCCCAGTTTCTATAGTGATGTTGAGGTGTTTGGAGTGATTATTTCCCTCATCCGATAAATCATCATCTGAAAAGGAAATAGCATTGGGAGCCAACACCAGCCCGATGATCTGTCCCACCTCGTCTGAGGTTACTTGCATAGATACATGTGCATCCTTTAATGCTCCCATCAATGCTTGGAAATAAAGCGGTGATGTCATTAACAGGGTTCCAGACCATGATGTGTGCGGGCATTCTTTTCAATTGTGCTTCGAGGATGTGCTCTCAGCACATTTTTTTGAAGGGGTCTATAGCTGTAGGTTCTTTCTTCTCTTCTGGCTGGGCCGGTGCTGGTACTTCTAGCTACCTTGAGATTCCTCCTGATCGAGTGATAAAATCCACTGACCCCTCTCTACTGTTACCCGTATTGATATCTGTTTGATCATAACTAAGTGGGACCTGATGGGGATCATAGCGTAGTCCCAGAATTGGGAATGGAGTGGATATAGGCCTCAAAGGTGCTTGAACTGGGGGATTGGAATGGGTGGAAAACATTTGGTTAACTTCTATTAGATAGATTAAGGGAGTGTCGAAAATGGGCCATGTGGGGTTAGTGGGGATTATGAATGGCTGCATTGGGGGTGGTGTGATAGGGGTAGGCCATTGATAATTAACCGATGTCGGAGGGGGATATGGGGCAAAATCAGTCATCAGGTAATCGGTGGGGGCTGCTGCTGCATATAATTGATATGGGTTGATTTAGACATAGCTGATAGGAACTGGTGATGGAAAATATGCCCTTAAATCTAAGAGTTCTGTCAGTGGTGCAGGATTAGGAAAGTAATTGGCCAAATTCAGGGGCTCAATTTCTTCAATGCTTCTATCCTCTGGATCTCTCTGCCTTGGTGTTATAAAGTCTTCCCGAGTGCGGATATACTCTGAAGGGTTGAACTCCTTATCATCCTCCTTTATCATGCTGATAGTAGGCCATGGGCCCACTCCACCTGATGGATGTGGTGGTAGCGGTACTTGATGTATATTGGCATGTTGGTTGGCCTGGGGGAGTGCCAGAGGAATGATCTTGTCGGCCTCTATTAAGTCTTGTATCGCTTGCTTCAAAGGGAAGCAGCGATCAGTTGGGTGGCCCGATCCTTGATGGAAATTAGAATGGGTATTGGGGTCGTAATTCCTTGTGATCGAATTCGGTGGAGGTCCTGGTCGGAGTGCAGTGACCAAGCCTTTTTCAATTAGCAAAGGTAGAAGGGCATTCTAGGACTGCCCTAAAGGTGTAAAGACTCGATCAAAATGGGCCCTTCTCTGTTTTGGGGCCATTTGTGCCTCTTATCCATTTCCGATCCTTTGCATTGGCTTGCATCTGGTTGGGGTTGGCAGTGCTGCCTGAAATTGAAATGGAGTTATGTTGGTGTTAGGTCGTGTATTTATGATTGTCTATACATCTGCCCCCCCATTCTCCTATCGTTCCTTTGTTCCGTGAACCTTCGAACCCTGCTGTTTATGATTTTATTTAATCGTCCTTGTCTTATGGCATCTTCACATCGGTTGTCATTTCTCACTAAGTCAGCGAAACTGGACTGTTGTTGGTATAGCAGAAAATTTGAGATGACAAGCAGAGTATTTTTTGACATCATCTCGATTTGCTCATCATTGGGTATCCTATTCCTGACCTGAGCTGCCAATGCCCTCCATCGCCCCAGGTAGTCGCTGAATGCTTCATCGGGCTTTTGCTTTAGACGGGCTAGATCTGCCTTGCGGGGTTCAATGTCTATGTTGTAGACATACTGTTCTTGGAACAGGTGTGTAGACACCCCCATTTTTCCCTCTCGGAGTATATAAGTTTGTTCGATCAACCTTTGACCTCGATTGTGACCCTTCAGAAAGGACTTACCTTCTCTGAGGGTTTTGATACCCTAATATGGGAACCATATGCTGAAACAATAGTGTATGGCTAAACACAAGCAGAGAGAATAGCTCTGTGGCTCAGGCCCCATGAACCTGATGTGGGATCATATACTGAAACAATAGTATATGGTTGAACACAGGCTGAAACAATAGCTTTGTGGCTCAGATCCCATAAAGGTAGGGATCATATACTGGAATAATTGTATATGGCTGGACACAGGCTGAAATAATAGCTCTGTGGCTTAGATCCTATAACCCCAAAGGCGGGGACTATATACTGAAACAATAGCATGTAGCCGAAATGTGGGCTGAAATAATAGTCTCGCACCTCGGACCCGACCCAGACCCGGGATAATCTTGAATTACGCGCACTAAACCACGCACGCAATTCGATTGAATGCCTCACCACCAGCGCTCAATTAGTCCCCCTCAGACCAAACTACTCTTTTAGTCCGCCTCGAGACTCGATTACACGCTCCAATAGGTGCATGCAATAGAATTAACTGTCCCATCACCGGAGCTCAATTGGTCTGTTTCAGACCTGGTCTCTAAGTCCTAAGACCGCCAAAACTCCACAATTAAGTGCCATGAATGTAGAGCTTAATCGGATTGTGCACACCAAATTGGGTGCTCATTTAGTCTAATCAGACTAGGATTGGGACACTCCGGCTAAGCCAATCAGCCGATCACTCACTGAGATGGTCACCACCTCATAGTAGTTAACCGCCTGATACAGGGCGCACAACTCAATTAAGCACCCCAGATAGGGCGCATAATTAGCAAAATACTTATAAATAGACCTCTTTATCTCGACCTAAGACACACAATCCAATACGATTTCCCTCCTCGAAACACAACAATGACTTCGAGAGTCGAGTTTCGAGTTCTCTGCCTTCAAGCTTAGGATTTTGAGATTCCTCTCAGCGGACCCAGGTTTAGATATAATTTTTCTTCTAGTTATTAATTTCTAGTTCTTAGTTCTTAGCCTTTTAGCTCTCAGATTTCAACTATTAGTTTTTTTTAATTTCCCGTCTTAGGCCGTAATACCCTTTTTCTCATATCTTAATCCCCGATTCTAATTTTTAGTTTTTTAGAAGCAACCCTTAATTCTATTCACTATTTTAAAGTCTAATTTCAACTTTCAGTCCTATCGTTAGTCTCTGGTTCTAGTTCTTAGTTTTCTAGAACCAGTCCTTAATCATACGGTCTAATTTTTCTGATTTCGATCTTGACTTTGATCTTGATTTCAATCTTTAAACTTCATATTCTAGTCTTAATTTAGTGATTCCTTATAGTTCTAGATTTTAATCTGAATTCATTAATCTATAATCCAAAAACTATTGAATTTTCAATCCAAAAATATTATCTCATAATTCAAATTCAGTTTACATTGATTTTAGCCACCCGATTTGCCCAAGGGAGCTTACAAAGGATACTCCGGAACGGGGCTGATCCTCCTTAGCATAGCAGGCCAAAACCCCTTTTTTAGATTTTCAGTAACCATAAGCTTATTTATTTTAATTAGAGTTTCAGTAAAATTGGTAGATTTTTAATTAATTAGAGTGTTGATAGAAATATATTTTAATTAATTCGAGTTTCAATAGAATTAATATATTTTCTGATAAGCTTCCTTAGAATTAACATATTTGCACTCCTAGTAATATTAGGAGACTTAATTAATTAGATTGCTAATAGAATTAAGATATTTAAATTAATTAGACTCCTAGTAGTATTAGGACACTTAATTAATTAGATTTCTAATAAGACTAGGATACTTAAATTAATTAGATTCCTAGTAGGATTAGGAGACTCAAGTAGATTAGGATATCAAGTAGACTTCTAGTAGAACTAGGAGAAATTAATTAGACCAAGATTAAAAGTAAAAAGACCAAAAACAACCAAAGTTAGAGTAGTACTAGGTATCTCACAATTAATTAGACTCCTAATAGAATTAGGATACTTGAAATTAGACACCTAATAGAATTAGAACATCTAAAGTAATTAGATCTTGGTAGGAGTAAGACATTAGAAATAACTAGACTCATAACAGCATTAGGAAATTAAGAGAGTTAAACTAAAAGCAAAAGACCAAAAGAACAGATAGGATTAGAATAGTATTAGGCATGTTGCAATTAATGGGACTCCCAATAGAATTAGGAAATTCCACTTAATTAATCAACGCAACAAAAGGAGCACAGGTTATCTAGACATCCGAGCAACCCAGTGCTGCTGACATTGGCAGGCCGATGATTCAGTAAAAAAGGAACCCACACCTCCTCGCAAGCGTGATTAGTGATATGTTCTAGCATCGATAAATATCTGTAGCTAGCAATCGCAAGGAACCAAATATTTTTGTCACGAATTTACCTCTTTAATCTCGGCACTTATTATTTTCTAATTAATCACTTCACCACCCATCACCAGAGTCCACCTAAGGCCGAATTGGGCCACTCTTTCTGAGGACCGAAAGGAACCCAGAAAAAGCACATACCCTCTTTGGGCATTCACTTACGGGCTGCCCAAAGAGACGCCACTGTAAGAATTGAGAATCTTCCTAAGATGCTTGACGAATATATGGCTAAGAGGGAATGCTGTGGCCTCTCATTCGGATTCGACAAGTTTTGTGGAGAACTAGAATTCAACATACTTGTAGGATTTAAACTATCGAAATTCAACAAGTACAACGGTGTTGGGAATCCTAATCACCATCTGGCCCTTTTCTGCAATGACTGTCGGCCCATACGCCATAATGAAGGACTTCTCATCCACTATTTCTAGTGATCATTAGAAGGAGAAGCTCTAGACTGGTTCGCAGGACTACAACTGCATAAGATAGATACATTTGACAACCTAGTCGGTCAATTCCTTGACCAATATAAACACCTGATCCAAGAAACGGTCAGCCTTAGGGATCTCATGGCCACAAAGCAGGAACCTGACGAAGAGTTGGCTGATTTTATGGCAAGATGGAGGAAACTTATTGCTAGAACTGGTACCTCAATGAAAGAGAAAGACTCGGTCGACATTATTATTGACAACACTAGAGTGACCTTAATAAGCGCACATGTTATAAGTGACTGCCCCAATTTCGCAGCGCTTCATTCCCGAGCCTCTCGTTTGGCATGACGCATTAAAGGCGGAGACCTCGCACTGTCCATAGTTACATTGAAAGAAGGCTCTTCAGGCGAGTCAAAGTCCAAAAACAACAAGACAATGTCAGGAACCGAGCAGGTTAATACTATTGCCAATCAAGGACAAAATTCAGGAAACGAAAACTTTCAACCAAGGAACTTCGAACAGAATCAAGGCCAACAACGATACACAAATCAAAACCAGGGCCTAAATCAATAGATATATCTGAATCCAAACCAAGGCCAGAATCAAAATCAAGAGCAATATCAAAATAGGAACCAAAATCCCAAACTACGACATAGAATCGGCCTAAGTATGATGCAGAATCAGGCTCAAATAACCCGAATACGATGTAGAATCGGCCCGCTAACATCCAAAACTACAACAATGTACCACCACCACAAAACTTTAACCAACAAACAAGAGGTCCCTACCAGTCGAAATGGGAACACTATCCTCCATTGCCTGATACCATTTCCAACATTTTTCGTCTCTTCAATACCCAAAACCTCCTTAGATTTCCGTAGGAACAACCCCAGCCTTGGCCAAAAAACCTAGATTATAGCAAGTATTGTACATTCCATCGATATGCGGGACACAATTTGGAAGATTGCTGGGTCCTCCGGGATCTAATCTATGACATGAACAATCGAAACCAAATCGACTTGGAAGCGATCAGGAACTCTAACCCCAACGGCAACCAACTACCGCAGAACCTAGGGATTATTAACAATCCCATGCCAAACCACAACCAAGGTAGACCCGCCCACATCACTACGGTGGACCTCCCTAGTCGACCCCAACCTTCCACCTTGATCACCTGCCACCAACCTGTTAGCACCCCCACAAACCCTCTATAGGAATTTTCCCACTCCCGCATCCCTCAACACTGATTACGCGGGTCGCCCCTCCAAATCCACCTACCTATCCGAATTTCACTCGGGTACTAGTTCAGTCCTTTAGGGCACGAAGACCCTTCCTTTGTAGCCACCTACCAGAACCTCCAACCCGAACGAATTTCGAGCCAACACCATCACTATTTCCTTCATTTGACTCTAAATCAGAATACGAGGACCATGTCCTTCAGACCATAGAGCAAATCACACATGGGTACACAGTGTTACCAAGAGCGCTGTCAGTCGATGACATGAGGAGACAACTGAAGAACGCCCATCTGTGATAGAGATAGAACGCTCAAAAGAAGAACCGGTCAAAGAAGAAACATTGATCTCTGCCTTGCTGGAGGAAGAAGATTACACACAGTATCTCCCATCATGGAGCGGCCTAACACAAATACGTATCCCCTCTTCGAATTTCACCCCTTTCAAGCCTAACACTAACAGATCGGTCCAAGCACTGGCTGGCCCAGTCAACAACCAACTTGCCTAATCCTTAAATCAGGAACTAACTATCCCCCATCACTGTTTCCTCCAGATAAGGAGCCCATGAATGCAAAACCACCAAAAAGGAAGGTAAAAGAAAAAGAGACTAAGGTACCTCCCCTACCTCACATCTTTCCTCCACCAATTCTAGCACCTCAGGAGTGTGATCATTCTGCACCGGCTAGGTAAAGAGGCTACACTCGAAGTAGGGCAGGAGTATGATCTCCTACAACATCTCTAGAAGATTCCAGCCCAGATATTAATCTTAGAACTGATCAAGAAGTCTCCAGACCACCATCGACTACTAATCAGGACTTTAGAAGACAAACAAGTAGATGAAAATACTACCATAGACAAACTGTATCAAATTGCCTCATTCATGGCACAACCTCTAGCACTTACCTTCACAGATGCAGACATCCCTAAGGAGTCGCTCCGAAAATACTTAGCAGTTATAATCAGGGGATTCTCTGTACCCCATGCACTAGTCGACACCAGAGCAAGACTCAATATCTGCCCTGTCACTACACTAAAGACACTCGAGTACACAGAACAAGACAATAGGACCTCAGCTCTATCCCTCATAGCCTACGACGGCTCGCGTCATTTCGTTAAAGGGACTATCAAGCTTCAGGTCCACCTCGGACCCGTAACAAAGGACATCACCTTCCACATATCCGACTCCTCTAGCACTTATGATCTTATCCTAGGTAGAAAGTGGTTAGAATCCATGAAGGTCCTGGCATCCACATACCACCAATGTGTCAAGTTCCCATATAAAGATTCCATTGTCCGCATATACGCCGACGCACCACACTAGGAGATAGACACTGATTACACAGCATGTATCCCGACGGCCCATGACTCTGTGTTGAACACCGACCACATCAAGAGGACGCAAGTCCTCAACAAGGTGACCGCCTCAGAGGTTAGCCCTCCTCCGATGCATGAACCGAAATTAACAAGAAGAGAGGTCGGCCTCGTCCTCACAAAAATCTATGACCTCACCCTACTGCGAAAAAAGGGTGGGACCTCATGTACCAACTAGGATACGTCCCTCACACCGGACTTGGCAAGAACAAGCAATGCTGTATAGGGCCTGCTGTCCCAATGAAAATTTGAAAGCATATAAGATTAGGTTACCAACCAGATGACCAGCAACCCGACATACTACCTACCTCGCCCAAATGGTCTCTCAGCGACCACTTTGTCTATGGAACCATCGAAAAAGATGGCAACCTGAAACGACTAGTGCATGAGATCGCTGGTCTCATGAATCGAAACGATGATATCGATAAGCCGCTCAAAGGGATTGGGCCCTTTTCGACACTAAGCAATCTCCAGAGCCTGAGCCAAGCATAGAAGATTCGGAGTTGACCGACGAGGAAGAATTCAACATCGCAGCTCTAAGAGGGGAATAAGAGTTAAGACCAAGCAGCACCCTATCCCCCCAACGCTAATTCGCACAGGGATGATGAATTAGGGGAAGTTGGATGCGGATAAGTGAATCTAAAGAAGTCTAATGCACTAAGGTGAACATTCAGAACCCTCGACATGACTCCAATGGAGAAGACACAAATTACAGCAACCTTTTAAAATCCACCGTTACATTACAGAGCACGGCTTCTTAGAGAGCCCTCAGACTTCTGATCCGAGCTTCTCAGAGCCCTCGATTCTGATCTTGAATCCGAACTTGGAAGTACAAATCACTCACAATGGCTCTCAAAGGTAAACTACAAGAAGGGATTACAGGGGGTTCAGATAAGCTATCTGACCGGAATGAGGGAAACAGAGATGAAAACTCTAAAATCTGGGTACCCAAATTGGGCAAATGGTTCGTCTATTTATAGTTTTCCCTAAGTCCAGCTCAGATGTGTATCAACCAATCAGAATTGGATAGATCTGTATCAACCAATAGGAGTCGAGCACCAGGATCCAGATCTGTTCTGGCCAATCAGAACTGCTTGATCTGGTTCAGCCAATCAGGAAACAGAGGCATCAATTCTGTTATGCATTTTGAAATTCTGTTTGAGCTTCTAGAAGTTCCCGCCAAGTAATTTCATCTTTGGGTGTTCACATGGGGTGGAATATGCCTTTGGTTCGTGCTCAGAATCTTCCGGAATGTCCTTGGGTTTTAAAACGCATTGGGGCGCGTGCAAAGTTTCCTGAAATACCCTTCAGACCTGTTGCTAATCCCCAGAATGCCATTTCGCATAGTTTAAGGGCTTTTTCGCAAAGTAGTTTGGCTCCAGAAGCTCTCTTCGCAAAGCATTTTGGCTTCAGGAGATCTTTTCGCAAAGCATTTTGGCTTCAGGAGATCTTTTCGCAAAGCATTTTGGCTTCAGGAGATCTTTTCGCAAAGGACTTCTCTTCTTTTCGCAGAGTGTTTTCTTCTTTTCGCAAAGTTCAAAGTTCTTTGCGAATAGTAGAAGTTCTTTGCGAATTGAACTCTAGGCTCCCATTCTTCTTTGCGAATGGCTCTCTTTCTTGCTTCAGGTCTTTGTCTGCTCTTTTAGACCCTCTTTAGCCATTGCTGAGGCTGTTTCTTCACTCCTTCTTTAATCTTGACATGAGCTGTCAGCTTTTTGATCTTTTTGGGATGCTTTTCGGATTTGGACCTGTCTGATTGGTTAGCTGTAAAATGCACACTAAAGCACTTATTTAGTCTTCTCAAGGGTCTTTCAAGGCTCATGTTTAGGGGTGAAAAATGGTATTTTTCACTACTTAACACACCCCCAAACCTAAGCTTTGCTAGTCCCTGAGCAAAGAAACATAAAAAACAAAGTAAAGAGCCACTTTTGTAGGAAGCAGTGCATTTAGCATATGCAACAAGCCTTTTCAACCCCTAGGTGATCCCTAGAGGAGGAGTGAAGTCTCCGAGAGGTTTTGATGAAGGTACCCACAAACTTCTCCATGAAGCAGTTAACATCAAGCAATATTATCAAATGAGCAATCAAGGAGCAGGTTAGTTACTCTTGAATCAATGATGAAAGAAAAATTTGATTATTGTTTGCACAGAATTTAAACATTTATAAACCTCATGAATGTTTCAATATTTTCAATCTGTGAACACAGTCATAGAAAATCATACAAATGTGCCAGAAGAAGCTCATCCTATGGATAAAAATTAGGTTATAAGTCATACTTAAGGTGCTCAAGTTCCAACCCAAACACTCACGGGGTATACTCTCAGTGTTTTTGTTGAGGGGTTCATTTTCACTCAAGCTCAAGAGCGTTACATCTCCCAAATGGATCGTAAGCATGAGCATAGGCATGATTCTTAGGCAATGGCATCATTGACATCTCCTCACCATAGATTAGGTCACTTCTTATCTCCACATGACAGCTCACTCAACTTTGGATCACAAGGGCTTTTAATCTAGGTTTGTTTGTATGGCTTATGGAGTGAAGTTTCAAGGAAAGGTAGTTTGAAGAGGTTTGAATTTGAGAACTCGGGAAGTGCTGAGATGGTTCATGACTCCACCTTTTTGAGTTTAGCTTCTTTCTTCTTCTTTCGAGATTCTCACATTCCAGGTGATCAGTTCTTTCTTTGATCTTGCATTTTTCAACATAAGGTCCCTTTTTGCCTTTTTGCTTGCAACTTTTTTACATTGTTTGTCTCTTCTTTTCTCACCATATTGCCTGTTTTTGAGGTATTTTCTCTTCATTTTCTTGATGTTGCCCGAAATGGTCCATCTTGATTTTTCTCCTTTACCTCTGAATTCTCGTGAGTGAGGAAGGCTGAATTAGTTCCATAGGTTCGGTGCAAGTACTTTTGAGTATTTTGATGAAGAATTGTAGGATTCTGACTCAAATGGGGTACAAACAGGCAGATTTTTCTTGGTTGGTTCGTTAGGTTCAAGTTTGTTCCAAAGAAGGCCTTGATCTTTTCCTCGGTTTCATGAGTGTTACTTGTTTTAATTTGGAGTTTCCTAACTTCTAGTGGATCTAATGCCTCACCAATCCTTTGAATCGGAAAAATTGCCTCGATCCACTCTTCAACAGAGATGGAAAATATATGGGCTCAATTCTCACCGGTTATGGTTTTTCCTTGAGCTTTTAAGTATATCTTTACCTTTTTCTCTTCCTTTTGACTTACTACGTCGATACAAAGATGTTTTATGGTGTAATCATCATGGAAATGTAGAATATCGGTTTAGAATGTCTAAATTTGGCAAAGGAATTTTAAATTTTCTAGTTGTCATGATTCTAAAGTAAATTAATACATTTCCTAATTACTTAGGTGATTCTGCGCCCTTATGTTAACTATTCCTAAGCGGACTTATGCCACACCCCCAAACCTATGGGGAGAAGTGTCCTCACTGGTTCAAAGGTGGCATGGTCACTTTATACTGGAAAAATTGAAACAAAGCTGACAACAATAAGAAGAAAAAATAAAGCAGAAAATGACATGGAGAATGGGAGAAAGTAAAGTTTATTAACTAGAAATATTTTACATAAAAAAGAAAAATAAAGACAGAATAGGACAGTGTTTTTAGGGAGGGGTGGGGGTGGAGGGTGGAAGTGGCAGGAAGGTTGATTTTTGTTTTTTTTCGAGGAGGTGGAGTTGGGCCTCCTTTTCTTTGGCCAAAATCGCGAGGACCTCTTCAAATTCGTCCCAGAGGGGTGGAGCGGATCGGCACCTTCGGTGGTGGTGGGTCCAGCCACATGGGGTAAAAGCGGTGTGGTGGCTTATTGGCTTGGTCGGCCATTTTGGAAGGGTGGGGAAAGATGTGGGGAATTTGGTAGAGGTTGGTTATTTATAGGTAAGGTGGGGAAGGGTGGGACTTGAATGGGAGGGCATTGGGAATGCTCATGGCCCGAGAATCGGCGTGGGTCATTAAGTAGCATTAGGCGACATGCGTGTGGGCGTAAAGTAACTTTCGCATTTAATTCCCCAATAAGTGAGTAACAACCTGAAATTGGGGGGAAGCGTGTGAGGAACCGTGTCCTCACTTGTTGTTGTAAGGAAAAAACAAAGAAAATAGCAGGTGCTCACTCTGAGATCTAAATGGTAGAATTTATGAAAGCAGAAAGAAAGAAAAGAAAAAAAAATTAGTGAAAGCGAAACTAAACAGCAGAAACTAAGAAGCAGAAACAAATGCATGCATATAGCTAGGTTTATTCCTCCTAAATCAGCAATGGTCCATAATTGCTTTCTTGTCTTGTTTAGAACTACCAACAGACTCCTCTTCTTGCTCCTTTGTAAGGGAGGAAGAAATAATCACAGTAGTGTTTGATGATCTCCCAAAAATACATATTTGATTTTTTGGGAGCTGTTTGAGTTCCAATTCGTTGAAATTTGAGAAAAGAGGGCAACAAAGGTACCTTGGTAACTTGTGGAAGAGGAGAGGAGCAGATCTCCAAGAGAGAGAACTTGATGATGTTGGTGAGTGCCTTGCACAAAGAGACTCCGATTGAATTTGATCTCCCTTTTCCTTCTTTCTCAGTGGATCCCCAATCATTTTTAAATTCTGTGGTGGAGTCTTTACCTTGCAGAAATGTTTGTAAAGACTCCTCCACCAGCTCATCAATGATGTCAACATGGAAACATTCCTCAGCAGAGAATTGAGGTTGAGTAACAGCATTATACATATTCAATTTAACTTTCATATTTCCAAAAGACACCTCCATGATGCCAGACCTGCATTGAATGCATGCATTAGCTATAGCCAGGAATGGTCTTCCCAGAATGACAGGGATGGCAGTGGTACTTTTGGTTGGTTCCATGTCCAAAGAAACAAACCCAAAAGCCTGAGATACTTATGAATCTAAGTGATTATAAAAATGATTAGCAGGAATACAGTGAAAAGCAAGATTCATAAGATTGACCCCTTTGTTGATGATGTGTATGAAAAAAAAAAAAAAAAAAAATAATGAAACATGGGAGCACATATTAAAAACAGGGTTCACACACAGCTGAGACCCCTTTATGATGAAGAAATCTCGAAGGAAAATAAAATTAGTGGGTCCATTGAATATTCAAAACAGCCTATGATTCACTACTCATTATCCTACATGATTCCTAAAAAAAAAAAAAATGATCTCAGCAGGTCCAGATGGGAAAAGTGGATGCAAATGGAGAAAAACAACCCATCCGGAAGATATCTATATATGTATATAATTTTTTTTTTTTTTTTTTTTTTGTTTTTATAATTTTTTTTTTTTTGTTTTTTACTTGTTTTGGATCAGCCCGGGCTCAACAAGAGCCCTTATTTACTACTGCTGAAAATAATGAGAAACAACTCAGAGATTTTCTATTTGTGTTTTCATTTTCTTTTATTTTGTATTTGGTTTTGTAAAAAAAAAAATAAAAAAAAAATTAGCATGCCTAAAAGACAGCAGAAATTATAATCAAAACAAACATTAAACACAGCAGAATTGCTGGTTCTCAAGAATTTAAAAATAGAAAATGAATACAAAGGAGAAGGGGATGCAAACTCAAGCAGATCTGCTCCAGCTTTGGTCCAGATGCTCCTTGTTGGACGGCTGCTCCAGATCTGCAAACATCCAAAAGTGTAGATACCTTATTCAAGTATTGACAAAACTAAAAAGAAAAACTCAAAGCACGCCCAAATTTGACAAAAGACAAAAGAGTGGCGAGCATTTATTCAAATAACTAGAAGGCAAAGAATAAAACTCGGAAAAATAAAAAAAATAAATTTACGGTAAAACAGGTTTTCTATACAAAGCTGTCAGAGACATTTAATCAAGCACTTGGAATGCAAAGTGCAGGTTTAAAGCAAAAATTAAAATAAATGAAAATAAACATAGGTTTATCTATTTTAGAACAAACTTCCCCGGCAACGGCGCCAAAAACTTGTTGTCGCTCCAAGTGTGCCATAATTGTATGCATTATGAATCAAAAATTAAAGAATTAAAGAATGCTAAATTATATGGATGTTAACTTATGAAAGGGATATCAGCACATTGGGGCTAACACTGGCCTGCAAGATCAGGGCCAATTGTAGCAAGTTTTAAAAGTAAGTATTTCAAGATCGTCCACAGAGAAGTTTGTCTAAAATGAGAGATAAACCTCCAGATCTGTGCTACCAGATTTGGCTCTATAATTATCTAAAATAAAGAATAGATAAAAGAGAGTGTTGGATTGTGTCACATTTAACTATAAGCAAATAAAGAAAAGAACTAACTACATGATCCAGATCCGAGTTGGGGAGATGTTTAAAATAAGACAAATGCGAAATAATAGCTTCATGTACTTTAGCCTCGAATTTTAATGGAGAATCGTAGTTCAACAGAGCAGATTCAATCTTCATCTGCTACCCACGGATGTAAGAGAAATAAATCTGAATTAAGGAATAGGTTTAGACTTATGGCTATGATCCGTCCAATGGTCACAGATCATCCAATAGTTGTGGCCTATTCTTTAGTTCGTAACATGAACATCATAAATCTTGCTTGAATTAGGTTACCAACGCTAATTCGCATGAGGATGATGAATTAAGGGAAGTTGGATGCGGATAAGTGAATCTAAAGAAGTCTAATGCACTAAGGTGAACATCCAGAACCCTCGACATGACTCCAATGGAGAAGACACATTACAATTACAGAGCACGGCTTCTTAGAGAGCCCTCAGACTTACAGTCTGAGCTTCTCAGAGAGCCCTCAGATTTACAGTCTTGAATCCGAACTTGGAAGTACAAATCACTCACAATGGCTCTCAAAGGTAAACTACAAGAAGGGATTACAGGGGGTTCAGATAAACTATCTGACCGGAATGAGGGAAACAGAGATGAAAACTCTAAAATCTGGATACCCAAATTGGGCAAATGGTTCGTCTATTTATAGTTTTCCCTAAGTCCAGCTCAGATGTGTATCAACCAATCAGAATTGGATAGATCTGTATCAACCAATAGGAGTCGAGCACGGGATCCGGATCCGTTTACGGCCAATCAGAACTGCTTGATCTGGTTCAGCCAATCAGGAAACAGAGGCATCAATTCTGTTATGCATTTTGAAATTCTGTTTGAGCTTCTAGAAGTTCCCGCCAAGTAATTTCATCTTTGGGTGTTCACATGGGGTGGAATATGCCTTTGGTTCGTGCTCAGAATCTTCCGGAATGTCCTTGGGTTTTAAAATGCATTGGGGCGCGTGCAAAGTTTCTTGAAATACCCTTCGGACGAACTGCAAATCCCCAGAATGCCATTTCGCATAGTTTAAGGGCTTTTTCGCAAAGTAGTTTGGCTCCAGAAGCTCTCTTCGCAAAGCATTTTGGCTTCAGGAGATCTTTTCGCAAAGCATTTTGGCTTCAGGAGATCTTTTCGCAAAGGACTTCTCTTCTTTTCGCAAAGTGTTTTCTTCTTTTCGCAAAGTTCAGAGTTCTTTGCGAATAGTAGAAGTTCTTTGCGAATAGTAGAAGTTCTTTGCGAATTGAACTCTAGGCTCCCATTCTTCTTTGCGAATGGCTCTCTTTCTTGCTTCAGGTCTTTGTCTGCTCTTTTAGACCCTCTTTAGCCATTGCTGAGGCTGTTTCTTCACTCCTTCTTTAATCTTGACATGAGCTGTCAGCTTTTTTATCTTTTTGGGATGCTTTTCGGATTTGGACCTGTCTGATTGGTTAGCTGTAAAATGCACACTAAAGCACTTATTTAGTCTTCTCAAGGGTCTTTCAAGGCTCATGTTTAGGGGTGAAAAATGGTATTTTTCACTACTTAACATAACCTAAATGCCTAAAGAAATAAAAGGGAACTTTTGCTCGCGGGTACCTACCTGGTATCGCGCGAAGAACTCCTCCAGTGGAATACGCCTCCAATCCTCAACTCCCTCAGTGCCTTGATCCCCAGCACCCTCACCAATCACAGGTACCTCCTCCCTAACCACCATCTCATAACCCTCAGGTACCTCCTCTCTCACTACCACCCTAACATCCTCCTCCACGGCACCAGCGCCGGTCCGAGCATCGGAAGACTCGCCAATCTCTATTGCTAGCATTCGCTCAACCTTCGAAACAGTCCTGTAGAACTGATTACTACCCCGAGACTCCATCACAGAAGAAAGAGCTCAAAAAACTAAGAAAAATGCAAGAAACGACACCAGAAATGGACGGGCGGATCGTAAGATATCACGAAAACAAGAAAATTAGAGCACAAGAAGACAGGGAAACAGAGAATCGAAGAAAAAAAAATGGATAGCATGGGAAGAACAAAGACTTTCTAGGGATATATAGAGCATGGTTAAATCTCGCGCCTCTCTCAGGGCAAGTAATGAAATTACGCATCACACAACTCGCGCGTAATCTCCATTACATGTCATCCTTTGAGCGCGTAATCTACTAATCGCCCCCTCAATATAACCTGATGTCCCGGTTGCATGCTACAGAAAGTACGCATCATTATATCATGTGACTGAAACATGGCGCGTAAATCCCAAACATCGCTCGCACAGTGACCAGGTGCTGCTCCAATCCCGCGCCTCACAAGGGGCGTGTAATTTGATTACACGACATCATACCGATGCTTAATAATCCTCTAGACCTGTCAAACGCGTGCAACCATTCTGGCACACAATTTAGTTATGTGCCCAGAGTTAAGCACGTAATCCCCCAGGTGAATCACAAAAAATATGCCCAGAACAGCAGGTTTATAGGCCAAAATAAGGGCATTTTAGATACCGGTTACTGAACCCAAACTACACCCTTGCGAGGATGAGTCTAAAAAAAACAAATAATATACTTTAAGCTTAGGAAATATACCCCCCAAAAACCAAAAAAAATGCCCCCAACATCCCCAAAGCAAATTACTTGCTTAGACCAAACTAAACTAAATCCAAATAAATGTCCCCAACACCCCAAAGCAAATAAATAAACCGAATCAACCCAAACTCAAAAAATATAATAAATAAACAACACACCCAAACAAAGTGAACTAAAACTAAAACCGAACAAAAACTATGCAAAATATGAGTAATCAATTTCCTTTGCTTCTAAAATAAATAAAACCGTTACAAAATACACCAAGGGCATAGCCTTTGAATACACAATTTAAAACGGGAAATCTAAAACCAGCACCTTCAAGCCATGCCCGAATATGGATTTATTCGAGAAAGAAGAGATCCTGGAGAGGCCTAGGGAAGAAGCACACCCTGAACGAATTCTAACAAAAATCTCATCTTCCTACCCATTTCTTTCGGAGATGCCTCACAGCATAGCACCTGCCCCTCCGAGCCCCGAGCCGGCAGAAAAGAGTGGCTCACAGAAAGCCACCCAGGATCTGTGGGATCCACATATGGAAGCCTGCCCTAAAAAGCATAACAGGGAGGGCTAACAAAAAGTCAATACACAGAGCCTACCAAGGAGCAATTGCTGTCGGTCACGAGAACTCTAACCCAACAGATTCCCTTGGTTTTCTTCCCGCCACCTTCTTCTCTTTCATCTCTTCCCTTAGCATGGTAGCAATTCGAGTGCTACCCCGCATTTCCAATTCCATCTATTCCCAGAAATATAATTGCAATTTCCTTAGGGTCCAGTACCCGGGATACAAAGTAAATAGGAAGAAAAGACATTAACAAAAACAAGAATAAACCAAATAAAGAAAAATGTCCCTAAAACTCTTGAATGAGATGCGAAATGAAAACTAGATCCCTAGACCCTATTTATAACCTTACACCCCTTTCACCACAAGATGACAAGTGCCACATTAATGAGCACCCTCCACTTGATTTAATCTAAGACAGACACAAGCCCCCTTTTAAAAAGCTACAGTCCAAACAAATATAGATCAACCAATCAACACCAAATACTCACCCCGCAAGAAACACTAATCCAAGGCAAATTGGATGAACCAATAGGATTAAAACACTTACTACCCATATAGAAATTCACACATTTCTAACAAGAGTCATTCCAAATCAAACACAAGATTGAAACAAATACCTTAAACATAAAATTCAACTCATACGTTAAAATAAACGCAAAAGTCATGAAGGCCTTAGAATTCCCTAAAACAAAATAACTTAATATGCTCTCAAGCTAACCACTCATATCAAGTTAAATGAATCTAATAAAATAAATGCCTCAAACTAAAAAAAAATCCTAAATAAAAGCCCATGTATATATATCAAATAACATAAAGTCCTAGGTAAATCAAATTAACTTCCAGTTAATCCTAAATAAATCCTAAAATTCCAAAGTAAATCCAAATTAAACCCAAAACAATATCCTAGAATAAACTCAATCCTAAAATCAGATAAATGCCCTAAATCCAATGATAAACAAACACAAATAATAGTAATAACCTTATTTATTAAACAAAAGTTTACAAGTGTCACCGGAGGCATACCTCCTGAATTACAACCAAAAACGAGAACCCAAGTACCTAACCTACAACCTAAAATGAAACTAGACCTAAGACGGAGACCAAGCAAGGAGCAACACCCGACTTGGAGCGTCCAATCGAAAGCTTTAGGGAGGATTGATTGAGAAATACATCCCTCCACTTGTAACGCCTCCTCTTCCTCCAACTTCATCTCGTCCGTCGCCGCCTCGTCAACGCTGCCTTCACTGCTCCCTAAAAGGGATCGATCTAAAGGCTAACCTCCTCTTTCCCAATACCGCTCATTCTCAGAGTTGTGTCATCACCAAGCACCCCCTAAGGTAAAAGAACGCGTGAAATGATGAACATCGGAAGAAACGACATCTTGAACGGATGATGGATCGCACAATATCGCAGAAACATGGATACCTGAGTGCAAAGAAACCAGAGAAGGTAAAAATCAAGACTAAATTGAAGGATACAAAGAAAATGAAAATCCTTTTGCTTATATAGAGTACAGATTCAATCACGCGCCCGGATCCCGGCACGCAATTAGATCATGTGCGAAGCAGTCTGCGCAGAAATAAAATCACGTGCACTAACATTAGCGCATAATAAAACTTTCGCCCACGCTGTCAGCGCGATGCTCCAAATCATGCACCTAATACATGACACTTAATCACATTACACGCCCCATAAACTATGCGAAATCTGAAGGGTCACCCACACAGTGACCCGGTGACGCTCCAATTACACGCACTCACCTAGCCGCTTAATTAGATTACACGCTAGTACTCATGTGCGGAATCCAGACCAACGCCCGAACACTGCCACTTTACCAACTGGCAACCTTTTGATCATGCGCAATGCCAAAAGCGTGCACATACAATATGCGCACAGACCCAAACACTAATTAACACCTTAATCCCAAAATCACACCCCCCCAAATAGATGCGCAAATCGATTCAACGCCTTGAATCAGGCGGGTAATCCTCAACTATAGGGCATGCCACTGAAAAAATAAACATACCCCATCGCAATATGACGTATACCTAATCCCCTTAACCCGTCATGAACCAACCAAAGACAAGTATACTCTCCCAAAAGCCCCATCGTGGCTAAGTTACCCCCTTTTTGATAACTTGCACGTCCCATTATGATCAGAGTCCCTCCTTCTCTTCTGTCCCATCGTGTTACCTCCCAAGCTATTCAAAAAAAAGAGAGAGAGAGACCCTAATCATCTTCATGTCCCATCGTAGCTAGACGTATCAGCATAAATCAACCATACCCTACCGCGATGATGTCTTACCACATCACCAAGCCCCGTCGTGATCCCAAAACCTCATTATTGCCCCATCGCGAAAATCAAGGAGTCACTAGACCAACCCTTCACCGCACACTCATAAACACGTCTTGTTGCGATACAACCCCACCGTGATCTCATATGACCCAAGATCTACCAAAGAAAGAAATACCATTGTTGTCTTATCAAGAAATTGGAACAATTAAGAAATCGACGATCTCGCACATGCCCCATCTTAATGCCACCACAACTCAAGGGTCTTGCAAATCCATTCTCTCACAACACTATTACCCAAAACAATCAAACACACCCTGTCACGATACACAATCAAGAAGGGAAGGCTCAACCATGTCCCATCACATAAGCAAGGAGCCTCATCCTTGAACCCTTCACCAGGCAATAGTCACCAGACACCATTATAGCTGAAACATAAGGATGGAGAAATCTCTCTGACGTCCTGCCACATCTCGTCTTAGCACGAACATCTCACCAGAGTCCCCTTATGTCCCACCACACCTACAACTAGCAGGACTCACCTATCTACATGACTATAAGGGGAAAACCACCATGTCTCACCATGAATTTCATCTTCCCAAGACCCTTCCTCATATTGATGACCGTCAGGTCTCGTTGCAGCAGAAGTGAAGAAAAGAGAGGAAACCCTCTAATATCCCATCGCGACATCACTACAACAACTGATCAAGTCCCTTTCAATTACTCGATATTCCTTATAAAATATAGTTAGCTATGATTAAATCAAATGTTTTCAAAATCCCTCTCTCTCGACTCATGAATCAGTATTCATCGAGAAGGTTAGACGGAGCATCTAGCATACCAAGTGTCATCTTGATAACCACATAAATGATCGGGTCTACAAATCCCGTACCGGTGGATTTGTTCAGCGATATCTCGGAAGTCGCATTTTTCACGGTTTTACTATCAAAATTGATCTTAAGTTAAATTCCCAAACTTTCAAAAAATAAAAAAACAAACAAATATTTTCAAAAAGATTAACGAATAAATACATAGACTCCAATCAGTCAAAATTTACTTATTACCCTGATCTATTCATTCCCTTGGGAAACTAAATAATGAATATATTCAACTTTGAGAAATCCCAAAAGCCCACTGAGAATGGACACCTGACGCGTCATTGGTGTCAGCAATGATGCGCCCGGTCTGACATGATTTAAGAAAGCCTTCGCCATTACATGACATTTTATTTTATTATCAATCTCTAAACATGTTCTATGGAGATTCATATGACGCCCCCTAATACCTCGACTGCATCATTTCCCTCTGTTTGACTACCCCTTGAAATAGGTCACGACATGTGGAGGGATGCCCCTTGCTCCCACAAATTAGGATCTAATGATTCTCCTTTCTATTTGATTGTCACTCGCAGCAGGTCGTGACATGTGATGGGATTCCCCTTGCACCCACAGATTAGGATACACTGACTTCCCTCGTTGACTGTTATTCATAGAACGTCATGATACGTGGTGGGATGCCCTCCTGCATCCACGACCAAGAATACGCCTTTCGACAGCTACCACTGAGCCCTCGAATGCTCCATTTTAGCTTGTACTGATAGATAAGAAAGCCAAGCATGTCATGTCAGCATCCTCAGTTCACATTTATCATTTCCTAAGAAGAACGAAAAGGCACCCACAGGAGAGGGGTGTCTACTTCTTCGACGCACTCTTACTTCACAAAAGTGCGCCGAAGAGGGGCATCTATAGACACCTCCATTTTGCCCTCTCAGAGTATATAAGTTTGTTCGGTCAACCTTTAACCTTTACTGTGACTCTTCGAAAAATGCTTACCTTCTTTGTGGGTTTCAAAACCCTAACATGGGAACCATATGCTGAAATAATAGTGTATGGCTGAACATAGGCTAAAATAATAACTCTGTGGCTCATGCCCCATGATCTTGATGTGGGACCATATATTGAAACAATAGTATACTGCTGAACACAGGCTGAAACAATAGCTTTGTGGCTCAAATCCCATAATGGTAGGAACCATATACTGAAATAATAGTATATGGCTGGACACATGTTGAAGCAATAGCTTTGTAGCTCAGATCCCATAACCCCAAAGGCAGGGACTATATACTGAAATAATAGTGTATAGTCAAAATGCGGGCTGAAACAATAGTCTCGCGCCTCAGACCTAGCCCAGACATGGGATAATCCCGAATTATGCACATTGAACCACGTGCACAATTTGAATGAAACCCACACCACTAGCACTCAATCAGTCCCCCTCAGACCAAACTTCCCCTCTTTTAGACTCCCTCGAGACCCGATTGCACTCTCCAATAGGCGCACGCAATCGAATTAAGTGTCCCATCACCGATGCTCAATTGGTCTATTTCAGACCTGGCCTCTAACTCCTAAAACCGCCAAAACTCCATGATTAAGCACCATGAATGTAGCACTTAATTAGATTGTACACACCAAACTGGGCGCACAATTAGTTTAATCAGACTAGGATTGGGACTCCCCGGCTGAGCCAGTCAGCCGGTCACTCACTGAGATGGTCACCGCCTCAAAGTGGTTAAGCGCTTGATATAGGGCGCACAACTCAATTAAGCACCCCGGATAGGGCCCGTAATTGAAGTTGACCGACTAATTACACGCACCCCACAGGGCGGGTAATTAGTAAAATACTTATAAATAGACCTCTTTACATTGACCCAAGACACAATTCAATAAAATTTCCCTCCTCGAAACACGACTTCGAGATTCGAGTTTCAAGTTCTCTGCTTTCAAGCTTAGGATTTCAAGATTCCTCTTTGCATACCCAGCCCGAGGTATAATTTTTCTTCTAGTTCTTAATTTCTAGTTCTTACTTCTTAGTTCTTAGCCTTTTAGATATCATATTTCAACTATTAGTTTTTTTTAATTTTCAGTCTTAGGCCGTAATACCCTTTTTTTTCACATCTTAATTCCCGGTTCTAATTATTAGTTTTTTAGAATCAGTCCTTAATTCTATTCACTATTTTAAAGTCTAATTGTAACTTTCAGTCCTATCGTTAATCTCTTGTTCTAGTTCTTAGTTTTCTAGAACTAGTCCTTAATCATAAGGTTTGATTTTTCTAATTTCGTTCTCAATTTCAGTCTTTAAACTTTAGATTCTAGTTTTAATTTATTGATTCCTTATAGTTCTAGATTTTAATCTCAATTCATTAATCTATAATCCAAAACCTATTGATTTTTCAATCCAAAAATATTGTCTCATAATTCAAATCCAGTTTACTTTGAATTTAGCCACCTGATTTGCCCAAGGGAGCTTACGGAGGGTACCCGGGAACGGGGATGATCCTCCTTAGCATAGTGGGCCAAAACTCTTTTCTTTAGATTTTTAGTAACAATCAGTTTACTTATTTTAATTAGAGTTTCAGTAAAATTAGTAGATTTTTAATTAATTAGAGTGTTGATAGAAGTATATTTTAATTAATTAGAGTTTTAATAGAATTAGTATATTTTCTTATTAGCTTCCATAGAAATAACATATTTGCACTCCTAGTAATATTAGGAGACTTAATTAATTAGATTGCTAATAGAATAAAGATATATAAATTAATTAGACTCCTAGTAGTATTAGGACACTTAATTAATTAGATTTCTAATAAGACTAGGACACTTAAATTAATTAGATTCCTAGTAGGATTAGGAGACTCAAGTAGATTAGGATATCAAGTAGACTTCTAGTAGAACTAGGAGAAATTAATTAAACCAAGATTAAAAGTAAAAAGACCAAAAACAACTAAAGTTAGAGTAGTACTAGGTATCCACAATTAATTAGACTCCTAATAGAATTAGAATACTTGAAATTAAACACCTAATAGAATTAGAACATCTATAGTAATTAGATCTTGGTAGGAGTAAGACATTAGAAATAACTAGACTCATAACAGTATTAGGAAATTAAGAGAGTTACTCAAATTAAAAGTAAAAGACCGAAAGAAGAGATAAGATTATAATAGTATTAGGCATCTTGCAATTTATTAGACTCCCAGTAGAATCAGGAAACTCCACTTAATTAATCAACACAACAAAAGGAGAATAGGCTATCTAGACATCCGAGCGACCCAGTGCTACTGACGTTGGCACGCCGACAATTCAGTAAAGAAGGAACCCACACCTCCTCACAAGTGTGATCAGTGATATGTTGCAGCGTTGATAAATATCTGCAGCTAGCAATCGCAATGAACCTGGTATTTTTATCACGAATTTACCTCTTTAATCTCAGCACTTGTTATTTTCTAATTAATCACTTAACCACCCATCGCTAGAGTCCTCCTGGGACCGAATTGGGCCACTCTTTCTGGGGACCGAAAGGAACCCAGAAAAATTGCATTCCAATAAGGTGGGTCAAATCTTTCCATGTTTTGATCATGGAAGGTTCCAACGATGTGAACCATCTCAAAGTTGGGCCCACAAGGCTTTTCTTGAAGACCTTTATGAGCAAACACTCATCCCCTCCGTACTGGCACATGTCCCTGCAGTAGGACTTGAGGTATGCAATATGGTTGCCCGTGCCATTATAATTGTTGAAGACTGGCATTTTGAATTTTGGGCCAAAGGGACTTCTGCGAAGAGGCATAAGTCAGAGAAGTTTATGGCATGGATTTTAGCTCCACCCATCTTCATCAGTTATTTTTAGTTCTGATCCATTTTCAATTTCAACTGCTCTGACTCTTTGGATGGTGGGGTCATCCTTTCAATAGGCGGCCTCCATTCACTTTGGGCTGTCGGTGGATTAGTGATTATGGGTGGTGGGGGTTGAAGCATGTTTTTGACCTAGCATAGGCCCCACTATTCCTGATCTCATCCTTCTCATACTGTGGGTATATATATGGTGGAGGATGGGTGAGATTATCTTATTGGTTCTGAGTAGGCTGGATGGGTGCTAGGTGGGACCACTATACATTGGGGAAGTTCTGATGAGTAGCTTGTGGAATGATGGGATGAGTGGAGGCCAAATTTTGGGCTGGGGCCTGATGTGGCTACTATACTTGGAGGAATCCTTGGGGATGGGTTTGAGATGTATGGGGATGGATGAATTGGGGATAGTTAATGGTATGGGATAGATTCCCATATTGGGTTGGGTGTGAGACTTGTGGAAAAATAGGGTCCATGCCTGGTTGGGAGATTGACTGGGATAGGTGCATCATTTCTGGTGCAATGGGGGCTTGTTGGGTGTAGGTGGGATATTGGGAGATGGAAGGAGGATAGGTGAGTGGGGCTTCCGGATGTGGGCCTTGATTGGCTTGGGTATGGGTCATTGGGCTTTTGTAGGCTTGGAGTTTTGGGCCTTCATGGGATTGGGGTATGGGTACCTGGTGGGCTTGGGGTTGGGTTATTGGGCCTTGATGGGATTGGGGTATGGGGCCATGGTGGGCTTGGGGTTGGATCATTGGGCCTTAATGGGATTGGGGTATGGGGCCCTAGTGGGCTTGGGGTTGGGTCATTGGGCCTTAACGGGATTGGGGTATGGGGCCTTGAGGCTCACTCAAATGACCCCAAGGTTGATGGGGATTTTGGGTGGTATGAATAATGTGGGGTTGATTGGAGTCTTTGCGGAAAGAGGCAAGGAGACTTGGGAGTGTATAGGATGGGTTGGGAGATGTGTGGTGTGATGAGGGAGGCTGTTTTGAGAGACCTTCCATATTGTATTGGCCCTGGCCATCTCATCCATCATGGCCATTGGATTAGGTGAGGGGGTGGATGTATATGGTGTATCCGATGGAAGGGGAATATGCGGCATGGATTGGATGGGTGTATGGGGAAAATTTTGCATGACCCCAAAAAAATCGAGCATGACTTGGGTAGAGGGGGAGATATGCGATGGATTTAAAAAAATGTTATGTGTAGGTGTACGAAAACAGGGTATGGCTTGGGTGAAATTTGGATTTTGGAAGGGTATGGGTAAATGGGGTATGGTTTGAAAAGATAGTGGGGAATGAGGTCTTGGATTTTGGGAAACTATGGGGAAATTGGGTATGTTAGATATGGAGGAGAGATTCGGAGTGGTTATGGGGGAAGAATGGGATGGACTTTGAGGGAATGTGGAGGATGTGGATGGAAATATGGGTGCACCGAAGGGTCCGGTGATGGTAAATTGGGGTTGGGGAGTGGAATGGAGGTAGGAATTTCTTCCATGTGGGAAAGATTTGGGGAGTGTGGCGGTGACGAATCGGGGTCAGCATAAACCGGATCAACCGCCCACAACATGGTTTATTGGCGGGTTGGGTATGGGTTCCTCAGGTGAGGTCTAAAAACCCGACTTATGCCGATCCCCTACAACATGACAGAGGGTAAGGCAATGTCTTTGTGCCGGCACAACAAATTTTCTTTTTTTGGTATTTTTGATTTTTCTTGATTTTTTGAAAAATAAAATGAACCTTTTTATATTGAGTTCTAAGGCCTTGGAATTCTCATTTCGGGTGGCGTGCGCACCCTAAATATTTCCCACGATGAGACCCCGACGCACTTCAGAAGAATCAAAGGGAAATCCCTAGATCTATCTGAAGGCATGAGAATCCATACGACAAACCGATCCCTCATAAAAAGTCAATAAGAGGGTGGCCTCTTTTGATCGGCGAGGGCATATTGGGTGTCGGAACATGTGAGATCTATCGGAGCCACTAAGCCACTAAGCGAGGAACTCGGGGGAAGTGAAAAAAAAGGCCTCAGATTCGGGCTGCCCAGCCAGTAATATGCTTAGCGTATGTATTATATACGCTAGGCAAAAAATCTAAAGATTTTGGCTTTGTGTGTATATTATATATGTTGGGCAAAATCTGAGGATTTTTTAGCTTAGCATGTATATTATACATGCTAGGGTAACTCTGGGGAGTTTTGGCTTAGCATGTATATTATACACGCTAGGCAAAAATAATTTATATAAAAATATTTTGACAGCAAACAACATGCCCAAATTTGGTCTGTTTTTTTGGTTTTCTGAAAGCAGTGCTTCCGGGGACTGATTTTCTTTGTTGTAACGGGTCCCTCCTCTCCGAACCTAGGGATCCAAGGTTGATTCGAGGCAACTAAATGCACTCCCCAAGGGTTTTAAACTTTGTAACCGGATTGGTCACCCACTCGATATACCTCCAGCGGCAGCTCTTTCTCAGATACTGGATGGGGTGGTACTTTTTCTAGTCATCACCACTAGGGGCTGCCGCCATACTAAGAACCGGGGCATTTGTATCGCTGTGTAAATTCCTATCCTTTAAAATCTACCCCCGTAAAATGAATTAAGTCCCTTAGTTCACTTTTAAGGTTCAATTTTAAATTTAATTTTAACAGGGGAGTTTGCTTAGGTTCAAAAATGGGTTGTGAAGATCCTGTGCCGCCTCTACGGGTTGGCGTCCACTGGTAGAATATAATGACCCAAATGTAAGTGGCAAGGCCGCCAATCGGCTAAGGCGGTAAAATTCATAAGTAGGCCCGCCAATCGGCTAAGGGGTGTAAATGACTGGAAAGTAAATGTAAGTAAAGACGATGCTCAAGTAGGCCCGCCAATCGGCTAAGGCGTGTAAATGATGGAAAAGTAAGGGTAAGTAAAACTTGACGGAATCGTAGGGGTGAGTATGAAAGAAGGAAAAGGATAAAAAGGTTAGCAAAAATGAATAAAAATAGCATAAAGAGGCTAAATCTTCAAGGGGAAGCTCTACAAGCTAACATCCCCAGCAAAGAAGCCATCTGTGTAACTATGGATTTTTATCAAATCTCGTTGCGACAATGTTCTCATATGGAAAATATAGAGTCACCACTAGGAGCTTTTAGTGTCCCGAGAAACCTAAATCGATATTAAAAGCACTGTAGTGCAACGATATGACTCTGATGCATCGGTCTAACTCCAAAGGCTCTTGGGTAGGGCTTTCAGTTATCGATCGGGAAGGAGTTAGGCACCCGATCAACCCACTCAAAAGCGGTCTCTACTTTTAGCCAAAGAAAAAAATAAAGTAGCACTTCCTCTTGCCCGAAGGCACTCCGATCCTATTAACGCCCCTGCGATCATCGAATTTCGACGGTGTAATGATGCAAATTCAAGGGTAGAGGAAAAGCAAAGAAGGGAGAGTCAGAGCTCTCAGGCCCTTGTAGAACCGATGTGGACCTTCGAGTGAGCGCACTTGATGAGCTTCCGATAGCTTAGAAGGTTGAAAGATGGGTTCTAGTCTCAAAGGCTTGGCAACTGAGAGGTAGAAGAAGAAGGCTAAAGGGTAGTTCTCACCTAGGCTGATGGAAGGTGGGGGATAAAGGATGGTTTTAAATTCTAGAATTTGTATGGGTTTGGTGCACCTAAGGGGAGAAGGAAATCTCTAATCTTCCTCTCTTTGAAAATTTTTTCAAGCCCCTAACAAAGGAGGGGTGCCTCTCTATTTATAGAAAAGGAGAGGATTAGTGAGGGGTTAAAGATCTAATGCTATTAGCGATTAGGTAATCCTAAATCTAAGTTCTTCAGGTTTTTCAAGGTCATGGATAGGTGTGAAGTGAGGTTCAATGGTAGATGATAAGTGGGGTTTCAAAGGGCTAAAGGATTGCAAATAGGGTTAATGGGGGTGCAACACTTTGAAAGAAACGCACCCTAAACATTGGGATGGTCAACAAGTCAAACCCTAAAAGTGAAATTCGGGCAAAATCCCAAAAGTACTGCAGCTAAGCCTAGCATGCATATTACACACGCTAGGCATATGTACAGTGCTTTTGAGAAGTTCAGAGCCCGTCATGGGGCCCACACTATGGAGGAAGAAGGCTTATTTTGCCTAGCGTGTATATTATACACGCTATGCTAAATTTTTGCAAAAATAGCCTAGCGTGTATATTATACTTGTTAGGAAAAATTTCTTTAGAAATGGCCTAGCGTGTATATTATACATGCTAGGCAAGAAATCCTCATTCCTACCCAAATCTCGATTCGCCATAACTTTCAATGTATGGCTCAGATTGAGGCAATTCTGGGTTTGTTAGAAAGTTGGGAACCTCTATTTTCTAATGGTATAAGATTTGGTTCCAGTAGAGATCCCCGTAAGCCTAAGCACACCTCTTTCCAACCACTATCCGGGAGGGTTCGAAGTGGGTCCGAGAAGGGTTTCAGGGGTGTAGGGGTAACTCCCAAGGGTCAGGCATAGCTTCTAAGGGTTTAGGTTGAGTTTTAAGGGTTTGGGAATGTTTCTACGGGTATGGGAAGGTTCCTAGGGGTATTGGAAATGCTATCGAAAGCTCGAGGGTGCACCTTTCTGAAAGTATGTTTTGATCGGGCCTTAGGCCAAATTTCGGTGTCTACAGTGTGATACCCTTATAAACCCTAGATCGCACTATCAGGACAGTCCCATCAAGAAATGAAAGTCTCCACACAAGCTCTACCTCAGCTTGCAATAAGCACATCTCGCACATATTCTTTTGAGGCAACCTGTAGCATCGACCCAAAAAGCATCGAGCAGCCTCTCCACGCACCACAAAAAAGCGAGGCATGGGTCTCAGAATGGCAAGGTGTTCACCAAGCCTTGAAGGAGGATCAGGCACCCACGGAAGTAAAGGCATCAAGTCCTCGATAGAGCTCGGCCAACAAAAAATTAACCATGGAACGACCCATTTTAATCTCCATGAGCACATCGCAAAGTGCGAGGGAAAAGCTCTCTCCCCCATATAAAAGACGATCTCGGATAAAAGGCTGAGTGATAAAGCGTTCAAATTATAAACATTCCTAGTCGGCAATTTGGGTAGGCTCTCATCGCCGAAAAGATATCTAAGGAATTTCATTGAACACTTAATGGGCCTGCCAGCTAGGCTTTTCTCATATTCATTCTTTTTTAAGCCCAACGTTTTGTGAACGACCTTGGCATAACCTCACTTTAGTACGACCATGGCAAGGCCGTGAAGAAGCCTCAGGCCGGATAAAATAGATAGCTCTTCGAGCGTCGAAGTCAGCTCATGGGAACCAAAATGGAAGACATGGGCTTCCACATCCCAATGGAAACCACTACATGGATAAGGTCCCAAAGCGGGGGAACATCAAGGAGAGAGAGGAGGTGAGAAGGCCTTAGCTGATCCAAACCAGCGAGCTCACATTCGTTCAGACTGCCAAACCATTGCTTAAGAAATTTGGGTCCTACACCCAAAGAGGGAAGTGAAAAGTCTCCAATACCCCCCGAAAGAGTGGGGTCATGAGGTGGGTCCATGGCCATACAAAGTCATTCCAACGGGTCACAGATCAATGTAGAACGATGGATCCACAGTTGGGAGGAAAAGACAAAGAAAGAAAAGAGAGAAATCAAAACCCAAGAGAGAATAGAGAAGGAAAAGGCCATTCTCGGACCTTATAAAGCCCAACTAATGCTTTTTAGGCATGCGTGCATACTATGCATGCATGGCCAAAAAATAAGGCATGCGTGGATAGTATGTATGCATGATAAAAAAAAAGAGCAACAAAATGAAAAAGAGAAAAAAGCAACTTTTTGCAAACCTATCTTTATATTTGATTTGGGACATGCCCCAACCATTGCAAAAGGAAACATGAACCATGAGCATGTGTGCAATCGTGGGATTTTTGACAATCTCGTGGCGATGATGCGCACCCTCTAAAAGATATAGAGTCGCCACCCGGAGCTTTTGGTGTCTCGGGAAACTTAAATCAATTTTATAAGCCCCGAAGTGTCAAAAATGTGACTCTGATTCACCGGTCTACGCCAAAGGCTCTTGGGTAAGGGCTTCGGTTATCGATCGGGAAGGTGTTAGGCACCCAATCAATGCGCTCTAAAGCGGTCTCTACTTATGGTCAAAGATAAACTAAAAATAGAAATAAAAAGCGCACTTCCTCTTGTTTGAATGCACTAAGATCCTATTTGTGCCCCTCCGTTCCTACCGAGATTTCGACGGCATAACGGCACAAATTCAAGGATAGAGCAAAAGCTAAGAAGGTAGAGGAATAGAATGGAGAGTCGGAGCTCTCTGGCCCTTGTAGCATGTGTGTGGACCTTCGCGTAGGTGCACTTGGTGAGCTTTCGATAACTTGGATGATTGAATAGGGGGGTTCTAACCTCTAAAGCTTGCTAGCTAAGGGGTATGAGACGAGGGCTAGGGGTATCTCTCACCTAAACTAAGAGACCTATGGTGGAATGTAAGGCTCAAATGAAGTTTTGGAATTCTGGAATTTGTATGAAGAAAAGGTGCACTAAAGGGGAGGAAGGCTCTCTCTCTTAGGAATTTTTTCAAGCCATTTGCAAGAGGGGGTACCTCTTTATTTATAGGAAAAGAGAGGGTTAGGGGGTGCTTAGAGGCTAATTAGGGTTAGCAATTAGGTAATCCTAGCATCTAAGATTTCCTAGGGTTTCAAAGGCTTAGAAAAGTGGGCAATGGTCATCAATGGTAGATGATAGGTTGATGTTTCAAATGACTAAAGGGTTGCAAATAGGGTAAGCATGGGTGCTACAGTCCTAATGAAACTCGTAACACACTTTGAGATGGTCCACAAGTCAAACTCCAAAAGTGAAATTTGAGCCAAAAACCCACAGTTGCTGTAGCTAAGCCTGGCACATGTATTAGATGCGCCAGGCAAAAATTCAGTCCCTGGAAGTTCAAAGCCCGTCGGGGGACCCACTTGTGCTTGACGCAACTAATACATGCGTCAGGCCATATATTAGGAGAAATGGCTTGACACAAGTATTACACGTGCTAAGTACACATTCTTTCTAGGAAAGTTCTCGCGTGGTACAATCCAGGCCTCGCGAGGTTCAAATGATGCCCATTTTGTGCCCCAAAATTTGGATCATTGTAACTTTTGATGCGTAACTCGGATCGGGAAAATTCTTAACTTGTTGGAAAGTAGGAAACCTCTACTTCTCAATGTTATATGATTTAATCTCAATAGAGGTTCCCACCATCCCTGTACTCCTCTCTCTAGCCAAATCTCGAAAGGGTTAACTATGGGTTTGGAGGGGTTTCTAAAGGTTGGGATTGGTTCCTCAAGGTTCAGGTAGGATTTTAAAGGATCTGGGGTGATTTCTAAGGGTTCAGATAATGCTCAAATGTATGCCTCTCTCGAAGTATGTCTCGATCGAGCCTTGGGCCAAATTTGGGTGTCTATAGATGCCCCTCTTTGGTATCCGATCACTAATGATCGAATGTCAATGACAAGAGACATCCGAAGAGGCCCAAGGCGTCACTGGCAGGTTTGCTGTATTCAGAACAAACCTCAAAGATCATATGGTAACATCGTGAGTAAACGAAAGCCCTGTATGTCAGGAAAAACATCTGTTACTCAAGGCTATCGGTCCCCAAGCGCTTATCGACATTACTGGGCATGACCGAGATGGAGCGAGTTGCGAAAACCTAATATGCTGGGAAAAATATCCGCTGCTCAAGATGATTGAAAATGTTTGATGTTCATGTTTCATTCTGAATCCAACAGCTCCGTAAGTGAGAGGGTGATCAACCCATACTCAAAGATTGGTGCAAAGCAAATACGCGAAGGTTCACAGTTGGTATTCAACCCCATGAGGCATTGACTGCCCCACTTGATTGTTCGCGGCTGCCCCTACGTGAAGCAGGGTTTGAGGTCCTTGGGTGAACCCATTGGTCTCAAAATTGATGTAGCACGACTACCCGAGCGGAGTGAATTGATGTCACAACGCTTTTTAGGAGTACGTGCCACTTTTTATTTGTATTTTTATTATTTTATGCCAGATTTTATGTGAATTTTTTTATGATTTCATGTGTATTTTTATATGGGATTTGTTTTTATTTTATGTGGATTTTTATATGGGATTTTTTATGATTTTATGTGGATTTTTACATGGGATTTTTTTATGATTTTATGGGGATTTTTACATGGGATTTTTTTATGATTTTATGGGGATTTTTACATGGGATTTTTTTATGATTTTATGGGAATTTATGTTGTTCAGAATTTTGAACAAGCTGATCGATCAAGAACCGTTTATTTTAGCACAGCCGCCTGAGCAGGTCAAATGGAGATTGACGCACCGTTTGGGGGGCGTGTGCACCTTGGCCAGTCCAAGGAAGACCAGGCTTGGTGTGTACGACACATAAGCAGAGCCACAAAGGGGGCAAAGAGCAGCCTAGCCAGAAAATATACCCTAGCGCATCTATTAGTTGTGTCAGGCAAAAAAGGGGGCAAAAATGGCTTGGCGCGTGTATTATTTGTGCCAAGCAAACCTGGGGGGGGGGGGGTTTAAACACCCAAGCCCGAGCCAGAGGGGCTCTTTTTTGAAATTCTCTCCCTCCCTCTCTAAACTGAAACGGGATACCCCTCTAGGGTTTCATAGGATTGATTCCAAGCGTGCCTCATTGCTGGTGTTCGTTCGTGCCGATTAAACGCCCGCTCTACACCAGATCAAGGACCTAATTTCTTTTAAAAGTAATCACTTTAAACCCATTTTTATTTGGCTTTTCTTGAAATCTTTTGCAATGTGGTTATGGTTCTTGTTTTTCTAGATGATAAGTGAATGATATTTCTTGCAAGAGTGATTACTTGTGATTGGTTTGATCCTATTCCATGTAAATAGTGCCCTATATATATATTTTTTTATTTTCTTTTTTATTGGTTTTCCTTGAGTTATTTCATGATTAGGGCATATATGTTTTTTTTTGTGGATCTAAGTGTGGGCATATCTCTCTTTTTCGAAGAAGACTCTCTTTTTTTTTTGTTTTTGTTTTTGGTTATTTTTTGGTCATAGAAGAGAGATTTTGTTGCTTTATTTTTGCCCCTAAAGAAAAGATTTTTTTGTTTTTGCATGAAGACGATATATATATATATATATATATATATATATTTGTTGCATTTGTTTTTTTTTGCATACATAAAGAGGAGATTTATTTGTTTTTGTGTTTTTTCGCATAAAAGTAAGAGATTTGTATTGTTTTCATTTTGCATATATGAAGAGAAATTTTTTTGTTTTCTTTTTTTTTCTTATCATTCTTTTTTGGTATATATATATAAAAAAAAGGGCTTTCTCTTCTTTTTTTTGTCTTTTTGATGATATTTTCTTTGGTTGTATAAACGCATGCACATATTATTATATTTATTTTGGATCCTTCTTTGTTTTCTTTTTGGATTTTTTTGTTCATATTTATTATAAACGCAGTGCACACACGTGTATATTTTCTGTTTTCTTTTTGGATTTTTTTTGGTTACACAAATGCACCCATATGGATATTTTTTGTTTTCCCTTTGGATTTTTTTTGTTACATCAATGCGCACACATGTGTATTTTTTGTTCTCTTTGGATTTTGAAAATGGGGGTGATTTGATGATGTCTTTTTTGAAACTGATGATGATGATTTTAGGAAAGAAAAGGGGCCTACTTACCTCCCAATTAGCCTGTCTAGCAAATGATTTCTTGCTACTGATATCTCATGATTTTATTGCTTGTCATTGTCTCAAAATGTCGAGTGAGGAGGAGCATGTGTAGGAGGAGGGGCAGGAACAAGAAGAGGGGCCGGACGTGATCTATGGTTCCCGGGGGGAGCAAATTTTCGTGGTGTAACACTCTTCCCGTACTTGGTTTGAAATACAAGGCGAGGCCGCTCGTACTAGCCTCCTTCATCTTCAATACACTCACATCTCTAATTTTGGGATTGCCGGGAAGGTAAAAAGCTTTGTGATTATTCTTTGTGCACGCTTGCAATGCCTTCAGGATCTGATGCCTCTTTATTTGGATGCAAGACTTGCCTCCCATCACCTTCCAAGGAGGCTGGTTGGACCTCCAGCGATTCTACTCCAACCTCCCATTGATCGTGAGGTTCCTTCTCGCACAGGCTAGTTTTGGGGACTTCCTCTCATGCCCTGCTATGTGGGCGGACTCGGCCTATCTGGAGGCCCTGATTGAACACTTTAGTCCCGAGACTATGACATTTCACATGGCCACGACGGAGATGACTCTTACCCCCATCGATTGGGCAATGATTACGGGGATTCCGATAGGAGGGCTACCGGAGGCTAACCTTCGTGTCCCTAGTCGAGATGAGATAGTTCAACTGATCGAAGATTACCCCACTTCTGGGAATCTACATGGCATCAAAGTTAAAATGTCCTAGCTATCTAATCGATTTGTGGCGATGTATTGGTTGACTTGGGGCAGCCAAATGCAGATATTTTCATTGAGCCTGAGCGTGCCACGCAGTTGGCCCATATTTCGCTCCTTTTCCTATTGGGTAAGGCCCTCTTTTCGAATGCCAGCGGTGGGCGAGTCTCATTGTCCCTGCTCAGCATTATGGGGAATTGGGACGAGGTGCATAGATATGACTAGGGTGGGGCTGAATATGTCGTTCTAATGTCTAGCCTAGCCTGAGCCTCATTGGGGCACTCAGTTTATGTTGTTGGCTTCTGGCCGGTGATTGAGGTAACCATTGATCCCTTTTTACCTCCTTGGCTTGCTGATTAGTCATCCATCCTATTTTTGACACATCCTTTCCGCATATGACACATCTTTTTTGTATATTGTTCTTTTCAGATTTGGGGCTATCTGCACTACCATCCTGGCCGCTCACTCCTTCACTCTGACATACCCACCTATCCGCTTACGAGTAATTGGAGCACGTATCGCCACAGGGGTGTCGGCATGAAGCACTTGGAGATGGGCCTGTGGTCCCAGTTCGACTTGGTGATCCCAAAGCAGGTATGGCTATCTCTCTTTCTTCCTTCTCAGGGCTTCCCCTTTTGTTGTACTCCACATTTGGTTGATGAGACACCTTTCTGCCTGGGCTTTTCATCCATGATCCTTATGCTGGTTCCCCCTTTTCTGATCGAGCAGCTGCGGGTCTGTCCCTCCTCTTCGTCGATCGTCGCGTCATCCTCTTTTATGGGGATTGGTACAGAGCCTACTACCTGGGAGAGCCAGTGGTCTATTAGTACCGAGACCACTTAACCGTATCGGAAGCTCCTCCTGTGGACGTTATGATACCTGTGGGTACAATCGAGAGGTCACTGCCAGATTTCTTCATCATGGGGTCCCTGTTAATGATCTTCTTGTGCCTGGGAGTTATGAGTTGTGGTATGAGTCTTTGCCCTACCGGTCCATCCTGACACGTTTCATCCCAGGCGCCGACCTTTTGGCCTTTGGTGGCCCATGATCCCAGGCATTTCTTTTTCCTTAGGCACATTTTTAGTGGTTCTGATTTAGTTTTGGCTTCTACTGGTTGAAACTTTACTCCTTTTTACAGCTCGAGCAGGGAGGTGACTCCAATGATGATGACAAGGCGGCAACGGGTATTGTCGGTGCTATGGGAGCTGGTCCCTCAGGTGCCTCTGGTACTGGTGCCTCAGGTGGTTCAACTGTGGAGGACCAGGGGACCTTTAGATGCCTCGATCATGCCTTCCTTAGGGGTTTATGTAAAGCCATAGAGGAGTAGGCCCACATATCTACTGAAGCGATTCGGATCCTCCCTCCCGAGTTGGTTCCTAGGGTAAGCCTTTCTTTTTCTACATGATTGCCTTTGAAAAAATGCCTGTGTTTGTGCCCTTGGCTTTTGTAGCTGATGTCTCCCTATTTCATTTGCAGGAATATGAATCGATAGTGAACCAGGCTGAGTACTACCGCAACATAGCCATTCTTTGGGACGTGGAAGGGGTGAGTATCATACTGACCAGTTCTGATCATTGCCCTGCTATTTTTCCCTTTCAACTGATCTTGACTGACGGCTTTGGGCATGACTTTCAGCATGCTCGTGAAAAGGAGTCACGCTCCTTGCTTACCGACTCTCTCAGGAGTGGGCTCGAGTGGGAGATGTCCAGACATATTAGAGTTCTTCGCGTCGGCGTAAGAAGTCCAAGGGCGCCAACAAGCATTAGGCCTTTTTTTAGAATTTTGAGAGCTTTTGGGACATATTTCCTTTTTTGGATTTTGGATATATGTACTGGATGATGTGGCATGGTTATTTTTAGATGGTTTTTTTTTCAGTTTCTTCAAATGAATGTTGGTGCCATTTTCTTTTGTTTACGTGCTCTATCTTTCCTCTGCGTGCTATAGTATATTAGAGTGCTTGTAGGAAGGGTTTGATTTTGAAAAAGGGATGGCCCCCGAGGCCACATACTTCGTTAATACTTGGCCCTCCTTTTCCATGCCCGTGTGGATTTTTTCTAGGTGTTCGGTGAAATTCCTAAGAGAAATTTTCGGCGATAAAAGCCTGCAAATTTTCCGACCAAGAACGCTTATAATGTGAAGGCTTTTGGTCTTGGTCTTATCTCTGAGGTTCTCTTCTATACGGGGGGGTGAGAGCTTCTCATTGGCACTTTGCGACATTTTGGCAGAATTGGAGGTAGGTCGCTCAGTGATGCATCAAGTCTTGGTAGAGCTATACCGCTACCTTGATGCCTTTGCTTTGGGCAAGGTGAAGTGCCTTAGGGGATGTTCGCTTCTATTCCAGGTTTGGCTAGGGGAGCACCTTGCCATTTTGGGGCCCATGCCTCGCTTTTATGCTGCTCGTGGTGAGGTGGCTTGCTACTTATAGGCAGATGCTACATGCTACCCAAGTGAAATTTCCAAGGATTGAGGCTTTGGCTGGCAGATGCTGAGTTGGTGTGGAGGCTCCCTTGGTTAGACTAGACTTTCCCTGTGGTCCGCTCTAGAGATTATGAGGGCCTCACTTTCCTCAGCCTGATTGGCAGTACTTACTACTTTCCATTTTGGGTGTTACGTCAGTTTGGTTGCTCCAATAGGTGCCTTGTGCGGATAGACCTCCCCTGTGGGACCTGATCTTTTCTTAGGGGTCTTATGGGGACATGGGAAGGATAGTTGCTCTCTGGGAGACGTGTTAGTTGACGCTTATGTGCGACTTAGAGCAAGGGGGTTCGGTTCTGTCCTCCCCTGAGTACGAGGCCTGGCTGCTATCTGAGAAGTCTTCTGTTGGTCACTTGGATCAAGCAGAGAGCAGTGATACAGCGGGGCCTTAGCCAAGGAGGGAGTCGATGCTTCAGAGGCATATTGAGTTACTGATGGACGAGAAGCGAGTCCTGTAAGAGCATTCAGAGAAATACAAAGTTAGAGCAGAGGTGGCAGAAGCCAGGGCTGATGCGGCTGAGTGTGAGGTCCTTCGTCTGGAAGGATCCTTGAGTGACACTCTTGATGCCACTTACGCTTCTTGAAAGCAGTATAGGAGTCTCCATGGTCACTGGATGACGAAGTGGGATGTACGGGAGGATGCTTTACACACAAAGATCTGCGTCTTCAAGTGTGAGCTGGGTCGGTGGCTCCATCCTGCACATACTCTTTTTGCATAGATCAAAACCATAGAAAAGGGGCGTAAGAAACCCCTAATTAGATACATCTTTTTGGTATACATATTTTCTTTATGTTTTTGTTGTTTCTGTACTTTTGTAAAGAAGGAAGCTAGACATCACACATATTATCTTTTAGGATGTGGTGTCAGCCAAGTACAGACTTGTAAGCGAAATAAAAGGAAATCTATTTTCTACAAGGATTTTATCTTCTCTGTTTTGTTTTCATAAAATGAGAAACTGGGGTGTTGAGTCAGCTACTCCTATGGTGCACACAGTGCTGGCCTGAAATGGGAAAATTTATTATATTTTACGACAATGGCCTCTCCGCCTGTGGTGGTGCACATAGTGTGGGTGTGAAAATGGGAAAGAAAATGTATTATCTTTTACAAAAGCGGCCTTTCCGGTCATCGAGCCATTGATCCTGGTGTGGGGCGTGCACAGTGCTGGAAAGAGAAGACTATTAACTCTTTTTGTGGTTTTTCATTTTTTCTTTTGGTTTGATGCCTTAATTATCGGTGAGATGATGGGTCCCCTTTTGAGCATGGTCGAACCCTCTTTTCACGGTTCGTCCTGGGTGAAGTTCACCAATTTCTACCAAGGCTGGAGCATCTATCCCTTTGGATCAAATCCTCATTTCATCCATACCTTGGGTCATGCGTTTGACGGTGTGGCCCGTGAAGTCATTCTTGGTTGGGACCCGGATTTGAGCTATCATGAGCAGCCCAGTCGGGAATTGGGTAATGCAGGAGGGGAATTAAGGGGATCTTATTTATTTTCAATTTCTATTTTTCAACATTCTTACTGACAACGCCAAATGTGGGTTTTCGTCGTGCCCGTTATTTCCCTCTTTTTACCCATAGCGCCCTCTCGGGTTTTCACTATGTCCATGGGTTTGCATTTTTACCCCAAGCACCCTTTCAGGTTTTCACTTTGTCCGCAAAAACTCTCTGTTTTTACCCATGGCGCCCTTGCGGGTTTTCACCTCATCCTTTTTGCTTTGAGCTTGTGTATTTTTATTTTCTTTTATCTCTCTCTTCTTTTTTTTTTTTTTTTAAAAGTCCATGACATGGACATCGATTCCGTCATAGCCGGCTGGATAGAATTCTTTGATTGTCTTACAACTTAGCTCGTGCTGATTCAATGGATACTATGACTGCTCGTGGACCTTAAAGAGGGCTTTATTCAGGGATGTATCTTGGCCATGGGTAAGGTTAGGATTTTTGAAGGTATGCTGGGTTTAAAAGGTTTTCTTGATAGGGTTCTAGTTGCCATAATGCACTTCTTCCTTGGGGGATTTTGACTCTGCATGCCCCATTTTCTTTTCTACATTTGTTGTTATTTTTTTTTTGCTTTTCTTTTCAAACATCCACTTTTTGGGATTTTGCTTTTCTAATTTTTTTGGATTTTGATAGTAACTCTTTTTCTCTTTTTTTGTTGGTATTATACACACATTTTTTTGGAGGGGTTTGTGAAAGAAAGGTCGATGGCTCAATGGGGGTAGCAAAGGCTATGGCCCTTTAGGGACACTTTTTGGCTACTGAGCATGGAAATGATGGCCTCTTTTTAAAAGTATCTTTAACTAGTCACACATCCATTTTGTCAATACTTACCTTGCCGTGGAGACCTAGGAGTAGAATCGTCGAACGTATCCATTATTGATGGGCTCAGGAAAGTGATCTCCATCTATGGTGGTGAGGCGGATCGCGTATCCCGGAAGTACTTCTCGGATGACTTAAGGTCCTTCCCAGTTGGGCTTGAATTTCCCTATCGGATCGGTGTGGAGGGACGGGAAGATTTTCTTGAATACATTGTCTCCTACCTTCAGATCTCGACCGCAGACACGTTTATTATAAGCACGTGCGATTCGCTCTTGATAAACCTGGGTATGACACAAAGCAAGGAGCCTTTTCTCATCTAGCAAATTCAACTGCTCAAAGTGGAATCTCTCTCTTTCTGCTTCGAGTAAGCCAGACTCCATGAGAATGCAGAGCGATGGCACTTCAACTTCAACTGGCAGGACGACCTCAGTTCCATATACAAGGGATAATGGTGTTGCCCCCGTAGCAATACGAATTGACGTTCAATAGGCCCATAAAGTGAATGATAACATTTCGCTCAAATCTTGTTAAGTGATGACCATCTTCTCAAGGATGCAGATGACCGTCTTATTGGTGGCCTCAACAGCCCCATTGGTTTGCGGCTGATATGGTGACGAGCGATGATGTTTGATCTTGTATTGGTCGCAGAAGGCCCTGATGTGCTTGTTTGTAAAATTAGTGCTGTTATCAGTGATGATATCCTTGGGCACGCCAAACTGACAAATTATGTTGCTCTTGATAAATTTCACGACGTGCCCGACCGTGATGTTTGTGTAGGATGTTACCTCTACCCATTTGGTGAAGTATTCAATGATAACTAGGATGAATTGATGCTTGTTCGATGCTTTCGGATTGACTTTTCCTATGACGTCGAGGCCGCAGGTGGCGAAGGGCCATGGAGTGGTCATGCTGTGTAGATCTATAGCTGGAGCATGTATTAGACTAGAGTGCTCTTAACATTTGTAGCATTTTCGAATGTGCTTGCAACAATCAGATTCCATAGTGGTCCAGAAGTATCCATGGCATAAAACCTTCTTAGCGAGCATATGGCCATTGATGTGGGCACTGCATACTCACTCATGAATCTCCTTCATGATGTTTGTTGCCTCGCTTTCAGTTAGGTGTCAGAGCAGGATATTGTTATATGATCGCTTGTAGAGACATTCACCGCAGATGATGTAGTTTGTTACTAAACGTTGAATGGTCCGTCTGTCCTCTCTGGCCATCCCCTCCAGGAAAGTGCGAGTCTCAAGGAAATTCTTGAAATCTGAGAACCATGGAGGCTCATCATTAGGCCCTGTGGGTTCCTCGATCTGAAGGCAGAATGCTGGCTCGTTCCTTTGTTCAATCTTGATTGGCTTCATCTCGACACCATAGGAGATTTCTACCATTGATGCCAAAGTTGGTAACGTGTCAGCGAAGCTATTCCTTATCTGTGGGACGTAGGAGAATGCGACATCTTTGAAAGAAGCTATTAGATCCTCGAGATGTTCGTGATAAAGGATCAATTTCTCATCCTTTATCTTCCAATCTTCGTTTGTCTGGCATATGATCAATTATGAATCGCCAAATACCCTGAGGTGGGTTACTTTCAGGTCAAGTGTCGCTTGTAGTCCAGCTACACAAGCCTCATGTTACTGGTATAGGGGAAGTTGAGTTTAATGGAGACTGGTACGTGAGATCATTTTGGAAAAATCAAAATAGCGTCGACTCCCTGGCCCTCGACATTTGTTGCCCCATCGAAGTGCATTACCCAGAATTTTTTCGTCTCTACTATATCATCCTCTGTCATGAACAAGATGTCTTCATCTGGGAATTCAATTCTTAAAGGCTCATAATCGGGTAAAGGATTCTCGAAAAGATGATCGACGAGTGCTTTCTCCTTGATTGATTTTTGAGTGACGTAGGTGAAGTTAAATTCTGATAGGAGAAGCTGCCAACGTGCAGTCCGCCCAGTGAGAGCTGGCTTTTCGAACAGGTATTTCAACGGATCCATTTGTTCGAGGAGTAGAACGGCTTAGGATAACAAGTAATGGTAGAGCCTCTAGGTGGCCCATATGAGCGCCAGGCATGCCTTCTCCAGATGATTATAGTGGGTCTCGTAGTCAATAAATTTTTTACTCAGATAGCAGATGGCTTGCTCTCTTCTTCTTGTTTTGTCGTGCTGCCCTAGGACACATCCCATCGAAACTTTTGTCGTGGAGAGATACATCAAGAGTGGTCTCCCCGACTTGGCTGGTACTAAAACCAAAGGATTGAGGAGATAACTTTTGATTTTATCTAATGCTGCTTGACAGTCGTCGTTCCACTCAACGAGTGAATCCTTTCTTAGTAGTTTGAAGATCGGTGTGTAGATAGGAGTGAGTTGTGTAATGAACCGACTAATGTACTGTATTCTTCCCAAGAACCCTCTGACCTCTTTCTCAGTAGAAAGTGGTGGCATTTCTGTGATGGCCTTTACCTTGATTGAGTCAACCTTGGTACCTCTCCTACTGACAATGAATCTTAGCAACTTTCCTGACATGGCGTTAAATGTGCACTTCTGAGAATTCAGATGCAACCTATGCTTTCTCAGCCTCTTAAAAAGTTTTTAGAGGTTTATCATATGGTCACTCCGCTCTGGTGACTTGGCAATCATGTCATCGACGTATACTTCGATATCTCGGTGCATCATGTCATGATAGAGTGCCATCATATCTTCTTGATGCCTTGCCCTAACATTCTTTAGCCCAAGGGGTGATAAATGTTGTCTTCTCTCGATCCGCCTCTGCCATCCTGATTTGATTATATCCAAAGAATCCATCCATGAACGAGAGCATCCCGTGCTTAGCACTGTTATCGACCAAGATGTCGATGTGTGGCAAAGGGAAGTCATCCTTCAGTCTCTCCCTGTCGAGTTTCCTAAAATCAATGCACATGCTGACCTTTCCGTCTTTCTTCGGCACTGGGACAATATTGGCTAACCACTACGGATACTTAGAGACCATGAGAAACCCTGCATCATATTGCTTGATGACTTCGTCTTTCACTTTCAGCATCCACTCTGGTCGGATTTGCCTCAATTTCTGCTTGACTGGCTTAATATTAGGGTAGAGTGACAACTCATGCTCGACCAAATCAGTGTCCAAACCAGGCATGTCCTCATAAGACCATGAGAAAATGTCTTGGTGTGACCTAAGAAAATCAATCATGCCTTTTCTTTTCTCAGGAGACAGTGATGTTTCGAATTTGGTAATTTCAGGGATCTCCTCGGTCCCTAGGTTAGCGTCCTCTGTTTCTTTAATAATGGGGCTAGGGCCGTGCTCAAAGTCAACAAACCGCTCAAGGAGTTCATTGGGGAGCTCCACAGCAGAGATTTTTTCATCCAGACTCGTGACTCCTACCTCTTCTTGTATTTCTACAGGGAAGGGATCGATTTCACATGGGACGAGATTTTCTATTAAGGCGTCATTTTCTTTAACTTTATTTGGAATTTTAAAAGACAATATTTTTGGATTTAAAATTTTTTCTGTCTTTAGGATTTTTGTTTTCTTCGGAAATGGGCTCTTGGCAAAGTGGGTTCCTATATATACACGGTGTTGCTTGCCAAGGGCTTATCTCACTTTTTATAAGTTATTTTTTTAGGAAACGGGTGCCATATTTCAGGCCACTTGCTGCATCCAAAGTTTGGGGCACAGACGCCCAATTGCATACCTGCGATGCTGCTCCTTTACTTTTTGAATGAAGGAGGCTGCTTGATGGGATTCTTCAGAGTCAGCCCCCATCATGCCGATCATGAATTCGTCTGAGATTCTATCCTCAAATGTCAGTAAAGTCCTGTGGTGATTTACCACTGGGGGAATTGTGCAGGTAAGGGAGACTCTTCCTCAAAAAGGGATAGAGTGGCCAGGTCTATTTCCAAGTTGGGAGAGATAATCTGAGGATTGGTAAGGTGGACCGGGGGGGTTGGCTTGTGCGGGGTTAACTGCGTGGCCCCATTCCGATCTATTTTTATGATCCTTGCGCTCACAAAGGTGTTTCGAATGTGAGGTCTGGGATGGGGTTCAGGCTTTCTATTTAGCCTCTCGAACCTCTTCTTCTGTGGCCTTGTAACCTAACCCAAATCGGACCTGCTGTCCGCCTTTTGCCTTGACTAGCTCTCTCCTGCCTTGTAACCAGGGACCCAATCCCCTTCCTTTATGATAGCCCCACTTTTGGAGCATGGCCACTGCCACTATCATTCCACCTCAAGTTTTTAGAGTGATGCTTTCCGAGGGATCCGGGACTGTAGCTGATACGTCGTATTCAAAATTGTGGAGGTCGATATCCTCAGCTATATGTGGCACATCCAATGCTTTTGGGTTCTTAATACTGTGGGTGGCCTTTTCCTTTTCATCGTGTCCCTTACCTATGATGGTGATAATTTTCTGCCCAAACACAAACTTGAGCTTTTGATGCAGCGTCGACAGTATCACCCCAATTTCGTGGAACTAAGGTTGCCTTAATAATAAATTGAAGGAGGATTTGATGTCCATTACTTAAAATAGTATGGAGAAGGTCATTGGCCCAATTACTAGCTCAAGATCGACTTCTCCCATTATTTCTCTTCTCGTATTATCAAAACCTCTGGCGCTGGTTCTTGTTGGCCTCAACATGCACGGATCTACCCCTATTTTGTTGGTGGTTCTCAGAGGGCATACATTCAGAGCAGACCCCATTATCAATTAATACTAAGGGGATTATCATGTTCCAAATTCCATAATGATATTGAGGGATTTGGAATGACTATTTTCCTCTTCTGGTAAATTAGCATCAAAATATGAGATGGCATTGGGGGCCATCACCTGCTCGATTATCTGCCCGACTTCATATGGGCTTACTTGTACAGACACATGCACATTCTTTACGGCCGTAGCATCTTTCTTACCCTCTGGTTGGGCCAACACTGGTGCCGATGTGTTTAGCTGCTTGGATATCTTCTCAGATCTGGTGATAAAATCAATTGCCCCTTCCCTACTGCTGTCGACATTGATGTCTATCTATTCATAGCTGAGCGGGACCTAATGAGGATTGTAAGTCAGTCCCGAGATCTAGAATGGGGAAGAGGTGGGTACTGAGGACATTGGTGCTGAGGGATTGGAATGGGTGGGTATCACGTGGTTGACTTCTGGAAGGGCGGAGAAGGTGGACCAAATGGGGTTGGTAGGGACCGTGTATGACTGAATTGGGGGTGATGTGACGAGGGTAGGCCGTTGATAACTAATGGGCGCTTAAGGGGGATGAGGGACAAAATTAGCCATCAGGTAACTGGTGGAGGATGTAGCGTATGGCTGGTAGGAGTTGATTTGTACATAATTAATGAGACTTGGTGCCGGGAAATATGCCCTAAGATCTAATGGTTCTATTTGTGGGCGGGGTTGGGGAAGTAATCTGCCAAATTCAGAGGTTCAATCACCCCAGTATTCCTATCTTCCCAATCTCTCTGCAATGGTGCCACAAAATTTTCCCAGTCGCATATGTAATCTGCTTGGTCAAACTCTAACTCTTCATCATCCACTTCTACCATGCCGATAATGGGTCTTAGACCTGCCCGTTTGGGAGGGTATGAGGGTAGCGGTACTTGGTGAATGTTGGCATGCTGGATTGCTTGGGGAAGTGTTGGATGGATGATTTTATCAGCCTCTATCAAATCCTGTATTGCGTGCTTCAATGGGAAGCAACGATAAGTAGGGTGACTCGCCCCTTGGTGAAAGTTACAATGGGTGTTGGGGTCATAGTTCCTTGGGATGGGATTTGGTGGAGGTCACGGTTGGAGTACTGTGACCAAACTTGTGACAGCTCAAATTTTGGCATCTCGAAATTCGTGCCATCAGCACGACCTTCATGGCCGTGCCCTGGTTTCTTTGCAACACATTGATATATACAAGCCAAAACTGTAATTTAAGCGTACGTAGCTACTCTAAATCGAAAACTCAAAAACAATATTTATGGTATCGCAAGGCTGTCCTTGTCCCATGCCAATTCATGGACATAAGAACATACCCAAAAGTTTAGTGATAACCATTCATCCTAGATGGTTTACCAAGAGACAGTATTTAAAACATTAAAAATAAAGAGGCTCGATATACCAAGCCATACATAGTACTCTCTCAACTCACTCTCAGAGTATGCAGCGGGATTCCTAGAAGAATTCCTCAGGAGGAGGTTCTGACTCTTCTGTGGGCACGAACACCGAGGCCCTTGGATTAACTTCTCCCGAGGTCTTTGCTGCCGCTAGTCCTGGACCTGCGACGTATAGTCTAAGGGGGTGAGCTACATCCTAGCTCCGTAGGGAAAACAAAAGTACATATAGATCAACCTTCACACATATGTCAGTAATTTAACAAGCATAGAATTATAAAGTAATCACTTATGGACAACTATTTGAATAACAGGGAATAACCCAATGATTTTGGTCGTTACTTTGCATGGTTTTGTTTAATCTCCTTATTAGTTTAGTTGTGAATTTGGCCTAATCACTTAAATCTTAACTTAAGTAGTCCTCGAGCAATATAGCATCGAGCCCCGATGGAATACCCGCCATCGTCGTCTAACTAGACAGTTGTTATATGTATTCCCTGGGAATACTACCCTAGCCCCTTTCTCATAGGTGGCGGGGTCTATTCTCAATCTACATCCCTGGTATGTGCTATAATGTATTGATTGGCCGCCGTACCGGTCACGGATATCCTACCGAGTCAGTCGTGGGTATCCCGCCACGTCGGTGGGGTATTCTAATCAACCTTAAATAATAAAATATCAATGTGCTTTACATATAGTTATTCACCGTGATTGTGCTAATTATATTACATTAGGCCTTATCACATTACCTTCGTTTCTCTGTTAGTTTTCATCCGCATCCCTGGGATGCCCCATGCTTTTGTTGCACTCTTCTTTAATTGAATCACATGATTTTCACATTGTCACAGGGACCTCAATACACACACACACACCCTTATCATGAGGGTTCATGGAATATGTAGCTATTTAAATAGACTATACTACGCATATGAGTTCACGGAATAATGCACATGTTTAAAGAATATTCCCTACCTCGACGAATCTCAAGGCACGCCTGCTCGCATAGGGTTATAATGCATCAAACCTACATTTAAAAATGGGTTTAGGACAAACACTAGCATCACTGGGGTGTATGACCCCTAAGTTTCTTATATTAAAAAAAAAACGAGTTCTGAGTGGTCACCAGCCCTCGCTCGCGCGGCCACTTATCCTCGCTCGAGCGGTCACTTGACCTCGCTCGAGCGGTCTCTTGACCTCGCTCGAGCAGTCTCTTGACCTCGCTCGAGCGGTTAAATCGAGGTCACTCGAGCGGTTAAATCGAGCTTTCGAATTATACTGTGGACCCTCGCTCGAGCGAGCTCCCCTTTAGTTTTGGGGACCGCTCGAGCGAGCCCAGAGTTATACTTTTCTCTGTTCATCCTCGCTCGAGCGAGCCTTTTTAGACCGCTCGAGCGAGGAACAATAATTTTGTCCCTCGATCAGATCGAGAACAGATTTCCATCCATCATTTAACCTTAATCTCATACAAGGAAACATTTAGCCAACATCTTTCCTACTATTCAATACATTCCTAGGCATCTATCATGTCCTTTATGTACCTCTGACGATGAGTCACGCGCCAGTCCGATTTATGATTCGAATATCTACTAGGCTATCAGGCCTCCCTGGTTCTTCCTCCCGTCATTTCCTCTAATCTCCTTTGCCGACTTAAGTCCCAACAAACCCTAGTTCTCTACTAGGCTCTTTTCTTCTTTCTCTCTATATTCTCCTTCTCTCTATTTAGTTTAGAATAGAGTTACGTAAAAGTTCCTCTCTCTCTCTTTCACTTTTATATCTATAAGTTAGGGGTATACTAGTGTGTTTCCCACGTACACACTTAGTGTCTTTGATTCGTTTTGGTCTCCTTGTGAAACACATATACCTATGTGTAATGCGTGCAGTGCACTCATCTCAAAAATTTGAGGTTGTGACAATCACCCCAACTTATAAGATTTTCGTCCTCGAAAATTGATATTATTCTTATAAACAGGCACCACTTCTGTCATACGACTCGCATATCCAAAACAGTAATTTAACATTTTGCCGCATTTTGCAACAACAAGCGTTGGCCAAGCCAACAAATTTTCACATATAAAAAAAAAGAACCCATTATCGCCATCTATTCCATACATACTTCTCATTTACAAAAAAAAAAACTTTGTGGCATTCGTGTCACGATAGTTTCAAGAAAATTTTGACCTCCATACAAAATGTTTCAAAATATTACATGTAAAGTGTTCAAAGTTTCTTTTTTTTTTTTTTTTTTGTTCCTATCTAATCCTCATCCTCTTCATAGTCGTCGTCGTCGTCCTCGCCATCCCCATCCTCATTGTCCACCGTGACGGCCGTGGTACCCGCTGTGGCACTCCTCGTAGCCGGGCCGGAGCTAGATGCTCCAAAAATAGCGTCCCTCATGGCACCTACGCGCTGCATGTAAGACTGCGGGTATGCCTGGCCCATGAGGTCGATAAGTAGCGCCTCCTGGAACCTCTGATGCAACCTGATCTCCCGCCCTTGTTGAAGGATCTCCCTCATCATGCCCGCGTCGGTAGTGGGTATGGGCTGCGGAACTGAGGTAGGGGGAGTAGTCGGTCCTACCGGTGCTTGATGGGTGGCTGATCGGGAGACCTGTCGGTCCCTCTTCTTGTTGACACTAGTTTGCAGGCTTTTAAGGTTTCGGCTCCAGTCTTGGGCGAGGTATGGGACGACGTTATCGGTGAGGAACAACTCGTCCTCCCGGATCTTAAATCCTCCCTTCCCATTCTGTGAGTCTAAGAATCAGGAAATCAACTGAGCATACGGTAATCGGTTGATGGGTGGAGGGACAGCACCCCTTACATTTCTTTTATAGGCATGAACCATGCCTTTTATGATGACCATAGGTGCGTTGATCCACCTATTGTGAAAAGCGGTGTGTAGGGCTCGCAGAAACGCATCTCGGCATTCTTGATCATGGCCGGTTGGGTGTAAATTCTTTTTAAAGATAACATCTAAAAGCCACATGCGCGGCGGTAGTTGTGATTGGGTAATAGATTGTCCCGAGGCGGACATGCCGCCAGTGATGTTGGAGATGATCGTTGGGAAATCTACGTTCCCAGAAAAAGGTGGTAGGATGAGTGGGCTAGGGGTGTAGATGTGGGGACATTTCATGATTGAGGAAATGTCGGCACATCTGAAAATTAGCTCATTACCATCGATGGTAACGAGTATGGCGTCCTCATCGACGTTCATGTTTAGGGTTTGGTAAAACAGTTTCACTAGCCTCGAGTAATACCGATCCTCGAACGGCGTAAGCAAAGTCTTGAGGTGGTTGTTGGTGAGAAAGTCTGATGTCCACTGGGTGGACGTCGGATCCCCGAAGCATGAGGGATGTATTTCCCATTCGGCTTCAAAAGTCTTTGCTCCCCACCAATCATCCAGTGTGATTGGAGTGGAGGGCGGGTTCGATGATGGTTGAGAGGTTTGTGGCGCTTTGTTGTGCGCCGGTGGCGACCGAATCGCCATCCGTTTCTTAGGTTGGGGGTTTGGGCTCGAGGCCATTTAGTATAAATAAGGCTTAAAAAGGAAGGAAAGATTTTAGGAATAGGTAGATTTTACCTAGGAGAGTCGTCTTAACGGATCAGATTGTTCAAATCCGATTGAAATCGGAAGAAAAATGTCTGAAATCGTTTGCCCTAACTCCCCGCTCGTCTCTTCTTCCCTTCGCTTGAAGATGAACAGACGCTATGGCCTCTGCTATATTTATAGTTCTGCCTCGCTCGAGCGGTCATTAGTTCTCGCTCGAGCGAGAACAGAAATAGTATTATCATATAATGTAGCCTCGCTCGAGCGGTTATAATGCGTCGCTCGAGCGGTCAAAATGCCTCGCTCGAGCGAGGATTAGTTATCGCTCAAGCGAGAGGAAGTATGATTTTATGTAGTTCGCTCGAGCGGTCATAAGTGGTCGCTCGAGCGAGACCAGAAACATTCCTCTGGTACCCTTTTCTCGTTCTCGGTTTCAATTCTCATCACTAGTTCCATTAAATAAGAGTTCTACGACAACGTGGTGCAATACTTGTTTGGAGCCAACATATCTTAAAAAAGAAAATATACATAGCCTTCATAGTACCCAAAATCACATTTCTCAAAAGAATGAAACCATTCAGTTGGCAATTTCGAATAATTTGGGATATTGTTCTCTAACATCCGCCTCACGTTCCCATGTTGCCTCTTCGGCCGAATGGTTCTTCCATCGGACAAGCACTAAGGGAATCACTTTTGTTCGCAACACCTGTTCCTTTCGATCTAAAATTTCTACCGGCTCTTCAATCATGGTCATATCTTCATGCATTTCGAATGATTGGCTGCTCAGCACGTGATCAGGGCTATTGAGATATTTTCTGAGCATCGACATGTGGAATACATTGTGTACCTGATCAAACAATGGTGGCAACCCAATGCAGTAGGCTACTTCTCCCACTCGACCCAAAACTTCAAACGGTCCAAGATAGCGGGGACTTAGTTTCCCTCTCTTCCCAAATCTCATCACTCCCTTCATCGGTGATACTTTCACGAACACATGTTCACCCACTTTAAAGTCTACACTAGTCCGTTTGATGTCAGCATAGCTTTTCTATCTGCTTTGAGCTGCCTTTAATCTTTCCCTGATCATGCGGACAATAGCCGCGTTATCTTCAAGTAGCTCGGGTCCCAAAACAAATTTCTCACCAATTTCCTCCCAATTGATTGGCGACTTACATTGTCTTCCGTACAAGGCTTCATACGGTGCCATCCCGATGCTCGTCTGAAAACTATTATAATAAGCGAACTCAATCAATGATAGATGTTGATCCCATGATCCTTGCAATTCTAACATACATGCCCTAAGCATGTCTTCAATGACTTGGTTGACCCTCTCAGTCTGTCCGTCCGTTTGTGGGTGAAACGCCGTACTAAAATCTAACCTAGTTCCCATTCCCTCTTGGAATTTCCTCCAAAACTTTGATGTATATAATGGGTCTCGGTCTGAAACAATGCTACTTGGAATCCCATGTAACCGGACGATCTCTTTCATATATAGTTCTGCTAATCTTCCCGCCGTGTACATCATATTGTACGGCAAGAAGTGTGTCGATTTAGTCAATCGATCAACTACTACCCAAATGGCATTATGCCTCCTTGCAGTTCGCGGTAGACCGACTATGAAATCCATTGAGATAGATTCCCACTTCCATTCCGGTATGGGTAAAGGCTGTAATAGGCCTGCGGGGTGTCTATGATCGATTTTCACTTGTTGGCACGTCAAACATCTTGACACGTACTCTGCCACATCTTGTTTCAAACCTCTCCACCAGTAATTCTTTTTCAGATCCTGATACATCTTCATGCTTCCCGGGTGGATAGCATAGCTTGACTTGTGAGATTCATCAAGAATCATTCGCCGCAAATCGGCATTGTCCGGAATGCAAAGTCGCCCCTTGAATATTAAGGAACCGTCTTCCTTGATTGAAAACTCAGATGTAGTACCTTCAGTTACATTTTGATGTATCCTTGTTAGAATCGGGTCTTTCATCTGTAGTTCTCGTATATGTTCGAATATCACTGGCTTCACTGATATGTTGGCTAAGAAGGCTCTTGTGGCTTGTGGTTGTATGTCTGCTCCACATAACGCTAGATCCTCCAACAACTTCCATCGATGTATACCCGAAAACTCAAGGCGTCCGCTACTACGTTAGCTTTGCCTGGATGGTACTGTATAGAACAGTCGTAATCTTTGAGAAATTCCATCCACCTACGCTGCCTCATATTCAGTTCCTTCTGTGTAAACAGGTATCTGAGGCTTTTATGGTCAGTGAAAATTTCAAATGTTTCTCCGTATAGATAATGTCACCATATCTTTAATGGGAATATGACTGCTGGTAGTTCCAAATCGTGTGTTGGGTAGTTCCTTTCGTGCTCTTTCAACTGTCTGGAGCCGTAAGCTATTACCTTTTTATATTGATTTAGTACACAACCCAACCCGTTATATGAAGCATCACTATAAACTGCGAATCCTCCACTGCCTGATGGAATGGCTAACACTGGAGCTGAGGTGAGTCTCTTCTTGAGTTCTTGAAAACTCTTCTCACACGCCTCACTCCACTCAAATCTTGAGTCCTTTCTTGTAAGTCTCGTAAGAGGTCCTGATATTTTTGAAAACCCCTCTACGAAATGTCGATAATAACCTGCCAGTCCGAGGAAACTTCGGATGTCTGTCACGGTTTTTAGTTGTTCCCAGTTCACTACTGCCTCGATCTTAGCGGGATCTACAGTGACACCATGCTTGGAGACGACATGTCCCAAAAAGCTGACCTCTTCTAGCCAAAACTCACATTTGCTGAGCTTGGCGCACAGTTGGTGTTCACGCAAGGTTCGTAGAGCGACACGTAAGTGTTCTTCATGCTCCGTTTTTGATTTTGAGTAGATTAAGATGTCGTCAACGAACACTACCACGCAGGAGTCTAGGTGTGGTTTAAACACTCGATTCATCAAGTCCATAAACGACGCCGGTGCATTCGTCAGTCCGAATGGCATCACTAAAAATTCATAGTGTCCATACCGTGTTCTAAAAGCCGTTTTCTGAATGTCCTCAGCCCTGACTCTTAACTGATGGTAGCCATATCTTAGGTCGATCTTGGAAAAATGTTTTGCACCCTGCAATTGGTCGAATAAGTCATATATTCTTAGCAACGGATATCGATTCTTCACCGTGACTTTGTTCAATTGGCGGTAGTCGATGCACAACCGCATCGACCCATCTTTCTTTTTCACGAACAACACTGGTGCTCCCCATGGAGACACGCTTGGTCGTATGAATCCCTTGTCCATGAGCTCTTGCAGTTGTTCTTTCAACTCTTTCAACTCTGCAGGGGCCATCCTATAAGGTGCCTTTGAAACAGGTTCCGTTCCTGGTGCTAAGTCGATCGCAAATTCTACTTCTCTTTCTGGAGGTAATCCTGGCAATTCTTCTGGGAATACATCTGGGAATTCTCGCACCACTTCTATCTCGGAGATAATATTCTTTTCTTCTTTATCTTCTTTCAAAAATGCCAAATAACCACTACACCCCTTTCTGATTAAAGTTCTGCTCTGACTACAGATATGAGTGGTACTTGAGTCGACCTCTCCCCTTGAAATCGAAACGACCTCCTCGTGTTAGGACGGAAAACAACAACTTTATCCTTGCAATCCACTGTTGTGCAGTGATGGGACAGCCAATCCATGCCAAGGATTACATCAAATCCTTGCATGTCCAACCATATTAAATTTGCGTCTAATTCGTGGACAACGTGATCCCGAATGCTTACTACTACCGATTTGCAGACTAACTCCGTGTCCACTAATTCTCCTGTCGGGATGGACACTGATAACCCAAAGTCCAGTGCCTCCGGAACAATCTTCATCTTCTTTGTAAATCTATGGGTGATGAAGGAGTGGGTAGACCCTGGGTCTATCAACACTCGAGCTTCATGTGCTACGTAGCACCCTTTCTCATAAATCTGTAGCGTACCTACAATGCATGCATATACGTACATAACATATACATAAAACAATTTTTCACTCTTAAGTTTAATAACGGGTATATATATATTTATCCTAATGGAATCCTATTCTTTATCTAGAGTTGTATTGCAACCGAAATTCTCTATTTTAAAGGAGATCTCACCTTGGATAATGTCGTGTACACTTCGCTGGTAATCACAGAGGGCTCTCCCTCGAATAACAGGCTTTCGAGATTGAATAGGTTGTGGCATGGAAGTTGGGGCCATCTTTTCTTTAACTGTCTCAGGGCAATCTCTAATCATGTGGCCTATCTTGCCGCACTTGAAACAGCCTCGCATTCCCTGCCTACAATCTGTTGTTTTGTGGGACTTGCCACATTTAGCACAAGTTTCCCTTGGTGATGAAGTCGCAGCTCTCGAAACACCTTGTGTAGTTGTAGCCCTGCTGGAAAAAGCAGGACCTTGATACCTCATCGGTCTCCCTGATGCCAGCAACGGATAATTTTGATGAGTAGGTTGTTGTGCAGCTCTCCCATACCCTGTCTAGAACGACTGTTTCTGATTTGGTGCTACAAACCTCGGTTTCTTATATACCGATTCATAACTCCCCATCCTGCTTGGATCAATGCTTTCTCTACCTTGATGTTCCCTCTGACGGTATCGGTTATTGTTTTCTTCCTCGACTACCAATGCCTTACTCATTACTTCTCCATAGGTTTTTAGCTGGAACGGCGCAAACCCTCCTCGGATGTCCGACCTTAAGCCCTGTTGGAACCTCTTCGCTTTCATCACGTCTAAAATTATGTAGTCTGGGGCAAAGCGAGCCAGTCTCATGAATTCCACTCCATACTCTCTCACGGTCATTCTTCCCTGTGCTAGTTGTAAAAATTGGGTCTCCATCTGATTTCTCACAACTTCAGGAAAATATTGTTTATTGAATTCTTCTACAAATTCGTCCCAAGTCCACGGCACATCTGGAGTTTCTTGTGCTCTCGTTCGGGAAACGGATTTCCACCAAGGTCCAGCTTCTCCATCTAACATATATGCCGCCCAACGGACACTCTCATCCTCCGTGCATGTCAGTACGCTAAACACCTTCTCCATTTCCCCCAACCAGTTTTCGGCAGCCATTGTGTCTGCCTGTCCTGAAAAGTTGGGAGGTCTCATTCTTCTAAACTCGCTGAATGCTGAAGCCACTGAAGGTGTAAGTCCTACTGGAGGGGTAGGTGTTCGTTGTGGTTCTGCACCGTATATACCGCCAAGGACGCTTGTTGTCATGCCATGGCGCTTGCCATGGTCTCCATTGTGCATCATTCTCGACGCTCTTCTCTTTCTTCATTTCTTTCTCTCACCCTATCTTGTTCCCTCGATCTCGATCCTGTCTATCTAGATCTTGCTCCTCCGCTTGATTTTGGTTTCCTCCCCGCCACGCTCTCGAGAATCTCCTGCTTTCCCAATGGCACTCTGTTTGTAGGTGAGACGAACCCATCTCTCTGCAAGAAATTCCTATCATGACCACCCGGCCTCTCCCTCTAGGAAACATAACGGTCTGCATGAGAATCCATAATCTCGTTAGCAGAAGTCCCTATATTCTGACGATATGATAGTCAGAACCCTGGAAAGAAAAGCTTTGATACCAACTGTGACAGCCCAAATTTTGGCATCCTGAAATTCGTGCCATCAGCACGACCTTCAAGGTCGTGCCCTGGTTTCTTTACAACACATTGATATATACAAGCCAAAATTTTAATTTAAGCGTACGTAGCTACTCTAAATCGAAAACTCAAAAACAATATTTATGGTATCGCAAGGCTGTCCTTGTCCCATGCCAATTCATGGACATAAGAACATACCCAAAAGTTTAGTGATAACCATTCATCCTAGATAGTTTACCAAGAGACAGTATTTAAAACATTCAAAATAAAGAGGCTCGATATACCAAGCCATACATAGTACTCTCTCAACTCATTCTCAGAGTATGCAGCGGGTTTCCTAGAACAATTCCTTAGGAGGAGGTTCTGACTCTTCTGTGGGCACGAACACCGAGGCCCTTGGATTAACTTCTCCCGAGGTCTTTGCTGTCGCTAGTCTTGGACCTGCGACGTATAGTCTAAGGGGGTGAGCTACATCCTAGCTCCGTAGGGAAAACAAAAGAACATATAGATCAACCTTCACACATATGTCAGTAATTTAACAAGCATAGAATTATAAAGTAATCACTTATGGACAACTATTTGAATAACATGGAATAACCCAATGATTTTGGTCGTTACTTTGCATGGTTTTGTTTAATCTCCTTATTAGTTTAGTTGTGAATTTGGCCTAATCACTTAAATCTTAACTTAAGCTGTCCTCGAGCAATATAGCATCGAGCCCCGATGGAATACCCGCCATCGTCGTCTAACTAGACAGTTGTTATATGTATTCCCTGAGAATACTGCCTGAGCCCCTTTCTCATAGGTGGCGGGGTCTATTCTCAATCTACATCCCTGGGATATGCTATAATGTAGGGTCACGGATATCTGACATGTCAGTCGAGTCGTGGGTATCCCGCCACGTCGGTGGGGTATTCTAATCAACCTTAAATAATAAAATATCAATGTGCTTTACATATAGTTATTCACCGTGATTGTGCTAATTATATTACATTAGGCCTTATCACATTACCTTCGTTTCTCTGTTAGTTTTCATCCGCATCCCTGGGATGCCCCATGCTTTTGTTGCACTCTTCTTTAATTGAATCACATGATTTTTCGTCCCCTGGGGACCTCAAGATTTTCACGTTGTAACACACACACACACCCTTATCATGAGGGTTCATGGAATATGTAGCTATTTAAATAGATTATACTACGCATATGAGTTAACGGAATAATGCACATGTTTCAAGAATATTCCCTACCTCGACGAATCTCAAGGCACGCCTGCTCGCATAGGGTTATAATGCATCAAACCTACATTTAAAAATGGGTTTAGGACAAACACTAGCATCATTGGGGTGTATGACCCCTAAGTTTCTTATATTAAAAAAAAAATGAGTTCTGAGTGGTCACCAGCCCTCGCTCGCGTGACCACTTATCCTCGCTCGAGCGGTCACTTGACCTCGCTCGAGCGGTCTCTTGACCTCGCTCGAGCGGTTAAATCGAGGTCGCTCGAGCGGTTAAATCAAGCTTTTAAATTATACTGTGGACCCTCGCTCGAGCGAGCTCCCCTTTACTTTTGGGGACCGCTCGAGCGAGCCCAGAGTTATACTTTTCTCTGTTCATCCTCGCTCGAGCGAGCCTTTTTAGACCGCTCGAGCGAGGAACAATAATTTTGTCCCTCGATCAGATCGAGAACAGATTTCCATCCATCATTTAACCTTAATCTCATACAAGGAAACATTTAGCCAACATCTTTCCTACTATTCAAAACATTCCTAGGCATCTATCATGTCCTTAACGTACCTCTGATGATGAGTCACGCGCCGGTCCGATTTATGATTCGAATATCTACTAGGCTATCAGGCCTCCCTGGTTCTTCCTCCCGTCATTTCCTCTAATCTCCTTTGCCGACTTAAGTCCCAACAAACCCTAGTTCTCTACTAGGCTCTTTTCTTCTTTCTCTCTATATTCTCCTTCTCTCTATTTAGGTTAGAATAGAGTTACGTAAAAGTTCCTCTCTCTCTCTTTCACTTTTATATCTATAAGTTAGGGGTATACTAGTGTGTTTCCCACGTACACACTTAGTGTCTTTGATTCGTTTTGGTCTCCTTGTGAAACACATATACCTATGTGTAATGCGTGCAGTGCACTCATCTCAAAAATTTGAGGTTGTGACAAAACCTTTTTCTATTAATAAGGGCAACAAAACGTTCAGCGATTGCCCCAATAGTGTGAAAACTCAGTCGAAGCGGGCCTTTCTCTATTTCGAGGTCATCTGTGCCCCTTGCCCATTCCAGTTCTAAGTATCGGCTCACTTCTGGTTGAAACTGGCTGTGTGGATTTAAATTAAAATGGGACTATACTAGTATTGGGCCTGGTATTTGTGACATTTTACACATCCACCCCAGCTCTTCTATCATTCCTCTGCTCTAAGAATCTCCTGACCCCGTCGGCCCCACTAGATACATTCTTGCTCAATTATCCTTCCCTGATAGCATCCTCACAATAATTAGCATTCCTCACCAAATTAACAAAATTGGACTATTATTGGTAAATGAGGAAGTCTGAGATGCCTGGCAAGGTATTTTTCGAGATCATCTCGATTTGCTTATCGTCAGATATTTGGTTTCTCACCTGAGCTGTCAGTGCTCTTTAACGCCCAAGGTAATCGTTGAAGGTTTCGTTAGGGTTCTATTTTATCCGGGCCAAAACCGACTTGCAAGGCTGGATGTCTATGTTGTAGACATATTATTCTTTAAACAGATGAGTCAGATCCTTCCATGTGTTTATCATGAATTGGTCTAGGGATGTGAACCACGTCAGGATCGGGCTCGTCAGATGTTTCTAGAAAACTTTTATAAGCAAGCACTCGTCCGCCCCATATTGGCACATGTCCCCACAGTAGGACTTGAGGTGTGCGATGGGATTACCCAAGCCGTTGTATTTATCAAAGACCGACATTTTCAATTTTGGGGGCAAGGGGACTTCCATAAATAAACATAAGTCCGAGAAGTTCGTGGCATGGATTTCAGCTCCACCCATCTTTAACAGCTGCTTCTAGATTTTATCTAATTGCTCTTTCAATTGCTCAGACTCTTTATACAGCGGGAGGGTTTTTTCAATGGTCGGCCTTGATTCACTTTATGCTACCGGAGGGTTGGTGATTATGGGTCGGGGATTGATGCTGGCAAATACCCCAGCATAAGCCCGCTATTCCTGATCTTATCTTTCTCATATTGTGGGTCTATATATGGTGCAGTGAGGGTGAGATTTTCTTGTTGGTGCTGGCTGGGCTGGATAGGTGCCAGGTGGAACCATTAGTGGGGGAAATTTTGTGGAGTGATAGGATGAGTGGGATTTAGATTTTGGGTGAAGCCCTGCTGGGGCCATTGGGTTTGAGGGAAAGCTTGGAGATGGCTTTGGGGTGCTGGGACATGGGTGAATTGGGGTTGATGGAGGATAGGCGTCAGGCTTCCGCCTTGGGCTGGGTTTGAGGCTTATGTGTGATGGAGGTTTTGAGGGAATTGTGGAGGGTATGGGTATGTGGACCCAATGTTTGGGCCTTGTTGGGCTTGGGTATTAGATGGGGGATTTGAAGGGGTTTGGGCCATAAGGCCTTGGGAAATTTGGCTGATTGGGCTTTGTTGGCTATGGGCTATTAGGCCTTGGTAGGTCTAGCCCATTGGGCCTTGATGGGTCTGACACATTGGGCCTTGATGGGTCTGGCTCATTGGGCCTTGAGGGGGTATGGCCCATTGGGCCTTGATGGGTCTAGCCCATTGGGCCTTGAAGGGTGTGGGTGATGGGGGTTTGGGCCATTAGGCCTTGGTGGGTGTGGATGATGGGGGTTTGGGCCATTAGGCCTTGATGAGTTTGAGGTAATGAAGCATGGAGGCTTGGGAATGTGGATGATGGGTTGGAAGAGGTGTGGTGTGAATGAGGGGGGATGTTTTGGGAGGCTTTCCAACTAGTATAAGCCAGGACCATTTCATCCGTAATGGCCATTAGAGAGGGATTGGGCGGAGATGGTTCATTTGAGGAGGGAATGTGGGGCATGGATTGGATGGATGCATGGGAAAAATTGGGCATGGCCCGGGTACAATTGGGCATGACCTGGGTGGATGGGGAGATATGTGATTGATTAGGCATGGCTTGGGTGAAATGGAGTATGGTTTGGGGAAATGATGGGGAATGAGGTGTTGGATTTTTTGAAAATATGGGGAAACTAGCTATGTTAGATGTGGAGGGAGGATGGATTAAATCTTGGGTGGTGGAGGGTGGATGGGATGTATGTTGGGTGGATGGATGTGGGAAATTGGGTATGTTGGAGGTGGAGGGAAAATTGGGTGTGTTGGATGTGAATGGCGGAAGATTGTGCATGGTGGATGGGTTGGGTATGGGTGCACTTGGGGTGGATGTGGGGAAGTGGGGTGGATGTGGATGGATTTTGGGTAGATGTGGGCGGAGGGAGGAACAAATTTTGGGTGGATGCGGATGGGAATATGGGTGCACTGAAGGGGCCAGTGACGAAAAAGGGAGATTGGGTTAGGGGATGGATGTGGAAATCTCTTCCGTATGGGAATGAGTAAGGGAATGTGGCAGAGATGAGTTGGGATCAGCGTATTCCGGATCCACTACCCATGACATGGCTTGGCGGTGGCTTAGGTACGGGTGCCTCGAATGGGGCCCGTAAAGCTTCCTCCATTCTCTACAGGATGACAGAGGATAAGGCGATGCAGTTGTGTTGGAACCACAAAAATTTTTGGTTTTTTAGTTTATATATATATTCTTTTTTTTTGAAAAATTTTGCAAGTGGATTTTTATGATAAAGGATTTTAGGGCCTTTGAATTCCCGTTTCGGGCGGTACTTGTACCCTAAATAAATCTCGCGGCGAGACCTCGACAAGCTTTGGAAGAATCAAAGGGGAACCCTTTGGTCTATTGAAGGCACTGAAATCAATACAAACAACTTGATCCCCCAGAGCGAGTGGATAAGAAGTTACCCTCTTTTGACCGGCGGGGGTATATTGGGTGTTGGATAGTGCGGGACCTATTCAGAGGTGCTAAACTGCTAAGCAAGGAATTCAGGGATGTGAAAAAGGCCTCAGATTTTGGGCTGCTCTGTTCAGTGGGGAAAACCAATACATGGCACGAGTATTACATGTGCCAAACCAAATCTGGTCCCATTTATGCTTGGCGCATGTATTAGTTGTGCCAATGAAAATATGGAAAAGAAATGCTTGGCACGTGTATTAGTTGCGCCAGGTATATACAGTGTGGTCAATTTTCTTGACAACAAAACAGCAAGCCCGAACTCAGTATTTTTTTGGGTTTTCTGGAAGCAATGATTCTGGGACTGATCGCCATTGAAAGATGATCATATTTCGCACCCTAATACCAACATTTGACTATCCGATGAAGGCATTCTGATGACTGTTATACAGTTTTAATGGTTTCAGGTGTTCGTGATCGTTGGATCTGATAAGAGAATAAAAGTGCATAATTAAGGCTACATGAGAGCATTGGAGATCGGTGCCGTAATGTATTTCTGACTGTGGGATCGTTAAAGAGCATAAAAGAAGATAATTAAAGGTTGCACAGAAGCAATGGACTAAAAGTCAAAAGAAGCACAGAAATCCGTTAAGCAACTCAACATCCACCAAGAGAGTGAAGAATCTACCCTTAGATATCAATCGATTGAGGACTAAGTGTCAATCGATTGACAGGAAAAGACAACTTTGTCCCCACTTACTTCGAATCAAAAGTCAATCGATTGAGATTTAAATTCTCAATCGATTGAGGCTATTAGGGATAGGGTTTGCTCGACCATATAAAAAGGATGCTACGAGTGTTGTAGAGGAGGCTTCTTTGAGTGGCCTTCTTGGCCAACTTTCTTAGTCTTTTTCTTAGGTTTTTTTTATTATTTTTTTGTTCTTAGTTTTAATTTATGATAATTAGTTTGTAAGAAGGAACCAAAGCTTTGGACGGTTCCGGATCTTTTCCTAAAAGATTCGAACATTTGATAAATTAAATAACGTATTTGATGGTTTTGGATCTGTGCCTTGCGTGTGGATCGGAGATGAACGGCTAAAATCGTTCATTCAAGGAGGAAGCGACCCCTGGATAAGTAGTTAATTTATTTTCATTCAATCATTTTTTTTTTTAAATATTGAATCGTACGGCTTTCAAGCCATACGATTGGTTCTTACTGTCGTGATTTAGAATTTTGAGATATGTTATGCTTTTTACATGATTCATACCGTAGTAATAGGCTGAGTCATCGTTTTTAGATAGGGCATGCCGAATCAATAGTCACGTTCTTTACAATTCATTATTCTTACAGTTGAATGATTGGATCTTACTGTTGTGAGTTAGAATTTTGAGATACGCTACGCTTTTTATATGATTCATACTGCAATGATAGGCTGAGTCATCATTTTTAGATAGGGTATACCGGATGAATAATCACATTCTTTTCGTTTTATTTTTCTCCTTGATAAATGATGGTATATAATTTGACATGAAAATGTGTGATTGATTGTTGATAGAAAAATTATAAATCTAGGGTTAGCGGACTCCTTGATCATCTTTTCATCGTTGTTTGATTTTTTATTATTTTCCTTGCTTAAGCTTTGTTTAGATCTTTTTATTTTTATGGTTGTGTAGTTATTAATTTTTATCGTGACAAAGATTTCGCCTTTGGTACTTCCTTAGGTTTGTTTTAAGCTTTTAGAAATTAATTAAATATCACGCTTTCCTGTGGGTTCAACAACCTTGATTTTACCATGCTACGATAGATCTTGTGCACTTGCAAGGATACAATTTAAAACCGATCAAATTTTTAGCGCCGCTGCCGGGAAAGCATCAGAATTTGATTAATTTTTATGAGTGTTTAGTTTTGTTAAAAAAAGATAAAAAAATAAAAATAAATAAAAATAAAAATAAATTTTTTTTTTAAAGATTTTCTTCCTTTAGATTTGTAGGAATATTTTTTCTTTTTTTTAGATTTTTAAATTTGAATTCAAAATTTTGAATATTGATTTTTGAATTTTAAAATTTTGATTTTTGATTTTTGAATTTTGAATTTTGAATTTGAATTTTGAATTTGAATTTTGAAGTTTGAAATTTGAATTTTGAAATTGAATTGTGAAATTTAAATTTTGATTTTTAATTTTAAAATTTAAATTTTGATTTTGGTTTTGAATTAGTAGGATTTTATTTTCTTTCCTTCTTCTGTAGAATTTGTAGGATTTTCTTTTCTTCCTTTCTTTTCTTTTGTAGGATCTTTTACTATTTTTAGGATTTGTAAGATCTTTTAGGATTTTTAGAATAGTTTAGGATCTTTAAGATTTTTTTAGGATCTTTAGCTATTGTCTTTTAGGAGTTATAGGATTGGTAGGATTTTATTTCTTTCCTTCTTTTTCTCTTGATTTTTGTTAAGATTTGGAGGATTTGTAGGTCTTCTTTTAGATTTTGAAATTTGAATTTTGAATTTTAAATTTGAGTTTGAAATTTAAATTTGAGCCTTTGAAATTTGGAAATTTGAATTTGAATTTTAAAATAAAAAAAATTTTAATTAAAAAAAAATTTAAAAAAATATATCTATATTTGAATCTTGAATTTTAAATTTTAAATTTAAATTTTGAATTTGAATTTGATTTTTGAATTTTTAAATTTGAATTTGAATTTGAAATTCAAATTAATTTTGAATTTGAATTTAGAATTTAGAATTTTGAATTTTGAATTTTGAATTTTAAATTTTAAATTTTAATTTTAAATTTTAATTTGAAATTTGAGAAAAAAAAAATTAAATTAAATTAAATTAAATTCAATTCAAAATTTAAAAATAAATAAATAAAAATAAAAATAAAAATAAAAATTTAATCTTGATTTTGATTTTCAACTTTTGATTTTGAAGTTGAATTTTGAATTTTGAGTTTTAGGATTTGTAGGATTTTCTTTTAGTTTATTTCCATTTTAGATTATTTGCATTTGCAGTTTTCTAGTTATAGTTTACTTGTTGTCAGATTTGGAGATCGAGGTCCGAGTCTACCAAAGCTTCAAAGAGGACGCTCGCGAGAGGCCAAGGTACGTACCTTTGTTTCTAAATTTAGTTAGGTTTTTATAGTTATATTTTCATTTCTTTGTTTATTATGCGATATGGAGTTTACCACAAATTCGATGCCCCTAATTATTAATGAATCTAATTATGATACTCTATACCAAAAATAGAAAGAATATGAAGGGAATAATCCTAATTGGTGGGAATCAAATCGGGGTTGTAAATTAAATCAGTCTTATACGCAAAAAATTTCAGACCAACCCCAATTTGACCCACAATATTCACAATTCCCATAGGATGAATATGGGAAAAATAATCAAAACTGGTGGGAACCAAATCAGGATTGTGAACTAAATCAGCCATATATGCAAAATTTTACAGACCAACCCCAATTTGACTCACAATATTCACAATCCCCATGGGATGAATATGGGGAGAATGATCCTAATCCATTCCCATGTTTGGATGTATATGGAGAAAATGATCCTAATTGGTGGGAACCAAATCAGGGTTGTGATTTAAATCAGCCTTATAGGCAAAAAATTTCTGACCAACGTCAATTTGACCCACATTACTCACAATCTCAATGGAGTCCCGATTTCGAAGACTGAATCTTAACTATGTGATCTGATTTTCAAGACCAAATCTTAACTATGTGGTCTGATTTTCGTGACAAGATGTTAACTACCCCCACCCATGAGCCTAAGGTTGAGACCATGACGCTTTGGGGCGGGCATGAGATAGATTATAAGGAAGAGATTGTTGGCCCAAATATGATTGAAATTGTGGAAGATAGCCAACCAATTTGTGTTACTCCTATAATATCTCAAGAACATTTGCATGAGGACACAATTCCTTGTTTTACATCAATTGAGCAGTCAAGCATTACATATGAGGCACCTTATGTGCCCAGTGATCCATTTCTACAATGCCTAGACAAACCCTCAAGTCCATTGGTTGTAAATAATGATTTATTTGGTGCTCTCAAATTCCCAACACGCACTAAAACCAAATTATTCATGGTTTACGAGGTGGATAAGTTTGCTGGAAATCCACCCGCCAAAAGCCTCAAGCCCTTAATTCATACCAAGAGCAACCAAAACATATCAGATGAATGGCCCTTTCACATTTCTCTCGTTGTTTGAGGGTGGTCTGGCTGAAGACCACAAAAACTTAGCGCTTCTTGGGAGGCAACCCAAGCCCCTTGTAAATTATCAATTTAGAAATTTTATTTGATGGTTAAAAAAAAAAATAATAATAATAAATAAATAAAATAAAAATCTTGTGTTTTTCTTCTCGAACTCTGAAAACCACACATTGTTTGACAGTCAATCGATTGATTTCACATAATCAATCGATTGACTCGAAATTTTAGCCCGAATTATTAACCTCTACCTTCTACTCCATTTCAATCGATTGATTGCTTAAATTCAATCGATTGACCAAGGAACAAAAAAAAAATTGAGTTAGATTTTTTTTCATTGGTTTACTTCAATTGATTAATTTATTTCAATCGATTGACAGAGTTTGACTTTGTTCAATCAATCGATTCACCAACATCTATCGATCGATTGAGGAGGTAAATTATTTGAATATCCATTTAATGTTTTATAATTTTTTATTTTTTATTTTTTTTAAAAAAAAGGAAAAAGGGAGTGACCTTAGCTCTTCCAACTCCTCCACACCCTCCTCCTTTGTAAGGGACATTGAGCTAGCATTGTTGGTGCTTGTACCGATCTCTAATCATATTTCTCTGACTGTCCTATTATTGTTTTAATGTTTATGGTTTTGTGCAATGAGGACATAGCACCACTTAGGTTTGGGGGTGGTGTGTTCAAATGCGTGGTTCATAATTTTGCAGTGTAATGCGTGGCTCATAATTTTGCAGTAACCACATTTTATATGCACTTTCAATATCATTTTTTGAAAAAAAAAAAAAGGAAACCATCACTATTTTATGTTGGCGTAGTTTTCAAACTTTAGCCACTGATGTATGTAAAATTTTTAATTTTAAATATTCATGTCATGTTAAAACTGCTGTTGTTTAGGATAATTAACTAAATTATGAACATTTAAAGATTGGTTTGAAATTTATGTTTAGAAAAAAATATGCACCTTCGCCATGCTTAAGTCCGGAAATTAAAAGATTAGTTCAAATATTGAATTCTAGGATCCTAAGAATGACTAAATCCCGTGAGCTTTAGAACTTTTTCCTCATTCTTGAAGAGTGTTATAATAAATTTAGAGTATCTTTGAAATTCGTGCTTAATTGTTGAAAGCTCATACATTTTATCTCGATTTGTTTATTTCGCATCATTGCGTTTAAACTCAAGACAAGCAAGCATTATTACCATCATGAAAGGAAATGATCAAAGGCCATCCTTGGCTCTTTTGTGCCCAAAATGCCCCACCTTATATTGATTTATCTTTTTGCACCCCCTTTGAGCCTTGATTGAAAAATTTTATCCTAAATATTCCTTGTTAAGCTATATTAACCATACCCCACACTAGTTTTTTAAAAAAAAAAAAAAAATATATATATATATATATATATATACAAAGCATCACCCTTCAATCTCTGAGAAATTGGAAAAGAGGGATGAGAACAAGAGAAAAAGCGGAGAGTTATGGTAATAATACTTATAAGGAGCATATGACAGAAAAATATGTGAATAAAAGGAAAGGAAAGAAAAGAAGTGAAAAAAAAATATCTTTGTGCAAGAGGTAGAGAAATGAGAAATATGTGAAAAATAGAAGGTGGAGTTAAAAAAAATAAAAATAAATAAAAGAAGGAATGAAAAAGGAGAAAAGTAGATAAAGAGAAATTCTGAAAAATCCGAGAAAGAAAGAGTGCAATGTTAAAGAATCAAATGTGTTTCTTTTTCCGATTTCTCAGAGAAATTTGAATCCAATTTTCCCTTTATTTCACAACCTTCACCCGAGCGCCATTAAAATCTTAGAAAAGACCTTCTTGATCCAATCATGAGTGGTAAATGCCTTGTGGAGAGTGATGATGCAATAACTATGGTACTTGGTATAACATGCTTAAGATATAAGCATCATTCCTTATGAGATTACTTTTAAAATTCTTTGATGCACCGTCTTTCTTATATCATGTGAAATTTTTTTAATTCGTGTTGTAACTCCATCTCACATGTGGATGAAAATATAAACTATTTATCGGAGCAATTTTATTTTGAGTGTATACCTAAAGTGAGGATAGAGTCAAAACTTTGGATCCGAAGATTTCCGGTTTGGATTAATCTAGCAATGGAACAATTTAAGCATTGTCACATGCACACACGACACTCTAGGCATAAATGAAAGACTGGTCTAAGAATCGAAGCATTGGGTTAATTGGAATAAGCAACAGTGGAATTATCATAACATCGGTATTTGAGAATAAACATTTGTATGCTGAAATGATTATTGGTTTTTGATTTTAAAGGTATATATATTATATAAACTGATTTTTGAAAATTATTTTGTCGATGATTTTGAAAACAGTTTTGAAAGTTTGTGGGTATCTTTACTGTAAACCCTCAAGAGACACAACTCCTCCACTAGGGATCACTTAGGGGTTTAAAGGCTTATTACATATGCTAAATGCAATCGTGCTCCCTACGAAAGTGACATTTAATTTTTTAGGATGTTAGTTTTACTTGCTTTCATCTATTATCATTCTCTTTGCTCGAGGACTAGCAAAGTGTAGGTTTCGGGGTGTGATTGGCATTGAAAGATGACCATATTTCACACCATAATACCAACATTTGACTATCTGATGACTGTTATGCAGTTTTAATGGTTTCAGGTGTTCGTGACCGTTGGATCAGACAAGAGCATAAAAGTGCATAATTAAAGCTACATGAGAGCATTGGTGATCAGTGCCGTAATGTATTTCTGACCGTGGGATCGTTAAAGAGCATATAAGAAGATAATTAAAAGTTGCACAGGAGCAATAGACTAAAAGTCAAAAGAAGCACAGAAATCCGTGAAGTAACTTAGCATCCACCAAGAGAGTGAAGAATCTACCCTTAGATATCAATCGATTGAGGACTAAGTGTCAATCGATTGACAGGAGAAGGCAGCTTTGTCCCCACTTACTTCGAATAAAAAGTCAATCGATTGAGAATTAAATTCTCAATCGATTAAGCCTATTAGGGATAGGGTTTGCTAAACCATATAAAAAGGAAGCTACGAGTGTTGTAGAGGAGGCTTCTTTGAGTGGCCTTCTTGGCCAACTTTCTTAGTCTTTTTCTTAAGTTTTCTTTATTATTTTTTTGTGCTTAATTTTAATTTATGATAATTAGTTTGTAAGTTGGAACGAAAGCTTTGAAAGGTTCCAGATCTTTTCCTAAAAGATCCGAACATTTGATAAATTAAAGAACGTGTTTGATAGTTTTGGATCCGTGCCTTGTGTGTGGATCGGAGATGAACGGCTAAAATCGTTCATTCAAGGAGGAAGCGACCCCTAGATAAGTAGTTAATTTATTTTCATTCAATTATTTCTTTTTATAAATATTGAATTGTACGGCTTTCAAGCCATACGATTGGGTCTTACTGTCGTGATTTAGAATTTTGAGATACGCTATGCTTTTTACATGATTCATACCGCACTGATAGGCTGAGTCATCATTTTTTGATAGGGTATGCCGGATCAATAGTCACGTTCTTTACAATTCATTATTCTTAGAGTTGAATGATTGGATGTTACTGTTGTGAGTTAGAATTTTGAGATACGCTATGTTTTTTACATGATTCATACTGCAATGATAGGCTGAGTCATCATTTTTAGATAGGGTATGTCGGATGAATAATCACATTCTTTTCGTTTTATTTTTCTCCTTGATAAATGATGGTATATTATTTGACATGAAAATGTGTGATTGATTGTTGATTGAAAAATTATAAACCTAGGGTTAGCGGACTCCTTGATCATCTTTTCATCGTTGTTTGATTTTTTATTATTTTCCTTGCCTAAGCTTTGTTTAGATCTTTTTATTTTTATGTTTGTGTAGTTATTAATTTTTATCGTGACAAAGATTTCGCCTTTGGTACTTCCTTAGGTTTGTTTTACGCTTTTAGAAATTAATTAAATATCACGCTTCCCTATGGGTTCGACACCCTTGATTTCATCATGCTACGATATATCTTGTGCACTTGCAAGGGTACAATTTAAAGCCGATCAAGGATCGATCTCTTAATTGCGACGGGTCTCTCCTCACCGAATCCAAGGGATACAAGGTCAATTTCAGGACTACTATCGCTCTCCCTGAGGGTTTTAAGCTTTGTAACAGGATAGGTTCCCCAACCAATATAGCTCCAACGCAAGCGCCTTCTCAGACACTGGATGGGGTGGTACTTTTTCGGATCATCACCACTAGGGGTTGTCGCCATACTAAGAATCAGTGTTTTTGTCTTTGCCTAAGAATCTCAACCCTTGAAAATCTATCCCCATGAAAAATTCAGTTAAGTCACCCTTCTTGGTTCAATTTTAATTTCAGATTTTAAAGGTGTTATCTTAAAGTTAAAAAATGGGTGGTGATGTTTCCGTGCCGCCTCTACGGGCCGGCGTCCACTGGTAGAATATGATTGCAATGAAATTAAAAGCTCAAGTAAGCCCTCCAAAAGGCTAAGGCCTGTAAAAGCGCAAGTAAGTCCACCAATCGGCTAAGGCATATAAATGACGAAAAAATAAAGAAAATATAAGGACAATGTGTAAGTAGGCCCGTTGATCGGCTAAGGCACGTAAATGACGAAGCAGGGGTGAGAAAATTGATGGAATTGTAGGGGTGAGTGAAAAATAATAAAAAAGCAAGTAAATGTTAGTAAAATAAAGAAAATGACCAATATTCAAGGGGAAGCTCTACTAGCTACTCTCCAGTAGAGTCACCATCTGTGTAACTATGGGATTTTTGAGATCCCGTCGTAACGATTCACACCCTCTAAAAGATATAGAGTCGCCACCCTTAGCTTTTGGTGTTCCGGAAAACCTAAATCAATTTTATAAGTACTGAAGTGGCAAAAGAGTGACTTTGATTCACCGGTCTACACCAAAGCCTCTTGGGTAGGGGCTTCGGTTATTGATCGAGAAGATGTTAGGCACTCGATCAACCCGTTCTAAAGTGGTCTCTACTTATGGCAAAAGATAAAATAAAAATAGAAATAAAAATAGCACTTCCTCTTGCCCGAAGGCACTATGATCCTATTTGTGCCCCTCTGCTCCTACCAAGATTTTGATGGCGTAACGACACAAATTCAAGGATAGAGCAAAATCTAAAAAGGTAGAGGAATAGAAGGGAGAGTCGGAGCTCTCGGGCCCTTGTAGCATGTATGTGGACCTTCGCGTAGGTGCACTTGGCGAGCTTCCGGTAGCTTGGATGATGGAATAGGGGGGTTTTAACCTCTAAAGAATGCTAGCTAAGGGGTAGGAGAGGAGGGCTAGGGGGTAGCTCTCACCTAAACTAAGAGACCTATGGTGGAATTTAAAGCTCAAATGAAGTTTTGGAATTCTGGAATTTGTATGAAGAAAAGGTGCACCAAAGGGGAAGAATGCTCTCTCTCTTTGGAATTTTTTCAAGCCATTAGCAAGAGGGGGTACCTCTCTATTTATAGGAAAAGAGAGGGTGAGGGGGGTGCTTAGAGGCTAATTAGGGTTAGAAATTAGGTAATCCTAGCATCTAAGGTTTCCTAGGGTTTCAAAGGCTTAGAAAAGTGGGCAATGGTCATCAATGGTAGATGATAGGTTGATGTTTCAAATGACTAAAGGGTTGCAAATAGGGTAAGCATGGGTGCTATAGTCCTAATGAAACTCATCACACACTTTGAGATGGTCAGCAAGTCAAACCCCAAAAGTGAAATTCGAGCTAAAAACCCACAGTTATTAAAGCTAAGCCTGGCCATGTATTAGATGCGCCAGGCAAAAATACATTCCCTAAAAGTTTAAAGCCCGCGGGGGGACCCACTTGTGCTTGACGCAACTAATACATGCGCCAGGCCATTTCTAGGGAGAAATGGCTAGGCACAAGTATTACATGTGCCAAGTACACATGCTTTCTTGCGAAGTTCTCATGTGGTTCAATGCAGGCTTCACGAGGTTCAAATGATGCCCTTTTTGTGCCCCAAAATTTGGATCATCGTAACTTTTGATGCATAACTCGGATCGGGGCGATTCTTGGCTTTTTTTGAAAGCTAGAAACCTTCACTTTTCAATGGTATATGATTTAATCGCAGTAGAGGTTCCTGAAAGCCCTGATACTCCTCTCTCTACCCATTGCCCAGAAGGATTAACTATGGGTTCAGAGGGGTTTCTAAAGGTTGGGATTGGTTCCTAATAGTTCTGGGTGGGTTTTAAAGGATCCGGGGTGATTCCTAAAGGTTCAAATAATGCTATCGGAAGCTCGGAGGTGTGCCTCTCTCGAAGTATGTCTCGATCGGGCCTTGGACCAAATTTGGGTGTCTACATCATGGCCACTTAATTTTGCCACCTAATTGGTTTCACCTTTTATCAGGTAACACCCTCACAGCAACAGAGAGAAGGCATTGGCTCCTTAGCTAATTTTGACCATTTCATGACCTTTGGTCATCTCCCCATTTGCCGAGCACATGGCCCATCCTAAAGAAAAGTTCAAGACATAAAAAGCTAAATCCATGTCACCTAACCTATTTTTTCCTTTTTGCAGGCAAATACATCAGATCCAAAAAATAGACAAAAAAAGAAGGGAAAGAGAAGCTGAATGCAACCATTTATAAAAAAAAAATCCAAAGTACATATGTCTATCATCCCAATTTGTCTCTTTACATCACCTATAAAAATCAAAGTTCAAAGTTTGAAAGCATAAGAGGGAAAAAATAGCATCTCCTCAGAGGACCCAGGCCCTAAAGCATCCCTCCTCCATCGCCGTTGTGTCCTCTGGTACATAAAACCTCCAGAGTCACCAATTGAAAATATCTCCCAAAAGAGTTAGACAAGGGAGAAATGGGCTGAGAAGAAAAAACAAGGAAAAAATTCAACCAATGTTTTACATACAATCTCAATTTCTCGAAGGGCAGCACGTGGCAGTTATACTCCGCTTATTGGATCGCAGATACATAGTCCTACGTGAAAAGGGAAGAAGAGAATAAGCAAACAGAATGGAAAGGACCAATACATCTTTAAAAAGCAACAATTGACCCCAGGGATTGACTCAGGTGGGGGTACTCTAACCGCCTCTGTGGATAGACGAGCACGCTCCTCCACCTCCTAACATAGCTGCGAAAGGGTCCCATCATCAAACCTCCTATGCCTAGCAGCCCCAGAGGGCGCTGCACTCAAGGTCTCAGAGGGTCCTGCACCTAAGGTCTCGGAGGGTCTCGCTACTGCTGTCCCTGAGGGCCGTGCACCTGATGTCCTAGAGGGTCTGGCTCCTACTATGCCAAAAGGCCCTTCACCCAATCCTGAGGGCACAACCGCTTCAAACTAAAAAGAAACAGGGCAATCATTAGAAAGTGATCATAATAGATAAATTTGAGATAAGTGCACAAAAGGGGAGATCCAAATTACCTGGCTGAGAGGACCTCCAAAGCCCATATAGTTGACATCAGGAACGAACCGAGGAAGAATGCAACGGTATGGGAGAGCCCCGTACCACCTCTGATAGTCCATGCCGGGTACGAGAAGGCCCTCGATTCAAAACCTCGCATAGTTCAACTGCTCCATTAGCTCCTCGATCCTTCCCCTCGGTGCCAACACATCATCAGGGGGTTCCATGGGCGTGACAAAGAAGTTATGGTACTGATGGGCCACCCTCTCCCCCAAATAGTAAGAGCAAATCGAGAGGCCTCAATGAAGATGACCCTATAGTCGATGAATACCTGCTACTACCCAACAGTGGCTCTGTCCAGAAAGGGGGACCCTGCATAGGGATCGAGCACAATTTGATCAAAGAAAAGGAGCAATCTTAGCCAAATGGTACCTCCAAATCTCAAAAGACATAAGGAAAAGAAAGAAAAGTGCGACAAACTTACTCTTAGAGCATCAGATCCAACTGGAACACCAAGCCCAACTGCAAGTGGCCCATCCCCGCAACCCTACAGCGATTAGCATGCCATAAGCTCATCACAGGATAGGTGTCATTCATCCCCTTGGAGGAGAAGAGGGCAACCAGGCTGAAAATGGAGGTAGGGGAGGTAGCCCCAGACCTGAAAAGATGAACAAAAAGGTCTGAAATGGTAGATATGCATATATAAAAGAAAAGGAGTACAAAGGCGAAGAGTGAGTCACCTCGATCAATGGCCAGAAGCCACAAATAGAAGAGAGGCTCCCAAGTGAGGCTCGAGCCAGGTTGTTCATCAAGAAAACATGCCCAGCATTGCCCAAATCAACTCGATGCATGTCCCTCCAATTCTCCATCAGATGTAGGAGAGACAGCTGAATAAGCCCTTCACTGGTGTTAGCGAGGATTATCTTGCCTAGAAGAAAGAGCAGGAACACTCGGGCAAGGATCAGGGCACATCACCCTACATCTCCAACCAATACCATTTGTTCTGCTCCGTGGTACACCTCTAAGTAGAGCGATGCACCCGCACAAGGTGCTCACCCCTACTACCAGTGACCTCAAAAGGGCCAGCTCTAAAACCTTGGTCACCATCACCTTGTCGTCCGCGTGACAACCTGAAAAAGAGGCATAAAAAAGTGATAGATTAGAGGATGTCAGAAACATATAAAAAAAGACAGTTCAGGTACTTTGGTAAAAACCAAGACAAAAAGGAAGTAAGTAAAACTCCCTCTTTCAAAATTTTCAAAAAAACAAAGTGGGTACTATAGACGCCCCAATTTTTCCCTCTCGGAGTATACAAACCTATTCGGTCAACCTTTGACCTTGCCTATGATATCCAGAGAAGGATTGACCTTCTCCGAAGACCTTAAATCTCAAAATACGGTGACCACATACTAAAATAATAGTATATGGTTGAGATACAGGCTGAAACAATAGCTCTGTGGCTTGGACCTGACCCAACTCAGGAAGCCCCAAAATTTGTGCCCTCATAGAGGCACGCAATTCGATTGCATGCATGGATATATACGCACAATTGGTTCCACTTGGATCAGGTTCGTTCTTCCAGTGGACTGCCTTTGGAGCTAATTACGCGCCCTACACAAGCCACACAATCTGATTGCACACCCAACCACTGGCGCGCAATGGGTCCCACTTGGACCTAACTTTCAACTCCCACGGACCACCACAAGACCCAATCACATGCCTCAGACAGGGCGCTCAATCGATTGTACGCTCTACCACCAGCGCGCAATTGGTCCCCAGTTGAACCTGGTCTCTAAATCCTTAGACTGCCTAAACTCCCCAATCAAGCGCACACGAACAAGCGCTTAATTGGATTACACATTTTGAACTAGACGCACAATTAGTTCCAAGTGAGTTGGAACAAGGATACCCGACTAAGCTAGTCGGACGAGCACCCTAGTCTGTGACCGACTCAAACTCGATCAAGCATCCCTGACAGGGCGCGCAATCTAATTATACGCATTGGAAAAGGTGCGCAATTGAATCCGATCGACTAATTGCGCACCTCCCACAGGGCGTGTAATTACCCGAATACCTACAAAAAGACCCCCCTACCTTGACCAAACACAACCATTTCACATATTCAAGTCTCGAGTTCCTTTCCTCTAAGCCTAGGATTTCGATACTCCCTCTGCGGTGTTGCGCTTCAGGTAATCTCTCTTTAGTTTTTCAGTTTTAATTTCTAATTTCTAGTTCTAGTTCTTAGTTCTAGTTTTAAATTCTAGTTCTTAATTTTTAGTTCTTGTTCTTAGTTCTAGTTTTAATTTCTAGTTCGTAATTTATAATTCTAGATCTTAGATTTTAATTCTTAATTTCTAATTTCTAGTTCCAGATCTTAGGTTTTTAATTTCTAGATCTTAATTCTTAATTCTTAGTTCTAAATTTCTAGTTCTAGGTCTTAGGTTTTTAATTTCTAGATCTTAATTCTTAGTTCCTAGTTCTTAATTTTGTAAGTTCTAGATCTTAGTTCTTATTTTAGGTTCTAGTTCTTAATTTTCAACTTATAGTTCCTAATTTCTTACGTCTAGTCCTTAGAGCCCAGTTCAAATTTTAATTCTTAACTTCTAAAATCTTAATGTTTGATCTTAAATCATCAATTTTTTAAACTCAAATTCAGTTTTTAATCCATAATATTTTTAAAATAATCTTTAGCCAACCGATTTGCCCAAGGGAGCTTACAGAGGGTACCCAGGAACGAGGCCGATCCTCCTTAGCATAACAGGCCACAACCCCCTTTTTTATTAGAATTATAGTAGAATTAGGAAACTAAATTAATTAGAATTAGAATAGTATTAGAAAAATAAATTAATAAGAATTATAGTAGGATTAGGAAACTAAAGTAATTAGAATTATAGTAGTATTAGGAAATTAAAATCAGTTAGAGTTAGAGTAGTATTAGGAGAGTGAACTAATTAGAATTAGAGCAGGATTAGGAAAACTAGGTTAACTAAACTCCCAGTCGACCTAAAGCTGTTGAAGTCTGTCGACCGACGTTCAACAAAGAAGTCAACCCACACACCGTAAAGCATGATTAGTGATGTATTGTAACATCGATAAATATCTGCAGTTGGTGATCGCATCAACACAGGTATCCTCCATTCAATATTCCCATTTTTAATTTCAGCATTTAATATTTTATAGTTCATTACTCCGTCACCTTTGCCAGAGTCCACTTGGACTGAATTGGGCCACTTATACTGGGGACCGAAAGGGACCCAGAAAAAGCACGTACCAACAGACTGGCAATCGCTATTGGACAGTTTTCGCTAGGGTTGCCCAGTTTATTTAATTTTATTTTCATTTTTCCCTTTTTTTATTTTATTTTGATTTATTTTTTTTTTGCTTTATCACATTTCTACACACACTTACACGTTGATAAACTTTTCAAAAAAAAAAAAACTCTGTAAAAAAAACTATTTTAAAATGGCCGACATTAGAAAATTAAACTTTAATGATATCGACCCACCCTCATGGGACCTCCCTAGTGATCCTCAGTATAATGTTAAGCCGTCTCCCTGGATAGCCCAGTGCCGTCCTCGAGTAAATATCCATGAAACATAAATCACAGCAACAACAACATATAAAGTGATGATGGACCAAACTCCAAGGCTAGCCAAATTGTGGACCACACCGCCAACAAGCTGATGAAGGGAGGAAGAGAAGTCGATGCCCTTCTACAGTCCTTCTCCAGTTCATGCAAAGCTGTAGCGGACCACAGGCTGAGGGATGAACGACGAGTTACCTCGAGAAGTCAACAAGAGGAAAGGACGTCGACTCCTCCATATGCTCCGACTCCTCTTACACATAACACACGTACCCCTCACATCCCCTATAACGACTACCATGAAAGACAACCCTCCCCTGAGACCTCAAAAAACAATACCACCATAAACATAGATGACCTCCTCGACTTCTAGATGACTACATGGTTAAGAGAGAACACTCAAGACAATCCTTCAGATTTGACAAATTCTATTGAGACACTGACTTCACTGTACCCACGGGCTTTAAACCGCCAAAGTTTAACAAATACAACGGTACAGGAAATCCGAACCATCACCTGGCACTGTTTTGTAACGACTGTTGACCAATCTGAACCAATCATGGGCTCCTCATCCATTACTTCCAATGATCTTTAGAAGGAGCCTTGACTGGTTCCCTACTCTACCTCTAGCCTAAATCGAGACCATCGAAGACTTAGTCGACAGATTCCTAGACCTATACCAGGTCCTAACTCATGAAGAGGTTAGTCTCTCTAACTTGATACACACAGGACAAGAGGACGATGAAGACTTCTCGACATTCGTCAGGCACTGGAGGAGGCTCGCCGCCCGAATAGCGAATCAAATAAAAGAAAGCGATGCGATGGAAATCGTGATTGGCAACACTTGAGAGCCTCTTCAGGGCATCCTCATTCTAAGTGACTACTCCGATTTCTCTAGCCTCCGTGAACGCGCCTCACACATAGAACGTTGATTGAAGAATGCAGGCCTTAATATCTCTACTCTGACACCTAGAACAAGCACCCTAAATGAGGCTATATACTCGGAACAAATCAACATGAACCAAGAACAAAACAAAACAAACTCTCAATCATACCACCCATATGACCAAGCTAAAGATCTATACATGAACCTGTACCCTGAATATATGCAATCTCTATATCTTAACCAGAATAAAGACCAACATCCCAACAATACCACCTTCTACAACCCATTAATTGATGAAACCCAATCAACCCCTCAACTCGCGTACAACACCATACTAACCAACCCTGTCTTTTACGATCCATTACCATACCATACTCAACCAAACCTCCAATCAAACTCTATGCCTTCAATCATTCCTACCCCATTGCATCCGGCTAGCCTAATCCAGAGGATTGAACCCCTTTCAAACCATGTCCATACCATCCACTCGCAACCAACTAACCCTATCCCACGTACCTATAAATGTGAAATCATGTTTTGCCCTGAACTAGCCACCAAGATCACTAAAGTTCATACTATCACCAAATCCATCCCTAAACTAACTCAACCCATCACCGAACCAACTAAACCTACCCTTGCACTTGACAGCGCACCGACAAGCATACCAATCCCCATGCTACCTCAGCCGACACTGAAACCAACTCCACGACCATTCCCTAAACAAACTCCCTCACCCATCCCGAAAGCAATTCCAGAATTAATCTATCTATATACTACGACACCATTCATACTTAAATCAATCACAAAGATAAACCCTAAACAGGAACCCGTAATCCAATCAAAATCCCTAATTGAACCAACTTAGAAACTAACTCCCAAACCTGAACACATTGTCAAACACATTGTCCCACTAATCTCAAAACCAGTCCCTGAATCAATCCCTACACCTGCTTTAAAAATTGAACTCAACGACAAACACTTCACCCTACCAACCTCAGAATCAACTCTCGAACCAAAACCCATTTCAAAACGTAAACTCACTACCGAACTTGTCACCTCACCAACTTCAAAATGAAACCCCGAATTCGGCTCTGTCGCCAAACAAACCTCCGAACCACCCACTCCAGAATCACTCGTTGGGCTAATTTTGGAACAAACTCATGAATAAACCCCTACAGAACTCGCCACCGAACTTATCATCCTCTCAACTTTGAAACAAGAACTTAAACCCACTATTGAACTTACCGTTCCACAAACTACAAAACTAAGCCTCGAACCTAAACTTATCATCAAACCGATCCTCGAACCTAAACCGATCTCTAAACACAAACCTACCATCAAACATGAAACTATTATCGAGTTTAAACCTATCATCGAACATAAACTCATTACTGAAATCGAGCTTATCTTCAAACTTGAACACCTCATTAAACACGAACCCATTATCGAGACTAAAACTATCATCGAATATGAACCTATTGCCAAATATGAAGTTACTAGTAAATCCGCACCAGCCTGTACTACATCGATGGTACCCGACCCTAAGCCAATCACCAGACCTGTCGATACACTAACCCACCAAACTATCATTCCTCCCACTTCTGAAACCAAATCAAACTTGAATCTTATGATGCCGATCAACATTCAAACTAACGTGTCACCTAATCCTCAAACCTCACAATATAAAATTGACATCACAACTGAAATTCCATTCGAATCTCATATCAAAATATCCATAGACCTCACAATCAAGGTCCCCGTAAAAATTCAACCGACGATAATACTGCAACATCAAACCTTCAACGCTAAACCTCCTTGAAAAATTACAAATAAAACATTAAAATAACCTCACGATAAACCCAAAATATGCATCAAACCAAGCAAGGGAAAACAAAACCGCCCCAAGCAAAGGAAAGGTCCACCTTGGCCCATACCTTCACGTCTCCTCTTGCTTTGCCTTTGCCTCATCCTTTCATTACCTTTACAACGTTACCTTCCCTCACAACAGATCCCACTCCAACTTCACCTGCAAACAACTTCCCGACAACCCGTAAGTCACCTTGAAAGACTCTCTAACAACCTCAAGCTCCAACTCTATGAGGTGCCTCACCCAATAAAAAAATTATAGAAAGTCCCACTTGACAAGGAGCCTCCAACCATAAAAGAGTTATCAAAAGTAGAAATTAAAAGACACCACACCTATTTCGACAACTCTCATGCCATCCAAAACATAAATGCAAACATGACATCTCTCTCTTCCCAAATCAATCAGATTGAGAGGGATCGATGCCCCCGAAACAGATCAGCCAATTGTCACTCAGTCCATCCGAGCTTCTGAGTCAGTCCCTGCTTAAGGAAGTGGCGTTGTACCATAACACAATAATAATAACAAAAATAATACAAAAATATAAAAAACTAAAAAATATATATGCCTATATCATCAGCCCAACAACATCTCTGACTTATAATTGTTACTCGGCCTAGAACTCGAAGTCGAGGAGCTAGTGCTAAGGAAAATATGCCTACACAACCGCCTCGCCTGGAGGAAATCAAACCCCACATGGGAAGTACTTTCACTATTTTGGCAACATGCCCAACAATAGCAATAAGGGAAAGACTTCCTAACCCTTGGAATCATGACTCAATGATCATCATGTCTCGTAGCCTACACAAGGGTAACTATATCTTAATCATCGTCGTAGTCATCAAGGCATGCACCAGTCGCAGGTCATTATTTTTTTGAACCATTTTGAAAATCATCTGACTCATTAACCACCCCTCCTATTTGGGGAAGTTGATCGACAGGACCAGTGAATCATGAAAGCTTTAGAAGTATAGAAAACTATGGATTCTCATACACCCTCTTTAGCCATTAGAGTTGATGTTAGAGCAGAAAAAATGAAAATGCAAGGTTCCATCAAACCTCATAATTCTTGCGTTGGTAGATTGTTTTAAAAAATATACTAAAAGGAGCACAATCGAGCGAGAGCAATATGACGAATGAATAGTCAATGAATTCGGGGAAGCATAAGCAAATTGTGAGACATTCTTGGTATTTTTATTAGGAAAGTATAAGAAAGCCGCGAGGGCATCTTTGACATCTTCACACTACTAGATATCGCCGTACGGTGGCGGGAGGAGGATAAAACTCCTGCTAACCATAGAATTTGATAATTTGATGGTGCTAGAACATGACGGAGAGCTCAACTATGGCACCACATTATCCCCAGATCAATAAACCTTACCTCCTCTTAACCCTTAATTATTTTCTCTTCGGACAATGAGTCAAATGATTTTCAAAATAACCTTGAGGATAAAGCCGAAAACTCTCGAATGGCAAGTGATGCAATCAGTCATTATTCACAATTCACCTCAATCCCACTAAAAAGCTACGATACATGATGATTGTTTAACACTTACAAAATCATGCATGGCACATGGCCAAAATAATCAAATTACTTCCTAACATGGGACCATTACAAATACATTCTAAGACATCTGTGAGGCCGATAAAAGTTCCTACCATCACTTGACACTGGGGTAATTTTTTAAGAGCGCTAACACCTTTGTATCGAAACTCCAGTCACTAGACCGACACCCAAACTGGGGCATTTTTTTTTATCTTTTCAGTTTGTTTCTTACTTTTTTGCAATGGGACCGAAAACATCCAAAAGAAAACAAAAAAGATACATGCAGCATGCCAAAGAATAAACACATTATCCTAGCACTACCCATTCACCCTCCGATGCAACCCAAGAAACACACAATAGCAAGATGTGAACAAACATAAACGAAACGAACATAATAAACTTAAAAATTTACAAGTGTCACTGGAGGCATACCTCCTAAACATGCAACCTAGAATGAAAACATAGAACCCAAAATGAACATAAAGCGCCAGAAACAAAGAATGGAAACCAATTCAACGTAAGAATAACCACCCGTATTCAAAATTTAAACGTCCACCTCTACGCGCGTAATTCCCAATATAGCACTTGATACGCCCACTTGACTTTCATCTAAATTCACACAAGCTTTAGCCCTACAAAACATCCAGACCATTTCCAACCAAACAAGAAATCATTCCCCACAGCCCCACCATGACCTTAGGGTTACAAAAGGAAGACTATTTCCCTCCTCCGTAGTCCCATCGCGACCAAATCACCCCCTACTGTGCTACTACAAATAATGTCCTACAGCAATCAGAATCACTCCCTCATCCCACCACGCACTCATAACAGGTCCCATCGCAACCCGACTGATTAAAAGTTTCAAAAATCACCGCCCTTACAGTCCGATCTTGACACTACCTCACTATGTCCCCTCGCACACACCCACCATGCACCCCTAGGCACACCATCAGCGAAATTCAGATACACCATAATGCTAAAAAACAAGTCCCGTTGCAACACAATTACAACCCGATCTCATCATCTCCCAAATAAAAATATAAACATAGCATTCCATTGCATAACCACCAATTCCCACCACGTGACCTCGCATATCGAATAGGATGGAAGGCTCCACCAATGTCCCATCACCAAAAGCGATGAGCTAAACCTCCCAAATGTCCCATCGCGATGATCGACGTCAGCCCATCGTGTGACAGTCACTAGACTCCACCGTAACAGAAACATACACTCACCAACAGAAGAGAAAGGGAAACCTCCGATGTCCCATCGCAACCAATAAATACCAAGTCCCGTCGTGAGCTTCCCATCACGGGCCCTGATGTCCCACCGTGTGGCCACCACGAAACAACATTGCCCATCAATTATCAAGTCCCATCATGAACATCTCATTAGGAGATCTGGACATCCCATCAAGGAACAAATCAGGTATGTATCACCCCCTTCCTTTCCACTCGATATTCCTCATAAAGTATAGTTAGCTAATATTAAGTCAAATGTTTTCAAAACCCGTCTCTCTCGACTCGCGAATCACTATAGTTCTCCCATAAGAGACAATCATCAGTATTCAAGAGAAGATTAGACAGAGTATCTAGCATAACAAGTATCGTCTTGACAACCATATAAACGGTCGGGTCCAAAAATCCCAATCCATGGATCTACTTAGCGATATCTCGGAAGCCACGTTTTCCACCATTTTACCACCGAATTGATCTTAAGTTAAAAATCCCACACTTTCAAAAGAAAATAATGATAAATAAACCATCTATCTATCAAAATTCTATCTCTCATCACTCCAAACAGTTCCTTCTCCTGGGAAATCGAACTCCAAGTATGCTCAACTTTGAGAAATTACAAATTTCTAGTGGAAAAGGACATCTAATGCGCCATTAGTGTGAGCAATGAAGCGCCTAGTCTGACATGACTTGCGAAAGCCTTCGCCATGAAATTACTTCACATTATCTAGTCACTTGACCTCATCTCTGAACATTCATATGACGTCCCCTTGGTACCTCAATTGCATCAATTCCCCTCTGTCTGACTGCCCCTTGCAGCAAGTCGTGACATGCGACGGGATGCCACTTGCACTCGTGGATCAGGATATGACAATTTCCTTCTGTCTGACTACCCCTTGCAACAGCTCACGACATACAATGGGATGCCACTTGCACCCGCAGATTAGGATATGTCAATTTACCCCTGTTCGACTGCTACTTACAGCAGGTCGTGACATGCGATGGGATGCCACTTGCACTGGTTGAGGATACGCCTCTCAACAGCTACCACTAGGCCCTCGAATGCTCCATTTTAGCTTTCATTGATAGATAAGAAAGCCAAGCAATTCATGTCAGCACCCCAGTTCACCCTTATGATTTTCCAAAAAAATGAGAAGGCTCCTCGTAAGAGGGATGTCTACTTTTTCGACGCATTCTTATTCCACAAGAACGTGCCGAAGAAGGCCATCTGGAGACACCCCAATTTTTCCCTCTTAGAGTATACAAACCTGTTCAGTTAACCTTTGACCTTGCCTATGATCTCTAGAGAAGGACTGAGCTTCTCCAAAGACCTTAAGACCTTAAATACAAGGACCACATACTAAAACAATAGTATATGATTGAGACTCAGGTTGAAACAATAGCTCTGTGGACCGGACCCCCCGGAAGACCTCAAATTCCGTGCACTCACAGAGGCGCACAATTCGATTGCACGCATGGATACATGGGCGCAATTGGTCCCACTTGGACCAGGGTCATTCTTCATGTGGACCGCCTTTGGACCTGATTATGCGCCTTACAAAAGCCGTGTAATCCGATTACACGCCCAACCACTGGTGCGCAATGGGTCGCACATAGACCTAACTTCCACCTCCCACGGACCACCACAAGCCCTTATCCCATGCCTCACACATGGAGCGCAATCGATTGTACGCTCCACAACCAGCGCGCAATTGGTCCTGGTCTCTAAATCCTTAGACTGCCCAAACTCCCCAATAAAGCACACATGAGCAGACGCTTAATTGGATTGCACGTTTTGAACTGGACGCGCAATTAGTTCCAAGTGAGTTGGAACAAGGATACCCAACTAAGCTTGTCAGCCGACCACCCTAGTCCGTGACCGACTCAAACTCGATCAATCACCTTGGACAGGGCGCACAATTTAATCCAACTTACCAATTGCGCACGTCCCACAGGGCGCGTAATTACCTAAATACCTATAAAATGACCCCTTACCTCGACCAAACACAACTAATTCATATATTCAAGTCTCGAGTTCCTTTCATCCAAGCCTAGGATTTCGAGACTCCCTCTGCGGCGCTTAGCTTCAAGTAATTTCTCTTTAATTTTTCAGTTTTAATTGCTAATTTCTAGTTCTAGTTCATAGCTCTAGTTTGCAATTCTAGTTCTTAATTTCTAATTTTAATTCTTAGTTCTAGTTTTAATTCCTAGTTCTTAATTTGTAATTCTAGATCTTCGATTTTAATTCTTAATTTCTAATTTCAAGTTCTAGATGTTAGGTTTTAAATTTCTAGATCTTAATTCTTAGTTCCTAGTTCCTAATTTTCTAAGTTTTAGATCTTAGTACTTATTTTAGGTTCTAGTTCTTAATTTTCAAGTTCTAGTTTCTAATTTCTTACTTCTAGTCCTTAGCCCCCAGTTCTAATTTTAATTCTTAACTTCTAAACTCGCAATGTTTGATCTTAAATCCTCAATTTTTAATACTTAAATTCAGTTTTTAATCCATAATATTTTTAAAATAATCCTTAGCCAACCGATTTGCCCATGGGAGCTTACGGAGGGTACCCAGAAACGGGGCCGATCCTCCTTAGCATAACAGGCCACAACCCCCTCTTTTGTTAGAATTATAGTAGAATTCGAAAACTAAATTAATTAGAATTAGAATAGTATTAGAAAACTAAATTAATTAGAATAATAATAGGATTAGGAAACTAAAGTAATTAGAATTATAGTAGTATTAGGAAATTAAAATCAGTTAGAGTTAGAGTAGTATTAGGAGAGTGAACTAATTGGAATTAGAGCAGGATTAGATAAACTAGGTTCAGTAAACTGTTAAGAAACCCAAAGCTGTTGAAGTTTGCCGACCGACGTTTAACAAAGAATTCAACCCACACCCCGTAAAACGTGATCAGTGATGTGTTGCAATGTCGATAAATATCTGTAGCTGACGAGCGCATCAACACAAGTATCCCCAATTTAATATTTGCCTTTTTATTTTCAATATTTAATATTTCATAGTTCATTACTCTATCACCTTTGCCAGAGTTCACTTGGACCGAATTGGGCCACTTATTTTGGAGACCGAAAGGGACCTAGAAAAAGCACGTACCAATAGGTCTGCCCCGTCATTTCAATTTCAAAAGATAAAAAAAAAAAAAAAAAGAGAGATCGTTTCCTTGCTTTTCAAATTCCAAAAAAATATAACAAAGAAAAATAGTAAAAAATATATATACATTGTACAAACAAAAAGAAGAAAAATCTAGCAAATTGTCTTGCATTTCACGAAAAAGATCCACATGTACATGTTCGTATCGGATTCGAAAAGGAAAGGGTGTCAAATGACAAATTTTGAAACACCCCGCGTTTTTGGTCATGAGAAAGGTCATCAAGTTTCAAATTTTGAGCAAAATATCCTCATTTTTTTATAAAAATTCTCATAAAGCATGCATAAAAATCAAGAAATGCATTAATAGAAATTTGCATTCACAAGAAATATCATTTTTGTCACCTAGATTCGAAAGACCCTAGTTGTATCAATAAATAAATCATAAAAATTCCAAAAAAATGCAAAAAAGGGGGCACAAATCACTCCATTCTCAACAAAAATTCATGCAAACATACTCATAAATCACAATAGGGATCACAAATATGTACATTTGCTAGAAAAATCCTCATTTTATCATCTAGATGCAAGAAACTCTAGCCACATTGGTGTAGAAATCAAGAAATTCAAAGAAAAAAGTGGCATTAAAAGATGGGAAATTTGCATTTTCGGCCCTATAATTTCACGTATTTGCAGAAACGGCCCTATAGTTTCAATCCTTGCATAACAGGCCAGCTCCAAGCCAAGTCGATTCCATGTCAGCACTTCTATTCAGTTTTACACCGGCCTTCTAATTTTCTTAATATTTTAATGCCTAAGGTCGGTGCAAAAGTAACTTATATTACTTTTTCTTTTTTTACTTTTTCACTTTACTTTAACTGTTCTGTAAAAATCGAAAGAGTGGCGGCATATCGGTGACAAAGCGGAGAAGAAGCCACAAAAAATTTTCAGGTAATTTCCTTTTTTACATTTAAACACAGAAAGTCATCCGTTATGTTTCTCACCTAGCCCGCTAACTTATTGCTAACTTACCGATAACTTACATTAGCGACCGCTAAGTTATATTATCGGCCGCTAAGTTACATTAGCGGCTTCTAAGTTATATTATCGGATGATAATGTAAGTTCGCGGTCGATAATGTAACTTAGCGTCCGATAATGTAAGTTGTCGGTTGATAATGTAACTTAGCGGCCGTTAATGTAAGTTAGTGGCCGATAATATAACTTAGCGGCCAATAATATAACTTAGTGGCCGATAATATAACTTAGCGGTAAGTTAGCGGAATATTTTTAACCTCACTTATTTTATTAATTAATTATTTTTATATATTTTGCAGTTCCTACTAGGTGATTGTAAAATGACTGTCTCTAAAGCCCTTCGGAAAATATTATGGAATTAGTGTTAGAAACTTTTACTTGCACTGTAACGAAGAGAGGAAGAAGATTCTAGATGATTCAATTTTAAGTCATCTATTTAGGATTAATGAGAAATTAGGATTCATTGGAGACTTGGTTGATGTAATTTTAAGCTTTTGAGTTAAAGATAATATTTTCAAGGTCAGAAATACCAATGTACTGCTGTAAGAGTCCGATATAGCATTGATTTTAGGCCTGAACATGTTGACGGAACCTGAGTCTGAGAAAGTGGCCGTGCAAGAGAAAGAAATGATTCGATACAAATTCTTTCTTGGGAAGCCGGCGAAAAGATCTCGTATTGAAGAAATAGTTGATAGTGCCAATCTATCCAACGATGAATTTTTGAAACTATCATTGTTGTTTCTCTTATGTTCTTTTTTACTTCCGGACGCATACCAGGAAGTAGACACACAGTACTTGGAATTAGTAGATAACATTGATGAGTTTAACATATTTCCGTGGGGCCTGATAGTTTACAAAAATTTAGTAGACTGCATATCGAAAGCGAACGTCAAAAGGGAAATGGCAAAAAAGTCAGAAAAGGGGCATTACAAAATCTATGGATGCAATATCGCCCTACAGATTTGGGCGTTTGAACACTTTCCTAGAGTTGCCACCGCTCTTACTCCGCTGAAAGATCCATTTCCGAGGCTATTGAAATGGGAAGGCCCGAAATTCAGCCGTAATCCTAATTTATATCGAGAATTTTTTTTAAAATATAAAATTATCTTAGAGCTTGATGCTGTAAAGTACGAATTACAGTATCGATCGGTTTGACTCTTTTTTATGTGAAGAGAGATAAAAAGGGAGCAGGAAAAGACCGAGGAGCCTCACTCCCAAGAAAATATATATGAATATGATGATGTCCCAAGTTACAAGACATGTCCTCAAAATAGAGCCGAGATGACGATGACGATGATGACGATGAGGATGATGATGATGACAGCGACGAAAATGATGAGTATGAGGTCATTGTACGTCAACATATTGAACCAAGTGGCAAATCGGAGTTTAGGCCCCAGCCAATAAGAGAATAGCCAATTAGGCAACCCCACCTAACCAAAGAAGTAACGGAGCATAGAAAATAATACAAAATACTCCATATGGCTATTAAAGAGATGAAAAGTGACTTTTGACATGTATTTACAGTGCTTAAAGGGCAAGCACTGACCATTAAATAACTAGGGAAAGACAAGAAGACCCTACAAGAGCAAGTTTGGTCATTACAAGATGAAGTAGGGTCTTTATAAGATCGAGTTCTAAATTTGACTGAACAAAATGACGCAATTCGGAAGGACCTTGATATGTTCTGATCTCATTTGATGAAGGTACTAAACCAATTCTTCTTAAATATAAGAAAAATTAATTTTTTAAAGATTATTGCAAAATTAGCTTGTTGACCGATCATGTAAGTTATCGACCAACAACTCACATTACCGGTCGATAATGTAAGTTATCATTCGATAACTTAAGTTGTTGGCCAATAACTTACATGAGCGGCTGATAATGTAAGTAATCGACCGACAACTTACATTATCGGCCGATAACTTACATTAGTGCCCGATAATGTAAGTTATCGATCGCTGACATACATTATCGGGCGCTAATGTAAGTTGTCGGCCGATTACTTACATTATTGGCCAATATTGTGGTCGCTAACCTGATTTCCAAATAATGTTATTTTTTTTTAAATATAATGACACTTTTTAATATATTTTGCAATTATGGAGGATAATATTCTCTCCTTTGTTCTATTTGAAACCTTCGTTCCCACTACCACTCATCCAACAGCTTCTTAATCTTTTGCTCCTCAAACTTCTGCCCCTCATACCACTTCCACTCAACCAACAGTCACCAAATCTTCTAACCCTTAACCAACTGCTCCTCAACTTACTCATCAATCCACTGCTCCCAAAACTTCTGCCCCTAAACCTAATGGCCCAAAACCCATCGCTCCTCAACCAACCCCTAAACCCACTGCTCCGCAACCTACTCATCAATCCACCGCTCCTCAACCAACCCCTAAACCCACTACTCCTCAACCTACTCATCAATCCACTGCCCCCCAAACATTTGCCCCTAACCTACTGGCCCAAAACCCACTGCTCCTCAACCTACTCCTCAAACCACTACTCCAAAACTTTTGTCGTTAAACTAACAGCCACTCAACCCACTACTAAAGCACCTCAACCTCCTGCTAAACAACCCTTGGTGGAAGTGGGTGATGAGGGTGCTCCTCTTACCCAGCCTTCCCGTGAGTCACAGTCGGCATCACTAAAATCAATTTTAGTGATACTATCAACTGCAAAGAGTAAAGTCGAGGGATATGACTTTCGTGCTCAGGAGAAGAGAAAGACCCCGACCAGTAAAGTCATTATAAAAAGACCAAGATTGGTTGTGGAGGAGGAGGAGGATGAGCCAAAATCAATGGAGCATAAATATATGCTCAGTTTTTGGAACTGGCTGAAGGAAGAGGACAATATGATGGTCAATACTATCATGGGTGTTGACATCATAGTAGCTATTTTAAAGGTCCTCAAAGGACGCTCGTGGCTCGACAATGAAGTCATCGATGCGTACTTGAGAGTCCTTGATGTGATCAATAATTTAATGTTTACAACAAATGCAAAAAAAAATTGGTTCGCTTTTGCGTCCACCCTAGTAAGGTTTCAATTCTTTATTGTTTTGTTTCTTTCATTTATTTGTCTTTTCATTCATGACTCTCAATTCATTTCTTTTAATTTATTTACTTATTACATTATTCTCTTTCAAACCATGGTATGGCAGACGAGAAAAAATTTGAAAAATATGTCGATAATGAAAGTTTAGCAGAACTTAACGACTTCGATAAGTGGCAGGCCTACTGTGACGAGTGGCAGGTTCGTCACAATTCAATGCTGCTTAAACACCTACTTACCAATAATAAACGCGAAATTCACGTGATCGACTGTGGAATGGTACGTTTTTTAATACTACACTTCACTTTATTTAACGTTAATGATTTTTAAAATTTATAGTTATTTAAGATTCCGGTTCCATTTCTGTGCAGATTTTTCTTTCAATGCACAGTCAAAAATATAGCCACTGGGCATTGGATATAATTTCATTAGTTGATCATGAAATAAACTTGATCGACCCAGCTGACCGAGAGTGCTCAAGGAGGTTCGAAGCGCATAAAGGATGTCTATTGCATTACCTTTTGCGTCTTCTTTACACTACTGGTTTGATGTCTACTTTCGATCAACAGTGGAAGGTATCGGTGTTCAACAGTGTCAATCTTTCACTCTAAAGAAACAGTTGGGACTGCGGTGTGTATGTTTTGAAGTATATAGAATACTTCTCCCAAGGGCGAACTATTGATTTCGAAGAAAAACAAATATAACAATTTAGAGCCGAAATCAAACATTTAATGTGTACATTTGGGAAGAGTTAATTTTTTGTAATAAATTTTTTATATTTTTGTAATAATTTTTATATTTTTGTAATAATTTTTTTATATTTTTTTATATTTTTGTAAATATTTTTGTTACAATTTAGGTTATGCGTTGATAAACTTATGAAGGGAGCCATTAGTTACATACCTTTTCTCAGTCGTTGCACCTGATGTTAAAATTTTCGTCATTGCACCGACATCCTATCATTTGATGCCACAGATGAACGACCTCAGAGTTGAAGTCTCTAGGGTTTTTTAGAGCTTTCGGTCTTTGCGCTTTCTAGTTGCTTTGAAATAATTTTATCACATCATAATTAAAGGTGCAACTAAGAGGGTATGTTGGACATTTTGAAAGTATAAAACTAAGTAAAAAAAGAAGCATTTTTAAAGAATTGGTGCAAGGACATGAAAAGCGTGTGCAATTAATGGCTCCCAATTATGAAATATGCATCAAATAAGCCTTATATAGCATAACTTTGAGTTCAAGTCTAGTTTTTAACTGTTCTGAATAACACACACACCCCACGCTAACCTATGTTTAGAGAACTAAACTAAGTTGGAAACTAACATATGTCAGAGCCCGCTAGTATAAGTCAGCGCTCACTAACTTAAGTTAGCGGATGCTGACTTAAGTTAGCGCTCGCTAATATAAGTTAGCGCCCGCTGACTTATGTTAGCAGCCGCTGACTTATGTTAACGGGCGCTGACTTAAGATAGCGACTGATAACTTAAGTTAGCGGGCGCTAACTTATGTCACCGACCGCTAATATAAGTCAGCGCCTGCTAACTTAAGTCAGTGGGAGCTAACTTATGTCAGCATCCGCAAATATATATTAGCGCCCACTGACTTAAGTTAGCAGGCGCTGACTTATGTTAGCGGGCGGGCGCTAATTTTTCGCTAACTTAAGTCAGCGGGCGGGCGCTAAGTTTTTACAAATTTTTCGCTAACTTAAGACTCAAATGGAATCTAACTAATCCGATTTTGATTTTGATTCATTCGGTTAATCGATTTTTCATTTTTATTAATTTTTTTTCAATGATGTGCAATTATATAAGGGTAGAAATAAAGGTACTGACTTAGGGTACTCTTATAAGTAATATAAGTTAATTTCAAATTCTAACAAATTTACACAAGCGACAGTTATGACCGTATTTGTTATAATTTTTACATCGTAGTGGTCAAACTTCACCTTTAGATCTTATTCTCCTTTTCTTCGGATGGTCGACTTGGCGTATTTTGTGCGGAGGCAAAACTTGAATGCCGTCTCTTAGCGAAGTCCATTGGCACTTGTCAACGGTCGGGATAAAATATTCTTTATAAGTTTTCCTAAATAAGTTACTGGTACACCAATGCTCACAAAATTGGGTGATCTCTCTTTCTCTATTTTGACGCGATAATGCGGTGATCGCATGTGAACATGGTAATCCAAGGATAGTCCAACGCTTATATATATATATATATTCGCTTATCTAGATCGACACTGTGAGTGTAATCACCACGTTTAACTTGAAATGTATCACGACCATATGGTATAGCGTTCTTTCGACGGGCCCATCCTAAATTTCATGTTATGTGCTCTTGCGCCATCGGTGTTAACACGTGTGTCATTTTATTTCCTTCCTCCTGACGATGAAGATAAAATTCAGTTATCTTTGTGCGAATAGTTTCTAACATGCTCACGATCGGTTCCTCCCTTGCTATTTTCAATACAATATTAATACTTTCAGTTATATTAGTTGTCAACATGTCATAATGCCTCCCTGGAAAATAAGCATGCACCCAGAAATGGTCACCAATTTCTTTAATCCATATTGTACATTTCGGGGGGGCGTCGTCTTCTATTTTTCGTAACATTCTTTTAAATTTTACTTCCGAAAATATACACGCAGCAACCAAGAAAAGCGGTCTAGAGATTGTATCCTTATTTGTATCAAATAGATTTATAGCTAGGTGTCGCATACAGTAGCTGTGAAGGGCATTAGGGAAAAAAATTTCCACAGCTTCCATCAACCTTTCTACCTGTCTGATATCAGTACAAATTGCTCTTCAAAGTCCCCGATTACACGTCTCCCTAATAGATCAAGGAACCATGTCCAATGATCTTCATTTTCTTTCGGTACAACGTCGAATGCTATAGGGAATAAATGTCTATTCTCGTCTATCCCTGTAGCTATTAACAACACTCTCTTGTATCGTTCTCGCAAATGCATTCCATCTACTGCAATTATTCTTTGTAAAGTATAATGATTGTTTCGAATGCAAGGTTCGAATGCCACGAAGAATCTATGAAATCCATTATCAGCCTCAAGACATAATTCGATCTGTATGTCTGGATCGACCCGCTGTAATTTGGCGACATATGACGGTAACATCTTAAATTGCTCTTTCCAGCTACCTCGGATGTCATTCAATGTCATTTCTTTTCCTCTCCATGCTTTCCAGTAACCTACTGTTATACCGTATTTTTTTCACTATAAAAAATTATTAAAGTAGGAGTCTCATCAAAGCCCTTTAATAGCTTATCCCTCATGAATGAAGCTATCCATGATGTCGTACATTGGCGATGCCCACTTCCGAAACACGTATGTTTCAGGCGAAAAGTTTTCACAGCAAACGTGTCCACACCTACTAATTTCAATGCATGTATTTGCTAAACACATCCTACTTCAATACACCTCGCCGTAACTCGAAGAGGACTGGTTTTTATTAGTTTAATTTGGAAATTATTTACCATTGCAAATTATTTAAGAGCTTTCTGAAAGGATTTCTTATTTCTAAACGCGTGACCAAATGGTAATTGGTCCCCCTTCATACTGTTCCTCATCATCTGAATTCATATACTCTCCTCCCGAGTCATTAAGCTGATAGTCTTCGTCCACCAGAGGTTGATTAATTCTCCTATTAGTATCAACACGCAAAGTGGGCGATGGCGGTGCTTCATTATTTTCAAGATCACTATCACCGTCATTAACTAGATGATTATTATGTGATTAGGATTGATTTCATCGATGTATGTTTGGTTAAGGTGCAGTTGTTTGGATTGAGGTTGGCCGAGGTGGGAATGTTTTAGGTACTAGAGGCTATTGTGTTGAAGGCTCGATTATCGTTGGCTCCGGAGCTATTGGTTCTAAAGGCCATTGATATGGACTAAGGTCGACTAAAAGGGTTTCCCACTGATTCGAGGCAAATGTATTATTTACTGATTCGAAGTTGAGTTGAGATGTATCATGCATCGAATTCATTTGATGACAATATCCTTGATCTTCATCGCTTTCTCTCATTAGAATATCTGAAGAGGGTTGCTCCAGAGGTCTATGGTAGGGGCGAAATCCTATATTTATATTTCTATCATCGTCGACTATCATCGGTGCAGCGATGCTCTCCTCTTTAAACCATATTTCTTGATTTTCAATCAAATGTTCTGGTTTCACACCATCATCATCTACTAATTTGACGTTTTCTTCACATTCTTGATCATTTTCGTTTGTTTCCTGAAACGATTGAAATGCTTCTAAAGACGGTAAAAATTCTACTATGGTAGTGACTAATGATTTTTCAATATAAATATTTATCACACCATCACTAATACGATATGCTCTAAATAAGTTTGTAAGAACATCGAAGTCAAACAATTCAGCAAACACAAGCTCATTCCCTATGCATAATGAAACCGTTAGTGTAATAAAATGTTCTTCCGATCATGTCCTACTGACCTTGTACATTTTCTCCATAAACTCATCAAATGATATGTTCTCCGTGACAGTGACAATCCTCCGATGTCCTCCATTGTAAGTATTATCTCTCGCACGGATAAAATCAAAATGGCAAAGAAGGGAAACATCCATTTCAACCTATAATATTTACAAAATGAAAATTGGTTGGTTAAAAGGGTCATACTTGACTTAGCGCAATAAATGTCGACAGCCCGGTATCATATGTTAGCGGTCGACATCTTAAAGTAGCGGCCGATATCTTAAGATATTGGTCGCTATCTTAAGATATTGGTCACTATCTTAAGATATCAGTCGCTATCTTAAGATAACGGCCGCTATCTTAGGATATCGAACACTATCTTAAGAAATCGACCGCTATCTTCTTATATCGGATGCTATCTTACGATATCGGCCGATATCCAAAGATTGCGGTTGCTATCATAAGATAGGGTCCGCTATCTTAGGATATCGGTTATATCTTAGGAATCAATACTGGTCTACCTACTATATGTTAAAAAAGAGGAGAAATCAATATCTCACAAAAATAATGTAGTCGATATCTTACCTAGCCTATTGTAGTTCTTTGGGCTATACCAACTGTAGTCGAATCTCGAAATCGCAATCCAAGAAAAAGTGTTAAAAAATGCAAATAAGCGTAGGGAAGTATATATATAAGGGAAACATGGAACCGGCTTGGCTTGGAGCTGGCCTGTTATGCAAGGATTGAAACTATAGGGCCGTTTCTACAAATACGCGAAATTATAGGGCCGAAAGTGCAAATTTCCCTTAAAAGATTACCTTGTTTAAAGAAGAAAAATCTTAGATCCAGCAATAAAATATGCAATCGATCCACAGCGGCGGCATTGGCGCGATGTCGGAATGTGGATCAGGTCGGCTGAGAAAAGGGTAGAGTTTCCAGTTTGGCTTCTTAGAGAAAAATATAAAAATAAAGGAGTTTTCGACCATTGCTCTGTGGCCGCGGCTTTAAGTGGCCAAATTGGTTATGCACACATAGCTTATTTGTCATGAAATTTTGGCTATACACGCATGGTATAAAAACCAAAAAAAATGTAAAGTATAAAAATAAAAAATAATAAGAACAAAAAAATAATAAAAACTATATATATATATATAAAATATAATAATAATAATAACATAGCCTGATCTCAAAAGGCGGTTCGACATCCATTCGCTTCGCCCAAGAAGTTGTGCTAAATTAAAGGTCAGGGTCAATGAGTACGCTCAAAACCTCAAACACTACCTCGCGTAGGGGCACTGTGCCGATCAGTGCCTCATGAGATTGGGCACAACCGTTCGATCTTCACGTCGTTACTTTGTGTCAATCTTTAAGAATTGGCCGATCACCCTCACACTCGCGGGGCTGCTCTGCTCAAAGCAAAACTCGAGCATCATGCATCATCAATCATACCATCACCATAGTCATGCCCAGTAATGTCGCTAAGTGCTTGGGGGCTGATGATTTCGAGCGGTGAATGTTTACCCAATGTTCTTGGCCTTCGTCACACTCCATGTTTTCACCAATTGATGTTTGAGGTTTGCAATGAATATAGTAAATCTGAGAGTGTTTTCCTTGGGACTCTTCGGATGTCTCTTTCTTTGGCATGCATTCATTAGTGATCGAATGCCCAAGAGGGGCATCTGTCGACACCCAAATCTGGCCCAAGGGATGATTGAACCATTCTTCAAAAAAGACGCACTCTCGAGCTTCCGAAAGCACTTCCCGAACCCTTAGAACTTAACCCGAACCTTTAAAAGCCCTTCCCAAACCCTTAGAACCCTTCCCGGACCCTTAGAACCTATACCAGACCCATCGGACCCACAATGGACCTAGCCAGGGCCCACAAGTCACCATTCCAATTTGCTATCAAGATTAACCTATGCGTGCAAACTATGCCCGCATAGAGTATTTTTTAACAAAAATTGCGTGCATAGTATGCACACATAGCCAAATTGGCTCTTCTCCATCAATGGGCCCCAGCACGGGCCCTAACTTGTCGGTTCTAGACCAGGGATTTGAGGCATGAGTGCATACTATGCATGCATGCCTTAAAAGTTTACTTTTTAGAAAAATGGCAGATTTGGATTTTGAGGTTTGACTTGTGGACTTTCCCAAACCTTGGGGAATGTTTCTTTAGGACCCTTATGCCCCTTTAGATATCACTCTTTTACCATTTAAGTGGTTGTCCCTATCATCCACCACTAAAACCCACTTCACTCTTCTCCTTGCCCTATAAAACCCCAAAACCTTGGATTCCACATTACCTTATTACTAGTCTTCATTAGAGTTAAGGGCCTCCCTAATCACCTCCCTCTCTATAAATAGAGTCCCCCCCCCCATGTTTAAGGACCATGGAAATTTTCTAAGAGAAGAAACTCTAGGAAAATAACTCTCCACCTCTAAGCATTTCTCTTTGCCTAAGCCTCAAACCCTTAGCTTATCCCTCATAGCCATTACACTTCCATCATCAATACCTCCAAGCCATAGTAAGTAAGAGACCTTAGTTCAGCTATCATACCCCCACTCCCAAGCTCCTAGCTCCCAAGCCTTAGCAAGTTAGAACCTTTCACTAACCCATTTACCTTCGGAAACCTTTCAATAGCCCATTGAGTCGTTACGCTGCCGAAGTTTCGGTGATTGTGGAGAGCTCAATAGGATCCGAGTGCCTTCAGGTTAGGGGAAGTGTTGTTTACTATTTTCCTTTTATTTACACTTGGCCATTGTAGAGAGCGCTTACGAGAGGGCTAATCGGGTGCCCAATAACTTCCTGATTGGTAACCGAAGTCCCTACCTAGAGACTTTGGCATAGACGGACAATCCAAAGTCAAATCTAAAACTTTGGTGCATATGATATTGATTTTATCCCGGCACACCAAAAGCTCTAGGTGGCGACTCCATAATTTTGAGAGCATCGTCGTGACGGACCCACAAGGTCCATGGTTGCACAGTTATCTTACATAGGGCAAGTGGTTTGGCTACAATAATATTAGGTACAATAAATTACAAATAAAAGTCATCATCCATAAACAAGAAATATTTAGACTAGACTAGTAAATTGTTTCATAATTAAACGAAATTCAGTGTAATACAAAGGAAAACTAACTCTCACAAAACAATCATACAAGTGCATTCTGAAAATTGCAGCAACCAAAGATGTAGCATTTCGTATATGCATCTTCACATAGTCTTGTATAATTTTCTCTGCTTTTGGGCAGCTTTGATTGTAAAAGCCCATCTCCCGATCTCCTTGACCATGAAAAAAGGGGCATGAAAGGCCAAACCTAATTAAGAGAGCACTCATAGATCCATCAGGAAGTCATGGAACTGACATCATCAAAGATACCCTTGAAATTTTCTATATACGAAAACAGAGAATGTTCTAGGGAAATATCCAAGTACCTTTACTTTTTAAATCAAAAATCCTTTAATAAAATGCTTGTAACTCAAAAAATTTAATGTGTGCAGCACGAACATAACCTAGGATGCTAAGTTCGAACCACTTGGGTGTCACGAAAACATGCCTATAGTTTGCCTCCGAGCCCTAATTCTCTCCCTTGCATCATGGGATGCCCTCAAGAAGTTCTCTTTATGAATTTCTTAGCAATGGAATATAATGCAAAGCTCTATATTTTTAGAAGGATTCCTAGTAGGTAAATATCTTCAAGAAAAACATTCAAAAACATAAGAGAAAAACAATTGTCACTCATGCAAAAGTGGAGCCAAATTAACAAATCTGAAATGTCAAGCAAATCTATTAACATAACTTTTAATAATAACTAGATAGAGGTTCTTCAACTTCAAAATTATGGACTAAATGCAATGAGAGAAGCTCAGCCTTAGCACATCAGTTTTAGAATGCTTTGAATTCTCTCACAATCATGAGGAGTATGAGGTTATACCTCCTATATTTAGAGCAGTTTTACAAAGTTACAGTAGGTTACTGAAGAAAATCCTACTGTATTTATAGTAGTTTTGAATTCTCTAACAACTGACAGTATTAATCTAGACAATTGTAGAAAAGCAAAGTTTTGAATTATCTCACAAGCGGGAAGAGTATGAGCTTACACCTATATTTATAGTTGCTTTATAAAGTTATAATAGGTTACTCATGATAATCCTAATCTGATACAGTAGATATACAAGAATATCCAATGACCAATGAGATTGGTTGGTCAATGGGTAGTTACTACTAAAATAGGTGGATAGTTTTTTAAATCATATTCTAGTATAACATATCTGTGTTATTGACAAAGTGGACCAAAGATATGCGTTTGAATTTGATTTTCTATACTAGCTTTTTGTTGTTGCCTAACTGGACCAAATTTTATTTCTTTGAACTCTTTTTGAACGTTAATACTCCCTTGAAGTTATGGTGAGGACTATTGTGCACGCCTAAATTGCGCAGCTGAAATGGATCTCGAGGCATTGATTTGGTGAGGATGTCTGCAAGCTGGCCAGTTGATGGAAAAATTATTGTAAGAAGAGAACTTTGTGCCACTTTTTCTTAAACAAAGTTGTAATCCAGCTACATATGCTTGGTATGAGCATGAAAAATCATATTAATGGACATATGAAGGGCACTAAGATTATTGAAAAATAATTGACATGGCCAGGGAAGACTCCAATGTCTCGAAGTAAAAATGAGAGCCATATTAATTCAGAAGTTGTGTGTGCCATCGCGCGATATTTTGCCTCTGTACTAGATTGAGCGATGGTTGGTTGCTTCTTAACGGACCAAGAGATCAAATTTGAGCCAAAGTGGACACAATAGGCAGTGGTTGACCATTGTGTGATGGGACACCCTATAGAATTGGTAGTTGAAAAGGCATAGAGATAGTACATTGTGTCACAATGAAGATGGAGACCATAATCAACTATGCCTCAAATATAACGACGAATACTTTTCACCATCTGAAGATGAACTGTGGTTGTGGAGTGCATGTAATGGCAAATGAGATTCATAGCATAACTAAGATCTGGCCTAATTAGTGTAAGATACTGAATGGCACAAACCGTTTGTCAAAACAAAGTGATATCCTCAAGCTTTCGAGTTGGGGATCTAGCTGAGAGGCAATTGAAGTGGAGATGGGCTAACAATCATCCACATGAGTCCATCATAAAATATCTCATACATTCTATCCCTGAGATAAATACAAACTAGTGTGTTGACACTCAAAATTGGCCCAAGGCATTGATCGACCCATACTTCGAGAAGGCATACTTCTGATCTTCTGAAATCACTTCCTGGACCCATAGAACCCATACTGGACCCATTGGACCGATACTGGACCAGGTCCGAGGCTACAGGTCCCACATTTCATTGATTTGGTAAAATAACCATGCGTGCATACTATGCACGCATAGCGAAACCGACTCCTCCTGAAGTGACCCCTAGTACGGGCCCTAACTTCCCAATTCTGACCCAGGGGTTTAAAGCATGCGTGCAAAGTATGCACGCATTCCTTCAAAACCTACATTTTCGAAAAATGCCAGATTTGGACTTTCGGTGTTTAACTTGTGGACTTTCCCGGACTTTGGGGTGTATTTCTTTAGGACCCTTATGCCCCTCCAAGCCATTGAAACTACCCTTATGTCATTCAAGTGGCTAGTCCATTATCCACCATTGAAACCCAATTCCCTCTTCTCCAAGCTCAAAAAATCTTAAAAAACCTTAGATCTCCCCATACCTAATTGCTAACCCCCATTAGAGCTTAAGATCCTCCCTAAACACTCCCCGCTCTATAAATAGAGACCCCCACCCCTCATTTTTCTACACTTGAAAGAAAATCATAAAGAGAAAACTCAAGTAAAATCTCCCCCATCTCAAGCTTTAAACCTCCTAAGTCTTGAAACCTCAGATCATCCCTCATACCATTACACTCCCCTCATCAATACCTTTAAGCTTTAGAAAGTGAGAGACCTTAGCTCATCTCTCACACCACTCAAATCTCCAAGCCTTAGCAAATTTAGGACCCCCTCTCTAACCCATTTGCATTCAAAAGGTCATTGGAGTTAGCATCCACACGAAGATCCAACAACTGTGCTACAAGGGCCCGAGAGCTCCGACTCTCCCCTTTCTTCCTCTACCTCCTAATTTCTAATTCTCTTTTCCCTTATCCTAGGATTTGAGTCATTATGCCACTGAAATTTCGATGATTGCTGAAAGCTCAATAGGATCCAAGTGCCTTCGGGCAAGGAAAATTGTCGTTCATTTTTCTTTTGTTTTTCATACTTGGCCGTAGTAGAGTCCACTTACGAGCAGGCTAATTGGGTGCCTAACACCTTGCCAATTGGTATCCGAAGTCCCTACCTAGAGGCTTTGGCGTAGACCGGCAATTCAGAGTCAAATCTAGCACTTCGGTGCATATGATATTTATTTAGGGTATCCCGGTGCACCGAAAGCTCTAGGTGGTAGCTCCATATCTTATCGCATTGTCATGACGGACCCGCAAAGTCCACGGTTGCATAGGTGGCGACTCCTTTTGGGAGAAGCTTTTAGAACTTCTACTTGAAGTTGGCTCCATTGCATGCGTTTTTTTGTTGCTTTTTACTTCTTTTTGTCTCTATCGGCCTAGTCCTTTGACTGGCACCATGCTGTTTCTATATGTACTAACCCCTACGATTCCTTGCACTTTTCGCCTAGTCACTTGACTGGCACGTTCTTAATTTTCACATTAAATTTCTTGCAAGTTACTTTACGTCATTTTAACCTAGTCGCTTGACTGACACTTTTGTTTTCACTTACCCCTACAATTCGATACTTTACATTTTAGCCTAGTCGCTTGACTGGCATTGTCTCTTTTTTCCTACTTGTTGACATATAACACCATTGAACGCTGGCTCGTGGTTGCGGCACTGGGCTCTCGTGGCCCGATTTGTAGATGGTGGCAAAGGCCCCATTTGGACTTAAGCAAACTTGCCTCAATTGCATGATAAAGTGAACTAAAAGGGACATACTAGGTTAATTTTCTTGAGGGTAGATTTTTCAAAAGGGAGGGAAAAATAGGCAGCCATACACCCACCCTAGTCCCAAGTAGAGCGACAGCCCTTGTGGTGATGATCTCGAAAAGGACCACCCCAACCAGTACCTAAGACGCTATTTACACCGGAGGTATTTCAGTTGGGTGACAAGACTTATTACAGAACCAAACCCCGGGAAGAGCGCTAGAAAAAATCGATTCGGCCTTGTATCCCTAGGCACAGTGAGGAGGGACCCGATAAAGCTAAAAGAAAGTCCCAAGAGACACTACCCCCAGTAGCCCACCAACTCAGAATAGCAGCCTGGGAAACAAAAAGAAATAAAAATAATATATATATATATATATATATATATATATAAGCCATGCGTGCATAGTATGCATGCACGGCCAAAAAGCAAGCTTCAAAAAGGCTTGCGTGCATAGTATGCACACAAAACTTAAAAAGCTCAGATTTTTGCATATGCGTGCATAGTATGTACGCATAGTTTATTTGTTGTGTTCAAAATTTGGGGCCTTTTCACAAGTTCCCTAAACCCGTACTTCGGTCTTAAGACTCCCGATACTTCTTACACTCTAAAATATCCAACACTCTCGCCTTCCAAAAGAGGTCACCCTCTTATTGGCTCTTTGGAGAGATCACGGTCTCGCGGGAATTTTCGTGCCCTTAATGTTCAAGAGATCTCTCTTGGATTCTTAAGCGGGCTTTGGGGGTGTTTACATCATCTAAAAGGGAGTTCAAAGGCCCCTAAGAGCAACAACAAGGGAAGGAAGAAAGAACCAAAGAGAAAGAAATTAATAGGGATTAAAAAAAATGCATCCAAAAATATAAAAAAATAACCAAAAGATCAAAAAACCAAAAAAGGAGCTTGTGGTGCCGTAATCACGGCATCGCCATACCCACCATCATCCTATGGGGGAAGAGGAAGAAGAAAGAAAACTTTTGTTCCTTATCCAAAGAATCCATACCCCACCCGCTATCAAACCATATCTTGGCCGGTCGATCCCGCCACCGTTGACTCGAAATCATTCCGACCACATCCATACATAGATGAGATTCCTATCTCCATCCCATTTCCCATCACCAAACCATTCTATGAACCCCACATTCCCTCCACATCAACCCAAGTTACATCCATGTTTCCCCCCGTATCAACCCAACATACACATCATCCCCCACATCAACCCAAAGCATCCCCAATTTCCCACCCACATCAACCCAAGCATTGCCACGACCCCATTCATCTGCCCCATTAGGTGGGCCATCCATTTCCACCCCTATGATCGATCCTATGGCTATCATGAAAGAAATGATGAACACATTCATGGCATAGAAGGCATCCCAAAGTCGCCCCAATCCACCTGATCGTCTTAAAATATTACCTTACAAGTGCCCATGTCCGAATGTACTAGCGTAAGTACAAGGGTGTCGAACCACAAGGATTTGTTGGTTATCTCTTATTTAATTATGTTTTACAAAGTATTTTTTAGCATTAGATTCATAAAATAAATAAAGAAATCTACATAGTTTTGGTACTAAGATAGGAGAAAGCAAACTGGAATCCCTCTTGGATTCTAGATTCATACAATAATAAATCCTATTTCTTTTCTATCATGAATCCCTGGTACCCTCGCTCCTGGCTACAAGCTCAGTCACTTCATATATGGCGTAGGTAAATCTAATCGTGTGTTGGAAATAACTAATTGTCCAAGAACCATTGCACAAACTAACAAAAGTACCCTACAAGGCCTAGTCCGTCAGTGAATATCCTATCTAGGTTAACTCAATCCCTACAAGGCACTAAGTTAAGCTAAATAAGATTGTAGCGTTACTATCTCATTCTCGATCTAGTCGAAACCTCTAACATGCACTCGTACCATTAATGGAGCTCACAAATAGAAAAAGAAACATAATTTTATTAAAAATACTTATCCAGAATATAAGAGATCCAGCTCGAATCTTTAAGCGCGCATCAATTTAGAGATCTCCATCATTGCTGATGCAGACTCTGATCGATGATTATATCTAGCCTCCCTCTTATTCCATAACTATTCTTAACCTAAAACTACGAAAACTCACGACAAAGGCCTATAGAAATATTTTGGCGTGCGAGTCCCCTAAAACTCAACCCTATGGTTCTTATTTATAGATTATAAGGCCCTAGAACAAATACACACAGAAAGGACTCCCTAGATCCTAAAAATCGTCCAAGGATGATGATTATAGAAGGTAATATTTGCGATTTGGAGTTATCCAGCTTGTTGAAGATATTCCCGGAGAAGATCTCGGAGTTTAGAAGATATCCACAGTTGTGCATGCCCGATTTTTTGCCCTAAAACTCTGTTTGGACCGGTCAAGTTTGGAGCACCGATCGGTCGACTTTAGTTTCCTTCTCCAGGTAGGAGACGACCCGCGAAGGCTTCAGCTTCACTTATTTTCCAAACCGGTCAAATTAGATTGGACCGGTCAAGTAATTCTTCTGAGGATGTTAACGTTTTGCTCTTCCAGTTTTGGCCGGTCGGGTGAGTCCTGACTGATCTCTATTTACATTTCTGAGGCCCTTTTGGAGTTCTGACAAGTCGAAAGTGATGCTTCGGTCGATCCAGTTAGGCTTGATTCTCTTTAGTTTGAAACCTCCTCTGCTGCGCTGTTTCCATCAGTCGAATTTGCAGTTTTGGATCCTTGCCTTTTGCTTGGGTTTCTTCATAACTTTGGACTTTTAACCTTTTTAGCAATTAATCGACTTTCGCACCTATTGTAACACAACACGAACTAAAAGCATATATTAGTGGTTAAGTGAGGTCTAATAAAATCAGGATTTGGGGATAATTTGTATAATATTTGGGTCCGATCACACCCCTAAACCTCAACTTTGCTAGTCCTTGAGCAAAGGCAACATTAAACCATAACTCAAAAGTAAATTAGTGTACAAACTAATCTAAGAAATTAAATGAGCCACTTTAGTAGGGAGCACGATTACATTTAGCATATGCAACAGGCCTTTTAACCCCTAGGTGATCCCTAGTGGAAGAGTTGTGTCTCCTGAGGGTTTTAGTGAAGACACCCATAAACTTATAAAACTGTTTCCAAATCATCGATAAAAGAATTTTCAAAACTAATTTTCATATAATATATATACAGTTACAAATCAAAACCTGTGATCATGCCAACATGCAAATTCTTATTCTAAATATCGATACCATGACAATTCCACTGTTGTTTATTCCAATCTGCCTGATGCTCTGATCCTTGGACCAGTCTTTCTTCCATGCTCAGAGTGTTGTGTGTGCAGGTACCAATGCTAAAGTCTTTATATCTTAGGATCAATCCAAACTGGGAATCGTCAGATCCCAAGTCTCGACTCAATCCTCTCTTCAGGCATACATTCCGAACAATGTCACTCTGATGAATTGGATACTTTGTCGCACACATGTGAGATGGAATTAGAACTCAATTTAAAAAGATCTCACATGATATAAGAAAAACGGCGCATCAAAGAAATTTTAAAAGTAATCTCATAGAAGGATGATGTTTGTTCCTATGCATGTTATATCACGTATCATAGTCATTGTATCATCACCCTCCATGAGGCATTTACCACCCGAGATCGGTTCAAAAAGATCTTTTTCAAGGTTGTAATGGGGCTCGGGTGAAGGTTAAGAAGGAAGGGGAAGTTGGAATTCAAACGTCTTTGAGAAATTAGAAAAGAACTCAATTTGATTTTCTATTTTTCCTTCTTTCTTCTTTGGATTTTTCAGAATTTCTCTTTGTTTTCTTTTCTCAACTCTTTCTTCTTTTTTTTCTTTTGGTTGTTCTTTGGATACCACCTTATATTTCTACTCTTTTCACCAATATTTCTCTTTTCTTTTTCTCTCTTCCTTTTTCAGTTTTGGTTTTGCCATAGGCTTCTTGCAAGCATATCTCACCATTGCCCTATACTTCCTCTTTTGCTCTCATCCCTCTTTCCCAATTCCTCAGAGATTGAAGGGTAAGGATTTGCATTTATATCTCTGGTGTGGGGTATGATAACATGGCTTATCAAGAAAGAAATAAGGGCAACAAAAAAGTTTAATTCAAGCTCAAAAGAGGTACAAAAGGTAAATGAGTATAAGTTGGGGCATATTGGGCACAAACTAGCCAATATATGACCTTTGATCATTTCTTTTCTCGGTGGTAACGATGCCTATTTGGTTTGGGCTCAAACACAATAAGTTCTAATATAATAATATGAATGATGCATGATCAACCAACCAAAGTAGAACATATGAGATTTGAACAATTTATCACGAATTTCAAAGATACTCTGGTATTTTCATCACTCATCAAGAACGACGGACAAAGGTTCTAAAGGTCACAGGTTTCGTTGATTATTAGAATCCTAAAATTCCATATTCAAACTAGTCCATTGACTTTTAGACCTAAACCTGGCAAAGGGTGTATAGAAAATTTCTAGGTATGAAATTCAGACTGATCCTTGAATGTTCGCATTGGGGATAATTGTCCTAAACAACTGTGGTTTTTTCATGTCATGGTATGTAAAAATTAAAATTTCCATGTATTGTTGACTACATTTCGAGGACTTCAACAAAATAAACTTTTGATGTTTTCAAAACAAGGTTTTGAGGGTATTAAAAAACAGTGGTCCAATATGTGATGGAGGGCATTCAATATCATGAACCACACAGTTGGGCACAACACCCCCAAACCTAAGTGGTGTTATGTCCTCATTGCACAAAAGAATAAACCAATATACAACAATAATAAGTCAAATTCAGAAAAATCACATCAACCCATGCACCAAAAATAATATCATCTACCGCTTTGCATGCTTTCGGGAAAAGGAAGAGGGAGGAGGCGGTAGCAAGGGTACACCCTTCCCAAAAGAGGGGAGGGTGGAACCACCTAAATCATCATCATTGGTATCGAGGACAATGGGGGACCATTGGTTATGCAAGTTGTTCATATCTTTCTTCCATTGAAGATGATCCCTAGCATGATCCAAGGTAGCTTCCGCGAAAGATCTAGCATCATCCTTACGGTAGTACTCCTCATATTTCAATTTGAGCTTAACTTCCTCATGATCCCTTTTTAGTGTAAGCCAATTCTCTCGAAGAGAAACTGTCATTGATCTCTCAGCGGCTAATGCATCATAGGATCTGTAAAGTTCTTCTTCGAGTGCATCGGTATACACTCCCAAGGCATGGAAAAGAACAACATCCACCAAAACCCAAGATCGAGTAGGTTTTCCTTGGAAAGGCACAATGACCCAGGTCGAGGGGTCGGACACCATGAGGTCAAGTGGGCCCTCATGGCGTACAACCAATGCTAAGGAGGTCCCATCCTCGGGCACCTCATGTATAATCCCCTCAATGTCTGGGGAAGAGGAGCTAAACTCCTTTAATTCAACAAGCCTGGGAACACTGCTGGCAATCAGCTCTCCCGAGGAAGATGGGGGAGCCGGATCGACAGATTTTGTGGGAGTTTCCTCACGTGGGGCCACAACTAAGTCATTCCTCGTGAAGGAGTCATCAACAGGAGGTGTAGGGGGAGGTGAACTAGATAGATGAGCAAGTTCATCATAATGGGAAGACCCACTTGGACCCGTCCGTGACAGTAATATAGAAATTCCCCCCAATTCCTCATGCAACAATCCCTGCATAGAGGAGAGCTCAGCACAGATTTCTAGGTGCCCCACCTCTGAAGCATGAAAGTGCTGCTCCACCGTGGATCGAGATGTGCTCGGTAAAAGTGGGTCCATCGATGGGGCAGTGCTTCCATGAATGGCCTCATCTAAGAGGCCACTATAGCCACCGACATCGATGTCAAAAGTGTCGGTAAATAACATGGTGGGGGTATAGAAGATGCTATAGAAGGGGATAGGGCGAGTAGACACTTTGATGTAACAATAGGGTCAGTGAAAAGCACGATCACTGGAGGTGCCATTGTAGGTGAGTGGATGGATGTAGTCTTAACCCATGGGAAAGGAGGTGGAGGTTGAGGAGACGAAGGGGTATGAAAAGCATCCCTCGTCTCATGTGGTGGTGATGGTGAGGCGTAAAGGGTATAGGCTGGGCAAAAGAAGGGACTGGAATGGTGGTGTTGGCTGCCCCAACAGCTGATCTAGCAAGGTCGGGTGCGGGAGACAACCAGTGTCTCCGTCGGAAGCATGGCCAAGGAAGAAGTAATGGCAGCCTACTCTGGAGCAGTGGGCCGGGCTTTTCTCCATTGGCCCACATCGTAGAGCTTGGGCAATTTTATCAATGGTGGATCCTTTGGGTCAATCTTATACCATTGTCAAAGTAACAAGCATGTGATCGCTCGCCCGTACGGGAGTCAAATTGACTTTTTGCAGGAGCAGGGTACTGCTAGTTTCTTAAGGGTATCTAGGAGCCCAAAGAAAACCAATTGCACTGGCGACACCCAGCAGCTCTTGATTATGGTGTAAAGGACCCTCAGAAGGTCCCCACGGCATTGGGTCTTCTGTGTAATGGGACTCAGTGTTTTATATAGCACTACGTCAAAGAAGAGTTCAGGTCGAAGGGTGACTCATGTGGTAAAGGTAGGGCCCACTCGTTATATGCTGAAAATGCCTTTCACCAATTCAGAAAATTCTAAGATATTTTGGCCTGTTATCAGGCCACTTCCCACAGGGTATGCGGTAAGGAGATCACAGGCCGTAACTAATATTTCCCTGTCGATTGAAAGGTCAAAATCGTTGACCTTGGTTGAAAATCTCCCATGCTCGCCAATGTTATAAGTAAGGTTTTGATAGAAAAGGCAAACAAGACGAGGGTAAACTACCATCACTGATGGGATATATAGATGCTCGAGGCCGGCTCACCTAAAGTAGGCCAGTGAAAACTATGCCTCGGGCAGCTGGCCAAAAAATTTCCTGTCAAAGTTGGGTTCGATAAAGAAATCAAGGTTCATTATTGATAGGTTTGGAGTCTCTCGCTATAAGGGTTGAGTCTTGGGAACAACCGGTGGTTGCTGTGGTGCAACAGTCGATGACCTTTTGCTAATTTGGATACTAGCACTAGGGTTCAGCGGCACAGTGGTTCTTGCCTTTTTCTTAGGTAGGGCATCCACCATGGGTGTCTTGCCTTTGTTACGCTTTGAAACCATTTCCTAACTCATGCAAATAAAATAAAAGAGAAAAGCTCGAGATTACCTTGGAAGCGTGAACATTGCTACAAAGAGTAGGTTGTAACTCTTGTGCCATATTTATATGCGTGAAATGCAGCACCACATGCACAATATATACAAAATATGTAGAGAAATCCACAAGTTGTAGGAAGAAGAAGAAGAAGAGAATATAGGGGCGATAAGGCAAGACCGGTCAAAATAGAACTTTGATCGATCTTAGAGCCATATATAACCCTAAGCTCAGTATATCCTGAGCGGTTGAAACCGTTTTGACTAGTCATAAAATTAGGAGAAATGCAGTTCTCCAGCGGTGCCTCAGTTCTAAAGCGAGGTCCCTGTTAATTGACCGGTCAAAATAGTTTCGACTGGTCAGAATGCATCAAATAAAAACCATTGCATTTTCATTGATGTGCAACCATGGATATCAAACCTGCTGTGATGATGCGCTTGTATGAAAAATATAGAGCCACCACCTGGAGCTTTTGATGTCCCAGGAAACCCAAATCAATATTGAAAGCACCAAGGTGCCAAATATGACTCTGATTCTGGTCTACACCAAAGGCTCTTGGATAGGGGCTTCGGTTATCGATCAGGAAGGTGCTAGGCACTCGATTAACCCGCTCGTAAGCGGTCTCTACTTATGGCCAAAAGAAAAAAGAAAATAAAAAAATTAAACAGCACTTCCTCTTGCCCGAAGGCGCTCCGATCTTATTTACGCCCCCTATAATCATCGAAATGTCAGTGGTGTAACGGCGTAAATTCAAGGATAGAGGAAGGGCAAAGAAGGTAGAGGAATAGAGGGGAGAGCCAGAGCCCTTGGGCCCTTGTAGCACCGATGTGAACCTTCGCGTGAGTGCACTTGATGAGCTTTCTATAGCTTAAAAGGTTGGAAGATGGGTTCTAATCTATAAGGCTTGGTAGCTAAGTGGTAGAAGAAGAAGGCTAAAGGGTAGATCTCACCTAGGCTAAGGGGTTTTTGATGGAAGGTGTGGGATAAAGGATGGTTTTAAATTCTTGAATTTTTATGGGTTTGGTGCACCAAAGGGGAGAAGGAAATCTCTAATCTTTCTCTCTTTGGAAAATTTTTCAAGCCCTTGTAAAGGGAGGGGAGGCTCTCTATTTATAGAAAAGGAAAGGCTTAGGAGGGTACTTAAGAGCTAATGTGACTAGCAATTAGGTAATCCTAAATCTAAGAATTTTGGGTTTTTTAAGGTTATAAATAGGGGTGCAATTGGGTTCAATGGTATATGATAGGGTGGGGTTTCAAAGGGTTAAAGGGTTACAAATAGAATTAATTAGGGTGCAACAGTTTTAAAGAAACCCACCCTAAACATTGGGATGGTCAACAAGTCGAACCCCGAAAGTGAAATTTGGGCAAAACCCCAAAAGTACTATAGCTAAGCCTAGCGTGTATATTACACACGTTACGCATATGTACAATGCCTTTGAGAAGTTCAGAGCCCGTTGTGGGGCCCATTTTGCATAGCGAGTATATTATACACGCTAGGCAAAATGCCCCCAACCCTGCCCCAAATGAAAACAACCATAACCTTTTATGTTTATTTCTGATTGAGGCGATTCTTGGCCCGTTGGGAAGTTGGAAACCTCTACTTTCCAATGATATATGATTCAATCCCAGCACAGTCCCTGTAAGCTTTGGCACACCTCTTTCCAACTATTGCTCAGGAGGGTTCGAAACTAGTTTGGGAAGGGTTTCAGGGGTGTAGGGTTAACTCCCAAGGTCAGGCATAGGCTTCTAAGGATTTAGGCTGAGTTCTAAGGGTTTGGGAAGGCTCCTAAGGGTATGGGGAGGTTCCTAAGGGTATGGGAAGGCTCCTAAGGGTATGGGAGATGCTATCGGAAGCTCGGGAGTGCGCCTTTCTCGAAGTATATTTCGATCAGTCATTGGGAAAATTTGGATGTCTACAGATGCCCCACTTTGCTATCCGAGCACTAATGATCGAATGCCAAAGGAAAACACATCTGAAGAGGCCCAAGGTACACTAACAGGTCTGTCGTATTCAAAGTGAACCTCAAACATCAAATGGTAACATGGTGAGTGCACGAAAGCACTGTATGTTAGGAAAAACGTCCATTCCTCAAGGCTATCGGACCCTAAGCGCTTAGCGACATTAGTGGGCATGACCGAGATGGTGTGAGTTGCGAAAGCTCAATATGGTGGGGAAAATGTTTGCTCCTCGATATGGTTTGATGAGATGTGATGTTTGAGTTTCATTCTGATCAAAATAGCCCTGCGTGCAGGGTGGCAATCGACCCATACCTAAAGATTGGTGTGAAGCGGAGATGGTAAGATCCACATTTTGTGTCCAATTGTAAGAGGCATTAATTGCCCCACTAGACTAATCATCGGTGCCCCTACGCAAGGTAGGGTTTAAGGTCTCTGAGCGGACTCGTCGATCCTGGAGATAATTTAGCGCATATACCCGAGCGGAGAGAATATTAATGTCTCAACATTTTTTGGGAGTGTGTGCCGCTTTGGGTAAGTCACATATTTTTGTTGGTTTATTTTTAATGTATTGCTATATATATTTATTATTATTATTATTATATTTTTTTTGTTTTTATTTATTATTTATTATTATTATATATATTTTAATATTATTATATATATATATTTTTTGTTCAAGATCTTGGGCGCTCTCATCGTCCCTAATGTTTTATTTTTGCACAATCCTTAAACGGGCCGAATGGAAGTTGACGTGCTTCTCGGGACATGTGCCACTATATTCCTTCTCTTTCTTTTTTTTTGGTATATTATTATGTATATATATATATATATATATATATATATTTTTTTTTTTTTTTTGGGGGGTTACACATACGCATGCACCTAAAAGGGAGCACACATATGTGTAAGGGATGATGTAAGCCTAGCATGTATATTTTGCACGCTAGGCCAAAACTGGCAGAATTATGCCTAGCGTGTATATTATGCACGCTAGGCCAAATCTGACAAAATTAAGCCTAGCGTGTATATTGCCTAGCGTGTATAATATACACGCTAGGCCAAATTGTGGCTTAAATCAGCCGAGCCCGAGCAGAAAAGGGTATTTTTAAAATTTCTCTTTCTCCCTCTCTACTAAACCGAACTGGGTGACCCCTCTTGTGTTCCTTGGATTCAATTCGAACCACGACATTACGCTGGTATTTAACATTGACGATTAATCACGCTCCATCCCACCGGAATCTTGGGCTTAGTTCTCTTTTAAGGTAATCATTTTAAACCCCTGTTTCTTTTGATTTATCTTCCTTTTTCTTCAAATGTGGTTAGGGTTCTTAGATTTAGATGATTTCCTTTGCATGTATGATTTATTTTGTGAAGATTGCATCCATTTGCATGAAATTTTGTTTGAAAATGGGTGTATTTTGATTTTTTATATTGAATTTTTTTTTTAAATGGATGAATTTTTGTTCGAAAATCTTGATTTCCCTTCATACAAGTGTGATCTTGATTTCTGAAATACATGGTGTGAAGAAAAGTAATTCGATTTTGATTTTTTTTTAATGCATCCCCACCCAAAATTTCAATGTGTATGTAATGTGGGGATTTTTTAACCAAAAATAATGAGGGGAAGAAAGATGTTTTTCCTAAAACTAAAATGTGGGAGCTATTTTGGGGCTGTCCTTTGATGCCCTCTCCGATTTTGACACAAAAGTGAAGATTTTTCCTCTTCTTTTCTCTCTCCCTCTTTTTTTTTGAAAAAAGGTTCTTGTGTGAATGAGGTATACTCACCTTCCTTTGATCTGATACTTCTTAGCCACGCCCCTGATGACTTGATTCTAATTTTTGATCGATGATGATGATTTTTTATTTTTATCTGCTACCCGTTTCCCTTTTTAGGATGTTGAGTGAAGAGGACAAAGGCCATGAGGGTGGTCCCGACATGATTTATTATGCCAGAGGGGAGCGCCTTATTCAGGTGCAGCGCTCTTCCTGTGATTGGTGGGAAATGCAGGGTGAAGCAGCACGCCACCGGTAACTGCATCAGTAGTACACCCACATCTCCAACTATGGCATAACCAGTAAGGTAAAAGATGTATCCCTTGGCTATTCATTTCTACTTGGGCCTCTTTGCTTGTGAATATATCATTCCTTATTCTTTTGATGCAGCCTCTGCCCCCGCTCATGTTCCGCGGAGGTTGGTTCGACCTTCAGGGCCTCTACGTTCATCTTCCCTAGGTTGTTAGGTTCCTTCTAGCCCAAGACGGCTTTGGGGACTTCTTGTCATGCCCGACTATGAGGAGGGATAAGGCCTACGTGAAGGCCCTAGGGGAGCGGTTTCATCCTAAGACGACAACCTTCCACATGTCAATGGTTGAGATGACCATCACCCCTATGGGCTGGTCTATATTTACTGGGATTGGGATAGGAGGGATACCAGTGGTTCCCCCTCACATACAAGATCGTGCAGAGGTGATTAAGTTGATCGGGGATTACCCCACTTCCCAGGATATGTTCGGCTCTGAGGTCAAGCTATCCTGGCTGGCAGACCAGTTCGAGGTTGACGAGTTGGTGGATTCAAACCAGTCGGATATGAATATAGTTATCGAGCCCAAGCATGCATTGATGCTAGGCCGTATCGTGCTCCTCTTCTTGCTAGGTAAGACCATTCTTGCCAATACAAGTGTTGGCCAGGTCTCGCTATCCCTCCTCAGTCTGATGGGAAACTGGGAGAATGTGCATTTTTTTGACTGGGGGGCTGGGTATATCGTGCTGATGGCCAGTTTGGTTAGAGCCTCAATTGGGGATGTGGCCTCTATTCTCAGCTTTTGGCCTGTGATAGAGGTGACCTTTTTAGCACTTTTATCACTCATGGTTTGTCTTTTAGCTTACTTTTGACATATTTTCCTGTTTATTCGTCCTTTCAGAATTGGAGGAACTTACATTTCCAGCCAGGCCACCCCCTCCTCTTCTTAGACGAGTTCACGTACCGCCTCATGAGCTGCTGGCACAAGAGTCATCACAGGGACCTGGGGATGAAGCATCTGGAACTGGGTCTGAGGTTCAAGTTTGATTTGATGAATCGAAACAGGTATCAATATTCCCCCCTTCTCTCTCTCTCTCTCTCTCTCTCTCTCTTTCTTGGGTAGATGGTGTTGCTTTGACTAATAGGGCCCTTCTTTTCTGAGCAGGTTACTTTTGATCCCTATGTTGGCTCCCTCTTCTGGGATCGTGCTGTTGTGGGCCAGTCCTGACTGTTTGTTGATCGTCACAACATCTTCTTCAATGGCTCCTGGGTCAGAGCATATTACTTGGGGGAGAGGGTGGGGCATCAGTACCCAGACTATTTTGTAGTGTCGTAGGGTCCTCCAAGGGATGTTATGTCACTGGAGGGTACAATTGAGGAGCATGAAAATGGGCTCCTTTGCCATGGGCAATCTAGTTGATTGTCTCTTTGAGCATGGGGGGTGTTAGATGTGGTATGAGTCCCTTCCCTACTAGTCCATCCTCCCACATTTTGTGCCAGGTGCAAACTTTTTCGCATTCAGAAGCTCGCGATCTCAAGCATTCTTTCTCTTTTTCTTTCTCCCGTATGTGAATTCATGTTTTTCTTGACTTTTCCATACTGATTGGATTCCCACCTCTTTCTTTAGTTTGAGGGAGAGGAGGATTCTGGCGAGGACATGGCAGAAGCAGGTCCTACAGAGGCGTCAGGTGTTGGACCTTCAAACCCTTCTAGTGCAGGGACTTCAGGGACCTCGGCTGTAGAGACTCAGGGTACCTTTAGGAGTTTTGATGACTTGTTCCTCTAGGGCCTGTGTGCTGATGTGACAGAGCGAGCCCATTTATCTGCTGAGGCGATTAGGACCCCTCTTCCTGAGTTGGTTCCAAGGGTGAGTTTTCTTTTCTACCTATTTTAGGGACATGCTTGCTTTTGTATTTTTTTCCATGCAGCTGACCTATCTTTCTTTCTTCTTCTTGTAGGATTATGAGTCGGCTGTCAACCAGGCAGAATATTGCCATCATTTTGCTGGCCTTCGAGATGTGAAAATGGTAAGTATGACACTGATTGGTTTGGCTTGTTGCTTTACTGCCCTATCTTTCAACTGGTCTTAACTGATATTTTGGTATTATGCATGTAGCGTGCTTGTGAAAAGGAGTCACGCTCATTGCTCAGTAGATTGTCCCAGGCGTGGTCTCAGACGGGGGATGTATGGACATATCAGAGTATCTCGCACCGGCGAAAGAGGACCGAGGGCACTAATTAGGAGCCATTTCTCCTTTCCTATTTTTATAACCACTTGAAACTTTTGAACATTCTTCTTTTGTTTTGGGAAGTAAATGTAATGAACATGTTTTGGATGATTGGTTTTTACAATGAATGTTATTGCTCTCCCCTTGTATTTGTTACATCTTTTTCTTGTGACATGCTTGTTTATCTGCAGGATGGGCCCCGAACTGGGAGAATGACCCTTAGGTCATGCATTTGGTTAAAAATGGTCGGACCTTGTATGTGTATGTGGGTGGTACCTGAAAGAAAACCATGTAGATAGGTTAGATGGCAGATTTTGGCCTTCCAGCACGTGATCCGGGGTGCTTCGGATGAGAAAAGAAAGCATGTGTGGGCTGGTTTGAAGGACTAGCAACATAAAATAATCTCCCAAATTCTCTCTCTCCTTTTTGTTGGGATTTTTAGCCTAGCATGTGTAATATACATGCTAGGAAAATCTGAGTATTTTTTCGCCTAACGTGTATATTATACATGCTAGGCATTTTCTAGAGATTCTTTGGCTTAGCGTGTGTAATATACACACTAGGCAAAATCTGGGAGATTTTGAACTAGCGTGTATATTACATACGCTAGGTACTTTCTGGGCAATGTGGGGCCTTTAAGGCCTGAGAATGCACCTCTTTTTTGTTATCTATAATTGGGCTTTGGAGTTTTGCTCCCTTTTTTCTTTTCTCTTTCCCAAGGGTGGGTCCCATTGTCCTACATTGAATTGTGATTCCTTAAAACATCTCTGTATGACCATGGACCCGCTTTCCAACCCCGCCACTCTTGGGGGGTACGGGACCTTTATACTTCCCTCTTTGCGCGGGGGGCCCAGTTTTTTGAAGAAATGGCTCGATAGCTTGAACAAGAGCGAACTGGCGGGTTTGGATAAATTCGGGCTGGCCCATCACTCGTCATTCCTTGATATTCCTTTTCTTTGGGATTTCCTTTACGCGACAGCTTCACATTGGGATGTGGATACCCATGTCTTCTGTTTTGGGAATCGTGAGCTATCTCCCACTCTTGAAGAGCTCTCCAACCTATCGTGTTTAAAGTTGCAAAGAGGCCATGCCAGGATAGTGCTGAAACCAGGTTAAGCTAAAGCCGTCCACACGACTTTAGGTTTGAAGAGAGTTGGTTATGAGAAAAGCAATGTCAGTGGGCCTACCAGGTGTTCGTTGAAATTCCTGAGAGAGCTTTTCAGTGATGAAAGCTTGCAAAAATTGCAAGTTTGAGACATCCATAATGTAAAAGCTTTCACTCTATGCCTTCTCTCAGAGGTTCTTTTCTACACTGGGGGGAGAGATTTTCACTTGCACTTTGCAACTTACTGGCGGAGCTTGAAGAGGGTCACTCTGAGATGCATGTGGTCATGGCAGAGCTTTACCGTTGTTTCGATGCTTTTACTTTGGGCAAGTTTGAGTGCCTCCGGGGATGCTCTGTTCTACTCCAAGTTTGGCTTGGGGAGCATCCTGGCAATTTGGGGCCTATGCCCTGCTTTTATGTGGTTCATGGAGAGGTGGCGCCGATGCCATAGGTTGCCATAAGGGAATATATGCAAGCTGAAACTTTGGCTGGCTGAGGCGAAGCTGGTGTGGAGGCTTCCACGGTTGGACAGGACCTTTCCAGTAGTTCGATCTAGAGATCATGAGGGCATCGCCCTTCTTGGCTTGACTAGCAGTACCTATTACTTTCCCTCTTAGGTGCTGCACCAATTTGGTTATACTTAGCAGGTGCCCTATTTGGGGAGACCTCCCCTGTGCGGACTGATCTTTTCTCAGGGGGTTCTCTAAGGACTTGGATGGGATAGCCGCTCTTTGGGAGACGCATCAGTCAACGGATATGTGCGGCTTAGAATAAGGGGATTCTCTTTTAACTTCTCCGGAGTATGAGGCTTGGCAGCTATCCGAGAAGCCTTCTATCCTTTGCTTAGATCAAGTGGAGAGTAATGGTGTAGAGGGTCCTTGGCCAAGGAAGGAGTTAATGCTGCTGGCTCGGAATGAGCAGCTGGTAGACAAAAAATGGGTCTTGCACGAATGTTTAGAGAAACACAAGGTTAGAGCATATGTTGCAGATGCAAGAGCTGGCTTTGCAGAGTGGCCTTCATGGCTGCTGGATGACAGATCGGAATGCCTGGGAGGATGCCTTATGCGTCGAGATTCATGCTTTGAAGCACGAGTTGCGTCAATGACCTAGACCTGCACATCCCTTTTTCATAGATCAAATCACCACAGGGACGGGCATAAGAACCCCTGTTAGATATTTTTGGGTATATATATTTTCTTCTTATTTTTATTGCTTTTCAATTTTGTAAAGGGTAAGCAATGCATTACACTGATTATTTTTTGAGATGTGGTGTAAGTGCAGTACAGACATGTAAATGGAAAAGGGAAATTTATTATCTTACAGAAGTTCTATCTTTCTTTGCTTTTGTAAAAGGGAGAAATCGGTTATTACGCCGATCATCCTTTTGTGATGTGGTACACATAGTACGGGAATGAAAATGGGAAAGGGTAATTTATTATCTTTTATAAGTGTGGTCCTCTCCTTTCTCCGTATAGGGAGACACTAATCATCAATTTGATCATCTCGAGGTTTGGTGTGCACAGTGCTGGCATAAAAATGGGAAAGGAAAATTTATAATCTTTTATAAGTGGGGTCTTTTCCTCCTTTTTTTTGAAAAGGGAGAAACCAAGCATCACACTGATCATCTTTTTTGAGGTGTGGTGTGCACAGTGCCAGCTTGAAAATGGGAAACGGAAATTTATTATCCTTTATAATTGAGGTCTTCTCCCTTCTCCCTTTGTTTGATGCCTCAACCTCGGATGAGGTGAAAGGTCCCATTTTTAGCATAGTTGAGCCCAATCATGCGATCCGACCTAAGTGAGGTTCAACATTTTTTACCAAGGTTCGAACATCCATCCCCTTGGATTGAATCGACCCTTTCTACTACCTCGGGTCATGCATTTGACGGTGCGATTTTATGAAGATATTCCTGGTCAGAACATGATTTGAGCTAACACGAGTGGCCCAATGAATACCAGGTAGCACAGAGATGTAACCGAATGATCTCTCTTTTCTCTTCTATTTTTCTTTTTCAGCTCTTTATTATTCACAGCTCCCCCAAGATGGGTTTTTGCCATGCCCATTGTTACCCTCTTTCTTACTAGTAGCGCCCTTTCGGGTTTTCACTACATCCATGGGTTTGCATTTTTACCCTAGGTGCCTTTTCAAGTTTCCACCTGGTCTGCACAAGCTTGTTATTTTTACCCATGGCACCCTTTTGGATTTTCACCACGTCCTTTTGGCTTTAAGCTTGTATTATTTTTTCTTTTCCTCTTTATTTTCTCAAAGACCACGACATGGACGTTGTCTCCGTCATAGCCGGCTAGATGGAGTTCCTTTTTCGTCTCTCAGCTTAGCTCGCGTTGACTCAACGGATACTGTGACTGCTCGTAGGCCTTAAAGAGGGCTTTTTCTTGGGATATATCTTGGCCATGGGATAGGTTAGGAATTTTAAAGGTATTCTTGGGTTAAAAAGGTTTCCTCGATAGGGTTCCAGTTGCCGTAATACACTTCTTCCTTGGGAAATTTTTACTGTACATGCCCTACATTTTTTTTTTTTTTTTGTTCTTTTGCTTTTTTTAGACATTCTCTTTTTGGGATTTTATTGTTTTGATTTTTTTTTTCGATTTGATGATAACTATTTTTCTCCTTTTTCATTTGGTATATACACTTTTTCCATCTTCTTTTACAGGGCAGGGTTTATGAAAGAAAAGTCAATGGCTCAATGGGTGTAGCAATGGGTATGAGTGTTCAGGGACGCTCTTTTTTTTTTTTTTTACTTGGCTTTGAAATGATGGCCTCTTTTATGGGGTCTTTAAGCAGTCACGTATCCATCTTATCAATACTTACCTTGTCACGGAGACTAGGAGTAGAATCGGCATACGTATTTAATGTTGATGGCCTCAGGAAAGTGATCTCCATCCATGGTGGCGAGGTGGATCTTGTATCCCGGGAGCACTTCTTGGATGACGTAAGGTCCTTCCCAGTTGGGCTTTAATTTCCCTTTTGGATCGGCGTGGAGAGAAGGGAAGATTTTCCTCAGTATTGTGTTACCCACCTTTAAATCTTGGATGCGAACATGCTTGTTGTAAGTACATGCGATCCTTCTCTGATAGGTCTGGGTGTGACACAAGGCTAGGAGTATTTTCTCATCTAGCAAGTTCAGTTGTTGAAAATGGGACCTCTCTCTTTCAACACCCGATAGATCAGATTCGATAGGAATGCAGAGTGAAGGTACTTCAACCTCAACCGATAGCACGACCTCAATTCCATACAAAAGGGAGAATGGTGTTGCCCTCGTAGCAGTATGGATTGACGTTCGATAGGCCCATAGGGCGAATGACAACATTTCACTCCAATCTCGGTCGGTAATGACCATCTTCTCAAGGATTTGAACGACTATCTTGTTAGCAGCTTTGTCGGCCCCATTAGTTTGTTGTCAATATGGTGATGAGCGATGATGTTTTATTTTGTATTACTCGCAGAAGGCTTTTATGCGCTTATTCGTGAAGTTGGTGCCATTATCTGTGATGATGTCTTTGGGTATGCTAAATCAGTAAACAATGTTATTCTTGATAAACTTCTAGACATGATTGGCCGTGATGTTCGTATATGATGCTGCCTCTACCCATTTGGTGAAGTATTTAATAGTGATGAGGATGAACTGATGCCCATTGGAAGCTTTCAGATTGACCTTTTCGACAACGTCGAGGCCCCATGTGGCAAATGGCCAAGGAGTGGTCATGCTATGCAGATCAATGGCTGGAGCATGTATCAGAGTGGAGTGCTCTTGGCATTTGTAGCACTTCTGCACGTGCTTTCAACATTCAGTTTCCATGGTGGTCCAGAAACACCCTAGCCATAGGATCTTCTTGGCGAGCATGTGCCCATTGACGAGGGCCCCACATACTCCTTCATGGATCTCTTTCATGATGTTCGCAGCTTCGCTTCTGTTAGACATTTGAGTAGGATATTATTATAGGATCACTTGTAGAGGCACTCGCCACAGATGATGTAGTTTGCTGCTAAATGTTGGATGGTCCGTCTATCTTCCTTGGATGTCCCCTCGGGAAAAGTACGAGCTTCGAGGAAATTCTTAATATCTGAGAACCAAGGTGGCTCATTAACTAACCTTGGGGGTTCCTCAATCTGCAGGTAGAAGGCTGGTTTATTTCTCTTCTCAATCATGATCGACTTCATCTCAACACCATAGGGAATTTCCACCATTGATGCCAGCGTTGCTAGTGCATCGGTGAAATGATATCTTGCTCGCGAGACATAGGAGAAGGTAACATCATCGAAGCATTCTATTAGGTCTTTGAGGTGCTCGTGGTATGGGATCAACTTTTCATCCTTTGTCTTCCAATCTCCATTTCTTTGACATATGATGAACTTTAAGTCACCAAATACCCTGAGATGAGTTACATGTAGGTCAAGTGCTGCTTGTAAACCAGCTGCACAGGCTTCATATTCGACCATGTTGTTTGTACACGGGAAGTTGAGCTTAATGGAGACTAGTATGTGAGATCCTTTTGATGAAATCAGAATAGCGCCAACTCCTTGACCTTCGGCATTTGTTGCCCCATCGAAGTGCATTACCCATGACTCCTCTCCTCTTCTTTATCATCCTCTGTCATAAACAAGATGTCTTCATCTTGGAATTCAGTTCTCAAGGGTTCATAGTCAGGTAAAGGATTCTCGGCTAGATAATCCGCTAGTTCTTGCCCCTTGATCAACTTTTGGGTTACATATGTGATGTCAAATTCTGATAAAAGGACTTGCCAGCGTGTTGTCTACCTAGTGAAGGCCGGCTTTTCAAACAAGTACTTCAAAGGATCCATACAGGCTAGTAGGAGAACGGCTTGAGATAATAAGTAATGACGGAGTCTCTACGTAGCCCATACGAGAGCCATGCTTTCTCCAGATGAGAATAGTGCATCTCATAGTCAGTGAACTTCTTGCTGAGATAGTATATGGCTTACTCTCTTCTTCCTATTTCATCATGTTGCCCTAGGACACATCCCATTAAAACCTCTGTTGTAGAGAGATACATTATGAGTGGTCTCCCGGAGACTGGTGGCACCAAAATTGGTGGGTTGAGAGGGTAACCCTTAAGTTTATCAAATGCTACTTGACAGTCATCATTCCATTCAACCGGTGAATCTTTTATCAGTAGTTTGAAGATCGACGTGCAGATGGGAGAGGCTGTGCAATGATCCGACTGATGTACTGTATCTTGTCTAAGAAACCTCTGACCTCTTTCTCGGTAGATGCTGGTGGCATTTTGACAATGGAATTTACCTTGATCGGGTCAACCTCAATGCCTCTTCTACTGATGATGAAGCCTAGGAGCTTCCCTAACATGGCACCGAATGCGCATTTCTGAGGGTTCAAACATAACCTATATTTTCTCAGCCTCTCAAATAGCTTTTGGAGGTATATCAGATGGTCACTTCTTTATGGTGATATGGCGATCATGTCGTCAATGTACACCTCAATTTCACGGTACCTCATGTCATGGAATAGCACTGTCATCGCCCTTTGGTAGGTTGCCCCAACATTTTTCAATCCGAAAGGCATGACTCGGTAGCAAAAATTTCCCCATGGAGTAATAAATGTCGTTTTCTCGCGATCTACCTCTCCCATCTTTATCTGATTGTATCCGAAGAATCCATCCATAAATGAGAGCATCCCATCCCTAGCAGTGTTATTGACCATGATGTCTATGTGTGGCAACATGAAGTCATCCTTCAGGCTCGTCTTGTTGAGATTTCTAAAGTCGATGCATATGCGAACCTCTCCATCCTTCTTTGGTACTGGGACGATGTTGGCTAGCCGCTGTGGGTACTTTATGACCATGAGAAATCCTGCATCGTACTGTTTGATGACTTCATCCTTCACTTTTAACATCCATCCTGGCCGGAGATGTCTTATCTTCTGCTTGATTGACTTAACATCTGGATATAGCGACAGCTCATTCTCGACCAAATCGGTGTCCAAACTAGTCATGCCCTCATATGACCATGCGAAGATGTCTTGGTATGATCAAAGGAAATCAATCATGCTTTTTCTTTCCTTAGGAGACAGTGACATTCTAATCTTGGTGATTCTAGGAATCTCCTCAGTCCCTAGGTTGACGTCCTCTATTTCTTCAATAATTGGTGTAGGGCCATGCTCAAAATTGACAAACTGGTCAAGGAGGCCATTAGGGAGCTCCTCGGTAGGGATCTCCTCATCCAGACTCCTGACTCCTACCTCTTCATGTATTTTTACAGAAAAGGGATCAATTTCATGTGGGATGGGTATTTCAATCAAGGCATCATTTTCTTTGATTTTCTCATGAATTTTGAAAGGCAATGTTTTTGGATTTTACATTTTTTCTATTTTTTAAAGATTTTTATTTTCTTCGGGGATGGGCGCATGGCAAGGCCAGTCTCTATATATACATGGTGTCGCCTGCCAAGGGCTCACCTCATTTTTTATAGGTTGTTTTTTTGGGGAAGTCGTTGCTATATTTACGGCCATTTGCTGCTTCTAGAGTTAAGGGAGCAGTCACCCATTTTCTTATCTGCACCTTTACCTACTCTAATGGAGGAGGATAATTGAGGTGGCTTTTGGGGGCCAACCTCCATCATATTTATCCTGGGCTAGTCCAAGATTCTGCCCTTAAATGTTAGCACCGGTTTGTAGTGGTTCAACATAGGGGTTGCATTGACAAGGGAGCTTCCTCTTCGAAGAGGGATAGGGAGGCCAAGTTTATCTCTAAGGCGGGGGGAAAGATTTGGGGATTGGTTGGGTGAGTCATGGCTACCAGTTTGTGTGGGGTTAACTATGTTGCCCCATTTTGATCAACCTTTATGATCCCCGCACTTACGAAGGTACTCCTGATGTGAGGTCTAGGGCAGGGTTCTTCCTCTATGTCTTCCCCGAGGTTTTACAGCAGAAAGGGTTTGAATCGTTTCCTTGGCCTCTCGGACTTCTTCTTTAGTAGGCCTATAGCCTAGGCCGAATCAGACCTGCTATAGGCTCCTAACTCTGACTGGATCCCTCCATCTTTGCAGATGAGGTCCTAACCCTTTACCTTTCTGATAGCCCCATTCTAGTGCATAGCTACGACTGCATCCATTCCACCGCCAATTTTTAATGTAATCCTTTCAAGGGGCTCGGGGATTACCATTGATACATCGTACTCAAAGCTATGGAGGTTTGAATCTTTAGTTGTATGTGGTACATCCAATACTTTGGGGTTCTTGATGCTGTCAGTAGCTTTTTCTCTTTCCTATTGTCCCTCACCTAGAATAGTGACAATCTTTTACTCTGACATAAATCTAAGCTTTTAGTGCAGGGGTGAAGGTATTGCCCTGACCTTGTGTAACCAAGGGCACCCCAACAGCAGGTTGAAAGTAGATTTGATGTCCATAACTTGGAACGGTATGGAAGAGGTCATTGGCCCGATGACAAGCTCAAGGTCAACTTCTCATATTATCTCTCTTCTCATGTTATCAAATCCTCTAGCACTTATTCTCGTTGTCCTGAATGCAGAGGGATCTATCCCTATCTTGGTTAAGGTTCTGAGAGGGCACACATTCAAAGCAGACCCGTTGTCTATTAACACCAATGGAATCACCAGGTTCCCAATTTTTACAGTGATGTTGAGGGGTTTGGAGTGATTATTTACCTCATCCAGAAAGTCAACATCTAAAAAGAAAATGGCATTGGGAGCTAACACCATCCCAATGATCTGTCCCACCTCATCCGGGGTTACATGGATAGATACGTGGGCATCTTTTAAGGCTCCCATCAAAGCTTGGAAATGAAGTAGTGATGTCATTAACATGTCCCAGAACGTGATGTGTGCGGGCATCCTTTCAATTATGTTTTCAGTATGTGCTCTCAGCTCATTTTTTCGATAGGGTTTACAACTCTAGGTTCTTTCTTCTCTTCTGGCCGGGTCGATGCTAGTACTTATGGTTGCCTTCAGATTCTTCTTGATCGAGTGATGAAATCTATTGACCCCTCTCTGCTACTACCCACATTGATATCTGTCTGATCATAATTGAGTGGGACCTAATGGGGATCGTAGCTTAGTCCTGGGATTTGGAATGGAGTGGACACAGGCCTCAAAGGTGCTTGAATTGGGGGATTGGAATGGGTGAACAACACTTGGTTAATCTCTATTGGATAGATCATGGAACTAGTGAAAATAGGCCACATGGGGTTAGTGGGGAATGTGAATGGCTGTATTGGGGGTGGCGTGACAGGGGTAGGACATTGATAATTAACTGGTGTCAGAGGGGGATATGGGGCAAAATCATCCATTAGGTAATTAGTGGGGGTTGCTACTAGGTATGGTTGATACGGGTTGGTTAAGACATAGCTGACGGGAACTGGTGATGGAAAGTATGCCCTTAAATCTAAGGGTTCTTTCAGTGGTGCAGGATTTGGAAAGTAATCGGCTAAATTTAGGGGCTCAATTACTCCATTGTTTCTATCCTCTTAATCTCTCTACCTTGGTGTTATAAAGTCTTCTCATGTGCGGATATACTCTGAAGGGTCGAACTCCTTATCTTCCTCCTCTATCATCCTAATGGTCGGACTTGGGCCTGCTTCACCGCGTGGATGTGATGGTAGCGGTACCTGATGTAAATTGGCATGCTGATTGGCCTGGGGGAGTGCATAGGAATGATCTTACCAGCCTCTATTAAATCTTGTATCACATGCTTCAGAGGGAAGTAGCAATCAGTTGGGTGTTCCGATCCTTGATTGAAATTATAATGGGTATTAGGGTCGTGATTCCTTGGGATCAAATTTGGCAGAGGTCGTGGTTAGAGTGCGGTGACCAAACCTTTTTCAATTAGCAAAGGTAGAAGGACATTCAAGGACTGCCCTAGAGGTGTAAAGACTCGGTCAAAATGGGCCCTTCTCTATTTTGGGGTTATTTGTGCCCCTTATCCATTTTTAGTCCTCAGCATTGGCTAGCTTCTACTTGGGGTTGATTGTGCTGCCTTGAACTGAAATAGAGTTATGCTGGTGTTGGGTCATATATTTACGATCGTCTGTACATCTGCCTCGATTCTCGTATCATTCCTTTGTTTAAAAAACCTTCGAACTCTATTGTTTACGGTTTTATTTAATTGCCCTTCTCTTATGGCATCTTCACATCAGTTAGCATTTCTCACTAAGTCAGCAAAATTGAACTACTATTGGTATACCAAAAAATTTGAGATGACTGGCTGGGTGTTTTTTGAGATCATCTCGATTTGCTCATCATCGAGTATTCTATTCCTGACCTGGACTATCAATGCCCTCCATCGCCCCAGGTAGTCGCTGAATGCTTCATCGGGCCTCTACTTTAGCAGAGCTAGATCTGACTTACGGGGTTCAATGCCAATGTTGTAGACATATTCTTCTTGGAATAGGTGGGTCAGATCTTTCCATGTTTTAATCTTGGAAGGTTTCAACAATTTGAACCATCTCAAAGCCCAGCCTGTAATGCTCTTCTGAAAGATTTTTATGAGTAAATGAACATCCCCTCTATATTGGAACATGTCCCTATAGTAGGACTTGAGGTGTGTAATGGGGTTTCCCATACCGTTGTATTTGTCGAAGACTGACAATTTAAAATTTAGGGGCGAAGGGACTTCTGCGAATAGGCATAATTCAGAGAAGTTCGTGGCATGGATTTCAGCTCCACCCATCTTCATTAGCTATTTTTGGATGTTATCCACTTTCACTTTCAAAAGCTCTGAATCTTTGGACGGTGGGGTCATCCTTTCAACAGGTGGCCTCCATTCACTTTGGGCTGTCAGTGGGTTGGTGATTGTGGGAGGTAGGGGGTTGAAGCTGGTGAATGCCCCAGTATGGGCCCCGTTATTCCTAATCTCATCCTCCTTATACTGTGAGTCTATATATGATGGAGGAAGGGTGAGATTATCTTATTGGTTTTGAGTAGGCTGGATGGGTGCTGGGTGGGACCATTGTACATGGGGGAAGTTCTAATGAGTAGCTTGTGGAATGATGGGATGTGGGACTGTCAAATTTTAGGCTGGGGCCTAATGAGGACACTTTACTTGGAGGAATCCTTGGGGATGGGTTTGAGATGTATGGGGATGGGTGAATTGGGGATAGTTAATGGTATGGGTTAGATTCCCATACTGAGGTAGGGGCATCATTTGGGGTGGAATGGGGGCTTATTGGGTTAATGTGGGATATTGGGGAATTGTGGAGGGTATAAAAATGGGGCTCCTGGGTTTAGGCCTTCATGGGTTGGGGGATAGGCCAGTGGGCCTTGATGGGCTTGGGGTAGGGGGCCCTGATGGGCTTGGGGTTGGGTCATTGGGCCTTGATGGGATTGGGGTATGGGGCCCTGGTGAGCTTGGGGTATGGGGCCCTAATGGGCTTGGTGTTATTCATTGAAAAGTACCACTTTTCACCTCTTAACCTAGCCTTTACTACATCTTGGAGCTGTCTAATAATCCCTTGTTTAACATGTTTTGTAGTTAGTAGTAAAAGTTACAGCTTAGTACAAAGTTCAAGCTTTTGAAGCCAAAATGAGAGAGTTTAATGCTAAGATGTGGAGCTGAGGCAAGAACATAAAATACACCTTGGTGGCACGCACCTTGGTGACCACATGGCATGCTTAAGTGGACCCAGGAAGACCACTAGATGAGAAGAAGTTGGACTTGAGTGGAGAAGGCTGCAGCAACAATATGTACACTGTAGCAGAGGAGTCGAATGTAGCCTCGCGCAGTCAGAAACATGGTCTCACACAGTGTAAATTTGTAGAAGCTACCTCGCGAACACCGCGCGTAGCCAACACCTGTAGCACAAATCATCTTCACAAGGCAGCTCGTGTAGCCCAATGAAGCGGAGCTTCAGAAATTGCTCTTTTGAAGTTCTCGCGAAGTCAGGGCAATTCACTCTCATTTCATGTCGCGAAGCACTCGCGCAGTCCATGGCAGGAAACTCTACGAAATGCCACACGAAGAGTTCTCACATAGCTCATTTAGACAGAAGAGTCCAGCCGCTCGCGCAACATTCGCATAGCTCTGGCAGAGAGAGACGCCTAAAAAATTTCTCGCACAACTCATTTAGACAGAAGACTCCAACCGCTCGTGCCGCTTTCGCGTAGCTGTGGAGGAGAGAGATGTCCAGAAAAGCTCTCGCACAGCTCTCATACACTGCAGTGCAAAAGCCAGCCACAGGAAGTGACAAATCCGTCTTGGCGAGCAATCGTTCAAGTATTGGTGTGCGCTTTTTCTGGGTTCCTCTAGGTCCCCGTTGAATAAGTGGCTCCAATTCTGTCCAAGTGTACTCTAGCGATGCGGCGTTTAGAATGTTAGAAGTAAAGTGTTTTCTAGGAAGGTTCCTAGTTTGTTGTAATCGCCAGCAGCAGATATTTAACGACGCTATAACATGTCAATGATAACGCTTTAGAGCGGGTGTGGGTTACTTCTTTACTTAATCGTCCGCTTGCGAACGTCAGCAGCTATGTCTTTTCTTATAATTTAAATAGTTTAATTTTTCTTCCCTTCTCTTATTATTATTGTAGTTCTAATCAGTTTAGACTTCACAATTCTCTTGTGAGTTTAGTTATGTGGGAATTTATTATGGTTTATTTAATTTAGTATTCTAATTCTATCCGGAGTCTAATTAATTTTAGTTTCCTAGCACTACTAGAATTCTAATTAATATAGTGTCCTAATACTACTAAAGACCAATTAACGTCAGCCTCCTAATTGTACTAGGAATGCAGGTGTATTAATTTTAATGAAACTTTAATTAAACCAAGCATGTTAGTTATACTAAAATTCTAAGTAGAGCAAGTATAGTAGTTGTACCAGAATTCTAATGGAAATAGAGAACTAGTTTTACTAAAACTCTAATTTAAGCAATGAATTAATTTTTATATGAATAAAATAGTAAAATCTAATTGAGGGAAACAAACTAATTTGATTAAAATTCTGATTAGAGCAATGAATTAACTGTACTTGAAATCTAATTAAAGTAATGAGTTAATCATACTAAATTCTAATTAAAATAAAGGATTGATTTGACTAGAATTATAATCAAAGCATTGAATTAATTATACTAAGATTCTAATTGAAATAAAAGGACTGATTACTGATACTGGGGTCTAATAAAATGAGGAATTAACTATGCTAGAATTATCTAATTAAAATAAAGGAACTAATTATACTAGAGTTCTCATCGAAGCAATTATTCTAAGGATTTAATTAAAATAAAGCATGTAAATTGACTATACAAAAATTCTAAGAAATTATGGAACTGATATTATAACCCTAATTAAAGCAACTAAGTAATTCTAAAAAAATGGGGTTTGGGTCTGCTACGCTAAGGAGGATTGGCCTCATTCCTGAGTACCCTCCGTAAGCTCCCTTGGGCAAATCGGATGGCTAAGATTAAAGATAAATTGGATTTAGGATTATAAAATAGTATCTTTAGATTTTTTCAGAGTCAATTTCAGAGTAATAATTATGAATGAAATTGAAAAATTAGAATTATAGAAACTAAAATTAATATTTAGGATTTTTAGAAATATTAAACTAAGAAATTAAAATTAAAATTAAAATTGCTAGGACTGAATTTGGGTCCAAAATCAGAAAATCAGACCGTATGATTAAGGACTGAAAATTAAGATTTTAGAATAGAATTAAAGCCTAGGGTCGGTAAATTAGACCGTCGGATTAAGGACTGGTTCTAAATTAAGAGAACTAGAACCAGATAAAAAAAATTTGCGGTCTAAAAAAGGGTGCTACAGTCTCGGACTGAAAATTAATACCTATAATTGAAACTAAGAGAAAGATCCTAAGTCTAAAACTAAGATTTTTTACCTAAGACCGGGGCTGCGGAGAGAAACCTCAAAGATTTTGCCCTTGAATTTTGAAATCATGGTTAGGTTGCTCTGTGTGCTCATTCTCGGAGTTCTCTGGTTCCGGAATTCCAAAAAAGTCCGTTCTCTCTCGCTCTCCTTTTTTTTTGGGTCAAAATTAAAAAAAGCTTTTATAAGTTTTTCTTCAATTAAACGCTCTGTTGCAGGCATTTAATAAACTTACGTGCCAGTCTTCCAGTGCTTAATCGCTTTGAGTCTGTCACCAACTTAGTGACCGATCGACTGACTTGTTCAGCGAGTTTTCTAGTCCTAATAGCATTAAAACTAATTGCGTGGCCATTTTGGGGTGGGTAATCCATTTAAGCTCCACTCTCGAAGTATTTAATCAGGGTAACTTAGGGATCAAGGACGGTGAGGCTTGGCCGGGCATATGCCAATTGCGCGCTGGTGATGGGGTGTTCAATTCGGTTGTGCGTCTCATGATAGACACGCGATCGAATCTCGAGTTGGTCTGGGGAAATGAAGTTTAGTCTGAGAAGGGAGTGATTGTGCCCTTGTGATTTGGCGTGCAATCGAATTGAGAGCTTGGTTTTAGGCTCTTAATTTGGGAATGTCCAGGTCTGGGTCGAGCTTGAAATGCCAGGCTACTGTTTTAGCCTGCATTTCGACTATATACTATTGTTTCAGTATATAGTCTCCCTACGATGGGATATGAGCCACAGAGCTATTATTTCAGCCTGTGTTCAGCTATGTACTATTGTTTCAGTGTATGGTTACCACATCTGGGGTATGGGGCCTGAGCCATAGAACTATTGTTTCAGCTTGTGTTCAGCCATATACTAATATTTCAGTATATGGTCCCACATTAGGGTTAGGGGTCTGAAATGCGAGACTATTGTTTCAGTTTGTATTCTGACTATATACTATTATTTTAGTATATAGTCTCCCTACATTGAGATTTGGGCCACAGAGCTATTGTTTCAGCCTGTGCTCAATCATGTACTATTGTTTCAGTGTATGGTTCCCACGTCGGGGGTATGGTGCCTGAGCCATAAAACTATTGTTTCAGCCTGTGTCCAGCTATATACTATTATTTCAGCCTGTGTCCAGCTATATACTATTGTTTCAGCATATGGTCCCATATCAGGATTATGAGGTCAAAGGTTGACCGAATAAATTTGTATATTTCGAGAGGGCAAAATGGGAATGTCTACAGATGCCCCTCTTTGGCGCGCTCTTGCGAAGTAAGAATGCGTCGAAGAAGTAGACACTTCTCATTCAAGGTGTCTTCTCATTTATCTTGGGAAATCACAAATGTGAACTGGGGATGCTAACATGACATGCTTGGCCTTCTTATCTATCAATACAAGCTAAAATGGAGCATTTAAAGGGTAAATGGTAGCTATTGAAGGGCACTTTCTGAGTTTGTGGGTTCATGGCGCATCCCGCCGCATGGCGTGGCCTAACAAAGGGATTTTACACAATCAAGGTACTGGGGCATCAATCAAATATCCCAAACAAGGTCCAGGGACCGATAATAATAAAATGAGGTATCATGTAATATTGAAGGCTTTTGCAAGTCATGTCAGACCAAGCGCGTCTTTACTCACACTAATGAGCACTAGGCATTCCTTTTCCAATAGGCGGTTATAAGTTCTTAGATTAAATATACTCAATGTTTTGTTTCCCAGGGGAATGGCTGGTTTGGGCTAGTAATTGAGGTGGGGGTCTTGTGAGGTGTGCTTAATTGAATTTTGTGTAGTGGCGCGTATGCTTGATTCATCTGGAGTTGGCCTCTAAGTTGAGAATTCTAGTGTTAATGTGTCTGAATAAATGATTCTGTGCAGTGGAGTGTGTGCTTGATCCAATTTTGCACAGTGGGATATGCACTTGATTGCAAGTTCAGGGGTCTTAGGAGTTAAAGGTTAGGTTTAAGTGTAATTTATTGTGCGCGAGTGATGGGGAGCTTAATCAGTTTTTTTGGTATTTAAAGAAAGGTGAGTTGGGTCTATTTATCTTGTTGCTTTATTCTTCTTTTCTTCTCTCTTTTTTTGTATTTTTTTTTTAGTAAGGGGATTCGAAAAATTCGAGGGTTTTGAAAATTTGAAATTTTATAGATTTTAACTTAAGATCAATTCGATGGTAAACTATAAAAAATATGGCTTCCGAGACGTCACTGAGTAGATCCACCAATACGAGATTTGTGGACTCGACCTTTATTGTGGTTGTCAAGACGACACTTGGCATGCCGGATACTTCGTCTAGCCTTCTCAGCGAGTACTGATGATTATCTCTTATAGGAGGACTACAGTGATTTGCGAGTCGAGAGAGACGGGCTTTGAAAATATTTAACTTAATCATAGCTAACTATATATTTATGAGAAATATCAAGTAAAATAAAAAAAAAGTGGGTAGTACTTACCTGGGGGTGATACTTACCTAGATTGCGCGTTGTTTGTAGGGTCTGGTGGCGTCGTAGTGTTGCGATGAGACTTTGGAGATTTCTTTTCTTCAGGTTAGCTATGGCAGGGCTTGGTGGTTGTGATGTGATGTTTTGGGAGAAATGATGTCGCTATGGGACCTACGGATTCTCCCTTTCTTTGGCTGCGTGCTGGGTGAGTCCTGGTGGGACGTGGTGATCAATTCGAGAGAGGGAGAGCCCTTTGCCTTAGTGATGGGACATGATCAATCTTTCCTTCTTTTCATCATGCGACATGACATGTGCTGTCTGAGCTTTTTTTTTTAGGTAGTGATGTTCGCGATAGGATGTCGACTGAGCATAGTTAGCTGTGGTGTGCTCACGCTTCCGGGGGATTTGCTTTTAGCTTCTTATGATGGGAAATGAGGGTATGGTTAATTTATTTTGATGGGACTGGATATTAAGGTGATATCACATGTGAACACGTTATCGTGATAGGGATGGGTGCTGTCGATGCATCCTTCTCATGCAAGGGTACGCGATAAGACGGGTGAATTTTGATCAAAGCGTGATGCAAAGTCAGGGCACCTAATTTAGGTCGCTTAATATGATTGCGCGCCTATTTTCAAGTGTACGATCTCAGGCTTGAGGGGTCATTTATGCGCATGTAAGTGTGCGTGTGATTGTGTTATGCGGGATAACCATGGCACGTGATCGAGGCGTCACCTGGTCAGTGTACGGGTGACCTTTTAGGTCGCGTGATAGTAGTTTGTCGTTTGATAAATTTGCGTTGTTCATGGAGTGCGTGCAATTGGAGCGTCGCGCAATTTGCACGGGTGATTGCTTATTTGCATGCTTTGATTAGGGCGCACATTTTGGATTATGCGCATCGTGTGTGACGCATGATTTGGCTAAGCATCTGTGCTCTGGCGCGTGATTGAGTCCGTACTCTATATAAGTGAGGATGCTTTCATTTGTTTTTCATTCTCTAGTTTAGTCTCGAGTTTTGATCTTTTTCTGGATATCTTATGTTCTGAAATTCATGTTTTAGTGATATTGGGCGATCTAACCGTCCGATTGAGATGTCATTTCTTCATATATTCATTATTTTGCATGATCTCCATCCTAAGGTGATGCTCATGGACGGCATTATTCTGGGAGTGGGCGGTATTGGGAATGAGGGCACTAGTCTTCACATCAGTCCTTTTTAGGGAGCAGTGAACGCAGCGTTGAGGAGGTGGCAGTGGAGGAGGTGAAGATAGCGAAAGAGAAGCAGTAAAAAGTGGAGGGATGTGTTTCCCAACCAATTCTCCGTAAAGCCTCTGATTGGACGCTCCGAGCAGAATCTGCTACTCGCTTCATCTCAGTTTGAACCCAGTCTTCGTTTTGGGTTGTAGGTTAAAATTTTAGATTTTCATTTTGAATTATAAATTCAGGCAGTAGGCCTCCAGTGATACTTGAGAAACTTTTGAGTTATGAATAAAGATGCATTTTTTTTTGTTTTATCATGCTTGCTTATTCGTTTAAACTTATTAGCGAATTAGTTGGATTTATCTAATTTGTTTGACTTATTTTAGGATTTAGTTTAGCTTGGAGTTCAGTTTATTTTATGGGGTTTGTTTAGAGGGTTTACTTGGTTTCGATGGGTTTGGTTGGGGCATTTTTCTTGGTGGGGTCCCAAACAATTTAGGGTTTCATTTTTTAGAGTGAAGTTTAAGGTATTTTATTCTAGTCTGTTGTTTGACTAGAGGTGACACTTGTTAAAATGTGTGAGTTCTCCAAATGTTTTGGATGGGTGCTAAGTGTTCAAATCTTATCGGCTTGTTTACTTTGCTTTGGGATTTGTGTTTTCTTGAAGGGGTAAGTGTTGTGTGGTTATTGGTTCATTTGATTCTGTCATGGATTGTGGTCTTCCAAAGGGGGTTATGTGTTTGGTTTAGATTTAATTAGATTGGAAGGGTTCAAAGGTGTGACACTTGTCATTTGGTAATTCAGGAGTTATAGTTTATAAATGTGTGAGCTAAAAGTTTTGAGTTCTTGTTGTTTTGAATTTTATTCCAATTTTGGGATTAAAATTTTTGGGGCATTTTTCTTTTGGGCATTTTCTTGTTCATTAATGTCTTTTCTTCCTTTTTTTTGTATCTCGGTGTTAGACCCGAAGAGTTGTATTTATTGAGTGGATTATTGATAATGGACAGGATTGGGAATGCAAGGTAGTAGCCGAATTACTGCCATGCTAAGGGAAGAGGTGGAGGAGAAAAAGGTGGTAGAAAGGAAACCCAAGGTCAGAATTCTCGTGACCGATGCCTATTTTTCCTCGGTAGGCTATGCGGATTCCGTGTTAGTTGCTCTCCCTTGTTATGGTTTCTAAGGTGAGCTTCTAAGGGTGGATCCTGTAGGTCCTGGGTGGTTCTTTCTGAGCCATTCTTTCTTTTGTGCCGGCTCAGGGTAAGGGGAAGAGGTTATTACGGCTAGAATTCATTCAGGGTGCTTCCCCCCTTCAGGTTTCTCTGAGATTTCTAGTTTCCTGAATAAATTAGGATTCAGGCATTGCCTGAATGGGCTATTTTTTGTTAGTTTCTTGTTTCAAGTTGTATATTCAGAGGGTATGCCCTCAATGTATTTTGTAATTATTTTATTTATTTACGAAGAGATTATGATTTTAATTTCTTTTGTAAATTCAGGTTTAGTTTATTTTGTAGCTTGTTTGATTTGTTTTGAGTGCGAGATTTACTTGTTTAATTTATTTATTTTGGATCAGAGTATGTTAGGAGCATTTTTTTTGTTTTCACTTAGTTTGGGCCTAGTTGGAGTGTATGAACAATGGGGATATTTTTCTTGTTTAGTTTCGCCTTAGTTGGAGTAAGTTTTTTTTGTTTAGTTTTGGTTGGAGTGTGTAAACGGTGTCGGGGCAATTTTTTTTAGTTTGGTCTTAGTCTGGAGAATTTTCTTTTAGTTATCAAGGTGCATATTTCTTTAAGTCTGGAATGTTTTGGATCGAGCTTAACAAGGGTGTGGTTTAGGCTAATAATTAGTGTTGGAGATCACCCAATTTAGGCCTGTGGACGTGCTCTCCTGGGTATTTTTTTTCTTTGTGTTTCTGGGGAATTGTGCGCTTCACTTCGAGCACATAAATTAATTGCACGCCAGAGGGTAGACGCGCGTTCAGAGCATCAGAACGTCGTTAAGCGCCAGTTTCCTGATGTTTGATCGATTTAAACGCATGATACCGAGCGCGTGATTAAGGCGGTGGCTGGTCACCGTACTGGTGACCATTGGCATTCGCACGCTATTGTATGGACGCTTGAAGTGATTACGTGCTTTGTAGGTTGCGCACAACCAGATGGTCGGGTTGGTTTGAGCAGGCGATGATTAAGTTACGCGCTCAAGAACGGTCGTGTGATCCGAATTAAGCGTAGTGCGAGTGGTGCATGATTGGTTTGAGCGCATGAATTGATGCGCGCGATTTTGGCGTGTCCTATAAATTGTTTAAAACTTTTCATTTTTGTCGAGCCATCCGTTTGAGTCTTCGATTCTCTATTTCCTTATTTCTTTATGCTATAATATTTGTGTTTTCGTGATATTTTGCTATCCAGCCATCCATTTTAGGCACCATTTCCTTCATTCTCTTCAGTTTTTTCGAGCTCTTCGTTCTAGGATGGAGGGTGAGGGTACTGGTGGGTGCGAACTTACTGTTTCTAAGTTGGAGAGGATGTTAGGGGCAAAGATGGGTGAGACTTCTGAGGCTCGGACTGAAGTTATCGGGGAGGTGGATGTTGGGGAGGTGGTTAGAGAGGAGGTACTAGAGGTTGACCAGTCAAGGTCAGGGAGGATGTGCTCGAGATTGAGCAGGGGGTCGCTGAGGATGAGGGTGAGAGGATTGAGGGTGAGATACCTGAGAGTGAGAGAGCTAAGGGTGCGGCTGAGGGCGTGATTCAAGAGAATCAGGGTGAGGAGCATCGAGATCGCAGACACTTTCCGCTGGAGGATTTCTTCGCTCGATGCCAGGTAAGCACCCATGAGAAAGAGTTCTTTTATTTTCTTAGCCATTTAGGTTATGACATAGGCCTATTAGGCTCTAGAAACCCTTCTATTTATGTCAAACCTGCATTATTCCTTGGTTGTGTGCTCACTCATGCATCATGACGACATCTAGAGATAGGTCATGTTTCTATTCAGTTGCTCTTATAATATTTTGTGTGTTTGTTGTAAATTGTTATTGTGTTTGGGGCATATTTGACTTACTTTTAATTTTAAATTCGTTTGTCTTTCATCATAGGTATGTGTTAATCTTACTATTATTGTTTGTGTTTCATTCAATTGGAGCCCCCACAGCTGGCAATCAGCTGGGATGGCTGTACAAGTGGAAGGGGCATGTATGATATGTCAATCTCTCAGACATTTACTTCAAGATTGTCCATTAGCCAACCAGTTCCCTGAATTGGTTATGGAACATGCCAATGCTGCCTAGGCATATGGACAACAACCTGCTATGTACACCTAGAGAAACCACCCCAATATGAGGTGGAGACAAGATACATACCAATAGCCTCAGCAGCAACAACTGGTAGTTCCATACAAACCTCAGCACCAACTAAACCAGGGATATGCACCTAGGCAAAATTTCTAGCTGCCTTCCCCACAGCCCAGATCTTCTTCTTTTGAAGAGCAAATGCTGGCATCAATGTAAAATCTGGGAAATTTAGTACAAACTGTCAACTCTCATGGGCAAAGCATTAAAAAAATAGAGGACCAGCTGGGTCAAATATGTAATGCTTTGAATAAGAGAGAGGAGGGCAGGTTGCCTAATCAACCCTTGGCCAATCCTAAAATGCAGTACATGATTGGAGAAGGCTCCTCTACCCATAAGGAGGCTAATGCAATCACTACCTTGAGGAGTGTCAGGGTGGTTGACAATGCAGTGGGCAGGGCAGATGAGGAGGCCATGGAGAATGAAAAAGAAAAAAATGTAAGTGTAGAAAAACCATTGAATTCATCCCCTGCTGTGGAGCAGCAATGATAAAATAAAGGGATTGATGTTGAGCACCAAGAACAAACAATAAATGAAGAAAAGAGAAAAAAATAAAAAATTGATCATGATATTGCTAGGCATGCAGCTGTGGCATCAACAATCCCACAACTGCCATTTCCTCAAGCACTTTCCTGCCCATCTCCTTTTGATAAAGGGAATGCTCAGATGAAATAAATGAAGGAGACCTTTAAGCAGGTCAAGAAAAATTTACCCCTAGTTGATGCCATTAAATAGGTCCCTGCCTATGCCAAATTCTTAAAGGACCTTTGTACATAAAAAAAGAAAGCAAGGGTGCAACTGTCAAAAAGGGTCTTTGATGTGGAACATGTGGAATCAATGTTGTCCATAGCTACACCTTAAAAGTTACAGGACCCAGGGGTACCTACCATACCCTGCATCATTGGAAACCACACCATAGGTAGAGCCCTCTTGGACTTGGGGCCAGTGTGAACCTGATCCCATATTTTGTATATAAGGAGCTAGGTTTGGGAGAGCTAAAACCAACTCCAATTGTGCTCCAACTGGCTGACAAGTCTGAGAGAAGACCTATGGGTGTGGTGGAGGATGTTTTGGTTGGGGTAGACCAGTTCTACTATTCTGCTAATTTTCTGGTTTTAGACATGGACCCTTTTAAAAGTAAAACCCCAATTCCTGTCATCCTTGGCAGGTCATTCTTGGCCACTGGAAATTCTTGCATTCAATGTAGGTCAAGAGTGATGGAGGCGATCTTTGGGAATATGAAGGTCTAGTTAAATGTGTACAATGCTGCCAAACAGCCTCAGATGGACATTGAGGACTGCTATGCAATAGATGTACTAGATGGCCTTATAGAAGAAGAATTATCCAATCTGCTGGATTGGGATAATATTTTTGAGAACCTGGAAAATATTTGGAGTGAGGTTGTGGAGGAGGCCCAAGCTTTCATGAAGAAGACAACACCATATTAGAGTCTTCTGTGAGCCTAGTATAGCAATCCAGCTAGAAACGTACATTGCTGCCCCTTCCTCAAACCACCAAGGCACCTTTGTTGCCTTCCATTGAAAGTCCCCCTGATCTGGAGCTTAAACAACTCTCAGACACATTAAAGTATGTGATCTTGGGGCAAAACAAAAAGCTTTCAGTGATTATCTCTTCCTCTCTTACTAGTGAGCATGAGGAGGAATTGTTGAGTGTTCTCAAGAAGCACAAAAAAGTAATGGGTTGGACAATTGCTGATCTTTGGGGGATTGATGCCTCAGTTTGCATGCACAAAATACACCTGAAAGAGGGTTCAAAATCTTCTAGGGAGATACAGAGGAAACTTAATCCTCACATGCAAGAGGTGGTCTTGAAAGAGACAGTAAAAATGTTGGATGTAGGGGTGATTTACCCCCATTTCAGATTCAGAGTGGGTGTCACCTATTCAGATGGTATCCAAAAAGTCAGGCATAACAGTTATTACTTCTGATTCTTGGGAGTTGATAGCAGCCAGGGACACCATTGGCTGGAGAGTTTGCATAGATTACAGAAAACTTAACTCTAAAACCAGGAAAGACCACTTCCCTCTCCCTTTCATTGACCAAATTTTAGATAAATTGGTTGGAAAAATATTTTATTGCTTTCTTGATGGATACTCAGGGTATAACCAAATCCCTGTGTATCCTCAAGTTCAAGAGAAGACCACCTTTATATGTCCCTTTGTCACTTTTGCCTATAGGAGAATACCTTTTGGTCTATGTAATGCCCCATCCACATTTCAAAGGTGCATATAAGCAATCTTCTCTTATATGATTGACAAGTTCCTGGAAATCTTTATGGATGATTTCCCTGTATATGGGGACAATTTTAGTCAGTGCTTAAGTCACTTTGACTTGGTTTTACAAAGGTGTGAAGAGACCAATTTGGTCTTAAGCTGGAAAAAGAGCCACTTCATGGTAACACAGGGAATTGTGTTAGGCCATGTGATTTCCCACAGAGGTATAGAGGTTGACAAAGCTAAGGTTGACTTGATTTCACACCTGCCCCCACCTAGGACTGTCAAACAAATTAGATCCTTTTTAGGACATGCTAGATTCTATAGGAGATTTATTAAGGACTTCAGCAAAATTGCGAAGCCACTGTGCCACCTGCTGTGCCAGGATATGCAATTGAAATTTTCTGCTGAGTGCCTTGAGGCCTTTGAGGTCTTGAAAAAGTGTCTCACCACTGCTCCTGTAATCCAGGCCCCAGATTACTCACTCCCCTTTGAACTGATGTGTGATACATATGATCTGGCAATAGGTGTTGTCTTGGGATAGAGGAAGAACAAGTTGCCCACAGTGATTTTCTATACAAATAAAATATTAGCAGAGGCTTAGCTCAACTATACCACAACTGAGAAGGAGCTGCTAGTTGTTGTGTTTGTTGTGGACAAGTTTTAACCCTACTTGCTTGGGTCTAAACTTGTGTTTACAGATCACTCTGCCCTTAAATACCTATTGGCCAAAAATGATGCTAAACTTAGGCTGATCAGATAGATCCTCCTGCTGTAGGAGTTTAAACTTGAGATCAAGAAGGGAGTAGAGAATGTGGTGGCTGACCACCTTTTTAGAATTTTGTTGGATGAATGTGCAGCTACACCAGTTAATGAATTGCTCCCTGATGAACAGCTGTTTACTACTCAGTCTATTGTGCCATGGTTTGCCAACATTGTAAATTACATGGTTGTTGGCAGGATCCCTTCCAATTGGAACAAAATGGGTAAAGACTTGTTTTTTTTACAAGTCCAGTTCTTTTTCTGGGAGGACCCCTACCTATACAAGTACTGTCCAGACCAAATCATTAGAAAATATATCCCTGATAGTGACATCCCCAGTATTTTGAGCATGAGCCATGAAAATGCCTGTGGGGGTCACTTCAGTGGGAGAAAAACTGTAGCCAAGGTACTACAGTGTGGCTTCTATTGGCCTTCCTTGTTTAAGGATGCATATGCCCACTGCAAGGCCTGTGCCAAATGTCAGAAAATGGGTGGCTTGTCAAGAAAGAATTCAATGCCATTGTAGCCCATTCTTATTGTAGAATTGTTTGATATATGGGGAATTAATTTTATGGGCCCCTTTCCTCACTCAAATGGTTACAACTTTATCTTTGTGGTAGTGGAATATGTGTTCAAGTGGGTTGAAGCCATTATCACAAGGACTAATGACCATAAGGTTGTCCTGAAATTCATCAAAGAAAATATCTTCTCAAGATTTGGCACCCCTTGAGCCATCATCAGTGATGGGGGCAACCACTTCTGTAATAGAAACTTTGAGAGCTTGCTCAAGAAATATTCTGTTACCCATAGGATTGTAACTCCCTACCACCCCCAGACTAGTGGGAAAGTTAAAATTTTAAATAGGGAGATTAAGCATATCCTAGAGAAGACAGTTAGGACAGATAGGAAAGACAGGGTTATGAAGCTGAATGATGCACTGTGGGCTTATAGGACTGCCTACAAGACCCCAATTGGCATGTCCCCTTTCAGACTAGTTTATGGCACGGCTTGTCACCTGCCAGTGGAGTTGGAACATAGAGCCTATTGGGTTGTTAAAACACTAAATTTGGATCTAACAGCTACTGGTATGCATAGGAAACTGCTGCTGTCAGAGCTTGAGGAGTTGAGATTGGATGCATATGCCAACTCAAGGATTTACAAGGAAAAATCTAAAGGTTTCTTTGACAAGGGACTAATGAGGAAGGAATTCAAGGCTAGTGGCAAGGTTTGGTTATTTAACTCCAAGTTAAAAAAACTTTCAGGAAAGCTAAAATCCAAGTGCGATGGACCTTACACTGTCATCCATGCCTCCCCATCTGGTGCTATAGAGATCATAGATCCCATTTCCGAGAAGTGCATGAAAGTGAATGGTCAAAGGCTGAAGATTTGTATTGAAAACTTTGTGGAGCCTCCTTAGACCATACACCTTCATGATCCTCCCAGTGCTTAGTGATCCATAGCTCTATAAATTATGCACCATAGTTGCTTGAATTTTTGTGTTTGCTTTTAAAAACCTGTCATGCACTATTGTTACTTATTTTTAATGTGTGTGCTATCTTGATTTCTGACATATACTTTGTGTTTCATTTGATTTTAGTGTGCTGTATTAGTTTTGAGTCTATCGAGGGTGTTTAGAAAGTCTGAATCTAGTCTGATGAGTCTGCTTTTGAATGTGGTTTGTGCATGTACATGTTGTGCTTTAAAGTCATTTGATTCCTAGGATGTGTACTCTGTGCATATGTTTGCAACGGGCTTGAAGTTAGTAGAGGTGAAATAGATGAGATGTGAAAAAAATTTGGTGCTGATGCACAATGGCAGGGTGCATGACAGTGTAGATGCACATGCCTGTGTGCAAGCACTGAAAAGGAATGGATGTAGCTCTGTTGCGAGGCTTAGTGGCCTGCAATTCACACTCGCGAGCTATTTTAGGCTTTCTCGTGTGGAAATTTGAACCGCACGAGCCATAAATTAGGCAAATACAGTGTGCTCGCGGGGCTCTAATATAAAATTTGTAGCTTTGCGAGAGTCACATGAGTGAAATTTTTGAAGCTTGTACTGTCAACTACCTCGCGAGGACCTTGGTTCTCTAAATATATGCTTCTCGTGAGAGTAACCTTCAACTGCACGAGGAATGCCAATATACCTCTCGCGCAATTAAGATTCAAATCTGCTCCGTGATTACCTGGCAAGAACCACGCAAGGCACGGATTTCACCCACTTATATCCCATGATTTTTTTCATTTCTTCATTCTTCTTCTCTATGCCCTAGCTTCCACTGTGCCCTCCGAGCTTTCCTTTCCCATTTTTCTCCCTCAGTGCCCATCCTACTCAAGCACATGCACCTTGCTCTACCACTTTGCTCCAAATCAGCTTCCGAACATTTTGCACTTGGTGTGGCGTGATTTGACCCACTGTGTAGTAGTTAGACTGAAACCCTACCTATTTCATGGTAAGTGCCCTCAGTCTCTCATTTGGTTTGATTGATCTGCTATTGTCTAGGATTAAGTTGTTGATTGGAGACGATTTTTATGTAAAAAACTTTCATTGGAGTATAAACTACTCAGATTTGTGTATTTCTAGACCGTATTTTTTGAAGTCTTTGTAACCATGGCCACGAGTTCGAAGTTCATTGATACTCTTGCAGCCATGCTGAACCCTCAACTTATTGGCAGTTTCGTGCCCACAAGGAAGTCCGTGAGGATTGCAGAGGCCTCCACTGTGGAGACCTCTGATATACCTGCACCACATGTTAAGCCCCAAGTGAAAAAGATCAAAAAGAGGGCTAAGTCTGTTGCCTCTGATGCCCCTACTCCCAAGAAAAGTAGTAGCACAAAGCACAGAAAGACCATTGCTAAGAGATCCTAGTCTGCTGCATCTGCCCTCAAGAAAGAAAAAGGGAAGGGTGTACAGAAACCTATAGATGCAGATTTGTAGTTGTAGTTAGTTAGGATTTCTTTGCTTTCTAGAATTTTTTATATCTATTTTAACTTGCATTGTACATATTACTGTTTTATGAATGAAATTTCTTTTTAGTATTTTTTGTTTGAGTTTTGTTTGGTTTTGATTATTTCTACTATTTATTATTTTCACTTGCCTTGTTTTGTGTTTGTTATTTTTATAAATATACACTGTTGCACATGTTCTGTATCTCTGAAACAGTATCTCTGAAACAGTGAAGACATTATTCCTTATAGGTTTTGGGGTGTGGCAGGATATGCCAATGATGTAGTTAATCTAAGTGCAGCAGAATCAAGTGAGTAAGATAGAAATAGAGCTAAGTCCACCTAAGAAACTTTGAAAATGAGGAAATCTAAAAATTTTGCAGACCTTCTGACATTAAAATTTTAAAAAATTTTAACATTTCCATGAGGTGAACACCAAGAAAACTCAGTTGTGTCAGCACTTAATGAACCATTAAAGAGAGAAAGAGGTGAGCACATGCCCATGAGTTCAATGGAAGACCATACCTAGAGAGATTTGGGCCTACAAAATATATTTTTTTCTCTTTGAGGTGAGTCTTTGGCAATTCTTCTTGCTCTAAGGACTGGCTAAGTTTATTTTTTCACTAGAAGCTAGGCATCTCCAAGTTGAAACAACTGGCAGTACCCATGACATTTAGGAAAGGATCAAGGCCTTCTCTTAGACAGTTTGAGTATAAAGATGCCTAACCTAGTAAACTGCCCTTGTGCATACACCTTTTGATTCTTAATTTCCAGTTTTCTTCAAAATACACCAGAGTATTTACACCTAAACCTATAGACCTGATTCAACCCTACCCCCACTCTGATAATTAAGAAGGTAAAGGAGAAGAAGTTGAAGATGGACAAGCTAGGGTCAACATTTGGTGAATGGAGAAGAAACACAAAAGGAGGACAGTAGTGTAGCAGCTGGGAGGAGGGTGATATTTCAGAAAAATAAAAACAAAAAGAAAAGAAAATGTATCCAAAGAAAAACAAAAAAAAATGATGGAGAGGAAGAGAGAGGAGTCAAGAGGAAATTCCATTGAAAAAAGTGGAAATAAGAGGAGAAGCTGGCCACTTCAAGTCTGAAAAATATCAAAGAAAATAGAATATGTTGAATTCAAGAAGGTGAAGTCATGAATCACCTCCTTCACCCGCTGAATTCTCAATTTTGCAACCTTTTCACCCTTCTATTCTTTTTAACCTTCACCCATAAGCCACATTACAACCCAGTCATAAGACCTTGTGATCCAAATTAGAATGAGTTGTCATGTGGAGATGAGGAGTTGCTTAACCTATGGTGAGAAATGGTTAATGATGCCAGAATTTAGAAGCTTTGCCTATGCTCATGCTTACAGACCCATTTGGCGACTGTAACTGCTCTTGAGCTTGTGTGAAAATGAAAACCCTCAAACTCAATTGTGAGAGACTGCCCTGGTAAGCATTGAGTCTAACATTGAATGAATTGGGTATTGTTTAAACCAAATTTTTGAATTAATGGTGAGCTTAGTACTAATATGCACTTACTGTTTTTCTTGTTGTAAGCTGATTGGAAGTGATGTGCATGCATGTAAGAGTTTTTCATGTTAAATTGTCTGAGCATTTCATGTGTTTGAAATTCCTCACATTTTGAAAAGAATCAAGGGTGGACTGATACTCTATTTATAAAAGCTTTTTTTTCTCGAAAAGAGAGAAGAGGCTGGCAATTTTTTGAGAGAGAACAAATTTTTTTGGGATTCTGAAACTAGAGAACTCTGAGAACCAACCCATAGAGCATCTTAATCATGGTTTCGAGATTCAAGCTTCGAATCCTTGAGATTTCTCTCCGCAGCCCCGACCCTAGGTAAGGATCTAAACTTTTAATTCGCAATCATAGCTTCCAATCTCTAGATCTAGGAATTCTATTAATATTTTTATTTTTTGTTTTAGACCGTAGCACCCATGTGCGGATTGAAATTCTATATATCTGGTTCCAGTTCTCTGTTTCTAGAACCAGTCCTTAATCCATTGATTCGATATACTGATTTTAAACTTTAATTCAGTTCTAAAATCTTGATTTACAGTCCTAACGTTAATTTCTGGTTCTAATCCTTCGATTCAGAACCGGTCTTTAATCGTACGACCTGATATCCTGATTTTGAACCTGAATTCAGTACTAAAAATTTAATTTTAATTCAAAATTGCTTATTTTAACATCTCTAAAAATAAATCCTAAATATAGTTTGAGTCTTATAATTCTAGTTTTACAATGTAATTCACAATCGCTATTCTGAAATCAACTCTAAAAAATCCCAAAGCACTATTTTACGGCCCAAAAATTTAGTTTATTTTCAACTTTAGCCACCCGATTTGGCCAAGAGAACTTACGGAGGGCACTCAGGAACGAGGCCAATCCTCCTTAGCATAGTGGGCCCAAACCCCCTATTTTTTTGAGGAATTTTAGAATTGATTAATTGCTTTAGTCTTATTCTTTAAGTACTATTGATTAGTAAGTTTATTCCAGCATGCTTAATTAATTTAGTGTCTTAAATCTTCGTATGACTGATTAATCTCTTTAGATATGAATTTAATCGATCAATTCCTTGCTTCTATGATATTTAAATGGGACTAAATTCGTTGCTTCAATTAGATTCTCTAGCATAGTCAATTTATTACTTCAATTATAGATTTTTACAAAATTAGTTTATTTATCTTAATCAGATTTGGTAGATAAATTAGTTTGTTTGTCTTAATTAGATGTTATTAGCATTAATTCCTTTGCTTAAATAAGAGTTTCAGCAAAAATTAGTCTTTTATTTCAATCAGAATTCTAACAGGACTGCTATAATTGCTTCAATTAGAATTTCCATAGAATTGTTATACTTTATTCAGTCAGAATTCTAGTATACCTAATATGCCTGAACGAATTAAAGTCTCACCAAAACTATTATACATACACTCCTTGTACCAGTAGGAGACTGAAACTAATTAGACTCTTAATAGAATAAGAAATCAACCTTATTGGATTCCTAACAGGATTGGAACAAACCTATATAACTAAATTCCTAATAGAATCAAAGGAGATCTAAACTGACCAGAAGTATAACTATAAAGGGAAATAAAAGGAAATCAAGCTATCTAACCAAAAGAAACAGAACGCTGTTGACGTTCGCAGGCGGACGATTTAGTATAAAAGCCACCCACACTCATTCCTAAGTGTGATCATTGACATGTTGTAGTGTCGATAAATATCTGCAGCTGGAGATCGCAATAAACTAGGAATCCTCCTAGAAAACCACTTTTATTATTTATTTTTACCTCAATTATTCCAAACACCGCATCGCAAGTGTCCACCAGGACAGAATTGGAAGCCATTGATTCAACGGGAACTGAGAGGAACCCAAAAAAATGCGCGCCAACAGCTTGGCGATCGTGATGGGACTTTTTTTGCAAACTCTGTTTCTAGATAATTAGTTTCTAGCACATTTCTCTATTTTTTCCTCCTTTCCATTATATCGTTTAGATTCTCTTTTATATATATGAGTCTTCGCCAAATACTCGAAATGTCTAGTATACGAAGAGTGATTTTAGGAGACCAACCATTGTGGGGTTATCATGACAACCGCATGTATGGAGAAGAACCATTTCATAATTCTAGCCCACACCAACCTGAAATTAATATGGCTGGTGAGCAAGAGAACCCCTTCTCTACCCCATACACTGGGAACAATCATAATGGGAGAGATGGTGGCATCAGACAAAACCTTACTGCTCAACAAATTATGGAACTTAGTATCCCAAGAATACAAAGAGGAGATGACGACTCCGAAGAATTACTTCGAGGGTTGGACGCCGCATACGAAACCATTAAGTCACGACAATTTTCAGATGAGCAAGAGCGACAAGAGAGACCACCTCCCACCCTGAGCACCGTGTCAGCTCGCACCACCTCACTGAGACAACCGGCACTGGACAAGGTATGCTCATGATTTACTCCGAAAGACAGCACCGTTAAAATCGAAGACCTCCCTAGAATGCTTGATGAGTACATGGCCAAAAGAGAGCGCCTCGACCACATTCGGATTCGACAAATTTTATCGAGACGTCGAGTTTAGTTTACCAATAGGATTCAAGCCGCCCAAATTCACTAAATAAAACGGCTCTGAAAATTCGAATCATCACTTGGCCCTCTTTTGCAATGATTGCTGACTCATACGTGACAAGCAAGAACTTCTCATTCACTACTTCTAATGCTCATTAGAAGGAGAAGCTTTAGATTGATTTGCGGGACTCCCGCATCATAAGATCTAAACCTTCGATGAATTAGTTAGTCAATTCCTGGACCGATACAAACACTTAATCCAAGAGATAGTTAGTCTTAATGACCTAATGGCAGCTAAGCAAGGACCTGACGAAGAATTCACTAACTTCGTCGCTAGATGGAGAAAGCTCGCTGCTAGGATCAGCACTTCAATGATAGAGAAGGCTCGATTGATATTATTATCGACAACACTAGGGAACCGTTAAAGAGAGCACTCGTCATAAGTGATTGCCCCAACTTCACTTCACTTCACTCTCGGGCATCTCGATTAGCATGACACATTAAAGGCAGAGACCTTGCTCTATCCATAGTCACGTCTAAATTAAGCCCTTCTAGAGAATCGAAATCGAAAAATAATAAGAAAGCCTTAAGGGTTGAGCACGTTAACACCGTTGTCAACCAAGGGCAAAACTCTAATAACGGAAACTTCTAATCGCAAAATTTTGGACAGAACAAAAATCAACAATGGTACACTAATCAAAATCAAGGTGCTAGTCAGCAGAGATACGCGAACCAAAACCAAGGCCGCAATCAAATTCAAGGCCAATATCAAGATAGGAACCAATACCCTAACGCCTATCAGAACCAAAATGTGACACAGATCCAGCCGGCCCACGCGCCGAATTAAAATAATGTACCCCCACTGCAGAACTTCAATCTAGCAAGAGGCCCTTACCAACCAAGGCGGGAACACTATCCTCCTTTACTGAATATAATTCCCAACATCTTTCATTTCCTTAATACTCAGAACCTCCTCCGATTCCCACAGGAGAAGCCTTACCCATAGCCTGCAAATCTAGACTATAGTAAATACTGTGCCTTCTATCGATATGCGGGACACGATTTAGAGGACGGTTGGGTCCTTAGGGACATGATTTATGACATGAGCGACCGAAATCAAATTGATTGGAAAGCGCTTAGAAATCTCAACCCTAATACTAATCAACCATAATAAAATTTAGGGATTATAAACAATCCCATGCCTAAGCACAACCAAGCAACACCTACCCAGGTCACTACTGTGGATCTCCCTAGTCAACCTTCTTTCCGACCATCTACTTTAATCACTCGCATCCAACCCTTTACCATTTTTGCCCCACTAGCAAGAGTTTCTTCACCCCTACATCCCTTGGCCTTGATCACTTGAATCACCCCGCCGAGCCTGCCTCTATACCCAAAATATACTCAGATACGATTACATTCTTTTAGGGCTAGGAGACCATTCCTCCATTGTCACCCACCAGAACCTTCAACCCCTCCAAATCCCGAATCAACATCCCTACCACCCCCTTCATCCGATTTTGAATTCGAATGCGGGGAGCACGCTCCCCAAACGGCAGCCCAAATCGTTGCACGCATAGAAAGTGTCATTCGAAAGGCTCCAAGCCGAGAGAGTAAAACAAAGACTGAGTGTTTACTGAATGTAGGAGAAAGTGAGCAAGAGGAACACCCTAACCCGGGTGAGACACTGGTCTTTGCTTCATAGAAGAGGAGGATTACATACAGTATCTCCCACCTTGGAACGGTGCAGTGCAAGCACACGCTACAACCCCCAATTTCACTCACTCCACGAACACATCGACTTCGACTCGTGTCGGGTCTAGCCAGCAGCCAACGTGCCCGATTCTCAAGTCAGGAACCAATTACCCGTCTCCTCCTTTCCCTCGAAGTAAGGATTTCACAAGTACATAACCACTAGAGGGTAATGTGAGAGAAAGAGAGGTCAACTTGCCTCCCCCGCCTCATATCATCCCTCCACCAATCTTTACACCTCAACCATTTCGACCACCTGCCACCAAGGTTCACCAGCTAGGCAAGGAAGTGGCGCTCGAGCCAGGACAAGAATATGACCTCCTGCGACATCTCCAGAAAATCCCAGCCCAAATATCCATACTAGAACTCATTAAGAAATCACTTGATCATCACCAGTTGTTGATAAGGACACTCGAAGACACGCAAGTGGATGAAGATATGACCCTAGATGAACTTCATCAAATCACTTCGGTCATGGCACAACCCCCAGCGCTCACGTTCACAGACGCAGACATGCCCAAAGAATCCCTCCGCCGAAGTGCGGCCCCCATATATCTCACAGTCATAATTAGAGGATTCTCTGTGCCACACGCACTAGTTGACACGGGAGCAGGACTTAGCATCTGCCCTCTCACCACTCGAATATACTGAACAAGAAGTTAGGCCCTCCACCCTCTCACTTATAACCTATGATGGTGCACGTCGTTTCGTGAAAGGAACTATTAAGCTACAGGTTTGCCTTGGGCCCGTAACGAAAGACCTCACCTTTCATGTCTTCGACTCGGCTAGTACATACAATCTTATCTTAGAAAGAAAATGGCTAAAGTCTATGAAGGCCGTCATGTCCACATACCATCAATGTGTGGACGCTTCATCAAATACGACCCTAGACGAACTTCATCAAATCGCTTCGGTCATGGCACAACGCCCAGCGCTCACATTCACAGATGCAGACATGCCCAAAGAATCCCTCCACCGAAGTGCGGTCCCCATATATCTCACAGTCATAATTAGAGAGGTCTCTGTGCCACACACACTAGTTGACACGAGAGCAGGACTTAACATCTGCCCTCTCACCACTCGAATATACTGAATAAGAAGTTAGGCCCTCCACCCTCTCACGTATAACCTATGATGGCACATGCCATTTCGTGAAAGGAACTATTAAGCTACAGGTTCACCTTGGGGTCGTAACGAAAGACCTCAACTTTCATGTCTTCGACTCGGCTAGTACATACAATCTTATCTTAGGAAGAAAATGGCTAAAGTCCATGAAGGCCGTCACGTCCACATACCATCATTATGTCAAATTTCCATACGAGGACTCCATCATCCGTATATACGCTGACGCACCCCTTCAGGAGATAGACACTGATTATGCAGCAAGCATATGACTGCTCATGACTACGTATTGAACATGGGCCATATTCAAAAGACTCAGACCCCTGAAGACCCAATCGTCGCAGAGGTCCACCCCCCTAATAGTCCTAGTTATCCCCCAATGCGTCAACAAAACTTAGTGAAGAGAGAGATTGGCTCAGACCTCACCAAACTTGATGGCATTAACCCCACCATGATGAAAGGGTGGGATCTCATGTACCAACTTGAATATGTCCCTCACACCGAACTCGATAAGAATAAACAAGGTCACATAAAACCTGTCGTTCCAACGAAAATATGTAAGCACATAGGGTTAGGTTATCGTTCGGATGGCTCAGAAGCCGACTTATGCCCTACCTCATTCAAATGGTCTCTATATGACCACTTCGTCTATGGCACCACTGAGAAAGCTGATGTGTCAAAGCGTAAGGAAGTATCCTTCGCCAAACCCCAAGAAACAGAAGTCGAACGAATGGACAAATCATTCAATAATTTGACGACTCTCAATGATGATATCAATAGACCACTCGAAAGACTTAAACCCTTGTTTGATCCTAAAGAGTCTATAGATGAGAGGGGAGAAGAGCCTCTAGAAACCAAACCACGATTAGAAGATTAGGAATCTACTGATGACGAAGATTTTCATATAACTGCCCTGCAAGATGACAAAGAGCACTTGCGCTCAACGTGGGAAGAGGATGACGCTCCACTAGAAAATCTTAACCCGTATAGCATCCACCTCAGCCTTGGCCTTGGAGGGTGGGAATGCCCATAGGATTCCCCTTGTATCATTCACCCTTACCAGTCTCGCTGTAGGGCATACACCAGTGTATTAGAACACTTCACCGAGTGGACCCGACGGTCTGTGATAGAGGGATCAAACCATTCCAACCCCGCGATGGCAAAAACTAATAATGACCTGCCAGCTCAGCTGTGGGCAGAAGGAGCAGAAGTTCCCGATGGCTATCCATCTGATCCAGAAGGAAACACTCAACCCGCCTTAATAGAGTTTGAAGAGGAACTCTAACTAGATACTTCTATATCCTCGAATTCGCTGCAACTTCAAATATTTTGGAATTTCCTTGAAGAAGAATGGTGGCCTCCCCCAAGTGATGACGAAGAATACTAGATAGATCTCCCTGCGCTCAAACTAGCCAAGTGAGCTAATTTAGGTCTTCAAGCGTTATTAGATCAAGAAGATGAGTTTGACGTCATCTTTGATTCTAATTTCGAAAGATGGGAATGCCCTTGGAATCCCCTTCCATTCTTCACCATTACTAACCTCGCTGCCAAGTATGCACGCTCATCCTAACATATTATGAAGATCAAGGAAAAGAATTCGCTACCCCTGAGGATCCTTCGGGAGATCCCCCTTAGTGGGAAGAACCACCATATTATGACTCAGATGCAGATAGTTCAATCGACTATGATCTTATGGCTTTCTTCGATGAAGAGGCCATTAACATAATAGAGGAAATCCGAACATCAGTGCCACTATCACCCACGTCACTTATTCACAAGGTCTCATTAGCTAAGGACTCAAAAAAAAAAAGCCAAATTTACAGCAGGTCCATATTCCTCGAAGGATCGTCCGAACGACCCCAGTAGCCGTCTTGCTCCCTCAATTAGAGGAAGCAATTCTCCCGGCACCCCTTGAGGCGACCGACCCTATATCATATTTATTATAAAAAATCAAAAAAATAGAAAAAATAGAAAGCCCTAAAAATTCAAAAATATAAAATCCAAAAAAATTAGAAAACCTCATAATAGAAAGGGAATCCTTCATTCCTAACCAGATTGTGGCCAGCAAGGAGACTCTTTTCCTAAGGTGTCTATCCCATCCTTCACACAGGGACGTAAAGCGTCCTGACTAGATAGTAAGCCAGTGATCATACTAGACGAGATACTTCATGACTTCGAGAGAAGGATCAATAACCTTGACCTTTACCTTACCAAAGATCTCTTGGTTATAAATTGTGCCGACGAAGGGTTAGCTTTCGCAAATTCAAATCCCTAGTGTAGTAACTTCGGAGCATACGAGCTTAACGAGGACAAATAAAGGGCACCAGTTGCCAAGGAGGCACTGGACTTCCAGCGAGTTATCAGGCATTTCGATGAGCAAACCCAAGCTGCCGCAGAACCCACGAAGAACTTAATTTTGGCACTGAAGAGAAACCCAAAAAGCTATTGATTAGCGCAACGCTCAATCCTATGGAATGCCAACAAATTACACAAGTCTTGCAAGAACACCTCAATTCCTTCGCATGGTCTTATGAAGATATGCCCAGTTTAGACCTGAGTTTAGTAGAACATCGTCTTGTCTTAGAACTCGATACAAAGCCTGTTAAGCAAAAACTCTGTAGGATGCACCTACAAATTTCCCTCCAAGTCAAAGAAGAAGTCGACAAGTTACACGAAGCCAAATTTATTCAAGTCATTCTTTACCCTAAGTGGGTTGCCAACATAGTACCTGTTCTTAAGAAAGACGGCAGAGTGAGAGTTTGCATTGACTTCCAAAATCTCGACCAGGCGTGCCCAAAAGATTACTTCCCACTCCCACACAATGACACTCTAGTTGACAATACCGTTGGACATGAGATGCCATCTTTTATAGACGACTTCTCTGGATATAATCCGATCAAATTACTAGAGTCCGACCAAGAGAAGACTTCCTTCACCACACCATGGGGAACATACTGTTACGTCGTTATGCCTTTTGATCTCAAGAATGCAGGAGCCACGTATCACTGTACTATAATGGCTATCTTTCACGACATGATGCATAAGTTTGTAGAAGTCTATGTTGATGACATATTAGTGAAGTCTCAAACATGAGTAGGACATGTTAAAGCGCCCCGACTTATTTTACAGAGAGCTAAGAAGTATCAGCTAAAAATGAACCCAAAGAAATGCATTTTCAGAGTCACCTCAGGAAAATTGCTTGGTTTTATTGTTAACAAGTGAGGAATCGAGGTTGATCCTACAAAAGTCAGAGCCATCCTCAAGATGTCACCTCCTAGTAATATCAAAGAATTATGAGACCTGATAGGAAAATTGCAGTTCATCAGGAGATTCATTTTCCAGCATTCGGACAGATGCGATCCTTTCTACAGACTACTTAAAGGAGGAGCTGAGTACAAATGGGATGACCAGTGTCAGCAAGCCTTCGACAATATCAAGAAATACCTCCTTAACCAGCCTATACTGTCGCCACTCGTCCCTGAAAAACCCCTAATTTTATACCTTTCAGCGAATGACAAGACAATGGGAGTAATTTTGGGACAATACAAAGAAGACGGCAAGAGAGAGAAGGCTATCTACTACCTCAGCAGGGCGATGGTCGAATATGAACAAAAATATAGTCCGGTGGAGAAGACTTGCCTCACATTGGTGTGGGCCTCGACCAAATTGCGACATTACTTTGGAGCACATAAAATACTAGTACTAGCCCGAATGGACCCTCTGAAGTATGTATTCGAAAAGTCCACAACATCAGGAAAGATCACTCACCGACACATGCTATTACAAGAATTCAACATCACTTATGTCACACAGAAATCGATCAAAGGAGAATCCATCACTGATTATCTCGCAGACCTCCCACTCCCAAATGATGAACCTATACACGCTGATTTTCTTGATAAAGACCTATTCACGATCCATAACGAAGAGCCCGATAAGACCTCATGGGCCCTCTATTTTGTCGGCGCTCTAAACCACAAAACAAAAGGCATCGAGAAGTCCTCCTAAGCCCAGAAGAAGTTGTCATACCTAAAGCTTTTCAACTAGAATTCTCTGTCACTAACAATGTTGCAAAATCCAAAGATTTTATAACAGGGCTACAAGCAACACTACAATTAGGAGTTAAACAATTAAAAATCATTGGTAACTCCAAACTAATAATTTCACAAGTTATAGGAGAATGGAAAACTAAGGAAACTAATGGCATACCTAGAAACCGCTCAATATTTAGTAAAAAAATTTAAAAGAATATCTTTTACACACTTCCCTAGACTAGAAAATAAGCTCGCAGATTCCTTAGCCACACTAGCCTTAGTCATCCAAATACCTATCGGACAAAATGCCAAAACCTTCTTCATTGAAAAGCTGACAGTACCCGCCCACGAGGTAGCATGGACCGTCAAGAGAGAATTACCCATCCTCTCCACTGGTACAAGGCCAAAAGGAGTAATTATCCTAGAAAAGCACCTCAAGACGGACACCAAAGTCGCCATGTTCAAATTTGAAAAATATCGATTGACGATGGACAGCCATGGTACTTCAATATCTGGAATTTCTTGAAATATCAACATGTCCCTCCATACACTACCAAAATCGAATAAAAGACCATAAGGAATTGATGCTCCCGATTCTTCATACTCGATGAAACATTATACAAAGAAGCTTTCACCAAAGGAGTACTAATACGATGCGTCACGACCGCCGAAGGATAATACATCATCCAAAAAGCACACACCAGTGCCTGCGGCACCCACTCCGACAAACAAAGACTCGCCAATCAAGTTACAAGACAAGGTTACTTATGGCTGACAATGATCAAAGATTGCATCCTCTACGTTCAATCCTGCAAGCAATGCCAAGAACATGCCTCACTCATCAAAGCTCCATCAATTGCATTGAATACCATGACTTCGCCATAGCCATTTTTGATGTGGACCTTCGACATCATTGGCCCTTTCACTGATACAGTTGGGAACACTCACAAAGATGCATTCATACTTACAAAGACCAAATACTACACCAAATGGGCAGAAGTTGAATCCTACATCAGAATCACCGCTTCAACACTCGTGAGGTTTATCATTCGAAATATCATCACCAGATTTGGAGTTCCCATGATCTTTGTCATCGACAATGGACAACAGTTCATTGCATAGAAGACGAAGAAGCTATGCAAGAAGTACAACATCGACCTACGCCACTCATCACCGTTTTACCCTCAAGGCAATCAACAGGCATAAGCTATGAACAAAATGCTAATCCAAATCTTAAAACGCACAGTAGAAGCAAGCAATGGAGCCGACTGGCCTAAACGACTACCAGAAGCACTCTGGGCCTATAGGACCTCTATTTGTTACGGCTACTGGCCAGACTCCCTACCTCCTCACCTACGGAATGGAGACAGTCCTACCATATAAGATACAAGTACCGTCTTTACGCATTCAACTCGATGATGAGCTATCCTTAGATGAGAGGAGAATCGCCCTACTCACGCAGCTAGAGCAGCTCGATGAGAGATGCATATGGACAGCAGATCACGCCCATGTATATTAGAAGAGAGTGGCCAGGGCTTACGATAAGAAAGTCCTCGAATAAACCTTTATATCGGAGAATTAGTCATGAAGAAAATTATGCCTTCCAAGCACGCCCACCTGAAAGGAAAGCTGAGACCAAACTGGGAAGGCCCATACGTCATAACAGCTGCATACCCTGGAAATGCCTATAAACTAGCAAACCAAGATGGGGAAGAACTCCCTAGTCCTTGGAATGTCATGTACCTTAGAAAATACTACCCCTAGCCCTGTGATCGTCACATCCCGTGGTTCAATACTTATACTTACCACCCCCATAGTTGTCATGGCCCATTCATTGGTCATACACCTTCAATTCTTAAAATATCCTTAAGACCTCCGATCTATTGCCCTCCTTTCCATAAGTAACACCCGATCCTCACTTCCCTTCCCCCGCCATTGGAGGAGACGTTAGAGCAAAAAAAAATGAAGATGTTAGGTTCAATCAGAACTCATCATTCTTGCGCTAGCAGGATGCTTTCAAAAAAGATATGCATTTACATGTCCAAAAAATTGAGTGAGAGCATTATGACGAATGAACAAGTCAATGAGCTCAGGGAAGCATAAGCAGGCCATGAGGACATCTCTGGTAATTTTAGTAGAAGTGTATAAGCAAGCTGTGAGGGCACCCCTGATGCCCCCATACTACTAGATGTCATCGAAAGGTGGCGAGAGGAGGATAAACAACTGCTAACTGAAGAATGTGAGATTTTGATGGTGCCGAAGCATGACGAAGAGCTTGATCATGGCATCCTAGACCCCTCTGAGAAAAATGTTATTACCTATCCCTTTTGGAAAGCATTAGATATAAACTACTCTTCCCATCACTGAGCCTTACCTCCCTCCGCTGTTTTTTATTTTGGACAATAAATCAAAAGCCTTCAAGGATATTCCTAGAAATGAAGCTGAAAACTGATTAATGTCGACTGGCACAATCACTTCTCCCTAAAAAATAAAAACCACGGGATAGGATGACCACCACCCTAGTTCGGTGACAGTACCGATCAACTTTTTTCTTCAAAACTAACTCACCAAATACCCATGACTGATTATAAACCCAAAATGCTTATCTCGAAACTCGAAAAAGCTCCATTGCACCTTGACGCTGGGGCATTTATTTTATTAAAAAAGGAATCATGTCAGAAACGTCGGCCTGTCCATGAAGAAGATAAGAAATGATGAAGTTACCCTCCGGAAGCACTACCAAAGATACCATATTGCCGATCCTACCATGCTCCTACACTGGGGCATTTTATTTTAGTATTTTATTATTATTTTTATTTTAGCTATTTGCTTTCCATGTTGCATTATTTTCATTTCAAAAACAAAAAAAGGAGAAGGAAAAAGAAAAAATAGAGAAAGAAAAAAAGAGCACATATCCATCTTTGCTACCAGACTCCGGTCAGAGATACTCATCCCCCTTCACAATCAGCAAGGGGGCGAACAAAACTACTAATGATGTTACTTTCACATGTACAAATATGAAGTAGCCTTCAACCATCACTATGCCATCTCAGGAAGAATCCAAGTCCCAATGATAGTTGACGGCGCTAAAGGAAATGAAAGCAAAAGCAGATACAAGAGCTAACTAAAAGAAAAGGAGCCAATCAGGTACATCTAAACCAAAAGAATCTCTCTATATATATATGTGTCAAAATTCTATCATTTCTTTTTACACCTATCACTGGGGACACCTCCTATATATATACAACACACACATGCTATGGATATAAAATAAAAATAAAAAAAAACACACACACACCTAATCCCTACATTGCCGGTGGGACGGTTGAGCACTGATGTTCCTAGTATCATCAACTCGGAGGTCAGTGGACTGGTCCTCCAAAAGTATAATCCCAGCACCGGAAGTCGGCGGAACCTCTAAACGACGAGACCCTGCCACAGATCCCCCCTCACTCGTCTGACTAATAGACCGCCTCAATCGAGAGTGAGGAGGATACCTTGCAAGAACCTCACGAACCATCGCATCCTCACGAGCATCACCCCTGACATGATCAAGTGACGTGCGACGAGACTGCCCGATAGAAGAACCCGTGGCCCTCGACTCTGACCCATCAAGCTAATGAGCTAGCCTATATATACCTTGTCCACTCCTCATTAGATGATACTATAGCTCATCTAGGGATGCCTGCATCTCAGACCGCATCGTCCGACGAGTCGCCTCTAACACCTTAGTATGAGTCATCTAAGTGGCCATCATCTCGCCAAATAAGTCAACCTGACTCCGCATCTCCCCAAGGACTCGTCTCGCCTCAGGAGTGGCGCATGCTCTCGTTACCTCTAGGCACGCCCCCTCTAGCTAACGAACCTGCATAACCGCACCAAGTCAATATATATATATATATATCTGAACAAAATGAGGAGCTTTGAAAAAAAAGGGGAAAGAACTATACCAGATCCAGCCTCTCCCTCAGGAGTCGGTCGACTGTCTCAGCGGTAACTGGATCAGCAGGAGGCACAGGAGGGACAGCAAACGTAGGTGCCTACAATAAAAAAAAGATAAATACATCAGAAAAATACTATAATGATAAATAAACTACAAACATAATAACTAAAACATACCTGAGTAGGGATAGGAATAGACTCCTGAGGGGGAGCCTCGGGAGCGGAACCCGAAACAGCCTGCATAAAGGACCAAATCATCCAAGGTATGTTCGAACGAGATAAAGATGGAACAACCAAAACAGAATTATCCCACATCAAAATAAACTTTACCTGGATCTCCTGACATAGAGAGGCAGCAGTCACCTCCCTCATCTGAAGATCCTCGGTGACCTGACACTGGAATACCACATAATATTAGTAAACTACTAAGACAATGATGCAAACAACATAACGGATTGAACGGAACTTACCCAATGATCTAGCTCAACCCGAAGTTGAGCCATCGCTGAATCCTCCCGACTAGAGAAAGCAATTGAAGATGGATCAAATGCCGGAATGGGACCTCCAGCGGCCAACTCAGCTCTCTACAAATAATAATAAACATATCAGTCGACGAGCTCACAATGCTAATGATTAAACAAAACCATACTTGTGAGGACTCTTACCAATCGGTCAATCTCAAATTGTAGACTGGCCACTATCTCCCGATCAACTAGTTGCTGATGGCGGTAAACATCTAGCAATGCCGCCTGATGAGCAACCTCACCCTCTCTCTTAGACTGTCCAAAAAAAAACAAATTGAGACACCACAACCATGTCAGAATGACTAGAAAACCAAGTCCACATAATAATGATAAAAAAATGCAAGTTAACTCACCCAGCACTGTCGAGTCTTTGCTACCAAACTCCCAACTCATCCTCTACTCCCCTGGAATGAGCAACTGAGGAGGTTAAAGACTATAGCATCTCCTCATCCGGACGAGGAGCACACCCCATCCGCTCCATCGCCCTGTGGAGAGCGTCTAATGCACGCTCACGGTGACATGGCCCTGCTCCAATGCAGCTAGCCTCTCCCTCAAAGTTGACGCTGACTCTGACCCACTGATCGCAAAGGAGCCGCTCCCATGGAAGGGACGTGCGAAGAGGCACCTGCCACCCAATGCACTAAACCACCGCGCATACTCCTGAGCATCCACCATGTCGCACACCTATCTAACTCTGGTCCCCCAGCTCTAAAGTCTGCTATCCGAAGGGCCATCCGTGCCACAAAATTTTGGCTAGGAGGGCCGATCATCCTCTTCACCACTCTGTGGTGAATCTCTGGAGGGACTCCCTGAGCGAACCCCAGCTGTCGTACCACATGAGAAGTGTGGATCCACTCCACCCTCTCAAAACAGTTGACCCATGTGTCCACGTCGAAGAAGGGCTGGCCGGACTCAATCACTGGCATGCCTGCATCTTCCTCATCATCATACGGCCTCCAGATCACCTATAACCAAACAAACGAGCCGATCTCTCAATGAGACTTATATCCTAGAACGGCAAAATGAAAAAAAAATGTACGCATGACAATCTATACCTGCTTTGCATGCATATCCTCAACGAGGCCGTGCGCGGTCTGAAGATTTGAAGACCAGCGCCAACCCCTCAACGCCTCCCTCCACACGTGCATCCGCAGGAACGTAAACTTCACACCAAACGGAAACCCTAGAGGAAGGAAAGCAAAATGATCGTATGCCCAAAACTGAAAAGAAAAGTAATAGCAATAACAGCGACACATAAGGAGAAGCATCTACCATTAAGCCACTTAAAATTAACCAAGCTAAAGACATCACGACGACAATTAATTAAAACTCACCTGGATGAAAGAAAGGAAGCCACCAATCAATGCGACGCCCTATCCCCGATGGTAAAGCTGCTCATAGAGATGTGCCAACGCGATTGCACCCCATGCATAGGTAGGGACTCATTCCAGATCCCCAAGAATCATAAAAAATAACCTGATGACGCATCCCCGAGTCGAAGAAGACAAAAGTACCGCACTAAGGAGGTGCATCAAGAATGCCCGGAGCACCCTATCCGTAGCTCATCCTGGCTCCACCATGGGCTCTCGAACCGCCACCACTGCACAACACGCCTCATAGGCCGCCTTCGCCTCGAATGGTGCCTCAAGGGGACAAAGCCACTCGCAAACATATCAGAAAACTAAGTGACCCAAACTATACCTAGCCCCGAGCCGCTCAACCTATACGGCACACCTAAAATCTCCTCATAGACCTCTAGATAATGACCTGCCATCCGCATTGTGATCGGTTTCCCTCAAAACGAAGACCAGTGATGCGAACTCAATCCTCTAGAGTCGGTAACATCATACCTATTAGAAAGAGAAGCACCTGAAGCTCCTCCCACCACCTCTCTAGAATCACTGCGATCAGGCCATGATCGACCTGAAAGGGCTCCAACTCCAGAATCAGTCTGAAATTGAAAGATACTAACTGCGCCTGTTGAAACTCCAGTAAGGCACGATACCAGGCATGAGACTCTGCCCATGACGAGCTGATAGCTTGCTGTGGGGGCTCCTATTGAACGAAACACAAACAACAATAATAAAACTAACACATACTTATGACGAAAGGAAAACTAATCGAAAAAAGGGAGGGAAACTAGAAGCGAGTCAAATATGCCCAAACACAATGACAATTTACGACGAATGCGTAAAACATGATGAGAACAACTAAGTAGAAACATGACCTACCTCTACCTCTAGATGCAATCATGATGCATGAGTAAACGCACAATCAGTTATTAATGCCGGTTTGACATAAATTAGAAGGGTTTCAAATCCTAATAAGCCTATGTCATAACCTAAGTCATAACCTAAGTCACTAAGAAAATAGAAGAATTCTTGCTCATGAGTGCTCACCCGGCCTCGGGTAAAGAAATCCTCCAGCAGGAAGTGCTTGCGATCCGGATGCTCCACAGCTGCACCCTCAGCCCCCTCACTCGCTGGTATCTCACCCTCGATTCTCTCACCCTCACCCTCACCCTCAACACCCCCCTAATCAATCTCGAGCGCCTCCTCCCCGACCGTCGACTGGTCAAACTCCAGGTCCTCCTCTCCAACTACCTCCCCAACAACATCCTCCTCAATGACAGCATCAATCCAAGCTTCAGACGTCTCACCTATCTCCGCCCCTAGCATCCTCTCCAACTCAGAAATAGTAAGAGTAGGTCTACCACTACCCCCACCCTCCATCCTAGAAAAAAGAGCCTGAGAAGCTAAAGAGAACGGAAGAAACGACGTCTGAAATGGACGACCGGTTCATGAGATATCACGAAAACACAAAAATTAGAGCACACAGAAACAAGAAAACCAGAGAATCAAAGACTAAAACGGATTGCACGATGAAAATGGGAGACTTCAAGTCATTTATAGGGAACAGCCGAATCATGCGCTTCAATCCCCGTGCTCAAACCAATCACGCGCCCCCTAGGTAGTGCTTAATATGAATTACACGAATGAACTAGAGCGCATAATCTAATCATCGCCCGCTCAAATTAACCCGACAACCTGATTGCGCGTCGCCCTAAAGGCGCACAATTAAATCGAGCACCCACCTCGTGGGGCGTGAATGCCACCAATCACGTCCACAGTAACCACCACCACCCTAATCAAGTGCACAACACCTAGCGCTTAATGGGATTACACAATCGATCATGAACACTTAATAACATTCTGACGGCTTGGAATATGCGCTTCAAATTTGGTGCACAATTCATTTAAACACTTATAGTGAAGTGCGCAATTCCCTAGAAAACACAAAAAATATATGGAAACAAAGCAGTACTTTCACAAATCTAAACTAGGAGATTCCTCACACCAATTACCAGTCTAAACTCTTCCTTTGATAGGACTGATCCAAGAACACCCCCCCCCCCCCCATCTAAAAAAATATACGCCCTAAATAAGGGAAAGAATAAAAAAATGACCTGACACCATTCGCACACCCCAACTAAAGCTGAAACCAAAAAAGAGAGGAAGATTTGTCTCAAACCAAGACTAATGCTAAACGCAAATTTTGTCTCAACTAACACCGATCTAAAACTAAAAAAGGGAATGCCCGTCACACACCACCCCAATTAATATTAAGTTAAACAACCAAAAAATGCCCCTTCCGTCTTCCTTCTATACATTAAGACCAAAAATGCCCTCATTCATACACTCCGATTAACCCCAAACTAAATCAAAACACAAAACGAAATACACCTAACATGTCCCGATCTAAAATAAATAAATTAAACAAGTAAATCCCACATTCCAAATAAATCAATTAAGCTCAAAACAAACTAAACTGGAATTTACAAAAGAATTAAAATCATAACCACTTCATGAATAAATAAATAATTATAAAATACACCGAGGGCATACCCTCTGAATATCCAAGTTAAAACAAGAAACTAAAAATTTGCATGTTCAAGCAATGCCTGAATTCAGATTATTCAGGAAGCTAGAAATCTCGGAGAAACCCGGAGCAAGGAGGCGCCCTGAACAAATTCTAATTGTAATAACCTCCTCCCCTTGCCCCGAGCCGGCAGAAAAGAAAGAGTGGCTCACAGAAAGCCACCTAGGACCTGCAGGATCCACCCTTAGCAGCCCGCCTTGGAAACACTAAAAAGGAGGAGCTACTAACGCTGAATCCGCAGACCCTACCGAGAAAAAATAAGCATCGGCCATGAGAACTCTGACCATGTCTTATCCTTAGGTTTCCTTTCTACCACCTTCTTATCCTCCATCTCTTCCCTTAGTATGGTAGCAATTCGACTTCTACCTTTGCATTCCCAATCCTGTTCATTCTCAAGATCCCACACAATAAACATGATTCTTCGGGTCCAACACCCGGGATACGAAAGAGAAGGGAAGAAAAGATATTAATAAAAAATGCCCCAAAGAAAATGCCTCAAAACTGTCAATTCCAAAGATAAAATAAAATTCAAAATAATAAAACTTTTTGGCTCACACATTTATAAACTATACTTCCTAAACCATAGAATGACAAGTGTCACATCTTTAAACCTTTCTAATCTAAATTAAATCAAAACAAAACACATACCCCCTTAAAAGACCATGATCCATGGCAAACATGCATGAACCGATGATTACACAACACTTAACACCCTACGAGACACCCATCCAAAGCAAAATGGATAAACCAATAGGGTTTGGACATTTAACACCAATCTAGAACTCTAAGAAAACTCACACTTTTTCAACCTCATGATTCAAAACAAACAACAACAAAAAAAGACTAAAACTCAAGTTAAAATCAAATCTTAAATCAATAAAAAACTTTTTATTAAATTAAATTAAATCAAATAATAAAGGCAAACAACAACAATTCATTGGAGTGAGACCCTGACAAAAAAAAAAGCCCCAATTAATCAAATAAAACCAAGTAAATTCTCTAAACTAGGCTCAATGAGACAACTTAATCTCTGGATGAACCCTGAATAAATTTGGCATAAATCCTAAAGCTCTAAACTGAACCTTGAAATAGATTAAACAAATCAGACAAATCCATGTAATTCGCCAATGAATTTAAACAAAAGAATAAACAAGCGCAATAAGAACAAAAAAAAAATGCCTCTTCATTTATAATTTAAAATTTTACAATTCTCACCGGAGGCATACCTCCTGAATTTACAACCCAAAATAAAAACTAAAACTCTAACCTACAACCCAAAATGAAGACTGGGTCCAAAACTGAGACGAAGCGAGGAGCTGATATCACCCGGAGTGTAACCAGAGACTTCAGGGAGCATTGGTTGGGAGACACATCCCCCCAGTTTTCACTCCTGCTCTTTCGCCATCTTCGGCTCCTCCACCGCCGCCTCCTCAACACTACCTTCACTGCTCCTTAAAAAGGACCAATGTGAAGACTAGCACCCTCATTCCCAATACCGCCCATTCCCAAAACAACACCGTCCACGAGCATTACCTCAGGAGGGAGATCGAGTGAAATCATGAATATAGGAAGAAATGACATCCTAATCAGACAGTTAGATCGCCCGATATCACTAAAACACGAATTCTAGAACACAAAAGACTTAGAAAAGGTTAAAACTTGAGATTAAATTAGAATGAAAAACAAATGAAAGTTCTTTCGCTTATGTAGAGTACAGACTCAATCACGCGTACGGACATGTGTGCTTAATTAGAACACGCGCCACTAACGTGGTGCACAATCCGAAATACGTGTTCTGACCCTAGCGCGTAATTAAACCATCGCTCGCGCCCAATGACGCGATGCTCCGATCACGTGCAGCCGATGTGCCGCACAAACCAATCAGACGGCACACTGTAAATGCACAATACAAAAGGCCACTTGTACGTTGACTGTACGATGACTAGGTGATGCCTCGATCACATGCCTGGACCATAGCGCAAAATCCAATTCCACGCGCACATAACCGTGTGTAAATGACCCTTCTAGACTGAAATCGCACACCCGAACTCAAGCGCTCAATTAGATTGAGCATCCAAAAACTAGAGAGTAATACCTGATTTTGGACAAAATTTATCCCCTCAAGACCCTTTTGTCCCATCGTGGCCAAGATTCTTTTATCACGTCGTGGTCACACCCTTTTGTCCCATCGCATTGCCTCAAAGGGTGTCCCAAAAGACACACATGCCCCTTACTGTAATGCCCTCACAACCCCACCAAAAAAAAAAAAGGGAAGACCCCACTGTGATAGCATGCACAAGCAATAATGTCACATCAATAACCAATCCTATCGCAATAAATTGGCCATACCCTCATGACCCATCGCGAAAAGCCGAAGGCACACCCCTAAAAAAAAGAAAAAAAAAAAAAACTAAGCCAGTTACGGCGCGACTTCTTTTGTAACCCAAGATCCATCGAAGAAAGACACTAATGTCCCATCGCTAACCACGTCTAGTCGATGCCCCTTCGCAAACTTCACTATCTAAAAACAAGAGAAAGCTCAGACAGGGCATGCCATGCCGTATAACAAAAAGAGGGGAAGCCTAGTCACGTCCCATCGCTAAGGCAACGGACTCTCTCTCTCTCTCTTCCGAATCAATCCCGTCACGACATTATTTCTTCCAAGACGTCGAATCACAACCTCTAAGCCTTGCCATAATGGGCCGAAAGAGAAAAAATCTCCAAAAGTTCCATCGCGACATTACACTCAGAACACTACATCACATTAATAGCCACAAGTCTCATCACGACACAACACCACCACGAACCGTACAAGTTGCGTGCAACCCAGGTAAGTATCACCACAGGTAAGTACTATCCACTTTTTTTTAATTACTCGATATTACCGATAAATATAGTTAGCTATGGTTAAATCAAATGTTTTCAACACTCGTCTCTCTCGACTCACGAACCACTGTAGTCCTCCCATAAGAGATAATCATCAGTATTCGTTGAGAAGGTTAGACGTAGTATCCGGAATACCAAGTGTCGTCTTGACAACCACAATAATGGTTGGGTCCATAAATCCCGTACCGATGGATCTGCTAAGAGATGTCTCGAAAGTCATGTTTTCCGTCATTTTACCACCGAATTGATCTTAAGTTAAAATCCCTAAAATTTCAAAAATTTAAAACTCCCTTTATTTCAAAAAAAAAAAACAATCCCTTTGCTAGTAGAAAAAAAAATAAAAAGAGAACAAAGCAACAAGATAAATAGACCCAACTCACCTTTCTTTAAATTAAACTTGAACCCGATCTTTAAGTCCTAAAGACTGCCTGAACTCGCAATCGAGCGCATACTCCAGTACGTAGAATCATCGGTTCAGACACATTAGGACTAGAATGCCTAACCTAGACTACCCAATTTGCAGAGCCATCGCCTGAACTTGTAATCGAGCGCATATCCCACTGCATAGAATTGGATCAAGCGCATACTCCACTGCACATAATCATTAGTTCAGACACATCAACATTAAAATTCCCAATTTACCGACCTTCGAACTCTAAATGAATCAAGCGCACATGCGACTGCACAGAATTCAATTGAGCACACTTCATAAGAACCCTTTTCAATTACCAGCCCAAATCAGCCATTCCCCTGGGAAACTAAACATTGACTATATCAAATCTAAGAACTAACAAATGCCTATTGGAAAAGGAACGCCTAACACGCATTGGTGTGACCAATGATGCGCCCGGTCTGACATGACTTGAAAAAGCCTTTAATATTTCATGATATTCCATCTTCTTTTATTATCAGTCCCTGGACCTTATTTTGGACATTTGATTGATGCCCCAGTACCTCGATTGCGTAAAATCCCTCTATTAGCTCGCGCCATGCGACGGGATGCGCTATGCACACACATACCCGGAATGTGCCCTTCGACAGCCACCATTTGCCCTTTAAATGCTCCATTTTTAGCTTGCGCTGATAGATAAGAAAGCTAAGCATGCCATGTTATCATCACCAATTCACATTTGTGAATTCCTAAAAGAGGAGAGAAGACACCTCGAATGAGGGGTGCCTACTTCTTCGACGCGTTCTTACTTCGCAAGAGCGCGCCGAAGAGGGGCATCTGTAGACATCCCCATTTTGCCTTCTCAGGATATATTTTTTGTTTGGTCAACCTTTAACCATCCCTTTAACCCTGATATGGGATCCATGCACTGAAGCAATCATATATGGCTGAACACAGGCTGAAATAATAGCTTTGTGGCCCAGATCCCGAAATTGGTAGGCTATGTATAGAAACGATAGTATATAGTCAGAATGTAGACTGAAATAATAGCCTTGCATTTCATTCTAGAGACCAAACTCGAACAACCCTGAATTAAGCGCTTGAAACCCCACACGTAATTTGATTGCACGCCAAAACACAAACGCGCAATCAGTCCCGCTTTCAGGCCAAACTTCCTTTCTCAGACCTATTCGAGACTCGACCATGCACATGAAATCAGACGCGCGATCGGATTGAGCGCCACAAAACCAGCACACAATTGGCCTATGCCCGACCTAGTCTCATTACCCTTAACCCTTAAGTTCCCTTGATTAAGCACTTATGACTAAATGCTTAATTAGATTGCGCACCTTCCATCACGCGCGCAATTAGCCCTAATGTTGTTAGGACTGGGAAACTCGCTGAGCAAGTCAGCCGGTCGCTCACTGAGTCAGTGACCGACTCAAAGAGATTAAGTGCCAGGAAACTATCACGTAATTCAATTAAATCCCTAAAATAGGGTGCGTAATTGAAGGAAAACCTATAAAAGCTTATTTTTCTTGAAAAGAGAGAAGAGGCTAGCAATTTTTCAAGAGAGAATGGATTTTTTTGGGATTCCGAAACCAGAGAACTCTGAGAACCAACCCATAGAGCATCTTAATCATGGTTTCAAGATTTAAGCTTCGAATGTTCGAGATTTCTCTCCGTAGCCCCGACCTTAGGTAAGGATCTAAACTTTTAATTTGCAATCATAGCTTCCAATCTCTAGGTCTAGGAATTCTATTAAGATTTTTATTTTTAGTTTTAAATCGTAGCACCCATGTTTGGACCGAAATTCTATATATCTGGTTCCAGTTCTCTGTTTCTCGAACCAGTCCTTAATCCATCGATCTGATATGCCGATTTTAAACTTTAATTCAGTTCTAAAATCTCGATTTATAGTCTTATCGTTAATTTCTAGTTCTAATCCTTTGATTTAGAACCAGTCTTTAATCATACGGCCTAATCTCCTAATTTCAGACCCGAATTCAATACTAAAATTTTAATTTTAATTCTAAATTGCTTATTTTAACATCTCTAAAAAAAAATCCTAAATATAGTTTTAGTCTTATAATTCTAGTTTTACAATTTAATTCACAATCGCTATTTTGAAATCAACTCTGAAAAATTCCAAAGCACTATTTTACGGCCCAAAAATTCAGTTTATTTTCAACTTTAGCCACCTGATTTGCCCAAGGGAGCTTACGGAGGGTACTTGGGAACGAGGCCAACCCTCCTTAGCATAGCGGGCCTAAACTCCCCTTTTTTTTTTAAGAATTTTATAATTGATTAATTGCTTTAGTCTTATACTTTTAGTACTATTGATTAGTAAGTTTATTCCAGCATGCTTAATTAATTGTCTTAAATCTTTGTATGACTGATTAATCTCTTTAGATATGAATTTAATCGATCAATTCCCTGCTTCAATTATAATTAAATGAGATTAAATTTGTTGCTTCAATTAGATTCTCTAGCATAGTCAATTCATTGCTTCAATTGGAGATTTTTACAAAATTAGTTTATTTATCTTAATCAGATTTGGTAGATAAATTAGTTTGTTTGTCTTAATTAGATGTTATTAGCATTAATTCCTTTGCTTAAATCAAAGTTTCAGCAAAAATTAGTCTTTTATTTCAATCAGAATTCTAACAGGACAGCAATAATTGCTTCAATTAGAATTTTTATAGAATTGTTATACTTTATTCAGTCAGAATTCTAGTATACCTGATATGCCTGAACGAATTAAAGTCTCACCAGAACTATTATACATACACTCCTTGTACTAGTAGGAGACTGAAACTAATTAGACTCCTAATAGAATAAGAAATCAACCTTAATTGGATTCCTAACAGGATTGGAACAAACCTATATAACTAAATTCCTAATAGAATCAAAGGAGATCTAAACTGACCAGAAGTATAACTATAAAGGGAAATAAAAATCAAACTATCTAAGCAAAAGAAACAGAACGCTGCTGACGTTCACAGGCGGATGATTCAGTATAAAAGCAACCTACACCCGCTCCTAAGCGTAATCATTGAAGTGTTGCAGCGTCGATAAATATCTGCAGCTAGCGATCGCAATAAGCTAGGAATCCTCCTAGAAAACCCCTTTTATTTTTTATTTTTCCCTCAATTATTCTAAATACAGCATCGCTAGAGTCCACTCGGAAAGAATTGGAAGCCACTGATTCAACAGGAATCGAGAGAAACCCAAAAAAAGCGCGCACCAACAGAGATGCCAAGAAAAGTTCTCGCGCAGCTCATTTAGACAGAAGACTCCAGCCACTGACGCAGCTTTTGCATATCTTTGGAGGAGAGAGAAACCCAAAAAAGATCTCACATAGCCCTCACGCACTGCAGTGCCAAAGCCAGCCACACGAAGCGATAAATCTGTCTTGGCGAGCAACCGTGCAAGAACTCAAGGCTTATCCACACGAGGTGCAAAATTCAGTGCTTCATCCACGCGACACCTACGCGAGAGAAATACCTGAAGCTCCACTGTGCATGCTAAGACAAATCATTGCAAATCCTTCTACATGAGTGATATACTTCGAAGCTAACTCTTAGCCAAGTGAGTTGTTTTCCCAACCAAATTCTACCTCGCGAGCACACTTCATATCACGCGACTGCATTGCACAAGCAAAGCTAGCCTCATGAAGCTTGGGTTCTCCACTTCTTTTTCCAAACATAGGGATACTTTGGGGATTTCCCTAGGTCTAAGACACACTTCTCGAGGCCTCGATCTATGTGCACACATCTCGAGGCATCTAAGGTCTGCAAAGGAGCCATGCATGTATGAAAATTAGGGATTCCTTCCCTATTGGCAAAGGCATCAAGTACTGAGTATAAAAGCTATAACTTAGCTAATTTTTCCTATCTTTCCTTCAACCTCAGTCAGCTGTGAGCTCTAGCAGATTAGGGTTATGATTAGATCACCATCTTTTTCCCTTTTTCTTCTTCCTTAGCCCAACACTTGCTGGCTATAATTTGTGTAAGCAATTAGGCATAGTTAATTCAGTGTTTGTAATGGGTTTTGTACACATTGGGATTTGTTGAGGGTTATTCTGCATAAGGCTACTGCCTTGAGAAATTTCATTGTAAGTATTGTTTGATTAATGAAATTTATATTTTCACACTTATTCAATCTACTTTTTTCTTATTTGTCCATAGCATTCTTTAATTTATGTCATGTATTTAGGATTTTACAGATTTGAAACCCCCATAGAAGCTTTAGCTTGTAGCCCTGGGACCATGGTGGTAGCAGTAATTATCTTATTCCATCTCAGACTCTGTGTCTTGGATAGCCTTTGTGGATAGCCTGTGACCATCTGAGTAGACAGACTATAGCCCTCGGGCGATTCTAAGCAACAGATCTGAGGTGAATTTTTATCCTCTGCACTTGAGCTTGTAGCCTTGTGAGAGGTTATAGCAGGAACAAGCTTCCCTCTGTTTTACATGACCATCATCAGATGTTAGATATGATTTCTCTGTAGAGATTGCATACTTGTTAGTTGAGTCGTTGCAGGCCTGTTGTAGCAATGACCAGCTACATTTAGGTCTCCAAATAGCCTTTGACCTAATGTGGTTTCCACTAGTTTTTTAAGAGCTGTTTGCTCCTATGGATGCCTGAGCTTGTAGCCTGGCAAACATAGCGTCTACAATGATATTTATGTTCTAATTTGATCCATTGGTTGGAGAAAATCTATTGGGTAATCTGTGACCATTTAAGTGGATAGGTTATAGCCTTAAGATCAGTCCATTCCCTTCGAACAGATTGGTTTTCTGATTTAATTCATCTATTTTGACCCTCTCTATTGGATAGTCGATGGCCATTGAATTGGACAGGTTATAGCCTTAATAGTTTAGGTCAAACCATAGGAGTTCAGTTTGATTCCTCCACCTTGCAGATGTGCTTGTAGCCATCTGAAGGATTGTTGTAGAGACAGCTCTAAATCTGAGTTACATGATTGAAATAACCTTAGCTTAGTTGCCTACTTCTCATCAATTTTTACCTTTATTTTAACCCACACTACCACCACCTTCTTCTTGAACCCTTTCTTTAGGATAGGACTGCACTTTCTTTATCTTTTTTTTAGTGTTAGTAGTGTAGTTGTGACACCTAACTCCCTTTCTCTAGGATAGCTAGATCTGGAGGCCTACTAATATAACCCTCTTTAGGTTCTAGATCAATTTCTCTGTGGGACAAACTCTTACTTAAAACTTGCTACAACAACCCTGTATCTTACAGGCTGCGTCTATTTTAGACTTACTGTTCTGCCCATTTCCATTTCTTCACTCTTGATTTGTTTTCTCCACTATTTTCCAAGAAAATAGTAGCAAGCATCTCGAAATATAGACACCAACACTTGGGGTTGGGTCATTGGGCCTTAATGGGATTGGGGTATGGGGCCCTGATGGGCTTGGGGCTGGGTCATTGGGCCTTATTGGTATTAGGGTATGGGTCACTGGTGGGTTTGGGGTATGGGTCCTTGATGGGCTTAAGGTTAGGTCATTAGTCCTTGATGGGATTGGGGTATGGGGCCTTGAGGCCCACTCAAATGACCTCGTGGTTGATGGGGGTCTTTGGTGGTACGAATAATGGGGGGTTGATTGGAGTCTTGAGTGAAATAGGTATGGAGATTTGGGAATGTATAAGATGCATTGGGAGATGTGTTGTGCAGATGATGGAGGCTGCTTTGAGAGGCCTTCCATATTGTATACGCCCTGACCATCTCATCCATCATGGCCATTGGATTGGGTGAGGGGGGATGTAAATGGTGCATCCGATGGAGGGGGAATATGGGGCATGGATTTGGTGGGTGTATGGGAAAAATTGGGCATGACTCGAGAAAAATCGGGCATGACCTGGGTAGAGAGGGGGTATGTGGTGGATTTGAAAAAATGGTATGTGTATGTGTAGGAAAACAGGGTATGGCTTGGGTGAAATTTGTATTTTGGGAGGGTAGTGGGGAGTGAGGTGTTGGATTTTGGGAAAATGTGGGGAAATTAGGCATGTTAGACGTGGAGGGGGGATTCAGAGTGGTTATGGGGGAAGAATGGGATGGACTTTGAGGGCCTGTGGAGGATGTGGGAGGAAATATAGATGCACCGAAGGGTCCGGTGACTGTAAAATGGGGGTTGGGTGTGTGGAATAGAGGTAGAAATTTCTTCCATATGGGAATGAGTTGGGGAGCGTGGCGGTGATGAATCGGGATCAGCATAAGCCGGGTTCCTCGGGTGAAGACCAAAAACTCGTCTTCTCCTTCCCCTATAGGGTGACGAAGGGTAGGGCATTGCCGTTGTGCCGGCACCACAAGTTCTCATTTTTTTGAAATTTTTTATTTTTCCTGACTTGATGATGATTTTTTTTTTGGAAAAAGAAAATGAACCTTTTTACGATGAGTTCCAAGGCCTTCGAATTCTCGTTTCAGGTGGCATTCGTACCCCAAATATTTCCCACGGCAGGACCCTGACGCGCTTTGGAAGAATCAAAGGGAAATCCCTTGATCTATGTGCAGGCACGGGAATCCACGAGACAACCCAATCCCTCAGAAAAAGTCAATAAGAGGGTGACCACTTTTAACCGGTGAGTGCGTATTGTGTCTTAGAACATGTGAGATCTATCGGAGGCACTAAGCTACTAAGCGGGGAACTCAGGGGAAGTGAAAAAAGGCCTCAGATTCGGGCTGCCCAGCCAGTAATATGCTTAGCATATGTATTATATATGCTAGGCCAAAAATCTGAAGATTTTGGCTTAGCGTGTATATTATACACGCTAGACAAAATCTGAGGACTTTTAGGTTAGCGTGTATATTAAAAATGCTAGGGCAATTCTGGAGAATTTTAGCTTAGCGTGTATATTATACACACTAGGAGATTTTTAGCTTAGCGTTTATATTATACACGCTAGGTAAAAATAGTTTATATAGAATATTTTGATAGCAAACAGCTGGCCCGAATAGTTTATATAGAATATTTTGATAGCAAACAGCTGGCCCGAATTTGTTCTGTTTCTTTGGTTTTTAGGAAGCAGTGCTTCCGGGGACTGATTTTCTTTGTTGTAACGGGTCCCTCCTCTTCGAACCTAGGGATACAAGGTTGATTCGGGCCAACTAAACACACTCCCCAAGGGTTTTAAGCTTCATAAGCGGATTAGTCACCCACCTGATATACCCCCAGCGCAAGCACTTTCTCAGATACTAGATGGAGTGGTACTTTTCCGAATCATCAACACTAGGGGCTGCCGCCATACTATGAACTAGGACATTTGTATCGCTGCCTAAATTCCCGACCTTTAAAATCTACCCCCACAAAACTGAATTAAGTCCCTTAGTTCACTTTTAGGTTAAATTTGAAATTCAATTTTAAAAGGAGAGTTTGCTTAGGTTCAAAAATGGGTTGTGATGATCCCATGCCGCCTCTACTGACCGGAGTCTACTAGTAGGATATGATTGCAAAAATGAAAAAGCTCAAGTAGGCCCACCAAACGGCTAAGGCGTGTAAATGCGTAAGTAAGCCCGCCAATCTACAAAGGCATGTAAATGATCGAACATAAATGAAAGTAAGGACAATGCTCAAGTAGGCCCACCAATCGGCTAAGGCTCGTAAATGACGGAAAGTAGAGGTAACTAAAAATTGACAGAATCGTAGGGGTGAGTACAAAAGAAAGAAAAGAACACAAACAAATGTTAGTAAAAATGAAATAAAACAACAAAAGAGGCCAACCTTCAAGAGGAAGCTCTACTAGCTACTCTCCAGCAGAGTCGCCATCTATGCAACAGTGAAATTTTGTCAAACCCATCACGACGATGTGCTTGTATGAAAAATATAGAGTTGCCACCCGGAGCTTTTGGTGTCCCGGGAAACCCAAATCAATATTGAAAGCACGAAGGTGCCAAATATGACTCTGACTCTGGTCTACGCCAAAGGCTCTTCGGTAGGAGCTTCGATTATTAATTGGGAAGGTGTTAGGCACCCGATCAACCTGCTCGTAAGCGGTCTCTTCTTATGGCAAAAAGAAAAAATAAAATAAAATAATAAAACACCACTTCATCTTACCCAAAGGCACTCCGATCCTATTTACACACCCTGTAATCATCGAAATGTCTGCGGCGTAATGACGTAAATTTAAGGATAGAGGAAAGGCAAAGAAGGTAGAGGAATAGAGGGGAGAGTCGGAGACCTCGGGCCCTTGTAGCACCGATGTGCACGTTCGCGTGAGTGCACTTGATGAGCTTTTGATAGCTTAAATGGTTGAAAGATGGGTTCTAATCTCTAAGGCTTGGTAGCTAAGAGGTAGAAGAAGAAGGCTAAAGGGTAGATCTCACCTAGGCTAAGGGATTTTTGATGGAAGGTGATGGATAAAGGATGGTTTTGAATTCTGGAATTTGTATGGGTTTGGTGCACCAAAGGGGAGAAGGAAATTTCTAATCTTTCTCTCTTTGAAATTTATTTCAACCCCTCGTAAAGGGAGGTGGCTCTCTATTTATAGAAAATGAGAGGCTTAGGAGGGTACTTAAGAGCTAATGTGATTAGCAATTAGGTAATCCAAAATCTAAGGATTTTGGGTTTTTTAAGGTCTTGAATAGGTGTGCAATTGGGTTCAATGGTAGATGATAGGGTGGGGTTTGAAAGGGTTAAAGGGTTGCAAATAGGGTTAATGGGGGTGCAACAGTTTTAAAGAAACCCACCCTAAACATTGGGTTGGTCAACAAGTCAAACACCAAAAGTGAAATTCAGACAAAACCCCAAAAGTACTATCGCTAAGCCTAGCGTGTATATTACAAACGCTAGGCATATGTGCAGTGCCTTTGAGAAGTTCAGAGCACACTGTGGGGCCCATTTGGCTTAGTGTGTATATTATACACGCTAGGCCAAATTCCTCCAGAAAGTGGTTTAGCGTGTATATTATACACGCTAAGCAAAATTCCTTCAGAAATGGCCTAGCGTATATATACACGCTAGGATAAATGCCCCCAACTCTACCCCAAATGCAAATAGCCATAACTTTTGATTCAGTCATAGTAGAGGTCCCTCTAATCTTTGGCACACCTCTTTCCAACCATTACCCGGGAGGGTTCGAAACTAGTTAGGGAAGGGTTTCAGGGGTGTAGGGTTAACTCCCAAGGGTTGAGCATAGGCTTCTAAGGGCTTAGGTTAAGTTCTAAGGGTTTGGGAAGGTTCCTAAGGGTATTGGAATGTCCTATGGGTATGAGAAGGCTCCTAAGGGTATGGGAGATGCTATCATAAGCTCGGGGGTGCACCTTTCTTGAAGTATGTTTCGATCGGGCCTTGGGCTAAATTTGGGTGTTTACAATTGACTGGTCGATCCATGTTCGACCGGTCTGCAAATTCCCTTCTAGATTAAGTGGAACAGTCAAAATCTATTTTGACCAGTCAAATAATAAGTAGAGAACTGGTTCTCTACCCAATACTTTACTACTTCATGTATATATATATATTTTCTTCTCTTTTAATTTTATTAGCTATTACCTGCACAAACCCAAACACTTTAACTCTAATAATTAATTCCTAAACTAATACTTTACAATGGACTTGGGTTGCCTCCCAAGAAGCGCTATAGTTAAGTGGGTAGCTCGACAAGGTTCATGTGCTACTGTGGTGCTGGCGGGTCAGGGGAAGACAAGGTCTCCCCAACCATGACATGACCTTTTGGATTATTAATCGGTTGAGACGGTAATCGGCCCTCATCCCACTTGTTCAAAGCAATTGCTAGGTGCCCAAGTTGGGTTTCCAGCTTAGCAATGGACTGAGTGTGAGAATGGAGCAACTGTGTTTGTCGCTGAGACTGTTGTTGCTAGCATTATGCAACTTGCAACATAGTCTCTTCGAAATTGTTGTTACTCCACCGAGGTCTACTCTGCTACTGGCCTTGGAATTACGGGGGTTGCGAATTAATTGCGGGCCTATAAGGCTAAGAAGTACCCTGATCCGCATTACTTTTCTAGGCCAAATTTGGATGATTCCTCCAACTAGGATTATAGGTGTTCCCAAAATTGCCTTGGTCCGACCTCTGGAAGGAATTTGCAGCGTTTATGTGTTCTTGCACCGCCTTGGGGTATAATGGTGCGGCCGGACAATTGGGAGGTGTATGAGCCGGGCTTTGACATATGCCACAAACTTCATTCACTGGAGCTATTGAGTGCAACTTCACACTCAACATGTATTCAAATTTCTTTTCCAAAGCCTCGACCTTGTTAGAATTATCCGTCGTTGATTTTAGCTCATATATACCTCCCCGCTTAGGAGGGACAACTTGCGAAACCTCGGGAACCATCCGATTTGATGCTGCTTGTTGCACCAAATTCTCACTTAGGTTTTCAAATAGCCCTTAAGCATCGTCTGCGATCTTTGCCTGGAACATTCTCTCACAAGAAGCATCTATAATTTGTCGGGTTGACTCAGTCAACCCTTCATAGAAACCTTGCATGATTTGATAGTTCGGGACCCCATGATGGGGATACTTGCGCAGAAGTTCGTTTAAGCTCTCCTAACTCTCACGGAAGTATTCATCCGGATCTTGTTTGAACGATGTGATGGTCTTTCGAATGATGTTCGTCTTACAAATTAGAAAATATTTTATTAGGAATTTTGTCTGCAGCAATTCCCAATTGGTTATCGAATCCCTAGGCAAAGATTTCAACCACCTCTTTGACTTATCCTTTAATGAGAACGAGAAGAGCCTCATACGAGTAGCCTCTTTTGAAAGTGCATTAATTTTGAAAAGGGTCAAGACTTTCAGAAAGGTTGTAAGATGGTCATAGGGATCTTCATTACTAAGCCCATGAAAGCTAGGAAGCATTTGAATCAGGTTGGGCTTAATTTTGAAGTTCCCATTTCCAACTGCTGCGAGTAATTGAAAACAAGAGGGAGTTTTAAGAGTTGATGGTATATAATATTCCCTCAACGTTTCAGCCTCATTTTGGTCTTCTCTTGCCATGTTGAATTGAATCGGAGGTAGGGCGGGGTGGCTAGAATATTCAAAACTTGCGATGTTTTGATAGGACTGAGAGCTAGCGCGAATTTGCCGACATGTCCTCTCAAGCTCAAGGTCTAGTCGGTCAAGAGTGGAAAATTATGACCTCAACCTTGGCATAAACAAGAGAAAAATAAAAAATGTAAATAAAATAATTAGTTTATTAATGGGAAACCAAAAACACATACCTTAGCCTCTCACAGCGTCCCTTGACAACCTTTGTTGTATTCGAGCGTTCGTTTCTCCAGACCTACAACACACTCTACAATTACTATAATGATACAAAAAAAATATAGTAAAAGTAAATTCAAATGAGCAATAAAGATGAAATCCCCAGCAACGGCGCTAAAAACTTGATCGTCTTAAAATATGACCTTGCAAGTGCATAAGTCGGAATCTATTAGGGAAAGTACAAGGGTGTCGAACCATAAGCATTTGTTGTTTATCTCTTACTTAATTCTGTTTTATGAAGTATTTTGTAGCATTAGATTCCTAAAATAAATAAAGATATCTACATAGTTTAGGTAATAAGAAAGGAGAACGCAGACTAGAATCCCTCTTGGATTCCAGATTTGTATAATAATAAATCCTATTTCTTTTTTATCATGAATCCCTGGTACCCCCGTTCCAGGCTACAAGCTCAGCCACTTCATATATGGCTTAGGAAAATTTAATGATGAGTTAGAAGACCTAATCGTCAAAGAACCATTGCACGAACTAACAAAACTACCCTAAATGGCTTAGTCCATCAGTGAATATCCTATCTAGGTTAACTCAATCCCTACAAGGCCACTGAATTAAGATAAATATGATTGCAACATTACTATCTCGTTCTCAATCTAGTCGAAAGCTCTAACATGTAATCATACCATTAATGGAATTCACAAATAGAAAAAAAAATAGAACTTTATTAAAAATACTTATCCATAATACAAGAGATCCAGCCCAAGCTTTAAGCATGCATCGATTCAGAGATCTCCATCATTGCTGATGCAGACTCTAATCGATGATTACATCTAGTCTCCCTCTCATTCCAAAACTATTCCTAATCTAAAACTACAAAAAATCACGGCAGAGTCCTCTAGAAAGATTCCGGCGTGTGAGTCCCCTAAAACTCAACCCTAGGGTCCTTATTTATCGATTATAAGGCCATAGAATAAATACACATGGCAAAGACTCCCTAGATCCTAAAAATCCTCCAAGGATGATGATTATAGAAGGTAATCTGTGCGGTTTGGAGTTATCCAGCTTGTTGAAGAGATTCCTGGAGAAGATCTCAAAGTTTAGAAGATATTCACAGTTGTGCACGCCTAGTTTTTTGCCCAAAAACTCTGTTTGGACCGGTCGAGTTTGGAGCACTGACCGGTCGACATTAGTTTCCTTCTCTAGGTAGTTGACGACCCATGAAGGCTTTAGCTTTACTTATTTTCCATATCGGTTGAATTAGATTGGACCAATTGAGTAATTCTTCTGAGCATGTTAACGTTCTGCTATTCTAGTTTCGACGGGTCGACTGAGTCCTGACCGGTCTCTCTTTACATTTTTTAGGCTCTTTTGGAGTTTTGACCGGTCGAATGTGATGCTTCGACCGATCCATTTAAGCTTGATTCTCTTTAGTTGGAAACCTCCTTTGCTGCACTGTTTTGACCAATCGAATTTGCAGTTTCGACCGGTCTAATTAACCTTTTAAAGCATTCCTTCTGCTACATCTCCCTGGATCCTTGCCTTTTGCTTGGGTTTCATTATAACTTTACACTTTCAACCTTTTTAGAAATTAATCGCCTTCCGCACCTATTGTAACATAACATGAACTAAAAGCATATATTAGTGGTTAAGTTAGGTCTAACAAAGCTGGGATTTGTGGATAATTGTACAATATTTGGGTCCGATCACCATCCCAAGTGTCATTGAGTCCACAACAAACCCTTCCAAATCTTCACACCTCATTCACCGATAACACCAACCCCAATCAATCACCCATAATCCACACCTCCCAAGGCTCCCACCATCAACCATGGAGGCACCCGAGCGGGACTCAATGGCCCTATGTCCAACCACAACCCCATTCACGCCCACACCCTAGGGCCACATCTTCAAACCACCCATCATTCCCTGAATTTCTCGCATACAATCACACCCAACAAGCCTACCCCATTCCTCTCAAATGGCAAACCCCTCTTGTCCGACTCACTAATTCTGTATAAACCATTCCCATCCCCACCCCTCATACCCAACCCAGCCGGGGAACCCATCTCAACCCTCCAACCACCAACAATTTACACACCCTTTCACCCCCAACCAAATCAACAAAATTCCTACCAACTACAATTGCCCCATCAGGAACCTACTCAATCCTTCCAAAATCCACCATTCACCCATCCTCTCACCAATCACCAAAACCCCCCCTAATCACAGTGGCCTCAGCAGATGCCCACTCAACCCATTCAAAATTCACCCAATAATCCCATCCCTTGTCTACCATTTGTTGATGCAGGTCATCAATATGAAGAACATAAGGTCAGAAATAGTGAGGCCAACATGTGGGCAATTGCCAATTTCAACCCCCCACAGCCCACCTGCACAAACCAACTGGCAGCTTGGAATGATTGGGGGTAGCAAATTAGGGGAACAACCCTAGCACTACCATCTAGGGAGTCTGAATTGTTGAGAGAACTGATGGACAATTTATAGAAACAATTGATGAAGATGGGAGGAGCTGAGATCCATGCTACGAACTTCTCAGATCTCTGTTTATTTGCCGAGGTACCTTTACCTCCAAAATTCAAAGTGCCCACATTTGACAAATTCAATGGAATCGACAACCCTATTGCTCACCTCAAGTTCTATTGTGGGGATATGTGCCAATATGGCGGAGATTATCGCCTCTTCATTAAAGTATTTTAGAAAAGTCTCACAGGCCCATAATTAAGATGGTTCACTTTTCTTGAACCATCCACGATAAAAACATGGAGAGACCTCACCCACCTATTTCAAAAGCAGTATGTTTATAATGTCGACCTTCAACCGCACAAGTATGATTTGGCCCGATTAAAATAAGAATTCGATAAAACTTTTAATAAGTATCTCAGAAGGTGGAGGGCCCTGGCAGCCCAAGTAAGGAACCACATACCAGATGAGGAACAAATTTAGGTGATCTCAAAAACCATGTTACCAGTTATATCTAATTTTTTTGTATACCAACAACAAGCTAGCTTTGTCGATTTAGTAAGAAATGTTAACCACTGTGAAGAAGTGATAAGTGGGGGTAGGTTAAATAAAACAGTGGTTAGTGGGGCTTGCAAATCCATAAACCAATAGAATGAGAAAAGGACAGGGGTAGAGGTCCAAGCAATAATGACCTCGCAACCCACCACAAGCATAGCACCGCTCCAATTTGGGGCAGTACAACAACCACCAGCCCGGGCAAAGCCAACACAGAGACCTGACAATGGTCTAGGGGCACAGATGACCTCTAAACAGAGAAGGGCCTGATTTAACAGAGTATTCACTCCCTTGGGACAATTCGTGAGTGTCCTTTTACCATTGTTAATAGAGAAGAGTTTGGTTACCCCATTTCAGCCACAACCTCCGCCAAATCCGCTCCCAAGGAACTTCAATCCTAACATGCACTTCAACTTCCACCAAAGTCAAGGGCATTTGACTGATCACTGCTTTTCATTAAAGCATGTGATACAAGACATGATTAAGACAGGAAAGATCATCCCTCTGGCACCTCCCCAATAAAATCCTCACACCAATATACTCTAAGCACCATTGTCGCCACACTCGCAAGGGGCCCGAGGCCAACCATTAACATGATTGAAGAAGACATGGGTCAATTTGATCCCTCCAAGTTCATCGCTGAGGGAGAAAGCTTCATGGTCTCGAGGCTGTGGAATCAGGAGAACATGACAGTAGGGGTGGTCGAACCCCTCAATTTAGCCGATTACTTCTCGAACCCTACATCCCAAGTAGCACCTCTAGATTTAAGGCTTTACTTCCTAGAACTAGGTCCCATCCATGATATCTGGCCTAGTTTTGCAACAACCCCATCAGTACATCCATCTCCAACACCAATCAACCATATCTGGCCCAATTTTACCACATCCCCCCAGTACATCCACCTCTGACACCAATCAACCATATCTGGCCTAGTTCCGCCACTCTGCCAACCCAGTCACGTCCGATGTCCTCATCCACCCCATTCCATATCCCCGGACCAACCTACAATCCCCGCTAAGTGCCTCGCAATTACAACAAGACCGATGCTAATGCCGGCAACTAGAATGATGGGATAGTCAAGTTTATCACGCGGTCAGGAAGAATCTCCAAACAACCAGAAGGTGCCAGTACCGGTCTAACCCGAGGAAAGAAGGGAACCTACAACGCCACACATGGTATGCTCTTAAAAGTGTACTCAGTGTTATCCTATTGCAAGCACACAACAAAAATTATAGCACTAATATAAGGTCGATCCCACAAGGAAGGTAAAAAATTTGAATACTTTTATCTGTCTTTAAAGAATAAAGAATGGTTGTTTTAATTAAACTACGGTGCAATAAAATAAATCTAAATCCTCTTACTTCCATATCCTGGTCATCAATCAGTCTCCTTCAGTTCTCGGATGTCTACAAAATTAAAATACCGTTACACTATATCTGTAAATTCTTAATCTTAGTCGTCAGTTAAAATCAAGAACTTTTAGATGTTTACAAAGCAATAAAAGAAAGCAGTAACTCTAGTCTAGAAAGTAAATAAAAAGATCTTTCATCTCTCAGTCACATGCATCAATTATTCCTGAGAAACTATATATACTCTACTCTATTCTTCCAGCTCCAGATCACAGTCATCAATTGCTCTCGAGAAACCTTGGATATCTAAATTACTCTAAACTAAATTACACTAAGTTGATCTTTAGGAAACTCAACCTCAGTCGTCAATTGATGCTGAGAATTCCTTCGATAAGTTTTTATCTATGCCGAGCCCTCTTATTTATAGATCATAAGGGGTTGGTTACATTATTCGATTTCTAAACAAAGTAAACTACTTAAAATAAAAGATTCCTAAAATAATTAAGGTGTCTAATTTTAATCTTTCTTACTTCGGATAGCAGATGCACGTAGGATTCTTCTTCTTGATTTCAGCAGTAGCGATCTTCTAAATTTCTTTTGCCAATCTCCTTAGATCCGTGAGATAGTAGACTTCTAATTTAAGAGATCTTCTAATTCTATGCATGATTTCACGTGATCGGTAGCAACGACAAGCTTTAATTTGTACAATCATAAATACGATTGCATTTCTTCTTCGTGTATGATTCTTTAGCTTTTTGAACGATCTTAAGCTTCATCACGTGTTAAACCAGTCTTGAGCGTGTTTTATAAAGGATCGTAATTTATGATTCCTTCTTTTCTTCTGCAGTTTCGGCACCTTTGAGGTTACGATTTGTGTCATGACTGGGCTTAGAATATGATTGATCATATTTTTCATGCGATCATGATTCTGACTGCTTTTTGAGTTAATTTCAGTAAAAATTAACATTTTAGTACTTTCTATTGTCTGTTATAAATATCTGCACATTAGCATCTCATTAGTAGCAAACTGGGGTCTAGCATCACTAAGTTAAGGGTGATAAAATGGTAAATTATGTGACTGATCAATACCTCATGGAAATAATGAGCCGAGAATATGCATTGGAAACATAGCGTAGGGGAATGCTGACTCACATCACCATCTGAGACTTACTAATGACGTCTCCACGACACTTCAAAGCTCTGGTGGTGGCCCTGAAAGACCCTCATGTCTTAGATAAAGTCTCCTCAGATGAGGTGGGGCAAATGATTGGGAAGGTGTTGGCTCCCAATGCCATCTCATTCTCCAACGTCGATCTTTCGATTGAAGGAGGTAACCATTCTAGATCCCTCAACATTATGGCAGAGATGGGCAACTTGGTGATACCACTAGTGTTGATATACAATGGATCAACATTGAATGTATGCCCTTTGAGAATTTTGACTCGAGTAAGGGTCGATCCATCTATGCTCCGATCAGCCAAGACAGGAGCTTGAGGGTTTGATAACACTAGGAGGGAAGTGATAGGAGAAGTTGATCTTGAGCTCACCATTGGGCCAGTGACCTTGTCTATTCTATTCCAAGTCATGGATATCAAATCCACCTTCGATTTATTGTTGGGGTGTTGTTAAGCAATGAAAAATACCATTTTTCACCTCCTAACCTGACCTTTGAGATGACTAATAATGTGTGTTGAGTGTATTTTGTAGATAAGTAATAAATTGTAGCTTTAGTGCAGACATCCATCTAAGAATGCCAAAGAATAGACCTGCTGCCTCATCATGTGTTCATACAGCCCAAAGGCCAGCCAACCAAGTAATCCACAGAGCTTTAGAAGTGCATGAGAAGGTCATGGGCCCAACTGGGGATACTTGGGACCAAGTGCAGTTGCAAGGAATGAAGATTGAACCCACCAAGAGGCTGTTGACTGGTGCGCAAATGAAGAATAACACACCAAAGATGTGTGTCAGCTGTGGAAGCACAAAGCAGAACCTGTCGAGAGGTTCTAAAGACAAAAGCAGAACCTATCGAGAGGTTCCATTAAGCTCTCATGAGGTTCTAAAAGCATAGGCCAACCTGTCGAGAGGGTACCTGGAGGTGTAGGGGAAGTCGAGAGGTCCCAACTACAAGTCAAGAGGTTCCCCTGAACCTATCGAGCAGTGCAAAGCAACCTATCGACACCTTACCTAAAGTTATGCTCATCAGCGTGAGGATGAACCAACTTGTCGAGAGGTTCAGAAGATCCTATCGAGAGTCAAACTAAAGCAGTGTAACAAGTCGATACGTTGATTATAACCTGTCAAGAGGATGACTGAAGAACTGCACAGAAGATGAGAAATGTTGTCAATCCTGTCGACAAGTTCGAGAGAACCTGTCGAGAAGTCTCCAATCATGTTGAAAGCCACATGAACCTGTCGAAATGAAGACCAAACTGACTTAGAACCTGTCGAGAGGTTCTCTGAACCTCTCGACACTCGAATTGGGAACTTCCCAGTTCCTTTCACAATAGTTGCCAACTTTAGAATTCTGTGCTCACATTCTAAAGCTCGTCAACAACCCTAGAGGGTATTTTTGGTACATAACTGGGCACGAATGGGAACTCTAACTGCCTCACATATATTTAACAGTTGTAGACCAATGGTAGAAGAGCTTCTAGAAGCAAAATATGCCACATCAGCATAACTAAATTATTCTCTTGAGCTCTGATTGGCTAAAATGGATCTAAGGACAGAGAGGAAGAGTATAAAAGCCTGAAGAATTTATAAAATAAGCATCTAGAAATTGAGAGAATCAGAGCCAAATCCGATCTCTATTTTCCCTCTAAAAATTCCCTCTCTCTTCCTTCTTCCCCCATTCTCTTCTTAGCCAATCATGGTTGGCTAATCCCCTTCAGTAGCTAGGGTGTGGTTGAGAGCTGTAAATAAGAGGTTTTGCAGATGGATTGTATGTTGCACAGATTGCAGATTTGAGCATAATAGGATTATCAGTTGTATTATTGCAATGTAATTATGGTTTTTAAAAGTGATTCTAATCTATATTACACTTTTTCTTATTTGATTTCCCTGTATTAGATATTACTATGGATGCTTGAGCTTGTAGCTTGGCACCCACCGCATTTGTAATAGTTTTCCTATTCCAATCAAGATCCTGGAATTGGAACAATCTCTGGGATGATCTGTGGCCACTGAAATGGACAGATCATAACCTTAGGATTGCTTCAATTCTTTGGTTGAGATTAGATTCTTATACCTTGCATTTGAGCTTATAGCCAGATGAACGATTGTAGTAAATCTGTCCTATTTATGGCCTTTGATCCAATTTATTTTCAGTAAAGACCAAAATCCCTAGCTGCTGTGCTCCATCTTTTGATTTTAATTTTTTTCTCCATTCCCTTGAATCTGAGTTCAATCAGATCTGGATCATTTTATATTTGATTTTTATAGTTCTTAGTAAAGTGACAAATCTTAGAAACCTCTCCTCCTTGTTTTGATTTAGTCTAAATTAGGATAGAGTGCCAGATCTATCATAGATCTAGAGATTTACCTCATTTCATAATACATTTCCCTGTGGGCCTACCCTAACTTACCTATTAAAACTTGCTGCAACAGCTCTGATTCTTACAGGACTGCTTGCTTGCCTTAAGCCCACTTTATTGTAGTTTATTCATTTAATTTGTTATTTTAACCATTTAATAATTGTAAGGTAAGCAAGACAATAAGTTTTTGGCACCGCTGCTGGGGATTTGTATTTTTAAATTGGTAGATCTAAGTTTTTTTTTTTTGTCATTTTAGATTTAGATTTATAATTACCTATTTAGTGTTTGACTAATTGTTGTTGTAGTTTTTTATAGTTTAATTTTGTGATTGCAGATCGGGATTTATTGTTTTGAGAGGAGCTTTGTACTAATTGGAGGAGCAAGCTATGCTAAAGTTTGCATTTCTTATCCCTCTTACATTTCTAGATCTGTATATTTATAGATCTGTAACAATAGTTGTGTCTTTTTGAATTTGTTTTGCTGCAATATGTGTTATATTTTCTGTGGTGTACTTGTGTTTCTACTGTGTGTATGGTTGGTAGGAGATCTCTTAATCCTGAGATTGCTCCTTTAAATCTTGAAGTTGGGAGACTTCTTAGACCTAAGCAACTCGTACACATACCTGTGATTGATTGTGATAGTTCTACAATGGGTGAGCAACTTAGGACATTGAAGGAATTCAATGCACCAGGGGTTTACAATTCCCCCTTCTACATTCAATTCCCTATTGTCCAGGAGAACTATGAGATCAAATCTTCCATCATACAGATGTTACCCTCATACCATGGCCTGAGTAAAGAAGATCCATATAAGCACATTGATGAATTTTTAAGACTGTGCACTACCTTCTACATTACAGGCTTGGGGGAGGAAGCAACCAGGTTGAGACTCTTTCCTTTTTCATTAAAGGATAAAGCCAAAACTTGGTTGTCAATGCTCCCAACCAATAGTATTCGGTCTTAGAATGACCTTTAATGTCAGTTTTTAGCTAAGGTTTTCCCCATGTCAAAAACAAGTCAGCTGAGGAAAAGCATTATTTCATTTGCTCAAGCCCCAACTGAAGACTTTCACCAAGCATGGGAGAGATTTAAAGAACTCTTGAAGTAATGTCCCCATCACCAAATTCTTGAATGGTAACATGCTCAAAGTTTCTATCAAGGAATTGATCCCAAGAGCAGGGATATGGTTGATACCTCATGTGGTGGTACATATCTCCACAAGACAGCTGATGAAGCTTGAGAGTTGTTTGATATCATTAGTGAAAACTCCATGCAAAGGGAGTCCTTGTCAAGAGACTTTGAGACCCCTAGATTGGTGAGAGAGCACACTACAAGAGGAAAAATGTATAAGGTGAGTGGATACAATGATTTTGAAAGGAAAGTGGACAGCTTGACTCTAATGTTTGATAAGCCCATGGGAGCAATGCAGTCTACAATGGCTACCAAAGTGGAGGAGTCATGTGTGATATGCCAGTCCCCCACTCACTTCCTTGAGGAATGTCCCTCAGCTGCCCAATTTCTAGACCTTGTGATAGAACATGTGAATGCTACCCAGTCCTTTAGACAACAGCCTATTGATGGTTATCATTAGAGAAACCACCTAATTCTAGGTGGAGACAAGATACCTTTTCAAACCAGCAACAACAGCAGTCACAACAGCATCCGATGCCTTATAGGAATGCCCAGAAATACAAGTAGAACTACTTTCTAAGGCCCCATTACCCGCAGCCGATGGCCCAGCCAATGGCTCAACTTGTACAGCAAAGTGCACCAGCCCCAACACCCTCTAGATCCCTCACATTTGAAGAGCAAGTTCTGGCTTTACTACAAAATTTAGGCCCTTTGTCACAAACTGTCAACTCTCATAGCCAAAGTATTGAAAAGATAGAGGACCACCTTGGTCAGCTATCTAATACTTTGACTAAGAGAGAGGAGGGAAGACTTCCAAGTCAGCCCATTAACAACCCCGCGGGCAGTACATGGTGGGTGAGACTTCTTCCCATGAAGAAGCCAAACCTGTCACCACTTTGAGGAGTGGAAGGCTGGTTGATAATCAAATTGGTGTTAAACCTGATGAGAAAGGTGCAACCCATAGATCTATGCAGCAGGAGCAGCATATAAATAATAAGGGGGGTGCTGATATGCCCCAACAGAAATCTGATGAGCTTGCTAAGGCAGCAAATGGAAGATCAGTCCCCTATTTTTCATTCCCTAATGCACTTCAAGCACTTTCTTCTTTTGATAAGAGGAATGCTAGAATGGAGGAGATGATGGAAACATTCAAATAAGTAAAGATCAACTTGCCTTTACTTGATTCTATCAAGCAAGTTTCAACCTATAAAAGGTTCTTGAAAGAATTATGCACCCACAAAAGACAGTCTAGCATACACCTATCCAAGGAGGTCTTTTGTACTGAGGAAAGGAACCAAGTATTGTCCATTACAACCCCAACCAACTTGCAAGACCCTAGAGTTCCCACAATCTCCTGCATCATTGAGGATCATACCATTGAGAAGGCCTTGTTAGATCTGGGAGCTAGTGTAAACCTACTTCCATATTCAGTTTATGAGAAGTTAGGCTTGGAAGAATTGAAGCCCACACATGTGATGCTACAACTAGCTGACAGATCTGAGAGCAGGCCTGTGGGAATGATAGAGGATGTATTAGTTGGGGTTGATAAGTTTTTCTACCAAGCAGATTTTCTGGTGTTTGATATAGGGCAAAGCAAGTGCACCACCTCTATTCCTATGATTTTGGGTAGGCCTTTCTTGGCCACTGCCAATGCTTACATTTAGTGTAGATCAAGAGTAATGGAGGTGTCTTTTGGCAACATGAAAGTAAAGTTGAATGCTTATAATACAGCCAGCCAGCCAGCCTCACTTGGATAGTGAGGATTGCTTTTTAATTGATATTTTTGATGAGCTTGTGGAAGAAACTTTGCCCAAGCTGCTGTATGATAATAATTTTTGTGATGTTTTTGAGAATGTGTGTAGTGAGATTGTGGAAGAGAAGGCCCCCACACCCATGGTTGGAGAGGTGAAAGCCTTACTTTCTGATATGGGGCCAGCAACCAGGTATCCTCCTTGAAAATTTGTTGTATTGCCTCTTCCAACACCATCAAAGGCACCTTTATTGCCTTCTCTCATATGTCCACCAGATGTAGAGTTGAAACTGCTATCTAAGACCTTAAAATATATTTTTTTGGTGGTAAACCAGAAATTGCCAATGATCATTTCTTCCTCTCTCACTGATGAGCAAGAGGAAGAACTGTTGTGTGTTTTAAAGAAGAATAAGAGAGCAATAGGCTGGACTATTGCTGATCTTGGGGGTATCAACCCTACTGTGTGCATACATAAAATCTACTTGGAAGAGGGTTCCAAACCCTCTAGAGAAATACAAAGAAAATTGAACCCCTACATGCAAGAAGTAGTAATGAAAGAAGTGGTCAAATTGTTAGATGCTGGAGTCATCTACCCTATTTCAAATTCTAAATGAGTGGCACCTACTCAGGTGGTCCCTAAGAAATTTAGAATTACTGTGATTAAAACTGATTTTGGTGAGCTTATTCCAACTAGGGAAACCACAGGTTGGAGGGTGTGTATAGACTATCAGAAGCTTAATTTGAAAACCAGAAAAGACCACTTCCCTTTGCCCTTCTTTGACCAAATTTTGGATAAGTTGGCAGACAAGGCTTTCTATTATTTTCTTGATGGATATTTGGAGTATAACCAAATCCCTGTTTATCTACAAGATTAAGAAACGATAACTTTCACGTGCCCATTTGACACCTTTGCCTATAGAAGGATGCCATTTAGACTGTGCAATGCCCCTGCAACTTTCCAAAGGTACATGTACGCTATATTTTCTGACATGATTGATCAGTTTTTAAAGATATTAACGGATGATTTCTCTATTTTTGGGGACAGCTTTAGCCAATGTCTACACCATCTCAGCCTTGTATTGCAGAGATGTGAAGAAACCAACTTGGTTTTGAGTTGGGAAAAGAGCCATTTCATGGCCAATCAAGGCATTGTCCTTGGCCATGTGGTTTCCCACAGAGGCATTGAGGTAGACTAGGCTAAAATTTATTTGATGGCACACTTATCCCCACCAAAAATTGTGAAAGAAGTCAGATCTTTCTTGGGGCATACTGGGCTCGATAGAAGATTCATCAAGGATTTTAGCAAGATCACAAAACTTCTTTGTCACCTATTGTGTCAAGAGGTTCCCTTTGAATTTAATGATGAATTTCTCCATGCCTTCGAGCTTTTGAAAGGTTGTTTAACATCTGCACCTATCCTTCAAGCACCTGCTTTTTCTTTGCCATTCGGGCTGATGTGTGATGCACCAGATTCTGCTATTGGTGCAATCTTGGGACAAAGGAAGGATAAGGTCCCTTGTATGATTGTTTATGCAAGTAAAATCATGATTGATGCTTAGTTAAATTACACCACAATTGAGAAGGAATTGTTGGAAATTGTCTATGCTTTAGAGAAATTCAGGTCTTATGTGCTGGGATCTAGGATAGTGGTCTTCACTTACCACTCAACCCTGAAGTACCTTTTGTCAAAAAAGGATGCAAGCCAAGTCCTTTAATGAAAAAGGAAAGAGTCTAAGCTTGGTTGCCTCTGGACCCAGTCCAGCTATGTTGAATGTGGTACAAAGAGACAAGAATTCAACCACATGCTTGTATGGATCTCCCTTACTCAAACCATGGAAGGAAGGAAGCATCTGGATAGTTGATGATTTGATTTCATAATTTCCTTCAACAGTAGGAAATGGAATGCAAAATGGGGAATTATATGCACCAGGTGCAAAGTAATCCCTCAAGAGTCTAGGTTGCTCACCCATAGTAGCAGTCTCAGCAAAATTCTACGATGTTTGTCTCGTTCTTAGTAGCCTTTCAACTTCTAAATTCAGAGGGACAATCTCAGGATTGAGAGTCCTTCTACCAAACATACAACAAAAATACAGAGAGAAAAATTATGTAAAGCAAACCATCAATACTCCTTACTGAGTAGATTCCAAGCTCAATTGTATAACTGCACAGATTCAAGCAATAGAAACAGTTAGCCCTGATGTAAAAATAATAAAAAAAACTTAGGTCTACCAATTTTAAAATCTATTCCCCGGCAGCGGTGCCAAAAACTTGTTGTGATTCTAAGTGTGCATGATTTATTTATATTTTGAAAACAGATTTTTCATAGTATGGATTATACTGAAATTGAAAAACTAAAAAGAAAGAAATATCAGCACAGAGAGAAATCAATTAGCCTGCAAGATCAGGGCCAATTGTAGCAAGTTTTTAATGTAACTGAGTAAAAGATTGTCCACAGAGAATTGATTTAAAATGTATGGTAAACCTCCAGATCTGAGCTACCAGAACTGGCCTCTAATCTTATCTACAAAGCAAGTAAGATGGGAGGTTGAATTTGTCACATTAACTAAATTATCTAAAAGTAGAATTTAAACTAAGTAATCCAGATTCGAGTTGGGGGAATTGGATGCAAAATTAATAAGAATGGAGAAATAACAGCTAACTTAAGCTTAGTACTTGATTGTAGAATGAGAAATAGTGTAACACAGTTGAGAAAGTATCAAATCTTTATCTGGCTACCAGCTCAGATGTAAGAGAAAATAATCCAATTCAAGGATTAGAATTGAGTTGAACTTATGGCTATGATCTGTCCACTGCCATGGACATAGATCATCCAATAGTTTCCTTCTTCAATCCAAGGTCTTGATTTAGAACATAAGCACCACTACAAATGTTGTAAGAACCAGTTTACAAACACAGATTCTCACAGGGATAGTGAATTAAGGGAAATTGCTTGAAAACAATAAATCTAAAGGAATCTAATGAGTGAGGAGATTAGAATGAACCCTCAACATGAATCCGATTGAGAACGTACTGATAAAAGCAACCTTTTCAAATCCACCATTACAATTACTGAACACAACTTACAACAGCTCTCAAATTTGTAGTCTTGAATACAATTCTCACTTAACTTACACAAATATCTCACAGTTCTCAGTTACAGTCAAAAGCTAGGCTATTACAGAGGTTTCAGACAAACTATCTTGATTTGAATTAGAAAATGGGGCAGCAGGAATGAAACTCAAATTCTGGATACCCAAATTGGGCAAATAGTTCATCTATTTATAGTTTTCCCCAAGTTCAGCTCAGATGCGCATCAACCAATCAGAATTGGTTAGATCCATATCAACTAATAGGAATCGAGCACAAGGATCCAGATCTGTTCTGGCCAATTAGAACTGCTTGATCTGGTTCAGCCAATTAGGAGACAGAGGCATCAATTCTATTAGGTAATTCAAAAATCTGTTTGAGCTTCTAGAAGCTCCCGCCAAGTAATTTCATCTTTGGGTGTTCACATGGAGTGGAATATGCCTCTGGTTCATGCTCAGAATTTTCTAGAATGCCCTTAGGTTTTCAAATGCATTGGAGCGCGAGCAGAGATTAATAAAATACCCTTGCAGATGCTGGAAATCTTTAGAATACGATTTCGGACAGATTGGGGGCCATTTAAAAAAGAAATGTGACTTCTGGAGCTCTATTCACACAGAACGGGAGTCTTTTCGAAAGGAAAAGTAACTTCTGCAGCTCTATTTGCACAGAACTGGTGCTATTCACAAGCAGTTTTCTTCTTTTCAAAAAGATCATCAGCAAGTTTGGTTCCTTTCGAATAGATCAGGTGCTCTTCGAAAACCAAGCCTGGAGCTTTAGTTCTTTTCACAGTGTTTAGGTTCTTTTCGAATAGATCAGGATTCCTTTCGAATAGCATTCTGTAGTGCATTCTTCTTTTCAAATAGCTCCAAACCTATTTCCATGTTGAAACCGGGCCTTTGTCTTCTTTAGTTTAGGCATTTTGACAGCTAGTGAGGTTGTCTTTTCTCCTTCTTTCAGATCAAAATGGGTCATCATCTTTTTGGCGCTCTTAAGCTACTTTCAGGGTTAAGCTAGCCTTTATTGTTAGCTGTAAAACAAATACTTAAAACACTTATTTAGTTCTCTCAAAGGTCTATCAAGGCCCAGATTAAGGGGTGGAAAATGGTATTTTCCAGTTCTCAACAATAGGCTGCCTATCAATGATACTTTGCCTGATGAACAATTGTTTACCATCAGCACCTCAACACCTTGGTTTGCAAACATGGTGAACTACTTGGCAGTGAGTAAGATCCCCCCACATTGGAATAAAATGGATAAGGAACTGTTCTTTTAACAGATCAAACATTACATGTGAAATGATCCATACCTGTTTAAGCACTGTGCAGACCAAGTTGCGAGGAGATGTGTCCTTGATGATGAATTCCAGAACATACAAACTATGTGTCATGAGCAGGCTTGTGGAGGCCATTTCAGTGGGAACAAGACTGCTACCAAGGTACTTCAAAGTAGATTTTATTAGCCCACTCTCTTCAAGGATGCATGGCGGCATTGTAAAGATTGTGAAAGATGCCAAAATATGGGAAGTATCTCTAAAATAAACTCCATGCCTTTACAGCTTATACTTGTGGTTGAACTCTTTGACATTTGGGGGATTGACTTCATGGGTCCTTTCCCTCCTTCCTATGGATAGAATTATATTCTTGTGGCTGTGAACTATGTGTCCAAATGGGTTGAGGCCATAGCTACAAGCACCAATGATCACAAAGTTATCCTCAACTTCTTGAAGGATAATATTTTCTCTAGGTTTGGCACCCCTAGAGCTATTATTAGTGATGGGGGGAGCCATTTCTGTAATAGAGAGTTTGAAACCTTACATACAAAGAACTCTGTGACACACAGAGTTTCCACCCCATACCACCCACAAACCAGTGAGCAAGTGGAAATTTCTAATCGAGAGATCAAACACATTTTGGAGAAAACTATGCGAGTTGATAGGAAGGACCGGTTCCTAAAGTTACCTGATGCTCTCTGGGCTTATAGGGCTGCCTATAAGATCCCAATAGGGATGTCTCCCTTCAAACTAGTATATAACAAAGCATGCCATTTACCAATAGAGCTTGAGCACAAGGCTTATTGGGTTGTTAAAGCATTGAACATTGATCTAACTTCTGCTGGCATGCACAGGAAACTCCAGCTGTCAGAGCTGGAAGCGCTGAGATTAGAGGCCTACTCCAATGCAAGGATCTACAAGGGGAAAACTAAGGCTTTCTATGACAAGCATCTGCTCAGAAAGGAGTTCACAGGTGGCAGCAAGGTATGGTTGTTCAACTCTAGATTGAATATTTTCCCAGGTAAGTTGAGATATAGATGTGAGGGACCTAACATAGTAGAACATGTATCCCCATCTGGAGCTATTGAAATCAAGGATCTAAAAGATGGTTGGATAATGAAAGTGAACGACCAAAGGCTCAAACATTTTGTTAAAAATGTGGTGGAGTCTGTGGTGACCATCCACCTTCAAGAACCTCCAAAATGTGATTGCTTCTCAACAATGTATACTATGTATCATAACTGTGATTTTGCTATTTTAAAATGTGTCTGGTAGTGTACATATTTATGGTAGATTTTGCTTAATGTTTGCACGTACAAATCATGAGTCAGTAGTCAGTAGGTTTGAAGCATGTGTCATCAACTCTAAAGCTGGAGAAATGAATGGGAGTTGAACAGAGTTGATAAATTTGTGTGACAGATGGACTAGGAACTAATTAGAAAGCAGTTTGAACTAAAAAACAACCTGTCAAGAGGTTTAAATCGATGTTCGACAGGTTCCTAATATGCATTTCGATAATATTTGAGACCTGTCGAGAGGTTTGAGTCGATTCTCGACAGGTTCTGAAGTCATAAATGTGAGTTTTGACAGGATCTTTTAAACTTGTTGAGATGTTGAGTTAGATATCGAGAGGTTCTGAAGGAGTAGACTTTGTCTCGACAGGTTTTGAAACTTGTCGAGAGGATTAAATGTTGAGTTTTTCAAACCTGTCGAGAGGATATCTGTACCTCTCGACTTGTAAAATCTGAAGCCTTTGTACTTCTCGAGAGGTTTAGCCAACCTCTTGACCCCTTCAGCCTGAGAAGCCCATAAATCCAAGGTTTTTAACTTCTTGACAGGTTGATGCAACTTGTGACGACCCGACTTTTCCAATGCCGCAAGTATAGGAACGGTTAGTTTGCCAACCTATCGGTTGAATGATAAGCCCTACAAATAGAGAACATATCAGAGTAAAGCACAAATAATATCTAATATTAAAATAAATACGGAAGAGAAAGGTAAATAAAAGAACCACCGATGATGGCCAACCATCACCGAAACATGGTTTAAACAGTAATCAAAAGTCAAGTATGAAACTATAATATCCAACTAAATGGCCCACAACTCCAAGTCCAAACTCTCACCAAAAGCAAATAATAAACTAGATCCTAAGCCGAAAAATACTCCTCAGGAGGAACCTTAGGCTCTTCCTCAGGTACATCATCAGGATCAGTCTCGCAGTCCCGAACAGCCACGTCAGTGCCTGCACCTGTGATGTATAGTCAGAGTAAGCTAACCAACAAAGCTTAGTAGAAAAATATCATCAACGGTATTGTATTTTAACTAACATGGGTTTCAAAAAATGTATCAAAATATTATATATCAAAACCAGAAATGCAGGTAAAAACAGAGTTTAAGTGCATAAATTATATGCAAGATCAGTTTCTAAATATGTGAAAATAGATTCAAGAACAATGCAGAATTTCATTGTCTTAGTGCCTCTAATTTCTATATGCAAAGTATAGTAATTCATGACGTAATCTTCAAGTTAAAATACCTCCTGAGTAAACTATATCTCGAGAGCAGGAATATAGCCGATGGGAACCCCTACCTACCATCGCCGTTCATGAACCCTTTTTCAGGATGCAACAAGCCCCTACACTCAGGAGAGAAACTTGTGCCAGAAAGATGTTCAGGAAATTTTGAGGGGTCGTTCAAGTCAATCATAAAATAGATGCAGATACTAATATAAATCAGATGCAACTTTCTTATATATCGTTCAGATTCTTGATCTTCGATTTTCAGGTTTCAGGGTTCAGGTAGATTCAGATTTTTAGTTTTTCATCTCAAATTTCAGTTTATAGATGTGATTTCAATGGCATATCCAAGTTCAAAGATTCTAATTCAAAATATCCATGCGAGTTAAAATAAAATACTGTAAAGATGAGAGTCTCCTACCAAAACTTGGAGTTGTGCAAATCCAACCAAAATCCTATTAATGGCCTCTCACCCTTAATCTATATCACAAATATAGGACGATACATCAAGGTTAACTCTAATCACTAACGATTTAGACCTATTTAAGTGTTTCCTCAAAATCGAGTCAAAACGGGCAAGTTTGTGCCAACATAGAATTTGATGTAACTTTCTCCTAAATTTTTTACTATAAAATGATTGATTCACGAGTTGGTCAAAATATAAAAGTCATAGAGTTTCTTGTTCTCTTTCTAATACAAAATGAATCATGTCAATCGAAGTTAGGAGTAAAAATTTATGGCTAAAATACTAAGACAGTATCAGAGTTTAGAGATACCTCGCTCGACCGATGATAATTGCTCACTCGAGCGAGATCCTTCAGAATTTTCTCGCGTGAGCGATGACTTAAGCTCGTTCGAGCAAGGACAGAGAACACCTTTTCTGGTATATGACTTCTAAAGTCAAACTTCTAGTGCATCCTTGCTCGAGTGATAATAAAAGTTTGCTCGAGCGAGCTACAACAACAGTGAAAATTTTGAGTTTCAGAACTCGATTCAGATCGTGATTCTCACCCAATTTTCACCCAAATCGATACATATACATCCCAAAACAAAAAATCATGGCTAATCCAATGATTTTAATTAATAAATTTAATCAAAATGTACCTTTAATCTAAGGATTTCTTGATTAGAAACGAGTCATGCGAACAGAGTTTCGAAATAAAACCGGCGGGTTTCCTCGATGATTCACGCCGCGATCGCTCCTACGAGTTCACAAGGGTGACTCTTACACGTTCCCAATAACCTCAACCTCTCCCAACATCAAAACAAATCCAAGGTTGATTTAAGTTCTTTCTAAAGTTCAAAGGTTTCAACAAAAGAGGGCTTTAGAGAAGGAGGTTTCTAAACTGATCTCCTGTGATGATTGAAGAAGAGAGAAGACGGAGTTTTGCACGGTTGGGCGACTAGTACATGGCTGCGGTTCTTCATGGCACTCACGTCTCTTTCTCTCAAGCAAAACCTAGTATAATACGGGAATGCAATTCCTTCTTATAATAGGATTGCCCAAAAAGCTAAGCACGCACACCTCTTGTGTGTTATACACTTCTAATTTTAAAACTCAAGCCCGGTGTTGAGCGGCCACACCGAGGTCGGTGCATGACTTTTGCACGAGGGTCCAAACAGCTCAAAATCAGAATTTGTCTACACAATCACATCTAGATAAAAATCTAAAAAAATAGAAATGTCGGTTGTCAAGCCAAATACGTACACAGGGCCAATCTGATTCGAGTCCAAAAATACGGGTCTTTACATAACTTGTCGACCCCTTTTTCCCAATCCTATCGAAACCCTATCTCCAATCCTATCGAAGCACGAATTAGGTACTTTAAACCTATCGACAACTCATTTTTGCCATTCGACAGCTTCTGTGTGCAAGCTTTGTCTATTGTCTACCGATTTCCCATTTCATTATTCTTCCACTCCCTCACTAGTTTCCACTCCAAGGGCCTTGCCATTTTTCCAAATACTTCAATTTTCCAAGGGCTACACTTTGCACTGAGTTTGAGCTGGTTTGGTATCATGCACATCGAGATCTGAGAAACCCTAGGTTTCTGTTGGTAAGTTCTTCAACTCCACTCTGTGATTTCCAAGCTTTGCATTTCAATTTCCAATTTGTGTGGTCACTATGATTGATCAAAGAAGTCTGCGTGGTGGTTGAGATTGATTTTGAGTAACCAATGGATGACCAAGAGGATACCCTTGCAAACCTTTTCAAAGCCCCTTCGAAATCCACCACCAAAACCACTAGAAAATCCAATAGGCTAGCAACACAACCCAAGGAAACCCCACCTGCTAAAAGGAAGCTCATCATGGATAAAGCTGAGAAACCCAAGAAAGCTAAGAAGGCCAAAATTATTGAGAAAATTGTGGAGGAGATCTCTAAATCTGACCCTATGCCTGAGCCGAGCCTTGTACCTGAACCTTACTCCTACCTTCCACTTCAGTACCCTTGCCTGTGGTCAGCCCTGATATGGCCAGCATTTCCATCCCACCAGCCTCTCTACCATCCATCTCATTTCCCTTGCCCTCCATTGTAGCCTCCATACCTCCCAGCACCTCGGTCACCCTTTCAACCATCACCACACCCATAGCTCTCTCAGCTCTTCTTACCACAGACCCCATCCTTACCTTACCTTCATTACCCAACCCATCCATCCCAGCTCTTGAACCCTTGAGCCCTGCACCATCTACATCAGCTGATCCATTTTCCACTTCTCCACTATCCATACTTTTTGACTTTGATCCCACCTTTTCCATCTCACCTCCACATACTCAGGACCAATTGACCACTGAGGGGTATTCATCCCTGATAAAGTCCATTATGGACAATATTGGGCATGACTACACCCCATTACCTGACTCTCCACAACCAACCTCAACACAAACTACCCAAGCCCAAGTCCTACCTGAGGCCTCTACCCAAATCCTTTCTCTTCTTACCACGATCCTTGCCCAGCTTCAAACCAACATAGCCAACCATGCTGCTATGGCCACTTGCCTTCAGGCCATTCAGTTCACCCTCACCCCTTGCCACCTCAACCAGCCAACCCCTTCCAATCCCTATCCCTACACCTAGTCCACCTTCATCCCCTCAGCTGACCCCTCTCGTCCTAGTTTCCCCTGCTGAGGTGGAACATCCACCCCCTCCTCTCCAACCCTTAACCTTAGCTGTCACCACACTTGCTACTACACCCATTGAACATGTTCCCATTATCCTTCCAATTACAATTAAAATTGCCTCCACCCAAACAGACCTTGAATCCCAACTTGTCCCTATCCATTTGCCCCTTATTGCCCCACCTTGGGAAATCACTCCCCAATAAACCCCACCTGCAGCAGCAACATCTGATGCTACCACAGATGTGTAAAACATAATCCCCACCTCCTCAATTCCAACCTAAATAGAACCTGAGCCTAACCTTGAAGTCCATCACCCTTTACCCTCAATCTCTACCCCACCCATGCCATCATCCATCCACTCTCCATTGATGGCTAGCCCTTCTTTCAGTGCTGACCAACCCATTCTACATGTCTCTTCCTTTTCCATACCTCCATACCAAACCCTCCTACATGCCATGCAAAATAACCCTTACCTTAAACAAGATGTCATTAGAGGCATGACTGATCTCAGCACCTTAATCATGAGACCCTATGACGAGAAGATAACTCAAATGGAGTTGGATCACAGAGTTGAGTTGCTGAAAATATCAATGGAATGGAGAACAATTTTGATTCAATTTGAAGCCCAGAAGAATACTGCAGCAATAGAGAAATTGAGAGCAGATGGACTCGAGAAAAGACTAGCTGCCTCCAAAGAGGTCACAAAAGCCACCAGAGAACTGTATGAAAGTAGAGTGAAACTTGCGAAAACGAAGGCATAAATACTTGAAAGGAGAATTGCTGAAATGGCTGCCAGAGAGCCTGCACAAGTAGTTGAGACTACCCCTCTTGCCACTGTCCCTCCAGTCAGTTCACCTGTGAAGAAGGAAAAAGGAAAAGGAGTCCAAGTTAAGGTTGAGGCAGCAGATAATCCAGATGATTAGTTTTGTACATGTAGTTACTTAGGATTTTTTTTGTATAATCTTTTTATAGTTAGTTTCTCTAGCATTGTACAATTCCCTATTCTATTAATGCAACTCTTTTTGTTAGCTTTTATCTAATGTTTAATTGGTCTACTTTAATTCTGTTAATTATTTGATTGTGAGTTTTGTTTGTTATTGTTACATTGTCTATTTGTGTCTAATTTTTACACCAACACCCTGCTGCACATATTCTTTATCTTTGAATCAGTCAGGACACTTCTCCTCATAGGTTTGGGGGTATGGCAGGATGTGCCAATGGGTAGTTTAGGTTAATGCAGCAAGGTTAAATAAAATTTGTGAAAACAAAGTGATTTCCCACCTGATTTTTGAAAAAGAGGAAATTTAAAACTTTTAAAAACTAAAATGTGTTATAGTTCAAACATTTTTCATGAAGAAAATGTCAAGAATTTTCAAAAATTAATGCTTAGTAGACTAGAAAAGAGAAACTTGTGAGGATACCCCCAAGAAATTTAATGAAAGACCATACCCAGTGAGATTTGAGCCTGAATAAAATTTCTTTAAGGAGTGTTTTGGCAAATTTTTCTGCTCTAAGGACTGATTGAATCTACTCTGCTCACTAGAAGTTAGGCAAATCTAAGTTGAAATAGCTTGACAACATTCATGGCATTGAGGACAAGATGTAAGGCCATCCCTTGGACAGTTTGAACTTAAAATCCTTACCCTTTGAATTGCCCTTGATACACACCACTTGAGCCTAAAAAAAATTCCAATTTTTCTTTGATAAAAACCCAAAAATTTTAACCCAAAACCCCTTGACCTATTTCAGTTCACCCTCAATCTGAGAATTCATGAAATAGAAGGAGAATAGAGGTTAGAGGAGCAAGGTTTGACAGTTGGTTGAAAGAGAAGAAAGCACATTTGATGGTAGTTGTGGCATTCCAACCCATAAAAAAAAATAATAGAGAAAAATATAAAAAGCATATAAAAAGAAAAGAAGAAAAATAGAAAAGCAAAACAAAAGAATGAGAAAGAGAAGTCATTTCATTGAAAAATTGAAAAGAAGATTAGGAACTGATCACTTTAAATCTAAAAATTCATGAAGTAGATGGAACTATGCTGAAAGGAAGAACGTGTTGACATATCACCTCCTTACCTTACTGATTTCTCAAATTTGAAACTTTCCTTACCCTTTATTCTTCATAAACCTCACCCATCAGCCACATTACAACCCAATAAAAAGACCTTATTGATCTAAAATGAACTAAGCTGTCATGGGGAGATGAGGATTTGTTTAATCTCTGGTGAAAAGAGTTAGTGGAGTTCAGAAATTAGAGCAATGCCCATGCTCATGCTTGCAGTCCTATTTGAGGATTGCAACTGCTCTTGAGCTGTGTGAAATGATGTACCCCTCATGATTATTTTGAGTGACAACCCTGGTATGACATAGGTCTGACATTGAGTTTGTTGGGGGCATTATCAAAAGAGAATTCTCAATTTGATGGTAAGCTTTGCATCATTTTTCATACAGAATACCTTGACATAAGCTAATTGTTTGTGAATGAATTACAACAGAGTTTTAGTTTTAAACTGTTGATTTTCTGCTGAGAATCCTCTAAAAATTGAATGAACAAGGTGTGGAATGAATTTGATTTTGCTTGAATTTTATTTTTAATATGTTGCATTGATATTAATGGAGTCATTGGAGAATTTTGTGGGTACCTTCACTTAAAACCCTCAGGAGACTTCACTCCTCCACTAGGGATCACCGAGTGGTTTAAAAGCTTGATGCATATGCTAAATGCATTTGTGCTCCCTACAAAAGTGGCATCTTTCATTTTCAATAATTGTTTTAAATTTTTCCTTTGCTCAGGGACTAGCAGAGCTTAGGTTTGGGGGTGTGTTAAGCAGTGAAAAATATCATTTTTCACCTCCTAACCTAACCTTTGATGAACCTTTGAGATGACTAATAATGTGTGTTGAGTGTATTTTGTAGATAAGCAATAAATTGCGGCCTTAGTGCAGACATCCATCTAAGAATGCCAAAAAATAGACCTGCTGCCTCATCATGTGTTCATACAGCCCAAAGGCCAGCCAACCAAGTAATCCATAGTGCTTTAGAAGTGCATGAGAAGGTCATGGGCCAAACTGGGGATACTTAGGACCAAGTGCAGTTGCAAGGAATTAAGATTGAGCCCACCAAGAGGTTGCTGAGTGGTGAGCAAATGAAGAACAACACACTAAATATGTGTGCCAGCTGTGAAGGAACAAAGCAACACCTGTCGAGAGGTTCCATTAAGTTGTCGAGAGGTTCTAGAGATAAAAGCAGAACCTGTCAAGAGGTTCCATTAAGTTGTCATGAGGTTCTGGAAGTATAGGCCTACTTGTCGAGAGGGTACCTGGAGGTGTAGGTGTTAAGTGGCAAAAAATGCCACTTTTCACCCTTTAACATGACCATTGATAGACCTGTGAGCACACTCATAAGCTTCTGTCAAGTGCATTTTGTAGACAGCAATAAAAGAGGACACTAATGCAGAAAACCACTCAAGAATGCCCAAAAAGGGGCTATCTCTTAGCACAAGACAAACCCAGCAACAGAACACCAGAGGGTAGCACATCACTGAACCCTTAGAGCGCGTGGCTACAGCAGGGCAAGCCGAAGGAAGTGAAAACAGGCTGAAAACATCCTATCGATTGGTCACCTGAAGACTTTGATAGGAGCTGAAAGCAAAGAAAGGAAGAATTCGTGTAGTTGAAGATGTTTTCGATAGGATCTGAAGGCAGAAGAAGGATGGATTCGTGTGGATTGAGGAGTTAGATAGGATCCAAGAACCTATCGAGCAGCTGAAAGGAAGGAAGAAACCATCCTATCGAAAACCTACATGAGGCATCAAGGGAACCTATCTAATGGATTTTTAAAACCTATCGAGATGAAGACGCTGGAACAGAACCTATCGAAGGGAACTTAAGCCTTTCGATAGGAGTGAGAGCAACCCTATCGAAATGATGACATGTAGAGCGGAGCCTATCAAAATGGTTCTCCAACCTGTCGAAGAGCCCCTCCAACCTGTCGAATACTCCAGGCCAAGGGCTGAGAATGCTGAAACTCTAAGAGAAGGCTCATCCTATCGGAACCTATAAAAGAGATCTGAGAACCTAGCAAAAGGACCAAAAAGCTCTATTTGAACCTGTTGAAAGCTTCCTGAACCTGTTGAAATTGGGTGCAAAACTTCTCAGAAATTCAGTTGTGCACACATTGTGATTTGGTGACCTGTAACACAACGCGAGGCACTTGGTGACCAGCATAATGATTTCAGAAAATGCCCTAGGAATCCCTAACCGACCCACGTGCTCTAACAGAACTCTAACAAACTTTGAGGACTTTCTAGAAGGGATTTTTGGCGGGAAAAATAGAGGAGAAAGCTATATATAGAGACCCTCAATTGCGATTGGGGGAGATCGCGATCTGAGCCAAATTCTGGAGATTAGCGCTTGCAGAGCACCTCTATTTTCCCTCCTTTAGCCTAAAAATGGTTGGCTAATTCCCCTGGAGTAGCGAGGAGAGAGGTTAGATCTGTAGAGTGATTTTGATTGCAATGTAAATGCTGATTTTAATGATTTAATTAGATCTAAAGTTCCTTTGGATTCATTTGGTGATCGATTGGATTTGTGTAGAGGAGTCTGTAGATCAGCTCACCCACTTAACTGGTAGGCCTCTTGGATACCACCCGATCTCCTTGGATCTGATACTCCTGTGATTCCTTGAGTCTGTGGCCTAGGAATTACAGCATCTGTAGTTGTTTTAATTATTCTAATTGATGCTTTAGCTTTGGAGGAGATCCCTAGGATGGTCTGTGACCATTAAAGTGGACAGATCATAACCTTAAGATTAGTCTAAGCTCAGGCTCCAATTGGATTCGTCTGCTGCAAATCCATGGATTCAATAAAGTCTATAGGATGGTCTGTGACCATTAAAGTGGACAGATCATAGCCTTAAAACCAGGTGGATCCTGCGATTTAAAGTGAAGCTTTTTATCCTGCAGCTGTGCTTATAGCCAGTTGAGGGAAATGTGTACTCTGTACCTCTGTAGCATGATTAATTAAATATGATTTCAATGAAGACCAATCTCCAAGCTACTCTTCTCTAGTCTTTATTTTCTTTACTCTTTTCCCCTTCAAGATCTAAGTTCCCAAACTCGATCTAAGCTAGTCTATATTTAATTTTAGCTTAGTTTAAGTGACAATCCATATTAAACCTCTCCCTTGTCTTTTAGCTAACTTAACAATAGTTAGGGTGCCAGATCTCATACAGGTCTGGAGATTTATCATATTTTTAAACTAACCTCCCTGTGGACATTCCCTTATTCACCATTCTTTTAAAACTTGCTACAATAGACCCTGATTACTTGCAGGTCAGTGTGAGTGTGTTCTGCCTAGTTTTATTGATGATTTTAGACCCTCAGTTGAGGGAAGGCAAACACTCCAACAAGTTTTTGGCGTCGCTGTCGGGGAGGTGTGTTTAGAAATTGATAGATCTGTAGTTGTTTGTTTAATTTTACTAACTACATTTGTGAGTTTTATAGTTTTTTAGTATTTTGTGTGCATTTCATCAGATCTGACGTAGCCAATGAGAGGAGAATTGTGCTGGAAGCTACTCTGTAATTTACATCTCTCTACTCGCCTTTTATCTTTTAGATTTGTTGATTTTTCTTAGAATAGTTAGAAAGATTGGTTGATTCCACTTGTTGTGTTGAGAATCTGTTTTACATTCAGAATTTGAGTGTTGTATGTTTGGTAGGAGAACTCTCCAACCTTAGATTATTCCACTAAATCTAGAGGTTGAAAGACTTCTCAGATCCAGACCAACTACACTCACTTCTATTGCATTTAATTCTGTAGAAATGGGTGAGCAACAGAAGCCAAGAACCCTTAAGGAGTTTAATGCACCAGGGGTCTATAATTCTCCCTTCTGCATTTAATTCCCAGCTGTTCAGGAAAACTATGAGATAAAATCATCCATAATTCAAATGATGCCCTCATTTCATGGCCTGATCAAAGAAGACCCCTACAAGCACATTGATAAGTTCTTGGGACTGTGCACTACATTTAATATCACAAGTTTGGGGGAGGAGGCCACCAGGATGAGACTCTTTCCTTTTTCATTAAATGGCAGAGCTAGGATGTTGCTGCTCTAAGTGTGCATGATTTATTTGTGTTTTGAAAACAAATTTGCAAATGATGAATTATACTAAATTTGGAAAACTAAAAAGAATAAAGAAATATCAACACTGAGAGAAGTAAATTAGCCTGCAAGATCAGGGCCAATTGTAGGAAGTTTTAAATGTAAGTGAGTAAAAGATTATCCACGGGGAATTGATTTAAAATTTAAGATAAACCTTCATATCTGAGCTACTAGATTTGTCCGCTGATCCTATATACAAGGTACATAAGATGGGAGGTTGAATTTGTCACGCTAACTAAATGATAAAAGCAAAAATTAACCTAAATGATCCAAATCTGAGTTGGGGAGATTTTGATGTAAATTAATAAGAATGGAGAAATAATATCTAACTTTGATTTGGTCCTTGATGAAAAATTAGAATAAATGTAGATCAAATGAGATATGATCCAATCTTCATCTGACTACAAGCATAGATGCAAGAGAAAGTAATCTAACTCAAGGGTTAGAGTTAAACTTATGGTTATGGTTTGTCCACTTCAATGGCCACAGACCATCCAATAGTCTTTAATCTGAACCCTTAATTCAGAACGAGAAACACCACTAGAAATGTTGTGAGAGATTAGGTTACAAACACAAATTCTCACAGGGATAATGAATTAAAGGAAATTGCTTAAAAAACAGTAAATCTAAAGGAGTCTAGTGCAATAAGGAGATTACAGGGAACCCTCAACACGAATCCAATTGAGAACGCATGGTTCACAGCAACCTTTTCAAATTCACCATTACAATTACAGAGCATAGCTTAAACAGCTCTCGGATTTGTAGTCTTGAATACAATTCTCTTTTGAATTACAGAAGTATCTCACAGCTCTCAATTACAAATAAAAGCTAGGCTAGTACAGGAGTTTCAGACAAGCTATCTGAATTGGAAATGAGGCAATAGAAATGAAACTCGAAATCTGGATACCCAATTTGGGCAAATAGTTCATCTATTTATAGTTTTCCCCAAGTCTAGCTCAGATGTGGATCAACCAATCAAAATTGGTTAGATTTGTATCAACCAATAGGAATCGAGTACAAGGATCCAGATCTATTTTGGCCAATCAGAACTGCTTGATCTGGTTCAGCCAATCAGATGACAGAAGTATCAATTTTGTTATGTATTTCAAAAATCTGTTAGAGCTTCTAGAAGTTCCCGCCAAGTGATTTCATCTTCAGGTGTTCACATGGAGTGGAATATGTCTTTGGTTCGGGCTCAAAATCTTCTGGAATGTCCCTGGGTTTTTAAATGCATTGGGGCATGTGCAAAGATTACTGAATTACCCTTGCAGATTCTGGGGGTCTTCAGAATACCATTTCGCATAGTTTGAAGAACTTTTCGCAAGGTACTGTGACTTCTGAAGCTTTTTTCCCACAGTTCAGGTGCTGTTCGCAAGGAGTTCTCGTCTTTTCGAATAGGTCAGAAATCTTTTCGAAGAGCTCAGATACTCTTCGAAAACTAAGCCTGAAGCTTTGAGTTCTTTTCGCAAAGTTCAAGTTCTTTTCGAAAAGTTCAGATTCTTTTTGAAAAGTTTAGATTCTTTTCGAAAAGCAATCTGTAATGCATTCTTCTTTTCGAATAGCTCCACACCTCTTTGCAGGTTGAAACCAGGCCTTTGTCCTCTTTAGTCTAGGCATTTTGACAGTTAGTGAGGTTGTCCCTTCTCCTTCTTCCTTCGGATCAACATGGATTATCATCTTTTTAGCACTTTTAGACTGCTTTCATGGTTAAGCCTGCCTTTATTGTTAGCTGTGAAACAAACACTTAAAACACTTATTTAGTTCTCTCAAAGGTCTATCAAGACCCAGGTTAAAGGGTGGAAAATGGTATTTTCTAGTTCTCAACACACCCCCAAACCTAAGCTTTGCTAGTCCCTGAGCAAAGACAAAATTAAAAACAGAATGAAAAGCCACTTTTGTAGGGAACACAGTTGCATTTACCATATGCAACAAGCCTTTTAAACCCCTAGGTGATCCCCAGTGGAGTGAAGTCTCCTGAGGGTTTTCAGTAAAGGTACCCACAAACTTCTCCAATAAATCACTTAATATCAATGCAGTTCTATTAAAGCAGACTTTTATCCAGTCAGGTTATTCACACCTGCATCAATCAAGTTGTAAAAAGATCTTCAAGAAAACATTAGTTTAAAACTAAAATTCAGCTATAATTCCTTTTACCATTCACTCAGTTGGTGTCAAAAAGTTTTTATAAGAAAAATTAATGAAAAGCTTGTCTTCTATTTGAAAATTCAGTTTTGATGTTACCCCAAATAATTTGATTTCAACCTCAACTCTCACCAAGGTTTTCACTCACCATGCAGATATGAGGATTGTACTATTTCACACAGCTCAAGAGCAATTACAGCCCTCAAATAGGACCATAAGCAAGAGCATAGGCATTGCTTTTCAGTTCTGAATTTACTGGTCTTTTCACCATAGATTACACAAATCCTTATCTCCATGTGACAACACAATCCATCATTGATCAATAAGGACTTTAACTTGGGTTGTAATGTGGCTTATGGGTGAAATTTATCAAGAATAAAGAGGTGGAATGGAGTTCAAAATTGAGAAGTCAGTCAAGGTTAGGAGGTGGTAGACACATCTTCTTTATTTCAGCACAATTTCATTTTCTTCTTTGAATTTTCAGAGCCAAAGTGGCCATCTTTTTCTCTTTCTTTTTTCAAATTTCCAATGAAATGACTTTTTCTGACTTTTTTTCTTTTCAAAGCAACATTGACTTGAGTGCCACATTTCTTTTGTTGATACATCATTGCCTTCAATTATTTTTCTTCTTTTGCCAAACTGTTACCCAACTCTCCTTTCTTCAGCTTCCTTTCCTTTACCTTCTGAATTTTCAGAGTGAGGGTTAGGCTCAATGAGGTTGATTAGGTTAGTTGATGTGGTTACAAAGAAATTTTGGGTTTATAAAGCTCAACTGGTGTGTATCAAAGGCAGTTTCAAAAGGTGGGGCTTTTTGAAGTTCAAACTGTCCAAAAGGAGGCCTTACATCATGTCTTTAATATCATGATTGCTGTCAAGTTATTTCAATTTGAATATGTGTAACTTCTAGTGATAATAAGCAGGTTGAAACAGTCCTTAGAGCAGAAAAATTGCCAATTCATATCTCCAAAGAATACATTTCAGGCCCAAGTCTCACTGGGTGTAGTTTTCTATCAAATTCCTGAGGTATATCATCACTGTTTTCTCTCTTTTTAGGTTTACTGAAACATCAATTTTATTTTAAAAATTTTCTGACATTCACTTCATGAAGGTATTCGAATTACTCTAAAAATCAGTTTTTTTAAAAAAAATTAACTTCCTCATTTTTCAAAACAACAGGTGTGAAATTACTTTATCTTCAAAAATTCTGTTGTGATCATAAGCTGCACTAATTTTAACTAAACTATTGGTAATTCTGCTACATCACCCCCAAACCTATGATGAGCAGTGTCCTCACTGGTCCGAGGTGCATAAGCAAAGAAAAGAAAACAATCAAACAGAAATTATAATGACAGAGAAGAAAGAAAAGAAATGCACAGTAATTACTAATTAACAAAAGTTAACAGAAAACAAGAATTACATATTACAGATCCAGAAAACAAACATGTACAATGTATTCTAATTACTGGGGTCAAAATCAGTATCATAAGTTGGTTGAATGGGATCATAACTAGAATCACTGTTAGAGTCAGAACTTGAGTCAGTATTGGAGTCTGAACTCGATTTGGCCTTCTCCTGGATTGTGGCTTGTAGCTCGGTGTATTCCTCAACTTTGATCTTTTTGGTGAGGCCAATATACTTTTCAAGTCTAGTAGTCCTCAATTTTTCCTGTTCAAGCTGTGCTTGCAACATGGTATGCTTGTGCTGCTCACTCCTAACCATCTGAAAAGTTTGACCCAGCAGGTCCTTCATTCTCTCTCTCAAATTTCATGAATAACTCCAATTTCCGAATCTGGTCTTCATAAGGGGTTCTAATGTAAGCTTGTAGATCAGCTAACCCCTTGAGGACATCGCGACAGATATAAGGGTTCTCTTCCATAGCCCTTTTGAGAGTGGAAAATCTGGGAATGGGAATGGAGTGGTAAGGGACCAGAGGTATCCTAGCAGTGGGAGAAGAGGAGTCCAAAAGTATGACCTCAGGGTCAGTTTGAGTAGCTTGATCAGAGAAATTGAGGAAAGTTGAAGGGGAATCCAAAAGTACTACCTCAGGTTCTGTTTGGGTAACATTGTCAGCAGTGGTGAGGATGGGTGGATCTACAAATACTACCTCAGGGTCTGTTTGGGTGGCATGGTCAATAACAGCAGGCACAGTGGCTAAGGTGGTTGTGTGGGAAGTGGAGGCTAAGGTTTGGAGAAGGGCATTTGTTATAGACTGATTGTCTGTGTTGACTTGTAGTTGTGTTTGGATGGTTTGGAGAAAGGTGAATATTTGGCTAATTGTGTCAGGTGTGGGTGTGGTATGCAAAGTAGGGACTGGTAAAATTGATGTAGATTGTTGAGGGTCAATGGGTGAGATGTTGTGACGGGGGAAGTAGCCACATGGGTGAAATGAGGAGGGTCAGGTATAGGTGCAGATTCAAGTCCAATGTTCTCCAAGATAGCTCCCATCAATGATGAATAGGCCTCTGTTGTCAACATCTCAGGTTCAGGGGTTTGAGTTATTTCAGGTGTATGAGTTGAAGCAGCTGGTGAATCAGGGAAGCTTGGGATAAGGGGAGTGCTAGGAGATTGTTCAAAAAACTTTGTGGCCATACTTGGGATATTGGTAGGGGAAACTGGTGGTGTAAGAGTGATTGGTGTGGTTGGTGTAGAGGGAGAGGCTGCAATTGGGATGATGGTGGGTATGAGTGATGGAACAGTTGGAATAGGTGAAGGGATGGGGGCTGTGACAGGTGAAGTGGGTAGGATGATGACCCCTTCAACAATGGGTGCAGCTGAAAAGCTAGGCACCTCAGGAGGGACAACTTGTTCAATATCAACTGCAAGGGAAATAGGTGCAGCTAAAGAGCTAATCACCACAGGGTCTAGTAAAGCAGCTTCTTAGGCAGCTGCAAGGGCTGGTTCAGCTATGGCAGGTTCAATGGCAGCTGCAGGGGCTGGTTCAACCTCTTCCCTCATTTTATTCAACATGGTTTGGCTTGTGGTCCAAGCCCTCTTCCCAAATGCATGAGGGGAAATAATCTCGAATGGCTCTTGCTCATCAATATCAAATTTGGCTCTTAACATGGCTGTGACCAGCCTTCTGAATGGTATGCCAGCTATTTTTTGTTTCTTTTTCATCTTGGCACTGATGTCAGCCATTGCTTCGAAAATGAGCATAGGGGCATTGAAGAATTGCCCCTTAGAGAAATGAAAGAGGGCCTCCAAAATTGGTGTTCTTCTTTCCTAGCTATGCCCAGTGACATAGAAACTCCCTCTCAAAATGGAGTCCATCAGCAAACAGTGGGGTTCTAAGTCTCTCCTCATGATGGACTGTCCAGTTCCAACTATGCCTTTTGTTAGATGGGTAGCCATTTCTCTAAAAGAAGTTATTTCTGGTGCAGCTAATGGACCAGTAGGGTCATATTGAAATGGTATCCCCAAAGCATTTCCAATGTCTTCATAAGTGACAGTTAAATCACAATCATCAATGAAAATTACAAGAGTAGGGACATCATCATCTTTCTCTGTCACTTTTACCATGTTTTGGTATCATAATCTCACCATTCGTGGATAAATTTTCTCTGAAAGAGGGGTTAGGATATTGCTCAGAGAAGCATCCCTGATGTATTTCAAGGATAGTTGACATTCAGGTTTGTTTGAGAAAAAAGTTTCATCCACGATAAGCTCTGGGATCAGCTTCTGAGCTTCAATGAATGGGTTTGGCAGTACCAAATGCATAGGGAGAGGAGGAAGCTCAGGCTCAGGACTAGGGTCAACTGCTGGGATGGGTTCCTCATGTCTAACCTTCTTCCCCTTCTCAATTCTATCAGCTTTATCCATCGAAAGTTTTCTCTTGGCTGAGGTTTTAGCTTTTCCTTTTGTGGTGGGTTTGCTAATTTTCTTAGCAGAAGATTTAGGGAACATTGCAGCCAGTGATTTTTCAGCTTTCCCCATTTCAAAACTTTGTTTGAATCTCCCACAATGAATGCTGATATCAAATTGAACTTTGCAAAACACAAACAGAGGTAATGCGCAGAAAAATATCGAAATCTAGGGTTTTGGTTGAACTAGTTGATCGCTTGATGGAATCCATCAGAATCAGAAGCAAAATGTCCCTCTCTTCAAGCTTAATTAGTGGAACAATTATGAAACAAATTGGATCTGAACTTTAAAAGTACACAGAGATGGAACGAAAATGGGTTTTCTGTGAAACAGGACACTCAGGGAAGGCTTTCGAATATGAAACCCCTACTTTGAAAGGGTTTAAATATGCTTAAAACGAGATTCGCAAAGTATCTTTAAAGTTTTCGAAAAGTTCAAAATAGTCCTTTTTACAAAGGGGAGTGGCATAAGTGCCATTCGAAAAGCAAATGGCTTCAGAAAAAACTTTTCGAAAAGAAAAAGGCTTCAGAACCATCTCTTCAAACAATAAATCCTTCTTTTCGAGCAGTTAGTTACAGGTCCAAATTCTTTTCGAAAAGGGAATTAAACTTTTCGAAATGAATTTTTATTCTTTGTGAATTAATTTTTCACATATTATAAACTTCTCGAATTGAGAGTAAACATGACTAAAAACAGAGAGACAGAAAATTTGCAAATAACTACAAAACAAACACAGGTAAAATACATATTATACAGTTGTTTATCATCAGATTTGGGGAGGTTTTTGATGATAGATGGTCAGTACAGGCTCCAGAATATTTTCAACGCATGGTTTGAGCCTCTGACCATTTACTTTCAAGGTTCTCCCATCACTGGGTCCAAAATTTCAACAGCCCCAGAAGGAGATGCATGAATGACAGTATATGGCCCTTCCCATCTAGATCTCAGCTTTCCAAGAAAAAACTTAAGTTTTGAGTTAAATAGCCATACCTTAGAGCCAGCTATGAACTCTCTTCTCAGCAGATTTTTGTCATAGAAAGCTTTAACTTTTTCTTTGTAAGATCTTGCATTGGTGTATGCATCCATTCTCAGCTCCTCCAACTCAGCAAGCTGCAGTGTCCTGTGATTACCAGCAGTAGTAAGATCCATGTTCAAGGTTTTAATAGCCCAAAAGGCCTTATATTTTTTAACTCCACTGGTAAATGGCATGCTTTGCCATAGACCAATCTGAATGGGGACATGCCAATTGGGGTTTTATAGGCTGTCCTATATGCCCATAATGCATCATTCAGCTTAAAGGACTAATCCTTTCTGTCCTTCTTCACAGTCTTTTCCAGTATAGTTTAATTTCTCTTTTGGAAATCTCAACTTGTCCACTGGTCTGTGGATGATATGGAGTAGCTACTCTATGAGTCACAGAGTACTTTTTCAATAAAGCTTTAAAATGCTTATTACAAAAATGGCTTCCCCCATCACTGATAATAGCTCTGGGGGAACCAAACTTGGAAAAAATGTTGTCTTTTAAAAATTTCAGGACAACTCTATGATCATTGGTTTTAGTGGCTGTGGCTTCAACCCATTTGGATACATAATCCATAGCTACTAAGATGAAGTTACAGCCATTTGAAGGAGGAAAGGGACCCATAAAATCTATCCCCCAAATATCAAACAATTCAACTACCAAAATTGGCTGTAAAGGCATTGAGTTTCTCTTGGAAATGCTGCCTAATCTCTGACAATTCTGACAAGACTTACAGTGTTGTAGTGCATCTTTGAAAAGTGTAGGCCAATAAAGTCCACACTGCAAAACCTTTGCAGCAGTTTTGTTTCCACTAAAATGGCCTCCACAGGCCTGTTCATGACACATGGAAAGTATGCTATGAAAGTCTTCTTCAAGGACACATCTTCTAATTATTTGGTCTGCACAAATCTTGAACAGATAAGGATCCTCCTAAATAAAATGTTCAACTTTTGAGAAGAAAAGATTTTTATCCATTTTATTCCAGCCTATCAATCTCAGCAGTTTGAATTCTAGACAGGTGGTCAGCCACCACATTTTCCACACCCTTTTTATCTTTAATCTACAAATCAAATTCTTGTAATAGGAGGATCCACCAGATTAATCTTGGTTTGGTATCCTTCTTAGACAGAAGGTATTTCAAGGCTGAGTGGTCAGTGAACACCCCTATTTATGAACCCAAAACATATGACCTAAATTTCTCCAAAGCAAAAACAATTGCCAGCAGCTCCTTCTCAGTTGTTGTGTAATTGAGTTGTGCATCAATCATTGATCTACTAGCATAAGCTATGACATGAGGCAGCTTATCCTTTCTCTGCCCAAGAACAGCTCCTAAAGCATAATCTGATGCATCACACATCAGCTCAAAAGGCAATGAATAGTCTAGAGACTGTAGTATTGGAGCTGAAATCAGATAATTTTTTAAGAATTCAAATGCCTTCAAGCATTCATTGTTAAAAACAAAAGGGACATCTTGGCACAATAAATGACAAAGAGGCTTGGATATTTTACTGAAGTCCTTAATGAACCTCTTGTAAAATCCAGCATGCCCCAGAAAACTTCTGATTTGTTTAACAGTTTTGGGAGGTGGCAAATGTGCAATTAAATCAATTTTTGCTCTGTCCACCTCAATGCCCTTGTGGGAGACAACATGGCCAAGGACAATGCCTTGGGTGACCATGAAATGGCTCTTCTCCCAGCTCAAAACTAGATTGGTTTCTTCACATCTCTGTGACACTAAGTTGAGATGATGTAAACACTAGGGAAAACTATCTCCATATATTGAAAAATCATCCATAAAAATCTCCATAAATTGGTCAATCATATTAGAGAAAATGGAGTACATGCATCTTTGAAAGGTAGCAGGAGCATTACAAAGACCAAAAGGCATTCTCCTATAGGCAAAAGTGCCAAAAGGGCAAGTGAATGTGGTCTTTTCCTGATCTTGTGGATACACAGGAATCTGGTTGTAACCAGAGTAACCATTAAGAAAATAATAATAAGCTTTTCCTGCTAGCTTATCTAAAATTTGATCAATGAATGGAAGAGGAAAATGGTCTTTTCTGGTCATTGTGTTTAGTTTTCTGTAATCAATATAGACCCTCCAACCAGTGGTTTGTCTGGTTGAAATGACCTCACCAGAATCTGAGGTTACCACAGTGATCTCAGATTTCTTAGGTACCACCTGCGTAGGTGCCACCCAAGCTGAATCTGAGATGGGGTAAATGACCCCTACATCCAACAACTTAACAACCTCCTTCATGACCACATCTTGCATATGAGGATTCAGCCTCCTCTGCATTTCCCTAGAAGGCTTTGCATCTTCTTCCAAATGAATTTTATGCATGCAAACAGCTGGACTGATTCCTCCCAAATCAGCAATAGTCCAGCCAATTGCCCTCTTATGCTGTTTCAATACAATCAACAACTCTTCCTCCTGCTCCTCAGTGAGGGAGGAAGAAATAATCACAGGCAATGTTTTATGGTCTCCTAAAAACACATATTTCAAATTTTCTGGCAACTGTTTCAGCTCTACATCAGGTGGGCTGAGAAAAGAAGGTAACAAAGGTACCTTAGCTGTTTGTGGAAGGGGAAGAATAGCAGGTTTCCATGAAGAGAACCTTGCTGATTGATCATGAGTTCCTTGCACAGCATTTACTTCCTCAGACTTTGAGGTACAAAATGTTTCTTCCTCAGCATTTCTCCAAGCATCTTTAAAATCTGTGGTTAAATCTTCACACTGCAAAAACTGTGGTAAAGTTTCTTCTACCAGTTCATCCAACAAATCAATAAGAAAACATTTCTTAGAACTGAATTGAGGCTGTGTAACTGTATTGTAGACATTTAACTTTACCTTCATATTTCCAAAAGACACTTCCATAATACTAGATCTGCATTGAATGCAAGCATTGGCTGTTGCCAGGAATGGTCTCCCCAAAATGACAGGGATGGAAGTTTTGCTTTTTGTAGGTTCCATGTCCAATACTAGAAAATCAGCAGGGTAGAAAAACTTATCTACCCCTACCAACACATCCTCAATCACCCCAACTGACTTTCTTTCAGATCTTTTTGCTAGTTGTAACACCACATGAGTGGGTTTTAACTCTCCCAAACCTAGTTTCTCATATACAGAATATGAAAGCAGGTTGACACTAGCACCCAAATCTAATAAAGCCTTTTCAATAGTATGTTCCCCAATAATGCAAGAGATTGTGGGGATTCTAGGATCTTAGAGTTTTTGAGGTATGGTAATGGACAAAACCTGATTAACTCTTTCCACAGCAAAGACCTTCTTGGATAACTGTATCCTAGATTGTCTTTTGTGAGTGCAAATATCTTTCAAAAATTTTGCATATGCTGGGACTTGTTTGATTGCATCAAGCAAAGGTAGATTTATCTTGACTTGCTTGAAAGTCTCCATCATTTCATCTATTTTTGTGTTCCCTTTATCAAAAGGGGATGTAGATTTCATGGCATGGGGAAATGGTAAAAGAGGAACTAGTCCTTCATTTACAGCTTTAGAATCATTATCAGAATCTTTTTTATTTTTCTGTTTTTCATTTTTTTGATTATTCTGAGGTACATCAAGACTCTAATGCTAACATCATGCCGCCCCGCCGCATATCTCTAGCGCTTTCTTAATTTTTTCTTCTTCCTTTTCAAGACTACATTGTTATTTACAATTCTTCCACTTCTCAAAGTAGTGACAACTTTTACTTCTTCATGTGAAATAAACCTCTCCAACCATGAACTGCCCTTGGGATTGTTCAAAGGTTGGTCGGTAACTCGCCTTCCTCTCTTTTGGTCAAAGTATTTGAAAGTTGACCCAATGTTTCTTCAATCTTCTTTATGCTCTGACTGTGAAAGTTTATAGTCTGAGTTAAAGACCCTAAATTCTGGAGTGAATTTAGAACTTGGTCTTCAAAAGAAGGGGATCTGGACGGGGTTTGAACTGGAGCAGATTGCTGTACAGGTTGTTGTGGAATGGGATGCTAAAAATTTAGCTTGGTATAAAAATTCTGCTGATAGGGCTGAGCAGTTTTGAAAGGTACTTGGTTCTTTGGTTGCTGCTGCTGTTGTGATTGATAATTGTTCTGGCTCCACCTTAAATTGGGGTGCCCTCTCCATGCATATTCATTTGACTGCATCTGTCCAAATGATTGGGCAGCATGAGCTTGCTCCACCACTAAATCTGGGAACTGTGGTGCAGCTGGACATTGATCAAGAGGATGAGTAGAGGGCTGGCATCTCAGACATGCCTCCTCTACTCTTGCAACCATTGGATTTTTAAGTGAGTCCATCAATCTATCAAACTTTATGGTTAAATTATCCATCTTTCTTTCCAACTCATTCACCTCATAAATCTTTCCTTTGGTGGTTTGCTGATTGTTCAACCGAGCAGGATTCTCAATGTCTCTTGACAAAGATTCCTGTTGAGTTGAATTTTCACCAATTACTTCAAATAAATTCCAAACCTCCTCAACTATTTTTTGCAAGTAGGTGCCTCCACAAGAAGCATCTACCATATTCTTGCCCTTTTGATCAATTCCTTGATAAAAGCTTTGAACAAGCTGCCATCGAGGAATTTGATGATGAAGACATTGCCTTAAAAGTTCTTTAAATCTTTCCCATGCTTCATGGAAAGTTTCAGTTGAGTGTTGTGAAAAGGAAATAATATTTTGTCTCAACTGACTGGTCTTAGACATAGGGAAGTATTTGGCTAAAGATTGACACTGCAAATCATTCCAAGAAGTGATACTATTTGGTGCCAACATAGACAGCCATGCTCTAGCTTTGTCCTTTAATGAAAAAGGAAAGAGCCTAAGCTTGGTTGCCTCTGGACTTAGTCCAGCTATGTTGAATGTGGTACAAAGAGACAGGAACTCATCCACTTGCTTATATGGATCTTCCTTACTTAAACCATGGAAGGAAGGAAGCATCTGGATAGTTGATGATTTGATCTCATAATTTCCTTCAACAGTAGGAAATTGAATGCAAAATGGAGAATTATATGTACCAGGTGCAAAGTAATCCCTCAAAAGTCTAGGTTCTTCACCCATAGTTGTAGTCTCAGCAAAATTCTGTGATGTTTGTCTAGTTCTTAGTAGCCTTTCAACTTCTAAATTCAGAGGGACAATCTCAGGATTGAGAGTCCTCCTACCAAACATACAACACAAAAACAGAGAATCAAATTATGCACAGCAAACCTTTAGTATTCCTTTCAAAGTATGTTCCACGCTCAAAGTGTATAGGAATAACTGCATAGATTTAAACAATAGAACAGTTAGCAGTGATGTAATAAAAAAAATAAAAGCGTAGGTCTACCAATTTTAAAATAAACTCCCCGGCAATGGCGCCAAAAACTTATTGCTGCTCTAAGTGTGCATGATTTATTTGTGTTTTGAAAACATATTTGCAAATGATGAATTATACTGAATTTGGAAAACTAAAAAGAATAAAGAAATATCAGCACAGAGAGAAGTAAATTAGCCTGCAAGATCAGGGCCAATTGTAGCAAGTTTTAAATGTAAGTGAGTAAAAGATCGTCCACAGGGAATTGATTTAAAATTTAAGATAAACCTTCATATCTGAGCTACCAGATCTGACCGCTGATCCTATATACAAGGTACATAAGATGGGAGGTTGAATTTGCCATGTTAACTAAATGATAAAAGCAAAAATTAACCTAAATGATCCAGATCTGAGTTGGGGAGATTTTGATGTAAATTAATAAGAATGGAGAAATAATATCTAACTTTGATTTGGTCCTTGATGCAAAATGAGAATAAATGTAGATCAAATGAGATATGATTCAATCTTCATCTGGCTACAAGCACAGATGTAAGAGAAAGTAATCTAACACAAGGGTTAGAGTTAAACTTATGGTTATGGTCTGTCCACTTCAATGGGCACAGACCATCCAATAGTCTTTAATCTGAACCCTTAATTCAGAACGAGAAACACCACCAGAAATGCTGTGAGAGATTAGGTTACAAACACAAATTCTCACAGGGATAATGAATTAAAGGAAATTGCTTAAAAAATAGTAAATCTAAAGGAGTCTAGTGCAATAAGGAGATCACAGGGAACCCTCAACACGAATCCAATTGAGAGCGTACGGTTCACAGCAACCTTTTCAAATTCACCATTACAATTACAGAGCACAACTTAAACAGCTCTCGGATTTGTAGTCTTGAATACAATTCTCTTTTGAATTACAGAAGTATCTCACAGCTCTCAATTACAAATAAAAGCTAGGCTATTACAAGAGTTTTAGATAAGCTATCTGAATTGGAAATGAGGCAATAGAAATGAAGCTCGAAATCTGGATACCCAAATTGGGCAAATAGTTCATCTATTTATAGTTTTCCCCAAGTCTAGCTCAGATGTGTATCAGCCAATCAGAATTGGTTAGATCTGTATCAACCAATAGGAATCGAGTACAAGGATCCAGATCTATTTTGGCCAATCAGAATTGCTTGATCTGGTTCAGCCAATCAGATGACAGAAGTATCAATTCTGTTATGTATTTCAAAAATCTGTTAGAGCTTCTAGAAGTTCCCGCCAAGTGATTTTATCTTCGGGTGTTCACATGGGGTGGAATATGCCTTTGGTTCATGCTCAAAATCTTTTGGAATGTCCCTGGGTTTTTAAATGCATTGGGGTGCGTGCAAAGATTACTAAATTACCCTTGCAGATTCTGAGGGTCTTCAGAATACCATTTCGCATAGTTTGGAGAACTTTTCGCAAGGTACTGTGACTTCTGAAACTCTTTTCGCACAGTTCCGGTGCTGTTCACAAGGAGTTCTCGTCTTTTCAAATAGGTCAGAAATCTTTTTGAAGAGCTCAGGTGCTCTTCGAAAACTAAGCCTGGAGCTTTGAGTTCTTTTCACAAAGTTCAAGTTCTTTTCGAAAAGTTCAGATTCTTTTTGAAAAGTTTAGATTCTTTTCGAAAAGCAATCTTTAATGCATTCTTCTGTTCGAATAGCTCCACACCTCTTTCCAGGTTGAAACCAAGCCTTTGTCCTCTTTAGTCTAGGCATTTTGACAGTTAGTGAGGCTGTCCCTTCTCCTTCTTCCTTCGGATCGACATGGATTATCATCTTTTTGGCACTTTTAGACTACTTTCATGGTTAAGCATGCTTTTATTGTTAGCTATGAAACAAACACTTAAAACACTTATTTAGTTCGCTCAAAGGTCTATCAAGACCCAGGTTAAAGGGTGAAAAATGGCATTTTCTAGTTCTCAACATAGGGCCTGGTTGTCCTTGCTTCCACCCAACAGCATTCAGTCCTGGAGTGATCTCCAATGTCAATTTCTGGCCAAGTTCTTCCCTATGTCAAAAACTAGCCAGTTGAGGAAGGGTATCATCTCTTTTACCCAAGATCCAACTGAAGATTTTCATCAATCCTGGGAGTGATTTAAGGAACTCCTAAAGAAATGCCCCCACCATCAAATCCCTGAATGGAAATTGGTTCAAAGCTTTTATCAGGGAATTGATGCTAAAAGTAGGGATATGATAGATGCTTCCTGCGGTGGCACCTATCTCCATAAAACTGTTGAGGAGGCCTAGGAGCTCTTTGATATTATTAGTGAGAACTCTACGCCAAGGGAAACCTTGGCTAGAGATCAAGTGCCTCCTAGGTTGTTGAAGGAGAATACTTCAAGAGGAAAGATATATGAGGTGAGTGTGCCAAGTGAGTTGGAAAGGAAAGTGGATAGCCTAGCCCTGAAATTTGATAGGCTGATGGGAGCAATGCAGTCACTTGTGGCTGCTAGGGTGGAGGAGGCATGTGCCATATGCTAGTCCCCTGTTCATCCCCTTGAAGAATGCCCATCTGCTGACCAGTTTCTTGATTTTATAATGGAGCATGTGGCTACAGCTCAATCTTATGGGCAACAGCCTACTGCTGGGTATCAATGGAGAAACCACCCCAATTTGAGGTGGTGACAAGATGCATACCCCAGCCAGCAGCAGCAGCCTGAGTAGTCCATGCCCTACAAAAATACTTAGCCCTATCGAGAAGGTTATGCCCCAAGGCCTTAGTATCAGCAACCCATGGCCCAACCTGTAGCTCCTCCTGTGCAGCAATCTGCACCCCCTTCAGCTGTGAGAGCACCATCCTTTGAGGAACAAGTCCTATCTTCACTGCAGAGCTTGAACACCTTATCCCAAACTATGCACTCTCACAAGCAGAGCATCAAAAATATAGAGGACCAACTTGGTTAGCTGTCTGATGCCCTAGCTAGGAGAGAGGGAGGAAGGTTGCCTAGCCAACCACAGGACAACCCACGAAGGCAGTTTGTAGTGGGTGAAGTTTTCTCCACCTATGAGGAAGTCAAATCTGTTACAACTTTGAGAAGTGGTAAGCTAGTGGACAACCAAGTGGGCTGTGAGCCTGTGAGGACTTGGAAGAAGAAAATGAAGTGATTTCTACCAGCACACAACAAAGACCACAAGTGGTGGACTTGAAGGAACAATCAGTTGTGAATAAAGAGGATAATGAGGATCCTCAAGAAAAGAACAAAATAAAAAAAAAATGAGGCCCCATTGGCTAAGGCTGCAAGTGAGGGAGCAATCCCACATTTGCCATTTCCTAAGGCACTACAAGCACCTTCCCCTTTTGATAAAGGGCAAGGAAAAATTGAGGAAATGATGGAGACTTTCAAGCAAGTAAAGATCAATTTGCCTTTACTTGATGCCATTAAACAAGTCCCAGCCTATGCCAAGTTTTTAAAAGACTTGTGCACCCATAAAAGACAGTCTAGGATACACCTATCCAAGAAGGACTTTTCAGCAGAAAAAGTTAAGCAAGTCTTGTCTATTGCAACTCCCCTCAAACTTCAAGACCTTGGCCTCCCCACCTTCCCCTGCATCATTAGGGATCATACCATTGACAAAGCCTTATTAGATCTGGGAGCCAGTGTAAATTTGCTTCCATATTCAGTATATGAGAAGCTGATCTTAGGCAAATTAAAGCCCACACATGTGGTCCTCCAGCTGACTGACAGATCTGAAAGGAAACCTGTGGGGATAATCGAGGATGTTTTGGTTGGAGTTAACAAATTCTTCTATCCTGCTGACTTTTTGGTGCCAGATATGGAACCAGGTAGGAGTGCCACTTCCATACCTGTGATTCTAGGCAGACCCTTTTTGGCCACAACTAATGCTTGTATTCAATGCAGGTCTGAAATCATGAAAGTGTCATTTGGAAATATGAAGGTCAAATTGAATGTGCACAATGCAGCAAATCAACCTCATCCTGATGAGGACTGTTTTTATCTTGATGTGATAGATGAGGTTGTCCAGGAAAATGAGAATATGCTGCTACATGGTAAGGAATGGTTTAATGAGCTAGCCGAAGTATGGAAGGAAAGAGAGGTAGAGAAGGGTCCCACCTCTATGATTGAGTATGTGAAACTTGTCTCTTCTGAAGCTCCACCAGCACAGCACCATCCATGGAGGCCTACTTTGTTACCTCTACCACCCCCCTCTAAGGCACCGCTATTGCCCTCCCTCATCAGTTCCCCAGAGGTGGAGTTAAAGCAACTCCCAAAATCTTTTAAATATGCCTTTTTAGGAGACAACACCAAATTGCTTGTGTTAATCTCTTCTTTCCTCACTCTCGAGCAGGAAAAAGAACTACTTTGTGTATTAAAAAGGCATAAGAAGGCAATAGGATGGACCATTGCAGACCTTGGGAGAATCAATCTTGCTATGTGCATGCATAAAATTCATCTCGAGGAAGGTTCCAAACCGTCCAGAGAGATACAGAGAAAACTTAACCCACACATGTAGGAGGTTGAGATGAAGGAGGTAGTCAAACTCCTAGATGCTGGGATAATTTATCCCATCTCGGATTCACAATGGGTAGCACCTACCCAGGTAGTACCCAAGAAATCTGGCATTACAGTTATTGAAGTAGATTCAGGTGAGCTGATCCCAAGCAGACAGACCACTGGTTGGAAGGTATGCATAGATTACCAAAAACTCAATGAAAAAACCAGCAAGGATCACTTCCCACTGCCCTTCATAGACCAAATTTTGGACAAGCTGGCAGGCAAGGCCTATTATAGTTTTCTTGATGGATATTCAGGATACAATCAGATCTCTGTATACCCCTAGGACCAAGAAAAAACCACATTCACTTGCCCATTTGGAACCTTTGCATATAGAAGGATGCCATTTGGGTTGTGTAATGCACCTGCCACGTTCCAAAGATGCATGTATGCTATCTTCTCTGACATGATTGATAAGTTTTTGGAGATCTTTATGGATGATTTCTCCATTTATGGAGATGATTTTAGCCAATGCCTACACCACCTCAGCTCCGTACTGCAAAGGTGTGAGGAGACCAACCTAGTTTTGAGTTGGGAGAAAAGTCTCTTCATGGTGACTCAAGGCACTGTTCTAGGACATGTTGTCTCTCACAAAGGAATCGAGGTTGATAAAACTAAGATCAATTTGATTGCTCATTTGCCCCGTCCGAAAACTGTCAAACAAGTTAGGTCATTTCTGAGTCATGCTGGCTTCTACAGGAGGTTCATCAAGGACTTTAGTAAAATCTCGAAACCTCTCTGTCTCCTATTGTGCTAGGATGTTCCTTTTGACTTTAATGATGAATGCCGAGTTGCTTTTAAACTGTTAAAAACATTTTTGACCACAACTCCCTTCTTGCAATCCCTTGATTTTTCTCTACCATTTGAGCTGATGTGTGATGCATCAGATTTTGCCATTGGGAAAGTGTTGGGGCAAAGAAAAGACAAGGCACCTTCTGTGGTAGCATATGCCAATAAATCAATAGTTGATGCTCAATTGAATTACACTACAACTAAGAAAGAGCTATTAGCTATTGTCTTTGCCTTAGAAAACTTTAGATCTTATGTGCTAGGATAAAAAATTATTCTGTTCACTGACCACTCAGCTTTGATATACCTCTTGTCTAAAAAGGAAGCTAAAGCACGACGAATCTGATGGATTCTTCTCTTGCAGGAATTCAATTTAGAGATTAAGGACAAGAAGGGAGTTGAGAACATGGTGGTTGATCATCTGTTAAGGATCCCAACAACTAACATAGAAAGCTTGCCCATCAATAACTCCTTCCCAGATGAGCAGCTTCTAACTGTCCAGATAAGTATGCCCTGGTTTGCCAATATTGTCAATTACCATGTTGTGGGTAGGATCCCTCCACATTGGACCAAGGATGACAAAAATTTGTTCTTTGCATAAATTCGGTACTACATGTGGGAGGATCCTTACCTATTTAAGCATTGTGTAGACCAGGTGATCAGACGTTGTGTACTTGAAACTGAGTTTCAAAACATCCTAACCATGTGTCATGAACAGGCTTGCGGGGGCCACTTCAGTGGTAACAAGACTGTGGCCAAGGTTCTTCAAAGTGGTTTCTACTGGCCTACCCTATTCAAGGATGCCCAACAGCACTATAAAGCTTGTCATCGATAGCAGCAAATGGGTAGTATTACAAGGAGAAACTCTATGCCCTTGCAACCTATCCTTGTTGTTAACCTGTTTGATATTTGGGGAATCGACTTCATGGGACCTTTTTCCCCTTCTGTTGGATACAATTTCATCCTTTTCATTGTGGATTACGTATCCAAATGGGTAGAAGTCATAGCTACAAGGAAAAATGATCACAAAGTCGTCATTCAATTCCTGAAAGACAACATCTTCTCAAGATTTGGCTTCCCTAAAGCTATTCTTAGTGATGGGGGAAGCCACTTCCGTAATAAACCTTTTGACAAACTGATGGAAAGATACTCTGTTACCCACAGAGTAGCCACTCCCTACCACCCACAAACCAGTGGGCAGGTAGAGATTTCTAATAGGGAAATCAAACATATTCTCGAGAAGACTGTGAGAACCGACAGAAGAGATTGGTCTAGCAAGTTGATTGATGCCTTATGGGCTTATAGAACAGCCTATAAAACCCCCATAGGCATGTCCCCATTCAGACTAGTATATGGCAAGGCATGCCACTTGCCTGTTGAATTGCAACACAAAGCGTATTGGGCCATTAAAGCAGTAAACTCTGACTTACACTCAGCGTGTATTCACAAGAAACTCCAATTATTCAAGCTGGATGAACTGCGACTAGAAGCTTATGCAAATGCCCGGAGCTACAAGGAGAGGACCAAAGCCTTCCATGACAGACATTTGCTTGGCAAAAGGTTCAAGCCCAATGACAAGGTATGGTTGTTCAACTCCATAATGAAATTCTTTCAAGGAAAGCTATAGTCCAGATGGGATGGACCTTTCACAGTGGTACACGTTTCCCCATCTGGAGCTGTCGAAGTCATGCATGCTACAAACGGCAAAACCCTTAAGGTCATTGGTCAGAGGTTGAAACTTTGCGTCGACAACATTTGTGAGCCTGAAGAGACCATTGATCTTCAGGATCCTCCAGGTTAATACCTGACTTCGATTTGTATCATAGGTATTATATTTGATTTATACCTCGATTCTTTCCAATGATATTCTTTGCAATAAAATGGCCATGTCAAGGTCAAGCTTCGTTTTGATATCACCCGCAGTCTAGGAATCAAAGGCATAAGGTCAGAGGCCAATTTGCTAACTGGTAGCGCAGCATAGGAGTTGCTAGGTGTTAAGGCTAAATTCTCTGCACAAACAGGCCATGTTATTGAGCTCATTGAACCTCTCAATAGGTCATTTGGACCTTTCACTAGGTCAGTAGCTGATGTTGATAGGATTGGTGAGGATTTCGATAGGTGCTGAGACCTCTCGATAGGTGAGAGCAACATTGCGATAGGTTCTGGACTCTTACCCGGAACCTATCGACAAGAGTGATAAATGTAATACCCCACCTATCGAAAGGTTGTTCTCACCCATCAGCATCCTAACAAAGTGAACGTTTTATCCACCCTCCGTTCGACAGGACATCGACCTATCGCAAGCTGTCATCCCAGCCTATCGAATGCATGTTTATTCTATTCGATCAGACGAGTTAAACCTATTGAGAGCATTCAACTGCCACCCCATACTTGTGAGACTTCGATAAGAAGCCTTAACCTATCGACACTCTACACTCATCCTATCGAAATTGCCCCTGCCCCTCACTCCTTTCATGCTTATTGTGCACTTGCGCTGCGCAAAAAATTTTACCCGACATGTACCATGTACAACTGCGCACAGCACGAGCCTTAAACTCTGCACCCCCCTATTTTTCTACCCCACACCGTAACTCCCCACCCTAAATATAGGTTGCCAGCTAATGCACAATTTCGTTCCCCATGCTGATTGATCGAATTAACCATTCATTCCTTTTCATCGATGGCGGCGATATTGAATGCACCGCTTCATATTTCCTCACACATCCACCTTAAATAGATGCAGATGGCTCGACTTCGGCCCATTCTTTTCCTTCTACCCTCTGCACTCCTCCTCATAACTATGGCAAATGACAAGCCCACGTTCACTCCTACTCAACTCTACCTCTTCTGGCTGGAGCCACTACGGCCCAAGGAAGAAGACCCGTTGCAATTCCTCTGGGATGAATATGAGGAGGTACAACGGATCCTTGCTAAGGAGGAAAAGGACAAAGATAAGAAGGAGAAGAAGAGGCTAAAGACTGAGCCACCAACTTCTCCGCCACCATCCTCCTCCACCACCCGTCGCCCTGACCCCCTTCTTTTCCCTTTCTTCCTCCCCTCCTGGCTTACAGTTCCTCTTCCACCTAATGTAGGCTGAGGATACCCCTAAGCCAGGGGGAGGCTTTTTTGTTTGCCATAAATATTTTTGTCCACCAGCATACTTTCAGCTTCCTTGTGCTTGACCATTGTTATAAAATGCTCTATTTTATGCTCTGTTTAGCCTCTGCTAATAAACTGCTTTTTCATTTTTAGTTGTCTACTTGCTTTGGGTTTTGCTCTGTTAATAAACTGCTACACCCCCTATGCTGTAAACAGTGAGGACACTATTTAGTTTAGGTTTGGGGGTATGGCATGTATGCCAATAAATTAGTTAATTTTAGTGCAGCTAGGCTAAAAAGGAAGTGTTTGGAATTAATTAGAATAAATTCTCACTTGAATAAAAAGAGGAAATTAAAAAGAACTGTTTTAAACTGAAATAAGATGTAGTCCAACAAACTTCATGAGGCACATGTCAACAAGTTGTGAAAAATAATTTTGATGTGTAGTAAACCTGAAATAAGAGAAGATGGTGAGGATACACCCCCGAAAAATTTGATGGAAGGTCATACCCAGTGAGATTTGAGCCTGAAAAAGTTTCTTTGAAGAGTGTCTTGGCAATTTTTTCTGCTCTAAGGACTGATGGGATCGAATTCTAATCACTAGAAGTTAGGCAATTCCAAGTTGAAATAGCTTGACAGCATTCATGACATTGAGGACATGAAGTAAGGCCATCCCTTGGTCAGTTTGAGCTTAAAATGTGCCACCTTTGAACTACCCTTGATGCACACCACTTGAGCCTTAAAAGCCCCAATTTTCTTTGATGAAAACTAGAAAATTTGAACCCAAAACCTCAATGACCTAATACAGATTGACCCTCACTCTGAGATTTCAGAAGGAAAAGGTGAAGGAATGGAAGAAGGTAGAGCTGGTTTAAGAAGTGGTTGAAAGAGAAGAAAAACACGGTGGTATTTGTGGCATTCCGAACCAAAAAAAAAAAAAGAATGAGAAAGAGAAGTCATTTCATTGAAAATTTGAAAAGAGGATTAGAAATTGGTCACTTCAAATCTGAAAATTTAAGAAGTGGATGGAATTGTGCTAAAATGAAGAAGGTGAAGTCGTGAATCATCTCCTTACCTTTACTGATTTCTCAATTTGAATCTATTTTACCCTTTCATTCTTTTACAAACCTCATCCCTAAGCCACATTACAACCCAATAAAAAGGCCTTACTGATCTGAAATGAATTAAGCTGTCATGTGGAGATAAAGAATTGTGTAATCTATGGTGAAAAGAGTTAGAAAATTTCAGAAATAAGAGCAATGCCTATGCTCATGCTTACAGCCCTATTTGAGGACTGTAACTGCTCTTGAGCTGTGTGAAAATCTACACCCTTCATTTTTGTTGTGAGTTAATAGCCTTGGTGAGACTTGGGCCAAAAATCCAATTTGATGGGGGTAGTATCAAAACAGAATTCTCAAGTGAAAGGTAAGCCATGCACCAATCTTCAGACACAATGCCTTGACATGAACTGATCGATGATGAAGGAATTACTGCAAAATTTCATGTTTTAAGTTGGTGATTTTTCTGCCGAAAGCCCTCTAGAACTGAAAAGACATGATCAGAATTTATTCTAGTTCACTGAAACTCTGTTTAGCAGGATGCACTATTATTAACTAACCTTATTGGAGAAGTTTGTGGGTACCTTCACTGAAAACCCTCAGGAGACTTCACTCCTCGACTAGCGATCACCTAGGAGTTTAAAAGGCTTGGTGCATATGCTAAATGCATCCGTGCTACCTACGAAAGTGGCATTTTAATTCTTTTTATTCTCCTTTGCTCAGGGACTAGCAAAGCTTAGGTTTTGGGGTGTGTTAACTGACAAAAAATACCACTTTTCACCCTTTAACCTGACCATTGATAGACCTGTGAGCACACTAATAAGCTTCTGTCAAGTGCATTTTATAGACAGCTATAAAAGAGGACACTAATGCAAAAAACCACTCAAGAATGCCCAAAAAGGGGCTATCTCTTAGCACAAGACAAACCCAATAACAACACACCAGAGGGTAGCACATCACTGGACCCTTGAAACGCATGGCTATAGCACGACAAGGCGAAGGAAGTGAAAACAAGGTAAAAGCATCCTATCGATTGGTCACCTGAAGACTTCGATAGGAGCTAAAAGTAAAGAAAGGAAGAATTCGTGCGGTTGAAGAGGTTTTCGATAGGATCTGAAGGCAAAAGAAGGATGGATTGAGGAGTTTGATAGGATCCAAGAACCTATCGAGCAGCTGAAAGGAAGGAAGAAACCATCCTATCGGAAACCTGCCTGAGGTGTCAAGGGAACCAATCAAATGGTTTCTTAAAACCTATCGAGATGAAGACGCTAGAAAATAACCTATCGAAGGGAACTTGAGCCTTTCGTTAGGAGTGAGAGCAACCCTATTAAAATGATGGCATGCAGAGCGGAGCCTGTCGAAATGGTTCTCCAACTTGTCGAAGAGCCCCTCCAACCTGTCGAATACCCCAGGCCAAGGGCTAAGAATGCTGAAACTCTAAGAGAAGGCTCATTCTATCGGAACCTATCGAAGAGTTCTGAGAACCTAGTGAAAGGACCAAAAACCTCTATTTGAACCTGTCGAAAGCTTTCTGAACCTGTCAAAATCTGGTGCAGAACTTCTCATAAATTCAACTGTGCACACATTGTGATTTGGTGACCTGCTACACGCAATCGAAGGCACTTGGTGATCGGTACGATAGTTTCAGAAGTTGCCCTAGGAAACCCTAACCGATCCACGTGCTCTAACAGAACTCTAAAAAACTCTAAGGACCTTCTAGAAGGGATTTTTGGCAGGAAAAATAGAGGAGAAAGCTATATATAGAGACCCCCAATTGCAATTGGTGGAGATCGAGATCTGAGCCAAATTCTGGAGATTAGCGCTTCTAGAGCACTTCTATTTTCCCTCCTTTAGCCCAACGATTGTTGGCTAATTCCCCTGGAGTGGCGAGGAGAGGTTGGATCTATAATTGGGTAAGGTTAAGATTGTTATTGTGGCTTCCAAGCTGCACAGACTACAGATCTGAGAGTATTTCTATTATAGAGTGATTTTGATTGCAATGTAAATGTTGATTTTAATGCTTTAATTAGATCTAAAGTTCCTTTGGCTTCATTTGGTGATCGATCGGATTTGTGTAGAGGAGTCTGTAGATCAGCTCACCCACTTAACTGGTAGGGCTCTTTGATACCACCCGGTCTCCCTAGATCTGATACTCCTGTGATTCCTTGAGTTTGTGACCTAGAAATTGCAGCATCTGTAGTGGTTTTAATTGTTCTAATTGATGCTTTAGCTTTGGAGGAGATCCTTAGGCTGGTCTATGACCATTAAAGTGGATAGATCATAACCTTAAGATTAGTTCAAGCTCAGGCTCTAATTGGATTCGTCTGCTGCAAATCCATGGATTCGATAAAGTCTATAAGATGGTCTGTGACCATTAAAGTGGACAGATCATAGCCTTAAGACCAGGTGGATCTTGCGATTTGTAGTGGAGCTTTCTACCCTGCAGCTGTGCTTATAGCCATTTGAGGGAAATGTGTACTCTAAACCTCTGTAGCATTATTAATGAAATCTGATTTCAGTGAAGACCAATCTCCAAGATACTCTTCTCCAGTCTCTATTTTCTTTACTCTTTTCCCCTGCAAGATCTAAGTTCCCAAACTCGATCCAAGCTAGTCTATGTTTAATTTTAGCTTAGTTTAAGTGACAATCCATTTTAAACCTCTCCCCTGTCTTTTAGCTAACTTAGGAATAGTTAGGGTGCCAGATCTCATACAGATCTGAAGATTTGTCATATTTTTAAACCAACCTCCCTGTGGACATTCCCTTACTCACCATTCTTGTAAAACTTGCTTCAACAGACCCTGATTACTTACAGGTCTGTGTGAGTGTTCTCTGCCTAGTATTATTGATGATTTTAGACCCTCATTTGAGGGAAGGAAAACACTCCAACAGTAAGGGAAGTCGAGAGGTCCTAGCTACAATTCAAGAGGTTCCCCTGAATCTATCGAGCAGTGCAAAGCAACCTATCGACACCTTACCTGAAGTTACGCTCATCAGCATAAGGATGAATCAACTTGTCCAGAGGTTCAGAAGAACCTATCAAGAGCCAAACTGAAGCAGTATAACAAGTCGATAGGTTGTTTATAACACGTTGAGAGGATGACTGAAGAACTACACAGAAGATGAGAAACGTTGTCAATCTTATTGACAAGTTCAAGAGAACCTGTCGAGAAGTCTCTAATCCTGTCGAAAGCCATATGAACCTATCGAAATGCAGACCAAACAGACTCTGAACCTCCTGACACTCGAATTGGAAACTTCCCAGTTCCTTTCATAGTAGTTTCTAACTTTAGAATTTTGTGCACATATTCCAAAGCACGTCAGCAACCCCTAGGGGTATTATTAGTACAAAATTAGGCACGATTGAGAACTCTAACTGCCTCACATGTATTTACCAATCGTAGACTAATGGGAGAAGATCTTCTAGAAGAGAAATCAGCCACATCAACATAACTGAATTATTCTCTTGAGCTCGAATTGGCTAAAACAAATCCAAGGACAGAGAGGAAGAGTATAAAAGCCTGAAAAATTTACAGAACTAACATCCAAAAATTAAGAGAACCAAAGCCAAATCTGTTCTCCATTTTCCCTCCAAAAATTCCATCTCTCTTCCATCTTCCCCCATTCTCTTCTCAGCCAATCATGGTTGGCTAAACCCCTTTAGTAGCTAGGGTGAGGCTATCAATCGAGAGTTTCAGAGGCTGTGTAGATGAATTGTATGTTGCATAGATTGCAGATCTGAGCACAATAGGATTATAAGTTATGCTATTGTAATGTAATTGTGGTTCTTAAAGGTGATTCTCATTTATATTTGACTTTTTTGTATTTGATTTCCCTAGATTAGATATTCATGTGGATGCTTGAGCTTGTAGCTTGGCACCCACAACATCTACAATAGTTTACCTATTCCAATCAAGATCCTGGAGTTGGAACAATCTCTGGGATGATCTGTGGCCACTAAAATGGATAGGTCATTTCCTTAGGATTGCTTCAATTCTTTGGTTGAGATTAGATTCTTATACCTTACATCTGAGCTTGTAGCTAGATGAAGGATTGTAGCAAATATGTCCAATATATGGCCTTTGATCCAATTGTTTTTAGTAAAGACCAAAATCCCTAGCTGTTGTTCTCCATCTTTTGATTTTAATCTTTTTCTCCATTCCATTGAATCTGAGTTTAATTAAATCTGGATCATTTTATATTTGATTTTTGTAGTTCTTAGTAAACTGACAAATCTTAGAAACCTCTCCTCCTTCCTATTTTGATTTAGTCTAAATTAGGATAGAGTGCTAGTTCTATCATAGATCTGGAGATTTACCTCATTTCAAAATGCATTTCCCTGTGGATCTACCCTAACTTACCTATTAAAACTTGCTATAATAGCCCTGGTTCTTACAGGACTGCTTGCATGCCTTAAGCCCACTTTGTTGTAGTTTGTTCATTTAATTTGCTGTTTTAACCATTTAATAATTATAAGGTAAGCAAGACAACAGGTGCCCATGGCTACACGAAATTAAGGCAGTACCCTCAACCCTGCATCAAAATTTAAATTTATATCAGAGCAGAAAGTGTTAGCTATCTTAGGTGAGGGATGAGAAGGAGAAAGAGCTGCACACAGTATAGAAAACCTCAAAATGCTAGATGTAACACACACAACCAAGGACATAGACCTCCATAGTTTCCAATATGATGTAGTGGCAATGGCACCAGAACCCCTCAGAAAGGTCACCATGAAAACCGGAAGAGGAATCGTACACATTGGCATCTAAATTCTCACTGTTTGCATATTCTCAGAAAGATATCAAAATTTTTGGCTTCTCCCAGTATGATATATATAAGGAATAATTTAAAGGATAAATGACGAAATGCTAAATCTCATGGATCAGATAATCAATTCTATTTCACATGTTTCCTGTAATTCCATAGTATTTATCGTACACATCTCTACTAGGCTCATGCTGTTGTGAATCATAAATTAGAAAGGACTTCATTTGGCTTGTAATGGAGTTATGGGCAAAAGGTTCCAAAGAAAAGGTAGAAAGGATTCAAAAATTTTGAAAATTCAGCCTATCTCTCACCTATTCTTCTTCTTCTTTCTTCTTTTTCTACTTCAGTAAGTATCCCAAAAGTTGGATAACTTCTTCCCATATATATTTTTCTTCATTAAATCCCTTTTTCTTTCAATTTCTTTTTCAGACATCCTCTTGAATATTTTTTCTTTTTCTTTTTGGAAGCTTTTTACTTCTCTCTTTTTTTTTTTGTGGAATCGTAACTTCGATTCTCTTTTTTCTATACTTTTTCACCCTATATTTTTTTTCTTTTTTTTCAAAATTTTCTTTTTCACTTGTACCCTATTTTCCAGCATTCCCTTTTCTGTTCTTGCATACTCCTTCCATTCTCTTATATCTCCCTTTGTTCTAAATTCTCATAATTATAAGGGTTAAAGACCGAAAGCTTTGGGTAGTACATATGGTTAAGGGTTTATAAGATTCTTAGTACAAAGAAAAATTGGTTTAGGCTCTAATATGGATTCAAGAGGTAAATTAATTTTTGGGTTTGTCATTTTGGCTCAAACGAATAAAAAGATGGCCTTAAATCATTTTTACAATTCACTAGCAAGAATGTCATATTGTTTTGATGAATATACTAAACAGCTCTAGAAAAACATTTGACATAATCTTTAAATAATTGATTCAATTTATCAACAATATGAGATTTCATTAAAACACAGTCAAGAAGTTCAAGAGAAATTTGAATTTGAATAGAAAAATAGTCTCTCTCTCAAAGAAAGGAAATAATTCCAAATGCTCACTAGATGTATGATTCCGAAGCTATAATCTAAATATTGTAGTTTAAATCAATGTATAGTTTCAAGCATTCAATTTTTATATAGTGTACAAATGAAACTGAACATGAGACGTAATTGTTTCTATTATTGATGGTTGAACTTCTACTATGATGAACCCTAAGGCATTTGGAATCGTAATTTTTCTAATCATAACTCACATGTGATGGTTAATTAGAAAAACAAAAGTTTAAAATAAAACTAACCTAAAAATTTTTTTAAAATGCATCCTAAAATTATACTACTCTAAATAGAAAATGCAAGAATATATATATATATATATATTAATATTATTTTTATATTTTTTTAATCTGCAAAAACAAAAGTAATATCCACAAAGTGTGTACCCCCAAACTTCAATAGGACAATGACCTCATTGTTCACCGAAATAGGGGATACTCAAAAATTTTACCGAATCTGCTGCGTGTATCGGGCATAGGATCTGCAAAATTATTCAATAATCTCTCCCAAACTTGGAAGAAATTACTTCCGACAATATCACATAGAAATGGTATCATAAAGAAAAATTAGAAACAACAAAAATAATAAAATAAACGAAAGAAATTTGTATATATAGAACAAAATATTTAAAGAGATTGCATGGAAAAGAAAACTAATTACATAAAAGATGTAACCTAGGAAAAATCTAGACACGGACTAACTATCTATGACACTGATAGCGACCGTCCGAGGCGAATATGATATTCGATAAAGATTGGCCTCGAGGCTTTCAAATTGTTCCCGCCAAAAAGATAATCCACCGTCCTGGCTCCGGGATGTCCTCAATTTGCCACTCTTGGAAGAGGAATTTCAAGCCGGGAAGGGGAATAGGAGGGCTTAAGGGAATGGAAGAGGGGGGTGTTGAGCAGGTGGTTGATGGTTTGAAGAAGAGGAGGAAGGGGGTTATGGGCGTTGAGGTGCACGATGTGGGGAGGAGTCGGACGGTTTTGTCTTCTTTATTTTCTTTTTCTTTTTATTCTTTTTCTTCTCCTCTTTGGCCAGAATTCGCTACACTTCCTCATACTTGTCCCACATGAATTGCGGAGGATCTGGTTTTTTTGGTGGTAGCGGGTCCTCCGAATTGGAAAGAACTTGATTGGCAGGTTGGTAGTGTTGGTGCGCACTTTTTTTGGGTTCCTTTCGGTGCCCGAAAAGAGTGGCCCAATTCGGTCAATGTAGACTCTAGCGGAAGGCGATGAATGGTAAATTAAAATGTAGAAATAAAAGGGTAAATTCTAAAAGGAAAATATCTGGTTCGTTGCGATCGTCAGCAGCAGATATCTATCGACACTGCAACACCTCACTGATCACGCCTTTCGGGGTGTGGATTCGGCACCTTTGCTAAATCGTCGGCCTGCCAACGTCATCAGCACTGGGTTACCTAGGGGTTTAGTTTATATGGCTCTCCTAATCTTACACTAAGTCTGATTGCTTTAGCTTTCATGATCATACTGGGGAGTTCAATTAATTTGATCTTCTAACCCTACTAGGAGTTTAAATTATCCTAAGTCTCCTACTTCTATTAAAAGTCTAATTAATCCAAATGTCCTAATTTTACTAGGACTCTAATTAATTTAGGAGTCCTAACTCTATTAGAACTCTAATTAACTTAGGTGTCCTAACTCTATTAGAGCTCTAATTATTTTAAGTATCCTACTTCTATTAAAAGTTTAATTCTAAAATGTCTCCTAAGTCCACTAGGAGTCTAATTAATCTATCTTTTCTTTTTTAATTCTATTAAAAGTATAATTTATGTAAATATGCTAATTTTACTTGGACTCTAATTATTTCAAATGTTTTATTTCTATTAGAGATCCAATTATTTTTAGTGTCCTACTTTGACTAGGAGTCTAATTATTTTAGATATCCTAATTACGCTAGAAGTCTAAAAAAGGGGGGTTTCGCCGTTTATGCTAAGGAGGATCGGCCCCATTCCCGGGTACCCTCCTAACGCTCCATTGGGCAAATCAGTTGGCTAAACCAGTGTAGATTGAAAAACTGATTTTTGATTGATAAGTTCAAATTTTTATGATTAAAATTAAAAGATTCTTAATATGAAGATTAGAACTGAAGAAATTTAAACTAGAAAATATAAAAGGCTAGAAAATAAAGGCTACGATCTAGACTAAGAACTAGTTCTAGGGATTGAGAGCTAGAAACAGAAATTTAAAGATTAAAATTAAGAACTAGTTCGAGGAACTGAAACCTAGAACCAGAAATAAGGAGATCTAAGAGTTTGAATTTTAAAAGGTAAGAGTTGCAATCGAAGATCTAAAAATTAATAACCAGAATTAGAAACTAGAATTTAGAACTATGACTAAAAACTAGAACCAAAATCTAAGGACTAAGAACTGGTTCTAGAAGCTAAGAACGAGAGATTAAAATCTAGAATTAAAACTAAGACCTAAGATCTAAGGCTAGAAATTAAAGGCTAGAAACTAGAACTTAAGAACTAAAGCCTAGAACTAGAAAAGAAATTAGAAACTAGAACTAAGAAATTACCTGAAGCTAGGCGCTAAAGAGAAAGTCCCGAAATCCCTAAGCTCGGGAGAAAGGAACTCAAAAAATTGTTTGCTTGATTTATTTTTTGCGTGGGGTAGGGGGGTCTCTTTATAGATATTCGGATAATTGCGCGCCCTATGGGAGGTGTGCAATTAATCGGTCAAACCCGATTACGCGCCCTGTCTGGTGCTCTCAATCGGATTATGCACCCTATCCTAGGCACTCAATAACTCTGAGTCGGTGACCGACTCAGCGAGTGACCAGCTGATTGGCTCAGCCAGGTGTCCGAGTTCTAATCAAATTAGAACTAATTGCGCGCCCTCTACAGTGAGCGCAATTGATTGCGCATGTTGGTTTGGGCATGCAATCGGGTCTTAAGGCAGACTCTAAAAGGTTAAGGACCGGTCCATATTGGACTGATTGTGCGCTAGTGATGGGGCATGTAATTGGGTTGCGCGTGCTCTGTAGGGAGCTTAATCCACTCCTAAGGCGACCCACAGAAAGGACAGTCCTGGTCCGAGTGGGACCAATTGCGCGCCAACCATGGAGCGTGCAATCGAATTGCGCATGTTAGGTAGGGCACGCAATCTAAAATCTTTCCTGGGGTTGGCTCAAGTCCGAACCATAAGGCTATTATTTCAGTTTGTGCTTTGACTATATACCATTGATTCAGCATAGAGTCCTCGTTTTAGGGTTGTGGGGTCGGAGCCACAGAGCTATTATTTCAATTTGTGTTCAGCCATACATTATTGTTTCAGTATATGGTCCCCATGTTAGGGTCTTAAAGCTTTCAGTGCAGGTAAGTCCCTTCTAAAAGTCATGGGCAAGGTCAAAGGTTGATCGAATAGGTTTGTATACTTCGAGAAGGCAAAATTGGGATGTCTACAGATGCCCCTCTTCGATGCGTTCTTGCGAATTAAGAATGCGTCGAAGAAGTAGACACCAATCTTTTGAGGGTGCCTTCTCGTTTCTTTGAGAAATCACAAATGTGGACCAGGGATGCTAACATGAAATGCTTGGCATTCTTATCTATCAACGCAACCTAATATGGAGCATTCGGGGGCCCAGTGGTAGCTTTCGAAGGGCGTATCCACTAATGTAGATGCAAGGGGCATCCTACCGCATATCGCGACCTGCTGCTAGTGATAATCAGATGGGGGAAATTGGCATTTCTTGATTCATGGGTGTAAGGGGCATCCTGCCGCATATCGCAACTTGCAGCAAGGGGCAATCAAATGGGAGGAAAGTCGACATATCCTAGTCTGTAGATGCAAGGGACAATCAAACCGTGGGATATTTGACACAATCGAGGTACCGAGGGGCGTCATATGAATGCTCAGAGACAAGGTCAAGTGACTGTATAATAAGATATAATATTATGTAATGACGAAGGCTTTTACAAGTCATGTCAGACGGGCCCATCATTGCTCACACCAATGGCTCGCCAGGCATCCCTTTCTAATGGACATTTCTAATTTCTCAAAGTTGAGTATATTTAGTATTCGATTTCTTAGGGGATAGAACGGATTGGAGTGATGAGAAGTGGATTTTTGACAGATAGAGGTTTATATATATTTTTTTACTATTATATGTTTTTTTAGAAATTTGGGGATATTAACTTAAGATTAGTTCAGTGGTAAATTTGTGGAAATGCGGGTTCCGAGGCGTCGCTAAGGGGATCAACCGTAGTGGGATTTGTGGACCCGATCATTTACGTGGTTGTCAAGAAGACACTTGGTATGCCGGATACTCCATCTGACCGTCTCGATGAATAGTGATGATTGTATCTTATGGGAGGACTACAATGATTCGCAAGTTGAGAAAAAAGGGTTTTTAAAATATTTGACTTAATATTATTTAACTATATTTTATAAGAAATATCGAGTAGAAGGATGGGTGTTTACTTACCTGATTTGTTGCCGACGGGAGGCTTTTGCTTGTGGTGGGACTGGCCGACTATTGTGGTGGCATCGAAATGGGACAATAGAGAGTTTCCTCTTTTCTTCTAGTTAGAGCTACTTTTGTTTGATGTGAGAGACTACGTGATGTGTGACAGCTTGAATTTCGACACCCCAAAACCCATGCGATCAGATCACCTGTTAGGGCGATCCCATGCTTACACGAACACTTGGCACATCCACAAAAGCAGATCTCACATAGACATCACAAATAGGCAAATAGATTCATTGAACGCTTCAAAGAAAATACATTGCTAAATATAAACTTGATCAAAATAACAGTTCTAAATTTCATGCCAAATGCATGAAGGGGAGAACCGAAACGAACCATCTGTGATAGACATCCATCACCAATCAATGGTTCACAAATTGAATATCCTAAACAATTATATTACATCACCAATATAACTCAAAAATGGTTGGACATACCAAGCTAAACAAAATATAACTGTTGATTGCTCAAACACCCACATAATCTACTTGGGAAAGAACTCCTTCGGTAGGGGCTCAATCACCTCCTCAGGTTCGTACTCAAGATTACTTTCAAGATCCAGTTCCTTCTCTAAGTCCTCACCTGCGACGTATGGTTGAAGGGTGAGCTAACATCGAAGCTCAGTAAGCTCTCAGGAAGTCGAACTTCCCTTCTAAATTCCTTTTATCTGAATGCCTCGCGCGAGTGACTAGTAAAGCTCGGGCACGGGAGAACCAGAGTACATCTGTTCTGTAGTATTTTCTCTATATTTTTCATTTCCTTTGTTATTACCCTTTAATTCTACCTTGTCTAAGATGCCTTTTTGTGTCTAACTTGCTACCAATCTTCAATGGTTTTAACGTGTACCAAATCTTGGCATGTTCAATCAAGAAAAATCAAAATTCAACACTAATTTCATATACGTGTTCAAAATTATATAAAACTATACAACTCTCATGTAAACAAATCCGGATAAGCATCACACACATCCGACACTTTACAAGTGATAAGTAGTGAAAAATACCATTTTTCACCCCTAAACATGAGCCTTGAAAGACTCTTGAGAGGACTAAATAAGTGCTTTAGTGTTCATATTGCAGCTAACCAAAAAGACAGGTCCAAATCCGAAAACCATCCTAAAATGATCAAAAAGCTGACAACGCATGTCAAGCTCAAAGAGGGAGTGAAGAAATAGCCCCAGCAATGGCTAAAAAGGTCCTAAAAGAGCAAGAAAAGACCTGAAGAAGAAGAATGGAAGCTAAAGCTCAATTCGCAAAGAATCTCTTCTTTTCGCAAAGAACCTGAAACTTTGCGAAGAAGGAATAAACCTCAAACAAGGTTTGCGAAAGGTAGCAGAACTGTTCGAATAGAAGAATGACCTTTGCGAAAAGAAGAAAAGTTTAATTCGAACAAAACTGAAACCCCACGAAAAGAGCTTCAGGAGCCAAATTGCTTTGCGAAAAGACCCTTAAACTCTGCGAAATGGCATCGGGATTCTGACCACTTTGAAGGGCATTTCAGAAACTCGCACGCTCCCCAATGTAATTAAAAGCCCGGAGACATTAGGAAGATTCCAAGCAGCAGACCAAAGGCATATTCCGCCCACGTGAAAACCCAAAGATGAAATCACTTGGCGGGAACTTCTAGAAGCTCAAGCACTTTTGAATTCCATAATGTAATTGATGCTTCTAGCGCTGATTGGTGAACGGATCGAGAGCATTTTCATTGGCCAGAACAGATCTGGATCCCTGTGCTCAACGGCCATTGGGCAATCCAGATCTGAGCACTTCTGATTGGTCAATTCAGCCTTGTGCAGGATAGAGGGAAAGCTATAAATTGAGAAGACATTATTGGGTATCCAGATTTTAGAGTTTTCATCTCTGTTTCCCTCATTCCGGTCAGATAGCTTATCTGAACCCCCTGTAATCCCTTCTTGTAGTTTACCTTTGAGAGCCATTGTGAGTGATTTGTACTTCCAAGTTCGGATTCAAGACTGTAAGTCTGAGGGCTCTCTAAGAAGCCGTGCTCTGTAATTGTAATTTTGGATTTTAAAAGGTTGCTGTAATTTGTGTCTTCTCCATTGGAGTCATGTCGAGGGTTCTGAATGTTCACCTTAGTGCATTAGACTTCTTTAGATTCACTCATCCGCATGCAACTTCCCTTAATTCATCACCTGTAATTAGCGTTGGTAACCTAATTCTAGCAAAGACTTACTGATGATGTTCATGTTTACGAACTAAAGAATAGGCCACAACTATTGGATGATCTGTGACCATTTAAGTGGATGATCATAGCCATAAGTCTAAACCTATTCCTTAATTCGATTTATTTCTCTCTACATCTTTGGTAGCAGATGAAGATTGAATCATCTGTTGAACTACAGATTCTCCATTAAAATTCAGAGGCTAAAATACATGAAGCTATTATTTCTGCATTTGTCTTATTTTAAACATCTCCCCAACTCGGATCTGGATCATGTAGTTAGTTCTTTTCTTTATTTGCTTATAGTTAAATGTGACACAATCCAACACTCTCTTTTATCTAATCTTTTTTTTAGATAATTATAGAGCCAGATCCGCAGCACAGATCCGAGGTTTATCTCTCAGTTTAGACAAAATTCTCTGTGGACGATCTTGAAATACTTACTTTTAAAACTTGCTACAATTGGCCCTGATCTTGCAGGCCAGTGTTAGCCCCAATGTGCTGATATCCCTTTCATAAGTTAACATCCATATAACCTAGCATTCTTTAATTCTTTAATTTTTGATTCATAATGCACACAATTATGGCACACTTGGAGCGACAACAAGTTTTTGGCGCCGTTGCCGGGGAAGTTTGTTCTAAAATGTGATAGACCTATGTTTATTTTCATTTATTTATTAGTCATTTATTAATTTTGTTGTTATTTTTATGCAGCGTACAGCTGTGTAAAAGGAAAGGAAAGTTCTTAAATAGACAGGTTTGCTATACCAAACTCTCTCTGAGTTGTATGTTTGGCAGGAGAACCCTCAATCCTGAGATTCTCCCTTTAAATTTAGAAGTGGAAAGACTCCTAAGAACCAAACATACATCACAGACATCTGCTGAAATGGGTGAAGAACAGAGATTGTTAAGAGACTACTTTGCCCCTGGTGATTATAATTCCCCATTTTGCATTCAATTTCCGACCGTGGAAGGAAATTATGAAATTAAGTCCTCCACCATCCAAATGTTGCCTTCATTCCATGGATTGAGTAAGGAAGATCCTTACAAACACATTGATGAATTTCTGGCTTTGTGCACAACATTTAACATAGCTGGACTGGGTCCAGAGGCAACCAAGCTTAGGCTCTTTCCTTTTTCATTAAAGGACAAAGCTAGAGCATGTTTATCTATGTTAGCACCAAACAGCATCACATCATGGAATGATTTGCAATGTCAATTTTTGTCAAAATATTTCCCAATGACTAAAACCAGCCAACTGAGACAAAGCATCATCTCTTTCTCCCAAAACTCAACTGAAACTTTCCATGAAGCATGGGAAAGGTTTAAAGAACTGTTAAGGCAATGCCCTCACCATCAAATTCCTAAATGGCAGTTGGTTCAAAGCTTCTATCAAGGAACTGATCAGAAGGGCAAGAACATGGTGGATGCCTCTTGTGGAGGTACCTACTTGCAGAAAACAGTTGAAGAGGTTTGGGACCTCTTTGAGGTGATTGGAGAAAATTCAACCCAGCAGGAATCTCTGTCAAGGGACACTGAAAATCCAAATTTAGGATGAATAATCCCCAATTCACAAGAGGAAAGTTTATGAAGTCAATGAGTGGAAAGGAAAATGGATAATTTGACCACAAAATTTGATAGGTGATGGACTCATTTAAAGCTCCAAATGGGTCAAGAGTAGAGGAGGCATGTCGATATTCCGGTCCCCACTCATTCCATTGATCAATGTCCTTCTCGCATCACAATTTTAAACTCATGATGGAACAAGCTCATGCACTTCAGTCTTATGGATGAGATGCAAGCGTTTAATGACTACCCATGGAGATCTCATCCTAATCTCGTGGAATCAAAAATTCGGCAGCCAAAATCAATTACCTTTCAAACTGCCCATATCAGAAATTTTTATAATAAATCAAATTTTCTGACCTAACCAACAACAAGCCATGCATGCAGCACCAGCCCTGCCCTCCTAGATCCACGACCTTTGAAGAGCGGTCTTGAGTTCACTTCAAAATCTTGGAACTTGTCTGCATCTGAACCTTCACAATGAGCATTAAAAAATTGAAGAAACTCGGGCCAACTCTCAAATTCATTGGCTAAGAGAGAAGAAGGTAAACTACCCAACCAACGTGAACAATCCTAAGGGATGCTTCATGGTTGGAGAATCCTCAAATGGCCATGAGGAAATCAAAGTGACTACTTTGAGAAGTGGAAGAATAATAAACAACACAAAGGGTAGTGAAGAGGAAAAGATGAAGAACAAGTGCAGGAACAACAAATTTGGATAGCAATATGGCGTTGATTTACATCGAAAAATTCAAAAAATGAAAAGAAAAATAACAAAATTGTTGAAAAGATGAGGAGGAGAAATTTGTTCCTCACCTCCCATTTCCCCATGCAATGAAGTCTCCTTTTGACAAAGGAAACACAAAATTGAGGAAATGATGGAGACATTCAAGCAAGTTAAAATTAATCTACCGCTTGATGCAATCAAACAGTCCTCGCTTATACAAAATTTCTCAAAGAGGTGTGCACCCACAAAAGGCAATCTAGGATACATTTATCCAAGAAGGCCTTTCGTGGAGAAATCAACCAAGTGCTATCAATTGCAACACCACCTAAGATGCAAGACCGAATCCCCACAATCCCTGCATCATTGGGGAGCACACCATTGAGAAAGCCTTGCTAGATCACGGGTGCTAGTGTCAACACGCTTCCCTATTCATCTATGAGAAGCTAGGTTTGGGAGAATTGAAACCCACTCAAGTGGTGTTACAATGAATGAGTCCGAAAGGAAACCTATGGGGTTGATTGAAGATGTTTTGGTAGGAGTAGACAAGTTTTTCTACCTCGACTTTTTGGTGTTGGACATGGAACCAACCAAAAGTACCACGCCATCCTCGTCATTCGGGAAGACCATTCCTATATAGCTAATGCATGCATTCAATGCAGTCCGCATCATGGAGGTGTCTTTTGGAAATATGAAAGTTAAATTGAATGTGTATAATCACATTACTCAACCTCAATTCTCACGAGGAATGTTTCCATGTTGACATCATTGATGAGTGGTGGAGGAGTCTTTACAAACATTTCGCAAGGTAAAGACTCCACCAAATTTACAAAATGATTGGGGATCCACCGAGAAAGAAGGAAAAGGGAGATCAAATTCAAAGGAGTGCTTTGTGCAAGGCACTCACCAACAAGTTCTCTCTTTTGGAGACTGCTCCTCTCCCTCTTCCACAAGTTACCAAGGTACCTTTGCTGCCTCTTTTCTCAAATTTCACCACAATTGGAACTCAAGCAGCTCCCAAAAATCTGAAATATGTGTTTTGGGAGATCATCAAACACTACTGTGATTATTTCTTCCTCCTTACAAAGGAGCAAGAAGAGGAGCTGTTGGTAGTTCTAAACAAGACAAAGAAAGCAATTGGTGGACCATTGCTGATTTAGGAGGAATAAACCGCTATGCATGCATAAGATCCACGGAAGAGGATGCCAAGCCTTCTAGAGAAATGCAAAGAAGGTTGAATCCTCACATGCAAGAAGTGGTAATGAAGGAGCTAGATTCTGGGTCATTTACCCCATTTGATTCGCTTGGGTAGCACCCACACAGGTGGTGCCTAAGAAATCAGCATCACTTGTTGTAGCAAATTGAATCTGTAAACTTATATCCACCGGACAAACAATGGATGGAGGGTCTGCATAGACTACGAAAATTAAATACCATGACAAGGAAAGACCATTTCCTCCCTTCATTGACCAAATCCTTGATAAGCTTGCAGCAAAGCTTACTATCGCTTCCTTGATGGGTACTGTTACAACCGAGATCCTCAGGTACCCACAGGACCAAGAAAAGACCACCTTCACCGCCCTTTGGCACTTTTGCCTATAGGAGGATGCCCTTTGGTCTTTGCAATGCCCTGCTACTTTTCAAAGATGCATGTATGCCATCTTTTGACATGATTGATCAATTCATGGAGATCTTCATGGATGACTTTTCAATTTATGGAGACTTTTTCCCAATGCTTACACCACCTCAAGTTGGTGTTGCAAAGATGTGAAGAAACCAATTTGGTTCTAAGTGAAAAGAGTCATTTTATGGTCACCAAGGCATTGTCCTAGGACATGTGGTTTCCCATAAAGGCTAATTGCAGCTCCTCCAGCTAATGGCCATAATTGCACATTTGCCTCCTCCCAGAACTGTTAAGCAAATCAGAAGTTTCTTAGGGCATGCAGGATTTTATAGGAGGTTCATCAAAGATTTCAAAAATTTCCAAGCCACTCTGTCATTTCATCGTGTCAAGATGTTCCTTTTGTGTTTACTAATGAATGCATAATGACCTTTGAGGTCCTTAAGAAATGTCGATTTCAGCTCCCATCTTGATCCCCGACTATTCGGTGCCCTTTGAGTGATGTGTGATGCATCGGACTATGCCCTAGGAGCTGTTCTAGGGCGGAGAAAGGATAAGCTTCCCCATGTCATAGCTTATGCCTGAGATCCATGATAGATGCCCAGCTCAACTACACAACAACCGAGAAAGAGCTGCTGGCCATTGTGTTTGCATTGGAAAAATTCGGTCTTATGTTTTAGGTTCACAAATTGTGGTGTTCTGACCACTCGCCCTAAAGTACCTTCTGCCTAAGAAGGATACCAAGCCCAGTTAATCGTGGATCCTCCTATTACAGGAGTTTGATCTATAGATTAAGGATAAGAAGGGAGTGGAGAACGTGGTCGATCACCTATCCGAATTCTCAATCGAGGATGATAGCACCCATTAATGAATCATTTCGATGAGCAACTTTTGCCATCAATACCCACGATCCTTGGTTTGCAAACATAGTCAACTTCTTGGCTATGGATGATTCCTCAACATTGGAATTGAATGGATAAAGATCTTTTCTTCTCACAAGTTAAACATTTCATTTGGGAAGATCCTTATCTATTCAAGAATTGTGCAACCAAGTAATCGTAAAGTGTGTCCCGGACCATGAATTCCCCGGCATATTGTCAATGTGTCATGAAGCTGTGGAGGCCATTTCATCAAAATGCTACAAAAATTCTGCATTAGTGGTTTCTATTGGCCCACAATCTTTAAAGATGCCTTACAAAGATCAGAATCTTGCCGGAATCGCCAAAAATCAAGATTTCAAAAGAAACTCAATGCCCTGCAGCCAATCCCGTAGTTGAGTTGTTTGATGTTTGGGCATAGATTTTATGGGCCCTTTCCCTTCTAATGGAAACAATTTCATCTTGGTAGTCAGGATTATGTCTCCAAGTGGATTGAGGCCATAGCTACCAAATCCAATGATCACAAAGTGGTTTTAAGATTCCTCAAAGACCACATTTTTCCAGATTTGGATTCCCCAGAGCCATCATTAGTGATGGGGAAGCCACTTTATCAGTGATTTGACTCTCTATTAAAAAAGTACTACTGTCACTCACAGTAGCCACTCCCTATCATCCACAAACCAAAGGACGGTGGAGATTTCAAATAGAGAGATCAAACACATTTTGAAAAACTGTGAAGAAGGACAGAAGGATCGGTCCTTTAAGCTTAATGATGCTTTGTGGGCATACAGAATCGCCTACAAGACTCCTATAGGATGTCCTTTTCAGATCGGTTTATGGCAAGGCATGCCATCTACCAAAGAGAATTAGAATATAAGGCCTTGTGGGCAATCAAAACTTTTAATATGGATCTAACTGCTGGTAACCACAGAAGCTTCAACTCATGAATGGAAGAATCGAGGATTGATGCCTACACTAGCTCCAGTTGTACAAAGAAAAGGTTAAATCATTCCATGATAGGAGCCTCATGAGAAAGAGTTCATACCGGGGTCCAAGGTATGGTTATTCAACTCTAAACTTAAATTCTTTCACGAAAATTGAGATCCGAGATGGGAAGGGCCATACATGTCATCAAGGCCTCCCCTCGGAGTGTGGATATTTCAGATCCCAAGGATGGAAGAATACTCAAGGTAAATGGTCGAGGCTCAAACCATGCATTGAAAACACCCAGAGCCCTTGCTGCCACCTATCATCATGAATCTCCAAAATCGATGGTAGAAAAGTGTATAATATGTTTGTACAACATTGTTTTTCCGATTTTCTTCAAGCTTCATCTATTTTTCTTGGACGCATAGTGTAAATACACTTCAAAGTTCAAATCGCAAAGTAAAAAGTACTTTTCGAAAAGTTCAAAGATCTATTCGAATTGATTCTGGAGCTGTAATGAACTACTCGAAAGAACCATGTTCGCTCGAATAGTTAAAATTTCCTTTCGAATAGAAGATCCGAGGAGAAGTCCTTTGCGAAAAAGATCTTTCGGGCGCCAAATCCATTTCGAATAGACATACTAAAGCTCGGTTCTTTAACTGACACTCAAGAATTTTACCTTTCGAGAGACACTTTTGCTATTCAAATAGAGAAAGGACTCTTTGGAACTTTTCGAACACTTAAGGGTGCTGCGATTTTACTTGTTAGTATATTAGGTCATTTTGAAAGTCACCGGATTCTCGCAAAACTCTTCCAAGCAAATCCCTTTTCAAAACCCTAGCTCACCCTCTCCTCGTGAACTCCACACGATTATCCACCATCTATCTAGCCTTTTCTCTTGTCAAGTCAAAGGTGTAGATCATACGCTGATCTTTTGAACAAAGAAACTCACAGAGAAACCCTCAGATTGCAGATGCTTCTACTCTTATTCTTTCTGTGATTCTGGTTCTAGAGCTTCATTTAAGGCAATTTTAATTATGGGAAAACCCGAGAAATCTCTTGCTGCCATGTTCCCTAAATCTTCAGCCAAGAAGACAGCCAAAACACCCCCAAAAGCCAAAGGCAAAGCCCCAAAATCTGCAAAGAGAAAACTTTCAATGGACAAAGCAGATAGGGTTGAAAAAGGAAAAAAAATACGCCATGAGGAGCCCACCCCTGCTGCCTCAAGCCAGTCCAGTCAGTGTCCCCATTACCCATTCATTTGGTTTTGCCTAACCCATTCATTGATGCCCAGACGCTCATACACGAGCTATTGGTGGATGAAACTTTTTCTCCTCCAAACTGATTGCGTGCTATCTTTAAGATATCTCGGGAGGCTTCCTCGCACCATCCTCACTCCATTACGAGAAAATTTACCCAAGGATGACAAAGGCGTGGTATCAGACCTCACCACGGTCACGAGAGGAACATCTTGATGTGCCAACCCTAGTTATTTTTATAGACAATCCGTGACTTAATCAGGATCACGAGGACATTGGACATGCCCTAGGGATACCTTTTCAATTCAATCTGATGGACCCTTGACTGCTCCCTGAAGTTGCCTCTTTCAGGAGATATGGCGCCCATTTGACACGAGGGCATGGTGGGTTACGGGCAATCAATAATGAGAAGAGATCCGCCTTAATATCTCTTGATGGATTCCATACTCAGGGAGTTTTTATGTATTCTGGGCACACCAAGAGAGGCAAACCCCATCTTAGAAGCCCTCTTTCACTTCTCTAAGGGCAATTCTTCAATGCCCCCATGCGATCCGAAAGCAATGGTGATGTGAGTGCCAAGGTAAAAAGGAATGGAAGATTTGGCCTCCCTTTGGAAGACTCATTCTGACCCTCTTAAGAGCCAAGTTTGACATTGATAGGGAAGAGCCCTTTGAGGTACTCCTCCTCACAACTTTGGCAAGAAAGCACGGACCACAAGTCGTGCCATGTTAAGAAGAATGAGGGAAGTAGGAGAACCAGCCCATGCCTGCTCGCTGCACCTATTGCTGCCTTCTGAACCCATAGCACTGAGCCAGAGCTAGTTCTTCTGCTGAGCATGACAGAGAACCAAGCCACGAAGTGTGGGTGGGCATGCAGAAGTGGAAATGTTGTGGAGCCTCAACCAGCCCCGAGCCTCGGCCCGGCCCTACCGGTTTACAAGCCCAACTCCCTGTGGTGACCAGCTCTTTACATCCACTCACTTGACATAATCCACAGTCCCGAGGTAGCCACTCTTGGTGCACCACCTACAACCACAGATGGCCTGGTTCCCTATTCCTCCACACCCTCCCCCATCCCAGCTGGCTCATCATCCACACCTTCCATCATTCCCATTCTAGATACCCCTACCACACCCACCACCCCTATTATTCAAACCCCACCCATCTCACCCAACCTTGCCTTACTCCTAGCAGACTTGCCCATTCCCAGCCCAGAGGAGGTAGCCACCCCATACTAGCCCCTTCCCTTCCACCCCTCGCTCATAAGCCCCCCCAATCCCCACTCCGCAATTTCAGCACACACACGCCCACACTTGAACATCACCCACTTTCCCAGGCGGACCCCCTCTATGAGCCTATGGAGATAGCCCCACCCCCTCATTTCTCCTTTCACCCATTTCCCCACCTCCCCTTTCACACCCATTACCCCCCAACCCTCCACTTCCCTAATCCCAGCCCCCACCACACAAATCTCTCCCACACCTACCCCTGTACACCAAATCCTCACCTATCTCCAAAACATTCAAACTCAGCTCCAAACCAACACAGACAACCAGTCTGCCACCTTGGAGCTGCTCCACACCCTCACTACTCCTACTACCCCTACCTTCCATGTTGCCTCACAAGCAACCCAAACAGACCCTGAAGTCCTTTTACTTCCACCCTCCACCTCCACCCAAGCTACCCAAACCTCCCCAGAACCTGTGGCCTTACCCCCTCCTCTCACAGACCTGGCTATTCAGACAGACCCCACACCTCCACCACCACTGTCTGCACACACATCTACCCAGACAGACCCCCCTCCACCAACCCCTCTGTCTTCCAACTTAACCATTCAAACTGACCCTCTATCACCCCCCCTCCCCCAGCTGCACCCCCTTTAGTTCCCTACCACTCCATTCCCCTCCAGAGATACCCCACCCTTACCAAGGCCATGCATGACAACCCTTACATCCGTAAGGATGTCCTCAAGGGGCTGGCTGACTTGGAGGCTTACATCAGACCTCCCTATGAAGCTAAAATTGCAAAATTGGAACACTTCATGCAATTTGAAAGAGACAAAATGGGGAATCTGGTCTCACAAATCTACCAATTAGTCAAGGCTGAAAAACATAAGGTAGCCATGCTACAAGCCCAATTAGTTCAAGAACAGACCAAATTGGCTCAGGAACAGCAGAGATCAGCCAGCCTAACCAAACATTTAAGCCTCACCCGAAAAATCAAGTCAGAAGAGTACACTGAGCTCCAAACCTCTATTGCTGAAAAATCCTCAGCCAAATCTGAGTCTACTTCTGAATCCAGTTCAGACAGTGACTCTAGCTCAGACCCCATAGAATCCACTTATGATAGTGACTTTGATCCCAGTTACTAAAATTTGCATGTACTGTGTTTCTGAATTCAATATATATATCTTTTATTTTTGTCTAATTCTGTGCAATTCTGTCAATTATCTCTTTCTTATTTTCTTATTTTCTGCTTTTTATTCTATTGCAATTTTTACGTTATAAGTAATTGCCTAACCAAATTGCTTTTTGTTCTCCCTATTTGAAAACTTACTACCCTCCCCTACTCCCTTTCCTTTTTTCCTTTTATTTTCTATCCAAATTTCGATGTGCTTGTCAGAATATCCGGATTATTATTGTTGTTTCTTTGTCTTCCCTAATAATTGTCCACCACCTTTTGAACGGTGAGGACACCGCTCCTCTTAGGTTTGGGGTGTGGCGGACAAGTCTGCCTAGGAATAGTTAACATAAGGGTAGCAGAATCACCTAAGTAGTTAGGAAATGTATTAATTTACTTAAGAATCATGACAACTAGAAAATTCAAAATTTCTTTGCCAAATTTAGACATTCTAAGCCTTGCGGTATTCTACATTTCCATGATGATTACACCATAAAAACATCCGGTATCAAAGACGTAGTAAGTCAAAAGGAAGAGAAAAGGTAAAGATATACTTAAAAGCTCAAGGAAAACCATAACGGAGAATTGAGCCCATATATTTTCCATCTCTGTTGAAGAGTGATCGAGGCAATTTTTACGATTCAAAGGATTGATGAGGCATTAGATCCAGAAGTTAGGAAACTCCAAATTAAAACAAGTAACAAGACTCATGAAACCGAGGAAAAGATCAAGGCCTTCTTTGGACATGACTTGAACCTAACAGAACCAACCAAGAAAAATCTGCCCTGTTTGTACCCCATTTGAGTCAGAATCCTACAATTCTTCATCAAAATACTCAAAAGTACTTGCACTGAACCTATGGAACAATTCAGCCTTCCCTCACTCGAGAATTCAGGGAGGTAAAGGAGAAAGAACGAAGATGGACCATTTCAGGCAACATCAAGAAAATGAAGAGAAAATACCTCAAAAACAGGCAATATGGTGGTGAGAAAAGAAGAGACAAACAATGTGAAAAAGTTGCAAGCAAAAAGGCAAGAAAGGGACCTTATGTTGAAAATGCAAGATCAAAGAAAGAAGATCCTTGTGAATGTGAGAATCTCGAAAAGAAGAAGAAAGAAGCTAAACTCAAAAGGTGGAGTCATGAACCATCTCCGCACTTCGAGTTCTCAAATTCAAACCCTGTTCAAACGCCTTTCCTTGAAACTTCACTCCATAAGCCATACAAACAAACCTAGATTAAAAGCCCTTGTGATCCAAAGTTGAGTGAGTCATGTGGAGATAAGAAGTGACCCAATCTATGGTGAGGAGATGTCAATGATGCCATTGCCTAAGAATCATGCCTATGCTCATGCTTACGGATCCATTTGGGAGATGTAACGCTCTTGAGCTTGAGTGAAAATGAACCCCTCAACAAAAACAACGATGAGAGTATACCTGGTGAGTGTTTGGGTTGGAACTTGAGCACCTTAAGTATGACTCATAACCTAATTTTTATCCATAGGATGAGCTTACTGGCACATTTGTATGATTTTCTATGATTTGTTCACAGATTGGAAATATTGAAACATTCATGAGGTTTATAAATGTTTAAATTCTGTGCAAACAATAATCAAATTTTACATTTCATCATTGATTCAAGAGTAACTAACCACTGCTCCTTGATTGCTCATTTGATAATATTGCACGATGTTAACTGTTTCATGGAGAAGTTTGTGGGTACCTTCATCGAAAACCCTCGTGGAGACTTCACTCCTCCTCTAGGGATCACCTAGGGGTTGAAAAGGCTTGTTGCATATGCTAAATGCACCTGTGCTTCCTACAAAAGTGGCTCTTTACTTTGTTTTTTTTTTTTTTATGTTTCTTTGCTCAGGGACTAGCAAAGCTTAGGTTTGGGGGTGTGATAAGTAGTGAAAAATACCATTTTTCACCCCTAACCATGAGCCTTGAAAGACTCTTGAGAGGACTAAATAAGTGCTTTAGTGTTCATATTGCAGCTAACCAAAAAGACAGGTCCAAATCCGAAAACCATCCTAAAATGATCAAAAAGCTGACAACGCATGTCAAGCTCAAAGAGGGAGTGAAGAAATAGCCCCAGCAATGGCTAAAAAGGTCCTAAAAGAGCAAGAAAAGACCTGAAGAAGAAGAATGGAAGCTAAAGCTCAATTCGCAAAGAATCTCTTCTTTTCGCAAAGAACCTGAAACGTTGCGAAGAAGGAATAAACCTCAAACAAGGTTTGCGAAAGGTAGCAGAACTGTTCGAATAGAAGAATGACCTTTGCGAAAAGAAGAAAAGTTTAATTCGAACAAAACTGAAACCCCACGAAAAGAGCTTCAGGAGCCAAATTGCTTTGCGAAAAGACCCTTAAACTCTGCGAAATGGCATCTTTGAGGATTCTGACCACTTTGAAGGGCATTTCAGTAAACTCTGCACGCGCCCCAATGTAATTAAAAGCCCAGAGACATTCCGAAAGATTCCAAGCACAGACCAAAGGCATATTCCGCCCCACGTGAAAACCCAAAGATGAAATCACTTGGCGGGAACTTCTAGAAGCTCAAACAGACTTTTGAATTCCCATAACAGAATTGATGCTTCTAGCGCTTTGATTTGAACGGATCGAGCATTTTCATTGGCGACAGATCTGGATCCACGTGCTCAACGGCCATTGGGCAATCCAGATCGAGCACTGATTGGTCAATTCGACCTTGTGCGGGATAGAGGAAAGCTATAAATTGAGAAGACATTATTGGGTATCCAGATTTTAGAGTTTTCATCTCTGTTTCCCTCATTCGGTCGGATAGCTTATCCGAACCCCTGTAATCCCTTCTTGTAGTTTACCTTTGAGAGCCATTGTGAGTGATTTGTACTTCCAAGTTCGGATTCAAGGCTGTAAGTCCGAGGGCTCTCTAAGAAGCCGTGCTGTAATTGTAATTTTGGATTTTAAAGGTTCTTTGTAATTTGTGTCTTCTCCATTGGAGTCATGTCGAGGGTTGAATGTTCACCTTAGTGCATTAGACTTCTTTAGATTCACTCATCCGCATGCAACTTCCTTAATTCATCACCTGCGAATTAGCGTTGGTAACCTAATTCTAGCAAAGACTTACGATGATGTTCATGTTACGAACTAAAGAATAGGCCACAACTATTGGATGATCTGTGACCATTTAAGTGGATGATCATAGCCATAAGTCTAAACCTATTCCTTAATTCGGATTTATTTCTCTTACATCTGTCTTTGGTAGCGGATGAAGATTGAATCCGCTCTGTTGAACTATAGATTCTCCATTAAAATTCAGAGGCTAAAATACATGAAGCTATTATTTCTGCATTTGTCTTATTTTAAACATCTCCCCAACTCGGATCTGGATCATGTAGTTAGTTCTTTTCTTTATTTGCTTATAGTTAAATGTGACACAATCCAACACTCTCTTTTATCTATTCTTTTTTTAGATAATTATAGAGCCAGATCTGGTAGCACAGATCTGGAGGTTTATCTCTCAGTTTAGACAAAATTCTCTGTGGACGATCTTGAAATACTTACTTTTAAAACTTGCTACAATTGGCCCTGATCTTGCAGGCCAGTGTTAGCCCCAATGTGCTGATATCCCTTTCATAAGTTAACATCCATATAACCTAGCATTCTTTAATTCTTTAATTTTTGATTCATAATACACACAATTATGGCACACTTGGAGCGACAACAACAAGCACCAACAGAATCCTCTTTGTGCATAGTACTTATTCCTTCCGATCAAGAATCTGCACCGGTTCTTCCTTGACCATAAGTCTTCCTGTATTTCGATCAGTTGGTAATTCAATATGTGAGTTGAATCCTTCACATATTGTCTCAGCATTGAGACATGAAATACATTGTGCATGTTTGTGAGTTGCGGTGGTAGTGCAACTCGATACGCAACCTCTCCAACACTTCCCAAAACCTCAAAAGGTCCACTCAATTTGCCACGCTTTTTGAAATGCATAACGCCCTTAGTCGGTGAAATCTTCATGAAGACATTGTCTCCCGTCTAAAAGAAGTACCCCGTATCAACATTGATAATTTATAGATATTTAGATATGTATAATTGCGCAATTCATCACAATAAAACCTTAACTTTTACCTTAAATTTCACGCTTGTCCTTTTAAGGTCAACATAGCTCCTCTGTCTACTCTATGCGACCATTAATCTTTCTCTTGTCACACGTACCGCGTCAGTGGTACTCTCAAGAATCTCCGGTCCCAAAATAAATTTCTATCATATCTCTTCCCAATTGATTGGAGATCTACACCGCCTACCATATAAAGCTTCATACGGTGCCATACCTATACTTATCTGATAGCTATTGTTATATGCGAACTCGATAAATGATAAATGTTGATCCCACGAGCCCTGAAAATCCAGCATACAAGCCCATAGCATATCTTTGATAATTTGATTTACTAGTTCAGTCTGACCGTCTATTTGTGGATGAAATGTTGAACTAAAATCTAGTCTAGTGACCATACCTTCCTGAAATTTTTGCCAAAATTGAGAAGTATGCAATGGATCTCGATCGGAAATGATGCTTACTGAAATACTGTGTAACCGAATGATCTCCCTCATATACATATCTGCCAGTCTACTTGTAGTATACGTCATGTTTTAAGGTAAGAAATGGGCCGATTTACTTAATCTGTCAACGATCACCCAAATAGCATTATCCTTCCTTACTATCCATGGTAATCCTAAGATAAATTCCATAGAAATATATTCCCACTTCCACTCGGGTATCGACAACGATTGTAATAACCCCGATGGATGTCTGTGGTCCACCTTCACCTACTGACAAACTAAGCATTTTGAGACGTACTCAGCTACGTCTTTCTTCAAACCTCTCCACCATAAGTTTTTCTTCAGATCATGACACATCTTTGTACCGCTCGAATGGATTACATATTTTGACTTATGGGCCTCTTCTAAAATGGTATAACGCATATCGGCATCTGTAGGCAGACAAAAATGCCCTCTGAATAGTAGTGATCCATTACCCTTGTGTTGGTTATAATTGCTTGTGTTGTTATTTTATTATTGGAAATGTGATAAAAACATGACAACAAAATAAGTCAGAAAAAGGGGAGTAAATGGAGTGAAACAACATAAAAACTGTAATCTATATACACAGTCCTGCAAGATCCAGGGTTGTTATAACAAGTTTTGATAAGTAAGAGTTTGTCCCACAGGAAAATTTGATCTAAGAACACAAGGTTGAATAGTAGACCTCATAATCTGGCTACAGATCTGGTAGTACTAACCTATACTAGAAAGCAAAGGTAAAGAAAGGGAATTTTAGGGTGTCACAAAACTATAATAAAATAGAAAAGAAAATTATAGATCTACACTATAAGAAAGGGGTTTAGAAAGGGGTAGAAATGGATTTAAAAAAATAAAGGGAAAATGGGTGAGAAGTAATAAGATAGGGATTGATTTTTTCACTGAAAAAGGGCTGGTCAAGCAGAGCAAGGATTGGATCTACAGCTATCCTTCATTTGGTTACAAGCTCAAATGCAAGGAAGAAGAATCCAATCCAACCCTGAGATATGGACTAGTCTTAGGGCTATAACCTGTCCACTTGAGTGGTCACAGAACATCCCAAAGATATACTCCAGTCATAGGGTTAAAATCAGAACATAAAAACTTCTACAGCCACTATGTTTGCAAGGCTACAAGCCCATGCATTCATAGGTGCAAAAAGATGACCTATAAACTATATGCAAGCATAAGAGTTTATAGATTCAAGGGATTAAGAAAAAGATGACCTAATTCTAAAAATGACCTAAGCACAGACTCTCCTCCTGGCTCAGAGAAAATTAAGTTATGTTAGATGCCTATTTTTGGCTATTTTTACAACTTATATACAATCCACACAAAATATCTTTGTGCCTTGGCCAATCAGAAAGAAGAAGAATTAAGTTAGTTAGGGTCCTGCTGATATGGCCCAATTATAGCCAAGTATTGCCTTGGTTAATAGGGAACATCTCAAGATATTGGGATGTCTGCCCTAGATGCTTTGAAATCCCAAAAGTACCCCAGAAGGTTGAATGAGAATGTTGAAACCCGAGCCTCAATTGGTTGGGGCTTCAGATTATGAATCTCGAGTGGTTCTCGAGTGCCTGGATTAATTGTTGAAGCTTGCTCGACAAGCTGGAGTGATTCAGATAGTGCATCTCGACAAGATGGAGCTTCAGGTATTTTGACTCGAGAGGCTCTCGATAGACTAGAGTTCTTGCTCGAGCAGATGATTTTCCAATTTTGCAGCTTGAGTGGCTGGATTTAGCTACTTGACAAGTTATTTCATAAGCTCCTCGAGTGACTGTCAACAGGTTGAATTCCTTGGAACTGTAGCTCGAAAGGTTGACTTTGAACTACTCGACAAGATAAATAATAGCTGGTATCAATTGCTCGAGATGATTTTCTAAAGGTGCATCTGCTCAAGAACCACTCGAGCAGATGTTAGTTGAAAGACCTAATCCTCTCGAGATGTGCTTGAGATTATTTTCTGAAGCTCAGAACCTCTCGAGAACTACTCAAGGTTGAAAATCTGAATCTCTCTTTGTTTGAACTGCTCGAGGTAGCTCGAGCTGCTGATCTGCTGCAATGCTAAAGTGCTCGAGATCTACTCGAGCTTAACTTGTTGGGGGTTTAACTGCTCGAGAGCTGCTCGAGCTTGCATTTCTGGGTGTCTACTATTGTGCACAGCCTGCTGCAGCACTCCTCACTGCTTGGGTCCATCTTTATTTTCTCTGTTTGACTTCTAGGGCCCTCAGGCATGATAAATGGCCCCTATGGTGTGGACCACCATGTTGCACACTCTGTTCTTCTATCAGCTTCAAGATTTGAGTTCAAAATGCTCTCTTCTTGGCATCCATTATGTGGACTGTTGTACTAAACTGTGATTTATTTCTAACTACAAAAATATACTCAAGTGACAATTATTAGATGGCTGAAAGGTGTAGTAAAGGCTAGGTTAGGCGGTAAAAAGTGACATTTTTCAGTGATTAACACACCACCAAACCTAATCTTTGCTAATCCTCGAGCAAAGCAAAAATTAAACAATTACTCTAAGAATTTAAATGCCACTTTCTTAGGGAGCACAGATGCATTTAGCTTATGCATCAACCTTTTACACCCCTAGGTGATCCCTAGTGGAGGAGTGAAGTCTCCTATGGGTTTTTAGTGAAGGTACCCACAAACTTCCTAATGAGAATAGTTTAAACAAGTACACATTGACAAATTAGATTTCAACATATCAAGCTTCATTTCACACCTTCATTTTTCAAATTGGAGGAGTTTTAAAACAGTCAATGCAAACAATTTAATACCTAAATCCTCATGCGTGCTCATCACAACCAATCAGCTGACATGAAGAGTGTAGTGTGTGCAAATCAGTATAAATCTCACCATTCATTCCAAAATCAGGTTCAAACAGTGCCCCAATAAATAAAATCTCTAACCCAATCCTCTCTAGGGTTGTCTGTCACAAATGAATTGAAGGGTGTTCAATTTCACTCCAGCTCAAGATTAGTTACTGACCTTAAATAGGCCTACAAGCATGAGCATAGACATTTGCTTCTATTTCCTGACTTCATCATGTTGTCTTCACCATAGGTTAGACATCTCTTCATCTCCACATAGTAGCTCAATTCACTTTCGATCATCAAGGACTTTTATTGGGTTGTAATGTGGCTTAGGTTAAGGTTTTAAAAAGAATGAATGGGGTAAAAAGGTTCAAAACTGAGAATTCAATCAAGAGGTAGGAGGTGATTCATGACTTCACCTTCTTCATTTCATCACAGCTTCATCTTCATTTGTATTTTTCAGATCTGAAGTGGCCAGCTTCTTCTCCTATTTCCAATTTTTCAGATGAAGTACTTCTTTTGACTTCTTTTTCTTTCTCTTCTTTTATTATTTTTTTTATTTTTATTTTTTTCTTTTTCTATTTTTTCTTTTTATGATGGTTGCCATAGCTATACAACTGATACTCTACTTCACTTAGATTTTCTCTCTTCTCCTTCTCCTTCCACCAAATGTCAAACCTTGCTCACCTGTCTTCAACATCTTCTCCTTTACCTTCTAAATTCTCAGAGTGAGGGTAAGGTCGAATCAGATCAACAGGTTCAGGTTCAATTACTCTGGTATTTTTTTTTTCAAAGAAAAAATTAGATTTGAGGCTCAAAGAGTGTATGAAAAAGGGTAGTTTAATGGGTAAGACTTTCTAGCTCAAACTGTCCAAATGATGGCCTTAGATCATCTCCCTCATGTCATGAGTTCTGCCCAATAGTTTTAATTTAGGGCTGCCTAACTTCTAGTGAAAAGATTTGAATCAGTCATTTCATAGAGCAGAAAAATTGCCAAAGACACTCTTCACAAGAAAAAAGTTTTGTATGGGCCCAAATCTCACTGGGTATGGTCTTCATTTGAACTCATGGGGTATGTTCTCACCATGTACTGATTGTGATAATTTTTCTTGATGATCACTTCATGAAAGTGTTGAATTTTTTAAAGGATTTTAGTATTAAACAATCTACTATATATTTTAATTCTCCTTTTCTCAAAATTGCTTGAGCGGAACTTTACTTTATTTGTTTCAATCATGACTAATACTGCTGCACTTAGCTTAACCATCTCATTGGTCAACCCTGCCATACCCCCAAGCCTAATATAAATAGTGTCCTCACTATTTATATTAGGTATGCAGTTAGGGGCAGTAGGGTATGCAAAGGATTAACAATATACAGCAGAAAAAATTAATTTGCATCGAAAATGAAAAGGTAGATAAATAAGCACATTGTAAATTGGCACACAAAAGAAATTTCCATTAACAAAATTAATATGATACAAGGCAGAAAACTTAATACAAATATACAGCTATAAGCAGAAACACACCATTACTGTTCATATGCCTGGTGCAACTACAAATGTTTAGTAAAATAGTTTTAAACAACGCCTGGAAGTTGGTTCACAAGGGTGGGGTCCACAATTAATACTGGCACAACTATTAGTTACGCTAGGCTTAAATCCTGGGAGAATTGGCCTGGCCCACAACTAATAGTTGTGCCAGGCAAAGTTATAACTGGCGCAACTATTAGTTACGCCACATCCCTAGGGGCCCACTTGAAATTACCCTTATGCCCTCCAAGCTCGATTTGCCGTATCTTTTGATGTATACCTCTGATTAGAGTAATTCTTAGACCGTTGGAAAGCTGACAGCCTGTACTTTTCAATGGTATAAGATTCAATCACAGTAGAGGGCCGTAGCTAGTTCCGGTGTACCCCTCCTCAACCATTTGCTTGATAAGGTTAGGTTTAGGTTCAAAACGGGTTCTAAGGTCGGGATTGATTTCTGAAGGTTCAGGTCAGGTTCCTAATGGATCCAGGGTGATTCCTAAGGGTTTGGAAAGGTTCCTAAGGGTTCTAGGGGGTCCTAAAGGTTCCATACATGTCATCAAAAGCTTAGAATTGCACCTCTCTCAAAAGGTGTTTCAATCAGGCCTTGGACAAATTTGGGTGTCTACAGATGCCCCTCTTTGGTATCTAATCACTAATGATCGAATGCCAAAGAAAAAGAGACATCCGAAGAGGCCCAAGGCAGTACTGACGGGTTTGCTGCATTCAAAATGAACTTCAAACATCAAGTGAGTAACACAGTGAGAAAACGAAAGCCCTGGATGTCAGGCTAAACATTCGTTTCTTGAGGTAATCGGTTCCTAAGCGCTTAGCGACATTACTGGGCATAACCGAGGTGGAATGAGTTGCGAACTCCCTATAGTCGGGAAAGACATTTGCTTCTCTGGATGATTTTGAAGGTATTTAATATTTAAAATTCATTCTAAATGCAGCAGCTTCGTAAGTAAGAGGGTGATCAACCCACATTCAAAGATAGGCGCGAAGTAAACATACACAAGGCTCCACAATTTGCGTCCAATCCTATGAGGCATTTGACGGCCCCATCGGACTATTCGTGGGTGCCCCTGCTAAAAGCAGGGTTCAAGGTCTTTGGGAAAACCCATCGATCCCAAAGTTTATTTAGCATGATTGCCCGAGCGATGTAAATAGATGTCACAACGCTTTTTAGGAGTGTGTGCCATTTTTGAAAGCATGCCTTAGATTAACATGACCTAGAGCATCCAACTTTGATTACCTTGAATAGATCCAACCAAATATTGGGGTATCCCCATGAAGGGACATCCAATCCTGATCTTTGCTGACAATGATCATAAACATCAATTAACTATGCATAATCATGCACCCATTAGGGGCAATAAGCAACAAAAAAGGCGATGGAAGCCCTGACTCGGACTCGCCTGGGTATAATTTACGGGGAAAAACAACCATCATACGGATACCCAGACGCATGGCGTACACTTTATAGGGATGCCGCTGCCCATACAGGTTTTAAGCCTACCGAAAATAAAAGGGAAATGAACCCTTCTGAATGCATGATTATACATAGTTTGATTGATACATACTCTCATTCTCAACAGATTGGTCTCAACCAACGATTGACCTTTTCCAACAGAGAATCCAAAGCTTTAAGACACTTAAGTTGTCCAAAACAGAGTGCTCATTGTAAAGATTTAGCAGTAGAGTTGACTCGATCGAAACATTGGCTGTTTGACTAGGACCGACACCATTGCTCCTTCCTTAAGGCAGGATCCAAATATCTAAAGCAAACCCTAGACTCAGGACTTTAATATGGCACAGCTACATTGCTGATAAAATATTGACATTTTACCGCATTGAAAACATGCAAGTGTGCGTCTCTGGGGAATACAAATTTGTTTTTGATTTTTCTATCATTTTATGCAATTTTTTTTTAATTTTTCAACTGTTATTTTATATGATTTTTTTGGAGTTTTGAAGTTATTATTTTATGTGATTTTTTGGAATTTTGAAGCTATTATTTTATGTGAATTTTTTAGAATTTTGACGCTATTTTTTATGTGGATTTTTCTTGTGAATACTTTTGACTTCTCTGTGGGGATTCTTTGTTGGATTTTTCTTTATATTTTCTCGTATAGGACCGGGGTGCTCATTGATCTCGGTCCGCTTTTATTCTAGCATGGCTTTCTTGACAAGTCGAAGGATGATCGAAATGCCGCCTTGGGAGCGCGTGCATCTGCCAGGGGCGACATAAGAAACAAAAAGAGTGGGGGGACCGGTCTTCCCATTTGGCTCGTACCAGGCCCACCCGGCCTAAGTACCTGGCGCAACTAATGGTTGCGCCAGGCCACTAGGGGCCTCAAAATAGCCTGGCGCAACTATTAGTTGCGCCAAGCAAGAGGTGGACGTAATTTTGCCTAGCGCAACTATTAGTTGTGCCAAGTTTAGCTGGGGGAATTTAAACAGCCCTAGTTCAGGTTGGGGGTTTTATTTTGAATTTTTCTCCCCCTCCTTCCTCTTTGAAACCAAAAACCGCTTCCCTCCCATGGTTCCTTTACATTGCCTCCACGCGTGCCCCATTGCCGTTACTTTGCTTGTGTGGATCGATCGTCGGCTCACGCTAGATCAAAGACCCCTTTTCTCTCTAAAGGTAACCATTAAAACTCATTTTCTTTAATTTTTTCTTGATTTCTTCATGATCTTGTATTCTTTGATGAGTAATGGTTTAATTTTATTGTGTGTATCTTTATTGATGAAGTGTGGATGATTCTTTATGAACAACGCCCTATTTTATTATTTCATGGATTTATTGGTACCTAATATATATATATATATATATATATATATATTTGTTGTTTTTATTTGTGTATATGGAATGGTTTTTTTCGTTGCATTTTCTTTGTGTTTTTTTTTGTTTTTATTTTGCATATAAAGTAATGGATTTTGGGTTATTATTTTTGTGAATATTGATTTAGGGAAAGAGATTTATTTTTTTTATTAGAAAAAGAAATGATTTTTGCTTTCTATTTTTTGAAAGTTAAGGAGAATGATGATGATTTTTTTTGCATATATATTTTTGAAAACCGACTAAGGAAAAGGCTTTTTTTTGTTTTCTTTTTGTTTTGTTTTTTTGTTTTAAGGGCTTGGTTTAATTATTTTTTTTTTTAGTTATTTGTATTAAAAAGGGCCTTGCTTCTTTTTGCACATAAGAGGAAGAGATTGTTGTTTTTTTTGTTTGGGTTTGTTTTTAGGAATAGAAAGAAATATATTTTTTGTTTCTTACCCTTTTTTCTGAAAAAAACATAAGGACTTTTTCTCTGTTTTTTATGTTTTATAAAAGAAAGACCTAAAACAAGACTTCTCTCTTTTTTTGTTTCGTTTTTATTAAGATTTTTTTATAATTTTTTTGTAAGTGAAGTAAAGGATTTTTTTTGTTTTTCTAAGTGTAAAAGAAAGGTTTTTTTTTCGTTTGGAAACATAAAAGAATGATTTTATTTGATTCTAACTTGCTTTATTTTCAAAGAAGGGGAGACTTTATTCATTATCATTTTCTGAAGAAAAGACTTTTTTTGCATTTTCAACCTAAAAGGGATCTTTTTTTTTTTAGTTTAGGCATGTGTATTTCTTATTTCTGAAAATATGTGAAAAGAAGGGGGGAGGGTGAGCATACTTACCTCCCTTTTGTAGCATAGAATATCATGGCTCTTTATCATTGATCTGCTCTGACGTGATTGCTTTTTGTTGCCCCAAAATATCGGGTGAGGGTGAGCATATTCCCGAGGAGGGCCACAAGGAGGGGCCCGAGATTGTATACGGCCCACGGGGGGAATAGTTCATTGGGGTTGAGCAGAGAGCGGGCCCATGGCTCGAGATGCAAGGCAAGGCTGCCCGAGTCGGCCTCCTTCATCAACAGCATACCCACATTTCAAATTTTGGGATAGCGGGCAAGGTAAAAGAGAGGTTCAATTCATTACCATTATGCAATTTTTGCTTTACCCTTGTGATCTGATGCGCATTTTCTTGGGTGAAGGACCTGCCCAACATTGTATTCTGTGGCTGGTGGCTCGACTTCCATGAGTTCTACCTCTATGTCCCTCCCGTAGTAAAGGTCCTTCTGGCAAAGGTGGGCTTCGAAAAATTTCTATTTTTCCCTGCCATGAGGGTTGATGCTGCCTATCTGATAGCCTTGATTGAAAGGTTTTGCACCGAGACAATGACCTTTCACATGCCGTATGCAGAGGTGACTTTGACGCCCGTCGATTGGGCCATGATCACCGGCATCAGGATAGGGGGATACCGATATCCGATCTCGCGGTGCCGAGTCGAGAGGACATCATTTGATTGATTAGGGCCTATCCTCCTCGCGAGCAGACACATGGCACTGAGGTCAAGATGTCTTGGTTGACCTCTCTTTACACACTTGATGAGTTAGTGGATCTGGGTCAGCCAGACAGGGTGCTCTACATCACGCCAGAGTGGGCGATAGTCCTAGCCCGCATCAGTCTCTTGGTCCTACTTGGTAAGACCCTTTTCACCAACACGAGTGGTGGCTGAGTCAGCCTAGCCTTGCTGTGTGATGGACAACTAGGGTGACGTCCATAGGTATGACTGGGGAGGGGCAGGGTATGCATGGCTGATGCACAATTTGTCTCGGGTCACGACCGGGGATTCAAAGGCTGCTATTGAATTCTGGGCCGCCCTGGAGGTAATTCCTTATTCCTTTGCCTTTGCCATTCTTTTTTTTGAATGATCCATATATGCTACTGATCCGCTCTTGTGCAATGCCCCCTTTCAGGTATGGGGATATCATCACTTTCACCCTTGGCGCCCGCTTCTTTTCTCGGAGGTGCTCACCTATCCCCTCCTCAGCAACTGGAATTAGGCCCGGCGCCGCGATGTGGGTTTAAAGCACTTGGAGATGGGTCTCAGGTCCCAACTCGACTTGATGGTTCCCGAGCAGGTAAAACTCTCTTTCAACTTTATCTATTTTTAGCTCAGGAATCTCTCTTTACTGATGTGCTAACTGCTTGGATTCTCTCTTTTTCTTTCTACTTGGGCAGATCCTCCCTGACTCGTACCTTGCATCCCCCTTCTAGGACCGAGTAGCTGTAGGCACTTCCCACCTATTTAACAATCACCACGTCATTTTCTTCTATGGAGCATGGGCCAAATTTTATTATCTGGGAGAGCGGGTGGTGCACCACTTCCAGGGCCATTATGCCATACCTGTGGATCCTCCGACGGATGTTTGGTATCCTGTTGGAAGTATCGAGGAGCTTACCGTGGCCTTCTTCAACAATGGGCTTCCCATCCATGCTCTCCATGTGCCCGGAGACTATCATCTTTGTTATGAGTGCCTGCCATACCGGTTTATCCTGCTGTGCTCTGTACCTAGTGCCAATTTTCTTGCATTCGGTGGCCCACTTGGTCAAGTAATTCCTTTTAGCTTCGATCAGTTCCCTTATGCTTTGGTTCGGCCCTCGTTCCTTCTAAGCGGATCTTTATTTTGTTAACAGTTTGCTCCAGGGGATGATTCAGACGGTGAAGGTGGGCCAAGTGTAGCTGATATGTGTTGGTGTTTCTGCCTTCCCTTCAAATAGGGTCTAAAATCATTCATAAAACTAGGCAGAACACACTCACACAGACCTGCAAGAAATCAAGGTCTGTTGTAGTAAGTTTTAAAAAGATGGTGAGTAAGGGAATGCCCATAGGGAGGTTAGGTTAAAAATATGGTAAATCTCAAGATCTATAAGAGATCTGACACCCTAACTAATGCTAAGCTAGCTAAAAGACAGGGGAGAGGTTTAAAAGGAGTTGTCACTGAAGCTATACCAAAATTAAACAAAAACTAACTTGGATCGAGTTTAGGAATCTAGATCTTGCAGGGTGAAGGAGTTAAAAATAGAAAATGAAGAGTAGCTTGGAGATTGATCTCACTGAATTTAGATTAGGTTCATCACGCCACAGAGGTTCAGGGCACACATTTCCTTCAACTGGCTATAAGCATAGCTGCAGGGTAGAAGAATCCACTCCAAATAACAGGATCTACTGGTCTTAAGGTTATGATCTGTCCACTTGAATGGTCATAGACCATCCTATAGACTTTATCTGATCCAGGGATTTACAGTAAACAAATTTAATTGGAGCCTGAGCTTGGACTAATCTTAAGGTTATGATCTGTCCACTTTAATGGTCACAGATCATCCTAGGAATCTCCTCCAAAGCAAAAGCATCAATCAGAACAATTACAACCACTACAGATGTTGTAATTCCAAGGTCACGGACTCAGGGAATTATAGGAGTATCAGATCCAGGGAGATCAGATAGTATCCAAGAGGTCTCCCAGTTAAGCGGGTGAGCTGATTAACAAACTCCTCTACACAAATCCTATAGAGCACCAAATGAAACCAAAGAAACTTTAGATCTAATTATAACATTAAAAACAACATTGACATTATAATCAAACTCACTCTATAATGGAAATGCTCTGAGATCTGTAGTCTGTGCAGCATTGAACCCACAATAGCACTCTCAACCTTACCCAATTACAGATCTAACCTCTCTCTTCGCTACTCCAGGGGAATTAGCCAACCATTGTTGTGCTAAAGGAGGGAAAATGAAATTTCTCTGCAAACTCTAATCTCCAGAATTTTGCTCAGATCTCGATCCCCCCTCCATTGCAATTGGGGGTCTCTATATACAGCTTTGTCCTCTATTTTTCTTGCCAAAACTCCTTTCTAGAAGGTCCTTAGAGTTTATTAGGGTTCTATTAGAGCATGTGGGTCGGTTAGGGTTTCCTAGGGCATCTTCTGAAACCTTCATGCCGGTTACCAAGTGCCTCGGGTTGCATGTAGCAGGTCACTGTTGTTACTTCTTAGTGTGCTTGATTTATGTGTGTTTTGAAAACAGGTTTGCAACTGCTAAATATTAGAAAAAAGTAAAGAAATATTAGCACAGGTAGAAGTGAATTAGCCTGCAAGATCAGGGCCAATTGTAGCAAGTTTTAAATGTAAGTGAGTGAAAGATCGTCCACAGAGAATTTGTCTAAAATGCAAGATAAACCTCCAGATCTGAGCTACCAGATCTGGCCTCTTATCCTATCTAGAAAGCACATAAGATGGGGAGGTTGAATTTGTCACATTAGCTAAATGATAAAAAGTAAAAGTTAAACTAAATGATCCAGATCCGAGTTGGGGGAACGTTTGAGGTAAACTTATAAAAAATGGAGAAGTAATATCTAACTTTGATTTGGTCCTTGAAATCTAATGAGATTGACTGCAGCTCAACTAAGAGATGATTCAATCTTCATCTGGCTACAAGCGCATCTGTAAAGACCTGTATTTTGAACCCGAGTTAGACTGACCCTATGTGTGTATTCGGCTCGGCAACCGACGTCACCATTTGTTTTGGATTTTTATCTAGATGTGATTGTGCGGACAGATTTTAATTTAGAGCCCATTTGGACCCTCGTGCGAAAGTTGTGCACTGACCTCGGTGTAGCCGCTCAACACCGGACTTGAGTTTTAAAATTAGAAGTGTATAATACATAAGATGTGTGTGTGTGTTTTACTTTGTGAGCAATCCTATTATAAGAAGGAATTGCATTCCCGTATTATACTAGGTTTTGTTAAGAGAGGATAATTATCCAACCGTGTGAAACTCCTTCTCTCTTCTTCAACCTCTTTGTTGAAAACACTTAAACCTTAGAAAGAACTTGAATCAACCTTGGATTCGTAGTTGGCTATTAGGAGAGGTTGAGATCATTGGGGGCGTGTTGGAGTTGTCTCTGTGAACTCGTGGGATCGATTGCGGCGCGAATCGTTGAGGAAACCCGTCGGTTTTTATCATCGCTCGAGCAAGGTATCATCGAACTCCGACATTGCCTTAGTAGTTTAGTCATAACCTTTTATCCCGAACTCCGATTAAGACGATTCTTTTTACGTTGGAAAGCTAATAGAAAAATCTACAACTTTCATGTTTTGATCAACTCATGAATCAATCGTCTTTATGGTCAAAAAAATATAAGAATATTACATCAAATCGCTCGAGCGAGCTATTATCATCGCTGGAGCGAGGTAACACTGAACTCCGATATTGCCTTAGTATTTTAGTCATAACCTTTTATCTCGAACTCCGATTAAGACGATTCTTTTTGCGTTGGAAAGCTACTCTAAAACTCTACAACTTTCATGTTTTGACCAATACATGAATCAATCTTCTTGATGGTCAAAACAATATGAGAATATTACATCAAATCGCTCGAGCGAGCTATTATCCTCGCTGGAGCGAGGTATCACCGAACTCCGGCATTGCCTTAGTATTTTAGTCATAACTTTTTATCTCGAACTCCGATTGAGACGATTCATTTTGCGTTGGAAAGTTAATATAAAACTCTACAACTTTCATGTTTTGACCAACACATGAATCAATCATCTTGATGGTCAAAAAAATATGAGAATATTAAGTCAAATTCTAGGATTGGCGCAACTTGCCTGTTTTGACTTGTTTTTGAGGAAACGCTTAAATAGATCTATATTATTAGTAATTAGAGTTTATCTTAATGCATTAACGTATATTGTGATATAGATTAAGGGCGAGAGGCCATCAATAGGACTTTGCTTGACTTCGCATAACTCTGAGTTTTAGGTAGGAGAATCTCATCTTTATAGTATTTTATTTTAATTCGCATGGATATTTTGAATTAAAATCTTTGAACTTACATATGCCATTGAAATCACATCTGTAAATTGAAATTGATATGAATGACTAAATATCTAAATCTACCTGAATCCTGAAACCTGAATCTGCTTAAGCTCTGAAGATCTGAAATCAAGAACCTGAACTATGTATAAGAGACTTCCATCTGATTTATATTAGTATCTGCATTTATTTTATGATTGACCTGAACGACCCCTCAAAAATTCCTGAACAATTTCCTGGCACAAGTTTCCCTCATTACTTAGGGGCTTGTTGCATCCTGAAAAAGGGTTCATGAATGACGATGGTAGGTAGGGGTTCCCATCGGCTATATTCCTGCTCTCGAGATATAGTTTACTCAGGAGGTATTTTAAGTTGAGGATTAAGTCATGAATTACTGAACTTTGCATATAGAAGTTAGAGAAACTAAGACATCAAACACCGTGATCATTCTTTGAAACTGTTTTTACACATTTAGAAATAAATCTTACATATGATTTCCGCACCTAAATTCAGTTTTTTATCTGCTTATATGTTTGACAAGCTATATTCCGATATTTGTTTTGAAACCATATTAGTTAAAGTAAAATACCGTAGATGTCTTTCTTCTACTGAGCTTTGTTGGTTAGCTCACTCCGACTATACGTCACAGGTTCAGGTACTGACGTGGCTATTCAGGGTTGTGAGACTGATCCTGACTACGTGCCTGAGGAAGAGCTTGAGGTTCCTCCTGAGGAGTTTTTCCCAGTATAGAACTTACTGATTTTCTTATTTATGGTGAGAGTTAGACTTGAATTTGTGGGCCCATTTTAGTTGGATACCATAGTTTTATATTTGACATTGATTTCTGTTATGAGCCATGTTTCGATGATGGTCGGCCATCATCGGTGGTTCTTTACTTTTAATTGCTTCCGCTTTTATTTTAGCTATGGATATTTATTACGCTTTACTCTGATATGTGCCCTGTTTGTCCGACTTATCGTTTATTCGATAGGTTGGCGAACCGGCCTTTCCTATACCTGAGGGATTGGAAAAGTCGGGTCGTCACATTCTCCAACCATGAACTGTCCTTTGGGATTGTTCAAAGGTTGGCTGGGTAATTTTCCTTCCTCTCTTTTTGCCAAAGTATTTGAAAGCTGTCCCAATGTTTCTTCAATCTTCTTTATGCTCTGGCTGTGAAAATTCATAGTTTGAGTTAAAGATCCTAAATTCTGGAGTGAATTCAGGACCTGATCTTCAAAAGAAGGGGACCTGGAAGGGGTGAGGCAGATTGTTGCACAGGTTGTTGTGGAATGGGCTGCTGAAAATTTAGTTTGGCATAAAAATTCTGCTGATAAGGCTGTGCAGTTTTGAAAGGCATTTGGTTCTTTGGTTGTTGCTGCTATTGGGATTGATAATTCCCTTGGTTCCACCTCAAATTGGGGTGTCCTCTCCATGGATATTCATTTGACTGCATTTGTCCAAATGATTGAGCAGCATGAGCTTGTTCCACCATTAAATCTGGGAACTGTGGAGCAGCAGGACATTGGTCAATTGAATGAGTAGGGGACTGGCATATCAGACATGCCTCCTCTACTCTTGCAACATTTGGATCTTTAAGTGAGTCCATCAATCTATCAAACTTTGTGGTTAAATTGTCCATCTTTCTTTCCAACTCATTCACCTCATAGATCTTCCCTTTGGTGGGTTGGTGATTGTTCAACCTAGCAGGATTTTCAATATCTCTTGACAGAGATTCTTGTTGAGTTGAGTTTTCACCAATTACTTCAAATAAGTCCCAAACCTCCTCAACTATTTTTTGTTAGTAATTGCCTCCACAGGAGGCATCCACCATATTTTTGCCTTTTTGATCAATTCCTTGATAGAAGCTTTGAACTAGCCGCCATCTGGGAATTTGATGATGAGGACATTGCCTTAAAAGTTCCTTAAATCGTTCCCATGCTTCATGGAAAGTTTCAGTTGAGTTTTGTGAGAAAGAAATGATACTTTGTCTCAATTGACTTGTTTTAGACATTGGGAAATATTTGGCTAAAAATTGACACTGCAAATCATTCCAAGAAGTGATACTATTTGGTGCTAACATAGATAACCATGCTCTAGCTTTATCCTTTAATGAAAAAGGAAAGAGCCTAAGCTTGGTTGCTTCTGGACCAAGTCCAGCTATGTTGAATGTGGTGCAAAGAGCCAAGAATTCATCCACATGTTTGTATGGATCTTCCTTACTCAACCCATGGAAGGAAGGAAGCATTTGGATAGTCGATGATTTGATCTCATAATTTCCTTCAACAGTAGGAAATTGAATTCAAAAGGGAGAATTATAAGCACCAGGTGTAAAGTAATCCCTCAACAGTCGAGGTTCTTCACCCATAGTAGCAGAATTCTGTGTTGTTTGTTTCGTTCGTAGTAGCCTTTCAACTTCTAAATTCAGTGGGACAATCTCGTAATTTGAGAGTCCTCCTACCAAACATACAACTCAGAACAAAAAAATCTGATTATTCACAGCAAACCTTCAGAATTTCTTTTTAAGTAGTTTCCCTTCTTCAAAAATTGGACATGAATAACTGCACAGGTATAAACAATAGAATAGTTTAGTAATGATATAAAAAATAAAAGTAAAAACTTAGGTCTACCTATTTTAGAACAAATTCCCCGGCAACGGTGCCAAAAACTTGTTGTTACTTCTTAGTGTGCTTAATTTATGTGTGTTTTGAAAACAGGTTTGCAACTGCTAAATATTAAAAAAAAGTAAAGAAATATCAACACAGGTAGAAGTGAATTAGCCTGCAAGATCAGGGCCAATTGTAGCATGTTTTAAATGTAAGTGAGTGAAAGATCGTCCACAGAGAATTTATCTAAAATGCAAGATAAACCTCCAGATTTGAGCTACTAGATCTGGCCTCTTATCCTATCTAGAAAGCATATAAGATGGGGAGGTTGAATTTGTCACATTAACTAAATGATAAAAAGTAAAAGTTAAACTAAATGATCCAGATCCGAGTTGGGGGAACGTTTGAGGTAAACTTATAAAAAATGGAGAAGTAATATCTAACTTTGATTTGGTCCTTGAAATCTAATGAGAATGAACTCAACTGAGAGATGATCCAATCTTCATCTGGCTACAAGCGCAGATGTAAGAGAAATAAATCTAATTTAAGGATTAGGTTTAAGCTTATGGCTATGGTCTGTCCACTTTAATGGCCACAAACCATCCAATAGTCATTAATCCAAAGCCTTAGTTTAGAACAAGAAGCATCACTACAAATGCCGTGAGAGATTAGGTTACCAACACTAATTCTCACAGGATTAATGAATCAAGGGAAATTGCATGAAAAACAGTAAATCTAAAGGAGTCTAATGCAATAAGGAGATCAGAGGGAACCCTTAACATGAGTCCAATTGAGAATATACGGTTTACAACAACCTTTTCAAATCCACCATTACAATTACAGAGCACAGCTTAAACAGCTCTCAGATTTGTAGTCTTGAATACAACTCTCTTTTGAATTACAGAAATATCTCATAGCTCTCAATTGCAAGTAAAAGTGAAGCTATTACAGGGATTTCAGACAAACTATCTGGTTTGGAAATGGGGGAATAGGAATGAAACTCAAAATCTGGATGCCCAAATTGGGCAAATGGTTCGTCTATTTATAGTTTTCCCTAAGTCCAGCTCAGATGTGTATCAACCAATCAGAGGTGCTTAGATCTGTATTGACCAATGGTGGTCGAGCACAAGGATTCAGATCTGTTCTGGCCAATTAGAATTCCTCGATTTGGTTCAGCATATCAGGTGAAAAAGGCATCAATTCTGTTATGCATTTTGCAAATCTGTTAGAGTTTCTAGAAGTTCCCGCCAAGTTATTTCATCTCTGAGTGCTCACGTGGGGTGGAATATGCCTTCGCTTCATGCTTAGAATCCTCTGGAACGTCCCTAGGTTTTTAAATGCATTGGGACACATGAAACAGATTACTAAATTTGCCCTTACAAAAGCTGAGAACCTCCAGAATACCTTTTCGCAAAGTTTAGGGGGCTTTTCGCAAGGTGTTGTAACTCCTGAAGCTCTTTTCGCAAGGTTCTGATTCTGTTCGAATTGAGTTTTCTCCTTTTCGAAAAGGTAAATCATCTCTTCGAAGAGTTCAGATGCTCTTCGAAAGCTTAAGCCTGGAGTTTTTGTTCTTTTCGCAGAGTTTCAGGTTCTTTGCGAAAAGTTCAGGTTCTTTGCGAAAAGTTCAAGTTCTTTGCGAAAAGTACTCTGTAGTGTATTTTTCTGTTCGAATTGCTCCATACTTCTTCTCTGGGTTGAGACCAGGTCTTTGCCTCTTCAATTCAGACCTTCCAACAGCTAGTGAGGTTGTTTCTTCTCTTTCTTTCTTTGGATTGACATGGGTTGTCATCTTTTTGGCACTTTTACGCTGCTTTTAGGGTTAAGCCTGTCTTTATTATTAGCTGCAACACAAGCACTTAAAACACTTATTTAGTTCTCTCAAAGGTCTATCAAGACTAAAGTTAAGCGGTGAAAAATGGTATTTTTCAGTTCTCAACAGTCACCAAGTCACAGCGTGTGCATAGCTGAGTTTCTGAGAAGTTCTGCACACGATTTTGATAGGTTGGGGAAGCTTCTAACAGGTTCTGGTAAATCTTTTTAGACCTTTCGCCAGGTTCTCCAATCCCTTTGATAGATTTTGATAGGATGAGCTTTGCGGCTTTATCTTCACTGCACTTTATCTAGAGCATTCGACAGGTTGGAGGAGTAGTTCGATAGGTTGGGAGACAGTTTCATCAGGTTGTAGCCTTGCATTCCATTGCTTTGATAGGATGGCTCTCACTCCTATCGAAAGGCTCAAACATCCTTCGATAGGTGTTGTTCCAGCACCTCTATTTCGTTAGGTTCAGGCGGTCTTCTGATTGGTTCCCTTTTCTCCTCAGGTAGATTTCGTCAGGATGAAATCTATCTTTCTCTCAACTATTCGATAGGTTCTTGGATCCTATCGAATTTTACAATCCTCACGACTTCTTCTTCTTTCTGCCTTCAGATCCTATCGAAACCTCAACAATCTGCACGAATTCCTCTAATTTACCTCTCAGCTCTTATCAAAATCTTTGAATGTCCTCTCGATAGGATGTTTTTGGCCTTTCTGCACTTCCTTCACCTTGTTTTGCTATCGCAAAGCACTCTAAGGGTCCAGTGATGTGCTACCCTCTGGTGTGCTCTTGCTGGGTCTGTCCTATGCTGAGAGATGGCCCCTTTGTGGGCATTCTTGAGTGGTTTTCTGCATTAGTATCATCTTTTATTGCTACCTATAAAATACACTCGATAGAGGCTTATTAGTGTGCTCACAGGTCTATCAATGGTCAGGTTAAAGGGTGAAAAGTAGCATTTTTCACCACTTAACAATATGTCAGGGGTAGATCCGTCTGGTGCTGGTCCCTCGGACGAGGGCTTTTCAGGTGCTGGTCCGTCGGGTACCTCTCATGCTGGTATCCCTGGTGGTGATCCACCCATGGTTTATGGGGCCTTTCAGCGCCTGGATGATAGCTTCCTTTCAGGCCTCTACGCTGATGTAGATCGACAGGCACGACTTTCTGCTAAGGTGGCCCGTGTTCCTCCTCTTGAGGTGGTTCCAGGGGTAAGTCTTCTGACGGCCCAATCTCTTTCCGTTTCCACCTCCTATTGTACATGCTTTAAGATCGCCCTGATAATTGATGTTATATCGTTTGGAAAGTAGGATTTCAACTCGGCCATGGAATATGCGGAGTACCATCATCATCTTGCAGAGCTTAGAGAGGTGGAGACGGTGAGTACCTTGCTGCCCTACTCCTCTCATTTATTTCATTACCATTTGTCCCTTATCTGATCCTGACTCTTGACTTTGACTGTGCCTTGCAGCGTGCTCGTGCTAAGGAGTCGCGTTATTTACTCAGTAGGATCTCACAGGCGTGGTCCAGGGTGGGGGACATTTGGACCTTTCAGAGCTCCTCTCACCGTCGCAAGAAATCAAAGGGCATGAGCAAGGAATAGGCTTTTAGTTTTGTTTTGAAAACTCAGTAATCTTTGGAATTTGATTTGGATTTGTTTAATCATTTTGGGGATGGTTGATGCGATACTTTGGATCATTTTTTTTGGAAAATATTTTTAGAATTTTTGCTTTGATTTTATGCCATGATCTCTTTGCATCGGACCTACTTCTCTGCAGGATGTGTTTGCCCAAAATGTTCTCAGAATGTGACACCTTGGGCGCATGCTTTGATGTAGGATCAATCTTGCATATGAATAAACAAAATAATTGCCAAACTGTTAGTGAAAGGAGGTGTGTGAAAAGACAAAAGGGGTGTAAGTCCCAACAACTGGTCCCGGGATGGCCGAAGAGGGGGGACCGTAGTGTGGCGCAACTATTAGTTGTGCCAGGTTGAAATCTCAGAAAATATGTACTGGCACAACTATTAGTTGCGCCAGGCATAAATGGCGACCAAAATGTGCTGGCGCAACTAATAGTTGCACCAGGCTCAACCTAGGGGAGAAAAACACTGGCGCAACTAATAGTTGCACCCTATTTAACCTGGGGAGCAGTGGGTCCTTATATACCCGAGTTAGTCCAAAAATCACTTCTTTTTTGTTTGACTTGGCCCTTTTGACCGGTTCTTTTTGCTCTTGCTTTTCTAAGGCGGGTCCATCACCATACATCGATTTTTATCTTCTCAAAAGATCTTTGTACATTCATGGACCCGCTTTCTAACCCTCCCTTATGTGGAGGGCCTGGAGCCAATTTACCCCCTTCCTTGGGCCTGGGACCCAAATTTCTAACAACCAGGTTTGGGAGCTTGAATGAGAGTGAGCTCGCCGACTTGGAGCGCCTTGGGCTATCTCACCTTCCTTCCTTTCTAAAGGTTCCTCCCCGGTGGGAACTCCTTTTCACTGCCACTTCATTTTGGGATGTGAATTCTCATGTATTCCGTCTTGGGAAGCCGGAGCTAACCCCAACCCTTGAGGAGCTATCCAATCTGTCTGGCCTGAAGCTTCACAGAGGCCTTGCAAGAGTCACGCCTCGGCCGGGCTACTCCAAATCCATCCACCTTACTCTCGATTTGAAGAAGCTTGAGTATGAGAAAAGTCTCATCGGGGGGCCCACAAGGTGTTCGCTAAAATTCCTCAAAGAACTTTTAAGTGATGAAAGTCTCTAAAAATTGTCGATTAGGAATATTTTCAATGTGAAAGCTCTAGCACTCGGTCTTATTTCTGAAATCCTCTTCTTTACTGAGGGGGAAAGCTTCTCATTGGCATTTTGCGATGTTTTGACGAAGCTGGAGGCGGGCCGATCCATGATGCATTTGGTTCTCGCTGAGCTGTATTGAGGCCTTGATTCATTTGCTTTGGGCAAGGTGGAGGGCCTTCGGGGGTGCCCCTTGTTGCTTGATGTCTAGTTGGGTGAGCACCTCGCTGTCTTGGGGCCTGTGCCCCACTTTTATATTGGCAGAGGTGAGTTGGTTCAGTGCTTTCTAGGTAAATGCCACTTGCTTCCACAGGGCGATGCGTCAGCTTTGAAACTTTGGTTGACTAATGCCGAGCTGACATGGAGGCTTCCTTAGTTAGATCGGACCTTCCCAGTAGTTCGCTCTAGAGACCATGACGGCATCACCCTCCTAGGATTGACTGGCAGTACCTTCTACTTCCCATTCCGGGTATTGCACCAATTTGGCTGCCCTCAGCAAGTGCCTTGCGAGGCCAAACCCCCTCTACGTGATTTGATCTTTTCTAGGGGGTCGTCTGAAGACATAGATCGGATTGCTGCTCTTTGGGAAACGCGTCAGTCGATGTTGATGTGTGATATTGAGCAAGGAGATTTGGTTAGAACTTCTCAAGTACGAGCCCTGACTATTGACTGAGCGGCCTGTTGCTGATGGTTTAAATTCGACAGAGATTGTTGATACTGGAGGTCCTTGGCCAAAGAAGGAGATGGCACTTTGAGCCTGTATCGAGCTACTTGTGGATGAGAAGAGGGTCCTGCAAGAACTTTTGGCACATGAAAAGGTTAGAACAAAAACAACAGAGAGCGAGGTCCTTCGTTTGAAGGGATCACTGAGCGTCACTTTTGGAGCTGTTGACTCTTCTCAGAAGAGGTATAAGAGCCTTCATGGTCGCTGGCTGACTGAGCGTAATATTCGAGAAGATGACCTTCATGCTGAGACTAGCGCATTGAAACGCGAGCTGGGCCGCTAACTCCTTCCTGCACACAGAACTTTTTACACAAATCAGATACACAAAAAGGGGCATAAAAACCCCTTTACAGATACACACATTTTTGGTATACATATTTTCTTTATATTTTTGCTATTTTCGTTTATTTGTAAAAAGCAAAGCACGCTAGTCATCATACCGGCTATTTTTTGGGATGTGGTGTAAGCGGTGCATTTTGTAAATGAAAGGTAGTTTATTATATATATCTACATAAACTTTTTGGTCCTTTTGTTTTGTGTATATATATATATATATATATAATTTATTATTATTATTATTATTATTTTTTGTGCAGTGCCTTAATCACCTTTTTTGAGCATGGTCGAACCCCCCTTTTTACTAGTTGATTTAGAAAGAGTTTCAACAGTCCTACCAAGGCCGAAACATTCATCCCCTTGGGATTGAGTCAAACCTTTCTCCTTACCTTGAGTCGTATGTTTCACAAAGCAATTTCATGAAAACAAATCTAGTCGGGACTTGATTCGAACTTAACATGAGCGGCCCCTTGAAGAGGTCAGGGAGAGTAACCAAGATGGCTCCTTAAACATTTATTTAATCATTCCAAACCCTTCTTTTCTTTTCCTTTTTCTTTTCTTTCTTCTCTCTTTTTTTCATTTATCTCCTTTTTTTTACCCGTGGCGCCCTTTCGGGTTTTCACCACGTCCATGAGCTTAGCTCTCTTACCCCAAGCACCCTTTCGGGTGGTCCGCACAAGCTCGTTGTTTTTACCCGTAATTCCCTTTTGGGTTTTCACCACGTCCATCTTGCTTTGAACTTGTATTTTTATTTTTATTTTCGTTTCTTTTTTTATTCTTTTATTTTTTCAAAAGCCACGACATAGACGTCGATTCCATCATAGCTGGCCAGATGGGGTTCTGGTGTCATCACACAAATTGACTTGTGTTGACTTAACAAATATTATAACTGCTTGTAAACCTAAAAGAGGGCTTTCTTCAGGGTGTAGCTTGGCCATGGGTTAGGTTAGGATTTGAAGGTATGCTAGGCAAAAAGGGTTTCCTTGATGTGGCTTCAATTTTCTCAACATACTTTTTTCCTTGGGGGTTTTCACTGTACATGCCCCATGATTTTTCTATATATATTTTTTTTCTTTTTGCTCCATTTTAGACAATCTCTTTTTGAGGTTTTGCTTTTTCAATTTTTTTGGATTTTGATAGTAACTTTACTTCCCTTTTTTATATATGTACACACACATTTTTTTTTTTTTGGGGAAGGGGGTTGTTGAAAGAAAGGCCTAGGCTCAAATGGGATAGCAAAGGATATTATCATTTTTAGGTATGCTTTTTGGCTACTGTGTTTGGAATGATGGCCTCTTTTGAGTGGTTCTTAAGTAGTCACATATCTGTTTTACCGATACTTACCTTATCGCGATAGACTAAGAGTAGAACCGTCGGACGTATCCAGCATTGATGGGCTCAAGAAGATGATCTCCATCCATGGTGGCGAGGTGGATGACGTATCCCAGCAGTACTTCTCGAATGACGTAAGGTCCTTCCTAGTTCGGCTTGAACTTCCCTCTCGGATCGACATGGAGGGACGGGAAGCTCTTCTTCAACACAGTGTCTCCTACCTTTAGATTTCGACCACAGACATGTTTATTGTAAGAGCGTGTGATTCGCACCTGGTAAACTTGAGTATGACACAAGGCTAGGAGTCTCTTCTCGTCCAATAAGTTTAATTGTTCGAAGTGAGATCTCTCTCTTTCTGCTTTAGGTAAGCCTGATTCCATAAGGATTTGAAGCGAGGGTACTTCAACCTCAACTGGGAGGACGGCCTCAGTTCCATACACAAGGGAGAACAGTGTTGCCCTTGTAGCGGTGTGCGACCGTGGATCCTCTCGAACCCGTCGCGGCGATGCCCTCGCCTATGATAAAATGTAGAGTCACCACCCGGAGCTTTTGGTGACCCGGAAAACCTTCAAATCGATATTTTGAGCACTGAAGTGCTAAATATGACTCTGATTTACCGGTCTTTGCCAAAGGCTCTAGGGTAGGGGCTTCGGTTATCGATCGGGAAGGGTTTTAGGCACCCGATTAACCCGCATGTAGCTGTCTCTATCTATGGCTAAGAATAAAAATAAAAAGGGCGGAGTTTCCCCTTGCCCGAAGGCAATAAGGTCCTATCAAGCTTTAAGCCAAACCGAAATTTCGGCGGCGTAACGGCTTGAATCCTTGGACGGAGGAGACACCAAGAAGGTAGAGGAAGATAGGGGTGAGCCGGAGCTTACGGGCCCTTGTTGCACCGTGGAAGATCTTCGCTTTGGCGTGCTTCCGATGGCTTGAATGGTGTGAAAATGGGTTCTAATGCTAGGATTCAATAAAGTAAGGGGTGTAGAGTGAAGCTAGAGGCTAGACTTTAGCAAAAGGGAGTGATCTAATGGTGGAAATGGGTTGAAATAGGTGAAGTATGCATGCTGGAATTTTGGAAAATATTGGCATTTTCTCTCACTAGGGTTCTCTCTTAAGCACTTCTCTAATCCTTCAACAAAACTTCAACCCTTAAGGAAGAGGGGGGCCTCTCTATTTATAGAGAAGGGATGGGTTAGGGGCTTACTTAAGAGCTAATTTGTTTAGCAATTAGGAAATCCCCCATCTAAGGTTTTTTGGGTTTTCAAGGTCCTAGGGTTTTGGAAAACTGGTTTCAATGGCGGATGATGGGGTGAGACCATGGGTGACTTAATGCCAATAAGCTCAAAGGGAGTGCAACCAATCTCAAGACACCCACCTCAACCCAGGGGATGGTCAAAGGGTCAAACTAGATGGAGGAAATTCGAGCTACTGATGACAGTTACTGTAGCTAAGCTGGGCGTATATATTATATACGCCCAGTTTAGGAATAGTAATTTTCACCAAAATCAGGGGAGTTTTGAGAAAATGAAACCCGTGGTGGGCCCCACCTATACTGGGCCTATATATTATATACGCCCGGCCAAATTTTACCCAAAATAGGCAGGCGTATATAATATATACACCTGAACAATCTGGGGTAAAAATGATTGGGCGTATATAATATCTAAGTCTGTGTAAAATTCATGATTTTATGTAAAACTTAAAACGACCATAACTTTTGAACCGTAGCTCCAAATTGGGTGATCTTTGGCTTGTTGGAAAGCTGGAGAAGTCCTCTTTCTAATGGTATATGGCTCATCCATAGTACTTATCTGTGTGAAATTCTGCAGCTCTCCTCCCATCAACCGCCAGAAGGGTTTAAGTTAGGTCTGGGAAGGGATTCTAGGGTGTAGGGGTGGCTTCTAAGGATTGGGGGAATGGCTCTAAAGGTCTTAGAATGATTCCTGCTGGTCTAGGTAGGTTCCTAAGGGTTCCGAGGGGTGCCATCAGAAGCACAGGGGTACATCTCTCCCGAAGTACAGATTGACCGGGCCTTGTGCCGAATTTGGGTGTCTACAGATGCCCCTCTTTGGTATTCAATCACTAATGATCGGATGCCAAAGACAAGGGACATCCGAAGAGGTCCAAGGCACGTTTGATGGGTCTGCCTGATTCAACTCAATTCTCAAACATTCATGGTGATGGTGAGTGTACGTAAGCCCTCTCATTTCGGGATATCGTTCGTACCTCAAAGCTAACAGTCCCCAAGCGCATTGCGACATTACTGGGCATAACTGTGATGATCACAAAAAGTGTAATCCCGCTAGCCGGGATATCGTCCACTTCCTAAGGGAAATTATAGATTTGTGATGTTGAGTCTTAATCTGAACCAGACAGCTCCATGAAACGGGATGATCGATCTATGCTTCGGAATTGATGCGAAGCACACAAAGCGAAGGCCTTCAAACTGTGTCCAATCCTATGGGATAATGACAGCTCCATTGGGTTGGCCACAGGTGCCCTTAGCTAGGTAAGGCTCGGAGTTTCTGGGCGAACCCATCAACCTCGAGGTTGCTTTAGCATGATTTACCCGAGTGGAGCGAATATTGATGTCGCAACACCTCTTGGAAATGCATGCCCATTTTCTGAGTAATTTTTTTTATGTCATTTTCTGAGTTTTCTTTTGTTTCGAGGCCTCTAACCAGAGCTCGAAGACCTCTGACAACTTTATTTTTGCACAACTCTTTAAGTGGATCAAATGTCAATTGATACACTTTAAGAATGCGTGCGCTCTGCCAGGGATAGGTGCACCTAGGGGATGTGCTCGTTCAAGTGGTGAGGTGCCCCTGATTCACACGGACCGGAGTGCTTTAACTTGAGACAAAGCTGAAGATCGAGCTAGAACCAAACATCCCTCGAAAGAGATGGCTAATTTCTAGCCTCCGTCCCTAATGAAATCGCATCTTACTAACTATGCATGCATGACACCCATCGGGGTGGTAAGCAACAATAGGCGTGAACGTAAGCCTCGACCCTAAGGTACAATTTACGAGACAACTACCATCCTCCCGGATACCCAGACGCAAGTGCGTACATTCAACGGACACTGCCTATACAGGTTTTAAGCCTGTGTAAAAGGAAATAAAAAGGGAAAAGAGCCCTTTGGTCTGTATGTTTGCACATAGTTTGGTTGGTTGCAATTTCATTTTTGGCGGGTCAGTTTCGACTGACAATAGACTCTTTGAATGGTCTGAAGTTGGGGGCACTCTTGGTCAATATCAATCCGAAGGCGGATGACCAGAGTGAATGCATGGAAGGTGGGGTCAACCCACTCAGGGTTTTCACTAAGCAGCAACAAGTTGTCATTTCTTCTCCTTTTCTTCCTTTTTTTTCTTTTTTTTTGTTTTGATTGAGACTCCTGGCATGCTCAAGCTACCTTTATTTTTGCACGTATCCTTGGGCGAATCAACTTGCCATGTCGATATACCTTAGGGATGTGTGCATTCCGGTGATGGGTTCTTGGTTTGCCTGTCGGATCAGGTACAAAGTGTCCCTGCATGAAATGGGATTCGAGAACTTTCAGGTGAACCCGATCATTCCGAATTGATTTAACACGGCTCTCGGGGTGGGGCAAAGAGACGTTGCAACGCTCTTTTGAGAACCAGCGTTGTATTTTTTTATTTTTATTTTTTTATTCTCTCTTTTTTTTTTTTATTTTGTGGGCGCATTAGGTGGGCGCCTACGGATCTGGATCCGTTTGTTGTAACACGGTCCCTTTGGGCCAATCGAAGGAAACTCGAAGGGTCATTTGGGGATGCATGCACCATGGTCGACGACACGTGGGCCTCGAAGGGGGTCCGGATCGAGGTCCATAGCATACCAGGGGGCCGTTGGGCCTAAAAATAAAAAAAAAGGAGGTCGGGCAGTTTAAAAACTGCCATTTTTGGTCGGGCGTATATAATATATATGCCTGACCAAAATCTGGCAAAAAATGGTCGGGCGTATATATTATATACGCTCGTCTAAAATCTTGCCCGAGCCCGAGCACAAAAGGGGCCCCCCTTTTCAAATTCTCTCTTCCTCCCTCCTTTCTTCCTGAGTCCGGGACAACCCCTTAGGGTTTTTTCATTTGATTTGGCTTGAATTCCATTACCGGCGGTCGTGGGTGTGGATCGAAAGGCGCTTATCCTCCGCCGCTCTTCGTTTTACTCTCCCATTGAAGGTAACCATTACCTTCCCCTTATTTTTCTTTCGAATTTTTGATGCTATTGCCTCTTTCTTTTCCTTTTGATGACATGCTTTGTGATGCCTATATTTCCTTTTTCTCCTTTTCTTTCTTTTTTTGCTTCTTCTTTTTTGGTTATTTTAGTTGTTGTTTTTGTTTTTTTTTTGCTTCTTCTTTTTTTTTTTTATTGGTTGTTTTAGTTGTTTTTTTTTTCTTTGCTTCTTCTTCTTTTTTTTTATTACTAATCCAAAGGAAAAGAGACGCCTATATTTATACACACATTTTTGGTTTGGAATAATATGCAAAACAAAAGAGATGCCTATATTTATACGCACACTTTTTTTTGGTTTTGGGATTAATACGCACACACACATTTTTTTGTTAATGGGTTAGCACACACACATTTTTTGTTTCTCTTTTGGATTGGTACACGCATCTTTTTTTTTCTTTTTTTTTTTCTTCTTTTTTTTTTTAGTACACATACACGCATTATTATTATTTTTTGGATTAGTATACTCGCACATGGTTTTTTTTTCATTTTTTTTTTGTATATACACACCTCTCTTTTTTGTTTTTGTTTTTGGCTCAGTACCCACACACACATGATTTTTTGTTTTTTAGTACACACACACATTCTTCTTTTTTTTTTTTTGTGCCTACACATGGTTCATTTTTTTTGGATTAGTGCATATATATATATATACATTTTTTGTTGGCAATCCCCTCATATGCCGGTGCGCCTTATATTTTCAGGATGTCTGGTGACGAGGGGCATGATCAGCAAGAAGGGTCAGAAATGGCCTACGGCCCCCGTGGGGAACAGTTCATTGTGTCTCAGCGCTCCTCCCAGCCTTGTTATGAGATGCAAGGCGAGGCCGCCCACACCGGCCTCCTCATCGCCAAAGACACCCATATGTCCAACTTCGGGATCGTTGGTCAGGTAAACAGATGGACCCCCTCCTCCTTTCCGCTTTTGTTTTCCTTTGATGCCCTCATTATATCTCCCTGCCTCAATCTGATTGATGCCTTTTGCTTGCAACCCCTGCCGCACATTATGTTCCGAGGTGGTTGGTTTGACCTCCAGTGTCTTGTGCTTTACCTTCCCCCAGTGGTGAAGGACCTACTCACTGCTGCCGGTTTTGGGGACTTCATTTCGTGCCCTGCTGTAAGAGCTGATACGGCCTATTTAAAAGCGCTGATAGAGCGTTTTCGCCCCGAGACGATGACATTCCACATGGCCGTGGCAGAGATGGCCTTCACTCCGACGGATTGGTCTATGGTCACTGGGGTCCGTATCGGAGGTGTGCCCGTGGTACCTACTCGCACACCAGGTAGGGAGGAGGTGATTCAGCTGCTAGGGGCCTACCCGTCCTCAGGGAACATTCGGGGCTCGAAGGTCAAGCTATCCTGGTTAGTTGATCAATTTGGGCCTAATGAGTTGGTGGACCAGGGGCAGCCCGACCTGGACATTTACATCAAGCCTGCGCACACTTTATCCGGCCCGCATCTCGTTCCTCTGGGCAAGACTCTCCTCTCAACACCTGGAGGGCGAGTCTCTTGTCCCTCACGATGGTGAAGAGACCGTGCATCGATTCGATTGGCGGTGTTATGCTATCTGCAGTACTCATGTCCACCTAAAGTGGGCCGTTCTTGGGAGTCTAGCTCCATTGTGGGTTTCGGCCCGCCATCGGTATTTTATCTTTTGTTTTAGTTTATTCAGGGGTACTTCATCACTACTGTCGCCTCTCGCTTTCTCCGATTCATGCTCCCTCATGAGTAATCGCACGGGTCGCCACGGACATAGGTATGAAGCATTTGGAGTTAGGATCTGCGCCTCGCTTTGACCTATTGATCCCAGGTAAAACAATTCCCTTTTATAAATTTGGTAGCTCATTTTGTGGTAGGGGTTCGATCAAATGTGAGCCTCCCTTCCGATTTTCTTCTTTTAGGTGTCATCCTCGACCTACATAGGATCCCCTTCCGAATTTGGCCTCGTGGGCCTTCTCATCTTTTGCTAGACCGTCGTATCATCTTTCTTTACGGGTCCTGGACTAGGGCCTACTATTTAGGGGAGAGAGCGGTTCATCAGTATCGCCCTCTCTTTGTCGTGCCCCAAGCTCCTCCCGCCGACGTGTTGGCCCCAGAGGGCTCCATTAATGAGCTCACTGCTCACTTTCTTCATCATGGGGTTCCTATCGATGACCTTCTCCTGCCCGGGGTATCGCCTTGTGGTACGACTCGCCCTATCATTTCTTGTCGCCTGCGCCTCGGTGCTAACATTTTAGCTTTTCGGCCCATCGTAATGCCCCTTTTCTTCTTTCATTCAAAGACCTATGTGGTTACCTTGATTGACATGTCGCCTTAATGATAAAATATTTCTCTCTACAGTTTGAGCAAGGCTACTCGGATGAGGGGAAGAGGAGGCCGCCCTATGATGCAACAGTCTTGGACCCTCCGATCCTTCCGGCTGGCGCCTCGGCGTGGCTTCGTGTGGTGGACCCTCCGACCTTCCGGTGTGCTTCGGTAGCTTGCTGCCGAGGTCCAGGGGACCTTCAAGAGCCTGGATGATGCCTTTTTATCACGCGTGTGTGCCGACGTGGTCGAAAAGGCACGGATTTCTGCTAAAGCTATCCAGGTCCCACCTCCCGAGCTGATTCCTGGGGTAATCTCTATCTTGTTGCTTTGTTCTCTTTCCCTTTGAATTATGCTGATGGCCTGTGTGACTAACACCTCCTTTTTCTTCTTGTGCGATTATGAGTCGGCAGTGAGTCGGTAATACTACCGTAACCTCGTTGGGCTTAGGGAGACCAAGTGGTGAGTGAATGCCGCCCAACCTAGTCATTTTCCTAGTTTACTTTCACTGCTTTCTCTATCTCGATGGCTTTGGTGTGCCTTTGCAACAGGTTTCGTGAAAAGGAGTCGCGCTCCTTGTTTAGCCGTGATCTCGTGCATGGACTGGGTGGTGGAGACCTGCATACCTTTCAAAGTCTGAGCGTAGCGGAAGAAGTCGAAGGGGGCTGCCCAGGACTAGTTTATTTCCTGCGAATTTGACATAATAAAACAGTTTAGACTTGGCTTTATTTGGGGATATGTAATAACAACAATTTTTTTGTTTAGTTTTTTGTTTGGATGGTTTATAATTTTTATGGTTTATATGAATGTTTTATTTGGGTATTCCTTTGCTTTGGTGGTTTCCTTCCTCTTTTCCTTGCTTGGAATGAACTGGCACCTCTCCAATGATGAGGTTGATCATGCAGGTGACCCTTCGTATGTGACCTATGGGTGGCGCGCCACCCGGGTGTTTCTCATGGGCGTGGCATGACCGCCCATGTGCGCTCTTGTGACGAAAAGGTGGGCCAAACTAAATTGCATCCCTCCTTGGGAAAAGAAATAGACCAGTGTGAGGGGGGGGCTTTACCAGCCTCGGCTTAAATTGGGCGTATATATTATCGCCGAGCCAACATTCGACAATCAATAGCGGCGATATATTATATATGCGACCAATCTCGATAACAAAATGGCGCGTATATATTATATCGCCCAAAAATATTCAAAATTTGCCTTGGCGTATATAATATATCCTGCTATAGATGACTTAGTGGGCTCCTTGTCTCCACTTTTACTTTGGTTTGGCTGTTTTGCCCCTCCTTTTATTTTCTTTCTCTCCCCTCTTTTTCTAGCGGGCCCATCGCCATATATTGACCGATAAAGAACCTCTTTGCACGCCGATGGACCTGCCTTCAAAAGGGGGCCCAAGCTTTATCTGAGGGGCCGAGTATACTTCTGTTTGGACCGGGGCCCACTTTTTTGCAAAAATGGCATGATAGTTTGGCCGGGGGCGAGCTTGCTATTCTGAATGGCCTCAGGTTGTCCCGTCTTTCTTCTCTCCTCGCTGTTCCTCTGTTGCCCAACCTACTACAGGCGGCTTTGGCATCATGGGACCATAGGGCCCATGTTTTTAAATTTGGGTCTAGGGAGCTGACCCCAACTTTGGAAGAGTTAGCCTCCCTCACTGGCTTGAAGATGCATCGAGGCCTTGCCAAAGTAGTGCCCAAACCGGGGTATGCAAAGGCGGTCCACGCGGTCCTTGGCTTGAAGAAGGGTGGATATGAGAAATGTTTCATGAGGGCCCACTGTGTGTTGGTGAAATTCACGAGAACTTTTCGGTGACTCGAGCCTGAAAGTTGCCTATTTGAGATCCCTTCAATGTGAAGGCCTTTGCTCTTTATTTCTTTGTCGGAGGTTCTCTTCTTCACCGGGGTGAGAGCTTTTCCCTCGGGCTATGTGATGTTTTGACCGAATGGAGGAGGTCGCTCATTGATACACAGTCTGGCGGAGATGTATCGAGGCTTGATCTTTGACCTCGGGCAGGTTGGGATTTTCGGCGAGCCCGCTTCTTGTTGATCTGGTTAGGAGAGCATTTGGCTATCATGGGGCTGTCTGTGAGATTACCTTGATTAGAGGATGTGGCTCGGGGTTTTCGATCCGGAGTTTGAGGCGCCTTTGGGAGGCGTCGAGGAACTGCTATCTTGACGGTGACTGACAGCAACTTCACGACGGACCGCACCTTTCTGATTGTCCGCTCTCGGGATTGTGAGGGCATCACACTTTTGGGGCTGACCAGTAGTACATACTACTTCCCTCTCGGGTGCTCCGCCAATTCGGGTATACTCAGCATGTGTCGTGCACCGCAAGGACACCCCTGTGCTCTCTGATATTCTCTCGCGGTTCTCTTAGTGATCTTGATCGCATAGCTGCCCTATGGGAAACCCGCCAATCGGCGCATATGTGTAGCTTGGTTCAGGGGAGCGTTGTCTCTCCGGGTTACGAGGGTTGGCTAGTATCTGAGGAATTACCTACTCCTAGCCTAATTTCGGTAGATGTGGTAGAGACAGGGCCCTGGCCATGTAAGGAAGCGATGCTTCGGACCCAGATCGATTCCCTTTTCGTAGACAGGCTGGCTTTGATCGAGACTTTGGAGAAAGAAAGGGTCAGAGCTGATATTACGGAGGTGAGAGCCGCTACAGCCGAGAGCGAGGTTCTTCGGTTGGCTGGTCTTTTGACTGAGTCCCGCAGCGCAGCTGAAGCTTCACGGAGACGGCAGAAGAGTCTTCATGGTAGGTGGATGTCTGATTGAAATGCCCGTGAGGACTCCCTGCTTGCAGAGATTAGCGCTTTGAAGCGTGCTCCCGTCCCTTGACCTGTTCCTGTACATATCATAGATCATATACACTGGGGGGGAAAGCCCCCTATCAGAGATCTCTTTTTGGGTTATCTTTTTCTGTTCTATTCTTCTTTTTTCATATATACACAGCTATATACATTTTGGGTTTTGCTTTTTGTTGTAAAGAAAGCAGCAAAAATAGAAAGTGTGTCATGTCGTTATCTTTTTGGGACGTGACACTCGGGCAACACTTGTAAAGGAAGGAATGAAATCTATACATGTGCTCTTGTTTTCTTTTGTAATCCCTGCAATGTAAGACTTTTTATGGGATTTTTTCTTTTTTCACCTAGTGGGGTTTCTTTTTTTGTTTTGAATTTTCTCCTCCACAGTGAGAGGCTTTTTATGGAAAAGAAATCTATTTTCTTTTTTTGAAATTTTTTCCCCTTGAGGGTGCAGCTTTTTATGGAAATGGGAAATCTATTATCTTTTTGATATTTTCTTCCTCACAGATAAGGCTTTTTGTGAAAAGAAATCTATTTTCTTTTTGAATTTTCTTCCTCTCACGGTGAGGCTTTTTTTATGGAAAAGGGAAATCTAATTTTTTTGTAATTTTCTTCCTCACAGGGTGAGGTTTTTTATGTGAAAGGACAATCTATAATCTTTTTTGGTATTTTCTTCCTCACAGGGTGAGGTTTTTATGGGAAAGGAAAATCTATTATCTTTTTTGAAATTTTCTTCCTCACGGGTGAGGTTTTTTATGGAAAGGAAATCTATTATCTTTTTGAATTTTCTTCCTCACGGTGGTGAGGCTTTTATGGGAAAGGGAAATCTATTATCTTTTTGAATTTTCTTCCTCACAGGGTGAGGTTTTTTTTGGGAAAGGGAAATCTTTTATCTTTTTGGAATTTTCTTCTCACAGTGAGGTTTTTTATGGGAAAGAAATCTATTATCTTTTTGATTTTCTTCCTCCACGGTGAGGTTTTTATGGGAAAGGAAATCTATTATCTTTTTTGAATTTTCTTCCTCACAGGTGAGGTTTTTATGGGAAAGGAAATCTATTATCTTTTGGAATTTTCTTCACAGGAAGTTTTTTATGGGAAAGGGAAATCTATTATCTTTTTGAATTTTCTGGTAGAGGTTTTTAGATTGGGATCCGATCCAATTTCCAACATGAGCGGCCCATCAAAGGGGAGAAGAGGCTTAAGGGATCCAAACTAAAATAGGCGGGCTAGGACAGATCTTCTCCTAATCTCTCTTTTCTTGACATTTTTTGCTCATAGCGCCCAAGACGGGTTTTCACCATGCCTGTCATCCCTGTTTTTACCCGTAGCGCCCTTTTGGGTTTTCACCACGTCCATGGGTTCGCTCTCTTACCCCAGGTGCCCTTTCAGGTTTTCACCTGGTCCGCGTGAGTTCGTTGTTTTTACCCATGGCGCCCTTTCGGGTTTTCACCACGTCCGCCTTGCTTCGAACTCAAATTAATTTTTTCTTCTTTTTTTTTCTTTCTTTTTTTCTTTTTTCTTTTTTTCTCAAGAACCAGAAAGCCACGACATGGGCGTTGATTCCGTCATAGCCGACTAAATGAAGTTCTGTGTGTTGTTAACTCGGCTTGTTCTGATGCAGTAGATGTTATAACCGCTTGTGGACCTTAAAGAGGGCTTTCTTCTGGGTTGTAATGTGGTTGGGGTTCAAACAGGTTGGGTTTTTCTGGGGATTTGGATCTAAGTTTGGGGTGATTTCTAGATTCGGGGACTCCTTTTTCTTTTGGGGGGCTTTTTATGCCCCAGTCATCATTCATTTTTTATTTTTTTTTTGGGTTTTTTATTTTTTTGTTTTTTTTTGGGGTACCCCTCTTTTTCTTTGTTGTTTTTTTTTAGGGGCACCTTCTTCTTCTTCTTTTGGTATGGATTTTTCCTCCCTCCTTTCTTCTTTTTTTTTGGAATTTTGGGGTGGGGTATATGAAAGAAATGGTTGTTGGCCCGAAGTGTGTAGCAAAAAAAAAGGGGTGAAGGTTTTCAGGGAATATTCTTTTTGGCCACTTGACTTTGAAATGATGGCCTCTTTTATGGAGCCCGTAAGCGGTCACACATCTACTTTTATCAAAACTTATATTGTCCCAAGACCTACGAGTAGAACTTACGGAGGTATCCAGCGTTGATGTGCTCAGGAAAGTGGTCTCCGTCCATGGTGGCGAGGCGAACAGCGTATCCTGGTAGAACCTCTCGGATGACGTAGGGTCCTTCCCAATTTGGCCTAAACTTCCCTCTCGGATTGGCATGGAGAGACGAAAATTTTTTCTTCAATACAGTATCTCCTATCTTCAGGTCTCGACCACGGACGCGCTTATTGTAAGCACGTGCAATTCTCCTTTGATAGACCTGAGTGTGGCATAAGGCTAGGAGTCTTTTCTCGTCAATCAGGTTTAGCTGTTCAAAATGGGCTCTTTCCCTCTCAGCTTCAGGTAGATGGGATTCTAAAAGGATACGGAGTGACGGTACCTCGACCTCAACGGGTAGCACGGCCTCGGTCCCATACACAAGGGAGAATGGTGTTGCCCCTGTTGCGGTGCGGATAGACGTTCTATAAGCCCAAAGTGCGAAGGGTAACTGCTCACTCCAATCTCTGTAAGTAACTACCATCTTTTCTAGGATGCGGATTAGAGTTTTGTTGGTTGCCTCCACTGCTCCATTCGTCTGAGGCCTGTACGGGGATGAACAATGATGCTTAATCTTGAACCGCCCACACAAGGCTCGGATGCGCCTATTAGCAAAGTTAGTGCCATTATCAGTGATGATATCTTTGGTTATGCCAAATCTGCAAATGATGTTGTTCATGATGAACTTCTCAACATGGCTAGCTTTAATGCTCGTATAGGAGGCCGCCTCTACCCATTTTGTAAAGTATTCCACAGCGACGAGGATGAATTGATGTCCATTGGAAGCCTTAGGATTGACCTTGCTGACGATGTTGAGACCCCAGGTGGCGAATGGCCAAGGGGAGGCCATGCTGTGCAAGTCAATGGCCGGAGTGTGTATTAGCTTGGAGTGCTCTTGGCATTTGTAGCATACATGCGTGCTTACGTGTCAGTCTCCAAAGTAGTCCAAAAGTATCCTTGCCTTAGAATTTTCTTCACAAGCATGTGACCGCTGACGTGGGCTCTTCAGACCCCCTCATGAATCTCCTTCATGATCTCGACCGCTTCTTTCTGGGTTAGGCATCGGAGCAGAATATTGTCGTGAGACCGTCTATACAGGAGACCACCGCAGTTGACGTAGTTTATTGCCAATCGCTGGATGGTGCATTTATCTACCTTTGATGTTCCTTCTAGGACAGTTCGGGTCTCGAGGAAATCCTTGATGTCTGAGAACTAGGGTGGTTCATCCTCTATCTCCGTAGGTCCTTCGATCAGGTGATAGAAAGCCGATTTGTTCCTCTGCTCTATCATGATCGGCTTCATCACCACTCCATATGGAATCTCAACCATAGAGGCCAGGGTAGCCAGGGCGTCAGCAAATCGATTTCTTGCTCGTGGCACATAAGAGAAGGTGACTTCCTCAAAGCAAGTTATCAGATCTTCCAGATGTTCATGGCATGGGATAAGTTTCTCATCCTTGGTCTTCCAATCCCAGTTGGTTTGACATATAATTAACTGTGAATCTCCAAAGACCCTAAGGTGAGTTATATTTAGATCAAGAGCCACCTGTAAACTAGCTATACAGGCCTCATACTCGGTCATATTGTTGGTGCAGGGGAAGTTCAATCTAATTGAGATGGATATATGGCATCCTTTTGGTGAGATAAGAATGGCGCCAATTCCTTAGCCCTCAACATGCGATGCCCCATCGAAGTGCATTACCCAGGGTTCTTCTGTTTCCTCTGTATCCTCGTCGGTCATGAACAAAATGTCTTCATCGGGGAATTCGGTCCTTAGAGGCTCATAGTTCGGCAAAGGGTTCTCAGCAAGATGATCGGCGAGTGCTTGCCCCTTAATCGACTTCTGGGTGACATAAGTAATGTCAAACTCGGATAGGAGTAGTTGCCAACGTGCGGTTCGGCCAGTGAGAGTAGGTTTCTCGAATAGGTACTTCAACAGATCCATCCGTGCTAGAAGTAGAACGGCCTGGGATAACAGGTAGTGTCGAAGTCTCTGAGTAGCCCAAACGAGCGCCAGGCATGCTTTCTCCAGATGAGAATAGCGCGTCTCATAATCAATGAATTTCTTGCTTAGGTAATAGATGGCCTGCTCTCTTCTTCCCGTCTCATCATGCTATCCTAACACACAGCCCATGGAAAACTCAGTCGTGGACAAGTACATTATCAGGGGTCTATCAGGTACGGGTGGTACCAATATCGGAGGTTTCAGGAGATAACCTTTAATCTTATCGAATGCAGCCTGGCAGTCATCATTCCACTCAACTGGTGAGTCCTTTCTCAGTAGCTTGAAGATTGGTGCGCATATCAGAGTTAACTGTGTGATGAATCGGTTGATGTACTGGATCCTGCCTAAGAAGCCTCTGACTTCCTTCTCTGTAGATGGTGGTGGCATCTCAGTGATGGCCTTGATCTTGGTCGGATCGACCTCGATCCCTCTCCTACTGACAATAAAGCCCAGTAGCTTTCCGAACATAGCGCCAAACGCGCATTTCTAGGGATTCAACTGCAATCTATATTTTCTCAGCCTCTCGAATAACTTCTGCAGGTTTATCAAGTGGTCCTCCCTTTCTGGCGATTTGGCAATCATGTCGTCGACATATATTTTGATCTCTCGGTGCATCATGTCGTGGAACAGGGCCGTCATTGCTCTTTGATAGGTCACCCCAGCATTCTTCAGCCCGAATGGCATTACTTTGTAGCAGAAGGTTCCCCACGGGGTAATGAATGTTGTCTTCTCGCGATCAACCTCTGTCATCTTTATCTGATTGTATCCTGAGAATCCATCCACAAATGAGAGCATCTCGTGCTTTGCAGTGTTATCGACCAAGATGTCGATGTGTGGTAGTGGGAAATCATCCTTAGGGCTCGCCTTGTTGAGATTTCGGAAGTCGATACACATTCGAACCTTTCCATCCTTCTTTGGTACGGGGACGATATTGGCTAGATACCATGAGGAAACCTACGTCATACTGTTTAATGACCTCATCCTTCACCTTCAACATCCATTCGGGTCAGAGTCGTCTCAGCTTCTGTTTCACCGGCTTAACATTGGGGTAGAGTGGCAACTCATGCTCAACCAGATCGGTATCCAAACCAGGCATGTCTTCATACGACCATGCGAAGACGTCTTGGTATGACCGAAGGAAGTCTATCATACCTTTCCTCTCCTCAGGGGACAACGACGTTCCAATTTTGGTGATTCTGGGGGCCTCTGTGGTGCCCAAATTGATGTCCTCTGTCTCTTCGACGATCGGGTAGGGCCATGCTCAAAATCGGCAAATTGTTTGAGGAGCTCATTGGGGAGCTCGTTGGTTTGGCCTTTCCTCATCGGACTAACTCCTACCTCTTCTTGTATTTCTACAGGGAAGGGGTTGGCTTCACGTGGGACGGGTATCCCGACATTGATTTTAACTTTATTGGGAATTTTAACGGACAATATTTTGGAATTGGTATTTTTCTATTTTATGATCTTTTACATTTTTTGAGTCATTGAGGTGGATCTCTATATATACAAGGTAGAGTGGTCCAGAGGCTAACCTCACTTTTTACAGGTTATTTTTTTTTGGGGAGTCGGTGCCACTATCATGGCATTTGGCGGCTCTCAAGAGTTGGGGCAAGGATGCCCAGTTACTCACCTGCGAGGCTTGGCCTTTACCTCTTTGATCAGGAGTGGCATCGGTAGGCTCTTGCATTTCTTCCCTCAACATATTTACAGAGGGATCCTCCGGGACCTTATCCTCTCTGATTGGGAGGGGCCCAGTGGTTGGTCTTTGAAGTGAGGGGTGGATCGGGGCACTTCTTCCTCAAATAAGGAAAGGGCGGCTAAGTCCATTTCAAAGTCTGGGGGGATGATGTAGGGATTGGTGGGGTGGATTGAAGTAGGCTTATGCGGGGTTACCCTCGTCTCCCCATTCAGATCAATTTTTACTACCCCGGCACTCACAAAGGTTTCACGGATGTAGGGGCGAGCGTGAGGTTCCTCTTCCAAGATGATTCCTCTGGCCTTGGTGGCTGCTGCGGCTCTCATCTTCTCCTTGGCTTCTATGACTTCCTCTTCTCTAGGCCTGTAGCCTAAGCCGAATTTAGTTTGTTGCCCCTTGGCCTTGACGGGGTCTCTTCTTCCTTGAAGGCGCAAGCCCAGTCCTTTCCCTTTTTGATGGCCCCATCTATGGAGCATGAACACAGCTGCATCCATTCCTCCTCCAATTTTATTCGGGGTCTTTTCAGTTGGTTCAAGGGTAACACTTGAGAAGTCGTACTCAAATCGATGGAGATCGGCGTCCTCAGCTGTGTGCGGTATGCTCAGCACTTTCGGATTCTCAATGTGCAGAGCGCTCTTCCCCATGTCTTCTCTGCTCTCACCTAAGATGGTGATAATTTTTCCTTTTAAAATGAATCGGAGCTTTTGGTGTAGAGTAGATGGTATCGCTCCGAGCTTATGTATCCATGGCCAGCCTAATAGCAGATTGAAGGTAGACTTGATGTCCATCACTTGAAAGGGGGTGGTGAAGGTTTGCGGTCCGAGGATCAGGTCAAGGTCTACTTCTCTTATGATTTTCCTTCTAGTGTTGTCGAATCCCCGTGCGCTTGATATGGAAGGCCGAAAGCTGTCGAGGTTCGCCCCAATTTTGATTGTCGTCCTTAAAGGGCATACATTCAGCGCCGACCCATTGTCGATCAGGACCAATGGCACCACCAAGTTCCCTGCTTCCACTGTTATATTCAGGGGTTTAAATGGTCATTCCCCTCGATTGGTAGGTCTGCAACGGTGAAAGAGATGGTGTTTGGAGCCAACACTTGCCCTATTATTTCCCCTACTTCATCTAGAGTTACATGGGTGGAGACATGCGCGTCCTTGAGCGCTCCCATTAGGGCTTGAAAGTGGAGTGGAGACGTGATTAACAAATCCCACACAGTAATATGTGCAAGTGTTCTCTTGAACTGTGTCTCCAGTATATGTTCCCTGGCCATTTTTTCGAAGGGATTTCCTGTGGCCTGTTCTTTCTTTTTTTCTTCTCCTCCGATGCCGATGCTTGGCGGTAAATTGCCGATCGAGTGACAAACTCAACAGCCTCCTCTTGGTTGCACTCGGCATTCATGTTCGTCTGTTCATAGCTCAATGGTACCTGATGCGGGTCATAAGCAGGTTTTGGGATGAGAAATGGGGTGCGTGAGGATTCCGGGGAGGATTGGGCCGGATATACTGGTTTGTCGAGTCTGACCAGGTTAACTCCAGTGGGGGGTGGAATGGTAGTGGGGGGAATTGACAGAATTAGAATTATGGGCATGGAGGGGGCTTGTACTAGTGTTACCTGGGCATGATAGGACCAGTGGTGATTGGGTGATGAGGGGATTGGGTGAGGGGTTGCTTGTCCGAGTGGTGGAGTTGGATTAGGGCCAAAATAGCGGAAGGATGGTGGGAGTGTGACTGGGCTGGGGGGATGGGGAGACGTTTGAGGTGTGGTGGGTGCGGGATGATGGGGGTATGAAGGATTTGTATCTGGGGAGGTATGATGGGATGGTGGTAGGTTTGTGGATGAAGTGGGGTAAATTGGGGGTGATGGAGTTGTGCATTGAGCGGGATGACCGGGACATGGCGGGGTAGTGGGTGGATTGGGGGGATATAAAGGGTTTGTGGCATGGTGGGATGATGATGGGTTGGTAGATGAAATGGGATAGATTGAGGATGATGGAGTGGTGCATGGAGCGGGGTAATTCGGGGGTGATGGAGGGGTGTATGGGGTAAATTGGGTGGCGGGACTTGAAGGCGTGTATGGCATGGGGTAACTTGAGGATGGCGGAGCATTGTATTGGGTGGAGGGACTTGAGGGCGTGTATGGGGTAGGATAATATGGGGATGGCGGAATTGCGTAAGGAATAGGATGATTTATGTGTGACGGAGGGGTGTATGGGATAAATTGGGCGTGGGGTGGATATGCGTATGATTGCGGCGGGGCTGTGCCCGTTTGGATTTGATAGGCGGGAGCGGGGGTGGAAAAATACTGCCCTAAATCTAAGGGCTCCTCTTGGCAAGCTGGTGCGGGAAAATAATCGGCAAGATACAGTGGCTTGATCACCCCAACAAATAGTTCATCTTCGTTTGACCTGGGGAGCAAAAATTCCTCCTGATTGCTAATATAATCTGAAGGGTCAAACTCGTCTTCTTCTTCCTCTATCCAATGTATGTTAGGCCTGGGGCCTCTTGGGTGCGGTGGTAGAAGGGCTTGATGGATATTCTGGTTCTGCCCTTGGGGAAGTGGTGGGGGTATGATCTTTCCCGCCTCTATCAGATCTTGGACCGTGTGCTTTAACGGGAAGCACCGATCTGTAGGGTGACCCGGTCCCTGGTGGAAATTGCAACGCAAATTCGGATCATAATTCCTTAGTATTGGGTGGGGTGGGGGGCGAGGTTGGAGTAAATTGACTAGGCCTTTCTGTAGTAACACCGGTAGTAAGACACTCAAGGATTGCCCCAACGGGGTGAATACTCGTTCGAAGCGCGCTTTCATCTGTTCCAGGGTAAACGGGGCTCTTGGTCCGTTGCTTGGCCTTGGTACTTGCTCGAAATGGGTCGGGGGTGGTTGTGTAACCTGGAGTTGTATCGGGGGGGCGTTGGTATTGGCCTGGGGGTAAACAATGTTCTGCACATCTGTCCCTGGTCTTCTTTCAATTCTTGGTTCGGCGGCTTTTCGAACCCCAGTGGCCCCGTTGGCCGCATTCCTTCCTAGCCTGCCCTCTCTAATGGCGTCTTCACAACGGTTGGCATTTCAGAACAGATCAGCAAAACTCGATTGTTGCTGATATACTAAAAAATCTGCGATGACTGGGAGGGCTCCATTGGTTATCAATTCAATCTGCTCATCATCGAGAATTCGATGAGTTACCTTAGCAGCTAAGGCCCTCCACCTCCCTAAGTAAGCACTGAATGTTTCATCATGTCTTTACTTTAATCGGGCCAAGTCCGACTTCCTTGGTTCTATGTCCATGTTATAGACATATTGTTCTTGAAATAAGTGTGTTAGATCTTCTCAATTTTTTATCATGGATGGTTCCAGGGATGTGAACCATCTCAGTGCTGGGCCCGTCAAACGTTTCTGGAACACTTTGATGAGGAGTTGTTCATCTCCGCCATACTGGCACATATCCCCGCAGTAAGATTTCAAGTGGGCGATGGGGTTGTCAGTGCCGTTATACTTATCAAATGATGGCATCTTAAATTTCTGGGGCAGGGGGACGTCAGAGAACAAACATAAGTCTGAAAAGTTCGTCGAGTGTAGTTTCATTCCTCCCATCTTCATCAGATGCTTCTGTATTCTGTCTATCTGTTCTTTCAGCTGCTCTGGTTCCTTCGAGGTTGTGGTGGGGACCGCTTCCCCTTGATTCGGTCGACCCTAGGTGTGGTGATGGTGGGCCCGGGAGGGTTAAAACTGGCAGTTCCTCCACTGTTGCAAATCTCATCCTCCTTGTACTATTGGTCGTGGTATTGGTGAGGGGCGAGCTCTGCTATTTGGACTTGGGGGGTGATGGGTTGGATGACTTGGTGGGGCCACATGGTTTGTAGGGGACGAGAAGGGATAAATGGGTGAGCGTTTTGTGGGTAAGTGTTGTGCTGAGTTGGTGGCACATTCTGGGGGTGATGGGGGTGTGATTGAGATGGCGGGATATTGTGGTTTTGAGGAATGGAATGGATTGGATTTCCCATTGGAGGTGGGATGGAGGTGTAAGGGGTATAGGTGAATGAAGGGTATTGGTGGGGGGTATGGGGTTAGTGAATGGGCCTTGATGAGCGTGGGCGGATGGGCCTTGGGTGTGAGGGATTTGGGTTTGATGGTTTTGGAAGGCTCGAATCGACGGGCCCTGGGCCGGGGTGTGGGGATTAATATGACTTTGGGCCAATGGGCCTTGTTGAGTTTGGGCTACTAGGCATGAGGGGGCTGGGTTTGGGTCCATGGGCCCTGGGGGGCTTGGACTTGGGTCTGGGTCTGGTGGGCTTGGGCTCGAGCCCATGGATTTTGAGGGTCTTGGGTCTGGGCTTGGTTTTGGTGGGCTTGGGCATGGGCCCATGGGTTTTGAGGGTCTTGGGTCTGGGCCTGGGTTTGGTGGGTTTGGGCTTGAGCCCATGGGTTTGGAGGTGTTTGGGCTGGGACCTGGGCTTGATAAGCTTGGGCTTGGGCCCATGGGTTGTGAGGGTTTTGGGCCTGAGCCCATGTCTCTAGTGGTGTTTTGGCTGGGGCCCATGGATTTGTGTGGGTTTGGGTCTGGAATTGAGGCGGGGAATTCTAAGAGATATGGACGATGGGTGGTTGGGCATGGTTGGGAGGGAATGGGGTATGGAGGTTTTGGAAATTTGGATGCGGGGTTTGAGAGGTAGGTTTGTGAGAAGCAGCCCACTGGGCATACATCGTTCTCATATCCTCCATCGAGGGCATGGACTCAGGTGTGAGATTGGGGGGTGATGGATTACTTAAGGATGGAGGTGGTTGGGAGAAATTGGGCATGACCTGGCTAAATGGGGGGGTATGTTGGGATGTGGATGGTATGTGAGATGGGGTGGATGAGATGTAGGATGTTGGGGGCATGGGTGATGAGAGGGATGGAATGTGGGAAGTAGGCGGGGGATGGGACTCCCTGGGGGGTCTTTAGAAGTATGGGGATGCGGTAATGGTGTTTGGATGGGAGATGGGGATGTAAGGATCGGTTGGGAAATGAGGGGTTTCAGTAGGGGATGAAAAAGGGGTATGTTGGGGGAATGTAAGGGAAGGGGATGAAGTGGAAGTGAACACGGGCGCTCCAAATGGGCCCGTGATGTAATTACTGGCTTGGGTGAAGGTGTCGGAGACCGGGTCTTCTCCTATACGGGAATGGGATGGGGATGACGGTGGGGATGTATCGGCTCTTGACATGATCCGCCGACGAGTGTTGTATTGATGTCGCGGATAAGGGCCGAATACCTTCCTGGTTCTTCTCCTACGGGTCGGGTTTGAGGCCGCCGTAGTGCCGGTCACACCAAGGTATATTTTTGATTGTTTTTCTTTGTGTGTTTTTCTTTTTTTGGGTTTTGGAAAATGATGATTTTATTTTTATTTTTTTGGTAAAGTGAATTTTGTGATCTTTTTTTTGAAGGTGGATTTTTTTTTAAGATGAGGATTTTCTTTCTCTTTTTTTCTTTGCAATTAACTCCCCTCTACTTAGATGACTGATGACCTGGTGCCCAGGGTCAACTCCCGGTTCGGGTGATATATGTACCTTTAGTAGGTCCCACGGCGGGATCCGACACACTTCGGAAGAAGCGAAAGGGAACCCTTTCGTTCTATTGAAGGCGAGGGAATCCACGCAAATGACCCGATCCCCCGGAGCAAATCAATAAGAAGTCGCCTTCTTTTGACTGGGCGGGGGCATATTGGGCGTTAGAGAATGTGGGAGGCTACCGCGGACACTAATACCGCTAATCGGGGAATTGGGGTGGTGGATTAGGCCTGAGGTCGGGTTCTTTCTTCTTGGATATCTTTGAGCGTATATATTATCTGCCTTGACCAAAAAGTATACAGATTTGGCTGGGCGTATATATTATATACACCTAGCTTAAATCTGGGGATTTTGGCTGGGCGTATATATTATATACGCCTGTGTAAATCTGGGGCTATTTTGTTGGGCGTATATATTATATACGTCGGGCAAAAGGTTCTGTTTGACAGTGGACAGCAAGCCTGAATGTGGGTCATTGAACTAGTTTCTTGGGAGAAATGCTCCCGGGGACTGCTGTGTTTGTTATCGGGTCCCTCCTTTCCATTTCCTAGGGATACACGGCTGAATTTTGGGTTTTCTACGCTCTCACCAATGCGGGTTTTACGGCTTGATCGGAATTGGCAACCCAACCGATATACCTCCGGCGCAAGCGCCTTCTCAGGTACTGAAAGGGGTGGTTCTTTTCAGGATCATTACCACTAGGGCTGCAGCGTTACTGGGAACCGGGTAAATTGTATCTGTGCCTAAACCCCCCGAAAACTACCCAAAAACGCAAAAATAAATTCAATTATGTCCCCATACTGTTGGTTCACTTTTAATTATAAATTTTTATAGGGGAGTGAAATTAAGTCCAAAATCGGGTCGGGGATGATAAACCCGTCAACAGCCTCAAAGGTGAAATATGATGACCAAATAAAGTATAAGTAGGCCGTAAGCGGCTAAGGCTTGTAAATGATCGAAATTTAAATGACATGAAAATAAATGCGAGCAGGCCCGCCAAACGGCTAAGGCGGCTTAAATGACTAGAATCGTAAAAACTGAAATTTAAGGCGCACGTAGGCCCGCCAAATGGCTAAGGCACTTAGAGGACTGAATCGTAGGGGTGAGTACGTTAGTAAAAACAACGAAAAATAGCGAAAAATAGCAGCAAATTGAAACAAAAAACAGCCATGGTTAGTAAAATAACAAAATAAAAGGAAAGGCCAACAAGAGGGGAAGCGCTAGGGTGAAATCCCCAGCGGAGTCTCCATCTGTGCGACCGTGGATCCTCTCGAATCCGTCTCGGCGATGCGCTCGCCTACGATAAAATGTAGAGTCGCCACCCGGAGCTTTTGGTGACCCGAGAAACTTTCAAATCGATATTTTGAGCACCGAAGTGCTAAATATGACTCTGATTTACCGGTCTTTGCCAAAAGCTCTAGGGCAGGGGCTTCGGTTATCGATCGGGAAGGGTTTTAGGCACCCGATCAACCCGCACATAACGGTCTCTATCTATGGCCAAAAATAAAAATAAAAAGGGCGGAGTTTTCCCTTGCCTGAAGGCAATACGGTCCTATCAAGCTTTGAGCCAAACCGAAATTTCGACGGCGTAACGGCTTGAATCCTTGGACGGAGGGGACACCAAGAAGGTAGAGGAAGAGAGGGGTGAGCCGGAGCTCACGGGCCCTTCTTGCACTGTGGAAGATCTTCGCTTTGGCGTTCTTTCGATGGCTTGAATGGTGTGAAAATGGGTTCTAATGCTAGGATTCAATAAAGTAAGGGGTGTAGAGTGAAGCTAGAGGCTAGACTTTAGCAAAAGGGAGTGATCTAATGGTGGAAATGGGTTGAAATAGGTGAAGTATGCATGCTGGAATTCTGGAAAATATTGGCTTTTTCTCTCACTAGGGTTCTCTCTTAAGCACTTCTCTAATCCTTCAACAAAACTTCAACCCTTAAGGAAGAGGGGGGCCTCTCTATTTATAGAGAAGGGATGGGTTAGGGGCTTACTTAAGAGCTAATTGGTTTAGCAATTAGGTAATCCCCCATCTAAGGTTTTTTGGGTTTTCAAGGTCCTAGGGTTTTGGGAAACTGGTTTCAATGGCGGATGATGGGATGAGGCCATGGGTGACTTAAGGGTTGCCAATAAGCTCAAAGGGGGTGCAACCAATCTCAAGACACCCACCTAAACCCAGGGGATGGTCAAAGGGTCAAACTAGATGAAGGAAATTGAGCCATCGATGGCGATTCTTTGTAGCTAGTCGAAAGAATTTTCACCAAAATCAGGGGAGTTTTGAGAAGATGAAACCCCTGGTGGGCCCCACCTATATTGGGCGTATATATTATATACCCCCGGCCAAATTTTCCTCAAAATAGGTAGGCGTATATAATATATACGCCTGAACAATCTGGGGTAAAAATGACTGGGCGTATGTAATATCTACGCCTGTGTAAAATTCATGATTTTATGTGAAACTTAAAATGGCCATAACTTTTGAACCGTAGCTCAAAATTGGGTGATCTTTGGCTTGTTGGAAAGCTGGAGAAGTTCTCTTTCCAATGGTATATGGCTCATCCATGGTACTAATCTATGTGAAATTCTGTAGCTCTCCTCCCATCAATAACCAGAAGGGTTTAAGTTAGGTCTGGGAAGGGATTCTAGGGTGTAGGGGTGGCTTTTAAGGATTAGGGGAATGGCTCTAAAGGTCTTAGAGTGATTCCTGCTGGTCTAGGTAGGTTCCTAAGGGTTCCGAGGGGTGCCATCGAAAGCATAGGGGTACATCTCTCCCGAAGTATAGATTGATCAGGCCTTGGGCCGAATTTAGGTGTCTAAAAGCGGTACGAATCAACATTCTATAGGCCCACAAAGCAAACGACAGCATTTTGCTCCAATCTCGATAAGTGACGACCATCTTCTCTAGGATGCGGATGACCGTCTTGTTTGCAGCTTCCACGACTCCATTAGTTTGAGGCCAATAAGGGGACGAGCGATGGTGCTTGATCTTGTATTGCTCGCTGAAGGCTCGGATGCACTTATTCGCAAAGTTTACGTCGTTGTCTATGATGATATCTTTGGAGACTCCAAATCGGCAGACAATATTATTCTTGAGGAATTTCTCGACGTGATCGATCGTGATATTAGCATATGATGCCGCTTTCACCCACTTGGCGAAGTATTCAATGGCGACGAGGATGAACTGATGCCCATTTAATGCTTTTGGATTAATCATTCCGATGATGTCAAGGCCCCAGGTAGTAAATGGCCAAGGAGTGGTCATGTAGTGTAAATCAATGGCAGGAGCATGTATCAGGCTGGAGTGTTCCTGACACTTGTAGCATTTATGAACATATTTGTTGCAATTTGATTCCATAGTGGTCCAAAAGTATCCCTGCCACAGAATTTTATTCTCAAGCATGTAACCGCTGATGTGGGCTTCGCATACCCCCTCATGGATCTCCTTCATAATATTGACTGCTTCACTTTCAGTAAGGCACCTTAGCAAAACATTATTATTGGATTGCTTGTAAAGGCACTCCCAACAAATGACGTAGTCTGCCGCTAGACGTTGAATGGTTTGTCGGTCTGTCTTGGATGTACCCTTAGGGAAAGTTAGGGTCTTGAGGAAATTCTTAATATCTGAGAACCAAGGTGGCTCATCATCAGGCTTCATAGGTTCCTCAATCTAGAGGCAGAAGGCCGGCTCACTTCTCTGCTCGATCATGATTGGCTTCATCTTAGCACCATACGAGATTTTTATCATTGACGCCATAGTTGCTAGTGCATCGGCAAAGCGATTCCTTTTTCATGGGACATAGGAGAATGTCACATCATTAAAACAAGCTATCAGATCCTCAAGGTGCTCATGATAGGGTATTAGTTTCTCATCTTCTGTCTTCCAGTCGCTATTTGTCTGGCATATAATCAATTGTGAATCGCTAAACACTCAAAGGTGAGTTACATTCAGATCGAGAGCCACCTGCAGGCCAGCAGCACAAGCTTCATATTCAGCCATGTTGTTTGTGCAAGGAAAATTAAGCTTAATAGAAACCGGTACATGGGATCCTTTCGGCGAAATCAAAATGGTGCCAAATCCTTGACCCAAGAATCTTCTGCTTCTTCTGTATTGTCTTCTGTCATAAAAAGGATGTCGTCATCAGGGAATTCAGTTCTCAAAGGCTTATAATCTGGCAAAGGATTGTCGGCAAGATGATCGGAGAGTGCCTGCCCCTTAATCGACTTCTAAGTGACGTACATGATGTCGAACTCAGATAATAAGAGTTGCCAGCGTGCAGTCTGCCCAGTGAGAGCGGGCTTCTCAAACAGGTATTTTAATGGGTCCATTCGGGCCAACAGTAGAATGGCTTGGGATAACAAGTAATGGCAAAGCCTCTGAGAAGCCCATATACGAGTTAGGCATGCTTTCTCTAGATGAGAATAGTGCGTCTCATAATTAGTGAATTTCTTGCTCAAATAGTAGATGGCCTGCTCTCTTTTTCCTGTCTCGTCATGCTGCCCTAAGACGTATCCCATCGAGACTTCCGTAGTGGAGAGGCACATTCAGAGTGATCTCCCTGGCCCGAGTGGTACCAAAATAGGTGGGTTGAGGAGGTAGCTTTTGATTTATCAAATGTTGCCTGACAATCATCGTTCCATTCAACTGGTGAGTTCTTCCTTAGTAGTGTGAAGATCGGTGTGCAGATTGGAGTTAGCTATGCAATGAACCGATTGATATATTATATTCTACCTAAGAACCCTGTAACTTCTTTCTCAGTAGATAGTGGTGGCATTTCTACTATAGCTTTGACTTTGACTGGGTCGACCTCGATCCCTCTCCTGCTGACAATGAATCGTAGCAATTTTCCAGACATAACGCCAAAAGTGCACTTTTGTGGATTCAGACATAACCTGTATTTTCTCAGCCTCTCAAATAGTTTCTGAAGGTTTACAAGATGGTCGCCTCACTCCGGTGACTTGGCTATCATGTCATCGACATATACTTCAATTTCTCGGTACATCATGTCATGAAATAGCACAGTCATAGCTCTTTGGTATGTTGCATCGGCATTCTTTAGCCCAAACGGCATGACTTTGTAGCAAAAAGTTCCCCAAGGAGTGATAAACACTATCTTCTCTCGATCTGCCTCTGCTATCTTTATTTGGTTTTATCCTGAGAATCCATCCATAAAGGAAAGCATCCCATGCTTAGCAGTGTTATCGACCAAGATGTCGATGTGTGGCAATGGGAAATCGTCTTTTGGGCTCGCTCTGTTCAAATTGTGGAAATCGATGCACATGTAGACCTTTCCATCTTTCTTCAGTACAGACACGATATTGGCTAGCCACTGCGAGTATTTGGATACCATGAGAAACCTCGTGTCATACTGCTTGATGACTTTGTCTTTGACTTTCAACATCCACTCGGGTCAGAGACGTCTCAGCTTCTGCTTGACTAGCTTCATATCAGGGTAGAGGGGCTACTCACGCTCGACCAAATCGGTATCCAGACCAGGCATGTCCTTATACGACCAGGTAAAAATGCCTTGGTATGACCGAAGGAAATCAATTATGCCTTCTCTTTCTTCGGGAGGCAACGATGTTTTGATCTTGGTTATTCTAGGAATCTTCTCAGTCCCTAGATTGATATCCTCTGTCTCTTCGACAACGGGGGTAGGGCCATGCTCAAAGTCGGCGAACCGGTCAAGGAGCTCATTGGGGAGCTCCTCCAAAGGACTATCCTCATCCAGACTCATAACTCCTACCTCTTCTTGTATTTCTAGAGGAAAGGGGTCGATTTTACGTGGGACGGGTATTTCGATTAAGGCATCCATTTGTGGGACTTTTTCTGGAATTTTAAATGATGATATTTTTAGACTTTGAATTTTTTCAATATTTTTGGTATTTTGTATTGTTTTCATGTTTTTGAGATTTTTGTTTTCTTCGGAGACGGACCCTTGGCAAGGCGGGTTGCTATATATACAAGGTACTTCCTGCCAAGGACTTATCTCACTTTTTATAGGTTGTTTTTTTTTGGGGAAATAGGTGCTAAACTTTAGGCCACTCCCTGCTTCCAGGCTTTGGGATAGAGATGTCCAGTTGCATACCTGAGAGGCTACTCCTTTACCTGTTGGGATGGAGGGTGCTGACTGATATGGCTTATTTGAGTCAGCCACCATCATATTGATCCCCAATTCGTCCGAGATGATGTCCTCAAACGTCAATACCATTTTATGGTGATTTACCATAGGGGGTGTTTGTTCAGGTACTAGCCATCATTCATCGAAGAGGGACAACACAGCCAAATCTTTTTCCAGGCTGGGAAGTGAGATCTGGGGATTGGTGGGATGGATTGGGGCTATGGGTTTGTTTGGGGTCAAATGTGTTACCTCATTCCAGTTGATTTTGATGACCCCTACGCTGACAAAGGAATCCCTAATGTGTGGCCTAGGGCAAGGTTTCTCTTCTATGTTGATTCCTCGAGCTCTAGCTGCTATGGTAACCCTGGCTTTCTCTTTGGCCTCTCAGACCTCTTCCTCTACGGGCTTGTATCCCAGCCCGAATCTGACCTTCTGCTCCTTAGTAACAGCTGGCTCTCTTCTGCCTTGTAATCTGGGCCCGAGCCCTTGGCCTTTCGGATAGCCCCACTTTTGGAGCATAGCCACCGCCGCTACCATACGACCTCCTGTTTTAGGCATGATGCCCTCAATGGGCTTCAGGAGTATCGCTGACACCTCATATTCAAAACTGTGGAGGTCGACGTCCTCAGCGGTGTGCGATTTATCCAACACATTGGACTTTTCGATGCTATTGGCAGCTTTTTCTTTCTCGCTATGCCCCTCAGTAATGATTGTAACAATTTTATGCCCAGACGCAAACTTGAGTTTCTGGTGTAAAGTGGAAGGTATCGCTCCGACCTTGTGCAGCCACGGGCGCCCCAACAATAGATTAAATGAAGATTTGATATCCATGACTTGAAATAAGATGGAAAAGGTCATTGGCCCTATCAACAGCTTAAGATCAACTTCTCCCATTATTTCTCTCCTGGTATTGTCAAAACCTCTAGCACTGGTTCTCGTGGGCCTCAACATGCATGGATTGACCCCTATCTTAGTGGCGGTTCTTAACGGGCATATGTTCAATGAGGACCCATTATTAATTAAAACTAGGGGAATGATCATATTTCCAGACTCAACGGTTATATTTAATGACTTGGAGCGGCTACACCCTTCTTCAGGTAAATCAACATTAGAGAATGAAATGGCATTCAGAGCCATCATTTGCCCAATTATCTGCCCGACTTCATCTGGGCTATCTTGGAGTGATACATGCGTATTTTTTAACACCCCCATTAATGCTTGAAAATAGAGTGGGGGCGTCATCAACAGATCACGAACGGTTATATGGGCGGGCATTCTTCTCAGTTGAGTCTCTAGTATATGTTCCCGACTCATTTTTTTGAAGGGGTTCATAGCGCTGTCTTTCTTCCCCTCTGGTTGGGCCTATGCTGCTACTGGCGCTTCTAGCTGCTTCGATATCCTCCCAGACTGTGTGATAATGTCCACTGCCCCTTCTCTATTGCTGTTGCCGGTATTGACATTTGTTTACTCGTAGCTTAGTGGGACCTGATGAGGGTCACATGTTGGATCAGGAACTGGAAAGGTATGGCTGCCGATACTTGAGGCACTTGCACTGTCGGCTCAGGAGGTGTGGACAACACCTGATCTATTCCGGTGGTAGTGGGTTGGGTGGGAAAATTGGGCTAGATAGGGGTGGTGAAGCTTGAGGGTGGTGGCATTGGAGGGAAGGAGGTAAAAGTAGGCCATTGATAGCTGGTGGGTGCTAGCGGGAGATGGGGGGTCTGATGGGTGTTAAGCACTAATTTTTGCCACTTTCTACACCTTTAAACCTGAATTTTGATAGGACTTAGAGTATTTAATACTTATTTTTAGTGTTGTTTTGCAGCAAGGAGATAATTTTTTCCTTAGTGCAATTTTCTAGTAAAAATGGCCATTTAGAAGAGTTTTGAACCAATCAACAGCTGAGGAGCTCAACACCTAGAAGCTGCATGCTAGCCTGCATTCAATTTCATATAGCAGCATGTTCTGAAGCTAATAAATGTAGTAGCTTGAACTTTGCCAATGGGTGCTGAAACAGGAGGCCAGCACCCAACATGTCAACTTCAGCTAACTGCTCGAGCTCCAATAAATAAACTCCACCAATGCACTTAGCTTACCTATTAATTGGCAGGTTGTTAAGACCTAAAAAGTACCACTTTTCACCCCTTAACTTAACCTTTGATTAGACCCATAGCCACCTAATAAGTTCTTGTAAAGTGTTTTATGTAGGTGATAACCAGTAGTGAAATAAGGCTAGGAATCCTGCTAAGGAGCCGGTTTTAGCACCAGAAGTCCCTTAGAAGGATTCCAACTGAGCATCCCAAGAATCTACAACAACTTCTCGCGTAGATGATTGACTGAAGAGGTTCAGAAGCACAAACTCGCGCAGCTCTCGCGAAGCTCAAGAGTAGAACACATCACACAGTCTTGCGCAGTTCAAAGTAGACCTCTCTCAACCTCACGTAGTTCGCTCAGAATGACTAAGAAGAGAGAGCTTCATAAGACACTTCACGCAGCTGTCGCGCAGTCACCGCAGGATGTAATTATCAGAAGAGAACTCCTCGCACAGTTCTCGCGCCATTTAAGAAGAAAGCATCCTTGTGAAGGCAAAGTCATCCTCGCGAAGATCAATTAAGACATGGAACCTCGCGCAGTTTAGAACTCATTAAAGCCTTGCGATGTAACTCGCGAAGTCCAGTGAAGAGAAGTGCTTGCAAAGTTCTCGTGCTATTCAAATCTATCCTCCCGAAGATCAACCCAACGATCGCGCAACTACCTCGTGACTGCTTGAGCTCCAACCCCGCGACATTTGAGGCTTTGATGTCTACTCAACCTCGTGACTGCCTGAAGAGCAAACCAAGCCAACCTCGCGACGGTTGAAGTTTCAATATCAAATCATCCTAGCGAAGAGCAAAAGCTACCACGCGATAGGTCTGGGAAACAATGGCTACCTAGCGAAGCTCTGAACCTTAACTTCCATCTCTTCAGCAGAGGGCCTTCTGGGAATTTCCAGCGATTAGGGCACGCACTCCCACACTTAAATCTCCGTGCATGTGCCCCAAGGTATCGAAGGATCATTATTTGGCATCATCAAAATTAGGGTTTCCTAACCCTAATGCGCCGCCACACCACTGCTATAAATCCCCATAGAAGGCTTGGACCAAAGGAGGGATCGACATTCTGGAATAGCTGGGAACACATCTCATTTCATGGAGACTTTATCTGAGATTGTTTTGCTTTTCTTTTTATAGCTGTAAGTAGTTTTCTTTTTCTTTTTTTCTTCTCTCCATAGTCCAGCACTTGCTGGCTATGTCTTTGTATGCCTTTTGAACTAGATCAATGGAAGTTTTGTAATAGGATTTGTGTTTGAATGTGAGATGCTCTGTGCAAGGCTGCTACCTTGTGATCCGCCATTGCTTTGGCTGTGTTTCAAAGCAATGGAGGACTGATTCTAAGGGTCATTCAGATCCAAGTGACCTGTGTGTCTAGGCTATCATGGTCCTATACAACCTTAGCCCCACCACAGGACCCACTAGATCTGAAATCCCCATGGGAGCTTGAGCTGGTAGCCTGGTGACCATGGTGGTGGAAGCGATATTCTTGTTTTATCTTGGGCTCCGTGAGGAGGATAGCCTCTAGGATAGTCTGTGACCATTTGAGTGGACAGGTTATAGCCTTAGAGTGATTCTAATCCATCAATCCAAGATGGATCTTTCTTCTTTACACTTGAGCTTGTAGAAGCCTGGTGGGAGATTGTACGGAGGCAGACTCCCCTATATTTGTATAGATCCGCCATCAGATGTTGATTCTGATCTAGTTATAGAGATTGCAGGCTTGTGACTGGACCATTGTAGCCTCACTCAAGCAATGGACAGCTAGATCGAAGGTTGTACTCAATCTCTTGTTGGTTCTATGTGTCTGGGCTACCATGGTCCTATACAGCCTTAGCCCCACATATAGAGCTTTAGAGGTTGAGGTTCCCTATGGATTCTTGAGCTGGTAGCCTGGATGAAATAGTGCCTACAATGATTAACTTGTTTTGTTTTGGCCCATCCCTGGATTGTGGTTCCCCTATGGGATAGTCTGTGACCATTTGAGTGGACAGGTTACAACCTTAAGGGATTGAATCATAGCAGAAGTGATGGGTTGGATCCCTTCTCCTCAGTGGTGATAATGTAGCCATTGGACAGGATTTCTATAACATCATATCTGAATCTGAGTTACAAAGCTCCTCTGATCTAGGCTTAATAACTTACTTCTCATCCTTTTATATTTATTTTACACACTCCATCCATACTCTCACCCCTTTCTGTAGTGTAGACATTAGGTTACCTTAGAATACCTAGAATAAGTGACCTTAAACTCCCCTCCTTTTTAGGACTGTCAGATCTGTAGTCAGAACTGGAGGGACTACTAGTGACGGCTCCTTTGGAGCTGTAAATCACCTTTCCCTGTGGGACAAACTCTTACTTATCAAAACTTGCCACAATGGACCCTGTATCTTGCAAGTCTAGGATTTCTTAGTTGTGCTGATTCCATCTCTTCTTTTACTCTTTCTTTGATTTTTAAATTACTTTTACCACCAACCAACAAAATAGGCACACACTCAGAAATTGCCAACAACTTTTTGGCGCCGTTGCTGGGGAAAGATGATCTATTAGTAGACCCTTAGTTTTTGTATTCTTAGTATTCTTTGCAAATGTGAATAATTGATACTGCTGACATAATTTTAAACCTTTCTTGTAGATCTAGACAGTAGCAGTGAAGGACAGTTGGACTGCAATTGGAGCTTAGCTATCTCTGTTTGCAAACTCTCTGACGTTTAAAACTCTATCTATCTTTCTTAAAAAATTTCTAGCAGTATCTAGGATAGTTTTAAATGTATTCTTTGAATAGCTGTAAACTAGTTAGATAAATTTGTTAAGTGTACAGATATTCTTTTGCAATGTGCCTGCAAGAAGCTCTCCTTGCTATTGGTGTGCTTGTATGCTAGGGAAGAGATCTCTCAGCCCTACTTTAGAGCCTCTTAACCCTGAGTTAGAAAGGGGAAGGAGACTTAGAAGAGACAGGCACACCACAGGAGAGCCCCCAAGTGAATTTGTGGCAACAATTATGAGGGAAGAAGAACCCATAACTCTCAAGGAGTTGAATGCTCCGGATGACTATAACTCCCCTTTTAGCATTCAATTCCCTGATGTACAGGGAAATTATGAAATAAAAACTTCAATCATCCAGATGCTGCCCTCTTTCCATGGGCTCAGCAATGAGGGCCCGTACAAGCATATTGACCAGTTCTTAGCCTTGTGCACCACTTTTAATATCACTGGTTTGGAACCTGAGGCTACTAGGCTCATACTCTTTCCCTTCTCTCTGAAGGATAGGGCGAGTACCTGGTTGACCACTCTTCCCAACAATAGCATTGCTTCATGGAAAGACCTGCAGACCAAGTTCCTAACCAAGTTCTTCCCTAAGACCAAAACAAGCCAGTTGAGGAAAGAGATTCTTGCTTTTGCTCAATCCCCAACTGAGGATTTTAACCAAGCCTGGGATAGGTTTAAAGAAATGCTCAAACAATGCCCCCACCAAAAGATCCCAAAGTGGCAGCTTGTACAAAGCTTCTACAATGGGATTGATGAGAAAAATAGAGATATGGTCGATGCCTCTTGTGGTGGATCCTACATGCACAAGACTGCTGAGGAGGCATGGGAATTGTTTGAGGTGATTAGTGAGAATGCTTTTCAAAAGCCATCCCTGGCAAGAACTGGTCAGGAAACTGAGTCAAAGGTGGGACCTGCTGCTGGATCAAGAGGAAAAGTTTATGAGGTGTCTGGAAACAATGACCTGCAGCTGCAGATGGCAAACCTCTCTATGAAGTTTGACAAATTACTAACTGTGATGCAACCCAGAAGGGCTGATCATGTGGCGGAGGCATGTCTGATATGCCAGTCCCCACAACACACAGTGGAGGAATGTCCATCTGCAGGGCAATTCCATGAATTGGTTTTGGAACATGCTGCTGCTGCTCAAACTTATTGCCAACAAAAATCTAGGGGCCACAACAGATAACCATATGGATATCAGCACCAAAATACTGGTTACCAATGGAGAGACCACCCAAATCTGAGGTGGAGGCAAGATAATTACATGCAGCCCCAGCAGATGTTGGCCTTACCACAAAGACCACAGCAGCAGTTCAATCAAGGGAATGCCCCTAGGTCTAACTTCCAGCACCATCAGCAGCCCCATCAGCAACAAAATCAGTTGGTCTTACCCCACTCTCAGCCAAGAAATGCTTCCTTTGAGGACCAGGTCTTGACTTCATTACAAAACCTGGGATCCTTGGCTCAGACTGTGGACTCTCATGGTCAGAGCCTCCAGAAAATGGAAGAACAGATAAGGCAAATTTCAAATGCCTTGGTTAGGAGAGATGAAGGGAGGTTGCCCTCCCAGCCAATTGCTAACCCAAGGGTCAGTTTTTAATTGAGGAAGCTTCCTCAAAGTTTGAGGACACCAATGCTATCACTACCTTAAGGTCTGGCAAGCTGGTAGACAACCAGGTGGGTAACAGACCAGCAGAGGTCATTTCCACAGATGATGCAAATGATCATGATAGAGATGTTGTTGGACCACAAAGCCAAGAATTGCCTGCCACCCTGCAGCAGGAGAAAAATAAAGAGGCTGTCATTGAGCCTCAGCAGGAAGAAAAACATGAAAAAAGAAAGAAACAGAAGTTTAGTCATGGGCTAGCAGCTGAGGAACCAGCAGAACCTTAGCTACCATTTCCTCAAACTTTGGATAGCCCTGTCCCTTTTGATAAAGGGAATGCCCAGATGGAGGAAATGATGGAGACCTTCAGGCAGGTGAAAATCAATTTGCCCCTGCTTGAGGCAATTAAATAGGTTCCAGCCTATGCAAAGTTCCTGAAAGACCTCTGCACCTAAAAGAGAAAAGCTAGAGGCCATGTGTCCAAAAAGGTCTTTGCAACTGATACAGTGAATTCTGTATTTAACATATCAATGCTTCAGAAGTTGCAAGATCCAGGGATACCCACTATTCCCTGTGTAATTGGAGACCGTACAATTGGAAAAGCCCTTTAGTTAACTCCTGCTACATACAAAGGTATATCTCAAGACTAGGTTTGGGGGAGCTGAAAGCTACCCCTATTGTGCTAATGATGGCTGATAGGTCTAAGAGGAGACCTCTGGGAATGGTTGAGGATGTCTTAGTGGGAGTGGATAAGTTTTTCTACCCTGCTGACTTCTTAGTTTTGAACATGGGGTGCAGCAATAGCCCAAATCCTATACCTGTTATATTGGGCAAGCCTTTCTTGGCCACTGCCAATGCATGCATTCAATGCAGGTCTGGAGTAATGAAGGTAACTTTTGGACATATGAAAGTTGAGCTGAATGTGTACAATAGTGCAAAGTACCCTCAGATGGACAATGAGGAGAGCTTGCAGTGGATGTACTAGAGGAAATTATAGAAGAGGAATTGCCCACTCTGCTGGAGTGGGGCAACATTGTCAGGAATTTAGTTAAAATTTGAGACATGGTGGAGGAAGAGAGCCCAGATGTGGTATCAAAAAACATGACCACATTGAAGTCTTCTATGGGCTCAGTACAGCACTCCAGTTGGAAACCTACATTGCTGCCTCTTTCCCCAACCTCCACTACACCTATTCTACCATCCACCCAACACACCCCTGATCTGGAACTCAAGAAGCTTCCAGAAACATTAAAATATGCCTTCCTTGAGAAAGGTGATAAGCTTCCTATGATTATCTCTTCCTCCCTTACCAATGAGCAGGAAGAGGAATTACTAACAGTTTTGAGGAAGCACAAGAAGGTATTTGGTTGGACCATTGCCGATCTGGGAGGAATAGATGCATCAATCTGCATGCACAGGATTCATCTTGAGGAGGGAGCACTACCCTCCAGGGAAATGCAGAGGAAGTTAAATCCTCACATGCAGGAAGTGGTCCTCAAGGAGATCATTAAATTGCAGATGTAGGGGTGATTTACCCCATCTCTGATTCTCACTGGGTGGCACCTATCCAAGTGGTGCCCAAGAAATCTGGCATAACAGTGATTAAGACTGAAACTAGAGAGTTGGGGCCAGCCAGGGAGACCACTGGCTGGAGAGTGTGCATTGATTATAGGAAGCTCAACTCTAAAACCAGAAAGGACCATTTCCCTCTCCCCTTCATTGATCAAATTTTAGACAAATTGGCTGGAAAAGTTTTTTACTATTTTCTTGATGGGTACTCAGGGTACAACCAAATCCCTGTGCATCCTCAAGACCAAGAGAAAATTACCTTTACCTGTCCTTTTGGCACCTTTGCTTACAGAAGGATGCCTTTTAGACTTTGTAACGAACCAACCACTTTTCAGAGGTGTATGTATGCCATATTCTTTGATATGATTGACAAGTTTTTGGAGATTTTTATGGATGATTTTTCTGTCTATGGGGACAGTTTTGGCCAGTGTCTACAACACCTCAGCCTAGTTTTGCAAAGATGTGAGGAGACCAATTTGGTCTTAAGCTGGGAAAAGAGCCACTTCATGGTAACACAAGGCATTGTGTTGGGCCATGTAGTCTCTAAAGAAGGGCTTGAGGTAGACAAGGCCAAAGTGGACCTCATTGCCAATTTACCCCCTCCAAAAATAGTCAAGCAAATCAGATCTTTCCTGGAGCATGCAGGATTTTATAGGAGGTTCATTAAGGACTTCAGCAAAATTGCTAAGCCATTGTGCCACCTGCTCTGCCAGGATGTGCCCTTTGACTTTTCTGTTGACTGTCTTAAGGCTTTTGAAACATTGAAAATATGCCTCACCTCTGCCCCTGTACTCCAAACACCAGACTATACCCTACCTTTTGAGCTGATGTGTGATGCATCAGACTTGTCAATAGGTGTTGTTTTGGGCCAAAGCAAAGATAAGCTGTCTGTGGTCATTGCTTATATCAGCAAATCACTTGTTGAAGCTCAACTGAACTATACCACAGCTGAGAAATAGCTTCTAGCAATGGTTTATGCTGTTGACAAATTTAGAGCCTACCTACTAGGATCTAAAACTATAATCTTCATTGACCATTCAGCATTGAAGTACTTACTGTTCAAGAAAGATGCTAAGCCTAGGCTGATTAGATGGATACTCCTGCTACAGGAGTTTGACATCAAAATCAAGGACAAAAAGGGTGTGGAAAATGTGGTGGCTGACCACTTGTCCAGAATTATCTTAGAGAATTGCCTGGATGGCCCTACAAATGATGTCTTCACGGATGAGCAATTATTTGCCATCCAATCCTTAGTCCTTTGGTTTGCACACATTGTCAATTATCTAGTTATAGGAAAGATTCCTCCCCACTGGACCAAAATGGACAAAGACCTATTTTTCTCCAAGGTCAAGTATTTTTTCTGGGAGGAGCCTTGCCTATACAAGTACTGTGCAGACCAAATCATTCGAAGATGTGTTCCTGAAAGTGATATTCAATGCCTTTACAGCCCATCCTTGTGGTAGAACTGTTTGATGTATGGGGTATAGACTTCATGGGCCCCTTTCCTCCTTCTAATGGTTATCAGTTCATCTTAGTGGCAGTGGACTATGTTTCCAAATGGGTAGAAGCCATTGCCACAAGAACCAATGACAACCTGGTGGTCCTCAAATTTGTAAGGCAGCATATTTTCTTCAGATTTGGAACCCCTAGAGCTATTATCAGTGATGGGGGTAGCCATTTCTGCAATAGAAATTTCAAGAGCTTGCTCAAGAAATATTCTGTGACCCATAGGATAACTATTCCCTACCACCCACAGACAAGTGGGCAAGTCAAAATTTCCAATAGGGAGATTAGGCACATCCTTGAGAAAATAGTAAGGACTGACAGGAGAGATTGGGCCGATAAACTGAATGATGCACTGTGGGCCTATAGGACTGCCTATAAGACTCCCATTGGAATGTCCCCATTCAGACTGGTCTGTGGCAAGGCTTGCCATCTCCCAGTAGAGTTAGAACACAAGGCCTATTAGGCCATTATGAATTTAAACATGAACCTAACTTCTGCTGGTCATCACAGGTCATTACAGCTGTCTGAATTGGATGAGCTGAGGATGGATGCTTACACCAATGCCAGGATCTACAAGGAATGGTCTAAAGCTTTCTTTGACAAGGGCTTGTTGAGAAAAAGCCTTGTACCGGGTGGTAAGGTTTGGTTATTCAACTCCGAACTAAAATTCTTTCCTGGCAAATTAAAATCCAGATGGGAAGGTCCCTATGTTGTCTTAAATGTTTCCCCATCTGGTGTTGTGGAAGTCAAGGATCCCAAATCTGGGAGGACCTTCAAAGTGAATGGTCAGAGGCTTAAGCCTTGCATTGAACAACCTGCTGACCCTATGAACACTAATCATTTTCATGGGACCCCTATACTACTTTTGTTTCTTCCATAAGTTTTAGGAAATTTTAGTGGTTGTGTGGAGGCTGATTACGTTGAGCTGGATAGAGTTCATGTGGGATTGGTAGGATTTCTTCTTCTTCTTCTATGAATTGCTGACTTTCGAATTGAATGGATATTGTTTGGTATTAAGCCCTCGCTCATTCCAAATTGTGATTTGGGAAGCTCTCGCACAATTCACATAGAACATTTCTTTCGCTGTCGCGAGCTTCAATGCAGCAGAGTCTCTCGCGCACTTCAAGCTCCAACTTCCATAATCGCGCGATTTAGTTATCTCATGATCCCCTTACCCAACTGCGTGAGTCTAATGCATTTGTCATTTCCCACGTTGATTGCTGGGACTTGATGTTTCCCAACTCACTCTTAATTAATTACGGTGACTTGGATGTTATTCCACCATTTCATCTTCCACCATCCTCGTCTTTAAATACACTAGGAGCCCCTTTCAAATTCATTGCATCCTTTCTCCTGACACCCTAGCGGTCCTTCCCTACTCCTAACAATGGCAGATGATAAGCCTAATGCGCTGCCTAACAAGTTTTACCCGATGTGGTTGGACCCGCCACCACGTAAAGAGTCGGATCCCCTACAACCCCTCTAGAATGAGTACGAGGCGGTTCAGCAGCTCCTGGCTAAGGAGGAGGAGGAAAAGCTCCAGCCCCAGCAGAAAAAGCAAACGATAGAACCATCCCCTGCCCCCTCCACCCCACCCCCTCCCCCACCTTCCCTACCCCCTCACCCTTGATCCCTCTCTCCCTTCCCCCCCCTTTTTTGTAATTTTCTTTTTTTCGTGTTAATGAAAATCCCTTTTCCTGATATTCTATGCAGTTCTCTGTTTTTGGTTGTTTTTCTTTCTTGTTGTTTCCTTTTATTATGCCCTTAATAAATCTGCTGCACAGACACCTTTGAACCAGTGAGGACACTGCTCCTCATAGGTTTGGGGGTGTGGCAGGCAGACCCTGCCAATGGAAAAGTTAAGTGCAGCAGACTCATCTGAGTAATATGGAAATGGATCTATGTTCACTTAAGAATCAAGAAAATAAGAAATTTAAAATTTCTGTAAACTTTTGACATTATAAACTTTTAATATTCCACATTTCTATGATAATATCACCAAGGAAACTTACTTGTATCAGCACTTAGTGAATCATTAGAGAGAGAAAAAGGTGAGGACATACTTAAAAGTTCAAAGGAAGACCATAACCAGTGAGAATTGGGCCTATAAAAATTTTTCCATCCTTTGAGGAGTAACCAAGGCAATCTCTTCTAGTTCTAAGGACTGGCTGAGTCACTGTGCTCACTAGAAGTTAGGTAACTCTAAGTTGAAACAACTGACAGTACTCATGAGACTTAGGAAAGGATCAAGGCCTTCTCTTGGACAGTTTGAGCCTAAAAGGACCAACCCTAAAGCAACTGCCCTTGTCCATACCCCCCTTTGAGCTTTAAATCCTAAATTTCTTCAAAATACACTTGAGTACTTGAACCTGAACCTATGAACTTGCTTCAGCCTACCCTCACTCTGAGAATTCAGAAGGTAAAGGAGAAAAGGTTGGAAATGGACTAGCTATGGTCAACATTAAGTGAATGGAGAAGAAGCATCTCAAAATTCCGCAAGATGGTAAGCGAGAACATGGTGGCATTTCTGAAAAGCAAAAACAAAAATAAAAAGAAGAAAATTCCATTAAAAGGAAACAAAAATAATAATGAACAGGAGTAAGGGAGGAGTCAAGAGGAACTTTCATTGGAGAATCAAAATCAAGAAGAGAAACTGATCACTTCAAATCTGAAAATCTCAAAGAAGATGAAGGGAGCTGAATTCAAGAAGGTGAAGTCATGAATCACCTCTGTCACCTACTGATTTCTCAATTTGGAACCCATTTTCAACCTTCCATTCTTTTTAACCCCACATTACAGCCCAGTTAAAAGCCCTTGTGATCCAAAGTTGAGTGAGCTGCCATGTGAAGACAAAGAGTTATCCAATCTATGGTGAGGAACTGCCAATGATGTCAGCACATAAGAACTCTGCCTATGCTCATGCTTACAAACTCATTTGGGGGATGTAACTGCTCTTGAGCCTGTGAGAAAATGAACCCCTCAATAAAACCTTTATGAGAGTATGCCCTGCAAATTTTTTGGGTCTGAACATGAATGCATTATGTATGACCTATAACCTAATTTTTGACCTGAGGATGGGCTCAGTGCTGGCACACACTTGTGCAGTTTGCTGTGGTTGTGAACTGATTGGAAGTGCTGTGCATTCATGAAAAGTTTATGCTATTCTGTGCAACCAATGGATTAAATTTCTTTTATGATTATTGATTCAAGAGTACCTTATCGCTCCTTTGGATGATGATATTACACTTTTGTTAACTATTTCATTGAAGAAGTTTGTGGGTGTCTTCACTGAAAACCCTCAGGAGACTTCACTCCTCCACTAGGGATCACCTAGGGGTTTAAAAGGCTTGGTACATATGCTAAATGTATCCGTCCTCCCTACGAAAGTGGCATTTAATTTTTATAGTAGGTTTAATGTAGCTTTGCTAAGGGACTAGCAAAGATTAGGTTTGGGGGTGTGTTAAGACCTGAAAAGTATCACTTTTCACCCCTTAACTTAACCTTTGATTAGACCCATAGCCACCTAATAAGTTCTTGTAAAGTGTTTTATGTAGGTAATAACCAGCAGTGAAATAAGGCCAGGAATCCTGCTAAGGAGCCAGTTTTAGCACTAGAAGTCCCTTAGAAGGATTCCAACTGAGCATCCCAAGACTCTACAACAACTTCTCGCGCAGATGATTGACTGAAGAGCTTAAGAGCACAAACTCGTGCAGCTCTCGCGAAGCTCAAGAGTAGAACACATCGCGCAGTCTTATGCAGTTCAAAGCAGACCTCTCTCAACCTCGCACAGTTCGCTCTGAACGGCTGAGAAGAGAGCTTCAAAAGACTCCTCACGCAGTCGCCGCGGGATGCAATTATCAGAAGAGAACTCCTTGGGCAGTTCTCACGCCATTCAAGAAGAAAGCATCCTTGCGAAGGTAAAGCCATCCTCGCAAAGATCAATTAAGACATGGAACCTCGCGCAGTTCAAAACTCATTAAAGCCTCACGAGGTAACTCGCGAAGTCCAGTGAAGAGAAGTGCTCACGAAGTTCTCGCGCTATTCAAATCTGTCCTCGCAAAGATCAACCCAGCGATCGCACAGCTACCTCTCAACTGCTTGAGCTCCAACCCGCGACATCTGAGGCTTTGATGTCTACTCAACCACGCAACTGCCTGAAGAGCAAACCAAGACAACCTCGCGACGGTTGAAGTTTCAATATCAAATCATCCTTGTGAAGAGCAAAAGCTACCACGTGACAAGTCTGGGAAACAATGGCTACCTAGCGAAGCTATGAACCTTAACTTCCATCTCTTCAGTAGAGGACCTTCTAGAAATTTCTAGCGATTAGGGCATGCACTCCCACGCTCAAATCTTCATACGCACGCACCAAGGCATCGAAGGATCACTATTCGGCCATGTGGCATTATTAAAATTAGGGTTTCCTAACCCTAATGCGCCGCGACACCACTGCTATAAATCCCCATAGAAGGCTTGGACCAAAGGAGGGATCGACATCCTGGAATAGCTGGGAACACATCTCATTTCTTGAAGACTTGATCTGAGATCATTTTGCTTTTTTTTTATAGCTGTAAGTAATTTTCTTTTTCTTTTTTTCTTCTCTCCATAGTCCAGCACTTGCTGGCTATGTCTTTGTATGCTTTTTGAACTAGATCAATGGAAGTTTTGTAATAGGATTTGTACTCTGTAGGATTTGTGTTTGAATGTGAGATGCTCTGTGCAAGGCTGCTGCCTTGTGATCCGCCATTGCTTTGGTTGTGTTTCAAAGCAATGGAGGATTGATTCTAAGGGCCATTCAGATCCAAGTGACCTGTGTGTCTGGGCTCTCATGGTCCTATATAGCCTTAGCCCCATCACAGGACCCACTAGATTTGAAATTCCCATGGGAGCTTGAGCTGGTAGCTTGGTAACCTTGGTGGTGGCAGTGATATTCTTATTTTATCTTGGGCTCCGTGAGGAGGATAGCCTCTGGGATAGTCTGTGACCATTTGAGTGGACAGGTTATAGCCTTAGGGTGATTCTAATCCATCGATCCAAGATGGATCTTTCTTCTTTACACCTGAGCTTGTAGAAGCCTTGTGGGAGATTGTACGGAGGCAGACTCCCCTATATTTGAATAGATCCGCCATCAGATGTTGGATCTGATCTGGTTATAGAGATTGTAGGCTTGTGACTAGAGCATTGTAGCCTCACTCATGCAATGGACAACTAGATCGAAGGTTGTACTCAATCTCTTGTTGGTTCTATGTGTCTGGGCTATCATGGTCCTATACAGCCTTAGCCCCACACATAGAGCTTTAGAGGTTGAGGTTCCCTATGGATTCTTGAGCTGGTAGCCTGGATGAAATAGTGCCTATAATGATTAACTTGTTTTGTTTTGACCCATCCCTGGATTGTGGTTCCCCTATGGGATAGTCTGTGACCATTTGAGTGGACAGGTTATAACCTTAAGGGATTGAATCATGGCAGAAGTGATGGGTTGGATCCCTTTGATCGGTGCTGAAATATGACTATAATTCACACTTTAAATCCTACATTTAGCTGTTCAATGAAAGCATCTGATGGTTGTTGTGAGGTTTTGATGTTTACAGGTGTTTCTGACAGTTAGATCGTTCAAGTGCATAAAAGAAGGAAAGTACAGGCTAAAAAAGAGCTATGGACAAAAAGGTCCAAAGAAGCATTGAAAGCCATGAAGAGAATCAACTTCCATCAAGAAAGGGAAGACTTTGCATTGAAGAGTCAATCGATTGAGGCATTATGGTCAATCGATTGACAGGTGGAGAAAAACTCAACCCTAGAAAGTCAATCGATTGAGACATGAAATTCAATCGATTGAGACATGAAGGCAGAAGTGCCCTAAGGGAATTCGAACTCAAAGTCAATCGATTGAGACATGAAACTCAATCGATTGAGGAAATTAGGGTTAGTTTCAATCGGATATTATAAATAAGAGGCTCACGGCTTTGTAAAGGAGGGTTGTTTTTTTTGGAGTTGTTTTTAGGGATTTATTTTTGAATAGAGAGTATTTATTTTTGAGAAAAATTTGTGTAACAATTAGAGACTTTTGTAAGAGGGTTTTCGGAGAGTAATAAAAATTGTGTTGAGATTTTCCGAGAACATATTTTTCTTTTACACCTTCTTTGCTCTTTACTTTGGGAATGGTTTTGAATAAAATTGAAGATCTTGCATCAAGGATGAGAGGCTGAAGGCTGTAGATCAAGGAGGATGCGATCCCCAGATAAGTACCTATATTTTATGTTTAATGCCATAGTTTGATAATTTCATCATCAAATCGTTCTTCTCAAAGGGTAGTGATCATGTTTTTAATGCTTTGATCTAAAATACCATGAGATACGCTATGCTTTTCACATGATTCATACCGCGATTAGGCTGAGTCATTGTTTTTAGATAGGGTATGCCGGGTTAATGATCACGATTAATTACTAGTCATGTTTCTCTTAGAATGATGGTGTGTTTGATGTTAATAAAATTGTGGGTTTAAAATTAGAAAAGGGTATAAATCTGGGGTAGCAAATTCCTTGATCTTGTTTTTAAAATTTGTTCTTAGATTTCTCATTACATAATTTTTTTAGATTAATTTATTTTCTTTCTTGCAATTAGAAAAGTGTTAACTCTTGGTAAAAATTAAATCTGCCCCTTGGTACTTCCTCGGGGATATTTTCTAAATCTCTAGGAAGAATTGAATAAAATTTCAGATTTCCCTGTGGGTTCGACACCCTTGTTCTTGCCTTACTAGAACAGATCTTGTACACTTGCAAGGGTTTATTTAAAATCGATCAAGTTTTTGGCGCCGTTGTCGGGGAAAATCGGCAAAATTTTGAGTAAATTCCGATTAGAGATATTTTTTTTTTTTTTTAACAGTCAATCGATTGAGACTTGTTTCTCAATCGATTGAGGTTGTGTGTTTTTGGCAATAATTGTGCCTCAATCGATTGATTCAACTCTGTCAATCGATTGACAAACTTGAAAATTTAAAAAAAAATATATATATATATCTTTCCTTAATTCTTCTCTCTTAGATTAGATTCTGCAATCTTCTTTTAGGAAGTTTTTATTTTTAGGAAGTTTATATTTTTAGGAAACTTATATTTTTATTTTAAAAGTTTTCTTTTAGGAAAGGTTTTCTAGGTTTTTAATTTCTAATTTCTAATTTTCGAATTTAGATTTTATTTTTTTTTTCCGAAAAAAAAAAAAAATTAAAAAATTAAAAAATTAAAATTGAGTGGTCTTCTTTCCTTCTCCTTCTTACTTTGCTCTCTGTTCATAGCAGCATTCAATCGATTGAAGCTCCTTTCTCAATCGATTGATACTGAGCCACTTTCTGTCTCTACTCTTTTTTGCAATCGATTGACATTCCTATGTCAATCAATTGACAGAATTCTTGAGTGTTTTTAATCTTGGAACCTCAAACGATTGGGAGTATTCCCTCAATCGATTGACTGACAAAGTCTTTTTCTGATATTCTGTGTGCTTTCTGACTCTTGGAACCTCAATCGATTGAGAGTATCCCCTCAATCGATTGACTGACAAGTCATTTGTGTGAAATTTTATGTGCTTCTGTCCATCTATTGAGACCACTGTCTCAATCGATTGAGTCTGTTTAAGGACTTATTTTGGGTTCTTCAAACCTTTGATTGTTGGTGTGGTGTATGAGCTTTACTCGTTCTCATCACCCACATTTGCTACCGTTTAATCCGGAGATCGAACGATCTTTGTGAGATAATCGTAGAATCCAACGAAGTCAGTATCATCCTACTGATACCATGGCTGATCAAGAGCAAGAAATGAATGAAAACAATAATCAGAATGGCAACAATGTGCATAATGGAAATAATGGGAACAATAATTACTATGGGGGACCTAGAACACTTGAATACTATAATGATCCTGGTTTTTACGAGGATCAGGAGTGTATCATGCATGCTCCCATTCCAGGGAATCATTATGAATTCAAATCAGCAATGATTCAAATGCTACCAATATTCCATGGTTTGGCAAATGAAAATCCGCACGTTCATCTGAACGAGTTCACTGGGGTATGCAAAATGTTCAGAGTCCACAATGTGACTGATGAGATAGCGAAGCTCCGACTCTTTCCGTTCTCTTTAAGAGACAAGGCAAAAACGTGGTTCTATTCTTTAGAACCGCAATCTATTCAGAGTTGGGCCGAGCTACACCGTCAGTTCCTCAAAAAGTATTTTCCTATGACTAAAGCCATAGAGATGCGTCAAAAGATCCTTTTCTTTTCCCAACAACCTACAGAGACATTCCATGAATGTTGGGAACGTTTTAAGGAGTTGATCAGAAGTTGCCCTAACCATCAAGTTCCAAGGTGGCAACAAGTCCAAAGTTTCTACAATGGACTGATTCCTGAAGAAAGACGCATGGTTGATGCATCTTGCGGTGGATCTTGTGCCACGAAAGAGGCCGATGAGTTGTGGGCATTGTTTGAGAAATTGTATCAAACCTCGATACAAAGTGAGACACTGGGGCGAACCACTTTGGACTTAGCACCTAAATCTCATGTGTTGACCAAAGACGGATTGTATGAGGTCAACAATAATAACTCTGATCTATCAACCAAGGTTGATATGCTGTCCAAACAGATGAACATGTTGTTAGCTGCAACCAAGCAAGCTAAAGTTCCTGTCACCCCCACTGTATGCTCAATTTGTGAACACCCAGGTCATATGGCTAATGAGTGCCCAACTACCTTGACATTCCTTCCTGATGAATCTACTCTTCCAGAGCAGATAAATGTCACTCAATCTTATCAGCGGCAAGGTAGAAACGTGTACTCAAATACCTACAACCCAGAGTGGAAAAATCACCCCAACTTAGGATGGGGTGGATCAAACCAAACTGGTCAGGTCAACCAGCAATACCGAGCCAATCCTATGAATGGACAACAAGTTTTTCCACAAAATTTCCGTCCACAACAGAATTTTCAGCAGAATTCTAATTTTCACCAGAATTCTAACTTTCAGCAGAATGCTCCATATTCTCATCCAAATTCTGATTTTCGAAAAAATCAGAATTTCAATCAGAATCCTAATCAAGCCCATATAAGCACTTCAAAGGATGCTGATCTGGAAGAAAAGGTAATGCGCAGTATGCAATCTTTTCAACAGATGATAATCGACCAAGTCAGTCAATTGGCAAATCAACTGAGTCGACGAGAGGAGGGTAAGCTTCCCAGCCAACCCATCAACAATCCTCGCGGCCAAGCATCATCTGATGAAGGACCATTAAATAGTCTTGAAAGTCACATCGTGTTGCAAGTGGACGGGAAGTTCATAATCAGGTGTAATTGCCTGTGGAAGCAGAGGAAGAAAGCGAAGCAGACAAAGAGCAGGAAGCAGAGAAAGAGAAAGAGTCAGCGAGAAGAGCGGAGAAAGAGCGAAGAAAAGAGAAAGAGATAGAAAAACGAAAAGAGGAGGAGGAAGAGAAAAGAAGAGAGAAGGGAAAAGAAAAGATGATAGAGGATGAGTCTCCCTCAACTGTCCAACAAGGACAGACGAAGTTTCAGAAGGGGAACCCGCACCTTTTGTCCCAAAGGCACCATTTCCTCAATGCCTAACTCCTCCATCAAGAATGGGAAAGGGACCAACAAAAATGGAAGATATTTTCGAAACATTTAAGCAAGTAAAGATAAACCTTCCATTGCTTGAAACAATCAAGCAAGTGCCTGAGTATGCAAAGTTTTTCAAAGATTTATGCACTCGGAAGAGAAAGGCACGTAATCATGTTTCGAGGAAAGTGTTCTTGACTAATCAAGTCAGTTCTATATTGCAATTGGAAACCCCACAAAAACTAAAAGACCCTGGAGTTCCTACTGTTCCATGTGTCATTGGTGGGCAACCAGTTGGGAAAGCGTTATTGGATTTGGGAGAGAGTGTTAATTTAATCCCATATTCATTGTACGAGAAACTCGGACTGGGTGAATTGAGACCCACAACGGTCACATCGCAATCGCGATATAGATCGAGAAAAGACGCAGGGCGTATTGAGGATGTCTTGGTTGGAATAGATAAGTTTGTCTTTCCAGTGGATTTTGTTGTTTTGGACATGGACACACCTGTTAAGTCACTTAATCAAGTCCCCATCATCCTTGGACGTCCATTTCTCGCTACGGCCAATGCGTGCATTAATTGTCGAACGGGAGTCATGGACATTTCTTTTGGAAACATGAAGGTTCGATTGAATATCTTCCATGCGATGAACCATTTCCAAAACGAGGATGAGGTTGAATGTTTTTACATCGATCAGATAGATGAAGTGGTGGATGAGGCATTACCTTCAATGCTTACCAAAGAGGAATTTGAAAATGCTTTGTTGGCCATCTATGAAGAGAAAGGATCGGAAGAGAAGCAGTCCGACGAGAAAGAGTCTAGCTCATCATGCCAGGATGATCACTTAGATGCGAGTGTGCCTGAGATAGAATCATTACCTGTTGAGGTGAAGGACGTATTGCCTCCATCACTTGAGCAACCACCACTTGTGGAATTGAAACAATTGCCAGAGTCCCTCAAGTATGCTTTTCTGGGACCTCATGAAACACTTCCAGTAATAATCTCATCCACGTTGTCGGCAGAACAAGAAAAAGAGTTGTTGACGGTGCTGAAAGAGCACAAGGAAGCTATCGGTTGGACTCTCACTGATCTCAAAGGGATTGACCCATCGGTATGTATGCATAAAATACATTTGGAAGATGAGAGTAAAACTTCAAGGGAACCACAGAGGCGACTTAATCCAAACATGCAAGAAGTCGTTCTAAAAGAAGTCATTAAACTCCTTGATGCTGGAATCATCTATCCGATTTCTGATAGTGAATGGGTTAGTCCAGTCTAAATTGTTCCGAAAAAGTCCGGAATCACTGTGAAGGAAACTGCTGAAGGAGAATTGGTCCCCACTCGAGAAACTACTGGATGGCGTGTCTGCATTGACTTTCGAAAATTAAACGCCGCCACCAGAAAGGATCATTTTCCCCTTCCGTTCATTGATCAAATCCTTGAGAAGTTAGCTGGGCAAGAGTTTTACTGTTTTCTTGATGGGTATTCGGGATACAATCGTGCTACCCGGTGATCAAGAAAAGACAACGTTCACATGCCCTTATGGTACGTTTGCATACCGCAGGATGCCATTCGGCCTATGTAATGCCCCGGCCACATTTCAACGGTGTATGTTGGCCATATTTTCAGATATGATCGACAAATTCATTGAAGTATTCATGGACGACTTCTCGGTTTTTGGGAGAACCTTTGATTCCTGTTTGAATCATCTTTCACAAGTGCTGCAACGTTGTGTTGACTCCAAACTTGTTCTTAGCTGGGAGAAGAGTCATTTTATGGTTAAACAAGGGATTGTTCTGGGGCACATTGTCTCACAGAAAGGAATCGAGGTGGATAGAGCAAAAGTTGATCTAATTGCTAACTTGCCACCACCCAACAGTGTTCGACAAATTCGATCATTTTTGGGTCATGCGAGGATTTTATCGAAGGTTCATTAAGGATTTCAAGGTGGCTAAACCATTGTGCACCTTGCTTGGCAAAGATGTTCCTTTTGAATTTACTGAGGACTGCATGCAAGCATTTTTGAAATTGCGAGAGCTCTTATCCAATGCACCAATCATCCAGCCACCGGATTATTCTCTCCCATTCGAACTCATATGTGATGCATCGATTACATAATTGGAGCTGTCCTAGGGCGGAGGGTGAATAAATTACCCCGTAATTTATTATGCTAGCAAGACATCAATTGATGTCCAACTCAATTACACCACCACCGCGAAAGGATCTTTTGCTGTGGTGTATGCTCTAGACAAGTTTCGTTCCTATTTGCTTGGATCAAAAATAGTGGTCTTTTCAGATCATTCCGCTCTGAAATATCTTCTAGCAAAGAAGGATACTAAACCGAGATTAATCCGTTGGATCCTTCTGCTCCAAGAGTTCAATTTCGAGATTAAGGATAAGAAGGGGGTTGAAAACATGGTGGTTGATCATTTGTCGAGAATTCACAAGAATCGCAATACACGAGACCATCCGTGACCGTTTAGGATGAACATTTGCTAGCAATTGATGTAGCTTATGCAAAGGTTCCATGGTTTCGAACATTGTGAATTATCCGTTCTTCGCAAAATCCCCACCGAGTGGGGTAAGAATGATAAGAATCTCTTTTCTCCCAAATGAAATACTATTTTGGGATGAACCATGTCTGTTCAAATTCTCGTCGGATCGGATCATCGGGAGATGTACGAAGAGGAGCAAAGGCGTCCTACACTTGTGTCATCTTTGGGGCGGCCATTTAAGAGGAAGGCGCCAAAAATCCTTCAAAGCGGATTCTCGGCCCTCCATCTTTCGTGACGCGCCCAATTTTGCAAAGAATGCCGATGTCAATGACTTGGCACTATTTCAAAACGAATATGATGCCCTTAATCCAATTCGATTGTTGAAATTTTTGATGTTTGGGGATTGACTTTATGGGTCCCTTTCCCCATCCTTTGGGTTTTCATATATTCTAGTGGTGTTGATTATGTCTCGAAATGGATAGAAGCTGTGGCAACCCGATCGAATGATCATAAGGTTGTGGTCAAATTCCTGAGAGAAAATGTGTTTACCCGATTCGGGATTCCAAGAGCAATCATCAGCGATGGCTGTTCTCATTTTTGTAATAGCCATTTTGCCACCTTAATGAAGAAGGCGTCACTCACAAAGTTGTTACTCATACCCATCCTGACTAACGGTCAAGTGGAAGTGTCTAATAGGGAAATTAAGCGAATACTAGAAAAAGCGGTCCGACCGGATAGAAAAGATTGCTCAAACCGCTCTCGAGGCTCGTGGGCATATCGGACCGCATTCAAGACTCCGATTGGAATGTCTCCGCTTCAATTGTTTACGGAAAGCTTGCCATCTTCCGTCGAATTGGAGCATAAAGCATTCAGGCGATAAAAGATTTAATTCGACATGCATGCGGTCGATCGCCGATTGTAATTGAATGAATTGGAGGAATTACGCTACGAAGCGTATGAGAATTCGAAGATGTACAAGGAAAGGTATAAAAAGCTACATGATGCATCCATTTCTCGAAAAGAATTTCACGTTGGCCAAAAAGTTTGGTTATTCAATTTTTGAAGCTCCACCCGGGAAAATTAAAATCTCGATGGGAAGGCCCATTTCAGGTAGTGTCCATTAGTGCGCACGGTGCCATTGAAATTCGGAGCCTTGTTGACAATCGCATTTGTAAAGTTAATGGGCAAAGACTCAAACCAATGTTTGAGCCGATCACCGATTCTGATTGAGGCGATGTACCTCCGTGATCCCGGGATGATCAACGAAAGGTCGATTGTCGACATGTAAACTCGCGCTTCGGAGGCACCCGGTTGTTGTAAAAAAAAAAAAGAGTCCACAGTCAATCGATTGACTGTGATTCCTCAATCGATTGAAGGGTCTGTGACAATCAATTGCCTGAGATTCCTCAATCGATTGAAGGGTCTGTGTCAATCGATTGAGCTTCATCATCATTTTTTTTAGTCTTTTGTCTCAATCGATTGAGAATTTTGCCTCAATCGATTGACATCTTAAGAGTTTGTGCATTTGTGTTGGAATTTGGACCGCCACCCGACAACTCTTGTCATGGCAGCTGCCTTCTTGGGTTGGTTTTCCGTGGCCCTTTAATGCCCTTCCGTTTCCAAGGTCACCAACCGGCGCTATCAATCCTCAATCGATTGACACCTTAGTGTCAATCGATTGACATTCAATAGTGGAGTAATGGCAAGAGCCCCTTCTCCCAAGCAGTGCCACGTTGCCGCTCCCACCTCGCGACGTGGGCAGTCCATGCATCCTCAATCGATTGAGCAGTAAGCCTCAATCGATTGAGGCTCACACTATATATATGGTCCTCCCCACCCGTGGAGTCCTCATTCGAATTCCAGCCAAATTGTCAAACCAAGATCTTTTGCTCATCCTTGTTTCGATCAAATGGCTGCCCTTATCCGACCACCGCGCTCGGCCAATGATCCACCGCGCATCCCTAATGAGCATTATATCGATCACCAATTCCAAACGGAAAATTTTTTCGACTTGGTAAAGTACCGGAGCATCGCGGAATGCGCACGGTCGATCGAATTCATCGAGGCCCTCCGCTTGGAAATGCTACTGACCCCACCACCCATCGATGTCGCCCCGCGCATCATTCGGCTATTCTATCAAAAGATGGTGTGGGTGCCCGAGACCCTCTCCCCAACCGGCTTGCCGTTCATCACCATTGAGATCGATAACTGGCAATATAACCTCCATGCCGCTGATCTCGCCCGTGCTTTTAATTTCTACGAGGCTCGTCCCGTCAACCACCACCTTCCTCCGGCTATCGAGCGTAGCCAAGATGATATGATCAACAATATGTGTGGTGGTCGTCGTGGGACCGGTCAGGCCACAAAGCGCGCTGTGTTGCCCATGGATATCCTCTTTTGGGATATCGTTATGGCCAATAACCTTCTGCCACATGGCACCAAGACCGAGAGGACTTTGGGTCGGGTGAAGGCGCTCTACGCGGCACACACCAATACATGGTTTGATGCGCCTGGGTTAATGCTCGCGGAGATGTACCACTGCCATAGTGATATCGCCTTGCGTACCATAAGCGTGCGATTCTCCTCCACTTCCCACACTATGTGATGCACCTTCTGGATCACCTTGGCTGCCCCATCTATGACGATGAGGAGATGGGTGACATGCAATTTTATTAATATGGTGTGAATGTTTGGGTCAAGAGTATCAAGGCGATCATCCGCGTGCAATCAGCCCCGGTTGAGGATGCTCCTCCTCCTCCCCGTCCAAACCCCGCACAGCGCCAACGTGGCGGTGTTAGGCAACCTCGTCCCGAAGAGGTCCCCGATTTTGATGCCGAGGCGGCTGTTGCTCGCCTCCAGGTGCGGATGGACGGGCTGAATACACGGCTCGGTGGTGTGGATAGGCGGTCCCGGTTTCAAACCGCTCTCCTTATGCGGATGGCTCGCGAGTCATTCCCGGGTCGTGCCAACCATTTCATCGACGGCGCGAGAACGGCAATGAACGAGGAGCGGGAACCGGAAGATGAAGATGAAGATGATGATGATGATGTCTGATTGTCTTGTTTTGTTTTGTTTGGTGTTTATGGTGTTTTTGTTGATATATCGGATCGGTGGCTGCAAGCTTCAATAATAATATTTGCTTTGTTTTGGGCTTATTTGTGGTTGGGTTCTGGCTCTCAGTCAATCGATTGAGATCTCTCTCTCAATCGATTGAGCTACCTCATGCCCTCCTATATTTTCCTCCGTCAATCGATTGAGAATTCTGTCTCAATCGATTGAATGATGCACCTAAATTTGGACAGTCTTGATTTTGACCTCTATTTTCCGTATGATATCTCAATCGATTGACATTTAGGTTCCAATCGATTGAAACTTGCTTGGTCAGCCAGTCAACCCCTGCTGGAAAAGGGGAGTTTCTCCAAATATTTGATGTGGAGCTCGGATTTACCATCTTTGACCTCTCTTGTCAATCGATTGACACAAACATGTCAATCGATTGACTGTTACTTCTTTCTAAATATTTCTCCATGCACCGACTTCCGAATTTTTTTCTTTCAAGTGTCCCTCTTTTAGGAAATTCTTAGCTATTTAGGGCACTTGCCGGGTCCTCCTCTTAGTCCAAATTTTCAGTTTCCATCCCCGCCTTGTCGCCATGTCTTCCATCCGTCCTCGTACGCGAGCCGCAGTCCAAAAGTTAATGGAGCCCGCACGCCAACGTGCCCGATACACCGCTCCACCACCCATCGATTGGTCCACCCATGCCATCCTCCACCTTGATGACGAATCTGTTTCATCACCCGTCATCCCCACCCCTATCCCACCCTTATCACCACCTCGGGCACCAATCCCAACCATCGGCGCGGTTGGAATTTCTGAAGAAATGTGGCGCTACGCTTTTCCACAGCCAAGGGGCGGAATCTCTACCATGGCGGACTAGAGGATTTGTTTTCGGTTTTTAGGGTCTAATTTTACATGTCTTTAGGGTAGGGTTGTTTTTATGTTTTTGTTGTTTCAGTTCGGTTTGTTTTCGTTTTGGATTCGTTTGTTTCGTGTTGCATCCCGTTAGCTTTTGCTTTCCTTTGTAATAATTTCTTTTTAATAAAAATTTAGTTTCGTATTTGTGTTTTCTCTCTTTCACTTGCTCGGTTGTTTTGTCCTTTGATTGCATAGAACAGGTTTGGGGGCGGCCTTCTTCCGTTTCTCCACATCATCAGCAATGAGGACATTGGCCCGTTCAGGTTTGGGGGGGTAATTGGTTGTTTTCTAAAAAAAAAAAAAAAAAAAAACCTTTTAGCTGTTCTCGGATTTTTGAATGTTTATCAGTCAATCGATTGAGCCTACTGTCTCAATCGATTGAGTGATAAACATTAAAGGATATAAGAATTTGTGGCTCAGTCAATCGATTGAGTCCAATCTGTCAATCGATTGAGAATTTGGTCTCAATCGATTAACTGATGGTTGGCAAATGATGTAATTTAATTGATTATTCATATTTGTGAGCATGAAGATTCTTCCTGAGTGCCCATAAGGTGTAGATATTGAACATTAATGATCATGAATCATGCTTAAAAATAATTGTTTTCATCACTCGCTTTCAATCTCAAAATCAGAGGATTAAGTGTGTAACAGGGAATCCTAAAAGATCACAAAGAAAGACTAAAACCTTGAAAGTTTTTGAAACACTTGTCCTCGTTCTTGATGAGTGCTGAAATAAATTCGGAGTATCCTTGAAATCTTTGTTCCAATTGTTAAAACCCATTGATTTGTGATTTTATGTGTGTTATAACATTACACTAGAAATCATTGTGTACTAACTTAAGGCAAATGGGCATATTTTACCATCATGAAAGGAAATGATCTAAGGCCATCATTGGTTCGTCTGTGCTTAAAATGCCCCACCTCATAAATTTATCCTTCTAGTACACCTTTGAGCTTATTGGAAAATTTACCTTTATACATTCTTTGATAAGCTGCAATAACCTTTAACCCCTTACCGCTTCTGAAAATTCAGCTTGCCCTTGCTTATTTCTGAGAAATTAGGAAAGGGATGAAAATGAGTGAAACGAGAGTAAGTAGGGGTTATATGTGTTGTAGTGTGTACTGAAAAGAAAAAAAAAAAAAAAAAAAAAAAAAAAAAAAAAAAAAAAGGAAATTGTAAAAACAATGAAAAATATTGAGAAGAATGGTGAGAGACTAGAAAAGAAAAAGAATAGAAATACAAAATCAGTAGTTGTTTCTTTTCTAAATTCTCAGAAATTTTTGAATCCATCCTTCCTTTCTTTTCTTAACCTTAACCCGAGCCCCATTACAACCTTAGAAAAGACCTTTCTGATCCAATCATGAGTGATGAAATGCCTTGTGGAGAGTAAGTACATAATTGTCTATGGTGCTTGATATATGCATGCTTAAAATACAGATATCTTTCTTAATGAGATTTCCTGTATAATTCTTTGATACACCGTCTTTCTTCAAACTTGTGAGATTTTCTTCTAATTGTGTTACAATTTCCTCTCATTCATCGGGAGTGATTTCATTCTGAGTGTATACCCATGGTGAGGATTGGAGTCTAGACATGTGATCTAAAAGTTCCAGTTTAAGTTTTTCCTCTGACATAAGAACTTTGGGCAGTGATGATCTCATGACATTGAGGCATGAAATATGAACATTAGAAGACAACGGTCTGAACTAAATGTGGCATAAATGGAATGAACATGGTTAGATGTATTCTAAAAAGATTTTTCAGGGGCATCTAATTGCTTAAGGACATGATTAATCAATCCTGATAGCCTTGAAGTTTGTAGGTACCTTCACTGAAAACCTTCAGGAGACGCAACTCCTCCACTAGGGATCACCTAGGGGTTTAAAAGGCTTGTTGCACATGCTAAGTGCAATCGTGTTCCCTACGAAAGTGGCATTTAAATTTTAGGATGTCAGTTTATTTTTATATTCTCTTTGCTCGAGGACTAGCAAAGTGTAGGTTTGGGGGTGTGATCGGTGCTGAAATATGACTATAATTCACACTTTAAATCCTACATTTAGCTGTTCAATGAAAGCATCTGATGGTTGTTGTGAGGTTTTGATGTTTACAGGTGTTTCTGACAGTTAGATCGTTCAAGTGCATAAAAGAAGGAAAGTACAGGCTAAAAAAGAGCTATGGACAAAAAGGTCCAAAGAAGCATTGAAAGCCATGAAGAGAATCAACTTCCATCAAGAAAGGGAAGACTTTGCATTGAAGAGTCAATCGATTGAGGCATTATGGTCAATCGATTGACAGGTGGAGAAAAACTCAACCCTAGAAAGTCAATCGATTGAGACATGAAATTCAATCGATTGAGACATGAAGGCAGAAGTGCCCTAAGGGAATTCGAACTCAAAGTCAATCGATTGAGACATGAAACTCAATCGATTGAGGAAATTAGGGTTAGTTTCAATCGGATATTATAAATAAGAGGCTCACGGCTTTGTAAAGGAGGGTTGTTTTTTGGAGTTGTTTATAGGGATTTATTTTTGAATAGAGAGTATTGAGTTTTGAGTAAAATTTGTGTAACAATTAGAGACTTTTGTAAGAGGGTTTTCGGAGAGTAATAAAAATTGTGTTGAGATTTTCCGAGAACATATTTTTCTTTTACACCTTCTTTGCTCTTTACTTTGGGAATGGTTTTGAATAAAATTGAAGATCTTGCATCAAGGATGAGAGGCTAAAGGCTGTAGATCAAGGAGGATGCGATCCCCAGATAAGTACCTATATTTTATGTTTAATGCCATAGTTTGATAATTTCATCATCAAATCGTTCTTCTCAAAGGGTAGTGATCATGTTTTTAATGCTTTGATCTAAAATACCATGAGATACGCTATGCTTTTCACATGATTCATACCGCGATTAGGCTGAGTCATTGTTTTTAGATAGGGTATGCCGGGTTAATGATCACGATTAATTACTAGTCATGTTTCTCTTAGAATGATGGTGTGTTTGATGTTAATAAAATTGTGGGTTTAAAATTAGAAAAGGGTATAAATCTGGGGTAGCAAATTCCTTGATCTTGTTTTTAAAATTTGTTCTTAGATTTCTCATTACATAATTTTTTTAGATTAATTTATTTTCTTTCTTGCAATTAGAAAAGTGTTAACTCTTGGTTAAAATTAAATCTGCCCCTTGGTACTTCCTCGGGGATATTTTCTAAATCTCTAGGAAGAATTGAATAAAATTTCAGATTTCCCTGTGGGTTCGACACCCTTGTTCTTGCCTTACTAGAACAGATCTTGTACACTTGCAAGGGTTTATTTAAAATCGATCACCCTTCTCCTCAGTGGTGATAATGTAGCCATTGGACAAGATTTCTATAACGTCATATCTGAATCGGAGTTACAAAGCTCCTCTGATCTAGGCTCAATAACTTACTTCTCACCCTTTTATATTTATTTTACACACTCCATCCATACTCTCACCCCTTTCTGTAGTGTAGACATTAGGTTACCTTAGATTACTGTTGACTACTTCTGGTGTGCTTTGATTATTGGTTAGTGGTGAAAGTTATTTAAAAATCAAAGACAGAGTAAAACAGGGGGTGAATCCAGCACAACTCAGAAGTCCTAGACCTGCAAGATACAGGGTCCTTTGTAGCAAGTTTTGATAAGTAAGAGTTTGTCCCATAGGGAAAGGTGATCTAAAGCTCCAAGGGAGCCATCTTTAGTAGTCCCTCCAGATCTGTCTATAGATCTGGCAGTCCTAGGAGGGGAGTTTAAGGTCACTTATTCTAAGTATTCTAATAACTAAACTACAGAAAGTGTTGAGAGGATGGATGGAGTGTGGAAAATGAGTATAAAAAGGGTGAGAAGTATGTTATTGAGCCAAGGTCAGAGAAGTTTTGTAACTCAGATTTAGATCTAATGTTATAGAAATCCTGTCCAGAGGCTACATTATCACATCTGAGGAGAAAGGATCCAACCCATCACTCTGCCATGATTCCACCCTTAAGGTTATAACCTGTCCACTTGAATGGTCATAAATTATCCCATAGGGGAGCCACTATCCAGGGATGGGTAAAAACATAACAAGTAAATCATTGCAGGCACTATTTCATCCAGGCTACCAGCTCAAGAATCCATAGGGAACCTCAACCTCTAAAGTTCTATATGTGGCAGAGGACCATGATAGCCCAGACACATAGAACCAGCAAGAGATTGAGTACAACCTTTGATCTAACTGTCCATTGCTTGAGCGAGGCTACAATGGTCCAGTCACCAGCCTACAATCTCTATAACCAAATCAGATCCAACATCTGATGGCGGATCTATACAAATATGGGGGAGTCTGCCTCTATACAATCTCTCACCAGGCTTCTACAAGCTCAGGTGTAAAGAAGAAGGATCCATCTTGGATCGGTGGATCAGAATCACCCTACGGCTATAATCTGTCCACTTAAATGGTCACAGACTATCACAGAGGTTATCCTCCTCACGGAGTCCAAAACAAAACAAGATTATCGCTGCTACCACAATGCTCACAAGGCTACCAGCTCAAGCTCCCATGGGGATTTCAGATCTAGTGGGTCCTGTGGTGGGGCTAAGGCTGTAGGACCATGATAGCCCAGACACACAGGTCACTTGGATCTGAGTGGCCCTTAGAATCAGTCCTCCATTGCTTTGAAACACAGCCAAAGCGATGGCGGATCACAAGGCAGCAGCCTTGCACAGAGCATCTCACACACAAACAACATTCCCACAATGTACAGATCCTATTGCAGAACTTCCATTGATCTAATTCAAAAACACATACAAAGGCATAGCCAGTAAATGCTGGACTATGGAGAGAAGGAAAAGAAAAAGAAAACTACTTACTGCTAAAAAGAAAGAGAAAAGAAAAACGATCTGAGATGGGTTCCCAGATGCCTAAACCTAAGCTCAGGAATGGGTTTATATAGCAGTGGGGTGACAGCGCATTAGGGTTAGGAAACCCTAATTTTAATGATGCCACATGGCCTGATAATGATCCTTAGTTGCCTCGGGGTGCGTGCATAGAGATTTGAGCGTGGGAGTGCGTGCCCTAATCGCTAGAAATACCCAGAAGGTCCTCTATTGAAGAGATGGAAGTTTAGCGTCAGAGCTTCGCTAGGTAGCTGTAGTTTCCCAAACTTGTCGCGTGGTAGATCTTTGCTCTTCGCTAGGATGATTTGACACTGAAGCTTCAGTCGTCGCAAGGTTGCCCTGATTTGCTCTTCAGGCAGTCACGCAATAGAGAGTTGAGCTCTCGCTGGGTTGGGTTTCACGAGGTTGAATAGAAAACACAGTCTCAAGTGTCGCGGGGTTGAAATTCAAGCAGTCGCGCGGTCGATCGGTCTTCGCTGGGCAGCAGCGCAAGAACTTCGCTAGCACTTCTCTTTACTTAGACTTCGTGAGTTACCTCGCGAGGCTCTTTCGAGTTCTGAACTATGCGAGGTTCTATTTCTCACTTGATCTTCACGAGATTGGCTTTGCCTTCGCCAGGATGTCTTCTTTCTTGAATGGCACGAGAACTGCGCGAAGCGTTCTTCTGATAATTGCATCCCGCGGCGACTGCGCGACAGTTGCACAAGGAATCTTTTGAAGCTCTCTCTCCTCAGCCGTTCTTAGCGAACTGTGTGAGATTGAGAGAGGTCTACTTTGAACTACGTGACACTGTGTGATGTGTTCTACTCTTGAGCTTCGCGAGAGCTGCGCGAGTTTGAGTTTCTAAAGCTCTTCAGTTATTCATCTGCGCGAGAGGTTGGTGTAAAGCCTTGGGAAGCTCAGTTGAACTGTGCGAGGCATATTTCTTTTGAATTCATAGTTCATTCTTCTGAGGGATATCTGGTGCCCAGGCAGGCTCCTTAACAGGATTCTTTATTTCACTGCTGATTATTACCTGCACAAAACACTTAACAAGAACTTCTTAGGTGGCTAAGGGTCTAATCAAAGGTTAAGTTAAGGGGTCTTATAGACAGTCCTATAGGCCCACAGTGCATTATCCAGTTTCTCAGCCCAATCTTTCCTGTCAGTCCTAACTATTTTCTCAAGGATGTGCTTAATCTCCCTATTGGAAATTTCAACTTGCCCACTTGTTTGTGGGTGGTAGGGAGTAGCAATCCTATGGGCCACAGAATATTTCTTGAGCAAGCTCTCGAGATTTCTGTTGCAGAAGTGGCTACCCCCATCACTGATAATAGCTCTAGGGGTTCCAAATCTTGAGAAAATGTTGTGCTTTACGAATTTGAGGACCACCTGGTTATCATTGGTTCTTGTGGTAATGGCTTCTATCCATTTGGAAACATAGTCCACTGCCACTAAGATGAAGTGGTAACCATTGGAGGGGGGAAAGGTGCCCATGAAGTCTATTCCCCATACATCAAACAGTTCTACAACAAGGATGGGCTGTAATGGCATTGAATTTCTTTTGGACAGCCCTCCTAATTTCTGTCATCTCTCACATGCCTTGCAGTGTGTGTATGCATCCTTGAATAAGGATGGCCAGTAAAAATCACACTGCAGGACCTTGTCTGCAATTTTTGTCCCACTAAAGTGGCCTCCACAGGCATTTTCATGGCACATGGCCACAATACTGGGGATATCACTTTCGGGAACACATCTACGGATGATCTGGTCGGCACAGTACTTGTATAGGCAAGGTTCCTCCCAGAAAAAATACTTGACCCTTGAGAAGAACTAGTCTTTATCCATTTTGGTCCAGTGGGGAGGAATCTTTCCTATAACCAGATAATTGACAATGTGTGCAAACCAAGGGACTAAGGATTGGATGGAAAATAATTGCTCATCAGGGAAGGCATCATTTGTAGGGCCATCCAGGCATTTCTCCAAGATAATTCTGGACAAGTGGTCAGCCACCACATTCTCCACACCCCTTTTGTCCTTGATTTCGATGTCAAACTCCTGTAACAGGAGTATCTATCTAATCAGCCTCGGCTTAGCATCTCTCTTGGACAGTAGGTACTTCAATGCCAAATGGTCAGTGAAGATCACTGTTTTAGATCCTAGTAGGTAGGCTCTAAATTTGTCAGCGAAAAACCATCGCTAGAAGCTCTTTCTCATTGTGGTATAGTTCAAATTAGCTTGAAGTGATTTGCTATAAGAAATGACCAGGTGTAGTTTATCTTTTCTTTGGCCCAACACGACCTATTGCCAGGTCTGATGCATCACACATCAGCTCAAAAGGCAGGGTATAGTCCGGTGTTTGGAGTACAGGAGCAGAGGTGAGGCATATTTTCAATGTTTCAAAAGCCTTCAGACATTCATCAGAAAAGTTAAAGGGGACATCCTGACAGAGCAAGTGGCACAATGGCTTAGCAATTTTGCTGAAGTCCTTAATGAACCTCCTGTAAAATCCTGCATGCCCCAGGAAGGATCTGATTTGCTTGACTGTTTTTGGAGGGGGCAAATTGGCAATGAGGTCCACTTTGGCCTTGTCTACCTCAAGCCCTTCTTTAGAGACTACATGGCCCAACACAATGCCTTGTGTTACCATGAAGTGGCTCTTTTCCCAGCTTAAAACCAAATTGGTTTCCTCACATCTTTGCAAAACTAGGCTGAGGTGCTGTAGACACTGGCCAAAGCTGTCCCCATAGACAGAAAAGTCATCCATAAAAATCTCCAAAAACTTGTCAATCATGTCAGAGAATATGGCATACATACACCTCTGGAATGTGGCTGATGCATTACAGAGTCCAAAAGGCATCCTTCTATAAGCAAAAGTGCCAAAAGGATAGGTAAAGATGGTTTTCTCTTGGTCTTGAGGATGCGCAGGGATTTGGTTGTACCCTGAGTATCCATCAAGAAAATAGTAAAAAGCTTTTCCAGCCAATTTGTCAAGAATTTGATCAATGAAGGGGAGAGGGAAATGGTCCTTTATAGTTTTAGAGTTAAGCTTCCTATAATCAATGCACACTCTCCAGCCAGTGGTTGCCCTGGCTGGCCTCAACTCTCCAGTTTCAGTCTTAATCACTGTTATGGCAGATTTCTTAGGCACCACTTGGATAGGTGCCACCCAATGAGAATCAGAGATGGGGTAAATCACCCCTGCATCTAACAATTTAATGATTTCCTTAAGGACCACTTCCTGCATGTGAGGATTTAGCTTCCTCTGCATTTCCCTGGAGGGTAGTGCTCCCTCCTCAAGATGAATCCTATGCATGCAAATTGATGCATCAATTCCTCCCAGATCGACAATGGTCCAGCCAATTGCCTTCTTGTGCTTTCTCAAAACTGTGAGTAATTCCTCTTCCTGCTCATTGGTAAGGGAGGAAGAGATAATCACAGGAAGCTTATCACCTTTCTCATGGAAAGCATATTTTAATATTTCTGGAAGCTTCTTGAGTTCCAGATCAGGGGCCTGTTGGGTGGATGGCAAAATTGGTGCATTGGAGGTTGGAGGAAGAGGTAGCAATGTAGGTTTCCAACTGGAGTGCTGCACTGAGCCCACTAGAGACTTTGATATGGTCATGTCTTTTGATCTCCCATCTGGGCTTTCTTCCTCCACCATGTCCCAAATTTTAACTAAATTCCAGACAATGTTGGCCCACTCCAGCAGAGTGGGCAATTCTTCTTCCACAATTTCCTCTAGTACATCCACTGCAAAGCTCTCCTCATTGTCCATTTGGATATGGGCTGCAGGCATTGGTAGTGGCCAAGAAAGGCCTGCCCAGTATAACGGGTATGGGGTTTGAGCTAGTGCTGCAGCCCATATCCAAAACTAAGAAGTCAGCAGGGTAGAAAAACTTATCCACACCTACTAAGACATCCTCAACCATTCCCAGAGGTCTCCTGTCAGCCATCATCAACACGATGGGGGTAGCCTTCAGCTCCCCCAAACCTAGTTGCAGTTATACACTGTATGGTAACAGGTTAACACTGGCTCCAAGGTCTAAAAGGGCTTTTCCAATTGTATGGTCTCCAATTACACAGGGAATAGTGGGTGTCCCTGGATCTCGTAACTTCTCAGGCATTGATATGTTAAATACAGAATTCACTGTATCAGTTGCAAAGACCTTCTTGGACACATGGCCTCTAGCCTTTATCTTTTGGGTGCAGAGGTCTTTCAGGAACTTTGCATAGGTTGGGACTTGTTTAATTGCCTCAAGCAGGGGTAAATTGATTTTTACTTGCCTGAAAGTCTCCATCATTTCCTCCATCTGGGCATTCCCTTTATCAAAAGGGATAGGACCATCCAAAGCCTGAGGAAATGGCAGCTAAGGTTCTGCTGGTTCCTCAGCTGCTAGCCCATGACTAAACTTCTGTGTCTTTCTTTTTTCATGTTTTGCTCCCTGCTGCGGCTCAATTATAGCCTTATTATTTTGCTCCCTGCTGCGGCTCAATTATAGCCTTATTATTTTTCTCCTGCTGCAAGGTGGCAGGCACTTCTTGGCTTTGTGGTCCCACAACTTCTCTATCATGATCATCTGCATCATCTGTGGAAATTGCCTCAGCTGGTCTATTACCCACCTGGTTGTTTACCAGCCTGCCAGACTTTAGGGTAGTGACAGCATTGGTGTCCTCAAACTTTCAGGAAGCTTCCTCAATTAAAAACTGACCCTTGGGGTTAGCAATTGGCTGGTAGGGAAATCTGCCCTCATCTCTCCTAGCCAAGGTTTTTGACATTTGGCTCAGTTGCTCTTCCATTTTCTGGAGGCTCTGACCATGAGAGTCCACAGTCTGAGTCAAGGAACCCAAGTTTTACAATGAAGTCAAGTCTTGGTCCTCAAAAGAAACATTTCTAGGCTGAGAAGGGGGTAAGACCAATTGATTTTACTGCTGATGGGGCTGCTGGTTGTGCTGGAAGGTAGACCTAGGGGCATTCCCCTGATTGAGCTGCTGCTGTGGCCTTTGTGGTAAGGCCAACATCTGCTGGGGCTGCATGTAGTTGTCTTGCTTCCACCTCAAATTTGGGTGGTCTCTCCATTGGTAACAAGCATTTTGGTGCTGGTATCCATATGGCTTCCTATTGTAGCCCCCAGATTGTTGCTGGCTATAAGATTGAGCAACAGCAGCATGTTCCAACATCAATTCAGGAAAATTATCCTACAGATGGATATTCCTCTACTGTGTGCTGTGGGGACTGGCATATCAGACATGCCTCCGCCACATGAGCAACCCTTCTGAGTTGCATCACAGTCAATAATTTATCAAACTTCATAGAGAGGTTTGCCATCTGCAGCTGTAGGTCATTGTTCCCAGACACCTCATAAATTTTTCCTTTTGATCCAGCAACAGGCCCCACCTTTGACTCAGATTCCTGACTAGTTCTTGCCAGGGATGGCTTTTGAAAAGCATTCTCATTAATCACCTCAAACAATTCCCATGCCTCCTCAACAGTCTTGTGCATGTAGGATCCACCACAAGAGGCATCACCATATCTCTATTTTTCTCATCAATCCCATTGTAGAAGCTTTGTACAAGCTGCCACTCAGGGATCTTGTGGTGGGGGCATTGTTTGAGCTTCTCTTTAAACCTATCCCAGGACTGGTTAAAATCCTCAGTTGGGGATTGAGCAAACGCAAGAATCTCTTTCCTCAACTGGCTAGTTTTGGTCTCCGGGAAGAACTTGGTTAGGAATCTGGTCTGCAGGTCTTTCCATGAAGCAATGCTATTGTTGGAAAGAGTGGTCAGCCAGGTACTGGCCCTATCCTTCAGGTAGAAGGGAAAGAGTCTGAGCCTAGTAGCCTCAGGTCCCAAACCAGTGATATTGAAAGTGGTGTACAAGGCCAAAAACTGGTCAATATGCTTGTAAGGGTCTTCTTTGCTAAGCCCATGGAAAGCTGGCAGCATCTGGATGATTGAAGTTTTTATCTCATAGTTCCCCTGAACATCAGGGAATTGAATGCTAAAAGGGGAGTTATAGTCATCCGGAGCATTCAACTCCTTGAGGGTTCTGGGTTGTTCTTCACCCATAATTGCTGTCACAGATTCACCTAGGGGCTCTCCTGTGGTGTGCCTGTCTCTTCTAAGTCTCCTTCCCCTTTCTAACTCAGGGTTAAGAGGCTCTAAAGCAGGGCTGAGGGATCTCCTCTCTAACATACAAGAACACCAACAGCAAGGAAAGCTTCTTACAGGCACATTGTAAAAGAATAATTGTACACTAACAAATTTATCTAACTAGTTTACAGCTATTCAAAGAATACATTTAAACTATCCTAGATACTACTAAAAAAAAAAAATTATTTAAGAAAGATAGACAGAGCTTTAAAAGCGAGAGAGTTTGCAAATAGAGGTAGCTAAGCTCCAATTGCAATCCAACTATCCTTCACTGCTGCTGTCCAAATCTGTAAAAAAGGTTTAAAATTATGTCAGCAGTATCAATTATTCGCATGTGCAAAGAATACTAAGAATATAAAAACTAAGGGTCTACTAATAGATCATCTTTCCCTGGCAGCGGCGTCAAAAACTTGTTGAGTACTTCTAGTGTGCTTTGATTATTGGTTGGGGGTTAAAGTTATTTAAAAATCAAAGACAGAGTAAAACAGGGGGTGAATCCAGCACAACTCAGAAGTCCTAGACCTGCAAGATACAAGGTCCTTTGTAGCAAGTTTTGAAAAGTAAGAGTTTGTCCCACAGGGAAAGGTGATCTAAAGCTCTAAGGGAGCCATCTCTAGTAGTCCCTCCAGATCATCTCTGATCATGGAAATCTAGAAGGAGGGGAGTTTAAGGTCACTTATTCTAAGTATTCTAATAACTAAACTACAGAAAGTGTTGAGAGGATGGATGGAGTGTGGAAAATGAGTATAAAAAGGGTGAGAAGTATGTTATTGAGCCAAGGTCAGAGAAGTTTTGTAACTCAGATTTAGATATGATGTAATAGAAATCCTATCCAGAGGCTACATTATCACCTCTGAGGAGAAAGGATCCAACCCATCACTCTGCCATGATTCCACCCTTAAGGATATAACCTGTCCACTTGAATGGTCACAAATTATCCCATAGGGGAGCCACTATCCAGGGATGGGTCAAAACATAACAAGTAAATCATTGCAGGCACTATTTCATCCAGGCTACCAGCTCAAGAATCCATAGGGAACCTCAACATCTAAAGTTCTATATGTGGGGCTAAGGCTGTAGGACCATGATAGCCCAGACACATAGAACTAGCAAGAGATTGAGTACAACATTCGATCTAACTATCCATTGCTTGAGCGAGGCTACAATGGTCCAGTCACCAGCCTACAATCTCTATAATCAGATCAGATCTAACATCTGATGGCGGATCTATACAAATATGGGGGAGTCTGCCTCTGTACAATCTCTCACCAGGCTTCTACAAGCTCAGGTGTAAAGAAGAAGGATCCATCTTGGATCGGTGGATTAGAATCACCCTAAGGCTATAATCTGTCCACTTAAATGGTCACAGACTATCACAGAGGTTATCCTCCTCACGGAGTCCAAAACAAAACAAGATTATCGCTGCTACCACCATGCTCACAAGGCTACCAGCTTAAGCTCCCATGGGGATTTCAGATCTAGTGGCTCTTGTGGTGGGGCTAAGGCTGTATAGGACCATGATAGCCCAGACACACAGGTCAATTAGATCTGAGTGGCCCTTAGAATCAGTCCTCTATTGCTTTGAAACACAGCCAAAGCGATGGCGGATCACAAGGCAGCAGCCTTGCACAGAGCATCTCACACACAAACAACATTCCCACAACGTACAGATCCTATTGCAGAACTTCCATTGATCTAATTCAAAAATACATACAAAGGCATAGCCAGCAAATGTTGGACTATGGAGAGAAGGAAAAAAAAAAAGAAAACTACTTACTGCTAAAAAGAAAGAGAAAAGAAAAATGATCTGAGATGGGTTCCGAGATGCCAAAACCTAAGCTCAGGTATGGGTTTATATAGTAGTGGGGTGGCGGCGCATTAGGGTTAGGAAACCTTAATTTTAATGATGCCACGTGGCCTGAAAATGATCCTTGGATGCCTCAGGGAGCGTGCACGGAGATTTGAGCATGGGAGTGCGTGCCCTAATCGCTGGAAATACCCAGAAGGTCTTCTGCTGATGAGATGGAAGTTTAGGGTCAGAGCTTCGCTAGGTAGCTGTAGTTTCCCAAACTTGTCGCGTGGTAGCTCTTTGCTCTTTGCTAGGATGATTTGACACTGAAGCTTCAGCCGTCGCGAGGTTGCCTTGATTTGGTCTTCAGGCAGTCGCACGGTAGAGAGTTGAGCTCTCACTGGGTTAGGTTTTGAGAGGTTGAATAGAAAACACAGTCTCACGGGGTTGAAATTCAACCAGTCGCGCGGTCGATCGGTCTTCGCTGGGCAGCAGCGCGAGCACTTCTCTTTACTTAGACTTCGCGAGTTACCTCGCGAGGCTCTTTTGAGTTTTGAACTGCATGAGCTTCTATGTCTCACTTCATCTTTGCGAGATTGGCTTTGCCTTCACCAGAATGTTTTCTTTCTTGAATGGCGCGAGAACTACGCGAGGCGTTCTTCTGCTGATAATTGCATCCCGCGGCGACTGCACGATAGCTGCGTGAGTAATCTTCTGAAGCTCTCTCTCCTCAGCCGTTCTAAGTGAACTGCGTGAGATTGAGAGAGGTCTGCTTTGAACTACGCGACACTGTGCGATGTGTTCTACTCTTGAGCTTCGTGAGAGCTGCGCGAGTTTGAGTTTCTGAATCTCTTCAGTCATCCATCTGCGCGAGAGGTTGCTGTAAAGCCTTTGGAAGCTTAGTTGAATTGCGCGAGGCATATTTCTCCTGAATTCAGAGTTCATTCTTCTGAGGGATATCTGGTGCCCAGGCAGGCTCCTTAACAGGATTCTTGGCCTTATTTCACTGCTGATTATTACCTGCACAAAACACTTAACAAGAACTTATTAGGTGGCTAAGGGTCTAATCAAAGGTTAAGTTAAGGGGTGAAAAGTGGTACTTTTCAGGTCTTAACAAATACCTAGAATAAGTGACCTTAAACTCCCCTCCATTTTAGGACTGCCAGATCTGTAATCAGATCTGGAGGGACTACTAGTGACGGCTCCGTTGGAGCTGTAGATCACCTTTCCCTATAGGACAAACTCTTACTTATCAAAACTTGCCACAATGGACCCTGTATCTTACAGGTCTAGGATTTCTTAGTTGTGCTGATTCCATCCCCTGTTTTACTCTTTCTTTGATTTTTAAATTACTTTTACCACCAACCAACAAAGCAAGCACACACTCAAAAATCGCCAACACAGGTGCATTAGCAGCTTCCCAAGGCTTGAACCTGTTGAGTTTATAGCTCTAACTTCAAGTGCATCAGCATGCTACAGTTCATATATCAGCCTACCTATCAAGCATATTCCATGCAACGCAAGTGCAGCATGTGTATTCACATGAGTTGCACACATGAGCCTTGGAACAGCAGTACATAGGTTCACCAACATGCAGATAATAGCAGCTCCCATTCCTCTCAAACTGCAGCTACAAATCTGGACTTCAACAATTCCAAATGGACAGCAGCTACCATGGCCAACCTATCTCGCAAACAATGCAACCATCGAGCTGCAGTCCTTACCTTGCAACCCTTCTAAGTGCAGCAGCATTGCTGCAGCCTAAGGAAGAAGAAGGGCAGTCGCAATAGGTGCATTAAAACAGCAGCAGCATTTGGAGAATGGATTGTGCACACTTCAGTAGCACTTCAAGCTTAGAGCCTGCTGACAACAATACACTTCAAGCTCCCATGCATTCGCACAGCATTGGGACAAGTGGAGCCTCAACAGATTGAAGCTAGTAAACTACAGCTGCAACTCCAGCCTATCGACCATTTCCTCCAAACTTTATACCTGTCGATCAGCAGTTTTTACTTGCACCAGCAATCCTCACAACAAGATCCCCAGCTTGCATCTCCATTCAATCCTATCGATCAGCATGTGAGCACTTCAAGTCCCCATCTTAAACCTATTGAGCAGATCAGCAATGCAGCAGCCATCCTATCGAAATGCTGAAAATAAGCTATCGATTGGTTCATGCATGTTGCACCTTCAAACCTGTCGAATGGCATTGCTCTGCTGAAGCTGAACCTGTCGATAGGATCTTCAAAGCTTCAACATGTCGACATCATAAAGCAGCAGCCCTCTACAGCAAACCTATCGACAGCTTCTCCATGCAAATCCTCCAACCTGTCGAACTCCTCCAAACCTTCATGCATTGAACCTATCGAATGGTTCACTTCTGTAGCCTTCCTCCCATGAACCTCCCAAGCCATCCTATCGACTTGTTCATACAGTCCACCAAACCTGTCGAATGGCTCTAAGCAGCTGAAATTAAACCTATCGAAATGCAGCTCCAATGCAACCCATCATCCTCTTGTGCTTCAGCTATAAAACCAGACCATAGAGCCTTTTGACCACTTAAATATCTGAGCCAGTCGAGATGCCCAACCTCTAGCCCGCTTCTAACTTTTTGATATGCATTCAAGATTCTATCCAACCGGTCAATTTCTCGATTCAGAAAACCCCTCAAAACTGGCGTCTTATGTGCAGCTGCATATACATCTATATATATATATATATATATACTTACACTCCTTGCTTCATCCGCCCATTCATCCTATCGAACTCTTCATAGCAGCTGCCTTCAACCTATCGAATGGATCAGTTCTGAAGTCCATTCAGTGAACCTATCGAGTTCTGCTGAAGATTAAACGCCCAACCTGTCGAATGCCTCAGAAACTCAACAGCTAACCTATCGAATGCATTGCTGAAGCTGCAATTTGCAACTCCATTCATCCAACCTATTGAGGCCCGGGATCTCGCTGTCATCAGCTGCCATCAGTGACCACTGGGGGACAATTCTTGGTGCCAAATACAGGCAATTAGGCAATTAATGTTCAACATTATGCAAGAACTACTGAAGCTGCAGATTCATTACTTAAGCAGCTCACAACTCTAATTTGTGGGGGCTGTTTTAATAGCAGTTGGTTCCAATTAGCGTTCAGCAATTATACAAAGGTGGCAGCTAGAATGTATTTCAGGTAAAATATTATTGGATGGCAAGGGCATTTTGGGGTAGCCAGAGTAATTATTTTGTGGGCAATCAATTGAGGTGTGCAACTGGAAAGAGTAATGGACAGCAGGGGCAGCTTGGGTTCATTTTTTTGATAGCAAGTATAAAGATGAGTAGCAGGTATTTTGTGGTTGACAAGGGCAGATTGGGAACTCCAATGCACAGGAAATTTTGCACATGGGTGCGAACTAATTGTTGGCAGGAAACAAATTAGCTTCAGCAGGGCATAAATAAAATCAGATCCCTATCTCTTCTCTGATTGGTTGAATTTCTTAAACAGGGATTAAGCTTAAACTGAAATCCTCTCTTCTGATTGGCTGCAATCCAAAACACACGGATCACTGCAAATATATGAATAGAACTCCTATTATTTTTCTTCAGCAAAGAAAGTAGGAACAAAGGAATAGTCTGAGTTCTCCTTAGCTCATTTAGGCTTAGTTTTAGGTTTTATTTTTCCTTTTCTCTTCCCCCTTCTCTCTCTAATCCAGCCTATTGGATTAGATCTAGGTAACAGCTCAGATCTGTTTTGTAATTATAATTTCGGCATGAAGAAATGTGGATCGATGCACAGAGTACAGATCTGAGAACAATGTTATTGTAAGTTATTTTTGATTGAAGCAATAAATTGTTGATTTTAAAGCTTCATTAAATCTAAAGATCTTGTGGTCCCATTAGATTCTCGATCAGATTTGTGTAGAAGAGACTAGCCCACCCACTTAACTGGTAGATCTCTTGATGACCATCTGATTTCCCTGGGTTTGATATGCCTGTGGGTGCCTGTGCCTATGGCCTTACATCCATAGCATCTGTAGTGATTTTCTTGTTCTGATTGAAGCCATCGGAATGGAGGAAATCTATTGGATGATTTGTGACCATTTAAGTAGACAGATCATAACCTTAAGATCAATCCAAACTATTGAAATAGAGGAAATCTATTGGATGATCTGTGACCATTTAAGTGGAAAGATCATAGCCTTAAGATCAATCCAAACCATCGGTCTAAATCAGATTCTTATACCTTGCATTTGTGCTTGTAGCCAAATGAATGATGGCTGCATATCCTCAGATCTTGATCTATTTTGCAATGAAAACCAGGCCCAAGCGAGCTATTTCTCCCCATTTTATATTTTATCAATCAGTTTCTTCAATTCGACACATACTGCAAACCCTAGCTCTCTCTCCTCATTTGTTGTGGCTACGGTGCCAACCCTGTCGGAGCACGTTCTCATCCTTATCCACAAATCGGGGTCTCAGCATTCATTGCGCATACTTCTTGGACTTAACTACCACTGCTAAAAATAGCCCAACATGTAGTCCGCATTCTATTCCCCATACAACAACCACCGCTCCATTTATCCCCATTTTCAGTTTCAGCAATTAAGCTTGGAAGAATGTGACCAATTTATTATACCGATTCATATTCCACCAGTCATGCGCTTTAAATATCATCCTCGTCCAGTCCTTTCACATCCATTCTCTCCTGAACTCTTCAGCCCTTCCATAACCCCAATCATGGCCGACGACAAACCCAATGACTTGCCGACCAAGTTCTACCCCGTCTGGCCACCACTGCCACCATCAGTCGAGGCTGATCATTTGCAATTCTTATGGGATGAGTACGACAAAGTGAAACGAATCCTCACAAAGGAGAAAAAGAAATAAGAAAAGAGAGGAAGAAGAAGAGGCAGAAGACCGAACCACCTGTATCACCATCCCCATCTTCTTCAGCTACTCCACCACCCGCTCCCTGACTCTTATGTTCTTCGTTTCTTCTTTTTCCTTTTCTTCCCACACCCTCCTAGCTTGCAGTTCCTCTTCCACATGAAGCTAGTTGAGGATATCCGCCAGGCAGAAGAATCTTTTGTCGTGCATTTACTTTGTAATCGCTGTTTTGGTCACATTTATATTAAAATATCTTGTTAATACTCTCTTTTTGTGATATGGTTGTATTTCTGTATACTGCATGTTTGGCAATTCCAGTGCCCCTTTGTTTTTAATATTATGTCTAAGATTATTCACTGCTACATCCAAGATGTTAAAACAGTGAGGACACTGTTTAGTTTAGGTTTGGGGGAGTGGTGGCAGGTGTGCCAATGAAATGAGTTAATGCTAGTGCAGCTATGCTATGTTGGAAATAATTTTTTTTTTAAAATAAAGTAATTTCTCACTTGATTTTTGGAAAAGAGGAAATTAAAAACTTTTTAAAACTGAAATGAGCTGTAGTTTTAACATTTTTCATGAAGCAAATGTCAAGAATTTTAAAAAATTGATATTTACTGAACCTGAAAAGAGAGAAAACTATGAGGATACACCCTAGAAATTTGATGGAAGGCCATACCTAGTGAGATTTGGGCCTGAAAAGAAACTTTTCTTTGAAGAGTGTCTTGGCAATTTATTTTGCTCTATGGACTGCTTGGATCTAGTTCTGCTCACTAGAAGTTAGGCAAATCCAAGTTAAAATAGCTTGACAACATTCATGACATTGAGGACATGAAGTAAGGCCATTTCTTAGACAGTTTGAACTAAAATGCCCCACCTTTGAACTGCCCTTAATACACACCTTTTGAGCCTTAAAATTCCCAGTTTTCTTTGATAAAAACTAGAAAATTTGAACTTCAAACCTTAGTGACCTAATATAGCCTGACCCTCACTCTGAGATTTCAGAAGTTAGAGCTGGTTTGATGGTTGGTTGAGAAAGAAGAAAGCACATTTGGTGGTGTTGTGGCATTCCAACCCATAAAAAAAAGAAAAAAAAGAAATGCAAAACAAAAAGAATGAGAAAGAGAAGTCATTTCATTGAAAGACTGAAAAGAGGATTAGAAACTGGCCACTTCAAATCTGAAAATTCAAGAAGTAGATGGAATTGTGCTGAAATGAAGAAGGTATCATGACCACCTCCTTACTTTACAGATTTCTCAATTTGAATCCCTTGTACCCCTTTATTCTTTTATAAAAATTTCACCCATAAGCCACAGTACAACCCAATAAAAAGTCCTTACTGATCTGAAATTAGATTGAGCTGTCCTGTGGAGAGAAGAATTTATTTGATCTATGGTGAAAAGAGTACGAAAATATCATAAATTAGAACAATGCCTATGCTCATGTTTGTAGTCCTATTTGAGGGCTGTAACTGCTCTTGAGCTGTGTGAAATGATGCACCCTTCAATCTTTGTTGTGAGTGAACAGCCCCAGTAAGACTTGGGTCTGAAATCTAGTTTCTTTGGCGCATTATCAAAACATAATTCTTAAATTAAAGGTGAACTCTGCATTAATTTTCAAGCATAATGTTCTGACGTGAACTGATTGATAATGAAGGAACTACAGCAGAATTTCAGGTTTCGAACTGGTGCTTTTTCTGCTAAAAATCCCCTACAACAGAATGGACATGGTGTGGAATTTTTTTATTTCCCTTAAACTTTGTTTTAGCATGTTACATGAGTATTAACTAATTTTATTGGAGAAGTTTGGGGGTACCTTCACTGAAAACCCTCAGTAGACTCCACTCCAACACTAGGGATCACCTAAGGGTAAAAGGCTTGGTGCATGTGCCAAATGCACCTGTGTTCGCTACGAAAGTGGCATTTAATTTCATAGGGTAGTTGTTTTAAATTTCACTTTCCTCAAGGACTAGCAAAGGTTAGGTTTGGGGGTGTGTTAAGCACTGATTTTTGCAACTTTCTACACCTTTACACCTGGCTTTTGCAAGGACTTAGAGTATTTAATAATTATTTTTAGTGATGTTTTACAGCAAGGGGTTAATTAAATCCTTAGTGCAGGTTTCCATTAAAAAAGTGTCATTTAGAGGAGTTTGAACAAATCAACAGCTGAGAGAGAAAGAGAGTTGGAAAGAGCGGGCTATGGCTTGTTGATAAGGAAGTGCATTTGGCCTCAACTTCTGCAGCACCTCTTTAGTGGACTGCTTAATCCACTTTGCTCCCACGGATTAGCTGTGCAGCCCTATAGTTCAGCCTCAATGTTGCACCTTATCGAGCATAGCTTTGGGTTTTCTCTAGCAAATGAGTCTTCAAACTCTCGAGGAAAGTAGCAGCATACTCCTTCAGATCATGATGAATAGTGCAGCTCATAGCAGTCCACACATCAGCACACCTCACTTACCTTGATGGACCTGCAGCCATCATGATGTGCTCACTTGGAACCCCCACGACCAAATGCTCAATCTCCCATTGCAGCCTATCAAATTTTTAGTTGAAACATGCAAGCATCCTCTCGAGCAGTAGTAGCTCCAAGCCCTCAAACCTCTCGAATGGAGTTGATATTAAAGACAAGAACCTGTCGAGAAGATAGTGCAGCAAGCTAGTGAACTTCACGTCTAGTTGTTAAAGCTTCCAAATGCAGAACTTGTCGACACCTCAAGGCAGCAAGGATGAACCTATCGAATGGTTCATGTGGCTGCAACTCATCCTCTTAAGCTTCAGCTGCAATTCACACCATAGAGCCTGTTGACCACGTAGATATCTAAATCTGTCGAGATGCCCAACCTGCAGCCTTCCTCTAACCTCTTGATATGCATTCAAGATTCTATCCAACCATCTCGACACGCTTGCTGCAATCCCATACTTCTCAACACCTGGTCGTGCACCCATCATCTTCAACCCCACGATAGCTTCTCCATGCACACCCTTCAACCTCTCATTTTCTCCAAGCAGAGCTTCAGCATACCTATCGAATGGTAGAGACTTCACCATCTATACCTATCGAAGAGAACTTCATTAGCCCTTATCCTATTGAGTTGCAGCAGCTGAAGCCACAAACCTGTCAACATCTGCAGCTTCCAATCCTTTGATCTTGTGGACAAGTTAGAGCTACAACCTCTCCAAAGTACTGCTCATCCTCTCGAAATTCATTTGTAGCCCTGCCAATCCTGTCGAGCAGCCAACCCATCCCCATGAGAACATGCTGAAGTTTCCCAAGCCTGCACCTGTCGAACACAAGAGATTAGAACCTGTCGAATAGCAAGTAGGAGCATCCCTTGAACCGATCGAATGCTACAAAGTTGTAGCTTTAAACTTGTCGAAATGCACTTGAAGCCCACCTTCCAACCTGTCGACACCTCCAAGCCTTCATCCTATCAAATTCTACACAGCAGGAGCCTTCAACCTATTGAGGTGCCTTGAATATAACAGCTACAGAACCTATCAAATGGTTCAAGATTAAAAGAGCAGCAACTTCCTAGCTTCCCTGCTTGCAAAGCTCCAGCTGCAAGCCAGTCCATAGCACCCGTTAACCGCTTAAATATCAAAACCTGTCGAGATGCCCAACCTCCAACCTTCTTCTAACCTACCGACATACATTCAATATCCCATCCAAACCATGGATTCAGCTGAAGCGGCTTGAAAACCATGCTTGCATCTGCTCGACACCTTCTCAGCCCCAGCACTCTCCAACCTATCGAATGGATCCCTGCAATTCAAGGCTTGCACCTGTCGATGGCTTAAAGCAAGCTACATCTCACCTAGTCCTCTCAACTAGCAGCCCCCAGCTCCATAGTTTTACTTCTCCCAACCAATTGCAGCTGAAGTATATTTAAGGCAAAATATTATTGGACAGTAGGGGCATTTTGGGGCACTGAAAATAATTATTTTATGGGCATTCTCAGCAGGTAGGAGCAATCACTTGAGGTGTGCAGCTGGATAATTTTGGCTAAACAAGGGCAATTTTGGGAGCTCCAATGCAAAGGAAATTCTGCACATGGGTGTGAGCTAACTTTCAGCGGGAATGCAAATTAGCTTTAGCTGGGCACAATCTCTATCTCCTCTCTGATTGGCTGCAACTCAAAGCACATGGATCAATGCATACTTATAAATACCCATCTATTTTACTGTTTTTCTTCAGCAAGGAAAGTAGGAACAAAGGAATAGCCTGAGTTCTCCTTAGCTCATTTAGGTTTAGTTTTAGGTTTCATTTTTCTTTTCTCTTCCCCCTTCTCTCTCTAATCCAGCCTGTTGGATTAGATCTAGATAGCATCTCAGATCTGTTTTGTAATTGTAATTTTGGCATGAAGAAATGTGGATCGATGCGCAGACTGCAGATCTGAGAACAATGTTATTGTAATTTATTTTTTATTAAAGCAATAAATTATTGATTTTAAAGGTTAATTAAATTTAAAAATCTTGTGGTCCCATTAGATTCTCAATCGGATTTGTGTAGAGGGGACTAGCCCACCCACTTAACTGGTAGAATTCTTGATGACCATCTGATTTCCCTAGGTTTGATATGTCTGTGGGTGCCTGTGCCTGTGGCCTTGCATCCACTGCATCTATAGTGACTATCTTGTTCTGATTGAAGTCATCGGAATTGAGGAAATCTATTGGATGATCTGTGACCATTCAAGTGGAAAAATCATAGCCTTAAGATCAATCCAAACCATCGGAATGAAGGAAATCTATTGGATGATCTGTGACCATTTAAGTGGACAGATCATTGCCTTAAGATCAATCCAAACCATTGGTCTAAATCAAATTCTTATACCTTGCATTTGTGCTTTTAGCCAAATGAAGGATGGCTGCATATTCTCAGATCTTGATCTGTTTTGCAATGAAAATCAAGCCCTAGCTGCCTATTTCTCCCCATTTTATATTTTATTTTACCATCCATCTTACTCCATCTCTTAGTTTAGTTTTATTTCAGTTTTGTAAAATTAGATCTAGTGACACCTGAAAAGCTCTCATTCTTCTTAGAATTGCTAGATCTGTAGCCAGATCTTGAGGTATACTATACACCTATCTAGGTTTAGATCACTACTCCCTATGGGACAAACTCTTACTTATTAAAACTTGCTACAAAGGACCCTGTATCTTGCAGGTCTAGGATATTTTAGATGTGCTGAATCCATCCTCTGCTTTACTTTATTTGTATTTTTACTTTTATCATTACACAATAATCAGCTCACTGAAATCCCCCAACAAGTTTTTGGCATCGCTGCCGAGGAGTTTTAATCTAGATAGTAGATCTGAGTTTTTCATTTTTTTATGGATCTGATTTTTTTAGTCTTTATTGTTGTTATGTTTTAGATTTTTATATTGCATTCCCACTGTTTGATTTAAGGTTTGCTACAGTTTTTGTATAGAAAACTAGTTTTACTACAGCAGAATTTTTGATTTTTCTAAATTTTTATTTTCTGCCTTCTAGATGCTTGAATAAATGCTGCTGTAGCGTTTTGTATTTTTGCAGAATTGAGGCTACAGTTTGAGTTTTTCTTTGTATTTTTGTCAATATGCTTCAGTAAGGTACTGCTGCAGTTGTTGAATTTTTGCATATCTGGTGCAGCTGCCAAACGAGGAGTAAATGGATTGCAGCAGGAGCAAATTTGCCTAAGTTTGCATCCCCTTCTCCTTTGCATTCATTTTCTATTTTTAAATTCTTTAAAACTAGAAAACCAGCAGTTCTGCAGAGTTTTGAGTTTGTCTTAGTTTAAATTTTTGCTATTGGCATGTTGATTTTTCGATAACAAAACCAAATACAAAAATAAAAAAAAATGTAAACACAAATAGAAAATTTCTATTTCTTATTATTTTTCAGCAGTAGAAAATAAGGGCTCTTGTTGAGCCCGGGCTGATCGAAAACACATAAAAAAAAAAGAAAAAAAATTTCTAGATGGGCTATTTTCCCTTGCCTTTATTCATTTTTCCCATCTGGACCTGCTGAGATCATGGTTTTTCATTTTGAGGAATCATGTAGGATAATGAGCAATTGATCATATGCTGTTTTAAATATTCAATGGAGCCACTGATTTTATTTTCCTTTGAGATTTCTTCACCATTAAATGGATCTCAGCTGTATGAATCCTGTTTTTAATGTGTGCTCCCATGCTTCATTATTTAGAAATTCTTTTTGATTCATACACATCATCAACATAGGGGTCAGTCTTATGAATCTTGCTTTTCACTGTATGTTATTCCTGCAGATCATTTTTATAATCACTTAAATTCATAAGTATCTGATTGGCTCAGGCTTTTGGGGTTTTCTTTGGGCTTAGGGGATTTATGATTGGGTATTAGGATTTTCTGTTTTAGGAATTTTAGTTTAAAATTTTGTTTTTAAGCCGCTGATTTTTCTTTCTTAGGTTAATGTGTCCTAGTTTTACTGATTTTTTTCATTTTGCTGTGATTATAGTTAGTTTCTAACTTTGTTTTCCTATTTTTTCATCTACAACTCTGTTTTTGTATCAATATTTTTCGGTTTCTGTAGCTTTGTATTTAGTTCCTTACTTTGTTTTTACTATTTTTTTTTTATTAGCATTAGTTCCCTTTCATTTGCATAGCAATTTTAGCAATAATTTCATGCATTTATATAGCATTTTTTTCATTTTCTTGCTCATATATTCAATTATATTTTTTTTTATTTTCTGCTACACATAGCTGCAATTTTTCTACTTCATTTTTCTTTCTTCTTTTACCCTACTGCCCCTAGTTTCTCATTGTATAGAACATTGAGGACAATGTTCATCTTAGGTTTGGGTATATGGCAGGTGTGGCAATGAAATAAGTTAATGCTAGTACAGCTATATTGAAAAAGTTTTTGAAAATAAAGTGATTTCCCACCTGATTTTTTTTTAAAAGAGGAAATGAAAAACTTTTTTAAAACTGAAATGAGCTGTAGTTTTAACATTTCTCCTGAAGCAAATGTCAAGAATTTTTAAAAATTGATGTTTAGTGAACTTGAAATGAGAGAAAACTGTGAGGATACGCCTCAGAAAATTTGATGGAAGGCCATACCCAAAGAGATTTGGGCCTGAAAAAAAACTTTTCTTTGAAGAGTGTCTTGGCAATTTTTTCTGCTCTATGGACTGATTGGATCTAGTTCTGCTCTCTAGAAGTTAGGCAAATCCAAGTTAAAACAGCTTGACAGCATTCATGACATTGAGGACATGAAGTAAGGTCATTCCTTGGACAGTTTGAACTAAAATGCCCCACCTTTGAACTGCCCTTGATACACACCTTTTGAGCCTTAAAATTCTCAGTTTTCTTTGATAAAAACTAAGAAATTTGAACTTAAAACCTCTGTGACCTGATATAACCTGACCCTCACTCTGAGATTTTAGAAGTTAAAGCTAGTTTGATGGTTGGTTTAGAAAGAAGAAAGCACATTTGGTGGTGTTGTGGTATTCCAACCCATAAAAAAATAAAATAAAATAAAATAAAAAATAAAAAAACAGAAATGCAAAACAAAAAGAATGAGAAAGAGAAGTCATTTCATTGAAAGACTGAAAAGAGGAATAGAAACTGGCCACTTCAAATATGAAAATTCAAGAAGTAGATGGAATTGTGCTGAAATTGAAGAAGGTGTCATGACCACCTCCTTACTTTACTGATTTCTCAATTTGAATCCCTTGTACCCCTTTCTTCTTTTATAAAAATTTCACCCATAAACCATAGTACAACCCAATAAAAAGTCCTTACCGATCTGAAATTGGATTGAGCTGTCGTGTGGAGATAAGAATTTATTTGATCTAAGGTGAAAAGAGTTAGAAAATCTTATAAATTAGAGCAATGCCTATGCTCATGCTTGCAGTCCTATTTGAGGGCTGTAACTGCTCTTGAGCTGTGTGAAATGATGCACCCTTCTATTTTTGTTGTGAGTGAACAGCCCCGATAAGACTTGGGTTTGAAATCTAGTTTGTTTGGGGCATTATCAAAACAGAATTCTTAAATTAACGGTGAACTCTGCATTAATTTTCAGGCATAATTCTCTAACATGAACTGATTGATAATGAAGGAACTATAGCAAAATTTCAGGTTTTGAACTGGTGCTTTTTCTGCTAAAAATCTTCTAAAACCGAATGGACATGGTGTGGAATTTATTTTATTTCCCTTAAACTCAGTTTTAGCATGTTGCATGAGTATTAAATAATTTTATTGGAGAAGTTTGGAGGTACCTTCACTGAAAACCCTCAGGAGACTCCACTCCTCCACTAAGGATCACCTAGCGATTCAAAAGGCTTGATGTATGTGGCAAATGCACCCGTGTTCCCTATGAAAGTGGCATTTAATTTCATAGGTTAGCTGTTTTAAATTTCACTTTGTTCGAGGACTAGCAAAGGTTAGGTTTGAGGGTGTGTTAAGCACTAATTTTTGTCACTTTCTACACCTTTAAACTTGCATTTTGCTAGGCCTTAGAATATTTAATAATTGTTTTTAGTGATGTTTTGCAGCAAGGGGTTAATTAAATCCTTAGTGCAGGTTTCCATTAAAAAAGTGTCATTTAGAGGAGTTTGAACCAATCAACAGCTAAGAGAGAAAGAGAGTTGGAAAGAGCGGGCTATGGCTTGTGGATAAGGAAGTGCATTTGGCCTCAACTTCTGCAGCACCTCATTAGTGGACTGCTTAATCCACTTTGCTCCCACGCATCAGCTGTGCAGCCCTATAGTTCAGCCTCCATGTTGCACCTTATCGAGCATAGCTTTGGGTTTTCTCCAGCCAATGAGTCTTCAAACTCTCGAGGAAAGCAGCAGCATACTCCTTCAGATCATGATGAATAGTGCAGCTCATAGCAGTCCACACATCAGCACACTTCACTTACCTTGATGGACCTACAGCCATGATGATGCGCTCACTTGGAACCCCCATGACCAGATGCTCAACATCCCATTGTAGCCTATCGAATTTTTAGTTGAACCATGCAAGCATCCTCTCGAGCAGCAGCAGCTCCAAGCCCTCAAACCTCTCGAATGGAGCTGATATTAAAGATAAGAACCTGTCGAGAAGATAGTGCAGCAAGCTAGTGAACTTCACGTCTAGTTGCTAAAGCTTCCAAATGCAGAACTTGTCGACACCTCAAGGCAGCAAGGATGAACCTATCGAATGGTTCATGTGGCTGCAACTCATCCTCTTAAGCTTCAGCTGCAATTCACACCTTGTTTATCACTCACGTGATGCACCTGAGTAGTATGGGGTGGATTGGTGGTATATCTACTGAGTTTATATGATTGAGTAAACCCATCCCACAACAATCTAACAATTACAGGTGATTACGCTAGTGGAGTAGATGTCGGCTATCCCAAAACTGTCGACACCGATTTCATTGATCCCGCAGACGTTGAGTACCAAGAGCCTTGGGAGGGTGACACCGTAGAGTACCAGGAGGACCACAGTGTTGATTTTGATTCAAGCACCGGTTATTGATGTTTTATACTCGACAGTAAGTTTGTTTGATATTGTTATTATTGATTCTACACCTTCATATATCGGATTTGTCTCCGACTCTCATCACCATTTGATTTATGAATTTTTGGATTTATCGCTTTTATTTACATTTATGATTGCTCATTTATTCGACCTTTATTTATGGACTTTCACAAATTTCATGGAACCAAATTTGCGTAAGAATTCTAATTATGTGTATGTTCTCTTAGCGTATCTAGGATGCATGTGCATAACTCAAAATTTTAGGCCCTCAGGAAGGGGTAGAATTTTGGGTCGTGATAGAGTGGTATCAAAGTTCAGGCTTCACTTTTTGTTAGACTTTGAAAACTTAAGTTATTACGAGTTCTAAATCCTTAAATTTTTTAAACAGGATTACGATGGCTCCATGAAGAAATGGTGAAGGATCTTCTTCTCAGGGAGAAGAAAGAGAGATAGCGCGTATGCTACACGAGTTGACAGTTGCACAATAGCAGCATGTTGCCTAGTTGAACGAGACCCATCAGTGAGAGACTGCCAGGCCTATCCAAGAAATTAAACACCAAGCCAGAACTTATCAGGACCTGATTGCCCAACAATTGAAATAAGGGAAGACAAAATCACCCCACATGGAGAAAAGGTCCACCTTGGCCTACGCCCTCGCATCTTCTCCTCCGACAACTCAAAAAATGCCCTAATAGCTGTAAGTTCTATCTCTACGAGGTGCCTCACCCTATCAAAAAATTAAAGAAGGTCCCTCCCGACAAGGAGGCCTCGACCATAAAAGATTTATCAAAAGAAGAAATCAAATAATGTCACACCTATTTTGACAATCCCTATATCACCTGAAATATGAACACAAACATAACATCTCTCATCCTAGATCAATCAAATCGAGAGTGATCGAGGACCTCAAAACGGATTATCAGATTGTCACTTCATCCATCTAACCTTCTGTGTCAGTCCCTACTTAAGGAACTGATGTTGTACCATAACACAATAATAATAATAAAAATAATGCAAAAATATATGTACATACATCATCTGCCCAATAATATCTCTGACTTATAACTCTTACTCGACCGAGAACTCGAAGTCGAGGAGCTAGTGCTAAGGAAACAATGCCTACACAACCGTCTTACCTGGAGGAAATCAAAACCCCACATGGGAGGTACTTTGACAATTTTGGCAACATGCCAAAAAAATAGCTACAAGGGAAAGACTTCCTAACCCTTGAAAACACGACTCAATGATCATCATGTCTCGTAGCCTAAACAGGCATAACTATATATTTATCATCCTCGTAGTCATTGCAAGGCATTCGCTGGTTGAGGTCATTATTTTCGAAACCATTTTGGAAATCATCTGACTCATTGACCACCTTCCTATTCGAGCGAGTTGATCGAAAGGAATAGTGGATCATAGAACTCTTTTGTTTGAAGTATAGAAAACTCTGGATTCTCAGACACCCTTCTAGCCATTGGAGTTTATGTTAGAGCAGAAAAAATGAATATGTAAGATTCCATCAAACATTGGAGTTTATGTTAGAGCAGAAAAAATGAAAATGTAAGGTTCCATCAAACCTCGTAATTATTGCATTAGCTAATTGTTTCAAAAAAATATATAGAAAAGAAACATAACTAGCAAGAGCAATACGATGAATGGACAGTCAATGAATTCAGGGAAGCATAACCAAATTATAAGGGCATTCCTGATAGTCTTATTAGGGAAGTATAAACAAGTCGCGAGGGCATCCCTGACATCTTCACACTACTAGATATATTTGTACGGTGGTGGGAGGAGGATAAAACTCCTGCTAACCATAGAATTTGATGATTTGATGGTGCTGAACAATGACGGAGAGCTCAATTATGGCACCGCACTATCCACCATAGAAGAAAGTAGTTGACTACTGTTGGCGGAATCTGAGTATGTGCTTGCTTTATTGGTTGGTGGTAAAAGTAATTTAAAAATCAAAGAAAGAGTAAAACAGGAGATGGAATCAGCACAACTAAGAAATCCTAGACCTGCAAGATACAGGATCCATTGTGGCATGTTTTGATAAGTAAGAGTTTGTCCCACGAAGCAGGATCTCTGAGCCCAAAGGAGCCACTAGTCCCTCCATCTGCTCTGATCCGGATCTAAAAGGAGGGGAGTTTAAGGTCACTTATTCTAGGTATTCTAAGGTAACCTAATGTCTACACTACAGAAAGGGGTGAGAGGATGGATGGAGTGTGGAAAATAAATATAAAAGGGTGAGAAGTAAGTTATTGAGCCTAGATCAGAGGAGCATTGTAACTCAGATTAAGATCTGATGTTATAGAAATCTTGTCCAATGGCTACGTTATCACCACTGAGGAGAAGGGATCCAACCCATCTCTCTGCCATGATTCAATCCCTTAAGGTTATAACCTGTCCACTCAAATGGTCACAAACTATCCCATAGGGGAACCACAATCCAGGGATGGGTCAAAATAAAACAAGTTAATCATTGTAGGCACTATTTCATCTAGGCTACCAGCTCAAGAATCCATAGGGAACTTCAACCTTTAAAGCTCTATGTGTGGGGCTAAGGCTGTATAGGACCATGATAGCCCAGACACTTAGAACCAACAAGAGATTGAGTACAACCTTCGATCTAGCGGTCCATTGCTTAAGTGAGGCTATAATGGTCCAGTCACAAGCCTATAATCTCTATAACCAGATCAGATCCAACATTTGATGGAGGATCTATACAAATATAGGGGAGTCTGCCTCCGTACAATCTCCCACCAGGCTTCTACAAGCTCAGGTGTACAGAAGAAAGATCCATCTTGGATCGGTGGATTAGAATCACCCTATGGCTATAACCTGTCCACTCAAATGGTCACAGACTATTCCTCAGGCTATCCTCCTCACAGAGCCCAAGATAAAACAAGAATATCGCTGCCACCACCGTGGTCACCAGGCTACTAGCTCAAGCTCCCATGGGGATTTCAGATCTAGTGGGTCCTGTGGTGGGGCTAAGGCTGTATAGGACCATGATAGCCCAGACACACAGGTCACTTAGATCTGAATGGCTCTTAGAATCAGTCCTCCATTGCTTTGAAACACAGCCAAAGCAATGGCAGATCACAAAGCAGCAGCCTTGCACAGAGCATCTCACATTCAAACACAAATCCTACAGAGTACAAATCCTATTACAAAACTTCCATTGATCTAGTTCAAAAAGCATACAAAGACATAGCCAGCAAGTGCTGGACTATGGAGAGAAGAAAAAAAAGAAAAAGAAAACTACTTATAGCTACAAAAAGAAAAGCAAAATGATCTCAGATCCAGTCTCCAAGAAATGAGATGTGTTCCCAGCTATTCCAGGATGTCGCTCCCTTTTATGGTCCAAGCCCTCTTGGAGATTTATAGCAGTGGTGTGGCGGCGCATTAGGGTTAGGAAACCTTAATTTTAATGATGCCACATGGCTGAATAGTGATCCTTCGATGCTTTGGGGCACATGCATAGAGATTTGAGCATGGGAGTGCGTGCCCTAATCACTGAAAATTCCCAGAAGGTCCTCTGCTGAAGAGATGGAACTTGAGGTTCAAAGCCTCGCTAGGTAGCCATTGTTTCCCAGACTTGTCGCGTGGTAGCTTTTGCTCTTCGCTAGGATGATTTGATATTGAAACTTCAACCGTCGCGAGGTTAGCTTAGTTTGCTCTTCAGGCAGTCGCGAGGTTGAGTAGACATCAAAACCTCAGATGTCGCGAGGTTGGAGTTCAAGCAATCGCGAGGTAGCTGCGTGATCACTGGGTTGATCTTCGCGAGGACAGATTTGAATAGTGTGAGAACTTCGCGAGCACTTCTCTTCACTAGACTTTGCGAGTTACCTCGCAAGGCTTTAATGAGTTCTGAACTGTGCAAGGTTCCATGTCTTAATTGATCTTCGCGAGGATGGCTTTGCCTTCGCAAGGATGCTTTCTTCTTGAATGGCGTGAGAACTACGTGAGGAGTTCTCTTCTGATAATTGCATCCCGCGGCGACTGCGTGACAGCTGTGTGGGGAGACTTCTAAAGCTCTCTCTTCTCAATCGTTCTCAGCAGACTGCGCGAGGTTGAGAGAGGTCTGCTTTGAACTGTGCGAGACTGTGCGATGTGTATTTCTCCTGAATCCTCTAAAGCTTGGGTCAGCTGCGCGAGGCTCATTTCAGGTCTGGATTCAAAGTTTATCCTTCTGAGAGACTTCTGGTGCTAAAACCGGCTCCTTAGCAGGATTCTTGGCCTTATTTCACTACTGGTTATTACCTACATAAAACACTTTACAAGAACTTATTAGGTGGCTATGGGTCTAATTAAAGGTTAAGTTAAGGGATGAAAAGTGGTACTTTTCAGGTCTTAACACACCCCCAAACCTAATCTTTGCTAATCCCTTAGCAAAGCTACATTAAACCTACTATAAAAATTAAATGCCACTTTCGTAGGGAGCACAGATACATTTAGCCTATGTACCAAGCCTTTTAAACCCCTAGGTGATCCCTAGTGGAGGAGTGAAGTCTCCTGAGGGTTTTCAGTGAAGACACCCACAAACTTCTTCAATGAAACAATTAACAAAAGTGCAATATCATCCAGTGAGCAGTCAAGGGGCAGACTTAGTTTACTCTTTAATCAGTAATCATAAAAGAAATTTAATCCATTGGTTGCATAGAATAGCATAAACTTTTCATGAATGCACAACACCTCTAATTAGTTCACAACCACAGAAAACTGCACAAGTGTGTGCCAGCACTGAGCCCATCCTCAGGTCAAAAATTAGGTTATAGGTCATACATAATGCATTCAAGTTCAGACCCAAAAACTTTGCAAGGCATACTCTCATAAAGGTTTTGTTGAGGGGTTCATTTTCTCATAGGCTCAAGAGCAGTTACACCCCCCAAATGGGTCTGTAAGCATGAGCATAGGCAGAGTTCTTAAGTGCTGACATCATTGGCAGTTCCTCACCATAGATTGAATAACTCTTTGTCTTCACATGACAGCTCACTCAACTTTGGATCACAAAGGCTTTTAACTGGGCTGTAATGTGGCTTATGGAGTGGGGTTAAAAAGAATGGAAGGTTGAAAAGGGTTCCAAATTGAGAAATCAGTAGGTGACAGAGGTGATTCATGACTTCACCTTCTTGAATTCAGCTCCCTTCATCTTCTTTGAGATTTTCAGATTTGAAGTGATCAGTCTCTCTTCTTGATTTTGATTCTCTAATGAAAGTTCCTCTTGACTCCTCCCTTACTCCTATTCATTATTATTTTTGTTTCCTTTTGATGGAATTTTCTTCTTTTTATTTTTGTTTTTGCTTTTCAGAAATGCCACCATGTTCTCAGTTACCATACTGCCAGAATTTTTGAGATGCTTCTTCTCCATTCACTTAATGTGGATCATAGCTAGTCTATTTCCAACCTTTTATCCTTTACCTTCTGAATTCTCAGAGTGAGGGTAGGCTGAAGTAGGTTCATAGGTTCAGGTTCAAGTACTCAGGTGTATTTTGAAGAAATTTATGATTTAAAGCTTAAAGGGGGGTATGGACAAGGGCAGTTGCTTTAGGGTTGGTCCTTTTAGGCTCAAACTGTCCAAGAGAAGGCCTTGATCCTTTCCTAAGTCTCATGAGTACTGTCAGTTGTTTCAACGTGGAGTTACCTAACTTCTAGTCAACACAGTGACTCAGCCAGTCCTTAGAACTAGAAGAGATTGCCTTGATTACTCCTTAAAGGATGGAAAAATTTTTATAGGCCCAATTCTCACTGGTTATGGTCTTCCTTTGAACTTTTAAGTATGTCCTTACCTTTTTCTCTCTCTAATGATTCACTAAGTGATGATACAAGTAAGTTTCCTTGGTGATATTATCATAGAAACATGGAATATTAAAAGTTTATAATGTCAAAAGTTTACAGAAATTTTAAATTTCTTATTTTCATGATTCTTAAGTGAACATAGATCCATTTCCATATTACTCAGATGAGTCTGCTGCACTTAGGTTAACTATTCCATTGGCAGGGTTTTCCTGCCACACCCCCAAACCTATGAGGAGCAGTGTCCTCACTGGTTCAAAGGTGTCTGTGCAGCAGATTTATTGATGAGAAAAGAAAAGGAAAGAACAGGGAACAAAACACACAACAGACAAAGCAAGATAGTAATGACAAGGGAATAAAGTTTATTAAAAATGAGAAATGTACAAACTACAAGAAAACAGAAGCAAAAGAGTGCAGAAACAGATAAAATCCTAGGTACAATCTAGTCAGAATCTGGCTCAAAACTTGTCCCAACCCATCTTCTTGGCATGTTCTTGAAGGTAAGCCTCCTCCTCTTTCTTCTTTCGTTCCCTCTCTTCCTTTTTTTGGTCGACAGTTTTGGGTATGGTTGGAGCCCTGACCCTCATTTTTCTCCTCTTTAGTTCAGGAGGGATCTCGGAAGATTTATCAGTGGTTGGCTCAGGGGGTTTGGTGGGAGATTTTCCTTTGGGGCCCTTACCTTTGGAGCTCGTCCCTTTGGAGGCTTGCCCTTGCTAAGTTGGAGGGGGAATAAGAGGGGATTAGGCTTGTGCTGGCTCAGGAGGGACAACAGGGGATTTATCTTTGGCTTTCACCTGAGGCAGGGGAGGACTTTTCCCTTTAGCAAGCTTAGGGGGAGCCACAGAAGATTTGTCTTGTTCTTTTACTGCAGGAATGGCAGGGCTCTTCCCTTTCACTGGTTGCCTTATTGGTGGTGCCTCCTCAGACTGGGCAGATTTGTCTTTTCCAATTTTCAAAGAGGCAGTTAGGGGAGTAGTCCTCTTGGCAGCAACCTTCCTTCGCTGAGGATAAATTTGTTCAGTAGGGCTTGATGAAGGAGCAACAACAGTAGTCTAGGCACTGGGATCCGTAGGTGGTGCGGAATCAGAGTCCTGCCAAGAGGTAGCAAAAACCTGTCTGCGTTCCTCTTTGGAAAGTAGGCGACCATGGGGATCATCCTGAGCAGAAGCTCTGGTGACCTTTGGAGGTGGGGATGGAGGGGCTGGCCTTTTTCCTTTTTGGGATGCAGTGGCTCTTTTGGAAGTGGGAGGTTTCTTGGAAGGGGTCCATTTTCTTTTGAGGGTAGGAGAGGGAACAGGGGGAGGCACTGAGACAGGAGCAGGAGTTAGAGTAGGGACTTTAGCAGGAGCAGGAACTTGAGTAGGAGCAGGAGGAGGTACTGGAGTTGGGGCTGTAGGAGGTGGGCGAACAAGTTGTGTAGGTGTAGGGGCAGGGGGAGTGGAAGAAGATGGGCCTGGTTGTGTGGAAGAGGATGGGGCCTCAGGGGGAGCTGTGGCGAGAGGGGTGGCCTGAATTGGTTGGGATAGTAGGAAGCCAACCCTCTGTTCCAAAATCTCAATTTTCTTGGTAGCCCACAGGAGATTGGTATCTGCAAGCTCCTTACTGAGTTTATTGATCTCCTGAGCATTGTTCAATTTCCTTTCTAACAACCTGGCTTACTTTTTTGCCCTTTCTGCATTGGCTTTTTCTATCTCTGTAGTCATTCTGTAATAAGTTGTCGCAGCCTTGTTCGCATTGAGTATCTCCAAAATTGCCTCCCACCCCTTGGAAATATCTCTTAGCTGCTCGCTGTGATCAAGCTTCAAGTCACTCATTTTCTTCAGCAAGGGGTATTCGATGGCTTGTCGGAGTTGGGCCATGCCATTGAGAACATCCCTCTTGATATAGGCATTGTCCCTCATGGCATGGAGGAGGGTGAAGTAGGGAGGGGTATAATAGGAGTGCCTGGGTAAGATTGGTGGAAATGGAGTGGAAGAAGTAGAAGGTGATTGATCCTGGGGGAGAAAAGTGGGGGCTGCAGTAAGGAAGTCAAGAGGAGGAGTGGAAGTGGCTGGAGTAGTCTGTGTTGAATGGTCAGTGAATTGAGGAGGGGATGGGAGAAGAGGTGGAATGGAAGGTATGGGTGGAAAGTGAAATGAAGGAAGGTCAGTGGATGTGGATGGTTCTGGGTAAGGGAAGAATGGAATGGTGAAGGGTCGAAATGGAAGTGGTGGGGTTGAAAGGGAAAGGTGGATGGGAAGGGAATGGGGTCTGTTTGGGTAGAAGTGTTGGTAAATTGTGGTGGAGGTAATATTAGTGGGGAATGATAGGTAGAGTGGGGAAGGAGTGGTGGGGTATGATGTCTTGGAGGGTGAAGGGTGTAGTTAAGTCAAATTGGGTGAGGTCTGGTGGAACTGTTGAGTCAGAGGTGGAAGGGGGTTGGATCAATGGAGTGGTAGGAGGTTGTGTAGAGATGGGTGGGTTTGTCAATGTTTGAAGGGTGAATTGTATGTTGGTGATGTCAGTCTGCATTTGGACTTGGGTTTATGTTGTGGTGGATAGCTGGGTCTAGATGTCATGTATGAGGGGAAGGATATGGGTAAGGGTATCTGAGGTTGGTTGGGGTGGAGTATGAGGATAGGAGGGAACAGGTTGGAAAGGGGAAGTGGGGGCATGATGGATAGTTGTAGGGGGAGAAGATGAAAGGTCTGGTGAATGATGTGGTGAAGGGAGTGGGGAATCTGGGAGAGGGATGTCATGGGTGGGCAAGGTATCAAGCAAGGTAGTCATGAAGGCCTGATACCCTGAAGTGGTGGCTAGGTTAAAGTCAAGATCTTGGAGTGAAGATGTAGTTGGGAGGGGTTAGACTAAGGGTTGGTCAATATGGGGTGTGTTTGTGGGAATGATAGGGGAGGTGGAAGTAGGTAAAGATAAGGCAGGGTTTGTGTGAGAGGTTTTCTTTTTAAGGTATGTTATCAAGGGAGGGTTGTCAGGGTTGAGGTCAGATGATGTTGGAGATATTGGGGCTGTGTATTGAGGTAAGGTGGGTGAAGGGGGAGTGTTGTCATGGGGTTCAACACTTTCCACCCAGGAACGAATCACAGTGGGAGGTGGAATGGAAAAGGGAGATAAGAGAGGGAAAGGGAGAGATGGAATAGGCAAAGAAACTAATGGAGAGGCAAGTGTGGTGGATGGAGGTATTGCTGCAGAAGCAGAGGTGACAGAAGCTCGCACCACCTTCTTTGGAGCAGGGGCTTTAGCCTTCTTTTTGGGGGCAGGGGTGGCCTTTGCCACAGCAGTTCCCTCTCCCTGCTCAGAAACAACCTGAGCTTCAGCCTTCTTCTTCTTCTTCTAGGGATCCATGGGACCTCGATCCCCATTGTCTTTTGGCAAAAGTGGTGGGAGTGAGGTCAGCAGATAACTCCCCCACTGGTATCTTGTACCCTCCCCTCAGAAGTAATTTGGTGATGAGTCTTCTATAGAGGAGAGTGTGGATCTTCTTTTGTAGTCCGAGCTTCACCATCATATCCTTCATGGCCTCAAAAATCAACCATGCAGCATTAAATCCATGGCCCAGAGAGAAGGAATAGAGAGCATCAGCAATTGGTGTCCTCCTCTCTTGCTGATGGCCGGAGCAATAGATATTCTTCCTCAGCACATGATCGATGAACAACAGTTTGGGATCCAAATCTCTTCTTCTGATGGAGTCCCCTGTGGCCTTCAAACCTCTGGTAAGGGCCTGGGCAATGGTATCAAGGGGGCACTCACAGGGGCACCATAACCGCAGTTGGGATAAAAAATGGCAGGGATGCCCATGACTTCAACAATCAACGCTGGGCTAAGCAGCATCTCAAAATTGTCAACTAACACAAGGAGGACTGGCTGCCCATGTGTGTCTGGTCTGACCCTAAGGTGCTGGTAAAAGAGTTTACACTAACCTAGGATAGGCTATTACAGGAATCATTTGCATCAAGGGGAACAAACCAGCCTTGCGCAAGAACTCAATGGCAGGTGCTGACAACGGCTCAGATTCAAAGAAAGATATATCAAAAATGGCTTCAGGCTCTAAAGGAATGGAAATGAGGAGCTCAGAGGGTGTAGAGTAGTCAGGCATTTTTACAGCCAGCTCAGGAACCACCTCCTTCCCTTTTGTTGTGCCGTAGAGGACTTAGCTTTCTTAGGGGCCGGCTCCACGGGAGCCTGGTCCCTGGCTCTCTTCACAGGTGCACTTTTAGGAGCCATTAAGATTCTCCTTGGCGAGTGTGCAGTTGAAATTTTGAAAGAAAACAATCAAGAGTTGAGTCTTACCCTAAAAGTGAGGGTTCTGTTCAATTTGATGCACGGTAGACCGCAGGAGCTCCTAGCAGGGAGCAACTGTTGATGGAAGCTTTGAGAACAAAACGCCAAAATTTCAAAGCGAGTGATGAACTATAGACAGGATGCTGGAGGAGAGAGATTGAGAAGACTGGGAGATAGGGTTTCGCTGGCAGGAGAGGAAAGAGAAGCTGTAAAGAAAAGCAGCACGGGGTGGGATTTTAAATATCGCGAGGCTCGACACGCTTCAAAAATATCCGCTCGCTGGATAGGCATGAATGGGTTGCGAGATTGGATGTTCATTTAAACTACGCGAGGCAGCCCACCCAGCTATATCTGAAACTCGCGACAGCAAAGCAATGTAATTCTTTATGAACTGCGCGAGAGGAAACCAAACCAAATTTTCAGAACCCCGCGATGGCTTAACAGAGTTAGAATTCACACACCCACTAGTCCGCCTTTTGACCTTTATTTTGTGGGTGGATTCTCTCACAGGCTCCCTTCCAGGGACACCCACAAGCATTATAAAACATTCAAAAATTCTCATACTCTCAAAGCATTAAATTCACACATCATGAAAAGCATTCAAACAATACCATCATCATTCAATTACTTGAAATTGTCAAACAAAGGGAACAGGAATAAAAGTAGGCATAAAGCACTAAACTCATACTCCAACAAGATCACTACAAATTCCTCTAAACTGTAAAGTACATATCATACAAAGGTGCACAGTTCTTAACATCAATTCAATGAAAGATCCCCTTCAGGGTTTGAGGATCCTTCACCAATCAAAAATTGGCCCTTGGGGTTAACCACTGGTTGACTGGGCAACCATCCCTCTTCTCTTTTGGCTAAGGTGTTCGCTAGTTGTCCAATCTGTTCTTCCATCTTCTTAATGCTCTGACCATGAGAATTCACAGTCTGAGCCAAGGAACCCAGGTTTTGCAGTGAGGTAAAGACCTGGTCCTCGAAAGAAGTACTTCTAGGTTGAGAAGGGGGTAAGGCCAACTGATTTTGCTGCTGATGGGGCGGCTGATGGTGCTGGAAGGTAGACCTAGGGGCATTCCCTTGATTGAACTGCTCTTATGGCCCTTGTGGTAAGGGCCAATGTGCATGTAGTTGTCTTGCCTCCACCTCAGATTTGGGTGGTCTCTCCATTGGTAACCAGCATTTTGGTGCTGGTATCCATATGGCTGCCTATTGTAGCCCCCAAATTGTTGCTGGCCATAAGATTGAGCAGCAACAGCATATTCCAAAACCAATTCAGGAAATTGCCCTGCAGATGGACATTCCTCCACTGTGTGCTATGGGGACTGGCATATCAGACATGCCTCCGCCACATGAGCAACCCTTCTGGGTTGCATCACAGTCAATAATTTGTCAAACTTCATAGCAAAACAAAGTAGTTCTTTATGAACTGCGCGAGAGGGGACCAAACCCATTATTCAGAACCCCGCGATGGCTTAACCGAGTTAGAATTCACTCACCCACTAGTCAGCTTTTTGACCTTGACTTTGTGGGTGGATTGTCTCACAAACTCTCTTCCAGGGACACCCATAAGCATTATAAGGCATTCACAAATCCCCATACTCTCAAAGCATTAAATTCACACATCATGAAAAGCATTCAAACACTACCATTATAATTCAATCACTTGAAATTAGCAAACAAGGGGAACAGGAATAAAAGTTGGCATAAAGTACTAAACTTAGGTTCCAACAAGATTGCTACATATTCCTCTACACTGTAAAGTACATATTATACAATGGTGCACAGTTCTTATCATCATTTCAATGAAAGATCCCCTTCAGGGTCTGAGGATCCTTCACCAATCAAAAATTGGCCCTTGGGATTAACCACTGGTTGACTGGGAAACCTTCCCTCTTCTCTTTTGGCTAAGGTGTTCGCTAGTTGTCCAATCTGTTCTTCCATCTTCTTAATGCTCTGACCATGAGAATTCACAGTCTGAGCCAAGGAACCCAGGTTTTGCAGTGAGGTAAAGACCTGGTCCTCGAAAGAAGTACTTCTAGGTTGAGAAGGGGGTAAGGCCAACTGATTTTGCTGCTGATGGGGCGGCTGATGGTGCTGGAAGGTAGACCTAGGGGCATTCCCTTGATTGAACTACTCTTATGGCCCTTGTGGTAAGGCCAACATCTGCTGGGGCTGCATGTAGTTGTCTTGCCTCCACCTCAGATTTGGGTGGTCTCTCCATTGGTAACCAGCATTTTGGTGCTGGTATCCATATGGCTGCCTATTGTAGCCCCCAAATTGTTGCTGGCCATAAGATTGAGCAGCAACAGCATATTCCAAAACCAATTCAGGAAATTGCCCTGCAGATGGACATTCCTCCACTGTGTGCTGTGGGGACTGGCATATCAGACATGCCTCCGCCACATGAGCAGCCCTTCTGGGTTGCATCACAGTCAATAATTTGTCAAACTTCATAGCAAAACAAAGTAGTTCTTTATGAACTGCGCGAGAGGGGACCAAACCCATTATTCAGAACCCCGCGATGGCTTAACCGAGTTAGAATTCACTCACCCACTAGTCAGCTTTTTGACCTTGACTTTGTGGGTGGAGTCTCTCACAAACTCTCTTCCAGGGACACCCATAAGCATTATAAGGCATTCACAAATCCCCATACTCTCAAAGCATTAAATTCACACATCATGAAAAGCATTCAAATACTACCATTATAATTCAATCACTTGAAATTAGCAAACAAGGGGAACAGGAATAAAAGTTGGCATAAAGTACTAAACTTAGGTTCCAACAAGATTGCTACATATTCCTCTAAACTGTAAAGTACATATTATACAATGGTGCACAGTTCTTATCATCATTTCAATGAAAGATCCCCTTCAGGGTCTGAGGATCCTTCACCAATCAAAAATTGGCCCTTGGGATTAACTACTGGTTGACTAGGAAACCTTCCCTCTTCTCTTTTGGCTAAGGTGTTCGCTAGTTGTCCAATCTGTTCTTCCATCTTCTTAATGCTCTGACCATGAGAGTTCACAGTCTGAGCCAAGGAACCCAGGTTTTGCAGTGAGGTAAAGACCTGGTCCTCGAAAGAAGTACTTCTAGGTTGAGAAGGGGGTAAGACCAACTGATTTTGCTGCTGATGGGGCTGCTGATGGTGCTGGAAGGTAGACCTAGGGGCATTCCCTTGATTGAACTGCTGTTGTGGCCCTTGTGGTAAGGCCAACATCTGTTGGGGCTACATGTAGTTGTCTTGCCTCCACCTCAGATTTGGGTGGTCTCTCCATTGGTAACCAACATTTTGGTGTTGGTATCCATATGGCTGCCTATTGTAGCCCCCAAATTGTTGCTGGCCATAAGATTGAGCAGCAACAGCATGTTCCAAAACCAATTCAGGAAATTGCCCTGCAGATGGACATTCCTCCACTGTGTGCTGTGGGGACTGGCATATCAGACATGCCACCGCCACATGAGCAGCCCTTCTGGGTTGCATCACAGTCAATAATTTGTCAAACTTCATAGAGAGGTTTTCCATCTGCAGCTGCAGGTCATTGTTCCCAGACACCTCATAAACTTTTCCTCTTGATCCAGCAGCAGGTCCCACCTTTGACTCAGTTTCCTGACCAGTTCTTGCCAGGGATGGCTTTTGAAAAGCATTCTCACTAATCACCTCAAACAATTCTCATGCCTCCTCAGCAGTCTTGAGCATGTAGGATCCACCACAAGAGGTATCGACCATATCTCTATTTTTCTCATCAATCCCATTGTAGAAGCTTTGTACAAGCTGCCACTCTGAGATCTTGTGGTGGGGGCATTGTTTGAGCATTTTTTTAAACCTATCCCAGGACTGGTTAAAATCCTCCATTGGGGATTGAGCAAAAGCAAGAATCTCTTTCCTCAACTGGCTAGTTTTGGTCTCAGGTAAGAACTTGGTCAGGAACTTGGTCTGCAGGTCTTTCCATGAAGTAATGCTATTGTTGGGAAGAGTGGTCAACTAGGTACTGGCACTATCCTTCAGAGAGAAGGGAAAGAGTCTGAGCCTAGTAGCCTCAGGTCCTAAACCAATGATATTAAAAGTGGTGCACAAGGCCAAGAACTGGTCAATATGCTTGCACGGGTCCTCCTTGCAGAGCCCATGGAAAGAGGGCAGCATCTGGATGATTGAAGTTTTTATTTCATAATTCCCCTGAACATCAGGGAATTGAAAGCTAAAAGGGGAGTTATAGTCATCCAGAGCATTCAACACCTTGAGAGTTCTGGGTTGTTCTTCACCCATAATTGCTGTCACAGATTCACTTGGGGGCTCTCCTATGGTGTGCCTGTCTCTTCTAAATCTCCTTCCCCTTTCTAACTTAGGGTTAAGAGGCTCTAAAGTAGGGCTGAGAGATCTCCTCCCTAGCATACAAGCACACCAACAGCAAGGAGAGCTTCTTGCAGGCACATTGCAAAAGAATATCTGTACAATTAAAAAATTTATCTAACTAGTTTACAGCTATTCAAAGAATACATTTAAAACTATCCTAGATACTGCTAGAAAATTTTTAAGAAAGATAGACAGAGTTTTAAAAGTTAGAGAGTTTGCAAACAGAGGTAGCTAAGCTCCAATTGCAGTCCAACTGTCCTTCACTGTTGCTGTCTAGATCTGTAAGAAAGGTTCAAAATTATGTCAGCAGTATTAATTATTCACATTTGCAAAGAATACTAAGAATACAAAAACTAAGGGTCTACTAATAGATCATCTTTCCCCGACAGCGGCGCAAAAAACTTGTTGGCGGAATCTGAGTATGTGCTTGCTTTATTGGTTGGTGGTAAAAGTAATTTAAAAATCAAAGAAAGAGTAAAACAGGGGATGGAATCAGCACAACTAAGAAATCCTAGACCTGCAAGATACAGGGTCCATTGTGGCAAGTTTTGATAAGTAAGAGTTTGTCCCATGTGAAGGTGATCTCTGACTCCAAAGGAGCCGTCACTAGTAGTCCCTCCAGATCTGACTACAGATCTGGCAGTCCTAAAAAGGAGGGGAGTTTAAGGTCACTTATTCTAGGTATTCCCAGGTAACCTAATGTCTACACTACAGAAAGGGGTGAGAGGATGGATGGAGTGTGGAAAATAAATATAAAAGGGTGAGAAGTAAGTTATTGAGCCTAGATCAGAGGAGCTTGGTAACTCAGATTCAGATCTGATGTTATAGAAATCATGTCCAATGACTACGTTATCACCACTGAGGAGAAGGGATCCAACCCATCTCTCTGCCATGATTCAATCCCTTAAGGTTATAACCTGTCCATGCAAATGGTCACAGACTATCCCATAGGGGAACCACAATCCAGGGATGGGTCAAAATAAAACAAGTTAATCATTGTAGGCACTATTTCATCCAGGCTACCAGCTCAAGAATCCATAAGGAACCTCAACCTCTAAAGCTCTATGTGTGGGGCTAAGGCTGTATAGGACCATGATAGCCCAGACACATAGAACCAACAAGAGATTGAGTACAACCTTCGATCTAGCTATCCATTGCTTGAGTGAGGCTACAATGGTCCAGTCACAAGCCTACAATCTCTATAACTAGATCAGATCCAATATCTGATGGCAGATCTATACAAATATAGGGGAGTCTGCCTCTGTACAATCTCCCACCAGGCTTCTACAAGCTCAGGTGTAAAGAAGAAAGATCCATCTTGGATCGGTGGATTAGAATCACCCTATGGCTATAACTTGTCCACTCAAATGGTCACAGACTATCCCAGAGGCTATCCTCCTCACGGATCCCAAGATAAAACAAGAATATCGCTGCAACCACCATAGTCACCAGGCTACCAGCTCAAGCTCCCATGGGGATTTCAGATCTAGTGGATCCTGTGGTGGGGCTAAGGCTGTATAGGACCATGATAGCCCAGACACACAGGTCACTTGGATCTGAATGGCCCTTAGAATCAGTCCTCCATTGCTTTGAAACACAACCAAAGCAATGGCGGATCACAAGGCAGCAGCCTTGCACAGAGCATCTCACATTCAAACACAAATCCTACAGAGTACAAATCCTATTACAAAACTTCCATTAATCTAGTTCAAAAAGCATACAAAGACATAGACAGCAAGTGCTGGACTATGGAGAGAAGAAAAGAAAGAAAAAGAAAACTACTTGCAGCTATAAAAAGAAAAGCAAAATGATCTCAGATCAAGTCTCCAAGAAATGAGATGTGTTCCCAGCTATTCCAGGATGTCGCTCCCTTTGATGGTCCAAGTCCTCTTGGGGATTTATAGCAGTGGTGTGACGGCGCATTAGGGTTAGGAAACCCTAATTTTAACGATGCCAAGTGGCCGAATAGTGATCCTTCGATGCCTTGGGGAGCGTGCATGGAGATTTGAGCATGGGAGTGCATGCCCTAATCGCTGGAAATTCTCAGAAGGTCCTCTGCTGAAGTGATGAAAGTTGAGGTTTAGAGCTTCACTAGGTAGCCATTGTTTCCCAGACTTGTCGCATGGTAGCTTTTGCTCTTCGCTAGGATGATTTGATATTAAAACTTCAATCGTCGCGAGGTTGGCTTGGTTTGCTCTTGAGGCAGTCGCGAGGTTGAGTAGACATCAAAGACTCAGATGTCGCGGGGTTGGAGTTCAAGCAGTCGCGAGGTAGCTACGCGATCGCTGGGTTGATCTTCGCGAGGACAGATTTGAATAGCGCGAGAACTTTGCGAGCACTTCTCTTCACTGGACTTTGCGAGTTACCTAGCGAGGCTTTAATGAGTTCTGAACTGCGTGAGGTTTCATGTCTTAATTGATCTTCGCGAGGATGGCTTTGCCTTCGCAAGGATGCTTTCTTCTTGAATGGTGCGAGAACTGCGTGAGGAGTTCTGTTCTGATAATTGCATCCCACGACGACTGTGCGACAGCTATGCGGGGAGTCTTCTAAAGCTCTTTCTTCTCAGCCGTTCTGAGCGGACTGCGCGAGGTTGAGAGAGGTTTGCATTGAACTATGTGAGACTGCGCGATGTGTATTTCTCCTGAATCCTCTAAAGCTTGGGTTAGCTATGCGAGGTTCATTTCAGGTCTGGATTCAGAGTTCATCCTTCTGAGGGACTTCTGGTGCTAAAACCGGCTCCTTAGCAGGATTCCTGGCCTTATTTCACTGCTGGTTATTACCTACATAAAACACTTTACAAGAACTTACTAGGTGGTTATGGGTCAAATCAAAGGTTAAGTTAAGGGGTGAAAAGTGGTACTTTTCAGGTCTTAACAACTACTATTTCAAAGATCGATTAAATAAGAAGCTACCCTCACATCAATAAGCCTTACCTCTTCTTCACCCCTTTATTTCTCTTTCGAATAATGAGTCAAATGACTTTCAAAATCTCTTTCTGAATAAAATCGAAAACTCTCAAATGATAAACAATACAATAGCACATTACCTACCACTCATCCCAACCTCGCTAAAAATCTACGATACATGATGATCATTCAGCACTTAAAAAATCTAGTCTGGCATGTGGCCGAAATAATCAAACTATTCCAGACATGGGATCATTACTAACACACTCCAGGATATCTAAGAGGTCGATAAAAGTTTCAACCATCACTTGACACTGGGGCATTTTTTTAAGAGCGCTAGCACCTTGGTAGTGAGACTTAAGTCATGAGACCGACACCCCAAATTGGAGAACTTTTTTTACTTTTTCAGTTTATTTCTTACTTTTCTGCCGTGGGACCAAAAACATCCAAAATATGACAAACAAGAAACATACAACAATAGAAGTGAACAAATGTAAATAAAACGAGCACAATAAATAAAATATTATTTTATTTATTAAAAAGATCTTACTGGTATCACCGGAGGCATACCTCCTAAACACACCCAAAATGAAGACCTAGGACCTGAGCGTACAACTTAAAACAAACACAGAACCCAAAATGGATGCAAACCCAAAACACGATGCGCAGAACGTCTAATCAGAAGCAACATAAAAGTGAGGGGAGGATTTATTGGGTAACACCCTTTCCATCCATTTGGAGGACTTCCCTTCTGCCATCTTCACTTCCTACTAATAATGGAGGATGAACATTGCACCTCAATCCCAACACCCCCCAAGCTACAGTGACAACTTTGATTACACTACCATCCGGGACCACTTCAGGATACAGAGCACGGGAAACAACAAACATCAAAATAAATGACATCACAATCAGATGGTCAGATCACACGATATCACTAAAACACAGAAATTGGGATACTTCAAACTTAGATTGAACAGAAAATAGAAGAGAATGAGGAAAAATGAAAAAAACTTGGGCATATATAGACACTCGATGAATTAAGTGCTTGGAATATAGCACGCAATCCAATTAAGCGCAGACATGACCACGCATATTCCGAATTAAATGCCACACTACAAGTGTACGATTCATCTTCTGCCACTGCAAAAATCTTGACGAACTGATCCCATGGTGAAGACCCGCGTGTAATCAAATTACACGCTTATAATGATGCATGGAATTCCAAAGGTCACCCGCACAGTGACCTGGTGATGCCTTAATCACGCGCACTGATCAGAGTGCGTAATTGGATTCCACGCACACACCCTTACGCGTAATTACCCTGCTGAATCTCTAATCGCATGTGCCCAACTTGGAATGCAATTGAATTAAACATTCCGTACCAGGCGCGCAATTACCCAACTATGACACACACCTTGAACCAAATATAGACCCTAACCAAAACAAACATATGCCCTCAACAAAAACCATAAACAAAACAAACACGCAAGAACACCTCTCCTATCGCAAGACACATACAAAATCACCTTGACCCATCGCAAACCAATCAAGGGTGAGGATATCTCCCCACAGTCTCATCGCAGCCAAGTCACCCCTAGATGACTTACTGCGAATTAACATCCCACCGCGATGAAAATTAATCCCCAGAGTCTCATTGCATACTCACAAGTACACGTGACCACTCTTCAACATCCGCTTTCCAAAATAAGCCGACAAAATAAAATGAAATAACATCATCACTCACAGCCCCATCGCAATAGAAAGTGAAAATCAACGACGACAAAGTAGCCAATCACGCTACTCATCCCATCACGATTAGAGTCCTCCTCTATCCCGTCACATAACCTTACACACCGACCAGGGAGAGAGAGCCGCTAGTACCTCATCACCTGCCCCCCATGTCCCATCATGATGCTAAAGCCCCATCAAATCACCAAGGCCAATGGGCAAGCCCTGTCGCAACCTCAAGACACCATCATTATCCCAGCACGTCATAAAACAGCCAAGGGGTCATCAGACCAACACCCCATCACACTCTCATAAACACATCCTATCGCGATGCAATTACAACCCGATCTCCCCATTGTACAACCATGATCTTCCAAAGAAAGAAACGAACATAGCTTGCCCATCGCATAACCACCAATGTCCCATCACCAATTACACTTCCCCGAAATCTCGTCGCTAGCTGCCACAGTACACAACCAGAAAGAGGAGGCTCAACTAAGTCAAATCGTAAAGAGCCGAACCTCCCTCCAAATGTCTTACCACGACAGTCATCACGTCCCATCATGATGACACTCTCGAATGCCCTGTCACGTGATGGTTACCAGACTCCACCGCAGCAGAAACATATGCCTGCCGACAAAAGAAGAAGAGAGGAATTTCTCCAACGTCCCATCACACCCATCAATTATTAAGCCCTATCACGAAAATCTCATCAAGCGATCCAGACATCCCATCACACTGGCAACCATCAAGCCCCACTACAGAAAAAACAAAGGAAGAGATAAAACTCTCTGATGTCTCGTCACAACACAACAATGGAGGCAATGGCCAAGTTGTCCCATCGCGAGAAATATAAGGGCCTTTCGCCCAAACAAGGTAAGTATTACCCCTTTCTTTCTACTCGATATTCTCTATAAATATAAGTTAGCTAATATCAAGTCAAATGTTTTTCAAACCCATCTCTCCTGGTTCGTGAATCACTATAGTCCTCCCATAAGAGACAATTATCAGTATTTACGAGAAGATTAGACGAAGTATCTGGCATACCAAGTGTGATCTTGACAATCACATCAATGGTCGGGTCCACAAATCTCATCATGGTGAATCTACTCAGCGACATCTCGGAAGCCATATTTTTCATCATTTTATAATCGAATTGATCTTAAGTTTAAAATCCCAAACTTTCCAAAACAAAATGATAATAAATAAACCCCCTATCTAACAAAATTCTATCTCTCATCACTCCAATCTGTTCTTTCCCTGAGAAATCAAACACTAAGCATACTCATCCCTGAGAAATCACAAATGTCCATGGGAAAGGGATGCCTGACACGCCATTGGTGTGAGCCATGACTCACCTAGTCTGACATGACTTGTAAAAACCTTTGCCATTACATGATATTGCATCTGATTATCTGGTCACTTGACCTTATCTCTGGACATTCGTATGGCGCCCCTCGATACCTCGATTGTGTCAAATATCCCTCTGTTTGACTCACTCGCAGCAAGTCACGACATGCGACGGGATGCCCCTTGTACCCACAGATTAGGATATGCTGACTTTCCTCCCATTTGACTGCCCCTTACAGCAAGTCGCGACATGCGAGGGGATGCCCCTTGCACCCACGGATTAGGATCTGCAAATTTCCCCCCATTTGACTGCCACTTGCAGCAGAATGCGACGGGATGCCACTTGCACCCACGATTGTGGATACTCCTCTCGACAGCTACCACAGGGCCACCAAATGCTCCTCCTTAGCTTGTGCGGATACATAAGAAAGCCAAGCATTTCATGTCAGCATCCCCAGTTCACACTTGTGATTTCTCAATTGAAACAGGCACCTGAGAAGAGGGGTGTCTACTTCTTTTATGCATCCTAACTCCGTAAGCATGTGCCAAAGAGGGGCATCTGTAGACACCCCAATTTTGCCCTCTCAGAGTTTACGAACCTATTCAGTCAACCTTTGACCCTACCCACTATCTCCGAAAAAGGATTGACCTTCTCCGAAGACTTTAAAACCCTAAATACAAGAACCGTATACTGAAATAATAGTATATGGCCGAAGCATAGGCTGAAATAATAGCTATGTGGCTCTGACCCAACTCAACCAAGGAAGGCCCTGAATTATGCGCCCTTCCCAGTGCGCGCTATTCAATTACACACCCCATAGCTAGCTCGCAATTGGTCTGTATAGGGCCAGGCTCCTTCCTTCCATGGACCAAACTAAGACCCGATTATGTGTTATGACCAGTGCACGTAATCGATTGTGCGTCCCACCACTCGCGCGCAATTGGTTCCCAATTGAACCTGGTCTCTAATTCTCATGACCGCCCAAATTCCCCTATTAAGCACCTGTAATCAAGCACTTAATTAGATTGCGCGTGCTACACGGGGCGCGTAATTAGTTCTAAGTCATTTGGAACTAGGACACCCGGCTGAGCTAGTCAGTCGGTCACCGACTCAAAGTGTATTAAGCGCCCTACCATAGGCGAGTAATTCAATTAAGTGCACTAGAGAGGGCATGTAATTGGATTTGACCGATTAATTATGCACCTCCCACAGGGCACGTAATTACCCTTACACCTATAAATAGACCGCCCTACCTCATACATCAACACATCAATTAATTTGCATTCAAGCCTCAAGTTCCTATCTTCCAAGATAGGATTTCGACACCTCCTTCTACGGCACTTAGCTTCAGCTAATATCTCTTTAGTTTTTTAGTTTTAATTTCTAAAGTTCTAGTTCTTAGTTCTAGTTCTAAATTCTAGTTCTTAGTTCTAGTTCTAATTCTTAGTTCTAGTTCTAGTTCTAGTTCTAGTTCTTAATTCTTAGTTCTAGTTCTAAATTTTAGTTCTTAGTTCTAGTTCTAATTCTTAATTCTAGTTCTAGTTTTTAACTCTTAGTTCCTATGTTCTAATTCTAGTTCTTAATTTTCTTTCTAGTTCCTAATTTTCTTTCGAATTCTTAATTTTCTTTCTAGTTCTTAATGCTAGTTCGAATTCTTCTTTCTAGTTCTAAATTCTTAATTCTCGATCTCAATTTTTTATTCTTAGTTCTCGATTCCAAGTTCAAATTCAATTTTAAATCTTCAATATTTACAAAATAATCCTTAGCCACCCAATTTGCCCACGAGAGCTTACGGAGGGTACCCGGGAATGCGGTCGGTCCTCCTTAGCATAACGGGCCACAACCCTCCTTTTTTTTAAATTAGACTCCTAGTATGATTTGGAGATTAGGTTAATTAGACTCCTAGTAGGATTAGGATGCTAGGTTAATTAGATTCCTGATAGGATTAGGAGACTAGATCAATTAGACTCTGACTAGGATCAGGAGACCAAGTCAATTAAACTTTCAGTAGGATTAGGAGATTAGAGGAAACTAAAATAGCTAAAACCCAAGGCAACCCATAGCTGCTGACGTTGTCGGCCGACATTTCAGTAAAGGAGTTCAACCTGCAAGGCCCCCGCTCCTCTTACATCGTGATCAGTGGCGTGTTGTAGTGTCGATAAATATCTGCAGCTGGCGATCGCATCATCAAGGTATTTTCCATTTAATATTTGTCTTTTCCTATCAGCATTTAATATTTCCTAATTTATTACTCCATCGCCCTTAGCCAGAGTCCACTTGAACCGAATTGGGCCACTCTTTCCGGGGATTGAAAGGAACCCAGAAAAAGCGCATTCCAACAGGGATCCCAAAATGAGTTTTTTTATCACATGCAACGTGACATGTAACCTCGACACTGTAACATAAGGCTGGGACTCCTTAACATATATATAGAGAGAGAGAGAGAGGGCCGGGGATATGTGCTCGGGCGTAGAGATATCTCTGCGCCTATTAATAGGAGCTTAACACGTAGCGCGTTTAAGTTGACACGTCACACTTTTTTGTGCAAAGCGACATTCGACCTCACTTCATTTATTACCATCATCAAAGCATTAAATGAGAAGCGAGCATGACTTTATCATTTTCAATAGTAATCATTACCATTTGAGATGACTGTTTAAGGCACCCCTTTGGGGAGACCATTTATTTGCTGAATGTTTAGCATTTATTGCTCAAATGTTTAGCATTAATGGAGCCTCTGTCAGAGGAAGCTTGGCTCCACATGAGAAGCGCTATGGTAAGAAGCACTAGCGCTTTCTTCTGTTTGTGCCTGCGTGAGTAACAGTAAGCATTAGCGCTTCGTATATGACACAAAGCGCCCCAACATGTTGCCACGTAGCACCAATTTTTGCAAAGCATTGCCTGACCGAATGTAATTTATTACTATTATCAAAACATTAAATGAGGAGCGAAGCAAGGCAGATAGGGTTGCGATGCCTGACAGCGTGTTGTGCATTGGTCATCATTCACATTCAAAAAAAATATTTAGGTGGCAATTTTGTGAATTACAAATTTAAAAATTACTTTTCACCCTTGCCCTCTGAATTTTCATATTCTCAGAGCGCAATAAGATACATCAAAGAGGTAGAGGAAGAGTAAGAAGAAGAAGAACCCAAAGCTCGTAAGTCTGCGAAATAGCGGATTGATGAAAAATGGAAGCAATCTATCAAATCAAGAATTGAAGACTGTGAGAGGTCAATCAGAGAGCGGAGCAAAGGCTTCGACGACCTTTGTGTATTGTTCTTCAGCTGGAACAGGAGACTAGAAATTAAAAGTAATGGTTCTTCAGCTAGAACATTAGAACCAGAAATTGAAAGGTCATAATGCCATGATCTTGAAAGAACAAGGTTATATTTAGAATCAGTTCGCCCTCTTTGGGAATGAACATGCATCTTTATAGGAGGTATTCTACTATACTATGCTAGATAAATGTTGAACTTGAAAAAATCTAACGACGAAGCGTCGATGCTTCGGATGTGAGGCATCAATGCCTTCACATGATGAGTCAGCATTTCGGATATGAAGCGTTGATGCCACCATATCAGGCATTGATGCTTCTACATGAGGCAACAACGCTTATCTATGAAGTGACCACACATTGACTATGATGTGTCAACGCTTCGGATATGAAGCGCGAACACTTTTACATGTTAAGTATTGATTAAACATTAACTGATATTCTTATCATATTGCAGGCCCGCAGTGTAGCGGGAAGTTCGCTGGAGATTTTCAGAGATCTGTCCCCCTATGCCAAAGGTCTGCCTCGGCCAGAACCTGGGGCAACTTACATTGCATGCAAGAAAGGAAGAGACTGCCTCGAGCCCCAACCACACCCCCAGCCCCACCCATAACCACATCCCCAGTCCCAACCACAACCATAGACCAAGCCCCAGTCCCAGCCCTAACCACAACCACAGCCCAAACCACAACAATAGCTACAACCACAATCAGACTCCTAGCCCCACCCAAATCCTATCCTCCTACTCCCTCTAAACCCGAATCCCTTACCCAATTGAAAGTCCTGCCTCCACCATAGTCCAAAACCCAATCTCCTACAAAGGAGAAATCCCATCCCTAACCATAATCTCTGCCTCCACCACCACCACCACTGCCTACTGTGTATCATGACGAAGGTCCTGAGATGCCCCTTATGCAACCATGCACCAAGGAGAGGTCTTCAGTGCGAGTAGAAGAAGAAGAGGAGGGTGATGTCACAGTCATCTTCAAGAGAAGTGAGAGGAATCAAGCTAAAGGTGTCACGATTCCTCCCTCACAAACTCACTCTAAAAGAAAGGGAGAGCTGGTCTCCTAAACCTACAAAAAGAAGGCCAAAGCGGTGAGGGCCCGGCCGGTGATGCATCACCTGGAGCCTATATGAATGCTATTTGGGAAAAGCCCAATAGAGGGAATGAGTAAGTATATTCCCTTCATACAACTTTTAACATGTCTTTCGAAGCGTCAATGCGTCGTTGTCAAAGTGTCATTGCCTTTAGGTGAGAGCGTCAGTGCTTTGTATACCAAGGGCTACTACGTCTACTTCGAAGCGCTAGAGACTAATCTACTTATGTCTTAATTTGAAAGTAGGACTGTCATCTAGACCGTTAGGTCCTGGCGTATTACCATCAAGCTGATGCGCTGCTTACGATCGAAACAGGAAATAGAAGACCCAGTAAGTATTAATCCCTATTCAACCCCGTCGCTTCCTTGATTTCATATTGATATTTACACTTTCGTATGTAGATAATAACCGTGTACTTTAGGGTCATGGACAAGTGGGAGGACATTGAGAAGAAGAGGAAGACTTTTCGGATGGTCATCGTTGGACTCAAATGCATGAGCATGGATTTTAGAGATTTTGAGAGGTACATTGAATAGAGTGGAAAATATGCTCCCTCCAACATTGCTGGATAGAGCAGATACTACCTCGACCATTTTTTGGCGCATCATGGTCCGCCGTCGTTGTAGCGTTTCATCATAAATAAAAATTGCACCTTAACTGCAATGGATTGTAAAGAAATTTTTATTTCGATTCACATCGACAAGACATGACACTAGGCACTTGTTATGGTGATCCCCTCAGCTCATAAAATCATTGTCCTTAAACCCCACTCAGATTATCCTCCGAAAACTAAATTTGTCGAGGCGATGAGAACACTAGTAAGCTAAGCTCGAATACTATCAAATGTAATGTCAGAATCATTTACGGCTCTTAGCATAAGCATTGTCATGTTTAATATGGGGCATTAATGCTTTGACAATTGAGCGTCACCGCTTTGACAATGGAGCATCAGCGCTTTAACAGGGGGCATCAGCCCTTTGAAAATGGGGCATAAGTGCATCAATGCTTTGACATTAGGGCATCATCACTTTGGCAATGGGGCGTCAACGCTTTGACATTGAAACATCAACGCTTTGAAAATGGGTTGTCAATGCTTTGGCATTTGTGTGTCAGCGCTTTGACATTGGGGCGTTAGCGCTTTGACAATGGGGCATTAGTGCTTTGACAATGGGGCGTTAACGCTCCCTTATATTTTCCAAATATATGTGTAACTTATATTTTACCTTTTTTATTGACAAACACATTACCTCCCAACCCTGTTTCATATGCACTGCGCTGCAACTTTCATTTTGGATAAATGGCCTTGGGACAGTGAGGGTGAGGGTGTCGTGGCGCCGCGCTAAACAAACGATTATGACTATGGGGTTTTCATGATGAAATACGTAGATTATGTAAGCAAAAAACTCTAGCTAGATTTCAAGCAGGAAGACATCAACACTTTTAGGGCCAAGATTGGACATGCCATCGGTATGCACCAGGAAGAGAATTGGGATTCCAGTAATGATGTGGAATCGCTAATATAAATTTTTTTTTATACATAAATGTACTTAGGGCTACTTACATAGGATAGATATACAATTTACACTAATCATATTAAACAGGAATTTTTTAATACATGGGATTTATTCACAAGATATATTATTAATCTGCCATTTTAAAGATGGGGAAGATGGTGGAGAGTTAAGATGGGATGTAGGAGTAGGTGAAGATGGGGACAACGGTGGAGAGTTAGGATGGAGCATAGGGAGAGGGGGGGTTGTGGGAGATGGCCCATCTTCATCTAGAATGCGTCATTATTTGTGCAACTGCCTCTCATTCTTAGTCAAAATCGCTTGAATCACGGCCTTCTGCTTGTGAATCAGCCTCTCCTTCTTCGCTAAAAGCCCAAAAATCTCGTTCTTCTCCCTTTCAATAAGACAATCAAGGGTTTTATTTATCTTGGTCTAGTTGGGTTGTTTGACCATGGTTTAGGGTGTACGGTTAAGGGATTAAGCTTTTGGGTTTAGAGAAAGGGTTTTGGAGACTGTGCAACCGTGGACTTTGCGAGTCCGTCGCGATGATGTGTACTCTTTCAACTATGATGGAGTTGCCACTCGGTGCTTTTGGTGATCGAGGATACCTCAAAATTAATACGTAAGCACCGAAGTGCAAAAATATGACTCTGATCTATCAGTCTTTACCAAAGGCTCTTAGGTAGGGGCTTCGGCTATCGATCGGGAAGGTGTTAGGCACCTGATCAACTAGCGCCTAAGTGGTCTTTACTTATGGCCAAAATATAAAAAAAGAAAAAAATAAGAAAGGAACGGAACTTCTCCTTGCCCGAAGGCACTAAGATCCAATTTGAGCCCCCCGTAATCATCGGAATTTCAACGATGTTAGTGGCTTATATGTGTCATCTAATTAAGTCTTAACCTATTGCATGCGCACAATGGAAATTATAGTACTAGGAAAGGATCGTTCCCACAGAGACAAGTTTATCTATATATTAATTTAATTTTTCTGAAAACATATACTTATCTTTTTATGTTCCTAAACTATTGGAGAAATATGAATAAAGAATTATTTCTTAATCTAAATTGCAAAAAAAAAATCTAAATCCTCCAACTTCAGATTATGATCGTCAATCACAATCTTCAGCTATCGGATGTTTATAAATTAAAAATACCATTACACTATCTCAAGTATCCTAGTGTTGGTTGTTAATCAAAACTAGAATCCTATTAATACGGATTTAATCTAATCAACAATCTCATATAACTTGAGCGTCAATCAAATTCGAGAAAATTGAAGATAAAAAAGTAAAACCATTACACTAATTTGCAAACTTTAACCTGAGTCGTCAATTCAAATTAAAATTTGAAGATTTTTACAAATCTGGAAATTGCAATAAAATAAATATAACTAGAAAGCCAAAGTAAAATACATCTTTCACCTCTCAGCTGCAGGCGTCAATTGCTTCTGAGAAACTATGGATAACTAATCTAAATTACTCTAAATTTTTTATCGGAAGAAAACTCAACCTCAGTCATCAATTGATGCTGAGAATTTCTTCGATGGTTATTCCTATACTAGGCCCTCTTATTTATATATCATGCAGGGTTGGTTTACAAAACTCCTAATTCTAATAAAAGAATTACTAAAACAAAAGTACCCTAATATAACTCTACTTCTAATTTTATCTTTCCTTGCTTTGAACTGTTGATGTACTTCTGGATTTCTTTCTTTATTTCAGCAACAGAGTCTTCTTCGTAAATCTCTCAGATCCGTGATCAGACTTACTTCTAACTCAAGAATTCTTCTAATTTTGTGCACGGCGATGTTAATCTCACATGATCAGCAACTCTAGAAAGCTTCTTTTATGAAAAATCGTAAATCACGATTTTCTAGCTTTACTCTCTATACAGCTTCCTAATGAACGATTCTTCTTTTACGATTCGTCGCCTCTTTTGTATCATACTTTACTCTTAAGCGTGTTCTTACAGAATCATAAATTACGATTCTCTACTTTCTTTGCAGCATTCTGTAAAATTGTAAAACACAAATTTTCATCCTTTCAGTAGGCGAAGATTCATCTTTTGGCTTAGTCATCTTTTTATTACTTAATGAGTTTATTTTGATGAATATTATCATTTTGGTTCTCTTTTGTTATTTTTCTTTAATATCTGCACATCAGTAACTTATTAGTAACAAATTAAGTCCTAGCATTATTAAGTTAAGGGTGATAAATTGATATATTATGTGACTGATCACACCCCCAAACTTATGTTTTGCTAGTCCCTAGCAAACAAGGAAATATAAACTATGTACTTAAATGTTAGTTTTATAGGAAGCACGATTGCATTTAGCAGATGCAACAAGCCTTTAAACCCCTAGGTGATCTCTAGTGGAGGAGTTGTAGTCTCCTGAAGGTTTTCAATGAAGTTACTTACAAACTTCAAATATTTTTGAAATTTTCAAAGTTTAAAAATTAAAAATCTAAACTAATTTTATACACTAACTAAATTAACTAAGTTAACTAAGTTACCTAAAGTGGTCAAGTTGGTCAACACATAGTTCGTTATGATTTTCTCAAATTACCAATCTTTTATCCTTACATTCCATTATAACAGTTATCCTTGAATAGAACTCCAACAATTTCAATTCATAATGAACACATAGCATATGCATCAGTGAACAGTTTATTCTTCACAAATTTTTCTAAACTGCAGATTTAGAAAATATTTTCCTTCAAAAACTCACTATCATCATACTCTCAAAAGTATATCGAAACTTTTGGGTTCTCTCAATATATTTTTTACAAAAATTCAGTCAAAGATAATTGTAAAAAAAATTGTCAATCTCATAGAAAAGATAATCTATTCCATTTATATGAATCCCTGTGCAATCCGTAGTATCTAGTATTCATATCTCTACTAGGCTTATGCTTTTGCAAATTGTAAATTAGAAATGTCTTTTCTTCAGCTTGTAATGAGGCTTTGGATTTCAGAAGGCATCAAAGAAAGGTAAAAGAAAAGGATTCAAATTTTTTTTGAGAATTTAGCTCTTTTTTCTCCTATCTTTTTCTTCTTTTTTTCTCTACTTCAGTAAGTATCCATGAATTGGATAACTTCTTCCCATTTTCTAAATTTGTATACATCTCAGTTCTTCAGTTGTAAAATCATAGTTTACGATATTTCTTCTTTGAAAGCTTTTTGCTTAGAATTGTAATCGTCTTTCAGAAATTGTCTTTTCAAATCGTCTTTTAGCGATTTCTTTTACTCCTTTCCCATATTCTTCATTTTATTTCTTCAGTCGTACCCTCTTTCTGCATTCCCCTTATCTATTTTTAGTTTTACTCCTTTCACTCCCTCTTCTTCCCTTCTTTTATATTCTAAATTCTTAAAAATTGTAATGGTTAAAGGTTGAAAGCTTTGGGTAGTACATATGGTTAAAGGTTTATCAATATTTTGATACAAAAAAATTCTAGTTTTAGGCTTCTAATATGGGTTCAAAGGATAAGTTATTTTCTAGGATTTTAGATTTTTGGCTCTGATTTAAACAAAAGATGGCCTTTCATCATCTTTATGATTAGCTAGCATAGATGCCTTACTACTTTGATATTTCTAATAGATAGTTTTAGACAAAAAACTAAGTTATCATATTCATAGAATAATTTGATTCTAAATTCAGCAATATGAGATTTCATAACAGTGTAGAAGTTCAAAGAAATTGACTTGAATAGAAACAATTTCTCTCTCAAAGAAAGGAAAATTTAGCTCTAATGCTCACTAGTTTATAATTTCGAAACTATAGTCTAAAATATTATAGTTTAGATCAATCTATTGTTTCAAACATCCATCTAATACAATGTTCAACAAGCTACGCATGAATTGTAACTGTTCTATATTCTGATAGTTAAACTTCTACTACAATGAATCGTAAGTTTTTCAAGATTTGTAATTTTTTTCTATCATAATTCCTATGTAATGATCAACTAAAAAAAATTCAAAATTTTTTACAAAAATAAACTAAATGAAACTACTATTATACTAAATATACTAATTACACTACTACCATACACAGAAATTGTGTATCTCCCCAAACTTAAGTCGAACAATGCCCTCATTGGCACAAAAATAGGGGACACTTAAAATTATTTTTCTAAAAAAAATACGGATGTAACTGATTATTTTACCGGATGTGAAAAATAAAACTTTTGTAAAGAATGTTCCCCCAAACATGAGGAAAATACATCTGTTTGATTCTCAGAGATATCAATAAAAAAATTAAAGAAAAGTTAGTAACAGTTAGTAAAAAAAAAGAGCTAGTAAAAAAAAAAATCATATATTAACTAAATATTTACAATGATTAGGAAAAAAGAAACAAAATCTAAAAAACTAAAATATTAAAAACTAATCACATGAACATATAAACCTAGGAAAAATATCGATGATATTGGCAGCAACGTTCGAGAGAAGATATCTTCGATAAAGATCGGCCTTCGGCTTCTATCAACCATTTGATTAGAGTGTCTCATTCCTTCTTACCAAAGGAGTATCCACACCTTGGCAAGGTCGCTATCCCAAGAGCTGGCGATACACTTCCCTGTGCCCTTCTTTATCTCTGTCGAACCGAGCACATCACAAATCTTCCTTGGAAGAATTGCAATGCCCCTATGGTGGCTCTATGAAGCGTGGGGAAGTGAACACATTTTCAGATCACCCTTCACCTATACTGCTCCCTTGTGAAGATCCTACCTAGAGATTCAAACAATGGCAGGAGGATAGGATAAGCAGTAGAGAGGGATGGCGAGGGACGGCTAACCCACCATCATCATATAGGAGCTCGCATTCGAGCTGGGTTGTGATGGTATAAATGTTAGAAAGTGGGGGAAAATGGGTTCTTCGAATGTGGTGTTGAATTTGGATTATGTTTAGGGTAAACGATAGCTTCAGTGGATGATGTAGGATCTTCAATAGGTCGTCAACACTTCAAATTTTCTACTCTTTGTTCTGCAACCAGGAGCTCAGCTTTATGTATTTCAAGAATTCTATCAAGTTGCTTACTGAAATCGCTCTAGTTAGGTTCTTTTGCCATTAGGGTTAGGGTATGAAAGGCAGAAGAAAGAGAAGAGTTTTTAGAAAGGTAAAGGTCTGGTTTTATAGAGAAGGGAAGGGTTCACGTGTCAAGGTATAGGCTCATAGGCTTGCGTTGTTGGCAAGTGGAGATATTGAATGTGATGCCTTTTCGCTTCCTCTATAAATTAAATGGGATCGAGTTCCAATGTAGCTGATAAGATCGATCACTGGAATCGCTTGTTCCCTAGAATTGTCATTTGTAATTATGTAGAACGAAAATGAGATACTATGGCGCTTCAAATTGTACTCGCTACGATTTAACTCTATGAATCACAGAAAATCATAAGTCCATATGCTTTAAGTGATTATGACATGACAAAAGACGCTTTATAATTGACTGTACTTTCATATACCGTACATGGTAGAGTGCTCTCTAATATTAAGTTATATACATATGTTACAGGTGTTTGCTATGGGTGAGTCAGTAGCTCGACAAGTTCTAGAGGAATTTAATATAAATCAAGGGGAGTTGATGTGCCTCCCATAAATATACGTCCTCTAGACGTACCAACTACATGCGAAGGTAGTATGCTACTCTCTCTTTCCAAAAGGATTAGTTTCTCAAATTGAGTTTCAAACCTTTCGACAGATTGCCGAAGGTGGTTGAGTAACTGTGTCTGGATACGGCTATATTGCATCCAGCTATAAGCTATTTGCAGCAAGGCATCCTCTGTAGCAGTGTGGTATTGGGCCTCTATGGGGTAAGGAGAAACAGTAGGAAGTCAGGAAACTGTCTGAGTTAGGCCATGGTTAGGACCACAAGCTTCTCCTTTTTGAGATATTGGGTTTAATTTCATACCCACCAAAGATAGAATTTTTGCTTTCCAAAGCTTCATCCTCGGAATACCTTTCATCATTGACTTTAATTTATATAACCTTCCTTTCTTAGGAAGTATATTTGTTAAAGTCTCCGAGTCAACCTCACTTGGTACATGGTGTTGCACCAGTTTCCCGCTAAGGGTCTCAAAGAGTTCCTAAGAATCCTTTATTGTCAATATACGAAATTGTAGACACCCAAATTTGGCCTAAGGCCCGATCGAAACACATTTTGAGAGAGACGCATCTCCGAGCTTTTGATGGCATATATAGAACCCTTCTAAACCCTTAGGAATCACCTTAGATCCCTTAGGAACTTTCTCGAACTCTTAGAGAACAATCCCGACCCTTAGATCCCTTAGAACCCATCCCAGACCTAAACCTAGCCTTCCCAAGCCATGATCAAAGAGTGGTGCATCGAGACTAGCTGTGACCTTCAACTATGTTTGAATCTTATACCATTGAAAAGTAGAAGTCCTCAGCTTTCCAACGGGATAGGAATTTCTCCAATCGGAGTTGTTTACGCAAAGATATGGTGGTCCGAACTCAAAGGGTAAACTAGTAATTTCATGAAAGCCTCCTTAGGGATTTGGTGCAACTAATAGTTGCGTCAGGCCATTTTCCCTAGAAATGGTTTGGCGAAACTAATAGTTACGCCAATTCAAAGTGCAAACCCCACCTCCGGGAGCCAACTTCCAGGCACTGTGCATGCACTGTTTTACTGTGCATATGCCTGGCACAACTAATAGTTGCGCTAGGCATATGAATAGTAGCCTCTAGTTTTTGCCTTGAACATCGAGACTGGGGTTTGACTTATTGACCATCTTGACCTTTGGAGTGTATTTTTCTAGTTCTGTTGCACCCTTGTGCACCCTATTTGTAACCTTAAGTGATTTGAAACACCAACCTATCATCCACCATTAAAACTACCTTCACACCTTTTCAAGCCCTCAAAATCCTAGGAAACCTTAGATTAGAGATTACCTAATTGCTAACCCTCAATTAGCACTTAAGTAGCCTCCTAACCCACCCTTTTCCTATAAATAGAGTCCTCCCTCCCCTTAAGTTAAAGGGTTGAGAAATTTGCTTAGGAGAGAAAGAGCTCAATGTGAGAAGGTCTTCCTCCCTTTTGTGCCCCCTTTTCACATAAAATTCTAGAATCTCCTAACCTTATTTCAAGCTTAATCTTGCATCCAAAACCCTTAGTCTAGGTGTGTGCTACCCCCTAGACTCCCCTCTCTACCTCTTAGCTAGCAAGCCATAGGAGTTAGAATTCCATTTTCTACCATTCAAGCCTTCAAAAGCACATCAAAGCAAGCCTATGCAAGGCTCCTCAATGGTGCAACAAGTGCTCGAGAGCTCTGGCTCTCCCCTCTATTCCTATACCTTCTCGGTCATTCCTCCATCCTCCCATTTGTGCCGTTATGCCACCAAATTTTTGGTAGAAACAGAGGGGCAAAAATAGGATTTTAAGCCCCTTTGGGCAAGAGGAAGCCTTTTTCTTTTCTTTTATATTATTTTTGTTTTGGCCATAAGTGGAGATCGCATTAAGTAGGTTGATTGGGTGCCTAACACCTTCCCAATCGATAACCGAAGCCCCTACCCAAGAACCTTTAGTGTGGACTAGATTCAGAGTCATATTTGTGACACTTTGGTAATTATAAAAATTATCTAGGTTTCTTGGGACACCAAAAGCTCCGAGTGGCAACTCTATATTTTTGTTAGCAAGTGCATCGTCATGACGGGATCGTCAAAAATCCCACGGTTGCACAGATAGCGACTCTGCTGGGGAGTAGCTTGTAGAGCTTCCCCGTGAACTTGGCCTTTTTATTTTTGATTTTACTAACCTTTTATTGCTATTTTTTATTTTATTTTTACTCACCCCTCCGATTAAGTCATTTTACTTACCCCTACTCTTACGTCATTTAGGAGCCTTAGTCGATTGGCGGGCCTAATTGTGCATTGCTTTTACTTTATTTTTTCATCATTTTAGTGGCTTAGCCGATCGGCGAGCCTACTTGCGCATTGTCATTTACGTTTTTTTACCTTTTCATAATTTAAAGTTCCTTAGCCGATTGGCAAGCCTACTTGTACAATCATATCCTAACAGTGGACACCGGCCCGTAGTGGCAGCACAAGATCATCACCCCCGATTTTTGGAGTTAAGAAAACTTTCATAAAAAAAACATTTATTCAAAAATAAATAAAATTGAACTAAGAAAGGGGATTTAATCAATTTTTCTTTTTACAGGGTAGATTTTTAAAGGGTTGGGTTATTAGGCACACATACAACCACCCGGGTCTTAGTATGGCGGCAGCCCCTGGTGGTGATGATCCAGAAAAGTCTCAGCCCACCTAGTATCTAAGAAGGCGCTTACGCCGGAGGTATATCGAGTGGGTCACCTATTCCTACAAGCTTAAAACCCTTTGGAAAGTGCGCTAGTGAGTTATACCGGACTCAATCCCTTAGGTTCGGTGAGGAGAGAACTATTCACTAAAAAATCAGTTAGTCCCCGGAAGCCCAGCTTCCACAAAAAGCCAGTTTGGAGACCAATTTTGGACTGAGTTTGTTACTATCAAACAAACTGGAGAACCATATTGCTCTCCAGTTGCAAAATAGTTGTGCCAATGCAAAATGCCCCAACAGTACATTGGCAAAACTATTAGTTGCGTCAGCTTTAAATTTGGACCCTTTTCTTTGGCGCCACTAATAGTTGCGCCAGGCTGGTTCTAAGCAGCCCCAGTCCGAATCTGTGGCCTTTTCCACATCCCGAGTCCCCCGATTAGTGTCTTAGTACCTCTGTTTAGGCCCTACCATCTCCGACACACAATAAGCCCTCGCCGATCAAAAGAAGGTGACTTCTTTTTTACTAAATTCGAGGGATCGGGTTGTTTGCATTTATTTCTGTGCCTTCAATAAATCAAAGGTCTTCCTTTGATTCTTCCAAAGTGTGTCAAAATCATTGCTGCGGGTCCTATTTAGGGCACGAAAGCCATCCAGAAGGGAACATTAAAGGCTTTGAAACCATTATTTTCACTCATATAAATCCAAAAAAAAATTAACAGTAAAAATTTAAAATAGAGTCTTTGTGGTGCCGGCATAATGACATCATCTTGCCCTCCATCATCCCATAGGGGAAGGAGGAGGAAATTTTTTGGGCCTTATCCAAGGCACCCATACCGAACCCGCCAACAAACAATGTCGTGGGTAGTGGACCCGGCTTATGCCAATCTCGATTCATCCCTACCACATTCACCAGCTCATTCTCATTCGAGAGAAATTGTCACAACTATCCCCATCACCCTATCCCCATTTACAATTACCTGGTCCTTTGATGCCCCCATTTTTTGAACCACCACTTCCCAAAATATCCAAAATCAACCCCCCCATTCCCCATCTTTCTCACAAGCCATGCCCATGCCCCCTCCCATATCCACGCCAAATCCGACATATTTCCCATCCCCATCCATGACAAACCCAACCCAACTTCCTGCATCCACATCCATGCCCCATTTTCCATCTTCCCCATATAGGCTCGATCCGCCCTAATTCACATATGTCACCTCCACCCTATCCAACCCCCCACAAATCCCCCCATCTACCCAAGTCATGCCCATTTTTACCAGGGCCATGCCCGGTTTGTCTCAAACATCCACACCTTACCCTTCATCATACCCATCCCCCTTTTCCAATGCCCCACCTCCTTCCTCCAATCCACCCCATATCCCATCTTCTACCCGAGTCATGCCCAATTTTATTGGGATCATGCCCAATTTACCCTCCACATCCACCCCATCCATGCCCTTCCAAACCTCAAATACCCCATCTCCATCCGATCTCCCTTCCATGGCCATGATGGAAGAAATGGTCCAAGCCTACAATAGGTGGAAGGCCTCCCAACACATCCCCTCTCATCCATATAACAGACCCATGGATCCATCCTATACCCTATCAAGCCTCCATGCCTCACTCCCCCATGACTCCCATCAACCCCCCATCATCCACACCATTCAATCTCCCATTACTCGCATGCCTCAAGGCCCAATGGCCCAAACCTCCATTCCCCACATGTCCTACGGCCCCATGGCCCAAAACCACATAACCCATACCTATCAAGGGCCCATGGCCCAGACCCACCAAAGTCCAATAAGCCAGACCCACCAAGAGCCCAATGGGTCAAACCCATCGAGGCCCAATGGGCCCATCAAGGGCCATGGCCCAGACCCATCAATGACCCATGGCCCAGACACACCAAGGGCCCATGGCCCAAACCCATCAATGGCCCATGCCCAAACCTATCATGACCAAGCCTTGTGGCCCAACCCTCCCAAGGCTTCATGGCCCAAACCGAAGCCCAGCCTAACCTTGGAGCCTCGCACCCATATCCTTCACTATTTCTCCAAAATTTTACCCGTTCAGAACTCTCATACCTCGATCAAACCCATGCCTTATATCAACCTGAATTTTCCCATGGCCCCATACCCCAAGGCCATCTCCAAACCTTCCCCCATGTCCAATGGCCCCATCAGGCCCTGCCTCAAAACCAAACTACCACTCACCCCATCACCCCACAACACTTCCCTTACATTCAAGGGTCCCATCCGACCCACATCCAATCCAACCCCATTCAGTCCATGCATCAACAAGAAAATCTTATCCTCATTGCACCCTATGTAGACCAGTAGTATGAGGAGGACGAGATCAGAAACAATGGGGCCTACGTTGGGCCATTGACTAATGTTAATCCTCCACCTATAATTACCCCACCCCTAGCAGCCCAGAGTGAGTCCAAACTCACAATTGAGAAGGCGGCCCCCATGTCCAAAGAATCGAAATAATTGAGAGAATAGTTGGACAAGACCCATAAGCAGTTATGGAAGAAGGGTGGTGCTAAAATCTATGCCACAAACTTCACGGACTTGTGCCTGTTTGCTAAGGTCCCCTTGCCTCCTAAATTTAAAATGCCAGCTTTTGACAAATACAATAGCACCGACAATCCTATTGCACACCTCAAGTCCTGGTGTGGGGACATGTGCCAATATCGAGGGGATGAAAGATTGTTGATAAAGGTCTTTCAAAAGAGTTTGACTGGTCCGACCCTAAGGTGGTTCACATCTTTGGAACCATCTATGATGAAAATGTGGAAGGACTTAATGCACTTGTTTCAGGAAAAATATGTCTATAATATTGACATCGAACCACGTAAGTCTGACTTGGCCCGGTTAAAGCAAAGCCCGAATGAGACCTTTAGCAACTACTTGGGGTGCTGGAGAGCACTAGCAACTCAGGTCAGAAACAGGATACCTGATGATGAACAAATCGAAATGATTTCCAAGAATACTCTACCAGTGATCTTAAACTTTTTAGTGTACCAGCAGCAGTCCAGTTTTACTGATCTGGTGAGGAATGCCAATTGCTGTGAAGATGCTATCAGGGAGGGGTACCTGAACAAAAATATACCAAGTGGAGCCAATAGGGTTAGAAGATTTTTGGAATAAACGAATGATAAGAGAACGAGGGCCGATGTCCAAAATATTGCCAATGCTAGGCCCAACAATAACATAACATCGTTCTAATTCCAAGCGGCCCAGCCAGCATCGGTCAAAACTGAGCAGATACAAAGTGCAGGGAACGATCAAGGAATGCAGATGACTCTGAAGCAGAGGAGAGCCCACTATGACCGAGTGTTTACACCCCTGGGGCAATCATTAAGTGTACTTTTACCTTTATTAGTAGAAAAGGGATTAGTCACTATTTATCAACTGTAGCCTCCTCCTCACCCAATCCTAAATAACTATGACCTGAATAACCACTGTAATTTTCATCAGGGTCTGAGTCACCCGACTGATCACTGCTTCCCATTGAAGCACGCGATCCAAGATTTGATCGATGCCAGAAAAATTATCCCCCTGACACCTTCGAAAGTGAACCAGCATGTAAATATCTACCAGGTGCCATTACCCTACATCCTACCAGAGGAGCAGCTCCCAAACCCACCATCTGGATGGTAGAGGAATATGAGAAGGAACTTGAGTTTAACCCAGCAGACTACGTCAGTGATCGAGAGAGCTATGTGGCGCCATTGTCGAGAAATGTTGAAGAAGGGAATATTGGGGCGATTGAACCCTTAAATTTGTCAGATTATTTCCCCAACCCGACTCCACTAATTGAACTCTTGGATCTTAGGACTTATTTTCCATCACCCACTCCCGTTAATTATGTGCATATAAATACATACCAACCATACACCACCACCCCCGTTAATTTCCCGATAGCCCATCATACCCCCAATCCCCCGCCAGCACCCACCAGCTACCAATGGCCTGCCCCTACCCCCAATCCTCCATCGGTGCCCATCAGCTACCATTGGCCTACCACTACCCCTTTTCCCCCGACGCCACCACTCATAAGCTTCACCACCCCGTTTGGCCCAATTTTTCCACCCAACTAGCTATCAACGAGGTAAATCAAGTATTACCCACACCTCTGGAGCTTGCAGTACAATAGCATCCGATACCAGTAGCCATGTCATTTCAGATTTCAGGATCAACCTACAATCCTCATCAAGTCCCACTGAGTTATGAGCAAACAGATGCCAACACTGGCAGCAATAGAGAAGGGGCAGTGAACTTCGTCACGAGATTCGAGAATATCTCGATGTATCCAAAAGCACCAGCAGCAGCACAATCCCAACCAGAGGGAAAGAGAGATAACGTCGTGAATCCCTTTGAGAAAATGAGTCGAGAACATATACTGGAGACTCAACTGAGAAGAATACATGCCCATATTATTGTATGGGATCTGTTGATGACGTCTCTACTCCATTTTCAAGCTTTAATGGGGGCGTTAAAGAATGTGCATGTCTCACTTCAAGTTAGCCTAGATAAATTATGGCAGATAATTGGTCAAGTGATGGCCCGAAATGCCATTTCATTTTTCGATGCCGATTTACCTAAGGAAGGAGGTAGTCACTCAAAATCTTTGAATATAACTATTGAGTCCAAAAATATGGTAATCCCCTTGGTTCTAATCAATAATGGGCCGACATTGAATATATGCCTGCTGAGAACCGCCCCAAAGATCGGGGTAGATCCATGCATGTTGGGACCCACATGAACCAGTGCCTGTGGTTTTGACAATACCAGGAGAGAGAAGTTGACCTTGAGCTATTGATTGGGCCAACGACCTTCTCCATATTATTTCAGGTAATGGACATCAAATCCTCATTCAATCTACTGTTAGGGCACCCGTGGCTGCATGAAGTTGAAGCGATCCCCTCCACACTGTACCAAAAACTCAAATTTGCTTCAGGGCAAAAGATCACCACAATCATCAGTGAAGGGCACAGTGAGAAAGAAAAGGCCACCAACAGCGTTGAAAAGCCCAATGTCCTGGATGTACCACGCACCACTGAGGATGTCAACCTCCACAATTTTGAATACGAGGTGTCGACGATACTCTTGGAACCCATTGAGGGCATCATTCGAAGAGCCGGAGGTGGAATGGTAGCGGCAGTGGCTATGCTCCAAAAGTGTGGCTATAAAAAAGGAAGGGTTCTTGAGCCCATATTACAAGGCAAAAAGGAGCCCGTCACAAAAAAAGGGGGGTAGAAAGTCAGATTCGAGCTTGTTTATAAGCCCATGGAAGAAGAGGTAAGAGAGGCTAAGGAGAAAGCCCGTGCGACGGCAGCTGTAAAAACCAGGGGGGCCTACATAGAGGAAGAATCACGTCCCAAGCCTCACATCAGGAATTCATTCATAAGTATCGGGGTTGTGAAGACTGACCAAAATGGGGGAACACGATTAACCCCACAAAAGCCTATAGCACCAGTCCACCCCACCAATCCCTACATCACCCTTCCCTACCTCGAGATAGACTCACCGCGTTATCCCTCTTTGAGGAACGACAGCCCGTACCTGAATAAACCCCCCTGTGGTGAATCACCATAAAACTATGCTAACATTTGAGGACATGATCTCAGACGAAATGGGGATCAACATGATGGAGGCTGACTCCGAAAAGCCATATCAGCCAGCACCCTCCATCCAAACAGGTAAAGAAGCAGCCTCTCAGGTACGCAACTGGGCATCTTTGCCCCAAACCCTGGAAGCGGGGAGTGGCTTAACATTTGACACCTGTTTCCAAAAAAAAAATAACCTATAAAAAGTGAGATAATCCCTTGGCAGGCAATACCTTGTATATACACAGACTCGTGCTGCCAAGGGTCCGTCTTCGAAGAAAATAAAAATTCTAAAGACATTTAAAAAATATAAAGTCCAAAAATATTATCATTTAAAATTCTAAATAAAATCCCACAAAAATATGCCTTAATCGGAATACCCGTCACACGTGAAATCGACCCCTTTCCTATAGAAATATAAGAATAGGTAGGAGTTATGAGTTTGGACGAGGATATCCCTTTAGAGGAGCTTCCCAATGAGCTCCTTGACCAATTTGCTGAATTTGAGTATGGCCCTACCCCCATTGTCAAGGAAATGGAGGACGTTAATCTAGGGACTGAGGATATTCCCCGAATTACCAAGATTGGAACGTCGCTGTCTCGGGAAGAAAGAAAAAGCATGATCGAATTCCTTCAGCCATACCAAGACATTTTTTCCTGGCCATACATGGACATGCCTGGTCTGGACACCGATTTGGTCGAGCAAGAGTTACCTTTCTACCCTGATATGAAGTTGGTTAAGCAAAAGTTGAGACGTCTCTGACCCGAGTGGATGTTGAAAGTCAAGGACGAGGTCATCAAGCAGTACGATGTGGGATTTCTTATGGTATCTAAGTACCCGTAGTGGCTAGCCAATATTATGCCTGTGCCAAAAAAGGATGGAAAGGTTCGCATGTGTATCGATTTTTATAATTTGAACAAGGCAAGCCCGAAAGACGATGTCCCATTACCGCACATCAACATCTTGGCGATAACACTGCTAAGCACGAGATGCTTTCTTTTATGGATGAATTCTCAAGATATAATCAGAATAAGATGGTAGAGGTGGATCGAGAGAAGACTGGGTTCATCACTCCTTGGGGAACCTTTTGCTACAGAGTCATGTCGTTTAGGCTGAAGAATGCTGGTGAAACATACCAAAGAGCTATGACCGCACTATTTCACAACATGATGCATCGAGAAATCAAAGTGTACATTAATGATATGATAGCAAAGTCATTGGAGTGAGGCGATCATCTGGTAAACCTTCAGAAGCTATTTAAGAGGTTGAGAAAGTACAGGTTACGTCTGAATCCACAGAAGTGCGCATTTGGTGCGATGTCAGGGAAACTATTAGGGTTCATCGTCAACAGGAGAGGGATCGAGGTCAACCTAGTCAAAGCTATCATAGAAATGCCACCAACATCTATCGAGAAAGAATTTAAAGGATTCTTGGGTAGAATGCAATATATCAGTTAGTTCATTGCACAACTAACGCCCATCTACGCATCGATCTTCAAGCTCTTAAGGAAGAACTTGCCCGTTCAATGGAACGATGACTGTCAGGTAGCATTCGATAAAATCAAAAGCTACCTCCTTAACCCACCTATTTTGGTACCACCTGAGCCGGGGAGACCACTCTTGATGTATTTCTCCACGATGAAAGTTTTGATGGGATGTGTCTTAGGGCAACATGACGAAATAGGAAGAAGAGCTGGCCATCTACTATCTGAGCAAGAAGTTTATTAATTATGAAACACGTTATTCTCATCTGGAGAAAGCATGCCTGGCTCTTATATGGGCTACTCAGAGGCTCTGCCATTACTTGCTATCTCAAGTCGTTCTACTTCTGGCCCGAATAGACCCGTTGAAATACCCATTCGAGAATCTGGCTCTCACTGGGCAGACTGCACAGTGGCAGCTTTTATTGTCTGAGTTCAACATCATGCACATCACTCAGAAGTCGATTAAGGGGCAAGCACTCGCTGATCATCTTACAGACAATCCTCTGCCAGATTATGAGCCTTTGAGAACTGAGTTCCTCGATGAGGACATCCTATTCATGACGGAAGATGATACTGAAGAAGTAAAAGATTCTTGGATAATGCACTTTGACGGGGCAGCTAATACCGAGGGTCAGGGAGTTGGTGCCATTCTGATTTTGTCGAAAGGATCCCACGTACCTGTCTCTATCAAGCTCAACTTCCCTTGCACTAACAACATGGCTGAGTATGAAGCTTGTGTCGTTGGTTTGCAGGTGGCTCTCGACCTGAATATAGCTCACCTTTGAGTGTTTGGTGATTCATAGTTGATCATATGCTAGATGAATGAAGATTGGAAGATAAAAGATGAGAAATTGATCCCTTGCCATGAGCACCTCGAGGATCTGATAGCCAGTGTCATGTCAAGAATTTCCTCGAGACATTAACTTTCCTTGAGGGTACGTCCAGGACGGATCGGCGAACCATTCAACGTCTAGCAGTACGCTACGTCATTTGTGGGGAATGTCTTTACAAGTGATCCTACAATAACATCTTACTCAGGTGCCTTACAGAATGTAAAGCGATCAATATCATAAAGGAGATCCACGAGAGGATATGCGGAGCCCACGTCAGTGGTCACATCCTCACCAAGAAAATTCTGTGGCAGGGATACTTTTGGACCATTATGGAATCAGACTACTGCAAACATGTTCAGAAATGCTACAAGTGTCAGAAACATGCCAGTCTAATACACGCTCTTGCCATCAATCTACACTGAATGACCATTCCTTGGCCATTTATTACATGGGGCCTTTACATCGTCGAAATGATTAATCCGAAAGTATCAAACGGACATCGGTTCATCCTTGTCACCATTGAATACTTTACCAAGTGGGTAGAAACTGCGTCATATGCCAACATCACAACCAGTCATGTCGAGAAGTTTCTCAAAGACAATATTGTGTGCCAATTTGGAGTACCCAAGTATATTATCACAGAAAACGGCACAAAGTTTGTGAATAAGCACATTCGAGCCTTCTGCGAGCAATACAAAATCAAGCACCATCGCTCGCCACCTTATCGGCCTCAAACTAATGGAGCCGTGGAAGCTGTGAACAAGACGATCATCCGCATCCGTGAGAAGATGGTCGTCACTTATCGAGATTGGAGCGAAATGCAACCATTTGTTTTATGGGCCTACAGAATGTTGATCCGTACCACTATAGGGGCAACACCATTCTCCCTTGTGTATGGAACCGAGGTCGTCCTACCGGTTGAGGTTGAAGTACCCTCCCTCCGAATCCTTATGAAATCAGGCTTACCCGAAGTAGAGAGAGATCCCGCTTTGAACAATTGAAATTATTGGATGAGAAGAGACTCCTTGCCTTGTGTCACACTCAAGTTTAGCAAGGGCGAATCGCACATGCTTACAATAAACGTGTCTACGGTCGAGATCTGAAGATAGGAGACACTGTGTTGAAGAAGATCTTCACATCCCTCCATGTCAATCCGAGAGGGAAGTTCAAGCCTAACTGGGAAGGGCCTTACATCATCCGAGAGGTGCTGTCGGGATACACCATCCGCCTCGCTACCATGGACGGAGATCATCTTCCTGAGCCCATCAATGCTGGGTACGTCCGACGGTTCTATGTTTAGTATATCGCAATAGGGTAAGTATTGGTGAAACAGATATGTGATTGCTTAAGAACCGCCCAAAAGAGGCCATCATTCTAAGCACAGTAGCCAAAAAGTAACCCTAAGAATGATGATATCCTTTGTTACCCCATTTGAGCCTGGGCCTTTCTTTCAATAAACCCTTCCCCGAAAAAGAAAAAGTGAGTACATATACAAAAAAGAGAGGAAGTAGAATTACTATCAGAAAATCAAAAAAATTAGAAAAGCAAAACCTCAAAATGAGATTGCCTAAAATAAAACAAAAAGAGCGAAAAATCATGGGGCGTGTACAGTAAATCCCCCAAGAAAGAAAGTATGTTATGAAAAACTAAAATCGTATAAAGAAAACCTTTTTAGCCTAGCATACCTTAAAATCCTAACCTAACCCATGGCCAAGCTACGCCCTAAAGAAAGCCCTCTTTTTAGGTTCACAAGCAGTCATAATATATATTAAGTCAACACGAACCGAGTTGTGAGATGACACCAGAACCCCATCTAGCTGGCTATGACGGAATAGACATCTATGTCATGGCTTCTAAAGAATGAAAGAAAAAGAAAAAGAAAATAAAAATACAAGCTCAAAGCAAGATGGACGAGGTGAAAACCTGAAAGGAAACTACGGGTAAAAATAGCGAGTTTGTACGGACCAGGTGAAAACCTAAAAGGGCCCTAGGGGTAAGAGAGCTAAACCCATGGACGTGGTGAAAACCCAAAAGGGCGCCATGGGTAAAAATAGGGCAAAATGGGCACGATGAACCCACCTTGGGCGTTGTGAGTAAAAAGGATTAAAAAGAAAAAAAAGAAGAAGAAAGGTTTGAGCTGATTGATGAATTGTTGTTAAAGGAGCCTCTCCCTAATACCCCTTTTTCAATTAGGCCGCTCATGTTAGTTCAAATCAGACCCCGACCAGATTTGCCTCTATGGAACTACTTTGTCAAATGTATGACTCAAGGTAAGGAGAAGGGTTTGACTCAGTCCAAGGGGATTGATGTTCCAGTATTGGTAAAGCTGTTGAAACTCTCTCAGACTCGACCATTTAAAAGGGGAGGGTTCGACCATGCTCAAGATCTCACCCAGTGATTAAGGCACCACAATCAAAATAAAAAGAACAAAAAAGTATGTGTAAACATAATAGATTTTCCTTTTTTTACAAATGCACCGCTTACACCACATCCCAAAAATAGCCAGTGTGATGTCTAATTTTCTTTCTTTCTTTTTACAAAAACCAAAAAAAATCACAAAAACATTAAGAAAATATGTATACCAAAAAGATGTGTGTACCTGTAAAGGGGTTTCTTAAGCCCCTTTTTCTATGTAGCTGATCTGTGTAAAAAGTTATGTGCAAGAAGGGATCAACAGCCCAACTCGCACTTCAAGGCTTAATCTCAGCGCGAAAATCATCCTCCCGAACATTTCGCTCAGTCAACCAATGACCATGCAAGCTCTTATACCTCTTCCAAGACGCATCAGTAGCTCCAAGGGCAACACTCAAAGATCCCTTCAGACGAAGGGCATCCCTGCTCTAACTCTTTCTTACGCTAAAAGCTCATGCAGGACCCTCTTCTCATTGGTCAACAACTCAATACGGGCTCAGAGTGCCATCTCCTTCTTAGGCCACAGGCCTCCCGATATCAACACTCTCTAGCTGATCCAGATGATTAGCAGCAAGACGCTCTACCAATAACCAAGCCTCGTACTCAGGTGAAGACTGAACTAGATCTCCCTGCTCCATATCGCACATCAGCGTCGATTGATGCATCTCCCAAATAGCAGCAATTTGATCTATGTCCCCAGAGGAACCCCTAGAAAAGACAAGTCACATAGAGGGAGCTTTGTCTCACAAGGCACCTGCTGAGAGCTTTGTCTCACAAGGCACCTCACAAGGCCCCCTCAGCCTACTGACATGTTTCACCTGCTTTATAAAAATAGTTGCACCTAAGAGTTAAAAAGGCATCTAATAGTTGAAATGAATTTGATTCGTGTGTAGGAAAAGCCCGCACCAAGGCATGCGACATCAAGGACCACTTTCATGAGCAATCATCAAGATCTTCCTGCAAGTAGTTGGGTATATGCAAGAGAGAGATGGCATCACAATCAAAGAAGAGCACTGGACATGTCCAAATAGAAAATCATCCCATGCCACAAATATCTATTACAAACTTTGCAAAAATCCCAATAAAATTATCTCAAAAAGTGCTAAAGTGTTTTGTTCAGAAATGTAGAAACTAGGGCCTAATATTTGCTGGCGCCCTGTGTCTTCTTCCGCCGACGTGAGGGGCCCTGGTAAGTCTGCATGTCTCCCACCTGAGACCATGCCTGGAAAATCCTGCTAAGCGAGGATCATGACTCCTTGGCACATGCACGCTGCAAGTCATAATCAAGACCGGAGATCAAGATCGATTGAAGAGCCAAGGAAAGTAGAACCATGAAGAAAAACTGACCAGCATGACACTCACCGTCTCCACCTCCCGAAGCTTCGAGATGTTATGATGATATGCTGCATACTCCATGGCCGAGTCAAAATCCTACATTCAGAGGGATAGGGTATCATTTACCAGGGCAATCGCGAGACACATACATTTTTAAGGGAAGCCGAGACAAAGGAAGAACATCCATGGAAAGGCTTACCCCTGAAATCACCACAGGAGGAGGGACCCAAGCAGCTTCAGTAGAGAAGCGTGCTTGCTTATCCACATCAGCACATAGGCCCGAGAGAAAGCTATCATCAAGGAGTCGGAAGGTCTCATAAACCACAGTCGGATCACCACCAGGGGCACCAGCATGAGAGGTACCTGACGGACCAGCGCCAAAAGAACCCTCGCCTGAGGGTCCCACACTCGAAGGGCCGACACCTGAGGGACCTGACCCTGAAGTATCAGTTTTACCCGCTGCCATCCCGCCTTCATTATCCGAGCCATCCCCTTGAGCAAACTGTGAACAAAATAAGAATTTGTTCATAAAGAACAAGGCCCAAATTAAAACAAAAAGGGGACTAATCTGAAAATTGAAAAGGGAGTTACTTGCCCGTGTGGGCCGCCAAATGCAAGGAAGTTAGCGCTAGGGATGAAGCGGGCAAGATGAACTGATACGGCAGGCACTCGGATCCAGGAAGGGTTTAAAGGTTTAGATTGATCTCTAAGGGTTCGCAAAATGCTGTCGGAAGCTTGGAGCGTAGGCCTTTCTCTAAGTATAAGTTAATCGGGCCTAAGGCCGAATTTGGGTGTCTACAGATGCCCCTCTTAGGTATTTGATCATTAATGATCAGATGCCAAAGAAAGAGACATCTAAAGAGGCCCAAGGCACCGCTATCGGGTCCATTGTATTCAAAAATGAACCTCGAACATTGAAAAGAAAAAAATGAAGAGTAGCAAGAGCCCATATCATTGGGAAAATGTCTGTTCCTCAAGACTATCGGTCCCCAAGCGCTTAGCGACATTATTGGGCATAACTGAGGTGGAGTGATTGATGATGCATGATGTTCAAGTTTCATTCTGAATAGAACAGCCCCACTAGAAGGAGGGTGATCGTCCCATACTTCAAGATTGGTGTAAAGCAAATGATGCGAAGATCCACAGTTTTTACCCAATCTCATGAGTCATTGATTGCCCCATTTGATCAGCCATGGATGCCCCTACGCGAAGTAGGGTTCGAGATTTTTGAGCGACCTCATCGATCCCAAGGTTGATTTAGCACAACTTATCTGAGCGGAGCGAATATTATTATCGCAACACTTTTTAGGAGTGTATGCCACTTTTGATGATGATCTTATACATGGATCAACTATGCAAAAACATGGACCCATTTGAGGCAATAAAGAACAAAGGTGAATGGAAGTCTCGACCCATTTATAGGAACAACAACCATCCAACGAATACCCAGACGCATGGCGTACACTTTATAGGGATATCGTGTAGGTTTTAAGCCTGCGTCTGAGAATAAATAGGGGAAAAGATTCCTTCTGCATCCATGTTTGAGCACAGTTGTTTGAGTATGTAATCTCATTTAGCGGTGGAATCAAACCATTCGAAACATTGACTGTTTGACCGAGATTGATACGGTTGCTCTTACTTTAAAGTAGGATCCAATGATCTAAGGTGATCATTTAGACTTAGGATATTAATTTAGCACAGCTGCGTTGCCGACAAAATATTGACATTTTACCGCATTCGAGCACGCATGTCCGTAGCTGTGCATCAAAAAGTTTAATGAAAACATAGATAGCTTTTTTTCTTTTTCAAATGATTGCTTTTTTCATTTTTTTTTATAGACCGATGTGAGTTGTGATACGCCTCCTCTGCTATGCCCATTGCCGACAGGTTGCCTGCCTCGAGGCTTTGGGCCATTTGATGTTCCAAGTTGCCTCAGGGGAATACACACGAGATGCATCTTTAGCTGACTGAGGCTGAGCTGGTATCGAGGCTTCCATGGCTTGACATGACCTTCACAATAGTTCGATCTAGAGATTATGAGGGTATTACTCTTCTCGGCTTGACTGGTAGTACCCATTATTTCCCATCTCGGGTGCTGAGCCATTTTGGTTATGTTCAGTATGTGCCTTGTGCGTCGAGACCTCCCCTGTGTCGTCTGATTTTGACCTAGGGATCTTTAAGGGATTTGGAGAAGATAGCAGCTTTTTAGGAAACATGTCAATCGATGCATATGTATGGCTTGGAGCAGGGGACAACTCCTTTGACTTCCCCAGAGTACGAGACTTGGTTATCTTCCACAGTATTTACTATGAAGCAGCATGTTCGGTCTAAGAACAATAATTTTGAGGGACCCTGGCCTAAGAAAGAAGCGACGCTTTTGACCCGGATAGAGCTTCTTGTAGATGAAAAGCGGGTATTGTTTGAGCGCTAAGAGAAAGTGAGAGTCGGTATTGCGAAAATGAGAGTCGACGCTACAGAACATGAAGTCTCTTGCTTGGAAGAAACTTTGAACAATGTCCTTGGCCATACTGATGATTCCCGAAAGCAGTACAAAGGCCACCATGGTCGGTGGTTGACTGAACAGAATGTCCATGAAGATGCCTTACGTGAGCAAGTTTGCAACCTGAAGCGCAAGCTGGGCTGATGATCAATTCTTACACATACACTTTTTGTACATATCAGATACCACAGTCAGGGGGTATGCAAAAACCCTCTTGACAAATATATTTTTTTGGTTCTTACGTATCTTTTTTTTTATGTTTTTTCTTCTTTTTCAAATTTTGTAAAGGGAGAAACAGGACCCCACACCGATTATCTTTTTTAGATGTGGTGTCAGCAAAGTAAAGAAATGGAAAAGGGAAATCTATTATCTTATCTTCTTGTTTTCTTTATATGTATTTTTAGATGCCTTAATCGTGAGGAGAGGTAATGGGTCCCACTTTGAGAATGGTCGAACCCGTTCACAAGGTCGGACCTGAGTGAGGTTTAGAACTTTTACCGAGGTCAAAACGTCCATCCCTTCGAATTGACTCAACCTTTTATCTTTACCTCAGGTCATGTGTTTGATGGTGTGGTCCAAAGATATTCTTGGTCAGAACCCGATTTGAACTAACATGAGCGGCCCCGTTGGCGACCAGATAAGGGAGTAACCGATAACTTTCACTTTTTCTTTTTCAATCCTATTTTACTCACAATGCTCAAGATGGGTTTTCGCTATGCCCGTTGCTTTCCTCTTTTTTACCTGTAGTGCCCTTTCGGGCTATCACTACGTCCATGGGTGTAAAATTTTATCCCATGTGCCTTTTCAGGTTTTCACCTAGTCCGCACAAGTTCACTCTTTTTACCCGTGGCGCCCTTGCGGGTTTTCACCATGTCTATTTCTCTTTGAGCTTGTATATTTTTTTTTTCTATTATTTTCAATCATTGTCTTAAAGACCATGACATGGACGTCGATTCCATCATAGCTGGCTAGATGGAGTTTTTGTTATCTCTCAGCTTGGCTCGTATTGACTCAACATATACTGTGATTGCTTATGGACCTTAAAGAGGGCTTTCTTCAGGGATGTATCTTGGTCATGGGATAGGTTAGGAATTTTGAAGGTATTCTCGGGTTTCAAAAGGTTTCCTCTATTGGGTTCCAGTTGTTGTAATATACTTCTTCCTTGGAGATTTTGACTATACATGCCCCACTTTTTCTTTTCTATATTTTTTATTCTTTTTGCTTTCTTTTCAGACATCCTCTTTTTGGGATTTTGCTTTTCTGATTTTTTTGGATTTTGATGTTGACTCTTTTCTTTCTTTTTTTTTATTGGTATATACACACATTTTTCCTTTTTTTAGGAGGGGTTAATGAAGGAAAGGCCACTGGCTCAAATGGGATAGCAAAGGGTACAAGTATTTAGGGATATATATATATATATATATATATTGGCTACTTGGCTTTAAAATGATGGCCTCTTTTTTTTTTTTTTAAGGGGGTCCTTAAGCAGTCACGTATCCATCTTATAAATACTTACCTTTTTTGTTACGAGAGACTCGGGAATAAAATCGGCATATGTATCCAGTGTTGATCGGCTCAGGAAAATGACCCCCGTCCATGGTGGCAAGACAAAGCACGTACCCTGGGAGTACTTCTCTGATGACAAAGGGCCCTTCCCAGTTGGGCTTGAATTTCTCTCTCGGATCGGCGTGGAAGAGGGGAAGATTTTCTTGAGTATAGTGTTACCCACTTTTAAATCTCAAACGCGAACACGTTTGTTGTAAGCGCATGTGATTCACCCTTGATAGACTTGAGTATGACTCAAAGCTTGAAGACACTTTTCGTCGATCAAGCTTAATTGTTTGAAACAGGATCTCTCTCTTTCAGCTCCTGATAGATCTGTTTCGATGAGCATGCAAAGGGAAGATACTTCGACCTCAACTGGTATCACGACCTCGGTTCCATACACGAGGGAAAACGGTATTGCCCCTATAGCAGTATGGTTAGACATTCTATAGGCCCATAAAGCGAATGGTAACATTTCACTCCAATTACGATAGGTGGCGTCCATCTTCTCAAGCATACGTGTGACTATTTTGTTGGTAGCTTTGATAACTTCATTGGTTTGCGGCCGATATAGTGATGAGCAATGATGTTTGATCTTGTACTGCTCGCATAAGGCTCTGATGTGTTGTTCGCAAAGTTGTCATTGTCCGTGATGATATCCTTGGGCATGCCAAATTGACAAACAATGTTGTTCTTGATGTACTTCTTGACTTGAATGGCCGTGATGTTTGCATAGGATGCTAGTTCTACCCATTTTGTTAAGTACTCGATGGCGATCAGGATGAACTGATGCCCGTTAGAAGCTTTAGGATTGGCCTTTTTGACACGTAGAAGCCCCATGTGGCAAATGGCCATGGAATGGTGATGCTGTGTAGATCTATGGCTGGAGTATGTATCAGACTAGAGTGTTCTTGACATTTGTAGCATTTTTGAACGTGCTTGTAACAGTCAGTTTCCATGGTGGTCCAGAAATACCCTTACCGTAGGATCTTCTTGGCAAGCATGTGTCCCTCGTGGATCTCTTTCATGATATTAGTATTCTCACTTTCAGTTAGGCATTAGAGTAGGATATTGTTATATGATCACTTGTAAAGACACTCATTGCAGTTGACATAATTTATCTCTAAATGTTGGATGGTCCACCTGTCTATCTTGCACATACCTTCAGGAAAAGCTCAAGTTTGGAGGAAATTTTTTATATCTGAGAACCAAGGAGGCTCATCATCTGTCTTTGTGGATCCTTCGATCTGAAGGCAGAAGGCAAGCTCATTCCTCTATCCAATCATAATTGGTTTTATTTCCACATCGTAGGGAATTTCTACCATCGATTCTAAGGTTACTAGAGCATCAGCAAATCAATTTCTTGCTCCCGGGATATAGGAGAAGGTAGCATCATCAAAGCATGTTATCAAATCTTTGACGTGTTCATGGTATGAGATCAACTTCTCATCCTTTGTCTTTCAGTCTCTGTTGGTTTGTCATATGATTAGTTGTGAGTTTCCAAACACCCTAAGATGAGTTAAGTTCAGGTCAAGAGTTTCTTGTAGGCCGACAACGCAGGTTTCATACTCGGCCATGTTGTTAGTGTAGAGGAAGTTAAGTTTGATAGAAACTGGTACGTGAGATCCCTTTGGAGAGATTAGAATAGCGCCAACTCCTTGACCTTCAGCATTTGCTGCCTTGTCGAAGTGCATTACCCAGGACTCTTTTGTCTCTATTTTATCATCCTCTATCATGAATAAGATGTCCTCATTTTGGATTCGGTTCTTAAAGCCTCGTAGTCAGGTATGGGGTTCTCGGCAAGATGATGCGCGAGTGCTTTCCCTTTGATTGATTTTTGGGTGACATATGTGATGTCAAATTCTGATAAAACAAGTTGTCAACATGAGGTTCGCCCAGTTAGAGCTAGCTTTTCAAACAAATATTTCAACGAATCCATTCGTGCTAGAAGGAGAACAACATGAGATATAAAGTAGTGACGAAGCCTCTATGTTGCCCATACGAGAGCCAGGCATTCTTTCTCAAGATAAGACTAGTGTGTCTCGTAATCAGTAAAATTCTTGGCTAGATAGTATATGGCTCGCGCTCTTCTTTCGATTTCATCATGCTTCCCAAGGACACATCCCATAGAGAATTTTGTCATTGAGAGATATATTAGGAGTGGCCTCCTGGGTATTGCGTTACCAAAACTAGAGGATTGAGAAGGTGGCTCTTGATTTTATCGAACACAGCTTGACAATCATCGTTCCATTCAACGGGTGAATCTTTTCTTAGTATCTTGAAGATCGGCCTACAGATAGGAGTTAATTGTGCAATGAACTAACTAATGTACTGTATTCTACCTAAGAAGCCTCTAACCGCTTTCTCAGTAGATGGTGGTGGCATTTTGATGATAGATTTAACCTTGAATGGGTCAACTTCAATGCCTCTCCTGCTGAAGTTAAAGCATAGTAGCTTTCCTGACATGGCGCCAAATGTGCATTTTTGAGGATTTAGATATAGCCTGTACTTTCTCAGTCTTTTAAACAGCTTTTGGAGGTTCACCAGATGATCACCTCTCTCTTGAGACTTTGCTATCATGTCATCCATGTACATCTCGATTTTGTTGTGCATCATGTTGTGGAATAATGTTGTCATCGCCCTTTGATACGTTTCCCCAGTGTTCTTCAATCCGAACGACATGACTCGATAACAGAAGGTTCCCCACAGGGTAATGAATATTGTCTTCTCTCGGTCTGCTTCCACCATTTTGATCTGGTTGTAATCGGAGAATCCATCCATGAATGAGAGCATCACATGCCTAGCAGTATTGTCAACCAAGATGTTAATGTGCGGCAAATGAAAGTCGCCTTTCGGGCTCACCTTATTAAGATTTCAGAAGTCGATGCACATGCAAACCTTTCCATCTTTCTTCGGTACTGGCACAATGTTGGCTAGCCACTGCGGGCATTTGGAGACCATGAGGACATCTGTATTCTATTACTTTATGACCTCATCTTTCACTTTTAGCATCCATACTGTCCTGAGATGCCTTAATTTCTGATTGGCAGGCTTGACATCGGGATACAGCAGCAACTCATGCTCGACCAAATCGGTGTCCAAACCAGGCATATCCTCATATGACTATGCGAAGACGTCTTGGTATGATCGAAGGAAATCAATCATACTTTTTTATTTCTTGGGAGACAGTGATGCTCCGATCTTAGTGATTCTAGGGACCTCCTCGGTGCCCAGATTGACATCTTCAGTCTCTTCAATGATTGGGGTAGGGCCATACTCAAAATTGACGTATCGTTCAAGGAGCTCATTGGGAAGCTCCTCGATTAAGTCGTCATTCAAATCCGTGACTCCTACCTCTTCTTGCATTTCTATAGGAAAGAGGTCGACTTCATGTTGATCGTTGATTATATGTGTATCTAATTAAGCCTTAACCTATTGCAAGCGCACAATGGAAATTATAGCATAGCATAGGATCGTTCCCACGAGGATATGTTTTTATATGTGCATATATTAATTTTCTAAAATGTTGTATTTACCTTTTAAGTTCCAAAACTACGTGAAAAATATGAATAAAGGAATTGTTCCTTAAACTAAATTTTTGCAGAAAATAAATCCTAAATCCTTCTTCGAATTATGGTCGTCAATCACAATCTTCAGCTATCGGATGTTTATAAATTTAAAATATTGTTACACTATATCTCAGTCTTCTAGAATTTGGGCATCAATCAAAATCTAGCATCATTCAATATAGATTTGTACTAATCTTTAATCTACCAAGAATTTAGGCGTCAATCAAACTCTAGAAAATTATAGACAAAAAATAAAAACCATTACACTAATCTACAAATCTCAACCTGAGTCGTCAATTCAAATTAAAATTTGAAGATATTTACAAAGCAGGAAATTGCAATAAAATAAATCTAAACTAGAAAGTAATAAAATTATATCTTTCATTCCTTAGCCGCAGTCGTCAATTGCTTCTGAGATACTACATATATCTACTCTAATCTTCCAGCTCTTAATCTCAGTCGTCAATTGTAATTGAGGAACCTTGGATATCTAAGCTAAACTACTCTAATGATCGGAAGAAAACTCAACCTCAGGCATCAATTGATGCTGAGAATTTCTTCGATGAATATTCATATACTAAGACCTCTTATTTATAGATCATAAGGGGTCGAATTACAAAACTCCTAATTGTAATAAAAGAAACTACTAAAACAAAACTATCTTATTATAACTCTACTTCTAACCTTATCTTTCCTTTCTTTCAACTATTGATGTACTTCTGGTTCTTCTCCTTTATTTTAGCAGTAGATTCCTTTAAGAGTCTTCTTCGTCAATCTTCTCAGATCCATGATTGGCCAGACTTCTGATTTAAGAATTCTTCTAATTTGGTGCATGGCGGTATAAATTCTCACATGATCAGCAGCTTTAGAAAGCTTCTTTTCTATAAAATCATAAATCATGATTTTCTAGCTTTTAACACAGCTTCTTATAGAACGATTCTTTGTTTTACTGTAGACACTTAAATTCGGCCCAAGGCCCAATCAGTCTATACTCGGAGAGAGATATACCCCTGTGCTTCCGATGGCACCCTTGAAAATCTATCCAGACCTTTAGGAATCACCTAAAACCCATTAGAACCATTCCCCCAACCCTTAGAGATTGCCCCTAAACCCCAGGATCCCTTCCCAGACTCAACTTAAACCCTTCTAAGTATTTGATGGGAGGAGAGATACAACTTTTTATACAGACCACTGTTGAGGATGAGCCACATACCATTGGAGAGAGGACTTCTCCAGCTTTCCAACGAGCCAAAGATCACCCAATTTGGAGTTGTGGTTCAAAGGTTATGGCCGAATGAAAGTCCACATAAAATCATGACTTTTTTCTCAGGCGTATGTATTACATACGCCCGACAAATTTGCCCCCAGTTTGGTCAGGCGTATTTATTATATACACCTGGCATTTTTGGGCCAAATTTGGCCGGGCATATATAATACATACGCCCAGCATAGGAGGGCCCACCACGGGCACCCATCTTCTCAGATTCCCCCTGGTTTTCATGAATTTTACTATGCATAAATTGGGCGTATGTAATATATACGCCCAGCTTAGCTACAGTATCTATCATTAAATGCTCGAATTTCCTCCATCTAGTTTGACCCTTTGACCATCACCCTGATTAAGGTGGGTGTCTTAAGATTGGTTGCACCCCCTTTGAGCTTATTGGCAACCCTTAAGTCACCCATGGTCTCACCCCATCATCCACCATTGAAACCAATTTCCCAAACCCCTAGGACCCTAAAAACCTAAAAAACCTTAGATGGAGGATTACCTAATTGCTAAACCAATTAGCCCTTAAGTAACCCTCTAACCCACCTCTTCTCTATAAATAGAGAGCCCCCCCTCTTCCCCAAAGGATTGAAAAATTAAGGTTGAGAGTTAAGCTTAAGAGAGAGAGCCCTAGTGAGAGAAAAATATGTGTTATTTTGCATTCTTCAACCAGAATTCCAGCATGCTTAGTTCATCCTTTTCAACCCTTTTAACCATTAGATCACCCCTTGTTAGTCAAGCTTAGTCCCTAGCTTCATCCCACACTTCCTATCTACCGAATCCTAGCATTAGAACCTATTCCTCTACCGTTTAAACCATTTAAAGCCATCGAAAGCACGCTAAAGCAAAGGTCTTCTACGGTGCAACAAGGGCCCGTGAGCTCTGGCTCACCCCTCTCTTCCTCTACCTTCTTGGTGTTTCCTCTGTCCAAGGATTCAAGCCGTTACGCCGCCAAAATTTCAGTTTGGCTCAAAGCTTGATAGGACCGTATTGCCTTCGGGCAAGGGGAAGCTCCACCCATTTATTTTTATTTTTGGCTATAGATAGAGACCACTTCATGCGGGTTGATCGGGTGCCTAAACCCTTCCCGATCAATAACCGAAGCCCCTACCCTAGAGCCTTTGGTAAAGACCAGTAAATCGGAGTCATAATTAGCACTTCGGTGCTTAAAGTATTGATTTAAAGGATTCCCGGGTCGCCAAAAGCTCCGGGTGGCGACTCTACATTTTATTCCATCGCGAGTGCATCGCCGCTACGGGTTCAAGAGGATCCATGCTTGCACAGATGGCGACTCCGCTGGGGATGCCACCCTAGCGCTTCCCCTCTTATTGGCCTTTCTTTTTATTTTTTTACTAACCATTGCTATTTTTTGTTCTAATTTTCTGCTATTTTTCTTTATTTTTTATTATTTTTGCTAACATACTCACCCTTACGATTCAATCCTTTAAATGCCTTAGCCGATTGGCGGGCCTACTTGCGCCTTTAAATTACAATTTTTTACGATTTTGTCATTTAAGACGCCTTAGCCGTTTGGCGGGCCTGCTCGCATCTACTTTCCACGTCATTTTAATTTCAGTCATTTACGAGCCTTAGCCGTTTGGCGGGCCTACGTGCGCTCTTTATTTCAGTCATCATATCTCACTATTGAATGTCAGCCCGTTGAGGCAACACGGGCTTGTCATCCCCAACCCGATTTTGGACTTAAATTCACTCCCCTTTAAAAATCTGTAAATAAAAGTGAACCAACAGTGTGGGGACAATCAAATCTGTTTTTGCATGTTTTGGGTAGTTTTCGAGGGGTTTAGGCACAAATATAACTTACGGTTCCCAAGAAGGGCGGCAGTGGTGATGATCCCTGAAAGAACCACCCTTCCGTGCACGAGAAGACGCTTGCGTCGGAGGTATATCGGTTGGGTTGCCAATTCCAATCAAGCCATAAAACCTGCAATGGTGAGAGCGTAGACAGCCCGAATTCAGCAGTGTATCCTTAGGAAGTGGAAAGGAGGGACCCGATAAACTACACAGTAGTCCCCAGGAGCATCCCTCCTAGAAAACCAGTTCAAAAGACCCATTTTGGGCTTGCTGTTTACTGTCAAACAAGGCTGGAAAAATAGCCTCTGCCAAGCGTATATATTACATACGCCCGGCAACAAATCCCCAGAAATACTCAGGCGTATATAATATATACGCCCAGCCAAAATCCCTAGATTTAAGCCAGGCGTATATGATATATACGCCCAGCCAAATCTGCTAAGTTTTGGTCAGGCGTATATAATACATACGCCCAGTCTATACTGGGTTCAGGAAGCCCGATCTGAGGCCCAATCCACCACCCAAGTTCCCCGATTAGCGGTATTAGTGCCCACAGTAACCTCCCGCATTCTGTAACGCCCAATATGCCCCCGCCAAGTCAAAAGAAGGCGACTTCTCATTAATTTGCTCCGGGGGATCGGGTCATTTCCGTGGATTCCCTCACCTTCAATAGAACGAAAGGGTTCCCTTTCGCTTCTTCCGAAGTGTGTCGGATCCCGCCGTGGGACCTACTAAAGGTGCATATATCACCCGAGACGGGAATTTTTCTAGGGCACCAGATCATCATCCATTTAAAATAGGGGAGATAATTTTCATTTGAAAAATCCAAAAAAATAAATATATAGAAAAATCAAAAAATCAGATATATCGCCGCACTTTTGGTCTGTCACCACTGATGACCTCAAACCCAACCCGTAGAGGAAGAACTAGGAAAGTGTTCGGCCCTTACCCAAGGCATCAGTACAACACTCGTCAACAGATTATGTCGAGCGCCGATACATCCCCACCATCGTCCCCATCCCATTCCCATATAGGAGAAGACCCGATCTCCAACACCTTCACCCAAACCCGGTTCGATGTCACGGGTCCATTTAGGGCACCCGTGTTCGCATCCACCCCATCTCCCGCCCTTACATTTTCCCAACATACCCCCATCTCATCCTCTACTGAAACACCTCATTTCCCGACCGACCCATACATCCCCATCTCCCATCCATACACCCTTACCGCACCCCCCTACTCTCAAAGACCCCATCGGGAGCCCGATCCCCCACCTACCTCCCACATCCCGTCCACCTCGTCATCCATGCCTCCTACATCCTATATCCCATTCACCTCATCTCACCCGCCTTCCACATCACATGGCCCATCCACATCCCAACATACCTCCCTATTTACCCAAGTCATACCCAACTTTTCCCAAGGTGTGACCAGTAACCCACCATCTTCCATAGCCATACATCCACACCCTCCAAGCACAATCATTCATACCCCCCATACCCGAGTCATGCCCAATTTCACCCAACCCCCTCCGTCCTTGAATGGGTCATCACCCTCCAATCACACACCTGAATCCATGCCCTCAATGGAGGACATGAGAATGATGTACGCCCTGTGGGCTACCTCTCGGAGTCCTACATTCCAAACCCCACATCTAAGTCTCCAAAACCTCCAAACCCCATTCCCCCATGACCATGCCCAACCACCCATCATTCATGCCATCCAAGATCCCCCACCTCAATTCCAGGCCCAAGCCCAATAGACCCAAGCCCACTCATCTCAGGACCAAACCCACACGAATCCATGGGCCGAAGCCCAAATGTCTTTAGAACCATGGGCCCAAGCCCAAACCCAGGCTCAGACTCAGGCCCAAGCCCACCAGACCCATCAGACCCAGGCCCAAAATCCTCAAGGCCCATGGGCTCAAGCCCAAACCCATCAAACTCATGTCAGGCCCAAAATCCTCAAGGCCCATGGGCCCAAGGTCAAAACCATCAGACACAAGCCCAGGCCTAAAATCCTCAAAGCCCATGGGTCCAAACCCAAACCCATCAGACCCAAACCCAGGCCCAAAACCCTAAAAGCCCATGGCCCCAGGCCCAAACCCACTAGACTCAGGCCCAGGCCCAAGCCCATCAGATTCAGGCCCAGTTCCAAACCCCCCATCGCCCTTGGACCCAAACCTATCAAACCCAAGCCCAAGGCCCATCATCCCACACTCAATACCTGCATAGCCCAGTAGCCCAAACCCAACAGGGCCCATTGGCCCAAAATCATGCCAACCCCCACACCCAGGCCCGAGGCCCATCAACCCAAGCTTTCCAAAACCATCAAGCCCAAACCCAAGGCCCATCCACCCACACTCATCAAAGCCTGCTCACAAACCCCTTACCCCCTCACCAGCACCCTTCATTCACCTACCCCTTATGCCCCCATCCCGCCTCCAACGAAAAATCGGATCCACCCCATTCCTCAAAACCACGCCTACAACATCCTACCACATCAACCATACTCCCATCACCTCCAGAATGTCCACCCAGCTCAGCACATCACTCATCCACAAACCACTCATCCATTCACTCCTTCCCATCCCTTACAAGCTTCATGGCCCCACCAGGTCGTCCAACCCATCACCCCCCAGGTCCAAATAGCGGACCTCGCCCCTCACCAGTATAATGACCAATAGTACGAGGAGGAAAAGATCTGTAATAGTGGAGGAGCTGCCAGTTTTGGCCCCCCCAGGCCCATCATTGTAACACCCGGGGCTGAACAAAATCAGGGGGAGGTTGTCCCAGCTACAGCCTCAAAAGAATCAGAGCAGCTGACGAAGATGGGAGGAGTGGAACTGCATTCGATAGACTTTTCAGACTTATGTCTATCCTCGGATGTCCCCCTGCCACCAAAATTAAAGATTCCATCATTCGATAAATATAATGGTACTGGCAACCCTATCGCCCACTTAAAATCTTACGATGGGGATAAGTGTCAGTACGGCGGAGATGAACGACTCCTCATCAAAGTGTTCCAAAAGAGTCTAACAGGCCCAGCACTGAGATGGTTCACATCCCTAGAACCGTCCATGACCAAAACTTCGAAAGATCTGACACACTTATTCCAAGAACAATATGTCTATAAGATGGACATAGAGCGAAGGAACTCGAATCTAGCCCGTTTGAAGCAAAGACATGATGAAACTTTCAGTGCCTTAGGGAGGTGGAGGGCATTAGCCTCCCAGGTGACCCACCGGATTTCGGATGATGAGCAGATTGAATTGATAACCAAGGGAGCGCTCCAAGTCATTGCGGAATTCTTGGTATATCAGTAGTAGTCTAGTTTTGCTGATTTGGTTCGAAATGCCAATTGTTGCGAAGACGCCATTAGAGAGGGAAGGTTGGGAAAGAGCATGGCCAACGAGGCAATTGGGGTTTAAAAAGTTGCCGAACCAAGGGTTGAAAGAAGGCCGGGGGCAGAGGTGTAGAACATCGTTTATCCCCAGGCCAATGCCACCCTGATATAGCTCCAAGCCGCACACCCACCCCTGGTCCGTTTCGAACAAACGCTAAGGCCGAACAATGGACCGAGGGCCCCGTTCCCCCAAGAACAGATGAAAGCAAGACTCGAACGAGTCTTCACACCATTAGGGCAATCGTTAAGTGTCTTATGCCAGTGTTGCTACAAAAGGGTCTGGTCAATTTACTCTAGCCTCGCCCACCACCCAATCCGATACCAAGAAACTATGATCCAAACCTGTATTATAACTTCCACCAGGGACAAGGTCACCCTACGGACCAGTGCTTCCAACTAAAGCACGCAATCCAAGATTTAATAGAGGCGGGAAAAATTGTTCCCCCGTGATCGATTTTAAATAAACCCTTGCAAGTGTACAAGATCTGTTCTAGTAAGGCAAGAACAAGGGTGTCGAACCCACAGGGAAATCTGAAATTTTATTCAATTCTTCCTAGAGATTTAGAAAATATCCCCGAGGAAGTACCAAGGGGTAGATTTAATTTTTACCAAGAGTTAACACTTTTCTAATTGCAAGAAAGAAAATAAATTAATCTAAAAATTAAGTAATGAGAAATCTAAGAACAAATTTTTAAAAACAAGATCAAGGAATTTGCTACCCCAGATTTATACCCTTTTCTATTTTTAAACCCACAATTTTATTAACATCAAACACACCATCATTCTAAGAGAAACATGACTAGTAATTAAGCGTGATCATTAACCCGGCATACCCTATCTAAAAACAATGACTCAAATTAATCAGTATGAATCATGTGAAAAGCATAGCGTATCTCATAGTACTTTAGATCAAAACACTAAAAACATGATCACTACACTTTGAGAAAAACGATTTGATGATGAAATTATCAAACTAGGGCATTAAACATAAAATATAGGTACTTATCTGGGGATCGCATCCTCCTTGATCTACAGCCTTTAGCCTCTCATCCTTGGTGCAAGATCTTCAATTTCATTCAAAATCATTCCCAAAATAAAGAGCAAAGAAGGTGTAAAAGAAAAATATGTTCTCGGAAAATCTCAACACAATTTTTATTACTCTCCGAAAACTCTCTTACAAAAGTCTCTAATTATTACACAAATTTTTCTCAAAAATAAAAATAACTCTCTATTCAAAAATAAATCCCTAAAAACAACTCCAAAAAAAACAACTCCAAAAACAACTCCCCTTTACAAAGCCGTGAGCCTCTTATTTATAATATCCGATTGAAACTAACCCTAATTGCCTCAATCGATTGAGTTTCATGTCTCAATCGATTGACTTTGAGTTCGAATTCCCTTAGGGCACTTCTGCCTTCATGTCTCAATCGATTGAATTTCATGTCTCAATCGATTGACTTTCTAGGGTTGAGTTTTTCTCCACCTGTCAATCGATTGACCATAATGCCTCAATCGATTGACTCTTCAATGCAAAGTCTTCCCTTTCTTGATGGAAGTTGATTCTCTTCATGGCTTTCAATGCTTCTTTGGACCTTTTTGTCCATAGCTCTTTTTTAGCCTGTAATTTCCTTCTTTTATGCCCTTGAACGATCTAACTGTCAGAAACACCTGTAAACATCAAAACCTCACAACAACCATCAGATGCTTTCATTGAATAGCTAAATGTAGGATTTAAAGTGTGAATTATAGTCATATTTCAGCACCGATCACCCCGCCACTCCCTCAAGGGCAGAACCAGAACATCCATCAGGCCCCTCTGCCATCACACCCAGGAGGCCCCAGGCCTAACATTCATTGGGTAGAGGAGGAAGAGGAGGAGTTCGACCCCTCTGATTACATCAGTAGTCAAGAGGAGTTTTCATTTCCTAGGCTGAACGAGGGCGAACCAATTGTGGGGGTGATCGAGCTGCTGTATTTAGCCAATTACTTCCCCACCCCAGCATACCAAGAGGAACCCCTCGATTTAGGGCAGTATTTTTCCACTCCCTCTCCTGCCTATCAAATTCAAACGGGCCTAGCCCCGCTACAATCATACGCATATCTGCCCCACTCCCAATTTACCCCACAGTACACACCGCCTCCCAATCACCCCATCCCATACATTATCCCACCATCAGCCACCCCATATACCTCTCCGTCACACCCAAATCACCCCACGCCATACATCACTCCACCATCCCCATACTACCCTACCCCATAAACACCCCTAAATCTCTCCACCCAATACAAAACTCCACCATCCCCAAATCACCCGGCCATGCACAACTCCATCATCCCCAGTTTACCCCGTTTTATCCACGAACCCATCATCGCCCCACCATGCCACCCCATTTACAAACCCTTCATATCAGACCCTCTCCATCCGCTACCCTCATACCCCTATCACCCCTTTCTCGACGCTTCCTACCACCCCATCCCAAATCACATCCCCACCATTCCTTCGCCATTTTGCCCCCAATCCAACTCCACCCCCACCCAAACAAACAACCCCTCACCCACTCCCCTTATCACCCGCTCCCAATCACCACTGGTCTAACCATGCCCCGGTAATGCCTGAACAAACCCCCTCCACACCCTCAAACCCAACTTCGCCAATTCCCGCCAAAACCATTACACCCCCTATTGGAGTCAATCTGGTTGGGCTCGAGAATCCGACATACCCAGCCCAGTCGGCCCCAGAATCACCATGCACTCCCTTCCTCATCCCGAAACCCACCTATGACCCAAATCAAGTGTCGTTAAGTTATGAGCAGACAGACATGAATGTTGGTCGTAACCAAGAAGAGACGGTCGAATTTATCACCCGGTCAGGTAGGATTTCTACACAGCCAGAAGCATCGGGGACCGTTAGAGGAGAAGAGAAGAAGAAAGAGCAGGCCGCAGGGAACCCCTTTGAGAAATTGGCCAGAGAGCATGTGTTGGAGACACAGCTCAAGAGGACACCCACACATATTATTGTCTGGGATTTGTTAATCACGTCCCTGCTCCACTTTCAAGCCTTAATGGGAGCACTCGAAGATGCACATGTTTCCGCCCACGTAACCCCAGACGAGGTAGGAGAGATAATAGGGCAAGTATTGGCCCCAAATGCCATCTCATTCACTGTTGTGGATCTGTCGCTCGAGGGCAACAACCACTCTAAGCCCCTGAATATAACAGTGGAAGTAGGGAACCTGGTGGTGCCGTTGGTCTTAATAGACAACAGGTCGGCGTTGAACGAGTGCCCTCTAAAGACGGCAATCAAAATCGATGTAAACCACAACACTTTCCTGCCATCAATAACAAGCGCCAGGGGATTCGATAACATCCAGAGAGAAATCATAGGAGAGGTAGACCTCGACCTGATCATCGGGCCGCAAACCTTCACTGTACCCTTCCAGGTAATGGACATCAAGTCTACATTTAATTTACTATTGGGGCGGCCGTGGCTGCATGAGATCGGGGCAATACCGTCAACTCTACACCAAAAACTCTTATTCATCTCAGGCGGAAGAATCGTCACCATCATAGGTGAGAGCAGAGAAGATAGGGAGCGGAGCGCTCTACATATTGAGAATCCGAAAGTGCTTGACATGCTGCATACAGCAGATGACACCGATCTCCATCAATTTGAGTATGACTTTTCAGCCGTTACTCTTGAGTCGCCTGAGAAAACCCCTGCCAAAACTGGGGTAGGAATGGATGCAGCAATACTCATGCTCCATAAATGGGGCCACAAAAAAGGGAAGGGTTCAGGCCCGCGCCTTCAAGGAAGAAGAGACCCCGTAAGGGCTAAGGGGCAGCAAACCAGATTTGGCCTAGGCTACTTGAAGAAGAAGTTAGAGAGGCCAAGGAAAAGATAAGAGCTGCAGCAGCCGCCAAGGCCAGAGGAGTCAACTTGGAAGAAGAAACTCCCGCCCGACCCTACATTCATTAAGCCTTTGTGAGCACCGGGGTGGTAAAGATTGATCTGAATGGGGAGACAAGGGTAACCCCGCACAAGCCTGTTTCCTCCCATCCTAACAACCCTTACATCACCCCCCTAGACCTCGAGGTAGACTTAGCCGCGCTCTCCTTATTTGAGGAAGAAGTCCCCCGGTCCACCTGTCACTCTAGCACCGGCCACTTTGGGCCCATCCTAACCATAGAGGACAGGGTCCCAGAGGATCCCTCCATAAACATGCCGAGGGGGGAACTGCAAGAGCCTACTGATGCCATTTCGAATCAAAAGGGTAAAGGCCAAGCCTCGCAGGTAAGTAACTGGGCATCTTTGCCCCAACTCCTGGGAGCTGCCAAATGCTGTGAATACGGCATCGGCTCTCCAAAAAAAAACAACCTATAAGAAGTGAGGTTAGCCTCTGAGACACTCTACCCTGTATATATAGAGATCCACCTCGCCAGGGGTTGACCTCTGAAAAATTATGAAAAATCATAAAATAGAAAAAATACCAATTCCAAAAATATTGTCCTTTAAAATTCCCAATAAAATTGAAAATGATGTCGTGATACCCGTCCCACGCGAAGCCGACCCCTTCCCTGTAGAAATATGAGAAGAGGTAGGAGTCACGGTTTGGACGAGGAGGGTCAAGTCGATGAGCTCCCCAATGAGCTCCTCAAGTAATTTGTCGATTTTGAGCATGGCCCTACCCCGATCGTCGAAGAGACAGAGGACGTCAATTTGGGCACCAAAGAGGTCCCTAGAATCAGCAAAATCGGAACATTGTTGTCCCTTGCAGAGAGAAAGGGTATGATAGACTTCCTCCGGTCATACCAAGGCATCTTCGCATGGTCATATGAAGACATGCCTGGTCCAGATATCGATCTGGTTGAACATGAGTTGCCACTCTACCCTGATTGCAAGCCGGTTAAACAGAAGCTGAGACGTCTCTGACCTGAATGGATGTTTAAAGTCAAGGATGAGGTCATTAAGCAGTATGACGCGGGTTTCCTCATGGTATCCAAGTACCCGCAATGGCTGGCCAATATCGTCCCCGTGCCAAAGAAGGACGGAAAGGTTCGAATGTGCATTGATTTTTGAAATCTCAACAAGGCAAGCCCTAAGGATGACTTCCCATTACCCCACATCAATATCTTGGTCGATAACACTGCTAAGCACGGAATGTTCTTGTTCATGGACGGGTTCTCAGGCTACAATTAGATTAAGATGGCAGAGGCCGACCGAGAGAAGGCCGCATTCATCACTCCCTGGGAAACCTTCTGCTACAAGGTGATGCCATTCGGGCTCAAGAACGCTGGGGCAACCTACCAGAGAGCAATGACGGCCCTATTCCATGACATGATGCACCGAGAGATCGAAGTGTATGTTGATGATATGATTGCCAAATCACCGAAAAAGGACGACCACTTGGTAAACCTTCAGAAGCTGTTCGAGAGGTTGAGAAAGTACAAGTTGCGATTGAATCCCCAGAAGTGCGCATTCGGCGCTATGTCAGGAAAACTATTAGGTTTTATCATCAGTAGGAGAGGAATCAAGGTCGATCCGACCAAGATCAAGGCCATCACTGAAATGCCACCACCGTCTACGGAGAAAGAGGTTAGAGGCTTTTTAGGCAGAATTCAGTACATCAGTCGGTTCATCGCGCAGTTAATTCTGATATGCACACCGATCTTCAAACTACTAAGAAAGGACTCACCAGTTGAGTGGAATGATGACTGCCAAGCTGCATTTGACAAGATCATGGGTTACCTCCTAAATCCTCTAGTATTGGTACCACCTGTACCTGGTAGACCCCTGATAATGTACCTGTCCATGACAGAGTTTTCCATGGGCTGTGTGTTAGGGCAACATGATGAAACAGGAAGAAGAGAGCAGGCCATTTACTACCTGAGCAAGAAGTTCACTGATTATGAGACGCGCTACTCTCATCTGGAGAAGGCGTGCCTGGCTCTTGTATGGGCTACTCAAAGGCTCCGCCACTACCTGCTATCCCAAGCCATTCTGCATCTATCACGGATGGATCCGTTGAAGTACCTGTTCTAGAAACCTGCTCTCACTGGCCGAACTGCACGATGGCAACTTTTATTATCTGAATTCGACATCACGCACGTCACTCAGAAATCGATCAAGGGGCAGGTGCTCGCCGATCATCTTGCTGAGAATCCTCTGCCTGACTACGAGCCTCTAAGGACTGAATTCCTTGATGAGGAAATCCTGTTCATGACAAAAGATGATACAGAAGAAGCAGAAGAATCATGGGTAATGCACTTTGATGGAGCATCACATGTCGAAGGCCAAGGAGTGGGCGCCATCCTAATTTCACCAAGAGGATCCCATGTACCGATCTCTATCCAGCTCAACTTCCCCTACACTAACAATATGGCTGAGTATGAAACTTGCGTCGCTGGTCTACATGTAGCTCTCGATCTGAATGTAACTCACCTACGAGTATTTGGTGATTCACAGTATGTCAGACGAATGGTAACTGGAAGATGAAAGATGAGAAACTGATCCCCTATCATGAACACCTCGAGGATCTGATAGCTTGCTTCCAAGATGTGACTTTCTCATACATCCCCAGATAAGGAATCATTTTGCCGACGCATTAGCAACTTTGGCGTCGATGATTGAAATCCCCTTCGGTGTTGAGATGAAGCCGATCATGATCGAGCAGAGGAATGAGTCGGCCTTCTGCTTCCAGATTGAGGAACCTACAAAGCCTGATGATGAGCCACCCTGGTTCTCAGATATCAAGAATTTTCTCAAAACCCTAACTTTCCCCGAGGGTACATCCAAGACGGACCAACGAACCATTCAACGTTTAGCGATAGGTTATGTCATTTGTGGGGAATGCCTCCACAAGTGATCATACAATAACATCTTACTCAGGTGCCTCACTGAAACTGAAGCAGTCAGTATTATGAAAGAAATCCATGAGGGAGTATGCGAAGCCCATGTCAACGGTCACATGCTCGCTAACAAAATCCTACAGCAGGGATACTTTTAGACCACCATGGAATCAGATTGTTGCAAACATGTTCAAAAATGCTACAAGTGTCAAGAACACTCCAGTCTGATACACTCTCTTACCATTGATCTTCACTGCATGACCACTCCTTGGCCATTTGCTACCTGGGGCCTTGACGTTGTCGGAATGATTAATCCAAAAGTATCAAATGGACATCGGTTCATCCTCGTCGCCATTGAGTACTTCACCAAGTGGGTAGAAGCGGCGTCATATGCCAACATCACGGCCGGTCACGTCAAGAAGTTTCTCAAGAATAATATTGTGTGCTGATTCGGAGTACCCAAAGATATCATCACAGACAACGGCACAAACTTTATGAATAAGCACATCCGAGTCTTCTGCGAGTAATACAAGATCAAGCATCATCGATCATCCCCGTATAGGCCTCAGACCAATGGAGCCATAGAGGCAGCTAACAAAACTCTAATCTGCATTCTTGAAAAGATGGTAGTCACTTACAGAGATTAGAGTGAGCAGTTACCCTTCGCACTTTGGGCCTATAGAACGTCGATCTGTACCGCTACAGGGGCAACACCATTCTCCCTTGTGTATGGAACTGAGGCCGTCCCCCCGGTGGAGGTTGAAGTACCCTCACTCTGAATCCTCATGGAATCAGGCTTAGCTGAAGCAGAGAGAGAGATCCCGCTTTGAACAATTAAACCTATTGGACGAGAAGAGACTCCTAGCCTTATGTCACACTCAAGTTTACCCGGGGAGAATCGCGCGCGCTTACAATAAACTTGTCCGCGGTCGAGATCTAAAGGTAGGAGACACTGTGCTGAAAAAGATCTTCCCATCCCTGCATGCCGATCCAAGAGGAAAGTTTAAGCCAAACTGGGAAGGACCATACGTCATTCGAGAGGTGCTGCCGGGATACGCCATCCGCCTTGCCACCATGGACGAAGATCATCTTCCTGAGCCCATCAATGCTGGATACGTCTGACGGTTCTACTCTTAGTCTATCGCGATAAGGTAAGTATTGATGAAACAAATATGTGACTGCTTAAGAACCACCCAAAAGAGGCCATCATTCCAAGCACAGTAGCCCAAAAACATCCCTGAAAAAAAAAAAAAAAAAAAAAAATTTACCCTTTGCTACCCCATTTGAGCCTAGGCCTTTCTTTCAATAAACCCCTCCCCCCAAAATATATATATATATATATATATATATATATATATGCGTGTACATATACCAAAAAAAAAAGAGAGAAAAGATGCATGTGTATAAAGTTACTATCAAATCCAAAAAAAAAGTAAAAAGAGATTGCCTGAAATGGAGGAAAAAGAATAACAAAATATGTGTATATAAGAACCACGGGACATGTACAGTAAGAACCCCCTAAGGAAGAAAGTATGTTGAGAAAACTGAAGCCACATCAAGGAAACCCTTTTAGCCCAGCATACCTTCAAATCCTAACCTAACCCATGGCCAAGCTACACCCTGAAGGAAGCTCTCTTGGTAGGTTCGCAAGCAGTCACAATATCTATTAAGTCAACATGAGCCGAGTCGTGAGACGACACCAAAACCCCATCCAGCCGGTTATGACGGAATCTTTGTCTATGTCGTGGCTTTCTGGGTAAAAAAAAAGAAGAGAAAAAAAGATAGAAAGAAAATTAATTTGAGTTCAAAGCAAGATGGACGTGGTAAAAACCCGCAAGGGCACTGCGGGTAAAAATAGTGAACTCACGCGGACCAGGTGAAAACCTGAAAAGGCACTTGGGGTAAGAGAGCGGACCCATGGACGTAGTGAAAACCCGAAAGGGCGCTGTGGGTAAAAACAGGGATGACAGGCATGGCGAAAACCCGTCTTGGGCGCTGTGAGAAAAAATGTCAAGAAAAGAGAGATTAGGAGAGGATCTGTTCTGGCTCACCTATTTTAGTCTGGACCCCTTGAGCCCTTTCCCCCTTCTTTTGTTAGGCCGCTCATGTTAAAATTAGATCGAATCCTAATCAATTATGTCATCTCTACCGCGTCGTCTGACACATGACCAAAGGTAAGGCCAGAAGACCAATCAATCTCGGGGAAGGTGACCTATCTGCGTTTAAAAAGAAGCGTTGAAAACTCCTAAATGGGGTTCGACCATGATCAAAAGGAGGACCCGCTGGTTGGCCTTGAAAATACCGACATCACAAAAAGGAGAAAATTTCAAAAAAGATAATGGATTTTCCTTTCCCATAAAAAGCCTCACACTGCGAGGGAGAAAATTTCAAAAAAGATAATGAATTTTCCTTTCCCATAAAAAGCCTCACACTGCGAGGGAAAAATTTTCAAGAAAGATAATGGATTTTCCTTTCCCATAAAAAGCCTCACACTGTGAGGGAGAAAATTTTAAAAAAGATAATAGATTTTCCTTTCCCATAAAAAGCCTCACACTGTGAGGGAGAAAATTTTAAAAAAGATAATAGATTTTCCTTTCCCATAAAAAGCCTCACACTATGAGGGAGAAAATTTTAAAAAAGATAATAGATTTTCCTTTCCCATAAAAAGCCTCACGCTGCGAAGGAGAAAATTTCAAAAAAGATAATGGATTTTCCTTTCCCACAAAAAGCTTCACACTGTGAGGGAGAATATTTTAAAAAGATAATATATTTTCCTTTCCCATAAAAAACCTCACCCTGTGTAGGAGAAAAATTGAAAAAAAAATATATAATAGATTTTCCTTTTCCATAAGAAAAACCTTACGTTGCGAGACGCACGGAAGAAAATTCAAAAACCAAAAAAAATATGTATATATGTATATAGCAAATTTCATTTCTTTTCTTACAAGCATCACGTATGAAGTGTCACGTCCCAAAAAGATAACAACATGACACACTTTCTACTTTCTGCCTTCTGTACAAGTATAAAATGAACAAAAAAGAAACAATCCAAAAAATGAAGGAGAGCAGACAATCGGAAAGGTGCCGTCCAACCAGGGAAGTTGCCAGATCAACTCCGCATTAGATAGCCACAGGCTCAGTTCTTCGATGCTCCCATGGGGCAGCCTCGAGCAGCGGGTCAGAAAGCCCCGAGCCACATCCCCTCTTACCAAGCAGAATCTTGGCACAGGCCCCATGATAGCCAAATGCTCTCCTAGCCAAATCTGAATGAGGAGTGGACTCCCGCGAAGAATCTCAACCCGGCCCGAGGCCGAGGCATCCAGGACCCGATACATCTCAGCCAAGACTAGGTGTACCAGTGAATGGCCTCCCTCCAATTCGATCAAGACATCGCATAACCCGAGGGAAAATGTCTTGCCCCCGGTAAAGAAGAGAACTTCTGATAGCAAATAAAGGGCAAAGGCCTTCACATTGAAAGGATCTCGGATGGGCAAGTTTCGGAGACTCGAGTCGCCAAAAAGTTCTCTCAGGAATTTCACCGAGCACCTAGTGGGCCCGCCGGTGAAGCCCTTCTCATACCCACCCTTTTTCAAACCAAGAACCGCGTAGACTGCCTTTGCATACCCCGGTTTAGGCACCACTTTGGCAAGCCCCCGATGCATCCTCAAGCCAGTAATAGAAGCTAGCTCCTCCAAGGTTGGGGTGAGCTCCCTGGACTCGAATCTGAAGACATGAACCCTATGGTCCCATGACGCCAAAGCCGCCTGTAGGAGGTCGGGCAACAAAGGAACAACAAGGAGAGAGGAAAGGCAGGATAACCCGAGGTGGTCCAGAACAGCGAGCTCGCCCTCAGCCAAGCTAGCGCACCACTTTTGCAAAAAATCTGGCCCCGAGTCCAAACACCGAAGTACACTAACCCCATCCCCCGTATGAGAATTTGGGCCACGAAGCGGGTCCATAGACACACAAAGATGTCCTATATAAAGCTCAGTCAATGTAGGGCGATGGACCGCTTGTCAAGAAAAAGGGGAAGAAAGAGAAAAGAAAGGAAAGGAAGGGGCAAATGGGCAAAGCCCGGGTGAATAGTGAGGCAAAGAGGGCTGGGCGCAGATTATAAGGAACCCATCGAGCACCAGTTATATGGGGCGTATATAATATATACACCAAGGTAAAATTTCAAATTTTTAGCCCGGTGTATATATTATATGAGCCCGGGTAACATGGCAGATGTTTTGCCAGGTGTATATATTATATACGCCAAGGCAATATTTCAAACTTTTTGTAGGCGTATATAATATATATGCCCAGTTAATGAGGGCAGGGAAGTGTGGCTCCCCTTTCATTAGCCCATTCTTTTCCACTTTCCAAGAGGGGTACGGATTTCGCTTAGCCTACTTTTTTATCTCGGGGCAGCCCACAGGCGGGCACGCTCACGCACCCATGGGAAACCCTCGGATGACGTGGCACCCATGGTCTTAGGCGGGTAATCACACACAAGCTCACCCCCATCATTGGAGGGGCTCTGGCCTGCTTCATGCCAAACAAACAAAAAAAAACACCATAGAGGCAGAGAGATAAACAAGCGGAGCATTCATGTAAACCATAAAAGTTGTGAGACCATCCAAACAAAAAAATCAAAAGAAAATTATTATATATTCCCCAATATTTCAAAATCTAAATTGTTTCACTGTTTCAAATTTTCAGAAAATGAACTAATCTTGGGCAGCCCCCTTTGACTTCTTTCGGCGTCGAGTCGCGCTTTGAAAGGTACGGGTCTCCCCCACCCGAGTCCACGCCTGAGAGATGCGGCCAAGCAGAGAGTGCAACTCCTTTTCACGAGCACGCTGCATAAGCACACGAAGGGCCATCAGTTAGGGAAACAAGCAGAAAGTAAATATGAGGATGACTAGATATGGTCATTATTCACTCACCACCTCAACCTCCCTAAGACCGACAATGTTGCGGTAATATTCAGCTTGGTTTACGGCCGACTCATAGTCCTGCCGCAAAAAGATAAAGAGAGAAGCATCAGTCACACAGGCCATCGGCATGATCCAAGAAAACGGAAGAGCAAGGTAACAAGGGAGAGATTACCCCAGGGATCAGGTCAGGGGGTAGAATCCGAATAGCTTCAACGGATATGCGTGCCTTCTCAGCCACATCGACACACATACGCGACAGAAAGACATCATCCAAGCGCTAAAAAGTCCCGTGGACCTCAGTTGGAGAACTGCCAGAAGCGCCAGCACCGGAAGGGTCAGAAGGTCCAGCACCGGTAGCCTCATCAGGAACAACTGCCTCATCCCCCTCATCTGAATCATCACCCTGTCCAAACTACAGAGAGAAATGGTCTTTGTTCAAATGGCAAGGCATTTAAGGTAATCATATGGAAGGCTGCTAATAGAAAGAGGAAAGAACATTTCCTGAGATCGCGGACCACCAAAAGCCAAAAAATAGGCGCCAGGCACGAATCGAGGCAGCAAAGAATGATAGGGCAGAGACTCATACCACATCTGGTATCCCCAGGAAAGAGAAGGTCATCAATAGGGACCCCGTGATGGAGAAAGCAAGCAGTAAGCATTTCGGTAGAACCCTCGGGAGCCAATACATCAGCTGGAGGAGCTTGGGGCACGGCAAAAAGAGGTTGATACTAATGAATTTCCCTCTCTCCTAAATAATAGGCCCTAGCCTAAGACCCATAGAAGAAAATAATGCGTTGATCTAACAAAAGGCGAGAAGGGCCCACTGCAACTAGGTTCCAAAAGGGGGATCCGATGTAGGGATCAAGGATGACCTGCTCAACAAAAAGGAGGAGGGATTTATACATTTGGTCAGAACCCACAGCATATAGGAGCTATCAAATTTGCGAAGAGAGAAATTGTTATACCTGCTCAGGGATCAGCAGATCAAACTAAGAGTGCAGCCCTAACTCCAGGTGCTTCATACCCACGTCTCGACGGCGGTTCGCGTGTGAATTGTTCATAAGGGGGAACGTGGGAACCTCCGAGAGAAGCAGAGGGCGACCAGGTTGGAAATGCAGATACCCCCATACCTGAGAAAGTAAGCAGATAAAAATAGATATGCAAAAAAAAGGGGGGACGAATTGATACCAAAGGATAAAATACCTCAAGTGCAGGCCAGAAGCCCACAATGGAGCTGGAGTCCCCAAGAACGGCTCGCACCAGGCTAGACATGAGCACCGCATAACCAGCACCTCCCCAATAAAACCAATGTACAGTGTCCCAGTTCACCATAAGACTAAGTAGGGACAATGAGACCCGCCCTCCGCTAGTGTTTGAAAGGTGAGTCTTGTCGAGGAGGAACAGCAGAGAAATGCGGGCCAGCATCAGTGCACGCTCTGGCTCGAGATATATGGCCGCATCAGGTTGGCCCAGATCCACTAACTCATGAGACTCGAACAGACCAACCAGCCAAGATAACTTGACTTCGGAACCACGAACATTCCCGGAGGTTAGGTAGGCCCCTATCAGTCGAGTCACCTCCTCCCTATCAGGCGTACAGGTAGGTATCACTGGCACCCCTCCAATACAAACCCCGATAATCATAGACCAGTCAGCGGGTGTGAGGGTCATCTCAGCCATGGCCATGTGAAACGTCATGGTCTCAGGGTGGAAGCGCTCTATCAGGGCCTTCAGATAGGCCGTGTCAGCTCTCACGGCGGGACAGGAAATTAAATCCCCAAAACCAGCCTGGGCAAGCAGGTCCTTCACCACCTGGGGGAGATAAAGTACAAGGCGCTGGAGGTTGAACCAGCCACCCCGAAACATAATGTGTGGCAAAGGCTGCAAACAAAGGCATCGGTCAAATAGGAGCAAAGTGGTATAATGAAGGCATCAAAGGAAAAGACAAAGGGCTCATCTGTTTGCAGTACGAGCGATCCCAAAGTTGGAAATATAGATATGCTGACAATGAAGGAGGCCAGTACGAGTGGCTTCACCATGCATTTCATACCAAGGTTGGGAGGAGCGCTGAGAAACAATGAACTGTTCCCCGTGAGGACCATAGGCCATCTCGGGCCCCTCCTGTGGTTCCTGCCCTTCGTCGTCAGACATCTGAAAATATGTAACACATCGGTATAAGAAAGGGCTGCTAAAAAAAGAAAAGAAAGAGGGAGAAAACAAAAAAAAAATGCACTAATCCATAAAAAAAAATGATGATGAATGAAGAATGAATGGGGATGAATAATGAGAAAATGAAAAAAGAGGGGAGCACAGGCCTAAGGAATCACATATACCTGAAGAAGAAGAAATGCACCACAAAAAAGAAGAACATCAAGCATTTCAAACCCAAAAAAAAAAAGAGAGAGAGAAGGAGAAAAGTAACAAAAATGCAAACAAAATATATAATAATATATGTGCACTAATCCATAAAAAAAAAAAAAATAAATAAAAAACAAACAAAAACAATAAACAAATAAGAACCAAGATGATGATGGATGATGAACGGTGATGATACATATAATCATAATGTGATGAATGATGAATGATGATATAATTAATAAATAAAACAAACAAAAAAAAGCATCACATATAATAAAAACAAAAAAAAATAAAAAAACAAAAATAAAAAGAAGCATTACATTTAATAAAAAAAAAGAAAAAGAGAAACAACAAAACAACAAAAACGAAGCACAGGCCTAAGGAACCACATATAATAAAAAGAAAAAACAAAAAAGAAGAGCATAGGCATGAGGATCACATATACCAAAAAATATATATATACGTCTTTCGCCACAAAAAAGAAGGAACATCAAGCATTTCTAAGGAAAAAAAAACAAAACAAAAAATAACACAACATTATCAAAATTCAGAGGAAGGATCGATGATTACCTTCAATGGGAGAAGAAATAGATCCAAAATCGGCGGAGAATAAATGTCTTTTGATCCGCACACGTGAACCCCGGTGATAGAACTCGAGCAAAACCAAATGCCAAAACCCTAAGGGGCTGTCCCGGACTTGAGAAAGAATGAGGGAAGAAGATAAAGTTTGAAAGAGGGGGCCCCTTTTGTGCTCGGGCTCGGGCAGTTTTAAAACTGCCAATTTTGGTTAGGCATATATAATATATACGCCCGGCCATTTTTTATTGCAGATTTGTCGGGTGTATATATTATATACGCCCGATCAAAATTGGCAGTTTTTAAAACTGCTCAGCCATTTTTTGGCTTGGAAGCCCGACAGACCCCCCCTATGTGCTTTGGACCAGGGCCCGGCCCCTCTTCGAAGCCCACGTACCATCAAGCGATGGTGCACGCACCCCTAAACGGCCCTTCGATCTCTCTTCGATTGGCCCAAAGGGACCGTGCTACAACAAATGGATCTAGATCTGTAAGCACCCACTAAGTGCTCCATAAAATCATAAAATCAAAAAAGGAGAAAAAGAAAATGCCGAAAAATGACACCAGTTCCCAAGGAAGCGTCGCAATGATCGTTTGCCCCCTTCCATGAGCCGTGTTAAATCAATTCGAAATGATCGGGTTTACCCGAAAGTTCTCAAACCCCGTTTTACACAGGGACACCTCATACCTGATCCGGCAGGCAAATGAACTCATCCATCACTGGTCGCTCCTAAGAACGTACACCTAGCCCAAGATCTTCCCCAGTAAAAGTCGAGACCTGATCCGGTAGGCAAACCAAGGACCTATCACAGGAATGTGCACGTCCTTAAGGTATATCAACATGGCAAGTTGATTCTCCTGAGGATACATGTAAAAATAAAAATAGTTTGAGCATGCTCAAAGTCTCGAACTGACATGTGCAAAAAAAAAGAGAAAAAGAAAAAGAAGGAGAAGGTTTGGAGTAACAACCTTTTGTTATGAAGTAAAAATCCTGAGTAGGTTGACCCCACCTTCCAAGCGTTAGCTCTGATCATCCACCTTCGGATCTATGTTGACCAAGAGTATACCCGACTTCAGACCATTCGAAAAGTTTATTGTCAGTCAAAACTGACTCGTCAAAAATGAAATTACAACCAACCAAACTATGTGCAAACATACAGACCGAAGGGCTCATTCCCTTTTATTTCCTTTTAAACAGGCTTAAAACCTGTATAGGCACGGTGTCCCTGTTGAATGTACACACTTACGTCTGGGTATCCGCAGGATGGTCGTTTATCCTTATAAATTGTACCTTAGGGTCGAGGCTTTCGTTCGCGCCTATTTACTGCTTATCGCCCCTGATGGGTGTCTGTCTGTGCATAGTTAGTAAGATCTGATTTCATTAGGGACGAAGGCTAGAATTTACAATCTCTTTCGATGGATGTTTAGTTCTAGCTTGATCCTTTTAGCTTTGTCTCAGGTTAAGGCACTCCGGTTCATGTGAATGAGGAGCACCTCACCACCGGAACGAGCACATCCCCAAGGTGCACCCATCCCCGGCGGAGCGCACACATTCTTAAAGCGTATCAACTGACATTTGATCCACTTAGAGAGTTGTGTAAGAATAAAATTGCCAAAGGTCCTTGAGCTTTGCTTAGAGGCCTCAAAACAAAAGAAAGTTATAAAAAAAAATACAAAAATTACTCTAAAAATGGGCGTGCATTCCCAAGAAGTGTTTCGATATCAATATTCGCTCCACTCGGGTAAACCATGCTAAAGCAACCTCGAGGTTGATGGGTTCACCAAGAAACTCCAAGCCTTACCTAGGTAAGGGCACCCAAGGCCAATCCAATGGAGATGTCAATACCCCATAGGATTGGACACTTTGTTGCTGAGAACTGGAAAATACCATTTTTCACCCCTTAATCTGGGCCTTGATAGACCCTTGAGAGAACTAAATAAGTGTTTTAAGTGTTTGTTTTACAGCTAACAATAAAGGCAGGCTTAACCTTGAAAGTAGCTCAAAAGTGCCAAAAAGATGACAATCCATGTCGATCCAAAGGAAGAAAGAGAAGAAATAACCTCACTAGCTGTTGAAAGGTCTGAATTGAAGAGGCAAAGACCTGGTCTCAACCCAGAAAAGAAGTATGGAGCAATTCGAACAGAAAAATGCACTACAGAGTACTTTTCGCAAAGAACCTGAACTGTTCGCAAAGAACCTGAAACTCTGCGAAAAGAACAAAAACTCCAGGCTTAGCTTTCGAAGAGCATCTGAACTCTTCGAAGAGATGATTTACCTTTTCGAAAAGAAGAAAACTCAATTCGAACAGAACCAGAACCTTGTGAAAAGAGCGTCAGGAGTTACGACACCTTGCGAAAAGCCCCCTAAGCTTTGCGAAAAGGTATTCTGGAGGTTCCCAGCTTTTGCAAGGGCAATTCAGTAATCTGTTTCACGCGGCCCAATGCATCTAAAAACCTAGGGACATTCCAGAAGATTCTAAGCATGAAGCGAAGGCATATTCCACCCCACGTGAGCACCCAGAGATGAAATAACTTGGCAGGAACTTCTAGAAACTCTAACAGACTTTCAAAATACATAACAGAATCGATGCCTTTTTCACCTGATTGGCTGAACCAGATCAAGGAATTCTGATTCGCCAGAACAGATCTGGATCCTCGTGCTCGACTACCATTGGTCAATACAGATCTGACCACTTCTGATTGGTTGATACACATCTGAGCTGGACTTAGGGAAAACTATAAATAGATGAACCATTTGCCCAATTTAAGCATCCAGATTTTGAGTTTCATTCCTATTCCCCCATTTCCAAACCAGATAGTTTGTCTGAAATCCCTGTAATAGCTTCACTTTTACTTGCAATTGAGAGCTGTGAGATATTTCTGTAATTCAAAAGAGAGTTATATTCAAGACTACAACCGAGAGTGTTAAGTTGTGCTCTGTAATTGTAATGGTGGATTTGAAAAGGTTGCTGTAAACCGTACATTCTCAATTGGACTCATGTTAAGGGTTCCCTCTGATCTCCTTATTGCATTAGACTCCTTTAGATTTACTGTTTTTCATACAATTTCCCTTGATTCATTAATCCTGTGAGAATTAGTGTTGGTAACCTAATCTCTCACGGCATTTGTAGTGATGCTTCTTGTTCTAAACTAAGGCTTTGGATTAAAGACTATTGGATGGTTTGTGGCCATTAAAGTGGACAGACCATAGCCCTAAGCTTAAACCTAATCCTTAAATTAGATTTATTTCTCTTACATCTGTGCTTGTAGCCAGATGAAGATTGGATCATCTCTCAGCTGAGCTACAGTCATTCTCATTAGATTTCAAGAACCAAATCAAAGTTAGATATTACTTCTCTATTTTTTATAAGTTTACCTCAAACGTTCCCCCCACTCGGATCTGGATCATTTAGTTTAACTTTTACTTTTATCATTTAGTTAATGTGACAAATTCAACCTCCCATCTTATGTGCTTTCTAGATAGGATAAGAGGCCAGATCTGGTAGCTCAGATCTGGAGGTTTATCTTGCATTTTAGACAAATTCTCTGCGGACGATCTTTCACTCACTTACATTTAAAACTTGCTACAATTGGCCCTGATCTTGCAGGCTAATTCACTTCTACCTGTGCTGATATTTCTTTACTCTTTTTAATATTCTAGATTCAGTATAATTTAGCAGTTGCAAACCTGTTTTCAAAACACACATAAATCAAGCACACAAAGAAGCATCAACAAGTTTTTGGCGTCGTTGCCGGGGAATTTGTTCTAAAATAGGTAGACCTAAGTTTTTACTTTTATTTTTTATATCATTACTAAACTATTCTAATGTTTATACCTGTGCAGTTATTCATGTCCAATTTTTGAAGAAGGGAAACTACTTAAAAAGAAATTCTGAAGGTTTGCTGTGAATAATCAGATTTTTTTATTCTCAGTTGTATGCTTGGTAGGAGGACTCTCAGCCCTGAGATTGTCCCACTGAATTTAGAAGTTGAAAGGCTACTACGAACCAAACAAACAACACAGAATTTTGCTACTATGGGTGAAGAACCTCGACTTTTGAGGGATTACTTTGTACCTGGTGCTTATAATTCTCCCTTTTGCATTCAATTTCCTACTGTTGAAGGAAATTATGAGATCAAATCATCGACTATTGATAAGTAGTGAAAAATACCATTTTTCACCCCTAAACATGAGCCTTGAAAGACCCTTGAGAGGACTAAATAAGTGCTTTAGTGTTCATATTGCAGCTAACCAAAAAGACAGGTCCAAATCCGAAAACCATCCTAAAATGATCAAAAAGCTGACAACGCATGTCAAGCTCAAAGAGGGAGTGAAGAAATAGCCTCAGCAATGGCTAAAAAGGTCCTAAAAGAGCAAGAAAAGACCTGAAGAAGAAGAAGGATCCATTCGCAAAGAAGAATGGAAGCTAAAAGTCAATCCGCAAAGAACTTCTACTATTCGCAAAGAACCTTGAACTTTGCGAAAAGAAGAAAACACTCCTCGAATAGAAGAATGACCTTTGCGAAAAGAAGAAAACACTCTGCGAAAAGAAGAGAAGTCCTTTGCGAAAAGATCTCCTGTCGCCAAAATGCTTTGCCAAACGATCTCCTGAAGCCAAACTGCTTTCCGAAAAGATCTCCTGAAGGCAAAATGCTCTGCGAAAAGCTCTCCTGGGCCAAAATGCTTTGCGAAGAGAGCTTCGAGCCAAACTACTTTGAAAAAGCCCTTAAACTATGCGAAATGGCATTACGGGATTTGCATTTCGTCCAGAAGGGTATTTCAGGAAAGTTTGCACGCGCCCCAATGCGGTTTAAAGGCCAAGGACATCCCGGAGGAGTCTGAGCACGAACCAAAGGCATATTCCACCCCATGTGAGCACCCAAAGATGAAATTACTTGGGAACTTCTAGAAGCTCAAACAGATTTTGAATTACATAATGTAATTGATGCCTCTGCTTCCGATTGGTGAACCAGATCAAGCATTTCGATTGGCGAACATATCCGGATCCCGGTGCTCGACTCCTATTGGTTGATACAGATCTATCCAATTGATTGGTTGATACACATCCGAGTGGCTTAGGAAAAACTATAAATAGGCAGAACCATTTGCCCAATTTGGGTATCCAGATTTTAGAGTTTTCATCTCTGTTTCCCTCATTCCTACGATAGCTTATCCGAACCCCTGAATCCCTTCTTGTAGTTTACCTTTGAGAGCCATTGTGGTGATTTGTACTTCCAAGTTCGATTCAAGATCAGTAATCGAGGGCTCTCTGAAAAGCTCGATGTAAGTCCGAGGGCTCTCTAAGAAGCCGTGCTCAGAATTGTAACGTTGGATTTTAAAAGGTTGTCAGTAATTTGTGTCTTCTCCATTGGAGTCATGTCGAGGGTTCAATGTTCACCTTAGTGCATTAGACTTCTTTAGATTCACTCATCCGCATCCAACTTCCCTTAATTCATCATCATCCCGTATGCGAATTAGCGTTGGTAACCTAATTCAAAGATTTACGATGATGTTCATGTTACGAACTAAAGAATAGGCCACAACTATTGGATGATCTGTGACCATTGGGATGAGATCATAGCCATAAGTCTAAACCTATTCCTTAATTCGGATTTATTTCTCTTACATCCGTGGCCGTAGCCAGATGAAGATTGAATCAGCCTGTGGAAATCTGATTCTCCATTAAAATTCAGAGGCTAAAATGCATGAAGCTATTATTTCTGCATTTGTCTTATTTTAAACATCTCCCCAACTCGGATCTGGATCATGTAGATAGTTCTTTTCTTTATTTGCTTATAGTTAAATGTGACACAATCCAACACTCTCTTTTATCTATTCTTTTTAGATAATTATAGAGCCAGATCTGGTAGCACAGATCTGGAGGTTTATCTCTCATTTTAGACAAACTTCTCTGTGGACGATCTTGAAATACTTACTTTTAAAACTTGCTACAATTGGCCCTGATCTTGCAGGCCAGTGTTAGCCCCAATGTGCTGATATCCCTTTCATAAGTTAACATCCATATAACCTAGCATTCTTTAATTCTTTAATTCTTGATTAATAATGCACATAATTATGGCACACTTGGAGCGACAACAACTATCCAAATGCTTCCTTCCTTCCATGGGTTGAGTAAGGAAGATCCATACAAACATGTGGATGAATTCTTGGCTCTTTGCACCACATTCAACATAGCTGGACTTGGTCCAGAAGCAACCAAGCTTAGGCTCTTTCCTTTTTCATTAAAGGATAAAGCTAGAGCATGGTTATCTATGTTAGCACCAAATAGTATCACTTCTTGGAATGATTTGCAGTGTCAATTTTTAGCCAAATATTTCCCAATGTCTAAAACAAGTCAATTGAGACAAAGTATCATTTCTTTCTCACAAAACTCAACTGAAACTTTCCATGAAGCATGGGAACGATTTAAGGAACTTTTAAGGCAATGTCCTCATCATCAAATTCCCAGATGGCAGCTGGTTCAAAGCTTCTATCAAGGAATTGATCAAAAAGGCAAAAATATGGTGGATGCCTCCTGTGGAGGCACTTACTTGCAAAAAACAGTTGAGGAGGTTTGGGACTTATTTGAAGTAATTGGTGAAAACTCAACTCAACAGGAATCTCTGTCAAGAGATATTGAAAATCCTGCTAGGTTGAACAATCAGCAACCCACCAAAGGGAAGATTTATGAGGTGAATGAGTTGGAAAGAAAGATGGACAATTTAACCACAAAGTTTGATAGATTGATGGACTCACTTAAAAATCCAAATGTTGCAAGAGTAGAGGGGCATGTTTGATATGCCAGTCCCCTACTCATTCAATTGACCAATGTCCTGCTGCACCACAGAACAAGCTCATGTTGCTCAATCATTTGGACAGATGCAGTCAAATGATTATCCATGGAGAGGACACCCCAATTTGAGGTGGAACCAAGGGAATTATCAATCACAACAGCAGCAACAACCAAAGAACCAAATGCCTTTCAAAACTGCACAGCCTTATCAGCAGAATTTTTATGCCAAACAAAGTTTTCAGCAACCCATTCCACAACAACCTATGCAGCAATCTGCCCCAGTTCAAACTCCTTCCAGGTCCCCTTCTTTTGAAGATCAAGTCCTAAATTCACTCCAGAATTTAGGATCTTTAACTCAAACTGTGAATTTTCACAGCCAGAGCATAAAGAAGATTGAAGAAACATTGGGACAGCTTTCAAATACTTTGGCCAAAAGAGAGGAAGGAAAGTTACCTAGCCAACCTTTGAACAATCCCAAAGGACAGTTCATGGTTGGAGAAGCTTCTAATTCACATGAAGAAGTAAAAACTGTCACCACTTTGAGAAGTGGAAGAATTATAAATAACAGAGTGGGTACTAAAGAAGAAAAAAATGGGGAAAATGATAAAGATATGCAGCAAGAGCAGCATAATGATAGCAGTGGGGGTGCTGATGGACCTCAGAAAAATCAAACAAATGAAAAAAAAAAAAATTCCAAAAAGTTTCTGAAAATGCTTCCAAAGCTGTAGATGAAAGACTAGTTCCTCATTTACCATTTCCTCATGCAATGAAATCTGTATCCCCTTTTGATAAAGGGAATACAAAAATAGATGAAATGATGGAGACTTTCAAGCAAGTCAAGATAAATCTACCTTTGCTTGAGGCAATCAAACAAATTCCAGCATATGCAAAATTTTTTAATCATGTTTGCACTCACAAAAGACAGTCTAGGATACAGTTATCCAAGAAGGTCTTTGCTGTGGAAAGAATTAATCAGGTGTTATCCATTGCCACACCTCCTAAACTTCAAGATCCTGGAATCCCCACAATCCCTTGCATTATTGGGGAACATACCATTGAAAAGGCTTTATTAGATTTGGGTGCTAGTGTCAACCTACTTCCATATTCTGTATATGAGAAACTAGGTTTGGGAGAATCAAAACCCACTCATGTGGTGTTACAACTAGCGCAGATCACGAAAGGAAGCCAGATTGGGATGATTGAAGATGTATTGGTGGGAGTAGATTAATTTTCTATCCTGCTGATTTTCTAGTTTTGGACATGGAACCTACCAAAGCAAAACTTCCATCCGCTATCATTTGGGAAGACCATTCCAGCTACAAAGAAATGCTTGCATTCAATGCAGGTTTGGTATTATGGAAGTCTCTTTTGGAAACATGAAGGTAAAATTAAATGTTTATAATGCAGTCACACAGCCTCAATTCAGCTCTGAAGAATGTTTTCATGTCGATCTATTGGATGAACTGGTAGAAGGGACTTTACAACAGTTTCTGTAGTGTGAAGTTTTCACCACAGATGTTAAAAATGCTTGGGGAAATTCTGAGGAAGAAACAATTTGTATCTCAAATTCGGAGGAAATAAATGTTGTGCAAGGAACTCATAATCAATCAGCAAGTTTCTCTTCTTGGAAACCTGCTACTCTCCCCCTTCCACAAATAACTAAGGTACCTTTGTTACCTTCTTTTCTCAGCCCACTTGATTTAGAACTAAAGCAGCTGCCATAAAATTTGAAATATGTGTTTTTAGGAAATCATAAATCATTGCCTGCAATTATTTCTTCCTCCCTCATAAAGGAGCAAGAAGAAGAGCTGTTGATAGTTTTGAAAGAACATAGAAGGGCAATTGGCTGGACTATTGCTGATTTGGGAGGAATCAGTTCAGCTGTTTGCATGCACAAAATCCATTTGGAAGAAGATGCAAAGCCTTCTAGGGAAATGCAAAGGAGGCTGAACCCTCATATGCAAGAAGTGGTCATGAAAGAGGTTGTTAAGTTGTTGGATGCAGGGGTCATTTACCCCATTTTAGATTCAGCTTGGGTGGCACCTACACAGGTGGTACCCAAGAAATTTGGGATCACTGTTGTAACCTCAGACTCTGGTGAGCTTATGTCAACCAGACAAACAACTGGGTGGAGAGTCTGTATTGATTACAGAAAATTAAATGTAATGACCAGAAAAGACCATTTCCCCCTCCCATTCATTGATCAGATTTTAGATAAGCTAGCGTGAAAAGCTTATTCTGTTTTTCTTGATGGTTACTCGGTTACAACTGATTCCTGTGTACCCACAAGATCAGGAAAAGACCACATTCACTTGCCCTTTTGGCACTTTTGCCTATAGGAGAATGCCTTTTGGTCTTTGTAATGCTCCTGCTACCTTTCAAAGATGCATGTATTCCATTTTCTCTGATATGATTGACCAATTTATGGAGATTTTTATGGATGATTTTTCAATCTACGGAGACAGTTTTTCCCAGTGTTTACATCATCTCAAATTGGTATTACAGAGATGTGAAGAAACTAATCTAGTTTTGAGCTGGGAAAAGAGCCATTTCATGGTCACCCAAGCCATTGTCCTTGGCCATATTGTTTCTCACAAGGGCATTGAGGTGGACAGAGCAAAAATTGATTTAATTGCACATTTACCACCTCCCAAAACCGTTAAACAAATCAGAAGTTTTCTCGGACATGCTGGATTTTACAGAAGATTCATTAAGGACTTCAGTAAAATAACCAAACCTCTTTGTCATTTGCTGTGCCAAGATGTCCCTTTTGTTTTCAATAATGAATGCATGAAGGCTTTTGAATTTTTAAAATACTGTTTGATTTCAGCTCCAATATTCCAGTCTCCAGATTATTCACTACCTTTTGAACTGATGTGTGATGCATCAGATTATGCTTTGGGAGCTGTCCTTGGACAGAGAAAGGAAAAGCTGCCTCATGTCATAGCTTATGCCAGTAGATCAATGATTGATGCACAGCTCAATTACACAACAACTGAGAAAGAGCTGCTGGCAATTGTTTTTGCTTTAGAGAAATTCAGGTCATATGTCTTGGGTTCACAAATAGTGGTGTTCATGACCACTCGCTTTGAAATACCTTCATCCTAAGAAGGACACCAAACCAAGATTAATCGTGGATTCTCCTATTAGAATTTAATTTAGATCAAAGATAAAAGGGGTGGAGAATGTGGTACGATCACTTGTCTAGAATTTTAACATCGAGATTGATAGGTCGCCTATCAATGAATCTTTCCCCGATGAGCAACTTTTTGCCATTAGTGTACACACTCCTTGGTTTGCAAACATAGTCAACTTTTGGCTATCTGGAAGAATTCCTCAACATTGGAATAAAATGGATAAAGATCTTTTCTTCAAAGGTTAAACATTTCATCAGGGAAGATCCTCATCTGTTTAAGAGTTGTGCAGACTAAATAATAAGAAAATGTGTCCCTGACAAAGAATTTCATAGAATACTTTCTATGTGTCATGAACAGGCCTGTGGAGGTCATTTTAGTGGAAACAAAGCTGCTGCAAAGGTTTTGCAGTGTGGATTTTATTGGCCTACACTTTTCAAAGATGCTCTCTGACAAAGATTGTAAGTCTTGCCAAAGCTTAAATTGGGCAGCATTTCCAAGAGAAACTCAATGCCTTTACAGCCTATTTTGGTAGTTGAGTTGTTTGATGTTTGGGGGATAGACTTCATGGGTCCCTTTCCTCCTTCCAATGGGTATAATTTCATTTTAGTAGCTGTGGATTATGTATCCAAATGGATTGAAGCCACAGCCACTAAAACAAACGATCACAAAGTGGTTCTTAAATTTCTTAAGGATCACATTTTTTCCAGGTTTGGTTTTCCCAGAGCCATTATCAGTGATGGGGGAAGCCATTTTTGTAATAAATATTTTGAAACTTTATTGAAAAAATACTCTGTGACTCATAGAGTAGCCACTCCATATCATCCACAAACCAGTGGACAAGTGGAGATTTCCAATAGAGAAATCAAACATATTTTGGAAAAGACTGTGAAGAAGGACAGAAAGGATTGGTCCTTGTCGAATGATGCATTGTGGGCATACAGGACAGCCTATAAAACCCCAATTGGTATGTCCCCATTCAGGTTGGTCTATGGCAAAGCATGCCATTTACCAGTAGAGTTAGAATATAAAGCTTTTTGGGCCATTAAAACATTGAACATGGATCTAACTACTGCTGGTAATCACAGGAAACTGCAACTTGCTGAGTTGGAGGAGCTGAGAATGGATGCATACACAAATTCAAGATTTTACAAAGAGAAAGTCAAAACTTTCCATGATAAAAATTTATTGAGAAAAGAGTTCACAGCTGGCTCTAAGGTATGGTTATTTAACTCAAAACTCAAGTTTTTCCCAGGAAAGCTGAGATCCAGATGGGAAGGGCCATACACTGTCATTCAGACAGCTCCTTCGGGAGCTGTTGACATCCTTGATCCAAGTAATGGAAGAATCCTGAAAGTAAATGGTCAGAGGCTCAAACCATGCATTGAAAATACCCAGGAGCCTGTGCTGCCCATCTGTCATCACGAACCTCCAAGAATCTGATGGTAGATAACTGTACATTATGTTTTTATTTCATAGTTTTTGCTTAGTTTCTTTGTTTCTGTTTTTATTCATGATTTGTCTCTTTTCGCATGGTTTAAATATGCTCCAAGTTAAGTCGCAAAGTAATAATTCTCTTTTCATAAAGTTCAATTGACTTTTCGAAAAGACTCTGGATTTGTAACGAACTGCTCGAAAGCAAGGATTTGCTTTTCGAATAGTTGGTTCTGAAGCTATTTTCTTTTCGAAAAGATATTTCTGAAGCTATTTGCTTTTCGAATAGTTGGTTCTGAAGCTATTTTCTTTCCGGAAAGATATTTCTGAAGCTATTTGCTTTTCGAAAGGATATTTCTGAAGCTAGTTTCTTTTCGAAAAGATGTTTCTAAAGCTATTAACTTTTCGAATGGTACTAATGCCATTCGCAGTTGTCAAAAGGTCTATTTTGGAACTTTTCGAAAACTTAAAAAGGACTTTGCGAAATTAACTCTGAGTATATTTAAACCCTTTCGAAGTAAGGGTTTCATATTCGAAAGCTTTTTGAAGAGCGACCTGTTCCACAGACACCCTATTTCTTTCTTTCCTTGCGTGATTTGAGAATCTTGCTACACTTTTCTTCACCTTTGTTCGATCATTTGAGTTTTCAGAGAAGGATTTTAGCTTCTAGTCTGGGGGATTTCTACAAGCAAACAACACGTTCAATCAAAAACCCTAGATCTCGGTATTTCTCTACACATTCTCTCTGTTTATCATTTGGAAAATTTGATTTTGTGTCATAATCTGTTGTGGGCATTTTCATACATCAATTTAGAATGGGAAAAGCGGAGAAATCGTTGGCTGCCATGTTCCCAAAATCCTCTGCTAAGAAAGTTAGCAAACCTACCCCAAAAGGAAAAACCAAAATTTCAGCCAAAAGAAAACTATCTATGGATAAAGCGGATAGGGTGGAGAAAGGGAAGAAAGTGAGACATGAGGAACCCATCCCTGCTGCTGCTAGTCCTGAGCCTGAGCTTCCTCCTCTGCCTATATATTTGGTACTGCCAAATCCATTCATTGAAGCTCAGAAGCTAATTCCTGAGCTGATTGTGGACGAAACTTTTTTCGTCAACAAACCGGATTGCCTGTTATCTTTAAAATACATAAGAGATGCCTCACTAAGCAATATCCTTACCCCCTTGCCAGAGAAAATTTACCCACGAATGGTGAAGTTATGGTACCAAAACCTAATCAAGGTCACTGAAAGAGATGCTGATGTCCCTACCCTAGTTATCTTTATTGATGATTGCGATCTTACTGTCACATTTGAAGACATAGGGAATGCTTTGGGGATACCCTTCCAATTTGATCCTTCTGGTCCATTGGCTGCTTCAGAAACAGCCCCCTTTAGAGAAATGGCTGCACATTTAACCCAAGGAATTGTGGGCACTGGACAGTCCATCATGAGGAGAGACCTAGCCCCCCAATTTCTATTGATGGACTCCATTTTGAGGGGAAGTTTTTATGTCATCGGGCACAGCCAAGAGAGGAGAACACCAATTCTAGAGGCTCTCTTTCATTTTTCTAAGGGGCAGTTTTTCAATGCCCCTATGTTAATTTTTGAAGCCATGGCTGATATTAGTGCCAAGTTGAAAAAGGAGCAGAAATTAGCTGGCCTCCCATTTGGTAGATTGATCACAGCCCTCCTAAGAGCCAAGTTTGACATTGATAACGAGGAGCCATTTGAAGTCATTGCTCCTCACAATTTTGGGAAAAATGCTTGGACTACAAGCCAAGCCATGCTGAGAAGAATGAGAGAGGAAGGTGAACCACTGTAATGAACGCACTGAACACCCGCCTCAGCCCTTAGAACCGTTTGTAGAACCTGGTGACCCTCAGAGTCACCACTTCTTGAAGCAGCTCTGCCAGACCCTGTGGTGACCAGCTCTTTAGCTGCACCCATTTTTGAAGAAACTATCCTTCCCATGGTGACCAGCTCTTCAGCTGCACCAATTCTTGAGGAAGTTGGCCTTTCACCCTCCTCCCCTATTCCAGCCCCTGCCACTTCACCTATCCCAGCTGTCCCATCTCCCATACCCTCCATTCTTCCAATTATAGATTCCCCCTCTACACCAACCACTCCAACCATACTCACACCACCAATTTCTCCCACCAATGCCCATGTTTTAGTTGCAGACTTTATTGCCCCATCTCCCTGTACTCCTCTGCTCTAAAGCCCCTCAAATTCACCTGCTCATTCAGCCCACACACTTGAAGTATCCCATGCACCTGAACCTGAGCCTTTCACTATAGACGCTTATTCTTCCTTAATGGGATCTATTTTTGAAACCATGGGGCTTGAACCTATCCCTATACCTGACCCTCATCATTTCACTCACTTACCTACTTCTCCCTTTACAGCCATTGCACCCCCACCCTCCACTTCAGTTGTACCAGTCCCTGCTATGCCCACCTCTCCCCCACCTGCCTCTATTAACCAAATACTTGCCTACCTCCAATCCATCCAAGCCCAACTCCAAATCAACACAGAAAACCAGTCTGTGACCAATGACCTGCTCCAAACCTTAGCCTCCACATCCCACACAACCACCATTACCCCTGTACCTACTGTTGATTCCCATGCTACCCAAACTGAACCAGAGGTAGTATTGGTTGATCTGCCCACCCCCACCACTACTGCCCATGCAACCCAAACTGAACCTGAAGTCCCTCTGGTTGCATCCCCTTCACCACTCCCCACTTTCTCTGAGCAAGCCACTCAGACCGACCCTGAAGTCCTCCTTCTGGACACTTCTTCTCCCCCTCCCACAGCTAGGACACCTTTGGTCCCCTACCATTCCATTCCCCTTCCCAGATTTGCCACCCTCAGAAGAGCCATGGAAGAAAATCTTTTTATCTGTCGAGATGTTCTAAAGGGGTTAGCTGATTTACAAGCCTACATTCGAACCCCTTATGAAAACCAAATTCGAAAGTTGGAGTTATTTATGAAATTTGAGAGAGAGAAAATGAAGGACTTGCTGGGTCAAACATTTCAGATGGTTCGGAGGGAGCAGCACAAGGTGACCATGTTGCAAGAACAGCTTGACCAAGAAAAACTGAAGACCACTAGACTTGGCAAGTACATTAGCCTCACCAAAAAGATAAAATCAGAGGAATACACTGAGCTGCAAAATACACTCCACGAGAAAGCTCAATCAAGTTCGATCTAACATCGATTCTAGTTCGATTCGACAAAGGACTCAGCCTTGAGCCAATTGAACCAACTTATGACACAGATTTTGACCCCAGTTATTAAAGCACTTTGTACTTATTTGTGGTATACATTTGTAATATATATTATGGTTTTTCTTGTGAAATTAATGTGCATTTCTGTCTGTCCTCCTGTCATCATGATTTTTTTTCTTGCTTATATCTCTTCTCTGCTTTGGACCAGTGTGGACCCTGCTCCCCTTTGGTTTGGGGGTATGGCAGGTATGCCAATAAAATAAGTAAGTTAATGCTTGGTGCAGCTTATGATCAGTAGAATTTTGAAAATGAAGTAATTTCACAATTGTTTTGAAAAATGAGGAAGTTAAAACTTTTTAAAATTAATTTCTAGTGTAATTCTAATACTTTCATGAAGTGAATGTCAGAAAATTTCCAAAAGAAAATTGATGTTTTAGTAAACCTAAAAAGAGAGAAAACAATGATGATATACCTCAGGAATTTGATACAAAACCACACCCAGTGAGATTTGGACCTGAAATGTATTCTTTGGAGGTATGAATTGGCAATTTTTTCTGCTCTAGGGACTGTTTAAACCTGCTTGTTATCACTAGAAGTTACATATATCCAAGTTAAAATAGTTTGAAGAATCATGATATTAAAGACATGATGTAAGGCCTCCTTTTAGGCAGTTTGAACTTCAAAAGCCCAACCTGTTGAAAGCGCCTTGATACACACCATTTGAGCTGTACAAATCTAGGATTCCTTTGAAACCTCATCCAATAACCTCATCAACTTCATTTAGCCTAACCCTCACTCCGAGAAGTCAGAAGATAAAGGGAAGGAAGCTGAAGAAAGGTGAGTTGGGTAACAGTTTGGTAAAAAAATAATTGAAGGCAATGATGTATCAGCAGAAGAAATGTGGCATTCCACCAATGTTTCTTTGAAAAAAAAAAAAAAAGGAGAAGGCATTTCATTGGAAGTTTGAAAAGAAAGAGAAAGAAGGCCACTTTGGCTCGAAAATTCAAAGAAGAAGATGAAATTGTGCTGAATTGAAGAAGGTGTGTCTATCACCTCCTTACCTTGACTGACTTCTCAATTTTGAACTCCATTCCACCCCTTTATTCTTGATAAATTTCACCCATAAGCCACATTACAACCCAAGTTAAAGTCCTTACTGATCAATGATGGATTGAACTGTCACATGGAGATAAGGATTTGTGTAATCTATGGTGAAAAAAGTAGTAAATTCAGAACTGAAAAGCAATGCCTATGCTCGCCATAATCCTATTTGAGGACCGAATTACTCTTGAGTCAGGTGAAATAGTGCAACCCTCATATTTGCATGGTGAGTGAAAACCCTGGTGAGAGTTGAGTTTGAAATCAAATTATTTGGGGTAACATCAAAACTGAATTCCCAAATAGAAGGCAAGCTTTTGATTAATTTTTCTTATAAAAACTTTTTGACACCAACTGAGTGAATGGTAAAGGAATTATAGCAGAATTTTAGTTTTGAACTGATGTTTTCTTGAAAATCTTCTTACAACCTGATTGATGCAAGTGTGAATAATCTGATTGGATGAAAGTTTGCTTTAATAGAACTGCATTGATCTTAACTGATTTATTGGAGAAGTTTGTGGGTACCTTCACTGAAAACCCTCAGGAGACTTCACTACTCCACTAGGGATCACCTAGGGGTTTAAAAGGCTTGTTGCATATGCTAAATGTAACTGTGCTCCCTACAAAAATTGCTTTTCATTCTATTTTTAAATTTTGTCTTTGCTCAGGGACTAGCAAAGCTTAGGTTTGGGGGTGTGTTGAGAACTGAAAAATACCATTTTTCACCCCTTAATCTGGGCCTTGATAGACCCTTGAGAGAACTAAATAAGTGTTTTAAGTGTTTATTTTACAGCTAACAATAAAGGCAGGCTTAACCTTGAAAGTAGCTCAAAAGTGCCAAAAAGATGGTAATCCATGTCGATCCAAAGGAAGAAAGAGAAGAAACAACCTCACTAGCTGTTGAAAGGTCTGAATTGAAGAGGCAAAGACCTGGTCTCAACCCAGAAAGGAGCAATTTGAACAGAAAAATGCACTACAGAGTACTTTTCGCAAAGAACCTGAACTGTTTGTAAAGAACCTGAAACTCTGCAAAAAGAACAAAAACTCCAGGCTTAGCTTTCGAAGAGCATCTGAACTCTTCGAAGAGATGATTTACCTTTTCGAAAAGAAGAAAACTTAATTTGAACAGAACCAGAACCTTGCAAAAAGAGCTTCAGGAGTTACAACACCTTGCGAAAAGCCCCCTAAGCTTTGCGAAAAGGTATTCTGGAGGTTCCCAGCTTTTGCAAGGGCAATTTAGTAATCTATTTCACGCGGCCCAATGCACCTAAAAACCTAGGGACATTCTAGAAGATTCTAAGCATGAAGCGAAGGCATATTCCACCCCACGTGAGCACCCAGAGATGAAATAACTTGGCGGGAACTTCTAGAAACTCTAACAGACTTTCAAATGCATAACAGAATCGATGCCTTTTTCACCTGATTGGCTAAACCAGATCAAGGAATTATGATTGGCCAGAACAGATCTGGATCCTCGTGCTCGACTACCATTGGTCAATACAGATCTGAGCACTTCTGATTGGTTGATACACATCTGAGCTGGACTTAGGAAAAACTATAAATAGACGAACCATTTGCCCAATTTGGGCATCCAGATTTTGAGTTTCATTCCTATTCCCCCATTTCCAAACCAGATAGTTTATCTGAAATCCCTATAATAGCTTCACTTTTACTTGCAATTGAGAGCTGTGAGATATTTCTGTAATTCAAAAGAGAGTTGTATTCAAGACTACAAATCTGAGAGATGTTTAAGCTGTGCTCTGTAATTGTAATGGTGGATTTGAAAAGGTTGCTGTAAACCGTACATTCTCAATTGGACTCATGTTAAGGGTTCCCTCTGATCTCCTTATTGCATTAGACTCCTTTAGATTTACTATTTTTCATGCAATTTCCCTTGATTCATTAATCCTGTGAGAATTAGTGTTGGTAACCTAATCTCTCACGGCATTTGTAGTGATGCTTCTTGTTCTAAATTAAGGCTTTGGATTAAAGACTATTGGATGGTTTGTGGCCATTAAAGTGGACAGACCATAGCCATAAGCTTAAACCTAATCCTTAAATTAGATTTATTTCTCTTACATCTGCGCTTGTAGCCAGATGAAGTTTGGATCATCTCTCAGTTGAGCTGCAGTCATTCTCATTAGATTTCAAGAACCAAATCAAAGTTAGATATTACTTCTCCATTTTTTATAAGTTTACCTCAAACGTTCCCCCCACTCGGATCTGGATCATTTAGTTTAACTTTTACTTTTATCATTTAGTTAATGTGACAAATTCAACCTCCCATCTTATGTGCTTTCTAGATAGGATAAGAGGCCAGATCTGGTAGCTCAGATCTGGAGGTTTATCTTGCATTTTAGACAAATTCTCTGCGGACGATCTTTCACTCACTTATATTTAAAACTTGCTACAATTGGCCCTGATCTTGCAGGCTAATTCACTTCTACCTGTGCTGATATTTTTTTACTCTTTTTAATATTCTAGATTCAGTATAATTTAGCAGTTGCAAACCTGTTTTCAAAACACACATAAATCAAGCACACAAAGAAGCATCAACAACTGTTTAGGCCTTCGCTTTGTGTATTTCGTGTCGATCCCGATGCATAAATCGATCACCCCATTTCATGGAACTGTCTGGTTCAGATTAATACTCAACAACACAAATCTATAATTTTCCTCAGGAAGTTGACGATATCCCGGCTAACGGGCTTACACTTTTTGTGATCATCGCAGTTATGCCCAATAATGTTGCAATGCGCTTGGAGACTGTTAGCTTTGAGGTACGGACGATATCCCAAAATGAGAGGGCTTACGTATACTCACCATCACCATGAATGTTTGAGAATTGAGTTGAACCTGGTAGACCCATCAAACGTGCCTTGGACCTCTTCGGATGTCTCTTATCTTTAGCATCCAATCATTAGTGATCGAATACCAAAGAGGGGCATCTGTAGACACCCAAATTCGGCCCAAGGCCCGATCAGTCTATACTTTGAGAGAGATATACCCATGTGCTTCTGATGGCACCCCTGAACCCTTGGAAATCTATCCAAACCTTTAGGAATCACCTAAAACTCATTAGAATCATTCCCCCAACCCTTAGAAATCGCCCCTAAACCCCAGGATCCCTTCCCAGACTCAACTTAAACCCTTCTAAGTATTTGATGGGAGGAGAGCTACAAATTTTTATACAAACCACTGTTGAGGATGAGCCACATACCATTGGCGAGAGGATTTCTCCAGCTTTCCAACGTGCCTATGATCACCCAATTTGGAGTTGTGCTTCAAAAGTTATGGCCGAATGAAAGTCCACATAAAATCATGACTTTTTGCTCGGGCGTATGTATTACATACGCTCGGCAAATATGCCTCCAGTTTGGTCAGGCGTATGTACTATATACGCCTGGCATTTTTGGGCCAAATTTGGTTGGGCGTATATAATACATACGCCCAGCATAGGAGGGCCCACCACGGGCACCCATCTTCTCAGATTCCCCCTGGTTTTCATGAATTTCACTGTGCATAAACTGGGCGTATATAATATATACGCCCAGCTAAGCTACAGTATCTGTCATTAAATGCTCGAATTTCCTTCATCTAGTTTGACCCTTTGACCATCCCCTTGGTTAAGGTGGGTGTCTTAAGGTTGGTTGCACCCCCTTTGAGCTTATTGGCAACCCTTAAGTCACCCATGGTCTCACCCCATCATCCGCCATTGAAACCAATTTCCCAAACCCCTAGGACCCTAAAAACCTAGAAAACCTTACTTGGAAGATTACCTAATTGCTAAACCAATTAGCCCTTAAGTAACCCTCTAACTCACCTCTTCTCTATAAATAGAGAGCCCCCCCTCTTCCTAAAGGGTTGAAAAATTAAGGTTGAGAGTTAAGCTTAAGAGAGAGAGCCCTAGTGAGAGAAAATTATGTGTTATTTTGCATTCTTCAACCAGAATTCCAGCATGCTTAGTTCATCCTTTTCAACCCTTTCCAACCATTAGATCACCCCTTGTTAGTCAATATTAGTCCCTAGCTTCATCCCACACTTCCTATCTACCGAATCCTAGCATTAGAACCTATTCCTCTACCGTTTAAGCCATTTAAAGCCATCGAAAGCACGCTGAAGTGAAGGTCTTCTACGGTGCAACAAGGGCCCGTGAGCTCCGGCTCACCCCTCTCTTCTTCTACCTTCTTGGTGTTTCCTCCGTCCAAGGATTCAAGCCGTTACGCCACCGAAATTTCGGTTTGGCTCAAAGCTTGATAGGACCGTATTGCCTTCGGGCAAGGGGAAGCTCCGCCCATTTATTTTTATTTTTGGCCATAGATAGAGACCGCTACATGCGGGTTGATTGGGTGCCTAAACCCTTCCCGATCGATAACCGAAGCCCCTACCCTAGAGCCTTTGGCAAAGACCGGTAAATCAGATTGATATTTAGCACTTCGGTGCTCAAAGTATTGATTTAAAGGTTTCCCGGGTCACCAAAAGCTCCTGGTGGTGACTCTACATTTTATTCCATCGCGAGTGCATCGCCTCGATGGGTTCGAGAGGATCCATGCTCGCACATTTACTTTACGATCAATCACTTTTTGTTATACTTCACTTCAGCTTTGAACGACTTTCTCTGAAGAATCGTAAATTACGATTTTCTACTTCTTCCTTTGCATCATACCCTAAAATCTTAAAACACAATTTTTTATCTTTCAGTAGGCGATGATTCATCTTTTTCGGTCAATCGTCTTTTTATTGCTTTATGAGTTTATTTTGATGAATATTAACATTTTGGTTCTCTTTTAATGTTTTTCTTTAATATCTGCACATTGGTAACTTATTAGTAACAAACTAAGTCCTGGCATCACTAAGTTAAGGGTGGTAAAATGATATATTATGTGACTGATCACATTCCCAAACTTACGCTTTGCTAGTCTCTAACAAACAAGGAAATATAAAACATCTTGAACTAAGAATTTAAATCCCATTTCTTCAATTGATTTGTAGAATCATGTTTCACGATTTTTCTTTCTTTTCTTTTTAAATCATCTTTTACAATTTTTCATCTCTTCTCTCATATTCTTTAATTGATTTCTTCAACTATACCCTATTTTTAGCATTCCCCTTATCAATTTTTGCTTTTACTCCTTTCACCCCCTCTTCTTCCCTTCATTTGCATTTTAACTCTTAGAAATTGTAAGGGTTAAAGGTTGAAAGCTTTGGGTAGTATGCATGATTTAGGGTTTATAAAATTTTGATACCAAGAAATTCGATTTAGGCTTATAATATGGGTTCAAAGGATAAGTTATTTTATGGGATTTTGATTTTTTGGCTCTGATTTGAACAAAAGATGGACTTTAATCATCTTTACGATTTACTAGCATAGATGCTTTATTGTTTTGATATTTCTAATAGATAGTTCTAGACAAAAAATTAGGTTATCATAATCATAAAATATTTTGATTCTAAATTCATAAATATAAGATTTCGGAAAAATAGTAAAGAAGTTCAAAGAAATTTTGACTTGAATAGAGCAGTCTCTCCCACAAAGAAAGGAAAAATAGTCTCTAATGCTCATTGGTTTATAATTTTGAAACTATAGTCTAAAATATTACAGTTCAGATCAATCTATTATTTCAAACATTCAATCTAATACAGTGTTCAACGAGCTAATCATGAATTGTAACTGTTCTATATCTAATTATTGAACTTCTACTATGATGGATCGTAAGTTTTCAAGATTCGTAATTTTTTCTATCATAATTCACATATAATGATTAACTATAAAACTATTTTTTTTAAAACAGGGAAAAAGAAAAAATTATGCAAAAAGTAAACTAAAACTAATATACTAATTACTATGTACAAAAGTTGTGTATCCCCCTAAACTTAAATTGGACAATGCCCTCATTAGCACAAAAACAGGGGACACTCAAAATTTATTTACCTTTGAATTACCAATATTGCTGATTATATACTGGATGTGAAAAAAAAATCTTTAAAGAATATCCCCCAAGCTTGAGGAAAACACATCTGATTTATTCTCAGAAATATGAATAACAAAAATTGAAGAAAAATTAGAAACAATTACTTAGTTAGTGAAAAAAAATTAGTCAAAAGAAAATGTTATATACTGTCTGAATATTCACAATGATAAAAAAAAAATCTAAAGATATTGATAAAGTAAGAACTAATTACATTAAAGTATAAACCTAGGAAAAATCTAAATACACTATTTATGATATTAGCAGCAACATTTGAGAGAAGATTTCTTCGATAAGGATCGGTCCTTGGCTTCTAATTACCGTTAGATTAGAGTTTCTTATTCCTTCCTACTAAAGGAGTATCCACACCTTGGCAGGGTCGTTACTCCAAGAGCTTTCAGAACACTTCTCACTACCTTCAAAATCCCTCCTTGAATAAAGCACATCATAGGTCTTCCTTAGAAGAAATGCACTGCCACAATGGAGGTTTTGTGAAGTGTGGGGAAGTGAACACATCTCCGGATCACCCTTCACCTATACTGCTCCCCTGCAAAGATTCTACCTAGAGACTGTAACACAAGTAGGGGGAGAAGATAAGCAATGGAGAGGGGTGGCGAGGGACGGTTCAACCCACCATTATCATAAAGGAGCTCGCATTCGGAGTGGGTTGTGATGGGATAAAGGTCAGGAAGCGGGGGAAAATGGGTTCTTCGAATGTGATGTCAGATTTGGGTTAGGATTAGAGTAAAGGGTAGTTTCAATGGATAATTCAGTATCTGGTATAGGTTGTTGGCGCTTCTGATTTTCTACTCTCTGTATTGCAGCTAGGAGCTCAGCCTTATGTATCTCAAAGATTCTATCAAGTTGTTTGCTGAAATTTCTTTGGTTGGGCTCTCTCACCATAGGGATTCGGGTATGAAAGGAAGATGAAGAGATGGGTTTTTGGAAAGGTGAAGGCTGGTTTTATAGGGAAGGTAATTGTTCACATGTAAAGGTGTAGGCTTGGGTAGTTGGCAAGTGGAGAGATTGAATGCAATACGTGTCCGCTTCCTATATGAATTAAATGGGCTCGTAAATCCATACGTTCAAGGTGACTATGACAAGAAGGTCTGTACAATTGAATGCACTCTTGTACACCATAAATTATAAAGTACTTTCTAGTATTAAATTATATACATATGTTACAGGTGTTTGCTACGGGTGAGTCGGTAACTCGACATGTTCTAGAGGAATTCAACTTAAATTAGAGGGAGTTGATGTGCCTCCCATAAATATACGTCCTCTAGACGTACCAACTAAATGTGAAGAGAATAGGTTACTCTCTCTTTCAAAAAGGGTTAGCTGCTAAATTATAGGTTACTCATGTGATTAGCAACTTCAGAAAGCTTCTTTTCTGCAAAATCATAAATCACAATTTTCTAGCTTTTAACACAACTTCCTATAGAATATTTCTTTATTTTACTTTATGATCAATTGCTTTCTGTTATATTTCACTTCAACTTTGAACGATTTTCTCTGAAGAATCGTAAATTATGATTTTCTACTTCTTCCTTTGCATTGTCCTGCAAAATCATAAAACACGATTTTTCATCTTTTAGTAGGCGATGATTCGTCTTTTTCGTTCAATCATCATTTTATTGCTTTATGGGTTCATTTTGACGAATATTAACATTTTAATTTTCTTTTGCTATTTTTCTTTAATATCTATACATCAGTAACTTATTAATAACATACTAAGTCCTAGCATCACTAAGTTAAGGGTGGTAAAATGGTATATTATGTGACTTATCACACGTCGAGTGGGCTCTTTAATTAATGCATCATCTTTCTTGTTTATATCAGGAATTTTAAAAGATAATTTTTTTTAGAGTTTGTATTTTTTTTATTTTTTTATGGTTTTCCTTTTCTTTAGAGATAGGCCCTTGGCAAGGCGGGTCTTTATACACACATGGTATTGCCTGTCATGGGCTCACCTCACTTTTTATAGATAATTTTTTTTGGGGAAGCAGGTGCCAAATTTCAGGGCATTCGAAGCTTCTAGAGTTAGGGGCATTGACGCGCAATTCCTTACCTGAGATGTCACACCTATTCTTGGTCGAGTGAAGGAGGTCGATTGAGATGGCTTTTGAGGGTCAGCCTCCATCATATTTATCATTGGTTCATTTGGTACCCGGTCCTCAAATGTTAACATGGGTTTGTGGTGGTTTATGATAGGGGTTTCTATTGGCGGAAAACCTCCTCAAAAAGGGACAAGATTGTCAGGTCTTTTTCCATATCGAGAGGAATGATTCGGGGATTGGTAAGATGGACAGAGGGTGCCGGTTTGCGTGGGGTCAACTGTGTTGCCCCATTCTAGTCTATCTTGATGACCCCTGCGCCCACGAAAGTGCTTCGGATGTGAGACCGCGATCGAGGCTCATCCTCTAGGCCTATCCCCTGGCTTTGGCTGTGATGATGGTTCGGGCCTTCTCTTTGGCTTCCTAAACTTCTTCTTCAGTAGGCTTCTAACCTAACCCAAACTTAATATGTTGTCCGGCTCTGGCCTTGACGGGGTCTTTCCTGCCTTGAAGACGAGGACACAAACCATTTCCTTTCTGGTAGCCTCACTTATGGAGCGTGGCTATCGCTGCCGTCATCCCTCCTCCAATCCTCAAGGTGACTCTTCTGAGGGGTTCAGGCATCAGTGCTGACATGTCATAGTGAAAACTATGGAGATCTGTGTCTTCAGCTGTGTGTGGCACATCCAACACCTTATGGTTCTCGATGTTGTGTGTGACCTTCTCTCCTTCCTCCTGTCCTTCGCCTAAAATGGTGATGACCTTTTGCTATGATATGAATCAAAGTTTTTTATTCAAAGTTGAAGGTATTGCCCTGATTTCGTATAGCCATGGGCGCCCTAGCAATAGGTTAAAGGTGGATTTAATGTCCATGACTTGGAATGGGATGGAGAAGTTCATTGGCCCAACAATGATGTGACGACCCAACTTTCCCGAATCAGAAATACCGAGAAGGTCGGTTCACTAACCTATCAATAAATCGATAAGCCGAACATAACACAAGTAGATATCAGAGTATAACAAAAGGAAACTCCATTTCTAAATAAAAAGTAAGACAAAATAACGGTTCTAATTCCATGTGAAAACATATGAATAAAAAAACCGAAACGAACCACCAATGATGGCCGATCATTACCGAACCATGGTTAACAAAATAAGGTATTATAATTACATGAATTCTAAAATACAAAACAAACAGGCCGAATGTACCAAAATCCAAAAATATAGGGCCTGAGACTCACAATCCAACTAGTTTCTAACTCAAAAATCACAAAAAGAACTATACCAAGATCACAATCCTAGGTCAAAGGAAAGAACTCCTCAGGAGGAATCTCTGACTCTTCCTAAGGAATGTAGTCTGGATTACTCTCGTAACCCTAATATGGCGTATCTACACCTGTGACGTATAGTCGGGGTGAGTTAACAGTCAACGCTCAATAGAAGAAACTCAATTTCTATTACATTTTATCATAACAAATATGGTTTCAAAGACTGAAATCGAAGCATAGGTAATTTCAAAAAAAATATTCCAAAGCAGGTCCATTTACTAAATTTCAAAGACTAATATTAGATGCAATTTCCTGAACAAATATCAATTAGAGTACTATGACGAAAATCAAATGAATCAAGATTTCAAATAATTTCGGATCCTTATTCATGCAATGCTTTTCTGATTAACGACTTAAATCATAACTTAAATCAATCTCCCAAGCATTTATAGCTTGGAAGCCAGAGATTTTTCGATGGGAACCCCTCTTTACCATCATCATTCAATGAACAATTTTCAGAAGTTGCAACAAACACCTATGTTATGAGGGTAACGTGTGTCATTCAAATATATCGTCAACATGGTTCAGAGGCAATTACACGGATACCCCGCCATGTTGGTCACGGATATCCCGCCGCATCAGTGTGGATTCGTTCGTATGAACCTTAAATTAAATGTTGATTCTAACATATAATTTAGAGTTCAAATGCGGATTCTAACATATAATTCAGAGTTCAAATGCGGATTTTGATATTTAATATATAGATAGTTTCGGAGTTCTGATTTCAAAGTTCAAATGCGGATTCTAATTCAAGATGGATTCAAATCAAATTCAAAGTTCTTAATTGTGTTTAAAAGCAAATTCATGTAATCAAATTTTCGCATTTATCACAGCATGTCATTCATAAAAATTGAGACAAAAATGTAATTTAATATTGAGATTCCCCTACCCAAATTTCGGATCCGTTCAAAGTGATTCAGATGTCTTCATCCATGGTCTCCCATACTTTCACCTAGATTGCATTAACATCGTAGAACATGTCAATAGTGTTGAAGATAAAATACTCAAAGTCCCTTAGAGTTTTTCCAAAGAAAAACTAAAATAGGCATAAATAGGGGAAATCGATCGATCGATTTCCCAATTCGATCAATCGATTTTCCAATTCAATCGATCGAATTGGAAATCGATCGATCGATTTCTTCAGATATATGAAAAATCTCTGTTCTATACAAGTCGATCGATCGATTTCCAATTCGATCGATCAATTTTTAAATTTGACTGATCGATTTCAAAATCTATTGTTCAATTTCAAAATCGATTGTTCGATTTCAAAATCGATTGCTCGATTTTTGACAGATTCTGCAGCCTTCGAGCTTTTTCTTCCTTGGCTTGTTTTTCCTTAAAATTTTATCGGATTTACCTTCTTTTTGGCACACACACATATACTAAACTAATTCAAGGAATTAATCTACAATCTAGCTCACCAAAATCAACTCAATTGTACCTTTCACTGATCGATTTTGCGATTTATAAGAAGTTTTTTCGAAGGGGGTTTCAAAGTGAAATCCACAGATTTCCACAGCGATTTCCACAGTGATCGATCTCACGAGCTCAAGATGAAGTGGTCTATAATCACGGATCAATATTAACCTTCTCAAACTGTTGAAGACACATCCAAGGTGATCGGCTCACATTCGTTCCAAGTGATGATCGGCGTCAAGTGCTTCATGAAGAGTTCAAAGTTTGCGGCATGATTGAGATCTCACAATGAAAATCTCACAAGAAGGGGTTTCGGCAAATGGTAACTCTCATTCTCCCTCTCTCAAATTGCAGGATAGCTTAGCCATTAAGCTACCCCTCCCTCTTATAACCAAACGAACAACTCAAAATATCTTTGATATTTACCCCCCAAATTCTATCCACTTATCTATAGGGTTCATTTTCAGTGTTAAGCGGCACCCCTCGAGTCAGTATACGGGTTTCTAATTAATGGTCATAAGACATCTAATTTATATTTTCATAAAATAAACGTTATCAATTTAATTATTCTTAAATGTAATATGTGCTCGTGTGTCTCGCTCAGGCACACCGAGGTGATCGTGTTAGGTTTCAAATTTTTTTTGGATATTACAGATGAGCTCAAGATAGACTTCTCCAAATATTTCTCTCCTTGTGTAGTCGAATCCTCTCGTGCTTGTTCTAGTTGGCCTAAATGTAGAGGGATCCACCCCTATCTTGGTCATAGTTCTTAGAGGGCATACATTTAATGTCGACCCATTGTCTATCAACACTAATGAGATCACCAAGTCACCTGCTTCTACCGTGATGTTGAGGGGTTTAGAATGATTGACTCCCTCATTTGAAAGATTGGCATCCAAAAATGAGATGGCATTGGGAGCCAACACCTGCCTGATTATTTGCCCCACTTCATCTGGGGACAATTTGCTGGATACATGCGCATCTTTCAGGGCTCCCATAAGAGCTTGGAAGTGGAGTGGGGATGTCATTAATAGGTCACAAACAATGATGTGAGCTGACATTGTTTTTAGTTGTGTTTCCAACACGTACTCTCTACTCATTTTTCCATGGGGTGTATTGCAGGAGGTTCCTTTTTCTCTTCTGATCGAGCTTGTACTGTATCTCTAGTTTCTTATAAATCCTACCAGATTGGGTAATGAATTCAACTACCACCTCGCTGCTACTACCCGCATTGATGTTAGTCTGATTGTAACTAAGCAGGACTTGGTGGGGATCATAGGTCGGCCCCAAGATCTGAAATGAATTGGGTGAGGGTATCGGGGGTGCTTGGATTGATGGAGCTAGATAACTGGATAAAATATGGTTAACTTCTGCTAGAGGTGGATAGGTTGAAGGAGAGGTAAAAATGGGCCAAATGTGGTCTGCGGGACTGGTGAATGGTCATACTGGGAGTGATGCGGTGAAGCGAGGACACTGATAGTTGATTGGTGCTGGAGGGGGGGACTAGGCATCAGGCAATTGGTATGGGTTGATGCAGCATACGACTGGTATGGAGTTAGACCAAATTGAGCGTAATCACTAGAGGGTGGTGTTAGGAAGTTCATCCTCAGATCTAAGGGCTCTGCTTGAGGTTTCGGATTGGAAAAATAATCATGTAAGTTCAAAAGCTCGATTACTCCTATGCTTCTGTCTTCATGATCCCCCTGCTTCGATGCTGTGAAGTTTCCTCGGGTGATGATGTATTATGAAGGATCAAAATCCTCTCCATCTGCTTCTATCATGTTGACGGTGGGCCTCGAGCCTACTCCCTTGGTGGGTGTGGTGGCAGTGGAACATGATGGATGTTGGCATGCTAATTCACCTGGGGAAGTGTTGGGGGGATGATCTTTCTGGCTTCTATTAAATCTTGTATCGCATGCTTCAAAGGAAAGCATCGATCAGTTGGGTGACCCGTTCCTTAATGAAAATTGCAATGGGTGTTAGGATCAAAAATTTTTATGAGTGGATTTGGTGGTGGTCACGGCTGGAATGGTGTGACAAGACCTTTTTCAAACAACAATGGTAAAAGAATATTCAAGGCTTGCCCCAATGCTGTGAAGGCTCGGTTGAACCGAGCCCTCCTCTATTCTGGGGTCATCTATGGGCCTTGCCCATTGTCAGCTCTCTGTGCTGGCTTGATTGGTATGGGGGCTGATTGTGCTGCCCTGACTTGGAACCGTGTTATGCCAAAATTGGGTTGTGTGTTCACTATTGTCTAAACATCTGTCCCGACTCTTCTTTGCTCCGTAAATTTTTGAACACCACTAGCCCCAGTAGGTGTGCTTTTGTTCAGCCGTCCTTCTCTCAATGTGTCTTCACAGGGATTGGCGTTCCTTACCAAGTCAGCTAAACTTGATTGTTGTTCGTATACTAGGAAATCAAAGATAATAGGTAAGGTTGTCTTCGAGATCATCTCAATTGGTTCCTCTTCGGGGATGCAGTTCCTCACTTAGGTTGCTAGAGCCCTCCATTTTCCCAGGTATTCGCAAAATGATTCGTCGGGCTTTTATTTCAGTCGAGCCAGATCAGATTTGCGCTGCTCGATATTCATGTTGTAGATGTATTGCTCTTGGAAAAGGTGGGTGAAATCCTTCCAGGTTTTTAATATGGATGGTTCGAGAGAAGTGAATCATCTTAAAATAGGTTCCGTGCGACACGTTTGGAATTCTTTGATGAGGAGTCGTTCATCTCTGCCGTATCGGCACATGTCCCGCAATAAGATTTCAGATGGGCAATAGGGCTTCCCGTGCCATTGTACTTATCAAAAGTAGATATTTTCAATTTGTGGGGAAGTGGCACCTCGGCAAACAAGCATAGGTCAAAAAAGTCAGTGGCATGGATTTCGGCCCCTCCCATCTTCATGAGCTATTTTCGGATCTTGTCCATCTATTCTCTTAGTAGCTATGATTCTCGAGATGGCAATACAGGGGCTGTTCCTCCCAGTGGTTGTCCCCATTCATGTTGGGCTACCAATAGATTGGTGAATGAGGGTGGTGGGGGGTTGAAGTTGGCAAATGCCCCCATGTAGGCCCCACTGTTTCTGGCCTCATCCTCCTCATATTAATGACCCGCATCAATGAAGGATGGAGGGATGATATTATCGAGTGGATTCTGAGTGGGTTGAGTGGGTGCTTGAGGAGGCCATCGTGGTTGATGGGGCAGGTTAGGATTTTGATGACTTAGTTGGGGGGTAAGGGGGTGTGCAAATTGAGGATTTTGGATGGTTTGAGTGGGTGCCGGATGGGGCCATTTCATTTAGGAGAAGCCTTGATGGTGGGTTTGTGGGGTGATGGGATGAGTGAATGGTGGATTTTCGATGGGTGCTGGATGGCCCCCCTTGTATATTTTGGAGATTCGGTTAGGGAATGAATGGATGGGTAAGTGGGGGATGGTTGATGGTTTGGGATGAATTCTCAAATTGGACTAAGTTTGAGGAATGCGGATGAATGGGGCTTATACCGGTTTGTGGAGCTGGGTGGAGTGGATTTGCCATTTGAGGGGGGATGGGGGCTTGTTGGGTGTAAGTGGAGAATTGGGGGAATTGTGGAGGGTTCGATAATGGGGCTCTTAAAATTTGACCTTGATGGGTTTGGTGTTGGGTAATGGGCCTTTGAGGTCCACCTGGGTGGCCCCAAGGTTGATGTTGGGTGGTGTGAATTATGGGTGGTTGGATAGGATTGGTATTTTGGACAAATGGGGTGTGGAGGTTTTGAAGAGTTTGTTGTGGATTGGGCATTTTGGGTGGATGAGGAAGGCTTTGGGAGGCCTTCCAGGCTGAGTAGACCGTCATCATGTTCTCCAATATGGACATTGGGTCGGGTATGGGGTTGGATATGGAAGGCCCTTCCGATGAGGGGGTTGGTTGGGAGAAATTGGGCATGACCTGGGTGGATTGGGAAAAATTGGGTGCATTTGGAGAGGATGTGGGCAAATTGGGCATGGCATGGGTGGATTGCGAAAAATTGGGTGCATTTGGAGAGGATGTGGACAAATTGGTTATGGCATGGGTGGACTGGGAAAATTTTGGCATGACCTGGGTGGATTGGAGAAAATTGGTTGTGTTGGGAACATGGGAAATTGTGCATGGCGTGGGTAATGGTGGGAAAAATGGGAAGTGGGGGAAAATGTGGTGTAGGTTGGATTAATGTGGAGGGAGGATGGGGGGGGGGTACATTTTGAGTGGATGTTGAGGAAAAATGGGGCAAGGAGGTGGGGGAAAAATGGGATGGATTTGAAGTAGATGTGGAAGAAAAAGGGGGTGAATTTTGAGTGGTAGTGGAGGAAAAATAGGGTGCACCGAAGGGACCGGTGACGTTGAATCGAGATCAGGGGGAATCGGAGATGGGTATCTCCTCCATATGTGAAAGTGTTGGGGAATGTGGTGGAGACGAATCAGGATCAACGTAAGCCAGATCGACTGCCCAAGACATGGTTTGGCGGCGGGTCGGGTATGGATTCCTAGGGTGAGGCCCAAACACTTTCTTCGTCCTACCCCTACGGGATGGTAGTGGAGGAAAAATAGGGTGCACCGAAGGGACCGGTGAGGTTGAATCGAGATCAGGGGGAATCGGAGATGGGTATCTCCTCCATATGTGAAAGTGTTGGGGAATGTGGTGGAGACGAATCAGGATCAGCGTAAGCCAGATCGACTGCCCAAGACATGGTTTGGCGGCGGGTCGGGTATGGATTCCTAGCGTGAGGCCCAAACACTTTCTTCGTCCTACCCCTACGGGATGATGGAGGGTGAGGCCTGAACACTTTCTTTCTCCTTCCCCTATGGGATGATGGAGGGTAAGGTGACGCAATTGTTTCAACACCACAAAGTCTCTTTTTTTTTTATTTTGATTATATATATATCTTTTTTGGTTTTTTGGATGATAAAAATTTGAGCTCCCTTCTCTTGGATTACGGTGCTTTTTCGGGGCCTTGAAACTCCCTTTTTGGGTAGCGTTCACACCCTAATACCTCCCACGGCAAACAAAGGAAATCCTTTGTTCTATGTAAAGGCACGGGAATCCATTCGACAACCCGATCGCTTGAAAGAGTCAATAAGAGGGCAACCTCTCTTGACCGGTGAGGGCGTTATGGGTGTCGAATTGTGAGATTTATCGGAGGTATAAATGCTACCTAAGCAGGGGTTCCAAGAATATTGAAAAAGGCCTCAAATTCAGGCTGCTAGGCTAGAACAAGTTGAGCGTACACTTTATATACGCAAAACTACAATTCTGGAGATTTGGTCTTGCGTATACTTTATATACGCAAGGCAAAAATTTTGGAATTTTGGCTTAGCGTATATTATTTATATGCAAGGCTATTTCTGGGGAATTTTGGTCTAGCGTATACTTTATATACGCAAGGCTAAAAGCTCTATATATTTATATTTTGATAGCAACAACAGACCCAAATTTTGGCTATATATTTTTTTGTTTTTTGAAAGCAAGGCTTCCGGGGACACTTTTGTTTTTCCTTAATGGGTCCCTCCTCACCGCGCCTAAAGGATATAAGGCCGATTTAATTCTGCTAACGCACTCCCCAAGGGTTGTAAGGTTTTGAAAAGTTCGGTCACCCACCGGATATACCTCCAGCACGAATGTCTTCTCATATATTGGATGGGGTGGTTCCTTTCGAGATCATCACCACTAGGGCTGCCGCTCTACCAAGAATCGGGACGGGTGTATCGTAACCTATTTTCCCACCCTTTGAAAAATCTACCCATAAGAACGAAATTAATTTAGGCACCTCTTGGTTCAATTTGAGGGAGTTTTCTTTAAGTTAAAAAATTGGTGGTGAGAATCCCGTGCCGCCTCTACAGGCCGGTGTTCACTGTTGGTATATGTTCAAAGAGTAAGAAAAATGCAAAGCCAATTAAGTGACTAGGCGAGAAATGTAAATTACATCAAGTAGGCCTGGCAATCTGCTAAGGTGTGTAAATGACAAAATCGTAGGGGTGAGTAAAAAGTGCTCAAGTATGCCCGCCAATTGGCTAAGGCGGTAAATGACCGAATCGTAAGGGTAAGTATAGAAAGTGCGAAATAATAGGGATAAGTATGCAAAAAAGTTAGTAAAAATGAAAGGAAAACAAAGCACACATGCAAAATAAAGGCCAAAACTTCAAGGAGAAGCTCTACAAGCTCATCCCCAATGGAGTCTCCGTCTATGCAATCGTGGACTTTGCGAGTCCGTCGTGATGTTGTGCACTCTTTCAAAGATGATAGAGTTGCCACCCAGAGCTTTTGGTGACCTGAGATACCTTAAAATCAATATGTAAGCATCGAAGTGCAAAAATATGACTCCGATATTCCGGTCTTTGCCAAAGGCTATTGGGTAGGGGCTTCGGTTATTGATCGAGAAGGTGTTAGGAACCTAATCAACTTGTCCGTAAGCGGTCTCTACTTATGGCCAAAGTATAAATAAATAAAAAGAATGGCACTCCTCCTTCCCCGAAGGCACTAAGATCCTATTTGAGCCCCCCGCAATCACCGAAATTTCGGCGGCATAACGGCTTAAATTCTAGAATGGAAGGAAAGCAAAAGAAGTTAGAGGAATAAAGGGGAGAGCCGGAGCTCTTGGACCCTTGTAGCATTGTTGTGAACCTTCGCATGAGGGTACTTCCGGTGAGCTTCCTATAGCAAATGGGTTGAGGAAATAGTCTCGGCTTCTAAGGTTTGAAGACTAGAAGGTAGGGGAGGTAGAGTAGGATCCAATTCTTGCTAAAGTTAGGAGATTAATGGGGGAAAATAAGGTGTAAAGGGTGAACTAAAGTTCGGGAATTTTTGGAGTTTTAATGCTAAAATGGGATGAAGAAATCTCTAAAGATTTCTTGCTTTTGGAAATTTGTTTCAAGCCCTTAAGCAAGGGGGGGACTCTCTATTGATAGAGGTGAGGGTGGATAGGGGAGTACTTAAGAGCTAATGGGATTAGCAATTAGGTGATAGAAAAACTATGGATTTGGGTTTTGGGGAGCTAGGATAGGTGGGAAATGGGTTTTAATGTTAGATGATAGGGTGGGGTTTCAAATGGCAAAAGGGTGAAAAGAAGGCTAGTGGGGGTGCAACAGTCTTAACAAAACCCACCCCAAACTTTGGGGTGGTAAACAAGTCAATCGCCAAATTTGGAATCTGGATATTTTCCTAAAAAAGACTATTCCTAAGCCTTGCGTATATAAAGTATATGCTAGGCATAGGAACAGTAACTTTCAAGAAAACCTGGAAGTTCAGAGCCCACAGTTGAAGGTTGAACCAAAATCTGCCTTGCGTATATAAAATATACGCAAGATCAAATTCTGGGAAATTTAGCCTTCGGTATATAAAATATATGCAAGGCCCAATTTTATCTAGGGCAGGCCCACTAAGGCCCAGGGGGGGTTTAGTTTATGGGTTCTAAGTATCTGGCTTGGCCTTTTAAGGGTTCGAGAAGGGTACCTAATGGTTTGGGAGGTTCTAAGGGTCCGGGAAGGGTTTAAAGGTTCGAATTGATCTCTAAGGGTTCCGGGAATGCTCTCAGAAGCTCGAAGGGTACACCTTTCTCTAAGTATAAGTTAATCGGGGCTTGGGCCAAATTTGAGTGTCTACAGAGACGAAAGAAAAAAGATAAGGCTTAGGGTTTTATTTATTAGGATATGAACAACACACTCCACAATTTCAAAGTCTTCACGAAAAGACAAGACACTCCATAATTTCAAAGTCCTTGAAAATCATAATAAATGAAATGTCGCTTACGTCAAGAAGCACCACTACTCGTAATTGAAGCGATGACGCTTCAAATTAGAAGCAATGACACTTCAAATTAGACACGATGATGCTTCAACCATTGTCTTACTGAAGTGCTTATGCTTCTAACAACAAGCGCCATCGGTAACATACGCCAGCTATCACCGACCCTCAAAATTTATTTTGATATGACGTTTTAAACTCTAGCCTTTTTCCCTATAAAGCCACATCACATCACAAGCCCTTCCCATTCCAAACCCATCATTTTTCTTCATCTCCTAGCCCTAACCCCATGGCGAAAAGTAAAGCGTCGAACTTCTGGCTGCAATAAAGAGATTAGAAAAGTTGAAGCGTCCCATTTCCATAAACCTCATCCCAAACCGATCCTTTTTTCTAACTTCTCACCTTCCCCCACTTCTTAACAATCTCACCATCAAATGTTACATCCTCAGTGTTAGTTCCTCTATGAGGACAGTGGGTTGAAATTTACAACAAGAGGGAGCCATCTCTCTTTACATAGCCAAAAATTGGTAGACCCCAAGACCGATCTCCATCGCAAATTTTACCGTGTCAATCCTTGTCTAGATTTTTTCTAAGCTTATCTTATATGTAATCAGGTTCTTGATTAATCTCTGTAAATATTTTTTTTCATATTAATAGAAAATTTCTTTTTGTTAATCCAAAAAGTTACAGATTTGAAACAGTCGCTGCAAAAAATAAGGATTGTAAATAGATTGGACTCATTAGCACACAGTTAATTAAAGCGTTGATGCTTCAATTAAAAAGTGATGATGCTTCCAGTTAGAATCGATGACGCATTAAGTTAGAATCAATGACGTAACAATTTCGAAGGATGACGCTTCAAGTTCGAAGCGATGGCACATCTAATTGAAGCGAGCTAAATATTAAGGCTAGCTGAGGCATTTCCGCTTCAAACAATAAGAGAACATGGGCCCCATAATGAAGTGACGGTGCCCTCAATATTAGTCACTAGATTTGTTAGGGTCGACAAGGCATCACTGTTAATTGGAAAAAATGTATTGCTACTATAACGCCATGTTATTCTTATTTTCTCTTCCCACTCAGTGAGAACAGAAGTTCTCCAATTCTGAGTGTAATGATAGAATACAAACATTGTAGCCCTTAATCGAAGCGTTGCCAGTTCTACTTGGAATTCATAATAAACAAAACCCTACTTACGTCAAGAAGTGGCCTCGCCATTAATTGAAGCGCCGACTCTTCAATTAAGGAGCGATGATGCAACAATTTAGAATCGATGATGTGTACAACTAAAGCATGTAGATTAATAGGGTCAACACATTGACATTGCGCCCTGAATGTTATAGCTATATCTGAGGCACTATCGCTCCTAACAATAAGAGAAATGCGCCACTTCATGAGGCAAAGTGCCCTGGAAATTAAGGCTAGCGCTTCGACCAAATGACATGATTATTATGGCTAGCAAAGGTGGCGCCACTCTAGCAATAAGCGACATGCGTCTCCGACCAGAACGAGAAAAGTAGAGATCGTATTAATGTAAATGAGAAAAGTTGTTCAACGTTTTCCCTCTTCACGAAATCAAACGAAAGATATTGTATTCATATATTACAAAAACAACACACTGTTCAAGACCCAAAAAAAAACCGTCCAAAAATCTACAGAGAGACATCAACATAGCCGCCTGAAAAGTCATCGATTTAGGTGGAGAGTTAGGAGTGGGTGTGGACCCATCATTTTGGGGTAGACGACTATCCCTTCGAAAGGCGTGATAGTTCGCTTAGTCGCCTCTCAAACATGGCAGAAATATCTTCAATCGTGACCACATCCACTTAAATCTTGCGCATCACCCTTTGAAACCGCGCCTTGGTCTTTGCCAAAAGCTCGAGTTGTTGCTCCAGAGCCTCCACCTTCTCCCTTTCAATGAAACGATCAAAGAATCTGAAGGCTTGGCTAATCTCGGAGTTGGGTTGTTCCACCATATTGAAGAGGGTTTGGTTTGGGGATGGAAGGCAAAAGAAAGGATATGGTTAAAAGATTAAATCGGCGGAAGGCTAAAGGCTTTTTTATTAGGATTCGAACAACCACTATAATAATTAATGTTGGAAAAGATTACGCGAAAAGATAACACAATCCACAATTTGAAACACCTCGAAATTCATCATAAATGAAACGCCGATTACCGTCAAGAAGCATCATCGCCCGACGGTTCAATCTAGAAGCGATGACGCTTCAATATAGAAGCGATGACGCTATAATTTAGATGCGATGATGCTTCAATTTAAAATGCGATGACGCTAAAATTTAGAGGCAATGACGCTTCAATATAGAAGTGATGACGCTTTGAGAAACATTTTTTAAAGCACTGACGCTTCTAATAATAAGCACCATGAATAACATCAAATAGCAATGCATTCTTATCGTAATTATAAAGAGAGAGTGGTGGAGGGTGCAAAGATTTATGAAATCACTTTGGCGGCAGTGCACTACACCATTTTGATTACAACAGTTTATTTAATAAAGTTGCATGACAAATTGCTATTTAAAGGGAATCATAGCGCTCAATTTTTTTCATCTTTTGTTACTCCTTGGATTAAATGTTTCATCTTTCTCAGCCCAGATTGAAATGCATCATAACAATGTAAGAAGGAGCCATCGGCTAGCGTGCCAATATTTTATCAGTTCCTACGATGGTTCGGTTATTGACATCCTGACGGCAACGAGCTGGTTGTCATCCCCGATAGCGAGCATGTTATTCCCCCTCCCCCTAAAGAAGTTATCGTCATTTTGAGCGATGACAACCTTCCTGTTATGCTACCAGTGCTAGGAGACCCAAAGCCCCTTCTTCTCCCGGCTCTAAAGTTGGTTCTTCTTCTTCCGCCTCCACTTCTTCCTCGTCCACCCCAGCCAAAACCACCGCCTCCATCTCCAACTCAACTTCCTCATCCACCACCGTCAGCATAACAAACTCCCTACATCTACCTACACCTATACCTCCATTTCCGCCACCATTTCCACCTCTCCCTCCACTGCTACCTCCACCATGTGTGCCACCACCTCGTCGACCCACGACCCATACCCTGCCACCACCTCCAACATTTCCATAAAATGTTGCATCCTCCTCCAACCAACCACTGTCATCACCATATCCACTCATCCGCCATATCCCCTTCCTCGCTACTCCTCCCTTTATTCTCTTTCCTTCTTTCTCCTTGGCCTCAACCTCCTCATCTCCACTGTCTCAGACTATCTTTTGTTGTATTTTATCAATAGTGTAATCCTTGCTCCTACGGATCCTTGCGATGATCTCATCAAGGGTTGAATTAAGATTTGCTAGATTGTCCAATGCATCAGAACCATGTTTAATTTCATCATACCCATATATAATAAAGAAAGACAGTGTATAGGAAGACAGTATAAAGAAAGATTATGTATAGAAATAATTTTGATGTAATGAAATAATTTTGATTTATGAATTGAATCTTTTTGCATGATTGAAAAATTATTTTTACTTGATAAATAGTGCTAAGTAATAAAAATGTCAATCCATAGGAGTGCGTTCACGAAAAAATTACATATTCAATGGTGCTAGGTTGAATCGCACTCGCTTCATACATATAGTGGCTTCTCTTCGCGAGAAAGCATTGTCACTCAAAAGGGAAGCGACGTTGTTTCCTAAGTGAAGCGTCAATGCCTAGTGTGTGGGTCGTCGTCGCTATGAAGTTATAAAATCTAGATGGAACTTGTCAGAGGAATTCAAATACACCTGTGATCATATAGGCCAATAGATTCTTTAAAGAAGCTCTAACACTTCAAAAATGAAGCATGCACGCTTCAAAATTTGAGCTTCGTCACTCCCTTCCCGAAGCGCCGTGGCTTCAGAATGATACTCACAAAACGTTGAAATCAATCCTTAATGATGGAATGAATGCATAAATAATAATAAATTCAATACATGAAAAGATTACCATAGGCTATCCACATGATTCAACTCTAGTCAAATAGGTGCAAAGGCTACGTAAAAAAGCGTCAACGCATCGAAAAAGAAGTACCGACGCGTAAATTACAATGCGACGCGCCAACACTTCCGAAATGAAGCGACCATGATTCGATTGAGAGGCGCCTACGCTTCCTACACGAAGCTGTTGCGCTTTTCATATTCACTGTGAATTTGTGATACCACACTTTCCATCATCCCCTATTCTGTTTGGCTTTGTCCAGCGATAGCAGGCATCATCCTGACTCTCTTTAGCAGGCAAACTGTGATTTTATGGCCCAACTCACCACAACTTTTATAATGGTATCTTTTCGTGTTTGATTGTTCGAAACCAACCTCCATTCCAGACTTCATTCTATCATTGTTGCTTGGCCTATCTTTGGTGGCACATCATATTGAATCACGCACTATAATGTTGGCATGCTCTTGTAATGAAATTCCTTCGCTAGCAGGGAAGGAGCCACCCTGAGAGGATGCAATGCTAGTGCATCTTTCATTGTCTTCTTCCATTCTAATGGCCATTACACCTTCTAATAGTTTTATCATCCCTTCCAACATATAATCTACCAAGCGATTCGATTATATCCCCAACTGAATTAACTTCAGTCCAACTTTTCTCACCTTTCATATTTTTATCGTAGATACAGAATTAGAATCCTCTTTCTCACTGACCCACAAACATATAGTACTGTATCTAGCATCTTTCGTCAATCGCGATAGAATGTACTTAGATGAAATTTGGTTTACCTCTTCCTTGAAGTAAGCATGGAAGATGTGAGAACACAACAAATCCTCTGTCTCGAAGTGCTTGCACTCACAAGTGGCTGTGGCATCTCCACATTCGAAACAAACTTTGAATGTTTGACCGCTATCCTTCGTGCCATCCCCAAAACTTCTACGCACTTGGCATACTGGCCCGACTTCCTCTTTGACCACCTTTTGGGCCTTAAAAGAGAGAAACTTTCAGAACTCTGAGTGGAATCTATCGAACATGGTTCTCGTATACACAACAGTGGTATGCCTCTCCATTGAATTTTCGAAGAAGAGCTCCGGTGTCGTAGACATTGATACGAGATCCTCCCTATTTTCTTTATCCCGACGAGATTAGATGGCAAGATCGTATTATTTTATAAATTCCGTCAAACACGTCTGGGCATTGGCATAAGTATCGAAGAAAGAATTTATACTTTCTCCGTGTTCCGTAGTAGTCATGCCGACCCAAAAGGTATCTCTCAAGTAGCATGGAATCCATTTTCTTCTAAGAGCATACATTTGTTTGAACCAAGCGTTGTCTTACAATTGAAACTCCTCGACGAGTTCTGCCCATCTCCTTCTGAAATCATCAACCGTTTGACTGAACTTGAACTGATTATACTTTCTCCCGAAATTCTCAAACTTCACCTTCAGCTAAGAGAGATGGTTCAATTTATTCCGCCCTATGTGCCATATGCAGAGGCAATACGTGGTCTGTGGAAGAACTTTGGAGATGGCCTTGCTCACCTCATTACATTGATCAGTGATGATTGCATTGGGTTTCTTATGACCCATGTACTTCAGTCACATATTAAACAAACAAATGAAGGTCTCCTCTATCTCATCTGCGAGCAATGTACATCAAAAAAGCATCGTCTGCCAATGATGGTTGACCATTGTGAATGGGGTAAAAGGTAGCAACAATTTATTTATTTTGTAAGTGATCTCGAATACCACCACATCACCAAATTATTGATATACCATCCGTGACCTATGATCAGCCCAAAATATACTACAAATACGATATTCTTTACCCAGTTCAGCTTCAAAGAAGAAACTATCTTCGTTATTCTGCCTATCAATGAAGGATTTGATCACATTCATGCACATCAGATGGATGTTACTATCTTTTCCCACCTTCTTTAAGTAATCTCGAGTTTTTTGAGGGCTTATCGTCACCCCAGCCTCTCCATCCAAACTCGACAAAATAGTAGAAATATTAGAAGGAGGAATTATGCCATCAAATGCTCCTAGCTATCAATGATTTAATTGCCCCGGTCATCTTATTATGTGATCGTAGTGCATTCACCTCCGTAGGTGTACACAATTGATAATTATGTTGTTCTCTAAATTTTATTACCTCCCACAACTTTTGGTCGCCAATCCTAATCTTCAACCTTGCCTCTCATCTACATCTGTTATCTTTTAAATACTTTATATCGACAGGTATTTTACGCTTG